>OZ012739.1:547730566-549008691 GCA_963859935.3 Lathyrus sativus | reverse complement strand
GAAAACTTCTTAAAGCGAAAGGATAGGAATAGGGCTGTCGCAACCAAGTTCCGTGTTTGGGAGTCGGTTACGCGAGGGGAAGGTATTAGCACCCCTCACGTCCGTTGTACTCAACGGGAACCTCTTAAGGTATTTGTGGAGAGTATTATCTAGGTTTAATTGTTTTTCTTCTCGATAATAAAGGTAGAATTGGTAGGGTAAAAGGTTAAAGACGCAAGGGAGAGATGGGTGGTTAGTGAATAGGGTGCTTGTCAAGGATTGGGGCCCTTGTGCCTATGTATGCTCATTCGAACGATAATGAGAAATCAGAGCGTCGTAGTTCAACTACGGGAAAGGATGGGAAAGGTGTGGACGGAATAATGGAGGAAGATAGAAGTGTTCTCGCCAAGATCATCACAATCTTGTGCCTACGTATCTTATATTCAAGAATGAATAAAGAATCAGAGCGTCCGTAGTTCATGGTAACAACCACGAAATGGATACGGGAAAATGGAAAATGGAGGGGAGATAGAAGGTAGCTCGCCAAGATCATCGCAATCTTGTGCCTACGTATCTTACATTCGGACGAGAATGAAGAATCAGAGCAGTCGTAGTTCGTGGTAACAACCATGAAAAGATGAGGTTGAACAGGTTGAAAGTTTGAGAAAGAGACGAAAGAGTGACTGACAAGCAACTCAAGAGCGTGCCTCAAGAGCTTGTCACTCAAGAACTCAAGGAATGCGAGATTCCAAGAACTCAGTTCTTTCAGAAATTGACTGAATAGGTTGAAGATAAAGAGTTTGATGTTTTGAAATCGAAAGAATGAATTAATAACAACTCAAGGGCGCGCCTCGAGAGTTACTCATTCGAATATTCAAAGAATTCTAGATTCTAAGAATATCCCTCGTTCGTAAGTTTAAAAAAAACGTTTGTAGAAAGATTGAAACGAAAACAGAATGCGAGGCAAAAAAAGGTTGGTTTGAAGATGTGTTGACGACGTGTCGAGGATTTGATTGAAGATGGAACCGACTTGACGACGTGTCAAGGGTTGGATCATGAGAAATGATATTGGTCCATAAGGGTGCCTCCAATATCGAAACTACGATGAATTGTGAAGTGCGTGCAATATGTCGATGGTTGCGAATGCGGACGAGCACTCGACTTAAGAGAATGTTTGAAAATGTTTGAGTTTGAAAAAGTAGAAAGATTGAATAAGTAATAAATCAAGGGCGTGCCTCGAGAATTATTTACTCGGAGATTCAAGGAATGCTAGATTCCAAGAACCTTCTTCTTTCGGAGTTTGAATCGAGAAAAATGGTTTGAAGTGAAATAAAGGTATGAAAGGAGATTGCTCGTAAGAGGTGGGAATACGAGATTGGATTTGAAAATAAGAGAAATGACAATTATTTGATAAATGAGACGTAGGCCTCACAACCAATTAATCGGGGTATCATTTGGATGCTAGATCCTAACAACACCTTTTTCATTCGGAAAATGTTTAGGTGAACAACGAAAATATCACACAGAATGCTAGATTCCTATGATATTTATTTATCCAAAATAGCGTACTAAAAGATGAAATGTCGAACAATATATTACTTAAGGCGTACGCCTCAATAACAATCGTCCAAAAATCCAAGAGATGCTAGACTTCAAGGATTTAGTTTGATTTGAAAAAGTACTCGAGGTGAGTCGAGATTTGAATTTAAATTTTAAACGTGTGCACTAGCAAAGTGTGCTAGTCTTCTAAGTGACCAATTAGAGATAATTGATCAAATAGGTGTCACTGTAAGAAAGTCCAGGATTAAGCCTTAAAATGTTGTGTATGGTGATCAAAGGTTGATGGCGAGGCTTTAAAAGCACTCGACTTACATGGGTGGAAAAGGGCTCGATAAATCGATAATTTAATTTTAAAAATGATTTTGAAGCATTAAAGAATAAGTAAGAAAATAATTATTACATTTGAAGGGAGGAGGGGTACATTGTTATCGAATGGGGATAAAATTAAGGCAACAATTAAATGCATTTAATAACATGCTTATTTAAATTAGTATAGAGTGAATCGTAACATGTATAAAGAATCACCTATATATCTTCACTAGCCCATCCCAATTTCATTGGCCATGCTGCAGAACACTTTACTGCAAAACAACATATGTGAACATAGAAAAAACACAACAGCGGCAGCGCAGTTCCTAACGTTATAATCAAACATTCCACATAATCTAAACCACATATTTAATGTAAGATTCCAACAGCATGCAATATTATATTATTTTTTCAATGAGCATTCTCAAGCTAACCATGACAGAAACAAAAGAAAAACAACATTGAACGATCACCAACATCAAAGACCATGATCAAAATGTGACAACACTCACAACAACAATTGAACAGAGGTATTGACTGCAAAGAAAGAATATTACACCAACCATTAACTCATGACTAATGATTTGTATTTTGATGTTGTTGCCTACAATTCTTAGACATAGTTGATATGGTTCTGGCTTCAAGACAAGTCAACTAAAATATGCACAAAAATTGAATCACCGGACTTCTGCTGCTACCAGCTGCTATCATTATTGCAGAATCGAAATGCTTCAGGAGCGAAAATGCTTGTTAACAGACACTGAGATAGAACAAGGTGGAAGCTTAATCGAAACCGGAGACGCGGAGTTGTAGTAGCTATGGCATTAAGCGTAACCGACACCATGATTGACGGAACGTATACACTGCAGCTCCAAACTCGTATAATTGGAAACGTATTTGATATCAAGATTCAGCGACGTTGTGACCTGCATGAAAACTAACAACCCAAATAGAGATGAACAAAACATACTCAGTGAAACATAATCCTCGAAAACGACATTAAGTTGATGATGTAATTGCTATTGTGAAATTCTTTGTTGCGAAAGTTGAAAATATCATGCTACCGTTGTGAACTGCTAGTGTACCGAGTGCGAAGCTGTTACCGATGAGAGCTTGTGACGCGTTAGAGATTTAAACCATGCCGAGTTATACCGAAAATCTGCTACTGAATTAAATCTATGATGTTGTCGGGTTGTTGCCTTTTGTTTGTCGTGCTGCTAAGGGAAGTCACGCAAAGGCCGAAGATGTCGCGTTGATGTTTACTCTGAATCAAGGTCGCACGGGAGCTATATTATTGATGAGCCTATGCATTCAATGATGCTTCAAGCTCTTGCTGCATAGTCGATGATTCAGCGATGCCGCGACCTGCACAAAATTAACAGCCAGCCCAAACACAATAACAGTTTTTTAGAGAAATAATAATTGATGAAAACAGAGTTGAATCTAAGACAAGAATCTAAGACAAGAGTTATATCATCATCTTGCTGCTAATCGACTTTCCATTGCAGAGTTTAAATGCTGCTGGCTTCGACTGCTTGCGATGCACTCGTCTGCTTTATGTTATGGGCGAACCGTGTAGGTGTGAGTTGATACGAATCGATACTGTGAAACACCGTTGATTCACGCCGTGCAAGTCGATATAACACCAAACGAAGGTAGTCGTGAATTTCTCGGAAGGAAAGCCTTTATCAACAGTTTCTTCATCTCCTAAAAGCTCCTCTTGACCTGTGCATCTGTCACCCCGCATAGTCGTGGCGTTAACTTGCTGCCGTCAAGACGCAGAAGCGGGCGGAGACTATAATATCACTGTCAAATGTGAATCGAAGGTGGGTTTGAGTTGAATTGTCAAGAACATTTGAGCTCGCGTTCTACTTGAACTGTCGAGAGTTGTTGTGATTCAACCTTGAGGAATTTTGCTGCGGTAAACCCTACATCAAAACCCAGAAAGAACACAAAACAGAACCGCAATAATTCCACTCTTAAAGAATGAAACGAAAATCTGGACTCAAACCATTACCCAATCGGAAAAACGTTGCTGCTAGGCATCGTTGAGTTTCTTGCTACTGAATCGAGTGCGAAGCTAAGACGTCAAATCCACTTCCAATTATCATCACCGTTCTTGTCTCCACTAACAACAATAATGCTTCATGTACACTTGAGCTGCGTCACGAGGATAATGATATTTGATGAAACAAAGCGTTTTGCCGCTACTTCTGAATGTGGTTATTACGCCACTGACTGAAGCCGCGCAAGCTGAGGATATCGCATCCTAGCTGGGAGCAGATATGAGAGTGTACGAGGTTGGTGAGGAATTGAAACAGAGCCAAGTTTTCCCTACTTCGCGTTGTTGCGGCGAGTTGGTTGTTGAGAGCTGCGTCGTGAGGATGCATATATCGCTATAGTTAATGGCTGGGGGATGGTTGAGACATTGCCATTGCGGAGAACTCACGATGTGTCGTTGTTGTCGTAAGTACGAGGGGTACAAGGCCGATGTTGTTGCGTCGCATCACTTGTTGTGGTGAAGATATTCAGAACAGCTACTGGATTTGGGTGTTGCTCCAAATTTACAACAACGATGGTAGCTGCAGGAGTTGTCGGCGAAACTGTTTCCTTATCAAGTCAAGGTTATTGAAGTTGTTGTGAACTTAGATCTAAAACTTCATTGTTGCTCAAAATTGCAGCTGAACACTCAAGGTTGATGGTTTAAATCAAACTGCCGCTGAAAATTTGGTTGTGTTGCCGTGAGTTGTTCCATGCCTCTTAACAGCAGCTCAAACCATTCATCATTTTTTTGACCTATCAGATGTTGAGCTCAACCTGTTATTGCTGTCACCAAACTGCGTACTGTTGTTGCTGAGACCAAACATTGACTGTGATGTTGCTGTTGCATTTTGTATCAAAAGTTGAAGGTAGAACTTTTCGTTGCTTTACTGAAACTCGGCAATGTCGCAATCTGCATAGAAATCGACAGCCTATACGAAAAAAAGAGAAAACAGTAAATCAATGACAACCGATTTGGGTTAAACAATAGTCTGTCTGCGATTTATCCGTTTCTCTTCTTCTCGGACATGGCTTATGCTTATCCCCAAACTCTATACCTTATCCAAATCATGAACGGTTGTTGAACCTTACACAAACACAAGGAACATCAACTGCATACTAATGAAAACTATATCAATGGTTTATCTATCTCAGAAAGGGTTGCGATAAGAGTTCATTGGTGTTTTGTGGAAAGTTCTGAGGATTTACGGTGGTTTGTTAAAGAATGAGGTGAGCACTGTTGTGAGCTTGAGTTGTTATAATCGTCGCACACACGAGTTGAACATAGCTGATGTTCTCTCTTGCTCGGAATCACCGAAGATGTTGCGGCGGCTGGTTCGAAATTGCAACAAGGAGCAAAATGAAGGTGAGTTGAACCAGAATGAGGAGATTGATAGGTTTGAAGGTGGTTCGGAAGTGATGATAATGGTGGTGATATGAGGAGGTTTTGTGAATTTGATAGTTGTTTGAAGAGGGAAATGAAGGGGTTTGGAGGCGGAATTGAGGGGCGTCGAAGTAGATGGACAGCGCCGGCTAGGTTTTGAGGGGAAATGAACAGTAAACTTCTAGGGTTTTTTTTCAGAAAGGGGGCAGCGTTTTTCTCATTAGAGATGGTGAACAGTGATTTTTCTCTCCCTCTACTCAGGAAAATTCCTCTCTTAAATACTAGTGAATCCACAACCCTAACGGGCCATTGAGTATGAGCCTCATCTCCTTCAAAATTCTGAATCCCTCCTTTTTATTTTCATTAACATTAAAACTAATTAATATAAACTAACATCTAAAATGCTAATTAATATAACTATAGAAATTAATATCTACGTTACAATTAAATAAACATTAAAAAATATAAAAACAAACTAAAATTTAGAAAAACAAAAAATAATAACTAAAAAAAAAGAAATATTATTAATAACATTTAAAAAAAAGAAAAAAAGTTTAAGAAAATAATATTCGCAAAATGTTCTTAGGCCACGTGTCACACCTTAATTGGTCAAAAAGATAAAATTATGAAAAATCAACCAATTGTGAGTGGACACATGTCTAAATAACATGAAAATAAGCGGGCAATGCACAAGATAAAATAGAATCAATAAATGCGAAAAATTTAAAAAAGGGCTAGGACAAATTTAGGGTATGACAGATGCCCCTATCTAACTGGCTTAAACATAGGGAAATGGACTGCTTCAGCGTTCATTCTCCCGAGGTAGAAGTCAATTAGATATGAAGAAGACCCTGAATTTGTCCGAAAAGAAAAGAAATGCTTGGGAATGGAAATGTAAACCTCTAAGTCCACCGTAAATATTAGGCAAAAAGTCGTCATCACCAAAAGAATGATGGGGTGAAACACACACGACCACTACCACCAAAAGGATGATAGGACAAACACCATCGCACAATCTGACACCAATCCAAGTGACAGACCCCCCACCAAAAGGATGACAGAGCGAAACACACACAAACAAATATTGCACAATCTATCACTAATCCAAGTGACAGACCCCCACTAAAAGGATGACGGGGCGAAACACAAACAAACAATATCGCACAATCTATCACCAATCCAAGTGACAGACCCCCCACCAAAAGGATGACGAAGCAAAACACAAACAAACAATATCACACAACCTATCACCAATCCAAGTGACAGACCCCCCACCAAAAGGATGATGGAGCGAAACACACACAAACAAATATCGCACAATCTATCACCAATCCAAGTGACCGACCCCCCACCAAAAGGATGACGGAGCGAAACACAAACAAACACTATCACACAATCTATCACCAATCCAAGTGACAGACCCCCCACCGAAAGGATGACGGAGCGAAACACAAACAAATATCTCACAATCTGACACCAATCCAAGTGACAGACCCCCCCACCAAAAGGATGATGGAGCGAAACACAAACAAATATCACACAATCTATCACCAATCCAAGTGACAGACCCCCCACCAAAAGGATGACGGAGCGAAACACAAACAAATATCGCACAATCTATCACCAATCCAAGTGACAGACCCCCACCAAAAGGATGACGGAGCGAAACACAAACAAACAATATCGCACAATCTATCACCAATCCAAGTGACAGACCCCCCACCAAAAGGATGACGGAGCGAAACACACACAAACAAATATCGCACAATCTATCACCAATCCAAGTGACCGACCCCCCACCAAAAGGATGACGGAGCGAAACACAAACATAAATAAATAAATATCGCACAATCTATCACCAATCCAAGTGACAGACCCCCCATCAAAAGGATGATGGAGCGAAACACAAACAAACACTATCGCACAATCTATCACCAATTCAAGTGACAGACCTTCCACCAAAAGGATGACAGAGCGAAACACAAACAAATATCGCACAATCTAACACCAATCCAGATGACAGACCCTCCACCAAAAGGATGACGGAGCGAAACTCACACCGGCCACTACCACCAAAAGGATGATAGGACAAACACTATCGCACAATTTGACACTAATCCAAGTGATAGACCCCCCACCAAAAGGATGACGGAGCGAAACACACACCGGCCACTACCACCAAAAGGATGATAGGATAAAACACTACCGCACAATCTGACACCAATCCAAGTGACATACCTCCCACCAAAAGGATGAAGGAGCGAAACACACACCGGCCACTACCACCAAAAGGATGATAGGACAAAACACTATTGCACAATCTGACACCGATCCAAGTGACTGACCCCCCACCAAAAGGATGACGGAGCGAACACACACCGGCCACTACCACCAAAAGGATGATAGGACAAACACCATCGCACAATCTGACACCAATCCAAGTGACAGACCCCCCACCAAAAGGATGACGGAGCGAAACTCACACCGGCCACTACCACCAAAAGGATGATAGGACAATCACTATCGCACAATCTGACACAAATCCAAGTGACAGACCCCCCACCAAAAGGATGACGGAGCGAAACAGACACACACAGGTTGCTATCACCAAAAGGATGATAAAACGACACAAAATTGAAGGTTACCAACAATAAAAGGATGCAGGCTAGGTTGAACTGACCAGGTCCGACTATCACCAAAAGGATGATAGCAAGACAATTGACAATGGTCACGCTTGCTGGATACAACTCACTAGGGAACACCCAAGAGGAAGATTGGATTGAAATGAGTCAATGGGGTACGCCCACCATCTTGCTTGGAGATCATAATTTTGTTGAAATGATTTCATGGTTACGCCCATGAACTCTGAAGAAGATGCCCCTGACTGGGTTGAGTTTGTCTCGGTCACCAAAAGGGTAAACAACTTCGTGAGGTACGCTCACGGTTTTGCTGAAGATGCCCCTGTCTGGGCTGAATCTTGCACTGAATATCTTGGTTTTGCCCAACAAAAGGTCGAACAACTTCATGGGGAACGCCCACGGTCTTGAACGATATGCCCCTGGTTGGGCTGAATGTTGACTTGAAGATTTGATCAAACATGAGGCTGAAATACATCATGGGAAACACCCATGGTCTTGAAAATATGCCCCTGACTGGGTTGAATCTTGCTTTGAATATCCTTTGAATTTTGTGGGAGAAACCCACAATTGCAGAAGATTGCCCCTGACTGGGCTGATGATTGCTTTGAAGTTCTTGAAATTTATGGGAGAAACCCACAGTCTTGCGGAGAATGCCCCTGACTGGGCTAATAACGGTCTTGGAAATCTTCGAAACTAATCCTGGACCTTGACTTACATATGCGGATGCTGGATGTAAATGATGTCCCATAACGAATGGAAGTGCAAATGCAAATGCTGACGCGCGGAGATGCAAGAGCCGAGGAAGTATGATATGATTTGAGTATGCATATGATGCAAGATGCTTATGATAGCGAATGCAATGCGTATGATGCACATGATTGCAGACAGGTAATTGGAAATGCAGGAGGGAGACGCCAACATGGTGGACTTTGGGTAGTTGTCAATACGGACTAGACTTCGGGTGGTGGGAGGGATTGACTTCCTCGACACGCAGTTCGTTGAAGACGTCACGATTGAAGTAGAAGATGATGCTCTGGATGCCCTCAGTCTGGTTACTTAGTGATTTACTTTAGAGAAGGTTGCAGCCCTGCCTGATGATTAGGATAACTTGGTCCTGCCCCAGTCTGAATATGGTAATGATATGCCCCAGATTAACCAATTCTGAAGTTGAAACCGAACTCTAATGGCTTTCCCCTGCTCGAGCTGTTGAATGACCTGCCCCAGCCTATGGGGTTTGAAGTACTCTTGCTTCGTGTACGCCACTGAAAGTCAAGTTCCTCTTCGGTTGCCCCTCGTTGAGATGTCCTTGAATACCTAGCACTGATTTGCAATTAAAATTGTACATTCATAAATGGTAATATTAATGCACAGTTCAATGTAAGTTTTGAAAAAGTGTGTCATTTATTGATCAGAGTGTCGTGGTAGTGAGACGAATAGACAGTTAGCCCAAACGTAGTGCTAATTTTGACTGATGATTAACAAGCATGTGAGGAGTCAGGTTACGCAACCTTGCGATAGTATGCTTTCAGAATAAACCTCGCCTCAATTAGGTCTTTCGAGGGTCGTAACGTGGTCTGGTTCACGGTTTTGAAACAAAGGATATTAGGCTCAAAGTATGATTTGTACCCACCCCTTCTTCTTAATGATCTTCAGTCCTACGTTCAGTTAATTCTGCACTTGTCTTGACAGTATAAGCTTGATGATTCAAGGTTTGCTCGACGCAGCAGTCATCTTATTTTGATGGATGTCAGTGACCCCTTTTGGGTGACCACTGAATCTTATTTTGTTTTTGTTGAGGGTTTCAGGGTCCTCTTTTGCTTTTGTTTTTGATCCCTAACTTTTGCATGAATTGACTTTGCTTGTCAGATCCATCGGGATTGCCTTAATTTTTCCTAAGTCCCCTCTGAGGTGTTTGACTTAGCAGACTTTGATTTCTTTGATTTTTTTTTATTTTTGGGAAGGTTGTGACTGCCATAGCATGGGTCTTTGATGAATAACCGTCTTCTGGATTTTGCTTGTTGATTTGAGTGCGGGGTTGAATTAACTGAACACTACCCTGCCCCATGTTAAGTGTAAAAGGTTTGAATATCCGAAGGAAACTACTACTTCTAAGCTCGAAGCGGTTTACTAGGGATTAACTCCTTATATCTCCGGTGTTTAGGGGAATTGAAACAATGCCTGCACATCATCGACGAGATTCTGTCTGAAAGCATACGGTTTGAAATTATGGGTATTTCGTTATCATCATCCTCCCTCAAATCATGCTAAACAATAGTAGATGGAGTGAAGTGAATAAATGTGTCAGTGATAAGTGAAAAAAATGAGTGAATACGACATAACTAATTCAAAACATGCATAAACAATACATTAATGAAAACCAAATACGAATGGCAATTGTTCAAAGCATATAATACTTAAAAAAACAAAGACAAATATAAGAAAATGCTAAAGATGAAATGGCAACACGACTGCCTTCTTCGAGAAATGAACTTTGACTTGACTGGATTTGATCGGAATGACACTATTTGACCGACAGCATTGGATTGTTGATGACGTTTGGAGACTTCCCATTAAAGTTGATAGCATCCTTGTCGATCATGTCTTGGATCTTGTGCTTGAAAGCCCTGCAGTCCTCAATGGTGTGACCTGGAGCGCCCTTATGAAACTCACAATGAGCATTTGCATCGTAGTTGGCAGGAATGACAATTGGGGGAGCCAAATCTCTTGGAACAATAGCCTTTTTCTCCATCAACTGAGCAAAGATACTAGCATATGTCATTGGTAGGAGATCAAAGACTTTATCTGGCTTCCATGTCCTCTGCTGACGCTTTTGGCGAGCACCTTGTTGTTGTTGAGCAACTTGCATCTGCTGTTGCTGAGGAGGATACTGATATCCTTGCTGGTTGTAGGCTTGTTGCTGAGGAGCCTGTTGCTGTGGCATCTGAGCTTGAACTGCTTGAACAGCTGGCTGATAAGGCATTGGAGCATATTGCACAGCAGCAACATACGGATACTGATAATAGGGAACTTGATAAGGCATATGAGCGGGAGCTTGTTGAGAAGCTTGCCCTTTCTGCAAAGAGATGGCATTTGTTTCACCCTCTTTCTTCTTGTATCCGTTGAAAGGCTTCTTGGCATTGGCTTGGCTATTAGAACCTCCCGGGATCTTTCCACTCTTCAGCCCTTCTTCAATTCTCTCACCAACGATCACCAAGTCAGAGAATCCAGCGGAGACACTACCGATCAGCTTTTCGTAGTACTGGCCTTGTAAAGTACCCATGAAGATGTCAATTAGTTCACGGTCAACAAGAGGTGGATGCACCCTTGTGGCTAGCTCTCTCCATCGTTGCGCGTACTCCTTGAAGGATTCGTTATCCTTCTGAGTCATACTCTGAAGTTGAGTACGATTCGGAGCAAGATCGGTGTTGTACTTATACTGCTTGACAAATGCATCGGCTAACTCGGCCCAAGTGCACACACTGTTACGTTCCAGCTGCATATACCATTCGAGTGATGCCCCAGACAAACTGTCTTGGAAGCAATGAATCATGAGCTTTTCATCTCTGGCATAGGCAGCCATCTTGCGACAATACATCTTTAGATGAATGTTTGGGCAACTGAGACCTTTGTACTTCGAGAATTTGGGCACCTTGAACTTGGGTGGGATGACGACATCAGGCACCAAGCACATTTCTAAAGCACTGAGAGGGTTTGAATTTTTCCCCTCCATAACTTGAAATTTCTCAGCTAGCTCTCGACACATCTTCATAGCTTCTGAATCCTGAGCAGCAACAGGACTAGCAATGGGAATAGCAGCATGATAGTTTTGCACATCATCATACTGATCCACCATATTATCTTCATTATGAGGAACGAGGATCTGAACCATAGTTGGTTGGGCTTGCGGGATAGCTCCAACAGTAACTATAGGCGCTGGGATTGGCTGAGAAGTGGTCCCTTCAGCTACGGTAGCGAAATTCATTGGCATTCCATAGGGGTTAGGGACAAGAGCTGATAGCCTTGGGGTAGACACTTGCTCCTGACCATTGTTGTTGATGACGGCGGCAGCTTCAGGCTGTTCTTCCTCTCTTCTGGTCGTGAGGATGGCTTCTAGGATCTGGTCAATCTTTCCTTTGATGGAGTCTAACTCTTCTCTGAAGGAAGCTTGCTCTTGCTGAATCTGCTCTATCATTCGTCTTGTATTGGCTCTAGTCGCGTACTGGTGTTGAGGAATCAGCTTGATTTACTGAGGAGGAAGGAAGGAGACATAAGATTCTGCCGAAGGATTGGAAATTCAAAATGCACAACATATGAGATGCAATGCAAATGATATGCGAGATGCAATGCAAGATACAAGACCCAGGATCACAGTATCACTGTTTAAACAACTCTGAAGCTGATAATTGTAACAGGTAGGTAACCATAATTCCTTCTCAAAGAAAATTGATAGGTAAACCCTATATGGGAAGATCTAGACACTCTACCCATAAACCCACTCACGGGATGGTTTCTATGTTTGGTTCCCAGAATCACGGACACTAGTCGTATTAGCGTCACGCAACAGGCTGGTTGTATTACGACGATAATGACGATAGGTCTCTTCTGAGCAGAGTCCTCATGCTAGGCACACAAGGAGCGAATCCTTGCACGACCACCAATATTGGAACTGGTTCTAAAAAGGGTTCCCAGAATCATGGACCCTTCATTAATCAAGTCGTGCAACAGACTAGCTGTGTTACAATAAGATCCATGAATAGGTCTCCTCTGGAGGAGCTTTCATGCTAGGCCCATAAGGAGCGAGTCCTTCGAGACTAACACTACTCGACTACCAATTCTAAACTATGTGTTCTCTCTGCTTTTACCAAAGCTCGGGTGTAGAGCTTTACTCATGATGTCATCCCAAGAACCAACAGGTAACCAAGATAACAAGCACAAATAAAATCCACAAGAGAACAAATACATAAACAAGAAGAAAACAAATAAAAAACAAACACTCCTCACAAACCAAAAGATAGGCTCGACTCTCTCTTTGCATGGAGCAATGTCCCCAGCAGAGTCGCCAGCTGTCGAACCTCGAAAAAATCCTAGAGACATTTCGGAGAAACGACCCTCGCGCGAAAGGCGCGGAAATGCGGTTCGACAGAGTCGCCACCGAACTTTATTTTTCCCGAATAAACGGGGGAGGAAAATATCGAGAAAACCTCTTAAAGAGAAAGGATAGGAATAGGGTTGTCGCAACCAAGTTCCGAGTTCAGGAGTCGGTTACGCGAGGGGAAGGTATTAGCACCCCTCACGTCCGTTGTACTCAACGGGAACCTCTTAAGGTATTTGTGGAGAGTGTTATCTAGGTTTACTTGTTTTTCTTCTCGATAATAAAGGTAGAATTGGTAGGGTAAAAGGTTAAAGACGCAAGGGAGAGATGGGTGGTTAGTGAATAGGGTGCTCGCCAAGGATTGGGGCCCTTGTGCCTACGTACGCTCATTCGGACGAGAATGAGAAATCAGAGCGTCGTAGTTCAACTACGGGAAAGGATGGGAAAGGTGTGGATGGAATAATGGAGGAAGATAGAAGTGTGCTCGCCAAGATCATCGCAATCTTGTGCCTATGTATCTTATATTCAAGAATGAATAAAGAATCAGAGCGTCCGTAGTTCGTGGTAACAACCACGAAATGGATACGGGAAAATGGAAAATGGAGGGGAGATAGAAGGTAGCTCGCCAAGATCATCACAATCTTGTGCCTACGTATCTTACATTCGGACGAGAATGAAGAATCAAAGCAGTCGTAGTTCGTGGTAACAACCACGAAAAGATGAGGTTGAACAGGTTGAAAGTTTGAGAAAGAGACGAAAGAGTGACTGACAAGCAACCCAAGAGCGTGCCTCAAGAGCTTGTCACTCAAGAATTCAAGGAATGCGAGATTCCAAATACTCAGTTCTTTCGGAAATTGACTGAACATGTTGAAGATAAAGAGTTGGATGTTTTGAAATCGAAAGAATGAACTAATAACAACTCAAGGGCGCGCCTCGAGAGTTACTCATTCGAATATTCAAAGAATGCTAGATTCTAAGAATATCCCTCGTTCATAAGTTTAAAAAAAAACGTTTGTAGAAAGATTGAAACGAAAACGGAATGCGAGGCAAAACAAGGTTGGTTTGAAGATGTGTTGACGATGTATCGAGGATTTGATTGAAGATGGAACCGACTTGACGACGTGTTGTTGCACCCCAAAATTTGACCAACATTTCTTTACCTAGCTTATGTTTCATTTCATTCACATTAGCATTATCATTTGCATTTCATTGACATGTATGCAGGAGATCAAGAGGTATGATTACCAATCAAGATTTACACAAGACTATGAAGCTAGCCAAGAAGGTTATTCAAGTGTTCAAGGTTTGGTATCTTTGTCAGAGAAGTCAGAAGATTCTCAGAGAGAGTGGTTGAAACCATAGTTGTGTGCCTCCTAACTTGAGAGTTGTGGGAAGTTCCTCAGATGATTCTGAGGCTATGAAGAAGGACTTGAAGCCTTGAGAGAGCTTATGAGATGTCTTGAAAGCCATCATGAAGCCTAGATAGGTCAAGGTGCAAGTTTAAGAAGACTCAGCCATGAGTGGTGCAATTAGGGTTTGACTGGGTCAACCCTAGGTCAACTGATGATTTGGAGAGGGTTGAGACCTAAACCAAGAGCCATGTGATCATGGATTGATGCATTGAGATGCTATGAGGATGATTCCAAGGTCAACTCATCATGATTGAAGAGTTTGAGAAGTTTCAAGCTAGGGTTTCTAAGGCTTGACAGTGTAAAATCCCCTAGTTTGACCCCTATCTTCAAGGTAGTTTAGCTCAAGATGTGATTGTCATCTCATCTTAGCTTGACAGTGTAAAATCCCCTTGACATTAATGTTGTATAGCTTGTTCTTAGCTTTAATTTGAGTACTAGAAGTCCTTGATAGGATTTGTAGAGCTCAAGTTATGACTTTGACAAATTACAGGTCATCTGAGGTATGTGAATCTGGGGCCTTGAAAGTCACCCAACTTGCATCCAACTTTTTCCCAAGAAGGATGATTCCTATGAACTTTTGGTCAACATTAATGTTGTTCCTTATCTTCTTAGCTTTCTAGAGAGTACTAGAAGTCCTTGATAGGATTTTTAGAACTCAAGTTATGGCTTTGACAAGGCAAGGGCATTTTGGTCATTTGGAGATTACAAGTCATTTCAACCATAAAGCCATAACTCCTATTTCCAAGCTTCAAATGGAAAAATCTTCAACATCAAACTTGTTCAAAATGATGTTTTAAGGCTAGTAAGGAGGTCATGAGATGTTGGAAAGGCTTGTAGCTCAAAGTTGCAAAAATGACCTAAAATAAGGGCATAAGTTAAATAAACCAAAGTTGGAAATTGATATTTTCAACCTACACATCCAAACCATGGCATGTAATATATCATTTTGAATCTAGAAAAAATTTTAAGAATAATTATTTAGCCACATTTTTGATTTGAGGTCTAAATTGTGGACTTGCTTTGGAAAGTACTTGCTTGCATATTAAGTAACATGTGCATAACTTAAAATCAAGGCATGAGTAAGGGTTTTTTGCAAGCTAAACACCTCTAATATCTCACTAGGGGAGAAATTAAGAGTGAATGGGATGAATTCCAAGTTGTTTGCAAGGGTTGTACATGTCATGATAAGTGATTCAAAATCTCATGACATGAGAAGTGGAAAATCTCATTGGAAGGATCTATAGGGTTCTAGATCATCCAAAATTCATCTATATAAGGAGTAGAGTGGATCCATTGCAGAGGTTGGTGATCATTGAAGGATTGAGCTTAGTTTGAGAGTGAATTTTCTTGGATTGCAATTGAAATCGGTTTCACCAAATTCCTCAATTTCCATTCATTTTCTTGCTTGATTCTTCTTCCATGAGTGTCAAAGAGTGATTTCAGATCATTTTCAAGAAGAATTGGTGGCTAGATCGTGTAGGAGCAAGTGGTTTTCAGCACCTGCAACTCATCATCGTGTTTCAAGATTGAAGCACTTTCCATTGATTCTTTTGCATACAGAAGCAAGAAGGAGGTTCAGTGATCGTGTCCAGAAGATTTGAGAGCTTGGTTTGGAGGATTCGTGCATCTGTTATTCAAGAATTTCCAGGTTGGTAACTCTCTTCCCCTAGCATGATTCAGGTAGAATTAGGTTGAATTAAGGTGCTGGATTAGTTGTAGAATGGCCTAGGATGGATTTCAGATAGATAATTGATGAATTAGAGACAAATTAGGAGAATTGCCATTTTCGGTTGAGATTGGGAGATGACGATTCTTGAGGTTTCAGAAGAAACTAATGGTATGGTTGAACTCGTGGAAAGATTTGGGATGAGTTTCATGTTTGGACCTCTTGGATTGGAGGCCTGTAGAGAGAACTAGGGTTGAAGGGGATGATCGGAGCTCCACCGGCGGTGGCCGGAGCTGGGCGCGAAGTTCAGGCGTTTGAAATGGAGAAGATGAAGTTTACACCATTAGATCATGGTTTGACCTTTGACTGGGAGCAGATCCAACGACCACGTTTTAAAACTGAGTTGTGAAGGATTTCTGAAGGAAACGCTACATTTCATTTATTTGATGTTTTGGGCTTAGTGATCTGAGTGTTATTCACACCCCCCTGATGGCCCAACCCATATTTTTAACTGTATCTGACTGCTATCCACACCATGTGTTTGGTTATTTTAATTGGATTTTCCTATTATTTTCACTTTATCCATGGTTTTTGTAAAATTCATAATAAATTGAATATTAATCCAATCAAATCCATTCTTTTTGCATATTACTCATGATTGAGTCTATTATTTTTTAGAGAAAAAATATTTTCATTTCATGTAATTTTTGATTTAATTGGAATTTTGCATTTTAATTGATATTAAAATGATTATGTTTGAGGCATATTTTTGTAGAATTTTGTTTGATCTCATGGTGATGATTTTAAGCCTAATTTTTTGTGTGTGATTAGGTTAGACATGTATGATCCCATCTCACATTTTTGTGATGAAAATAGGTGTGCTTTCTAGATTGAGATTTAGAGGCTTCCTTTTAGGGTTTTAGGTTTGATACCTTGTAGTGTAGAATTTAGTTCTAAGTCCAATCTGATGGTTTGATCTTTGAAACTAATGTGGTAGAGTCATGATTGACCTAGGTTCCCATAGTAATTTTTGTAGGATTTTACAATCGGTTTTAGTATTTTAGTTAGGACTAACTTTAGTACTAGGTTTTAGGTGATCCTAATTTACTAATCCAACTAGTTTAACATCCCTAGTCGCCTTAGATTAGGGTTTGTGCTTGGTTTGCCTTTGGTTGAGATTGAAGACAAGAAGAGGATGATTGAAGTGGCTTGAAGTTGCTTGGAGCTTTGGATTTTGTGGGTGCCTGAAGGTGTCTGATGAGGTTTAGGAGATAGGAACATAGGGAGAGCCTTGTAGTTAGAATGATTTCTTTCACAAACATGGAAAGCATATTGTGCTTCCATTCCTCCCAATGACCAAAAGTCCTTCTTAGATATTCACATCCCTCCTTTGGAAGGATGAATGGCTTTATCTAGGAAGTAGAACTTTGAGGGAACCGGTCTCCCATAATGATGAACCCTTATAGGCTTCCTTTGGTTATCAGTAAGCTGTTTATCATTTCTTCTCATCATGTTAAATCAATTATCTGCTAGTTTGAGTATCTTGAGAGATGTTGGACTTGAGTTTGAAGATGAAGACTTCACTGAAGAGTGTGGTAGAGGATGATCCCTTGAGCATTGCCATTGCAGCTGAAGCTTGAAGAGCTAGAAGAGCAGGTTGATACTTGAAGATCCAATAAAGACTGAATGAAGAGCTGAGGCTTGAAAGAGAATTGAAGGATGAAGTTGACATTTCCAGATGATTGAGGAATACTCTGGGAAGCTGAGGCTTGTAGGAGAAGAAGACCAAGTTGAGACTGGTAAAGCAAAGAGAGCTGAAGCTTGAAGACTAAGTTGATACTTATGAAGAGGATTCAATTGAGATTGAGTGTAGAGCTGAAGCTTGAGGAATAAAAGATAAGTTGATACTTACACTGCATTGAGAGCCTGAAGGAATCAAATTGATACTTGTGGTTAAGAGCAAAGCCTGAAGGTAGAATTGACTGAAGAGCTGAAGCTTGGAGAAGTGAAGATTAAGTGGAAACTTATGTTGAAGGGTTGAAACCTGGAAAAGCAAATTGATATTTGTCATGAGAGATGATAGCCTTGAAGGGTGATTGAAGTCTGATGACTGGATTGATGGCAGAAGAGCTGAAGCTTGGAGTAACAAGAGAAGGGTTGATCTGCTTTCTTGTCTGTTTTTCGTTTCTGTATTGCTGATGTGCCTTGTTTGACTTGCTTGATGCATTAGAATAAGGCCATATCTAGACTGACTGTAGGCTAGGAGCATGATTGCACTAGAGGTTGAGTTGCTCCCTCTGCTTGTATTGTTACTGTATGGCTTTGCTTGCGGGTATTCGGTAGAGCCCAGCTCCCTTGTCTATGTGTTTAGTTTGCTTGATAGCATTTTATTCTTTCTGTATGATTGCAGTCTCTTCTATTTTGCTTGATAACATGTTTTATCTCTTCAGTATGATTACTGTTATTCATTCTGGCTTGAGGTTGAGATGAGCTTGTGGAGGCTGCTGCCCCACACACATTTCCTCCCTCACCTGCATTGCATGCATTTTACAGTCGTTTACTGTTTACTGTTTAAGCTGGTGCTTTATCTGTTTCTGTGTATCATTGACATGATCCCTTAGGAATCTCACATCCTTTGATAAGGAAGTGATGATAGAACTTTAGGTTGAAACCTATGCATGATAACTTCTAGGAGTTCCCTGTTTCAAACTTCAACCATAGGATGAATCCTTGGCATGACAACATTAGGACTTGATAGTCTCCCTTTAGTTGAGCCCCGTCTCTTCTCATCTCAAAACAGCTTAAGATACAGTAATCATGAATGATTTCTTTCGTACGTTACGAGCCTTAAGCTATCTGAGAAAGGATTGTTGGAGAGCTTCTTTCCAACAGTCTGGATGTTTAGTATGGCACCCTTTGGGTGACATGCGACGCATTCACTCTTAGGTCATAGTCTTTAGTGTGATTGAAATTTCAAACACAATAAAAAACACTTCTTCCGTAAAAGACAGAAAACAAACTTCAAACCTTTTTGCCCCGTGGGCCCATAACCCAAAGGAAAGCTTTTCTGAAGAAAAGAGTGTCGTTAAACTTCAGCGCCAACGCAAACAGGCTCTGCCCCTAACTGTTGGAACTGCTGTTTAACCCTACTCGATAAAACAGATGAATCTGAATCCCCATAGTCCGTAGTATCCCGAACTACGTAAGCTCTGATCTCTCATACCTGTTGAGAGTACGTAGGCACAATACTGACGTATTGGCGAGCCACCTTCCCCGTAACCCGTAGTAGGTCGAACTACGTTGACTCTGATTTCTCATTCTCTGATGAGAATACGTAGGCATAAAGTGCGACGCTTTGCCGAGTCATTTTCTTTTCTTTGTAAGCCAGCCTTGATAGGTAGATAGATAAACAAACTTGTCCAGTAAACACAACAAGCGTGGATCCCGTCGAGTACGACGGACGTGAGGGGTGCTAATACCTTCCCCTTGCGTAACCGACTCCCAAACCCAGACAACGGTTGCGATGACCTTGTCTTACCCTTTTTCGTCAGCTTTTTCCGATCGTTTCCTTTCCCGTTCCGAGGGATAAATAACGAAAGGTGGCGACTCTTCTGTTTTTCCGGCACCTTATTTTCGCGGAAGCGACAGCTGGCGACTCTGCTGGGGACTTGATAGTTTCCTGGGATCCAACGTCCCGTATGCGAGTCAGTTTGGGGATCCGACGTCCCCTGCGAGAGTCAATCCTAGCGCCTGTATGATTACTTGTTGGGTTGTGTTTATTTATCGCATTTTTATTTCCCGCACTTTATTTTCAGTATGATATAATTATCTGTGTTGTTGTGGGAGAGGCATTCTGATGAGTGAGAAGCCAGACCCAGGCTTGAGTGAACATAGCATTAGTTGTGGAAATTAGTGGGCGCGTGCTTGCTTGGCAGGCACTAGTGTCTCATGAAATCCACGCTCAGGCGAGGTTCTCCCGGTTGGCTTCTTTTTTAACCCTTTGGGTTGAGGGGGTTGTTGGTTTGGAGGATTGTCGACTCTGGGGACCGATCATTTGTGATTCAGTCGAGTGAGGCCGCTTCATGAGCTGGTGATGCCACACCTTCTGGGTATCGTATCACCCCTCTTGAATGTCTGTGACGCTGATGAACGTATAGGATGCCGAACTTGAGTCAGTTTAGGTCCATACCTATGAGCAGGTTTGGGTTTATTGCAGGGAACTTTGACCTTCAGACTACCTGGTTTTCTTGACAGTGAATCAATTTTGTTGGTACCGGAGGTTCTTATCATCAGATATATGATTGTTCTTGACAGAGCAGAGCTTTGGTCTTGTATCAGAGGACCTTATATTCATATGAGTATTTGTTCTTGATAGAGCAGATTTTTGATTGGGATCAGAGGATCTTATCATCAGATGTGTATTTGTTCTTGACAGAGCAGATTTATGATTAGGGCCTGAGGATCTCATCAGCAGATGTATGGGTGTTCTTGACAGAGCAGAGTTTTGGTCCTGTATCAGAGGTCCTTATTATCATAGGGTTGTTCTTGACAGAGCAGAGTTTTGGTCCTGTATCAGAGGTCCTTATCATCAGATGTTTGTTCTTGACAAAGCAGATTTATGGTCCTTATTATCATATGTTTGTTCTTGACAGAGCAGATTCATGGTCCTATGTGTGTGTGTTCTTGACAGAGCAGATTTGTGGTTCGATACCGGGATTTTCTTCTTATTAGATATAGTGGTTGTTCTTGACATAGCAGTATCGTGGTTTTGTTGATGCAGAATCTCCACAGCAAAGTTGCCTTGATCTCCTGCTGCATGATTGCATTTTACATTGCCTTGCATACTCATTTGCATTTTATTAACGTGTGTCTGTGTTGCAGGTACCATTTTCCCCGATCCAGGATTTCTTGCCTCCTATTGTATTGTTATGGGTTCTCTGAGGAAGACCGTGGCTTACAAGCTCCCTGCCCCTGATGTGGTTCAGCTGACTGGTTTGATTGCTTTAGCAGATGATTCTGTGAGAGATGAGTTCAGAAAGTCTTACGGCAAATTGCTCAGTTTGGTTCGTAAACCTTATGCGTTAGAGTTGAATGGGTTGCACGCTCTGCTGCAGTTCTACGATCCTCCGTTGAGGTGCTTTACTTTCTAGGATTTTGTTCTCGCACCCACACTAGAGGAGTATGCTGATTTGTTAGGTGTGCCTATCAAGAGGCAGATGCCTTTTGTTCATATGGATGCTGAGCCTGATCTGGCTAGTCTAGCTCCCTCGCTTCATCTGGATGCCTCCGAGTTGGTATTGTCTAGTTGGAACAAGGTTCCTGGTTTCTCCCTGCAGTTCTTAGTGGGTAAGGCTCAGCAGTGCGCCAAAGACGGATGTTGGGTTGTATTCAACGCCATTCTCGCTCTGTGTATATATGGCATCATTCTGTTCCCCAATATGCCCGATTTTGTAGACTTCGACGCCTTTCACATCTTTGCTTCCGGGAATCCAGTCCCTACCTTGATAGGAGATGTCTACCATTCCATCCACTACAAAAACGAGAACAGGAGGGGCAAGAATGTCTCGTGTTGTGTGCCCTTGCTTTATAAATGGATTGATAGTCATCTACCCAAGAGGGGTCCCTTTGTTTCGTCTGCAGCCACAGCTGAGTGGTCCGAGCGTTTGATGAGTCTATCAGCGGAGGATATTGACTGGTTTGACAGATATAGGTTGGGTACCGAGATTATCTTCAGCTGCAGCGGGTTTCCAAACGTGCCTTTGATAGGCAGGAAAGGCTGTATAAACTATAATCCGTCTTTGCTGGTCCGACAGTTTGCTTACGCTTTGAGAGCTCCGCCGAAGGATGAAGAGGTGCAGGAATCTCTGTACCTCACTGGTCTTCTAGAGGGGGATCTGTTATCTAAGCTTCAGCGCGCCTGGAATGGCATCAGTAAGAGGGGAAAACCATTGCTGGGGAGAAGCAATAATCAAGCCTACCCTCCGTATGTGACTTGGATCAGAGCCAGAGCAGACACTATAGGAATGTCGTTTCCTCCTGCCAAGCCAGAAAGTTCTCCAGTGATCGAAGAGCCCACTACTGTGCCCATTCAGCAGCATAATTAAGTGTTAGATGAGTGAGATGAATTGAAGAGGGCAAATGAAGAACTGGAGAAGGAATTGGATCAGCTCAGAAGCGAGAGGAACAAAGTCGTTTATTCCTTCAAAAGGCAAACAGAGCTGGTGAACCAGCTAGGTACAGACTTGACTAAACAGATACCTGAGCATGAACACATGGGTCAAGACTTCAAAGCTCTCAACGACGTACTGGCCACGAAGAAGCAGCACTTGGACGAAGCATATCGGAGGATATCCAAGTTCAACCAGCACTGGAAGGCCTCCCTAGCCACCAGGAAAGAGCGGGAGGACAAGCTGATGCAACAGATCTCCAAGCTGGAAGCCCAGGTGAAGGCCAGTGAGAAGAGGCTTGATGAAGAAACCGCTCGCAGATATGCCACTGAAGGCCAGCTCAACAGAGCTCTTGCTAACCTGAAGGAGCACAAACTGACGTTTGAGGGCAAGAAGCGGAAGTTGGAAGATTGCTTCGGCGAAGGAGCATGGGAAGATTCGGTCGAAGGTCTTCAGTACACCGTTGTGCAAAGGGAGTCACTCGTCGAAGGGTTACTCACTCTGCCTGATCATCCAGAGACGAAGGAGTTGTTAGCAGAGTTTCGCGCCCGTGGCCGTGCTTGACTATTTATATTCCTTTTGTTTTGATAATCGTTGTATGTTGACCATCACCAGGCTTGTTGGCTGGGGTCATGCTATTGATTCATCTTGTACTCACTGATGTCGTGTACCGCCTTGATGGGCTTTCTTCATATATATGAGATGTTATTTCCATGACTGGACTCGGACTTCTTATTATCAGCACTGGCACTCAGGCACTAGGACCGGGGGAGATCTCCCTAACGCACAGACACACACTTGTATTTGCATGAAGCATTTGCATAACGAGCACTTTGTCATTTTTTCCTAACCCTTTTGTGTTTCCAGGTTGTTTCAAGTTATTCTAGGATTGATCAGAGACCTATTCACCGCTATCCGACCAGAGCAAATCAAACCAGAATCATGGAGCAAGTGCAATCTGATGTTCAGGAACTCCACGAAAGAATGGATCGCTTCATGGAGCTCATGCAAGCGGTCGCCAATGGCCAGGATCAGCTCAGAACCTTGGTTCAGCCTCTGATTTCAAGGGTCGATAGCAACGACATACTCCATGGTGGGACTGTTCCAACCCCTCCACCAGTTGAAACTCCGCAGAATGGCGTCCCCGTGACCGGAGGGAATGGCAGTGCCAACGGCAATGTGATAGCTACCATGGGACTCAACAGCAATACGACGGGTGTCGGTAATGGGAGTCTGGAAGCTAATGTCAATGTTGGGTTGGGCAACGGCAATGCAGGTGTTGGGAATCTGTTTGGGCCTAAGCCATGGTTAGAAGATCGTCAGGACGATGTGTTCTCTCAGAGAGGTGCTGAAGGAGAGCTGAATGCTGAAGCACGTCTAAGGTTCAAGGCACTTGAGGATAAGATGAGAAACATCGAGAACCAGAACACCCTGGGCGTTGATATGTCCAAGTTGGGACTGATTGCTGATTTCAAGGTGCCTCCCAAGTTCAAGGTACCTGACTTTGAAAAGTACAAGGGCACCACTTGCCCTCGCGTCCACCTGAGATCGTATTACAGGAAAATGTCGGCTCATTCTGATGACGAGAAGTTGCTGATGCACTTCTTTCAGGACAGTCTGTCCGGACCCTCCCTCGAATGGTACATGAGTCTGGAGCCTACTAGTGTGCGCACGTGGAAGGAACTTGTTGAAGCATTTGTGCACCACTACCAATACAATAGCGACTTGGCCCCGAACCGAGTCCAACTGCAGAATCTGTCGCAAAGGAACAACGAAGGGTTTAAGGAATACGCCCAGCGGTGGCGTGAGTTGGCAGCCAGGGTTCAGCCGCCGATGGTTGAATGTGAGCTCGTGCAGATATTCGTAGCTACCCTCCCAGGGGTTTACTATGAGAAGTTGGTCAGCGGTATGTCTGGAACCTTCTCAGATCTTGTTATTACGGGTGAGCACATCGAAAATGGGATCAAGCTCGGGAAAATTCAAGGTGAGTCATCCTCAGCTGGAGGAGGCGGAAAGAAACCTTATGCTGGCAAAAGACGAGAAGGAGAAATGAGCGCTGTGACTAACGCTCGAAGGAAGGGTAAAGGTCCTCACCAGCAGGTGGCCAGCATAACTATCCCGGCTGTTCAACAGCCACAGCAGCAGCAGCAGCAGCCGAATCAACAAGGGTACAGAAAGTATCAGAATAGGGCACCTCTGTCGAGCCGTCACCTTGAGACACCGCCCATGTCGTACGCGCAACTATTGCAGACTTTGCTCCAGCTACAGTTGATCCAGAAGAGAACCTTGGCTCCCTTGACAGGGGCACCTCCGCCAGGTTATGACGCGAATGCAACTTGTGAGTTTCACTCAGGGGCACCAGGCCACACAGTAGAGAACTGCAAAACCTTCAAGCACAAAGTGCAGGACATGGTGGACGCTAAGATCATCAACTTCTCCGATAATGTGCCAAATGTCACAAAAAACCCTATGCCGAATCATAGGGGAGGTGGAGTAAACGCCATTATTGAAGACGAGAGCTTAGATTTGTTGACTGACGTCAGAGATCTGAAGACGCCGCTTAGCTTCGTTAAAGCTAAGTTGATGAAAATAGGTTTCTTTCCAGGTTGCGGAGAGCTATGTATGGGCTGTGCAACAAGTCCTGATGGATGTGAACAGTTGGTAGAAGGAATTCAAAGTCTGATGACTGAAGGGATTTTACAGTTTAGCCGGAGGGCCGAAAGTGGATCGGGAGAGGTAATGCTGAAGTAAGATGATGAGGTCGCCACCATCACCATCCCTCGCCAGACGATAACTATTTCTGCACCCAGACCGCCCACGATTACCATCACCAAAGCTGGGCCAATACCGTTCGAAAGCACTAATGCTGTCCCATGGCATTATGGGGCTGAAGTCTACTGCAATGGACAGAGGTTGGAGCTAGAACCGTTTGGGTCGTCTGTGGAGAACCTTGCGGGAATCAGTGGTATTACTCGCAGCGGAAGAGTGTTTGCACCACTTGAGGTCGAGGCAGACAAAGCGGACAGAGCTGATGCAACTGATAAAGGGAAAAGTAAAGTCGTCGAAGAGACCCCTCATGGGATAGAAAAGGACTTACTCGTTAAAGACGCCGAGGAGTTCATACGGTTGATTAAAAAGAGTGACTACAAAATTGTGGATCATCTCCATCAGACACCCTCGAAGATTTCCATCCTGAACTTGTTACTGTGTTCTGAACCACACTGCAACGCGCTGCTGAAGGTGTTGAACGCCGCATATGTACCGCAGGAAATATCGGTGAATCAGCTAGAAGAGGTCGTAGCCCACGTGAATGCTGGAAATGGGATAGGGTTCACTGATTTAGAGCTGACGCCGAAAGGGAGGAATCACAATAGTGCTCTGCACATCTCGATAGAGTGTAGGGGAACGATTATGTCGCACGTGTTGGTGGACACGGGTTCGTCACTCAATATTCTTCCGAAGAAGGCATTAATGAAGTTAGATACTCACTGAGTGATTTGCACACCCAGTGATATGGTTGTGAAGGCGTTCGATGGAACCAAACGCCATGTTTTCGGGGAGGTGACCCTGCCAATCCAAGTCGGGCCAGAAACATTCGATGCGATCTTCTACATTATGGACGTCATGCCTGCCTACAGCTGTCTCTTGGGCCGGCCGTGGATCCATGATGCGGGTGCTGTGACCTCCATGTTGCACCAGAAGCTCAAGTATGCTGTCGGAGGTAGCATCGTAACTGTTTGTGGCGAGGAAGACATAATGGTGAGCCATTTGTCGTCCTTCAAGTATGTTGAGATGGATGGGGAAATCCACGAAACCCTATGCCAAGCGTTCAAAACTGTTAATGTCAAGGACGTAGCTCCTGTAGTCACTGAAAAGCCAGAGATGACTCTCTTCTCCTTCAAGGAAGCTCGGGCCGTTGTCCAAGACGGATCTACCCCAGGCTGTGGGCGAATTTTGGAGATTCCTAACAAGCAAGATAAGTTTGGGTTAGGATATTCTCCTGGAGCTGAAGCTTCTTCTTCTAGTGGTGCGTCACGAGGTAAAGGGCCGATCCAGTTTACCAGTGGCGGGGTGATATTTGAAAGCGTCAACGCGGTGTCTGAAGACATCGGAGATAGCGACTGTGACCTCGACTCTTGGATCCAGCCAAGCAAGCCAGGCGAGGGCCTTACCAACTGGTCCGTCAAGGATATCATCCAGATGACAAGCGAAAAGTAATGATTTACTTTTTCCAATCATTGTACAACCCTATATCCTACCCGGGGCATAGTGGTTTTATTGTCAGGGCCTCGTTTGATTATGTACATGCATTTTATCAATAAATCAAAAGGCGTTTTTCTTCGTATTCAAATATTGTGATCTCTGTTATTCCTGTTTTATATTTGTTCTGAAAAACAATAAAATGGCAATGAGGTTTGTGCTAACCTGCACATCCTTGTTTTAAACTTAACCCTTGTTATTGCCGGATCCACATAATAGATGACATCGACTCTGGACCTTCTACGGCTCACTTCGACTTCGATTTCCCGATCTATCAAGCCGAAGAAGAGATTGATGAAGACGAAGACCTTCCTGAAGAGTTGGCCCGCTTGTTGAAACAAGAAGAGAAAGTTATCCTGCCTCATGAAGAGGAGATCGAGATTGTGAATCTAGGTTCTGAAGAACTTGTCAGGAATGTCAGGATAGGGGCTGCATTGCAGAGTGATGTCAAGCAGAGATTGGTCGAGATGCTTCGAGAGTATAGTGACGTCTTTGCTTGGTCATACGAAGATATGCCCGGACTTGATACTGACATCATGGTCCACCACTTGCCGCTGCGAGAAGATTGTCCTCCCGTTAAGCAGAAGCTTAGGAGGACGAGACCAGATATGGCCGTTAAGATCAAAGAAGAAGTGCAGAAACAACTTGATGCTGGCTTCTTAGCGGTCACTACTTACCCTTTGTGGGTCGCCAACATAGTGCCTGTACCGAAGAAGGACGGTAAGGTACGCATGTGCGTCGATTATCGGGATTTGAATAGGGCGAGCCCTAAGGATGATTTCCCGCTGCCTCATATTGATGTGTTGGTCGAAAATACAACACAGTTCTCCGTATTTTCGTTCATGGATGGCTTCTCCGGCTACAATCAGATCAAGATGGCGCTGGAGGACATGGAGAAAACTACGTTTATCACGCCTTGGGGAACATTTTGCTATAAGGTAATGCCTTTCGGTCTGAAGAACGCAGGGGCCACTTACCAACGAGCAATGGTTACTTTGTTTCATGACATGATTCATCATGAGATTGAAGTCTATGTTAATGACATGATTGCGAAGTCCCAAACGGAGGAGGGACATCTGGTCAATTTGCTGAAGCTTTTTGAGAGGCTTAGGAAGTTCAGGTTGAGGCTGAATCCTAACAAGTGTACTTTCGGAGTACGGTCCGGAAAGTTACTGGGGTTTATCGTGAGTGAAAGAGGCATCGAGGTTGATCCTGCGAAAATAAAAGCGATACAAGAAATGCCAGTGCCGAAACAGAAAAAGAAGTTCGTGGTTTCCTGGGCAGAATAAACTACATTGCAAGGTTTATTTCTCAGCTCACGGCCACGTGTGAACCGATGTTCAAACTGCTAAAGAAAGATCAGGCGATTATCTGGAACGAGGATTGCCAGAAGGCATTCGATAAGATAAAGCAGTATCTTCAAGAACCTCCAATCTTGATACCCCCAGTGGCTGGACGGCCATTAATTATGTACTTGACAGTTCTTGAGAATAGTATGGGGTGTGTTCTCGGTCAGCATGACGAGACGAGCAGAAAGGAGCATGCCATTTACTACTTGAGTAAAAAGTTCACTGACTGTGAATCTCGTTACTCGATGCTGGAGAAAACGTGTTGTGCACTAGCCTGGGCTGCCAAACGTTTACGACAGTACATGCTCAATCACACCACCATGCTAATTTCGAAGATGGATCCGATCAAGTACGTCTTCGAGAAGCAAGCGCTTTCGGGCAGGATTTCCAGATGGCAAATGGTGTTGACGGAATATGATATTCAGTACGTTTCCCAGAAGGCCATCAAGGGAAGCGTATTGTCTGATTACCTTGCCCAACAGCCGATCGAAGATTACCAGCCGATGAAATTTGAATTCCCTGATGAGGATATCATGTTTCTTAAAGCGAAAGATTGCGATGAACCGTTGCCCAACGAGGGGCCAGATAGAAAATCCCAGTGGAAATTGATATTTGACGGGGCGGTTAATTCCTACGGAAATGGCATTGGGGCGATCATCACGACTCCCCACGGATCCCATATCCCGTTTACTGCGAGACTGACGTTTCCAGTCACCAATAACGAAGCGGAGTATGAAGCATGCATCATGGGTCTAGAAGAAGCAATTGATTTGAGAATCAAAAACCTAGACGTATATGGTGACTCGGCGCTTGTGATTAACCAGATTAAAGGGGAGTGGGAGACTCGTCAATCGAATTTGGTGCCATACATGAACTATGCCAGAAGGCTACTTCCGTTCTTTGATCGAGTGAAACTCCATCATGTGCCCAAGGCGGAGAATCAGATGGCAGATGCCTTAGCCACGTTGGTTTCAATGTATAAAGTCAATTTTTGGAATGAAGCTCCAAGAATTGTCCTTTCTCGTCTTGATAGACCTGCATTCGTCTTTGCGATCGAGGAAGCCGTCGACGGCAAGCCATGGTTCCATGACATCCAGACCTTCCTTATGACTAAGGAGTATCCTGCAGGTGCGTCAACCCAGGATAAGAAGACTCTGAGGAGGCTGTCTGGAAATTTCTATCTCAATCCTGATGGAGTTTTGTATAAAAGAAATCACAATCTCGTGCTACTCAGATGTGTAGATGAGAAAGAAGCGAGTATGCTCATGAAAGAAGTCCATGAAGGCACATTTGGTACGCACGCCGGCGGGCATGCCATGACGAGAAAGATCCTGAGAGCAGGATATTACTGGCTGACGATGGAATCAGATTGCTTTAAATTCACGAAGAGATGTCATAAATGCCAGATTTATACTGATAAAGTTCATGTGCCGCCGCGCCCGTTAAATGTCATGTCCTCCCCGTGGCCGTTCTCCATGTGGGGCATCAACATGAATGGCAAGATCGAGCCCACTGCATCTAACGGTCATCGCTTCATTCTAGTAGCTATCGACTACTTCACCAAGTGGGTGGAGGCAGCCTCATATGCTAATGTGACCAAGCAGGTGGTGGCTAAATTCATAAAGAGGGACATCATCTGTCGTTACGGAATTCCCGAGCGGATCATTAGTGATAATGGTTCGAATTTGAATAACAAGATGATGAAGGAGCTGTGCCAGAGTTTCAAGATTGAACACCACAACTCATCTCCTTACCGGCCGAAGATGAATGACGCCGTTGAAGCGGCCAATAAGAACATAAAGAAGATTGTTCAGAAGATGGTTGTGACCTACAAGGATTGGCACGAGATGTTGCCATTCGCATTGCACGGTTATCGTACAATGGTACGTACGTCAACCGGGGCAACTCCTTTCTCCTTAGTGTACGGTATGGAAGTTGTCCTGCCGTTAGAAGTGGAGATCCCTTCTTTACGAGTTTTGGTTGACGTGAAACTCGACGAGGCAAAATGGATTAAGAGCCGACTGAACCAACTCAGCCTGATGGACGAGAAGAGGTTAGCATCGGTTGCGCATGGTCGTCTATACCAAAGCTGAATGAAGAAAGCTTATGATAAGAAGGTGCGTCCTAGAAGCTTTCAGACGGGTGATCTCGTCCTGAAGAAGATTCTTCCTCCACACTCCGATCACCGGGGCAAGTGGACTCCCAATTACGAAGGTTCGTACGTCGTCAGCAAGGTCTTCTCGGGAGGAGCTTTGTTGTTATCCACAATGGATGGTGAAGATTTTGCATCCCCGGTGAACGCGGACGCAGTTAAAAAATACTTTGCTTAAAAATGACCCGCTGGAAAGAAAAAGAGCATCCAGGCAAAAATGGGGCATCCCGGCGAACCATAAAAAAGGAAAAAGGTTCGGGAAAAAATTAGGGATATAAAGAAAAGAATGTACACCCGCAAAGTCGAAAACCCGGATGGGCGACTTTGGCAAAAAAGGGTATCCCGGTGAACTGAAAACCCGCAAAGGGCGGTTCAGCAAAAGTTAGGGATTTGAAAAAGCAAATGACTGTGTTCCGTGTGTGTACTTTCATTGTTTAGTGGTTTGGAAGACCTGAGGGCCGTTCATCTGAATTAATCTCTTCTGAAGCTGAAGCATCGGAGAAGTATCGAAGTCGAGTGGGTCATAGAGGGATCAATTCATGGTGTTCGTCTATGCCTCGTTGCCGACATTTGTATATACTGACGTATATTTATGTTGCGCGGCTTCCTCATTCCAGGAGCTTGCATTTGTTGTAAAACATTTTTACCCATTCAGGGGTTCGATATCAATAAAATGTATACTATTCAGCAATTCTGTTTGTTTGTTTAGCATTTATCTGTTTTGTTTGCGAAAAGAACGCCGATGTTTTTGACAAAATGCGCATACATAAACTTACTGGCCTAGGCCACTGATTGTTGAAACAATGAATTACTTGAACATTGTCACAAGATGATAACCTTGATAGGTCCCTTTGAGAAGGGTATCTTGTCTTTTTGTTTGTGTTGGTGCAGGTATAGCATATTCCAGGCAGTACACCATACGCGTCCCAAGCAGGATGATTCCTCCTTCTCCAGCAAGGTTCAGCAGCCTCTCCCCGCAGAGTCTGAACATGAGATCATGAGTAATGATATGTCTCCCCAAGAAGAGAAGATTCTCTCCCCAACCAGGTGCATCCTGAAGGAGCGGCATCTCCCCAGCTGAGTCATACACTGAAGTGTGCAGCAATGAATATTTCCAGACTGAAGTCTTCAGCGGAATTGAGATTCCCCACAGAGTCGTACTCTCCCCTGAAGCAGGATGATTCTTCTTCCCCAGCCGAGTTTGCAGTTCCCAAGAGAGCCGAGTCCTTGGAAAGCAGTTCGAGCCATGATTGGTCGTCCCCAGTAGAGTGTTGAATAGCTGATGCTGTATTTCCCCACCGGAGTCGTTGTCTCCAGGAGGGTTACCGCGAAGGCTGTGCAGTTTATTTCCGCGATTGACATCGCTCTCCTCAGCATGTCCGGGTTCTCGTAGAGCTTCATCCCTCTGCAGCAGTCAACTGAAGTTTGCTTCCCCATGCAGAGTCCGATTGAGATCGGTGTGACCTTTTCTCCACCAGAGTGGTTCCTCCTCCTTGACAGGAGGACTCTCCCTTCGGCATTTATTTTGCTGACGGGGCCGTAGCATTTTGCATGATTGCATAGCATCTATCATAAACGCGTAGCATTTCCACCGTGTGGAGCATTGCACCATTGTCAAAGCATGCGCATACCAAACATGAGCTAGGTCGTTACCGTTCTTGTTTTGCAGGTGTTCCTCCGCAGAGTCGTGTGCCCCAGATGATTCTTGAATTCTCCCCAGCAAAGTCGTTTGCCCAAGATGATTCTTGAATTCTCCAGCGAAGTCGTTTATTTAAGATGATTCTTAAAATCCCCAGTGCAGTCTCCAGAGTCGGTTGCTCAAGTTGATGCTTAGAGTCCCCGGCAGAGCATCTGCTCAGGATGATTCCTGAAATCTCCAGCAGAGTTATCGGTTCAGGATGATTCTTGAAGTCTCCACGGAGTTATTTGTTCAAGATGATTCTTGCAGTCCTCAGCAGAGTTGACCTACCCAGAATGATTTCTAGATCCCCGGAGCAGAGTTACTTGATGGTCCTCCAGAATCCCCAGCGGAGATGTGTCGTCCCCAGCAGGTTCCGAGCAGTGAAGTTGAAGCTTCCCTTGAAGACTTGATGATTGAAGTCCAACCGTATTGACGAAGCAACTCTCTCAGCCGATGCGGAGTGCCTGATGGCAAAAGTTTGGATACCCCTAATTGGTTCATGATTGACTGAGAATCCTATTCCCGACTTACTGATGAAGTCCGGCTGACGCCCAAAGATTTCTTCGAATGCCCGACGGCATGGTTAACTTGATTGTTGACCTGATGCCTGACGGCATGATCGACCATGTATTATCGGTTACCGTGTGACCAATTCTCCAGCCAGTTGCCGTACAGCTAGTATTTCAGTTTTCGAAGATTCGTTCCCATCAGAGTACCGTGTACTTGTGCAGTTGGCAAATTTCTGGGTTTGTCGGTATTCAACCGTCTCGCACCTTAATTGGTTGAGAGCCGTTCGCTTCTCACCTAGTCAGGTTCAAGCCGTTTGAATAGGGGCAGCTGTTGCACCCCAAAATTTGACCAACATTTCTTTACCTAGCTTATGTTTCATTTCATTCACATTAGCATTATCATTTGCATTTCATTGACATGTATGCAGGAGATCAAGAGGTATGATTACCAATCAAGATTTACACAAGACTATGAAGCTAGCCAAGAAGGTTATTCAAGTGTTCAAGGGTTGGTATCTTTGTCAGAGAAGTCAGAAGATTCTCAGAGAGAGTGGTTGAAACCATAGTTGTGTGCCTCCTAACTTGAGAGTTGTGGGAAGCTCCTCAGATGATTATGAGGCTATGAAGAAGGACTTGAATCCTTGAGAGAGCTTATGAGATGTCTTGAAAGCCATCATGAAGCCTAGATAGGTCATGGTGCAAGTTTAAGAAGACTCAACCATGAGTGGTGCAATTAGGGTTTAACTGGGTCAACCCTAGGTCAAATGATGATTTGGAGAGGGTTGAGACCTAAAACAAGAGCCATGTGATCATGGATTGATGCATTGAGATGCTATTAGGATGATTCCAAGGTCAACTCATCATGATTGAAGAGTTTGAGAAGTTTCAAGCTAGGGTTTCTAAGGCTTGACAGTGTAAAATCCCCTAGTTTGACCCCTATCTTCAAGGCAGTTTAGCTCAAGATGTGATTTTCATCTCATCTTACCCCCAACATGAATGTTGTAGATATTGTTCTTAGATTTAATTTGAGTACTAGAAGTCCTTGATAGGATTTGTAGAGCTCAAGTTATGACTTTGACAAGTTACAGATCATCTGAGGTATGTGAATCTGGGGCCTTGAAAGTCACCCAACTTGCATCTAACGTTTGCCCAAGAAGGATGATTCCTATGAACTTTTGGTCAACATGAATGTTGTTCCTTATCTTCTTAGATTTCTAGAGAGTACTAGAAGTCCTTGATAGGATTTGTAGAACTCAAGTTATGGCTTTGACAAGGCAAGGGCATTTTGGTCATTTGGAGATTACAGGTCATTTCAACCATAAAGCCATAACTCCTATTTACAAGCTTCAAATGGAACAATCTTCAACATCAAACTTGTTCAAAATGATGTTTTAAGGCTAGTAAGGAGGTCATGAGATGTTGGAAAGGCTTGTAGCTCAAATTTGCAAAAATGACCTAAAATAAGGGCATAAGTTAAATAAACCAAAGTTGGAAATTGATATTTTCAACCTACACATCCAAACCATGGCATGTAATATATCATTTTGACTCTAGAAAACATTTTAAGAACAATGATTTAGTCACATTTTTGATTTGAGGTCTAAATTGTGGACTTGCTTTGGAAAGTACTTGCTTGCATATTAAGTAACATGTGCATAACTTAAAATCAAGGCATGAGTAAGGGTTTTTTGCAAGCTAAACACCTCTAATATCTCACTAGGGGAGAAATTAAGAGTGAATGGGATGAATTCCAAGCTGTTTGCAAGGGTTGTACATGTCATGATAAGTGATTCAAAATCTCATGACATGAGAAGTGGAAAATCTCATTGGAAGGATCTATAGGGTTCTAGATCATCCAAACTTCATCTATATAAGGAGTAGAGTGGATCCATTGCAGAGGTTGGTGATCATTGAAGGATTGAGCTTAGTTTGAGAGTGAATTTTCTTGGATTGCAATTGAAATCGGTTTCACCAAATTCCTCAATTTCCATTCAATTTCTTGCTTGATTCTTCTTCCATGAGTGTCAAAGAGTGATTTCAGATCATTTTCAAGAAGAATTAGTGGCTAGATCGTGTAGGAGCAAGTGGTTTTCAGCACCTGTAACTCATCATCGTGTTTCAAGATTGAAGCACTTTCCATTGATTCTTTTGCATACAGAAGCAAGAAGGAGGTTCAGTGATCGTGTCCAGAAGATTTGAGAGCTTGGTTTGGAGGATTCGTGCATCTGTTATTCAAGAATTTCCAGGTTGGTAACTCTCTTCCCCTAGCATGATTCAGGTAGAATTAGGTTGAATTAAGGTGCTAGATTAGTTGTAGAATGGCCTAGGATGGATTTCAGATAGATAATTGATGAATTAGAGACAAATTAGGAGAATTGCCATTTTCGGTTGAGATTAGGAGATGATGATTCTTGAGGTTTCAGAAGAAACTAATGGTATGGTTGAACTCGTGGAAAGATTTGGGATGAGTTTCATGTTTGGACCTCTTGGATTGGAGGCCTGTAGAGAGAACTAGGGTTGAAGGGGATGATCGGAGCTCCACAGGCGGTGGCCGGAGCTGGGCGCGAAGTTCAGGCGTTTGAAATGGAGAAGATGAAGTTTACACCATTAGATCATGGTTTGACCTTTGACTGGGAGCAGATCCAACGACCACGTTTTAAAACTGAGTTGTGAAGGATTTCTGAAGGAAACGCTACGTTTCATTTATTTGATGTTTTGGGCTTAATGATCTGAGTGTTATTCACACCCCCTGATGGCCCAACCCATATTTTTAACTGTATCTGACTGCTATCCACACCGTGTGTTTGGTTATTTTAATTGGATTTTCCTATTATTTTCACTTTATCCATGGTTTTTGTAAAATTCATAATAAATTGAATATTAATCCAATCAAATCCATTATTTTTGCATATTACTCATGATTGAGTCTATTATTTTTTAGAGAAAAAATATTTTCATTTCATGTAATTTCTGATTTAATTGGAATTTTGCATTTTAATTGATATTAAAATGATTATGTTTGAGGCATATTTTTGTAGAATTTTGTTTGATCTCATGGTGATGATTTTAAGCCTAATTTTTTGTGTGTGATTAGGTTAGACATGTATAATCCCATAGAATTTTTCTCACATTTTTGTGATGGAAATAGGTGTGCTTTCTAGATTGAGATTTAGAGGCTTCCTTTTAGGGTTTTATGTTTGATACCTTGTAGTGTAGAATTTAGTTCTAAGTCCAATCTGATGGTTTGATCTTTGAAACTAATGTGGTAGAGTCATGATTGACCTAGGTTCCCATAGTAATTTTTGTAGGATTTTACAATTGGTTTTAGTATTTTAGTTAGGACTAACTTTAGTACTAGGTTTTAGGTGATCCTAATTTACTAATCCAACTAGTTTAACATCCCTAGTCCCTTTAGATTAGGGTTTGTGCTTGGTTTGCCTTTGGTTGAGATTGAAGACAAGTTGAAGACAAGAAGAGGATGCTTGAAGTGGCCTGGAGCTTTGGATTTTGTGGGTGCCTGAAGGTGTCTGATGAGGTTTAGGAGATAGGAACATAGGGAGAGCCTTGTAGTTAGAATGATTTCTTTCACAAACATGGAAAGTATATTATGCTTCCATTCCTCCCAATGACCAAAAGTCCTTCTCAAATATTCACATCCCTCCTTTGGAAGGATGAGTGGCTTTATCTGGGAAGTAGAACTTTGAGGGAACCAGTCTCCCATAATGATGAACCCTTACAGGCTTCCTTTGGTTGTCAGTAAGCTGTTTATCATTTCTTCTCATCATGTTAAATCAATTATCTGCTAGTTTGAGTATCTTGAGAGATGTTGGACTTGAGTTTGAAGATGAAGACTTCACTGAAGAGTGGTAGAGGATGATCCCTTGAGCATTGCCATTGCAGCTGAAGCTTGAAGAGCTAGAAGAGCAGGTTGATACTTGAAGATCCAATAAAGAATGAATGAAGAGCTGAGGCTTGAAAGAGAATTGAAGGATGAAGTTGACATTTCCAGATAATTGAGGACTACTCTGGGAAGCTGAGGCTTGTAGGAGAAGAAGACCAAGTTGAGACTGGTAAAGCAAAGAGAGCTGAAGCTTGAAGACTAAGTTGATACTTATGAAGAGGATTCAATTGAGATTGAGTGTAGAGCTGAAGCTTGAGGAATAAAAGATAAGTTGATACTTACACTGCATTGAGAGCCTGAAGGAATCAAATTGACTGAAGAGCTGAAGCTTGGAGAAGTGAAGATTAAGTGGAAACTTACGTTGAAGGGTTGAAACCTGGAAAAGCAAATTGATATTTATCATGAGAGATGATAGCCTTGAAGGGTGATTGAAGTCTGATGACTGGATTGATGGCAGAAGAGCTGAAGCTTGGAGTAGCAAGAGAAGGGTTGATCTGCTTTCTTGTCTGTTTTTCTTTTCTGTATTGCTGATGTGCCTTGTTTGACTTGCTTGATGCATTAGAATAAGGCCATATCTAGACTGACTGTAGGCTAGGAGCATGATTGCACTAGAGGTTGAGTTGCTCCCTCTGCTTGTATTGTTACTGTATGGCTTTGCTTGCGGGTATTCGGTAGAGCTCAGCTCCCTTGCCCATGTGTTTAGTTTGCTTGATAGCATTTTATTCTTTCTGTATGATTGCAGTCTCTTCTATTTTGCTTGATAGCATGTTTTATCTCTTCAGTATGATTACTGTTATTCATTCTGGCTTGAGGTTGAGATGATCTTGTGGAGGCTGCTGCCCCACACACATTTCCCCCCTCACCTGCATTGCATGCATTTTACAGTCGTTTACTGTTTACTGTTTAAGCTGGTGCTTTATCTGTTTCTGTGTATCATTGACATGATCCCTTAGGAATCTCACATCCTTTGATAAGGAAGTGATGATAGAACTTTAGGTTGAAACCTATGCATGATAACTTCTAGGAGTTCCCTATTTCAAACTTCAACCATAGGATGAATCCTTGGCATGACAACATTAGGACTTGATAGTCTCCCCTTAGTTGATCCCCGTCTCTTCTCATCTCAAAACAGCTTAAGATACAGTAATCATGAATGATTTCTTTCGTACGTTACGAGTCTTAAGATATCTGAGAAAGGATTGTTGGAGAGCTTCTTTCCAACAGTCTGGATGTTTAGTATGGCACCCTTTGGGTGACATGCGACGCATTCACTCTCAGGTCATAATCTTTAGTGTGATTGAAATTGCAAACACAATAAAAAACACTTCTTCCGTAAAAGACAGAAAACAAACTTCAAACCTTTTTTTCCCCGTGGGCCCATAACCCAAAGGAAAGCTTTTCTGAAGAAAAGAGTGTCGTTAAACTTCAGCGCCAACGCAAACAGGCTCTGTCCCTAACTGCTGGAACTGCTGTTTAACCCTACTCGATAAAACAGATGAATCTGAATCCCATAGTCCGTAGTATCCCGAACTACGTAAGCTCTGATCTCTCATACCTGTTGAGAGTACGTAGGTACAATACTGACGTATTGGCGAGCCACCTTCCCCGTAACCCGTAGTAGGTCGAACTACGTTGACTCTGATTTCTTATTCTCTGATGAGAATACGTAGGCATAAAGTGCGACGCTTTGTCGAGTCATTTTCTTTTCTTTTTAAGCCAGCCTTGATAGGTAGATAGATAAACAAACTCGTCCAGTAAACACAACAAGTGTGGATCCCGTCGAGTACGACGGACGCGAGGGGTGCTAATACCTTCCCCTTGCGTAACCGACTCCCGAACCCAGACAACGGTTGCGATGACCTTGTTTTACCCTTTTTCGTCAGGTTTTTCCGATCGTTTCCTTTCCTGTTCCGAGGGATAAATAACGAAAGGTGGCGACTCTTCTGTTTTGCCGGCACCTTATTTTCGCGGAAGCGACACGTGTCAAGGGTTGGATCGTGAGAAATGATATTGGTCCCTAAGGGTGCCTCCAATATCGAAACTACGATGAATTGTGAAGTATGTGCAATATGTCGATGGTTGCGAATGCGGACGAGCACTCGACTTAAGAGAATGTTTGAAAATGTTTGAGTTTGAAAAAGTAGAAAGATTGAATAAATAATAAATCAAGGGTGTGCCTCGAGAATTATTTACTCGGAGATTCAAGGAATGCTAGATTCCAAGAACCTTCTTCTTTCGGAGTTTGAATCGAGAAAAATGGTTTTTGAAATGGTTTGAAGTGAAATAAAGGTATGAAAGGAGATTGCTCGTAAGAGGTGGGAATAAGAGATTGGATTTGAAAATAAGAGAAATGACAATTATTTGATAAATGAGACGTAGGCCTCACAACCAATTAATCGGGGTATCATTTGGATGCTAGATCCTAACAACACCTTTTTCATTCGGAAAATGTTTAGGTGAACAACGAAAATATCACACAGAATGCTAGATTCCTATGATATTTCTTTATCCAAAATAGCGTACTAAAAGATGAAATGTCGAACAGTATATTACTTAAGGCGTACGCCTCAATAACAATCGTCCAAAAATCCAAGAGATGCTAGACTTCAAGGATTTAGTTTGATTTGAAAAAGTACTCGAGGTGAGTCGAGATTTGAATTTAAATTTTAAACGTGTGCACTAGAAAAGTGTGCTAGTCTTCTAAGTGACCAATTAGAGGTAATTGATCAAATAAGTGTCACTGTAAGAAAGCTCAGGATTAAGCCTTAAAATGTTGTGTATGGTGACCAAAGGTTGATGGCGAGGCTTTAAAAGCACTCGACTTACATGGGTGGAAAAGGGCTCGATAAATCGTTAATTTAATTTTAAAAATGATTTTGAAGCATTAAAGAATAAGTAAGAAAATAACTATTACATTTGAAAGGAGGAGGGGTACATTGTTATCGAATGAGGATAAAATTAAGGCAACAATTAAATTGATTTAATAACATGCTTATTTAAATTAGTATAGAGTGAATCGTAGCATGTATAAAGAATCACCTATATATCTTCACTAGCCCATCCCAATTTCATTGGCCATGCTGCAGAACACTTTACTGCAAAACAACATATGTGAACATAAAAAAAACACAACAGCGGCAGCGCAGTTCCTAACGTTATAATCAAACATTCCACATAATCTAAACCACATATTTAATGTAACATTCCAACAGCATGCAATATTATATTATTTTTTCAATAAGCATTCTCAAGCTAACCATGACAGAAACAAAAGAAAAACAACATTGAACGATCACCAACATCAAAGACCATGATCAAAATGTGACAACACTCACAACAACAATTGAACAGAGGTATTGACTGCAAAGAAAGAAGATTACACCAACCATTAACTCATGACTAATGATTTGTATTTTGATGTTGTTGCCTACAATTCTTAGACATAGTTGATATGGTTCTGGCTTCAAGACAGGTCAACTAAAATATGCACAAAAATTGAATCACCGGACTTCTGTTGCTACCAGCTGCTATCATTATTGCAGAATCGAAATGCTTCAGAAGCGAAAATGCTTGTTAATAGACACTAAGATAGAACAAGGTGGAAGCTTAATCGAAACCGGAGACGCGGAGTTGTAGTAGCTATGACATTGAGCGTAACCGACACCATGATTGACGGAACATATACACTGCAACTCCAAACTCGTATAATTGGAAACGTATTTGATATCAAGATTCAGAGACATCGTGACTTGCATGAAAACTAACAACCCAAATAGAGATGAACAAAACATACTCAGTGAAACACAATACTCGAAAACGACATTAAGTTGATGATGTAATTGCTATTGTGAAATTCTTTGTTGCGAAAGTTGAAAATATCATGCTACCGTTGTGAACTGCTAGTGTACCGAGTGCGAAGCTGTTACCGATGAGAGCTTGTGACGCGTTAGAGATTTAAACCATGCCGAGTTATACCGAAAATCTGCTACTGAATCAAATCTATAATGTTGTCGGGTTGTTGCCTTTTGTTTGTCGTGCTGCTAAGGGAACTCACGCAAAGGCCGTAGATGTCACGTTGATGTTAGCTCTGAATCAAGGTCGCACGGGAGCTATGTTATTGATGTCGTCGTCGGAAATTGAAAGTAGAGGAGCCTATGCGTTCAATGATGCTTCAAGCTCTTGCTACATAATCGATGATTCAGCGATGCCACGACCTGAACAAAATTAACAGCCAGCCCAAACACAATAACAGTTTTTTAGAGAAATAATAATTGATGAAAACAGAGTTGAATCTAAGACAAGAGTTATATCATCATCTTGCTGCTAATCGACTTTCCATTGCAGAGTTTAAATGTTGCTGGCTCCGACTGCTTGCGATGCACTTGTCTGCTTTATGTTATGGTCGAACCGTATAGGTGTGAGCTGATACGAATCGATACTGTGAAACACCGTTGATTCACGTCGTGCAAGTCGATATAACACCAAACGAAGGTAGTCGTGAATTTCTCGGAAGGAAAACCTTTATCAGCAGTTTCTTCATCTCCTAAAAGCTCCTCTTGACCTGTGCATCTGTCACCCCGCGTAGTCATGGCGTTAACTTGCTGCCGTCAAGACGCAGAAGCGGGCGGAGACTGTAATATCACTGTCAGATGTGAATCGAAGGTGGGTTTGAGTTGAATCGTCAAGAACATTTGAGCTCGCGTTCTACTTGAACCGTAGAGAGTTGTTATGATTCAACCTTGAGGAATTTTGCTGCAGTAAACCCTGCATCAAAACCAAGAAAGAACACAAAACAGAACCGCAATAATTCGACTCTTAAAGACTGAAACGAAAATCTGGACTCGAACCATTACCCAATCGGAAAAACGTTGTTGCTATGCATCGTTAAGTTTCTTGCTACTGAATCGAGTGTGAAGCTAAGACGTCAAATCCACTTCCAATTATCATCACCGTTCTTGTCTCCACTAACAACAATAATGCTTCGTGTACACTTGAGCTGCGTCACGAGGATAATGATATTTGATGAAACAAAGCGTTTTGCCGCTACTTCTGAATGTGGTTATTACGCCACTAACTGAAGCCGCGCAAGCTGAGGATGTCGCATCCTAGCTGGGAGCAGATATGAGAGTGTACGGGGTTGGTGAGGAATTGAAATAGAGCCAAGTTTTCCCTACTTCGCGTTGTTGCGGCGAGTTGGTTGTTGAGAGCTGCATCGTGAGGATGCAGATATCGCTATAGTTAATGGCTGGGGGATGGTTGAGACGTTGCCATTGTGGAGAACTCACAGTGTGTCGTTGTTGTCGTAAGTACAAGGGGTACAAGGCCGTTGTTGTTGCATCGCATCACTTGTTGTGGTGAAGATATTCAGAACAGCTACTGGATTTGGGTGTTGCTCCAAATTTACAACAACGATCGTAGCTGCAGGAGTTGTCGGCGAAACTGTTTCCTTATCAAGTCAAGGTTATTGAAGTTGTTGTGAACTTAGATCTAAAACTTCATTGTTGCTCAAAATTGCAGCTGAACACTCAAGGTTGATGGTTTAAATCAAGCTGCCGCTGAAAATTTGGTTGTGTTGTCGTGAGTTGTTCCATGCCTCTTAACAGCAGCTCAAACCATTCATCATTTTTTTGACCTATCAGATGTTGAGCTCAACCTGTTATTGCTGTCACCAAACTGCGTACTGTTGTTGCTGAGACCAAATATTGATTGTGATGTTGCTGTTGCATTTTGTATCAAAAGTTGAAGGTAGAACTTTTCGTTGCTTTACTGAAACTCGGCAATGTCGCAATCTGCATAGAAATCGACAGCCTATACGAAAAAAAGAGAAAACAGTAAATCAATGACAACCGATTTGGGTTAAACAACAGTCTGTCTGCGATTTATCCGTTTCTCTTCTTCTCGGACATGGCTTATGCTTATCACCAAACTCTATACCTAATCCAAATCATGAACGGTTGCTGAACCTTACACAAACACAAGGAACATCAACGGCATACTAAAGAAAACTATATCAATGGTTTATCTATCTCAGAAAGGGTTGCGATAAGAGTTCATTGGTGTTTTGTGGAAAGTTTTGAGAATTTACGGTGGTTTGTTAAAGAATGAGGTGAGCACTGTTGTGAGCTTGAGTTGTCATAATCGTCGCACACACGAGTTGAACATAGCTGATGTTCTCTCTTGCTCGGAATCACTGAAGATGTTGCGGCGGCTGGTTCGAAATCGCAACAAGGAGCAAAATGAAGGTGAGTTGAACCAGAATGAGGAGATTGATAGGTTTGAAGGTGGTTCGGAAGTGATGATGATGGTGGTGATATGAGGAGGTTTTGTGAATTTGATAGTTGTTTGAAGAGGGAAATGAAGGGGTTTGGAGGCGGAATTGAAGGTTTGAAGCCACAAGGGGCTATGGTTTGAACTTTGAATGAAGTTAAAAAAACTTCAAGGGGAATCCTAAGGTTTGAACTAGGTTGTAGTTTGAATCATAAAGTTTAAACTAGATCTAAACTAAGGATGAGTATTGAAATGCAACAGTTGTATAAATGCAAGTGTTATAAACATAAATGTCAGGAGAAACTTAATAAGACAAAATTGATTAAGCATTTAAACAAGTGTCGTCATCAAGGATGTAATGAACATGATTATGATCAAGCATGGTATATTAACATGTGAATGAGCATTAGACAAGTAGATATGTTCATCATGGGGGACGTTTATGAAGGAAATACTTGAATATGTGAGCAAAAATTAGATCAATAAAATCAATCACAAAGAAGCTCAAGTAAGCATGTGTTCAAGATGATCAAAGATCAGATGAATATAGCAAAGGGTAACGAAAAATCCTAATGGAAATTTATGGAGATAAGCACATGAACAAGACATTAAAACATGGTTGAATCAAGGGCTTTTAGGAATCCAAACTCAACTGGAAGCCCTAGTCAATATGTTTTCAAAAGATTAGTTGAACAAAACCCTAAAACATCCAATAATCATTTTATTTTTTTCAAAAGAAATAACATTTAATCATGGTATATTAATGGTGTATAAGAAAACATGTTATGTACATCAAAAAAGACTTAGATAAAGTATATTATGACTCTACAAACACTCATGTGCAATTAGGTCAAGAGAAAAATCAAAAGAAATCATACAAAGGCATAAAAATACTTAAAAAGTACTATTTTTCAACCTAACAAAAATAAATATTATTTTTGGGATTTTTTTGATATATTCTAAAAATATACAAGATAAATAAGAAGTGCGCAAAAAATTGACTCAAAAAAATTAATTTTTCTTGGTGAAATAATTTGATGAAGTTGTGAAGAAAACCATAAAAATAGTGATAAAAATAAAGGGAATGGCTCCCACGAGTGTTGAACTCACGCCCCCCATGTGATGGGCTTAAAACTTTACCAGCTGGGCCACGTGCTCTAGGTTGACAAGGAGTGCATAATTAATATAATATAGAGAGTTTGAAGTTGAAAATAGTTTCAAAAAAAATAAAAGCAAAAGGTCTGGGGCGAGGGGGATTCGAACCCCAGACCTTGCACAGACACAAACCTTAAAAAGGCACGCTCTAACCATGGGGTGGTGATACATCCATTGATTTAATTTCAATGAAATAATAATATACTAAAAATTCATTTTATTTTGAAAAATAGTGCATCCCACCATTGTCATCTTCTTCCACGAGCTCATCATCATCTTCCAATTTTAGAATTTGCTAACTCCCTCAATACGCAACCAAATGACACGATGTAAACATCAAAGTTGTTGGAAATTTAACAAGGAATTTGATGGTGTCATTGAATTTCATTTATATTCAATGTATCTCACACAATTAAACTGAAACCAACATGAAACCTAATTTGAATATTCAAAATGAAATCCTATATGTTCATGATGTAATGCAATTGATTGAGGGAAAATGATCCTTATATTGCTAGAAACCAGTTGGTAACTCAACTAATCACATATGATGCATGAATTAGGGAGTTAATATTTTAAAAAACCTACCTTGCAATTGAGAATTGAATTCTTTAATAGAGGTATTCCAGATGCAATTTCTTGATGCTAACAGCTTTCTTGACCTCCAAGGAGTGTGTTGTAATGCTTGAATTGGTTTGAAACCTTCCGGAACTCCCTGGCCAACTCAACCTGCAGCTTGGTGCAAGGTGAGATATGGAGTTGATGATTCTGGTGTTACAAAAGCAAGGTGATGATTTGGATCACTTCCATGTGATTTATATGAAGTGCTTGGATGCTTGGTTTAGTTAGAAATGGCATTGAATTGAGAATTCAAGTTAACACTTCTTTGGACTTTGAATTTTGGAAAGGAAGAGGATTTCTTAGAAAACAAGCTTCTTGCTATGTTTTGGTGTGTTCTAAATGATCAAATTGAAACCTATGTATAGGGGAATGTTTCAGATATTTGTGAATTTGAAAGGATTAGGATGCATGTTATTATCCAATAGGTGATGTCATGCACCTATTACTTGAATCCAAGGTACATAGCTTCCATTCTCACATGGCTACCAATTATGATATTTTGAGATTGATTCTATCATATTGCACCTCATCCCTTGATGTTTAGATTAATTCTTGATATATTGGAGTGTTTTTTTTGGAAAATTCCTTATTGCACTTTAATGTTAGATGACAAAACTCAACTTCATGGTTTTGAAATGATTTTTCTTCACGTGCCAAGGATAAAATCTTAAAAATTCTTGCATGATCTTGCAGAGCACATGGTGTATGATGATTTTGGTATTGATCTGGTGAAAAGATCGGGCTTGTAAAGTCATCCAAACTGACCCCAAAATCCTGTACCAATAAATCTGCCCCTTGAGAATTCAGTTGCAACAAGGCCTATTATGAAATTCATAACTTCTTGCTCAAGTAAGGTAAATGAATGTTCTTGGACATTTTGTAAAGATGAGATAACATACTTCAACTTTGATGTTCATGGTTTGTCTTGAATCAATGTGGACCATGGAGAAAAATGGCCTTAAAGTTGGCTCCAACACAAAACAGATTCAGCTTGAAAAATTTCTATGTGTCCAAGTTCAAAAAGTATTGAACCTCCAACTTCATGGCTTCATATCTCTCAATCTATTCATTTTTTGGGAAATCATCCTCAAGGACAAAGCTGTAGTATGTAACAAGGTCTTCAATTTGGTCTTTGGATCAAAGAAAATGGTTACTTGGATTCAAAGTTATGGCCTTGACAAGTTTGGACAAAAATCATGAACTTTCATAACTTTGAAAATTTTCAAATTCTTCAATGTTGCCCTTTTTGCAAGTAACCTCACTTTCCTTGATTTATATTGATCAATCATGACCCAAATCACATATTATCATCATTTTTGACTTGAGGAGCCCATGGTTGTCCAAAAAATCTCAAAAGCCAAACTTGATTTTAATCATAGTTGACTTTTCATCAGATGAACTTGAATTTTATGATCTTCAATGAAATCAAACCCTTGGGCTATTTGAAAACTATGGATGGATTCCAAATGTATTTTTGAGTGCCTTGAATCATGATTCAAGGCTTGAGATCATGTCTTGGTCAAAAGTCAAAGGTGTAGTTGACTTTCATCAAAAACCCTAGTTTGTGGACCAGATGAATTTAAATTTCTGCATTGCTTATGAATCAAGATTTTTGGATTAATATAATCATAATATGATGCATTTGAGGTCCTTGAGACATGTATTAAGGTATTGGATCATGTCTTGCTCCAAAAGTCAACCAGGGACCGAATTAGGTCAAAACCCTAATTTAAGTGCATCTGGGGACCTGAGCCTTATTGATCTTGAAATGATGTAATCTTGTAATTGATTATTGATGAATGAAAGATCTTGATCTTCATGGATGAATAAGGGACTTGATATGTTTGAATATAATGCTCATCCTTTGACAATTCATCTGCTTGAGCCCTTGGGGGACCACCTAACATGTAAAGCAAACAAGCACACACATCTTGTATTTAAAATGGGTTAGTGTTGCCTAAATACACACACATAGTAATGATGAATGTAGTGAATGAAGTGGATCTTAGGGGTAAAAAAATTAGGGTATGACACCTAGTGGTAGACACCTTGTCTCCTTACAATGCCTGAAGGTGAGAAAATACTTAGAAGGGGGGTTGAATAAGTATGAAGATAAAAAACTTAGAAATAAAAACTCAATTATTTTTATCCCGGTTCGTTGAACTCAACTACTCCAGTCCACCCTTCTAGAGTGATTTGCCTTTCTCAATCAAGGACTTAATCCACTATTTAATCAACTGATTACAATAGTAAGCACTAAGAACAACTGTTCAAAGTCTTCTCAAGAACTACTGATCCTAACTGGATCTTCTTAAGGTTTTCTTACAATCAAATGTAATAACAAATACAAGTGTTTAAATTGCTTCTAATAAAGCTTTATCACAATTGTGATTTTTCACTTAATATTAAGAACAAAGAAATTAATTCTAGAAGGAATGTGAATTGTATGAGAGCTTTGGATATTGATTTCTTTTCAGGTAAAACGTCAACTGAAGAAGATGGTTGAAGACTTGCTTTTATAGGCACATTGATCCAAGAGTACTTCATGTTGAGAAGAGTGTACCAAAAGGTCTGAGCCTTTTTGTCTTCACATCAAGTGACCTTTCCTAGAAGAAGAAAGCACAGAGAAATCCTTTTTGTCTGTGTTCTTGTGTCTAGCATAAATAAGGAAAGAGTCGTTTGGATATTTCAACGGACATAATCTTTGAATTCTTCTTCATCAATTTTCAGCAAGAATCATCAGAGTCTAATTTGATCAGAGCCTTCTGATGTTGATCAGAGTTTGCTGAATCAGAGTCTTTGCAGCAGGTGTGCTTTTAGCGTGTATAAGTTCAGAGCATATTTTAGTCAGATCCTCAGTACTAGCAGCTTTAGTACTTTTAGAATCTTCTGTAGTAACTATGCTTGAAAAACTCTTCATACAAAATTCTTCTTTAGTTCAGATTCTTCTGACTTGCTTCAGATTCTTCTAGAGCTTTTGCTTCAGATCCTTCTGGAGCTTCTGCTTCAGATCCTTCTGGAGCTTCTGCTTCAGATCCTTTTGGAGGCTACGCTCAGGATCTTCTATTGGCAGCATTCAGAATCTTCTAATGGATGCATCTGGCGCTTCAGAGTCTAGCATATTTCTTATGTTCAGTTCTGATTTGCTTCTGGAGTGATAATTATTTTAATATCTGCAGCAAACACTCTTAAGCAAATTTAGATTATATAATTCTTAATTACAAAATTTCATAATAGTTATCATCAAAACATAGAGATATTATTAAGAACCAATCTGTGTTCTAACAATCTCCCCCTTTTTGATGATGACAAAAACATCAGAAATCTTGTTTAATTGAAAAATAGAATAATTATAACTCCCCCTGAGATGATGAATCTCCCCCTGAATTAAGTATAAATAAGGAATAGAAACTTCCCTTTTGTCTTGAGTGTTTTTCAGAGTTAGAGCTTGATTGTTCTTTAACATTTGAGAGTCAGAGTGTCTTGCATATTTCAGAGTCAGAGTCTGATAATTGTCAAATGATCTGAGAGTCTCAGAGTTTCTTTTACAGAGTGTACTTATCAAATATTCTGAAATACTCATATTTTATGTTAGATAAAATTGATATGTCTGAAGTTTCATTCTGGTGAAGTTTAATTAAACAGATCAGATCTATTTTCTCCCCCTTTTTTGTCATAAGCAAAAAGTAATAATTTAGAAAAGAGAAAGAAAAGGAAACAATAAATGAGATAAATCATGTGGAGAAAACTTTGAAACTTTCATTCATTCATTCAGAGCAAGAGTACACACATCAGAAGATATTCAAAATACATATGCAAACTTTAGATGCAAACAACAAAAGAAGAAAAAAAATAAAATAAACTAAGAGTGTTTTGACAAAAACATCTTCAACAGATCCGTGATCTCAGAAGAGGACTGTTCTTGTTTTGATATCCACTTAGCCATTGTTTCATTCTTCTGATCCTGCTGAGACATCCATTGAGTCATGTCTTCAGACTTCTTATCTTGTTTAGCCATCCATGACTTGATTTCTGATTGACCAGCTTCCAGAACTGCAATCTTATCTTCAAGATCTGGATGTTCTTTCTTGATCTCAGATGAAGAAGGTGGAACAGTTTCTGAAGCTTGAATAGAGTCAATTTCCATAGGGGCTTTGGAGATAGGAGCAGTAGAGCCAGAAGGATGTTCTATCAGAGTCATAGCCAGGGGGTTGTCTTCAGATGCAGATTCAGTATTCTCTTCTGATGATGAAGGAGCATCTGTAAGAAGTAATGGTCCAGATCTCTTAACAGTCCTGAACAGACTTCTAGCAGCTTCAGCAAATCTGAGCTTCGCATCATCAGAACATACGTTCTTCAGATTTGATGCTACAATGTTGAATCTGTTTATGAAGCCATTCCAAATGGCATCAGATTCCTTTGCATCCACTGTTGATGAACACTTCCTCTATACAGAACCTAAATACATTTGTATTTCTTGCAAAAAAATTGTAAATAAATGATCAACATTCAGTCTAGGTATTGGGTTTAACAGAGTTTCCAAGGTTATTGGCTTTGGTTGAGGAGTAGGTGGAAAGATGGATTTATGAATGGAGATCAGAGGAGGAGGGTAGTAGGGGATGAATGGAATTTCAGATGATTTGTCAGGTTTTGATCTGGTTAAAGCATTCAACAGATTTGGTTTTGCTTTAGTTTGATAGGAAACCACATCAAATGGTTTATCAGAGTAAGGTTTGAAAGCATATTTAGCAGGTTTATCAGATTCTGCAGATATAGCAGAGGATGGTTTTGGATCTGATGAAGGTACTGCAGACATTATTTTAATATATGTTTTAAAAAAGATGGTAAAATGATGGTAAGTTTGGGTTTGAGAGGGGTGATAGTGTCAGAGGGTTCAATTCTGGTGTAGAAATTTTTCAAAGTGAAACCAGAAGGAAGTTTGTTAGAAGAAGATAGTTTGCACGAAGCAGAAGGTACATGCTCAGATGTTCTTGGCTTGGGTGCAGGGGTAGGATTTGGAATGGTAATTTCAGAAGATGGTTTAGGTGTTAGAATAGGATCTGGAATAATAATTTCAGAAGAAACAGGGGGTTCTGGTTGGTTTACTTCAGAATTTCTGTGAGAGGGGGATACCAGAAAATCTGGATGAATATCAGATTCTGATGAATTTGAGGATGTGGTTGGAGTGCAAGATGTGGAGGACACTTCAAAAACAGTTTGGAGAGGTGTAACGTTTAGAACCTCTGTCTCAGAGATATTGTTTACAGATGGGTTAACTGTTTCTGATGGATTTTCAGAAGGTTTTGATGGTGGTTCTGATGTAGGTGGTTCTGATGTAGGTGGATCAGATTCATTAGGATCAGATATGGTTGATGGTGGTTTTTCTGGTTGTGGTTGTTTTTCTTGTTGTTGTGGTTGTGGTTGTGTTTCAGATTGTTTTTGTTGTTGATGTTCAGATTCTTTTTCTTGTTGTGGTTCAGATTGTTTTTCTGGTTGTTTTGGTTGTTGTTCAGATTGTTCTGTAGGTTTTTCTGTTTGAGGTTGTTCTGCAGGTTTTTCTGTTTGTTGTTGTTGTGGTACAGATTGTTGTGTTGGTTTTTCTGGTTGTGGAGTCTGATTTTGTGGTTTTGTTGTTGTTGGTTTTGGTGCAGATGATTGTGTAGTAGAAGGTTTTACAGGTGAGATAGAAACAGGATTAGATGATTTTTATGGGGATGGAACATAAATTTGAGGTGGAGCAGGAACAAATTGTTTTTGAGTAGAGGGTGGTTTTGGAATAGACTTAAATGTTGAATCATTTACAACAGTATTATTTACAGAAGATACAGAAGATTTGGTACCTTTAATCTTGATACATTTTGCAGGAACAGAAGGAGTGTCTCCAGATTCTTTCCTCTTTATCAGCTTCTGAGGCTTCTCAGCAACTTTGGACTTCTTCTGAACAAGCGCAACTTCTGCTTCTGATTGACTTCTTTTTCTTGTGATCTCTTCTCCTCCAATAGGCAATGGTTCCCTTGCTCTTTTTATAATATCTGCAGGAATGGGCGTTCCATCTGCCTTGCAAGCATCAATATACCTTACAATGATTTCCCTTGGTTCTTCAGCATAGAACAGAGGGTAGTCTTCTACTGGGATTCTCTTCTGACTTAGTTCAGAAGTGTTCAGATTCTTGGGTGCAGATGTGAGTTCCTCTACAATTTTTAGTCTTTGAAGACTCTTTGCATTCAGAGGTTTTCCAAGAATGAATTCAAGTTCATTTGTGACTCCAGCAGCATATAGAGCAGTCACCAGTCCATTTTCTGTCAGAAAATCTGAAATTAACCTTCCAAAGGGAATCCATGTTCTGATCTTCTGACCTTTTTCTTTCACAGATTCTCTGGAGGCATTTATATGATTCTATAAGTGCATAAACAGAATGTAGGTAAGATCTACCTTGGTGCTCTGATTTAAGCAGTACATAAAGTAGAGTTGTTCATTGTTCACGTAATCTGGAGAGTTTGTAGATTTTATGTGATGAATGCATCCCATGAAAATCTTTGCCCAGATCTTGTAGTCAGGCTTCAGATCTTTGAACTTATTAGAGGCCTGTCCAGCAGTCATCACTTCCTCATATACTTCTTCCATATCTACACGCCCAGCTGACAGGTGAGATACTCCATCTGTCTCCTCATATCCAATGAGTTTCCTGATCAGATCTTCTGTGATAATTATCTCTTTACCCAGAACAGAAGATAAGATGAATTTAGGGTATACAAAGCATGTATCCAGAATTCTTTTACCAGAAGAGGGTAAACTGGTCCAAAAAGTCTGTCAAAGTATTTTACCCAGCCTTGAGCATCAACTATTGAACGAAAATCAAATCCATTTTCAGCCAGTGAATCAAATTCCACCATTGATTCACAGAGAACTTCCAGTTTGTCAAGAGGTGTTAGCAAAGTTCTTTTTGGTGTTGTATATGGAGTCACACCCATATTTGCAGAAGTAACTGCAACCATGGTTGATTGAAACTGAGCAGCAGTGGATGATGAAGTTGCCATTGAAGATGAGTTTGTCAAACGCTTAGGGTTTTTGTGAAGAGAGAAAAGAAGACAGAAATGCATAAACGTTTTGAGATGTGAAAAGTGTGAAAGTGGTGAGAAATGAGATATTTATAGCAAACACTTAGGCATACAAACAGTCAGATAAGGGCACGTTCACACATAGCATTTAATGAAAAAGAATAAAAATCATTTCAAGCATTAATTGATTCTGAAAAATTGGGGGGAAAATCAAGATTTTCACTATTCAAACTTCACCTCAAACGTCTCTTCAGTAGTGTACACGCCACCTTTGCAGATTCAGAGTGACACGTGTTTGCTTGCATGTGCTTCTGAATTTTCTTGAGAAATGAAACGTTAACCAACGTTCAGATCCTCTGAGTATTGTTAGTTCAGAGTTTCACACAAAAAAAATAATTTAAGGAAATGAATAAGTAATCAGAAGAAATACTTCAGAGTATTAAGCATTTTTGCATCTGTAAAATTTGCTTCTGACAAATATTATTCTGGACAAAAATCCATACCAATATTTTTCAGAATAAATTTGAATCTATCTTCAACAAGGGGTTTTGTGAAAATATCTGCCCATTGATGATCTGTATCAACAAAGGCTAAATTTATAATTCCCTTCTGAACATAGTCTTTGATGAAATGATGCTTAATTTCTATATGTTTTGCCTTAGAATGTAAAATGGGGTTTTTTGACAAACATATAGTAGAAGTATTATCACAAAATATAGAAATGTTACTTTCAAATATCTGATAGTCTTCTAGCTGACTTTTCATCCAGAGCATCTGCGTGCTACACCCAGCAGCAGCAATATATTCTGCCTCTGTGGTTGATAGTGCAATTGTGGGTTGCTTCTTGCTGTACCAAGAGATTCGATTTCTTCCTAGAAATTGACAACTTCCAGAAGTACTTTTTCTTTCCACTCTGTCTCCAGCGTAGTCAGCATCACAGAATCCAACTAATTTGAAATCATCAGATTTTCTGTAACACAAACCCACATTAGAAGTACCTTTCAGATACCTTAGAATCCTCTTGATAGCAGTCAAGTGTGATTCTCTAGGATCTGATTGGAATCTAGCACACAAGCATACACTGAATAATATGTCAGGTCTAGAAGCAGTTAAATAAAGAAGAGATCCTATCATACCTCTGTAGAGTTTCTGATCTACTTTCTTACTTACTTTTTCTTTGCCTAGTGAACTAGTTGGATGCATGGGAGTCTTTGCCAGCCTTCTATCAGTCATGTTAAATTTCTTCAGAAGTTCTTTAACATATTTGGTCTGATGTATGTAAGTGCAATTTGGAGTTTGGTTGACTTGAATTCCCAGAAAGAATCTCAATTCTCCCATCATGCTCATTTCAAATTCTGCCTGCATACATTGAGCAAACTCCTTTCCCAGCAAAGTATTGGTAGATCCAAATATGATATCATCCACATAAATTTGACAAATTAGAAGATCTTTCTTAAATGATTTACAAAAGAGTGTTGTGTCCAATTTGCCTCTGATGAAATTTTTCTCCAGAAGAAAATTGCTCAATCTCTCATACCAAGCTCTAGGAGCTTGTTTTAAACCATACAGAGATTTCTTTAGTTTGAAAACATGATCTGGAAAATTTTCACTCTCAAAACCAGGAGGCTGGTGGACATAAACTTCTTCTTCTATAATACCATTTAGAAAGGCACTTTTAACATCCATCTGATACAGAGTGATGTTGTTTTGTGCAGCAAATGAAATAAGAAGGCGTATAGATTCTAACCTTGCCACTGGAGCATAAGTTTCAGTATAATCAATACCTTCTTGTTGACTGTACCCTTGAGCAACAAGCCTTGCCTTATTTCTTTCAACTTCTCCTTTCTCATTAAGCTTATTTCTGAAGACCCATTTAGTTTCAATTATATTGAATCCTTTTGGTCTTTGAACTAAATCCCACACATCATTTCTGGTGAATTGATTTAACTCTTCTTGCACGGCAATAATCCAATCATTGTCTTGCAGAGCTTCATCTACAGAAGTTGGTTCAATTATTGACACCAGTCCAAATAATGATGCCTCAGATGATCTAAGAAAAGATCTTGTTCTGATAGGGTCATCCTTCTTTCCAATAATAACATTCTCTGGATGAGAAGCTTTGATTCTGGAAGATGATCCTCTAACAGTTGATTCTTTAGAAATGTTTAAATTGTTCATCTGAGAAGTTAAAGGAATTGCATCTGGCATTGCTTCTGGTTCCTTCACTTGAGCTTTGTCTGCCTCTGAGCTTTCAGAGTCTGTGAAGACTACTTCTCTATCTGCAGAGTTTTCAGACTGCTTTGGCTTTTTAATGCCAAGCTTATCATCAAATTTAACATGAATAGATTCTTCCACAATCTGTGTCCCAGTGTTGTATACTATGTAGCCTTTAGAGCGTTTAGAATATCCAAGCATGAAACACTTCTGTGCTTTGGAATCAAACTTGTTCAGATTTTCTTTAGTATTTAACATATAGCAAATACATCCAAAAGGATGAAAATATGAAATGTTAGGCTTTCTATTCTTCCACAGTTCATATGGAGTCTTCTCTAGAAGAGGTCTTACAGAGACTCTGTTCTGAATGTAACAAGTTGTGTTGATTGCTTCTGCCCAAAAGTGTTTTGCCAGATTAGTCTCATTGATCATGGTTCTGGCCATTTCTTGCAGAGTTCTATTTTTCCTCTCTACAACTCTATTTTGTTGTGGAGTTCTAGGACAGGAAAAATCATGAGCAATGCCATTTTCATTAAAATATTTTTCAAAATATTTATTTTCAAATTCACCACCATGATCACTTCTGACTTTTATAATTTTGAAATCTTTTTCATTCTGGACTTGTTTACAGAAGTCAAAGAACACAGAATGTGACTCATCCTTGTGTTTTAAGAACTTTACCCATGTCCATCTACTATAGTCATCAATAATGACTAATCCATACTTCTTGCCTCTGATGGATGCAGTTTTCACTGGTCCAAACAAATCAATATGAAGTAATTCTAGTGGTCTGGAAGTAGAAACAACATTTTTTGATTTAAAAGATGATTTTGAAAACTTCCCTTTTTGACATGCTTCACAAAGAGCATCTGAGTTGAACTTCAGATTAGGAAGTCCTCTGACAAGATTAAGTTTATTAATCTGAGATATACGTCTCATATTAATATGCCCCAATCTTCTGTCCAGACCCATTGTTCCTCATTAACAGACAAGAGGCATTTAACATTCTGAACCTTAAGTTCTGAAAGATTTATTTTATAAATGTTGTTTTTCCTCTTTCCACTAAATAGGATAGAGCCATCCTTTGACTAATAGCTTTACAACATTTTTGATTAAAGGTAATATCATAACCATTGTCACTTAATTGCCTTATGGACAATAAGTTATGCTTTAATCCTTCTACAAGTAAAACATTAGTAATAGAGGGAAGTTTACCATTTCCAATAGTTCCAGATCCAATGATCTTGCCCTTCTGATTCCCTCCAAATTTCACATCACCTTCAGATCTAAGCTCCAGACTTTGGAACATAGACCTTTCTCCTGTCATGTGTCGCGAGCATCCAGAGTCCAGGTACCATGATTGGCGTCCTGACCTTGCTGCTAAGAACATCTGCAACAGGAATTATTTTACTTTTAGGTACCCTGATCTTTTTGGGTCCTTTAGGGTTAGTTGTTCTGAAGGTTTGTCTAAACTTCTGTTTTTCAACATAAGGTTTATTCTGACTAGCCTTAGATTTAAACACATGAATATTCTTTTCAGAACGTGTTTGTTCAATATCATTCAAGTGACCAAATTTAAAATGGGAATATAAAGGAGCTTTCTTGATGATAATTTTATCAACAGGTTTTGGATTTAAATCCTTTCCATAGGAAGATTTATATCCAATTCCTTTTCTGTCATTTCTGCTAACTCCATAGATCATAGAAGCCATTTTGCTTCTGTCTATGCTTTTAGCAAGAAACTTCTGAAAGCTGTAATCATATTTTTCCAAAATATTTTTGCATTCAGATTCAGTTTCAGAATCAGAGTTTTGTTGAGCTAATTCAGAATCATTTTTCAATTTTAAGTTCTTTTCATTTAGCTCAGCTACTTCTGATTTGAGAATATTATTCTCAGATACAAGATTGCTTTGACGCTTCTTGTATTTGAGCTTAATATTGTTATAGCTCTTCAGAACTTCTGATAACACTTTGATAAGTTCTTCTTTAGTGAGTTTAGCCATTACCTCTTCAGCGTCAGAGTCAGATTCAGATCCTGAAGTTCCTTCCTCCTGATCTTCTATGTCTGCCATCAAAGCTACATTGGCACATTCCTCTTCTGACTCAGATTCAGATTCAGATGTATCTGAATCATCCCAGGTGGCCATTAGAACCTTTTTCTTCTTATCAAATTTTCTTTTAGGCTTTTCTTTCAGCACCTTTGGACATTCATTTTTGTAATGTCCAGGTTCTTTACATTCATAACAGACAACCTCCTTTTTGCCAGATCTTCTGTGTCCAGAAGACTCTTTTCTTTGGTCAAGCTTCTTGAAGTTTCTGAACTTCTTACCTTTATGCTTCCAGAGTTTGTTTATTCTTCTGGACAGCATGGATAGTTCATCTTCATCTTCAGATGAAGATTCTTCAGAGCTTTCCTCTATTACCTGCAATGCTTTAGCAGATTTATTAGATTTTAAAGCAATTGATTTACCTTTCTTTTGAGGTTCATCTTCCTCAAGTTCAATTTCATGACTCCTTAGTGAACGAATTAGTTCCTCCAAGGAGATCTTGTTCAGATCTTTAGCCATTTTCAGCGCAGTTACCATAGGTCTCCATCTGGTAGGTAAGCTTCTGATGATCTTTTTCACATGATCAGCAGTAAAGTATCCTTTATCCAGAACCTTTAGTCCAGCTGTAAGTATTTGAAATATGGAGAACATAGCTTCAACAGATTCATCTTTAAGGACTCAAACATGTCAAATGCAGTTTCTCTATTTGTGATTTTTTCATACTCAATGTGAGATATTGCATTTAAAAATATTGTTCTGGCCTTGTGGTGATTTCTAAATTCCTTCTTTTGGGCTTCTGTCATAGATTTTCTATCTACTTTCTTGCCATTCCCATCAATGGGATGAACATATCCATCTGACCAAATCCCATAAATCACCATCATAACCAAGGAAAAAACTTTCAATCCTGTCTTTCCAATAATCAAATTTCTCCCCATCAAACATAGGTGGTTTTGTGCTGATTCTGTCCCTTTCTTCATATTTGTTGTTAATGTTAGACATTGTATTATCAGCCATAGTAACAACCAAATATATATCAAAGTTTTTCTCACTGGATCTTTACTGTCACTGTGAAGTGGTAGCACACACAGAACCGGAGCTCTGATGCCAACTGAAGGTGAGAAAATACTTAGAAGGGAGGTTGAATAAGTATGAAGATAAAAAACTTAGAAATAAAAACTCAAGTATTTTTATCCTGGTTCGTTGAACTCAACTACTCCAGTCCACCCTTATAGAGTGATTTGCCTTTCTCAATCAAGGACTTAATCCACTATTTAATCAACTGATTACAATAGTAAGCACTAAGAACAACTGTTCAAAGTCTTCTCAAGAACTACTGATCCTAACTGGATCTTCTTAAGGTTTTCTTACAATCAAATGTAATAACAAATACAAGTGTTTAAATTGCTTCTAATAAAGCTTTATCACAACTGTGATTTTTCACATAATATTAAGAACAAAGAAATTAATTCTAGAAGGAACGTGAATTGTATGAGAGCTTTAGATATTGATTTCTTTTCAGGTAAAACGTCAACTGAAGAAGATGGTTGAAGACTTGCTTTTATAGGCACATTGATCCAAGAGTACTTCACGTTGAGAAGAGTGTACCAAAAGGTCTGAGCCTTTTTGTCTTCACATCAAGTGACCTTTCCTAGAAGAAGAAAGCACAGAGAAATCCTTTTTGTCTGTGTTCTTGTGTCTAGCATAAATAAGGAAAGAGTCGTTTGAATATTTCAACAGACATAATCTTTGAGTTCTTCTTCATCAATTTTCAGCAAGAATCATCAGAGTCTAATTTGATTAGAGCCTTCTGATGTTGATTAGAGTTTGCTGAATCAGAGTCTTTGCAGCAAGTGTGGTTTTAGCGTGTATAAGTTCAGAGCATATTTTAGTCAGATCCTCAATACTGGCAGCTTTAGTACTTTCAGAATCTTCTGTAGTAACTATGCTTGAAAAACTCTTCATACAGAATTCTTCTTTAGTTCAGATGCTTCTGACTTGCTTCAGATTCTTCTGGAGCTTCTGCTTCAGATCCTTCTGGAGCTTCTGCTTCAGATCCTTCTGGAGCTTCTGCTTCAGATCCTTCTGGAGGCTACGCTCAGGATCTTCTGTTGGCAGCATTCAGAATCTTCTAATGGATGCATCTGGCGCTTCAGAGTCTAGCATATTTCTTATGTTCAGTTCTGATTTGCTTCTGGAGTGATAATTATTTTAATATCTGCAGCAAACACTCTTAAGCAAACTTTAGAGTATATAATTCTTAATTACAAAATTTCATAATAGTTATCATCAAAACATAGAGATATTATTAAGAACCAATCTGTGTTCTAACAATGCCATCCTAGGAAGACTCGCCCTCAACTTACTATAAATGGTCTTGTCCACCATTAATTTAAGCCTAAAATGCCCATTACCAAGGGTTATCATTTCGAACAATGGAACTCAATTTTCCAATACTTTTGTGGTTGATTTTTATCATGACCCGGGAGTCTAAAAGGAGCTAGAAGAATATTTATCACAAGTCTCGTCAAAAGAAGATTCAAGGATCCAGTTAAGTGCTAAAGTCAAAGATAATGTGGCAAGGAACCAGAAGCTTCATATTTATGAAAGAGATGAAGTGTGAAAGTTTTTCAAGTCTGTGTTGAGTGATTAATGTCTTTAAATATATGAGAATAACTTTTGATTATACTAAATGAAGTCACACACATAATTAAACACTCTTGAAAAACCGCTCTTGATTTTATAAATTAACCTTAAAATATGTACAAGCTTAGCCAATTTTTTATGTTGATTATTAGAAGCATGTTTTATAAAGGGATAATTGTTATACCTAAAGGATTGTCGATTATAAACTTTATAATGCTTAAAATCGATTGGATAAGCCCCTTAATGTTTGGAAATGACTAGAAATAAAAACCTTTCATTTGGGGTGCCATAACACATTATGCATTTGTGATAATCAATTATCAACGTTAAAAAGCTCATGGATTGTTTCTATATTTGAGCCATCATTTTTCCTATAAATAGAGGGTTCCTTTATCATTTCTAACACACCAAAAAACATACTTGAGATGCCTCTCTCTCTCTCTCTCTCACACACACACACACACATTTTCCTTAGTGTTTTTTAGAGTGAAATCTGTATATCTTTAAGTTAGTCTGGTCAGATGTAAGGGCATATTCATAACATCTCATTGAGAGAAGAAATAGTTTTAGTTGTGAGCTAAACCGAGTAAAAAGCTCATGTTTGGTTCTTCAAGGAAACCAAGTAAAATCCATGTCTAGTATGGGTGGTCTCTGTTAATAAAATTATCATTAGGTTCATGAAATTTGACATATGTTAAAAGTTGTCACTCAGTTTGTGAGCTTATCCTACAACTAAAAAGCTCTCAGTTGATTGTGGAGATCTCCGTACTAAAAACTTCAATCTTGGTTAGGCAATTAGCCATTAAAAAACTCTAATTAATGTATAAGGAGGTTTGTAGGAATGTTGTGTTAAAAGCTCTCAAGATAGTGGAAACTATCAATGGAGAATTCTTAAGGAGAGGAGTAGGTAAATTCATTAAGACCAAACCTGTATAATTATGATGTTTTATTTTATTCCTTAACTCTTTAGTTACCTTTCATTTATTTATGTTGCATTTTAGTTTACTGATTTATGCTCTTTTACTTTATTAGTTTTAGAAAAGGGTTTAAAACTTGTTTTTGTAAAAAAGTTTACTTTGAAAATGGATTTTCAAACCTACACAATTAACTCCCCCTTCTTGTGTTTGTAGTCTCATGTCCAACAAGTAGCATCAGAGCCTAACTCATTTCTAAATATTAATCCTCTCAGGAGAAAGACGATGACTACAAACACTTTTGATTTTAACAAAAGTATTTTCATGAATACACCTCCACAATTTCATAGTGATAGGTTAGATTTATGGAAAATCATGTTTTAAAATTTTATCAAAGCTATCAATTTTAAAATGTTAGATATTTTAATCAATGGTCTGTTTATTCCAACCTTATCAATTAACGATGAGGTAGCAAATACCTGATTTTGATTGAAAGGAAGAATATTTTAAAAAGTAAAATTGGTTTTTAAAGTTGAACATCTTTTGATAAATGCTTTATGTTATAAATAATTTTATTATGTTTTTACTTGTGAGTCCGCCAAAGAATTTTGGTACACTCTTAAAATGATTTACATAGTCTCTCCAAGTATCAAACAAGAGATAATGAACACACAAAAGTAAATTAGAACATTAAATAAATGTGAAGTTTATCTTCAAATATGATGTTATACCATTGGAAACCTTGGAGGATATATTAAAAATTTTGTTTGAAAAATATCTAAGAGTTAAGAATTGGAATAAGAAATTTGATCCTATCCTTAAATCGAGAGATGGTTGTGTTTATAATTTTCATGAAAAAAATAGGATATAATAAATATTTGAAAATCTCAATGAGTTAATTCAACTATTTAGGGATGAATGAATAATTTTAAGAACCCTAGGGGAATCATTATCAACTTCATCATGAGATTTGTGTGAAGAAGAAGAAGTATAATAAACCCTATTTATCTCCTTCGAATGAATGATTTCGATAGAAGAATGACCATACAAAGAATCATCATTCGATGAGTGTGATAAGGAAGCTATATCTAGAAGAAATATTGAAGAAGCTTTATCATGTGGAATATTATAAGTAGCCTCATATAGTAAAAGAAGGGATCATGAAGAGTCAACATCCATAAAAAATTGCGATAAGTCAACTTTTGGAAGAATATTCAACGATCCTTCATATCAAGTTTCCTTTAAAGAAGAAAATGATGAACCAATAGAGGAAACATCAACAAACCCTTACATGGGCATGTTCAAAAATATACACGATGATACATTAAAAGATTCTTATGAAACGCCTCCTAAAAAACAAGAAGTTTGTGAGTTCAACTTTTCGTTAAATGTATTTTAAATGATGTCAAAACTAGGATATTTTAGCGTCAATGTATATTGGACGATATCCTCTGATTCAATATGTACATCTTATCATTAGGAAGCATTAAAATGTTTTGGAAAAGATTGAAACATCATAAATGCATTGAAAATAAGGTTTTCATGAAAGCACTACAACATAGGTCGACACACACGACTATAGGTCAACACATAGAAGAAAATTTGCTTCTATAGGTCGACACATGCAGTCTATAGGCCGACACCCATGTTGCAGTATTAAAGCCTATAGGTGTTGCCCATGTGCTGACTGTTATAGGTTGACACAAGACCTTCATAGGTCGACCTAAGACTTTGATAGATCGACACAAGACCTTCACAGGTCGACCTAAAGCTTTCATAGGTCGACACATACGATGTATTTTTTCTAAAAATCACAATTTTCTCCATTCTTTTGCATTCATTTTGTCTCCAAACTTGCATACTTATAAATACTTTATATATGCATCATTTCTAGTAAGGTTTTAGAGTAAAACTTACATGAAACTAGGATTTCAAAGAATACTCATCATCTTCATCCTCTCTTTTATGCATACACATAATTATTTTTTGATTGGGTGACCATCTAGATTAGATTTGATAACGTCCAATTAGGTTGTTGTGCCAAAAATATTGGGTTCATTTCTTTGAGAGTTTCAAATCAGAAAACAAAGGTATGGTTTTCCTTCAAGATCATTGAGGATTTAAAGGTTTTGGACCAGATTACACAATTCGGATCCGATAGAGTGAAAGCCTTGGGATAAGGGGTGCCTTGCAAGGGAGTAACATGAGACGGTGGGTCGTGTTGGTAAATCTTGGGTTTCAACAAGTGTGCGCTTAGGATTAATTCAGTCGGGTGAAAGCCTTGGGACAAAGGGTTCCTTTCAACGAAGTAGCAAGAACAAGTGAACTGAAGCGGCATTGTTGATTACTTGATCAATCTTTGATCAAGGGTTTTAGAGGTGGTAGAATCAACAAAAAATCTAGGGTTTGTAGGGTTAGAGATTTTCATCTCTTGTATATACATTTTTTTGCAAAGTAAGGTTAATTACAATTATCTCAATTATAATTCTAATTGATGGAAAATGTACCATGGCGAGGCTGATTAGGAAACTGTCGAAACAAATCTCTCTCTCTCTCTCTCTCTCTCTCTCTCTCTCTCTCTCTCTCTCTCTCTATATATATATATATATATATATATATATATATATATATATATATATATATATATATATATATATATATATATATATATATATATATATATATATATATATATATATATATATATATATATATATATATATATATATATATATATATATATATATATATATATATATATATATATATATATATATATATATATATATATATATATATATATATATATATATATATATATATATATATATATATATATATATATATATATATATATATATCTTTTAATTTTATGTTAGCAAATTGTTGAATCCATTGTTGTTTGATCAATTCGTTTCAGAATTAATGTTTGATTACATTTTGAAATAGGGTTTGTTGATATAATCACATCCGGTTGATTTTGATTGGTTTTTAGATCAATAAAACAAATAAAATTTCCAAACAATATTAATTGCACATAAAGTGTTCGATAAATTACCTTAATGTTTTTTTTTTGTATTTTGATCATTGGGAATAAGCTCTACATATAAATTTGCATTAAATTGTTTGTGATTGATAGTTGTTGGACAATTTGTGTTCATTATCATAAGTTTGTGCACCTTTACACATATCCGAGCTTTTTGGTAGAGGTTCGGTTAGACCATTTGATTCAAGTTGTTTCTGTTGTGTCATAAAACTTTTAAAAACTGGTTTTTCCAAAAGTTTGATTTTTAATTGTGATCTATTCACCCCTTCTAGATCGAAGCCTATCTTATAAAAAAGTTGATCACATCTGCCTGAAGGATTTAAAGTAAGATAACTTTGATGTAACTTCTCTATCTCATAATCAATTATTTAAGCTTAATGTTAAGCTCACAAAGGAAAATGAGAATTTAGAGAAGAACATTACTAATCTAAAGGATTATGTCGAATTCTTGGAAAATGGTAATAAGATTCTTTGTGAAGAAATTTATTGTATAAGAAGTAAATCCTTAAAACCAGTTAAAATTTGATTCCTGCAATTCATTAAAACTAAAATAACTAATCTGCATAAAAACCAAAGCAAACTTACTGAGGGGAAAGAAAACCTTAATTTGATCCTATAAAATCAAAGACCTTCCTTATTTCATAATAATATGTGATGTCACATGCAAGTATACATGTATTTTTAAAGTAGAAAGTGATAGAATAGTAACGATGTCGAGTCGAAAGGGAGTGGAAAATAACTTAGATTTATTTTGTAATCTATCTTTTATAAATCAGCATGAGAAAGAATAAAAATAATTGATGGTTGTCACAGGTTTAGTTTGGTAATAAACAATATCTAAAATAGTTTAAAGAGAGTAAATAAGTTCAATAATGGAGAGTGTGTTGGGAAGTGACTCATTAATATAACTTGTATATTGTGTGTACATTATGTGCTATGTCGTTGACAGGCCGCAAGTGCATGACAAATGTTAGAGTAGTAAAAAGTTGTCGAACCACAAGGACCAATGGTTAATTACCGATTTCTATCATATCGGTATAAATCTAGAGCAATTGAAAAGTTAGAAATAGACAAACTTAACTGAAAAAACACTTAAGTCAAAATAGCTTATTTTAAAAGCACTTTTGGGAAAACATCTTAAGTGCAAATAATTTGAGAATTAATCAAAACGAGCAGGATTTAGGTTCATAACGCCTTACTATAACATCTCTATATATTTAATTCATTCATGTTACAAGGAATCTCGCGCGAATTATAGAAAATAGATTTTTGACGACAACACCTGCTTTCGCCAACGTGTTGTCTTAGTTTCGATAAATAATTTATCAGTTTTTGCTTCTTCAGAATTATCTATTAAGAACTCAATATCACAACGTAGCTATTAAGATGGAACATTTATTAATCTTGTCCAAGTGCTTTTGCATCATCGGACTTAATTGTTTGAAAATTCGTTATCGGGTATTGATACAAGTCCTTTCAGATCATTATCAATACTTGAGAACTCTTTTTACTTTCATAATCAAAGTGTTAATTAAAAAACTCAGATTTCAAATTAACGCGTTCTGAATCCTTGTAGTGAATGGAATTAACCATATAGATAGTCATGAGTTAGGTCTTATGACCCTTAATCCCTAACGGACTACTCACTCATAGTGAGAAACAACAAAAATAGGGTAATTTTCAAATAAAAAAACATGATAACAATGATGATTATAATAAAAAAACATTAAATCAAAACCTGAATAAAGCTCTTATAATTGCAAAATAACTTTGATCCAATTGCTCCCAAGGAGACTTTTACAGAGAAAGCAAATATTCAGAGAAAAGTAAATTGTACGATGAAAATTGGATTATTCACTCTCACTACCTATGAGTTTTTAAATCCATCCAAACAAACATGGAATAAATAGTTCTAATGAATGACTTCTTAATTAAGTATCCCCTAAATCGAAAATGTGTCTACCAATACAAACAGTAACCCTTTAAACCGAAAAAGGAACCAAAGAAAAGGAAATGTGACTGCCTGTTACGGGTCGTAACAGCTGTTACGAGAACCCGTAACAGGCCACTGGATTCTTGGCCTAGGCACTCTCTTTTTTTGGTAAATGACATCAACTCCTGCTACAGGCACCCGTAATAGGTCCCTAGTGTTTGTACTAGGAATTCTGACTTTTTCCTTTTTCTTTGATTTTCAGCCGATTCAATCCCTTTTCCTTCCAATGTGATTGTTAGGGCCTGAAAATGACAGAAACATAATACCAAGGCATAAAACATAGAAAAGTGAAGAAAATGAACAAAACAAGACAAAATAACAAAGAAAAACTATAATTAAAAATGACACAAAAACCATTTATCAAACTCCCCCAAACTTGGACAATTGCTTGTCCTTAAGCAACAAAGCTTGCATAACAAAATTTTGTCAAGCAATGAACTTCAAGTGAAAAAATCTTGAAAATAAAGTGTGTCGGTACTAATACGTGACCTTTTGTTCCAATCGACTAGTATTAGTTCTCTCTATAATCATCTGTTAACGAAAGCATTACAAGATCACACATTGCGGTAAAAAAACACGGATCTAAATCTCCCTTTCGGTCGTCTCTCCAACTGTTCTTTGGGATTAAGTCTCTTCTTAGATTTTCTCCCCCTTTCATTCGGATAATCAGATTAAGGCATTTACGATTGTTTTTCCCTCACATGCACAAGATTGATCAAGAAACTTTTTCTAGGCACCATTTTTATTTTTTGTCTTCTTTCTTTTATGCACATTGGCGTTTATTAGTCCACTTTGGGTCGATAATTGAGACTCAACCGCCATTATGCTAGATAACCGGGTGAGGGTTACCCAACTTAGAAGGACTAGTTGTCTTTATTGGCATTATTCAATTATTTATGGTGCCCAAAATATTTTTTTTCTCAACTAGTCATATATACATGCAAGTCTTTCTAATCATGTCAGACTATCAAAATAAACTAATCGGGGAGTACTTCTCAAATTTGAGTATTGTGGTACAAATCTACATGCTGGACTTGCGTCCTTACTCTGGGAGATTTAGGGTGTTCAAGTTATACCTAAGTTTTCAAACTTTCCCAAAGTCCCTAGTCCTAGTCTCTCTTCCCTCAAGCTCTATATACTTTCTCAACTTCCTTAAAATCAAAGCATTCAAATGAAAAAAAATTACAGTCCTAATTGATGATAGAATTCAATAGTGATTTCATTTTATTAAAGGGGAAAGTAGAAGCAAATAATGAAAAACATAAATAATAAAAGAGAAACTAAAAGAGGTGAAGACCCCCCCCCCTCCCTAAAAAATAATTGAACCAAAGATTGTCCTCAATGTTTTAGCACAAGAGAGGTGGGGTGGACTCACTGGTGTCCTTATTGAGGAGGGGGGAAACGCAACATCAGCTGCATCATCATCACTTTGACATCATCTAAGACTACTCCTTGCTAGTTTTGCTCTGTCCTGATATGTCGAAGTTCATTCTGAACCCAATCCCACCTATCCTGATTTTCAGTGGATGTTCCGATTTCATTATAAGTAGGATGAGAGGGTGGTGCAGTGTAATCATCCAAAGTAGTACCTACATTAACGTTAGTAAAATCGGGGTCGTCCACCTCCCCAAATGAAACATCCATAGAATCAACGACCATAGTGTACAACCAATTCCTAACAATATGGACCCTTACTTTTCTAAGATTAGGCAAGTCAAGACAAATGTCATGGTAGTAAAAATTTGTCGAACCACAAGGACCAATGGTTAATTACCGATTTCTATCATATAGGTGTGAAGCTAGGGCGATTGAAAAGATGGAAACAGACAAACTTAAGTCGAAAAACACTTAAGTCAAAACAACTGATTTAAAAAGCACTTTTGGGAAAATAGCTTAAGTGCAAATAATTTGATGATTAATCAAAACAAGCATGATTTAGGGTCATAATCCCTTACTCTAACATATTTATATAGTCAATTCATTCATGTTACAAGGAATCTCGCGCGGATTATAGAAAAATAGAATTTTGTAGACAACACCTGTTTTTGCCAGCGTGTTGTCTTAGTTTCGATAAATAGTTTATCAGCTTTCGCTTGTTCAGAATTATTTATCAAGAACTCAATATCATAACGCAACTATTAAGATGGAACATTTCTCAATCTTGTCTGAGTGATTTCGCATTATCGGACTTAATTGTTTGAAAATCTGTTATCGGGTATTGATACAAGTCCTTTTAGATCATTATCAATACCAGAGAACTCTTTTTACTTTCATAATAAAAGTGTTAATTAAAAAACTCAGATTTCAAAATAACGTGTGTCATAACCCAAAATTTGACCCCTATATTCCATCACCATTCTAGGAGTATCAAGCATATTTGCTAACCCTACCTTTGTTTCAAGTTTGCTCTTGTGTGAGTTCCATCTGAATTGGGGTTTTGCACCCTTGGAATCAAGAGGATTATTGCTTGATCAGTCAATGTTTTGGATTAATCATCATCGAATCAATGTTCCATACACTCAAGAAGCCTATATTTAACAAGAATCAAGTGCCAATTGATCTCATTGCAAGATCATTGAAGTCTAACTTTAGCTAACCCTAAATTAGGGTTTCATCAAGAAGTCAACTATGCCCTGATTTTGATCCAAGCATGATACCAAGCCTTGGGAAATGATTCAACATGTTCATATACATCCTTGGAGCCTAGTCATGATGTTTGAGAAGTTCAAAGATACAAGTTCATTGAAGATCACACAGTTGAATTCATCTGGTACAAGTTTTATCTGACAAAGTCAACCCTTTGACTTTTAGGGTTTTGGTCCAAATTGAAGCATCCGAGTCAAATTTTAACAAGATGTGTTTGATCAAGATTTGTGAGGTTTCTTGAAAAAAGGGTAAGTATGGAGAAAAACCCTAGTTTTGGTGCCAACTTTAAAAGATCATAACTTTCAATCCACACATCCATTGTTTGAGTTACAAAGGTCAATTTGTAGCTCTCATCATATACTACAAAAGTGTCAAACTGACCCATGGGAAAACGAGGCATAGATTTTGAGATATGGAGCTTTAAAGTTTGGAAAATTTTCAAAACACTTAGGTAAATTTCAAGGCAGATTTTGGTCATCAAATGCAACAATCTTTGAAGCCAGTTTTCATCATGACCCCTTGAGATAAAAGAAATTCATTAAACATGAAAGTTGTAGAGCATGTTTAGGGCTTTTCAAAAATTAAAAGAACTCCTCCTTAGAATCTGTGAGCAAGGAGTTTCGAAGAAAGGAAGTTGAGGTCCAAAACTTGATTCCTAGGTCATGACCATATGGGTTCACTTTGCAAAACCACTCAAATCTCCAAGACATTTCCATTTTTGGCACAAAGGTAACATTGTCATTCTTGCAAAGCTACTTTAAGCCAATGTCAACTTGTCTTAGGCCTCCAACTGGTTCCTTCTGCACAAACCTCTTGCAAAGGGTCATAAGCAATCTCTCAACCACCCCATAGGCATTGTACTTTGTGTAGGAACTACCACAACCCACCAAACTACCAATTCAATCCTAACCAAACCAAAACTTCATGAACTATGAATTCTGACTATCTTTATATCCCACAAGCTCTCCCATAAATTGAGGACCCTATCAAGGTTCAAATGACATCAATATCTACACTTGAAACCTCAGAAACCTTCCTCCCTAACAGAATTTGCCAAAGCACATTGTTTTTGCAAATTCTTGAGCCAAACACTTTCCACTTGCGCAAATCACAAACAAACACCACAAACCTTCTCTAAACACTCAATAGAACTTTTTCCAACCACTAAACAAGTTCTGTATCAAGCCCAACCATATCCACCATTTCCAATCTTTATCTTGCAAGAAGGCACGAGTTTGAGCCTTGAAGCTATTTCCAAGCCATCCAATCACTCAAACCAAATCTGTGAGGATCAATAAAGCCAAGGAGGTTATATTTTCCTTTCCGAAGGAACATTTGAAGAAGCCTTGGAATGACTCCAAGAGTTAAGGTTCTTGAATCTTCAAACTCTTTTTCCATGCACCAGTATTGATTCATTTGTGAAGTAAAAATGTAGTCATTACTATGTGCTAGATGTTTGAAACATTGGTTATCTTGTTTGAGTTACATATGTGTTGTTTTGACATGTGGTAGCATTGTTATGTTGCACTGTTGTTGAGCTTTGTGTGTGTTATATGTTTGTTTTTAGGATGAGATAATAACATCTTTAAAATCCTTGTGAAAAATGCTTCAAGTTTGGTCTTTATAGTTTTAAAAATGATTGAGTGATGAGAGAGCTAGGGGAAGAAGAAATTCTAGCCATGGTGTGTTTTCTAGGGTACGAGGAAGAGAGAGTGAAGAAGAAGATGAAGCTGAGTGCAAATCCAGTCAGCATGACATGGCGCTGACTGGGTGCTGATTTGGCCATTTGGAGATGTTTTAAAATAAAAACAATTGGAAGTGTATATTGTTTGGATGTAAAAGTCACCCCAGTGGTAGAATTTTTTCCTTGCCTTTACCTTGTATTGCCTTGCCCAGGGTTCGATCATTGTTGATCACCCTTTTACTTTTTTTTCTGCGCTCTCATTTTATTGTTTTGTTTTCTCTTTTATTTTAATAGGCGCGCATTGTTGACAAGCCATTCACATGACTCAGTTATCTATTTGTTTTAACTTGAACCCAAGGGAGCGTGTTCAAGTCCCATGTGGGACATTTCCTTTCTTTTTATTACCTTATTTTCTTTGTTTTCTCCATAATTTCAAACCTTCATAACTTCTTCATCCCAATTGATTTTTGACCCATTCTTTTTTCCAAGTTCTCATGAAATTGTCTAGTTTCTTTATATGAAAAGGAAATACCAAAAATAATTATTTTTATGGTACTTAGGCATGTTTAAAATGAATGATGTTTTTATATTTTCTTAAGATTTCTTTTGTTTCTTTTGAATGATCCCTTGGTTTTCTTTGTACCTATGGACTTGTATGAACCTCATTACATCTTGTGTAAACCTTGTATGATGTTGTAACATTCTACCTCTTTGATTCACTTTGATTTCACGCTTGTTTAAATGTTTTTTACATATAAATGCATGTTAAAATCTTCTCTTGTTTATGCCATTGAAGCTTTGGATGTTACCTTGCTCTCAACATGTAATATTCCCCCATGTTTGTGTAAATATTTATGTATGCATGTGGTTTATGCTTGTCATATCATGTTGAAATGTTTTCTAAATGCTTTTGTGCCTTAGATTGCAATCTTAGAATACTTATTTGTACGAGAGAACCTTGTGATGTTATCTCCTTCCTAGAAGCCATGATTGAGCCCCAATTTACATGTTGGTTGTTACCTACTTGTTTAAACATGTTCATCTCACATTCATGATGTTTTCAAGTATTATTTCCACTTGAATTTTATTATATAATCTTGATTTGTATGTTCACATGTTATCCCTTGAATATTCATATCTCTACCCACATGTTGTTGACACACATGTCTCATTCTTATTCAAGATTGTTTGGTTGTTAACTCTACTTTATTTGGCTTGTAGCCATGCTTTAAACATTGTCTTGAGTTGTGCATGTTGATCTTGAGTTTTTAAATTTGTCATGATAAGGAATGTTTTGACTTATGCATGATTGCTTGTACTTCAAATTGTCATCTATGATGTTTGGTCTTGTGAGAATCTTATTTCATGATTGTTTAGATGTTGAAACATCCATGTTTGAAATTACCTTTGGTTGTAACCATTTGATTTGATTCTAAACTTCTTTGAATGAATGCTTGGTTGTTACCTTGTCATCTGCTAAATTTATCAAACCTTGCTTGATGTTGTCATATACTTGCCCTTATCTTCTTGGTTGTTACTATGATCATATGTTTTCATAATGCTTGAATAAATATATGCTTGAAAGGTGTACTTGAATATCACCTTGTTTTTGATACCTCTTAACTTTGTTGAGTTTTTTCCCAAGTGATGTAGCTTGTTAGCTCTCATCCTAAAGAGTTGCCTTTTTGTTCCTTAGTCCAAAGGAAAGTCTCTCTATTGAATTAATGTCATAGATAGATCTTTTTTTAGCCTTGCCTTAACCTTGTTAGAGTCATTAGGTTCCCCAACTTAGCCTTAAGTTAGAACCTATATCCCTTTGGCTTTGTTAAGTTAAAACCTTAGTACACCTTGTTAGGAGTCCTATAACTTAGAACTTAGGTTTAGAGTTTGTTAACTCTATGTGTGTACCATTGCTATGTGTACTCACCTCCCCCTTTTTGACTTTTGTTAAAGCCATCCCCCTGTTTAGTATTTCAATTTAGACTTAGAGAGTTTGTTAAGTCTATGTAAGTATCATTGTTATGAATACTTATTCCCCTTGGAAACTTGACCATAGTCAAGAGTTCTTCACCCTAGTTAAGTGAACTACGATTGCTCTGATTCCATCCTTTTCAGGATACGTAGGCACAAGATGAGACGTCTTGGCAAACCTATTTAGTCTATATACCCATAGGTCTTTACCTTTAGCACATTTTCCTTAGCAGATAACCATTAGCAAGCAAATATTAGCAATAACACAAATACCAAACAAGAGGTTCCTGTAGAGTACTACAGATACTTAGGATGCTAACACCTTCCCTAGGTATAACCAACCCACGAACCCCACAATCTCTTAGCTTTATTGTTACGTAGCGCACTTAGGGTTTTATTCGATCTTTACCCTTTCCTTTGGGTAAATCAAAGCTCGGTGGTGAACTTCAATGATTTGTGATTCAAGTTAATTAATAGCTTGATATCTGATTGTCACCACAACAGAAATGGTGACTTCACCAGGGAACTCCCCTAAGAGGGTTAAGCCCACCTTGTTTATATTTGTGTTATTTTATATGTTTGCTTGCTTGTATACTTGTATATTTGTATATATACCTGTTATGTTTAGTTGCATGTGTGTATTGGGTTGATACCTTGAGAGGTGAGGTAAGTCCTAGCCCGGACTTGAGTGTATACTTATGATACGATTATGATATGATCAATAGTCGACTGTTCAGAGTAGTCCTAACATGATTAGCATATGATGTAACCATGCTCAGTTGAGGTCCCTTTGGGATTACTGGTGTCGTATGAGTAGTTGTACGATCATTACTTTTTCTGACTTGGGAGTCCATGAAATTGAGGACCTTTAGTTACCAACTTATCCAACTTGGACTTTTTAGGATATAGTGCGATGACTATGAGGGAGTAGTCCTGAGTAGTTGATACGTAATACTACTATCAGACGAGTTTATCTTGAGAATATTGTTGACTCACATGAGTAGTCGTGTAAGTTAATAATATCCAAAAGATTCATCGATGACTTTGGGAACTTTGTAGAACCCGTTATGCAGGTACAAACAACCCATAATACATGTCTATTGAGAAGGGTATACCATGGCTCCATGCTTGTAATCCAAACCTAGGACTCTTGCTTGTGTGCATATACATTGTATGAATACGTGAATACTTGTATATGTGTTGCATATGCACCATTTCATCATCTCATCATAGCACTCATGTTGTTGGTTTTAAGAAGCTCAGTTGTTTTCTTTATTGCAAAAGCCTTAGGTATCATGAATTTTGGGAAAAGAAACACTAAGAAGTACAACTTCAAGAAATCAGATTTGACAGAGTTGAAAAGATTGGGGGCCTTAGTGTCTTGCCCTGAAGACTTCAGAAAGCGCTATGGAAGATTGTTGGGAATGGTTAAGGCCAAGATGGAAGAAGAAGTCCTCGACACCCTTGTGCTGTTTTATGACCCTCTCTATCATTGTTTCACCTTTCCTAATTATCAACTCGTCTCAACCTTAGAGGAGTATTCATATCATATTGGCCTGCCAGTGTTAGACAAGAAGTCGTTCAGTGGTTTGGAGAAGCTCCCTTCACCAAAAGAAATTGTCGTTGCTATCCACTTAGAAACTTCTGAAGTCAAAGCTAACCTCACTACCAAGAAAGGAATCAGAGTTCTACCTTTTGAATTTCTGATAAGGAAAGCTTCATTTCTACCCAAGGAGAACAGTTTAGATGCTTTTGAAGCAATCCTTGAATTGCTTATCTATGGTTTGGTTTTATTCCCTGAAGTGGGAGAGTTTGTTGACATTAACTCTATCCATATCTTTTTGAATGGTAACCCCGAGCCTACTCTACTTGGAGATGCCTGCCACTCTATTCACCATAGGACTCTTAAAGGAAATATGACTATCTTATGTTGTACTCCTCTATTGTATAGGTGGCTTGTTTCACACTTGCCGATGACAGATCTTTTTAAAGAAAATCCAAATGGACTGAGGTGGTCTTAGAGACTCATAGCTCTAACTCAGACTAATGTATATTGGTATGACTCTGCTTACGATAAGGGAGTAATCATTGACAGTTGTGGTTCGTACACTGAGAATCTGAACTCCTCCAACGTACCTCTTTTCAGTGTACGAGGGGGAATCAGCTACAACCCTGTTCTTATCTTCAACCCCTAACACTAGCAGAGGTACGTTGGGAAATGAACCACAACTGTCAATGAATACTCCCTTGTCGTAAGTAGGGTCATACCAATGTACATCAGTCTGAGTTAGATCTATGAGTCTCTGAGACCACCTCAGTCCATTTGAATTTTCTCTAAAAAGATTTGTCCTCGGCAAGTGTGCAACAAACCACCTATACAGCATAGGAGCACAACATATGATAATCGCACTTCCTTTAAGAGTCCTATGGTAAATAGAATGGTAGGCATCTCCAAGTAAAGTAGCCACAGGGTTACCATTCAAAAAGATCTGGATAGCATTGATGTCAACAAACTCTTCCACTTCGGGGAATAAAACCAAACCATAGATAAGAAATGCAAGGATTGCTTCAAAAGCATCTAAACTGCTCTCCTTGGCTAGAAATTAAGCTTTCCCTATCAAAAACTCAGAAGTTAGACCTCTGATTCCTTGCTGGGTAGTAAGGTTAGCTTTGACTTCAGAAGTTTCTAAGTGGATAGCATCGGTAATGTCTTTTGGTGAAGGGAGCTTCTCCAAACCACTGAACGACTTCTTGTCTAACATTGGCAGGCCAATCTGATATGAGTACTCCTCCAAGGTTGGGATGAGTTGATAATAAGGAAAGGTGAAACAATGATAGAGAGGGTCATAAAACTGCACAAGGGTGTCGATGACTCCTTCTTCCATCTTGGCCTTAACAATTCCCAACAATCTTCCATAGCGTTTTCTTAAGAATTCAGGACAAGACACTAAGGCCCCCAATCTTTTCAACTATGTCAAATCTGGTTTCTTGAAGTTGTACTTCTTAGTGTTTCTTTTCCCAAAATTCATGATACCTAAGATTTTTGGAATAAAGAAAACAACTGAGCTTCTTAAAACCAACTGCATGAAAGCTATGATGATATGATGAGATGATGCACATGCAACCCATATACAAGTATTCACGTATTCACATATATACAATGTGTATGCATACAAGCAAAGGTCCTAGGTTTGTGTTACAAGCATGGAGCCATGGTATACCTTTCCTAATAGGCATGTACTATGGGTTTTTTGTACATGCACAACGGGTTCTACAAAGTTCCCAAAGTCATCGATGAATCTTTCAGATATTATCAACTTACATGACTACTCATGTGAGTCAATAATATTCTAAAGATAAACTCGTCTGAGCGTAGTATCGTGTATCAATTATTCGGGACTACTCCCTCATAGTCATCACACTACATCCTAAAAATACCAAGTGGGATAAGTGGGTAACTAAAGGTTCTCAGTTTCATGGACTACTAGGTCGGAACAAGTAATGAGAGTACGACTACTCATACGACATCAGTAATTTCAAAGGGGCCTTAACTGAGCATGGTTACATAATATGTCAATCATGTTAGGACTACTCCCAACAGTCGACTATTGATCCTACCATAATCCTATCATAAGTATACACTCAAGTCCGGGCTAGGACTTACCTCACCTTTCAAGGTATCAACCCAATGTACACATGCAACCAAACATAACGGGTATAATATACAAAAAAAATTTGGTGAATAAAATATTTCAATATGTGAGTGATATTTTTGTAAAAATTCATTTGAAAATAATTAATTTTAAATATTATAACAAATATTTGAAAATCAATAATAAAAACATGAAAAATATGAAAAATGGGAAAAAGTGGCAAAAATGACATGGGTGGGGTTTGAACCCACGCCCTCCCACTCAGATCACCAAAACACACCCTTTGCCAACTGAGCCAACATGCATTAGTATCAATTAAACCAAACCAACATATGATATATAAAAAAAACGTGGTAAATTCAAATTTTCGCACGAAGAACTTCATATTTAACTTTGAGTCAAATTTTGCAAAAACTATGTTATCTCATGAAATACGTAATGAAATGGGATGATGTAAACATGAAAATTGTTCTTTTTTTAACAAGGAACACGATGATTGAATTTCATTTCATTTATTTTAAGTGTAGAGTGAGTTATTATGTGAGGAACAGATGAACCCTAGAAAATGCAAAAGCTATATAAAATCCCATACATGCAAGATAAATAGAAATTATTTAAGGGTTAATGATCTATGAACATCCAGAAACATGTTGGTAACTTGAAACAACATTTTTGATGCATGATTCATGAAGCTTGAGAAGTTCGGGCTTACTTGTGCAAGAGGAATTCAAGTCCTTAGTTGTAGGTGTTACAGATGTGAAATGATAACCTAGATACCTTCATTGGACCTCAAGGAGTGTGTTGAGATGCTTGGAAGGGATTGACAACCTCTAAATTGGTGGGCTCAAATCCAACTGCAGGTGGCTTGGGGTGAGATATGAACTTGATGAATATGGTGTTATGGATGTTGTTCAAGGGTTTGGGTCACTCATATATGATGTATGTGAGGTGTTAGGACTATTTATTTGAGTTGAATTGCTCCCTATTGCAAAATTTGATTCTCACACCTCATGAACTTGAAAATTTGGAATGATGAGTGAAATGGTGGAAAATAAGTATTGTTATGTTTTGGTGTCTTTTGATCAACCAGAAATGACATCTATTTATAGTAGAGGAAGTTTGTTTTGCAAGGAATAGTGAATGGATGAGGGAGCATGCTATTATCTAATGTGTTTTGTCATGCAGCCAAAGTCTCTTCCTAGTGTAGCTATGAATTGAATCTATATCAATTTTGTAGGTTTGAGCACTCATGACTTTGGACTGAGTCTTGGCTGGTTTATGCTCGATCCATGCCACCTCAATGCATCATATTAATGCTTGATGCCAAAGTTGAAATTCAAGGTTCATGTCATGATGGATTTGCACATGCTATGGATAGATTCTTGACCCCTTGTATTATGGTTCATATTCCTTCACCATTTGTGTTGATATTGGATAGAAATTCAATGATGCAAGTGTCCAAAATTGGCTTGAAAATCGTGGGAGGCAAGTTATGTGCCAAATGCTGTCAAAAAATAGTTTGTATTAAGGCATGTTGTGAGGTTCATAACTTCTTGCTCAAGTTGAATCAATGGATGTTCTTATACTTTTTGGAAAGCTTGTATATCATAATTCAACTTTGATGTTTACATTTGGTATTGATTCATCTTAGATCATAATGAAAAACGCCTCCAAAGTTGGGCAAAACATGAGACAGATTCTGCCTAAAAATTTCTAAGTGTCAAAGTTCAAAATCTCATGAAACCTTAATTTTAATGTTTTATATCTCAAAATCTAGGCATTTTTTGGGGGTACTTCAGCTTTGCAATCTTGTTGTATGTAAGAAGATCTATCATTTGAGCTTTGGATGGGATAAAATGGTTGCTTGGATCACAAGTTATGGCCTTGCAAAGTTGGGTAAAAATCAAGTTTCTTCCATAACTTAGTGAAATTTTAAGTTTCTCAAGGTTGCCCTTTTTGAAAGTAACCTCACTTTTCTTGATTGATCATGATCCAAATAATAAGTTAACATTTTTATTAACTTAAAGAGGCCATGTTTTCCAAGAAATCCCAAAAGTCAAACTTGGTTTTGATCACAGTTGACTTTTTACATTAGATGTAACTTGAACTTTGTGATCCTTTATGAAATCAAGTCCTTGGGATAAATTAAACCTACTGGATGGGTTCTGAAGGTTTTCTTTAGGGTCTTGAATCATGTCCCAATGTTTGAGATCATGTCTTGGTCAAGAGTCAAAGGTATGGTTGACTTTTTCTCAAGAACCCTAGTTTGTGGTCCAGATGAATTTTAATCCTTGTATTGCTTATGAATCAAGTTCTTTGAATCAATCCAATATTTTCAATAGATAAATATGATGTATTTGAGGTCCTTGAAACATATCTTGAGGTCTTGGATCATGCCTTACTTCAAAAGTCAACCTATGGGTTGAATTAGGTCAAAACCCTAATTCTTGATTTTTGATAGATGCAACCCCTGATGCTATTTTGAAATTATAAATAGACTCATGAGGTTTCTTTTGAGCTTCTTGAATCATGTATTAAAGTATTGGCTCATGCCCAAATGAAATTTTCTCTTTGGAAGCCTTGGTCGATCAAAACCCTAATTTGGTGACACTGATGGTCTTGAGGCTTGATTAACTTAGAATGCTGCAATCTTGTGTTAAAATCTTGATGGGGAGGATCTCTTGATCCTTTATGGATGTTCGAAAGGCTTGACAATTTGAAGATCATGTAAATTCTTGATTGATCCCTTGCCTGAATGCCCTGAGAGGGCTCAAAACCCTAATCATTGGTTAAGGTGAATACTCAATAATCTTTGAGAAGATTGGTGAGGTATGAAAATACATCCATATCATGGTGATGAGTTTCACAATGGTGTGAAGTATTATGGTCAAAATTTAGGGTATTACACTATAGAAACATAATTTCTCCATCTGAGAAGGCTAAGAGCATTATCTCAACAGAAGTCACTGTTGAGAATAAAACTATCACCACAGTACAACACCATCAACAATCAACTGTGGAGGTCCAACCATGTGGAGCGACTGCTGATAGGGATGCACTGAGGGTGAAGAAGGCTAAAAAGAAGAAGATGTTGAAGAAGAAGAAGAGAAAGGTGTCGAGGAAGATTGTTTACTATGACTCAAATAAGGGTAGTTATGGGCAAGTCGTAGATTAGGAAGACTCCTGTAGTGTTAAAGGATATTTTGTCCGAAGTGGAAAAAATCATGTAATCCAAGAATCTTCTACTCTTTCCTTTTGATCAATGGAAAAATTAAAAAATAAAATTAAAATAGTACACAACCAACAAAAATAAAGCTTCTCAACAAAAACAAAAACAAAAACAAGAGCAAAGGTAATGGAGAATAACAAGAACAACAATAATGGACCAAAGCAACAACAAGAACAACAACAACAACAATAATAACATACCAGAGAATAATGGTGAGAGAGATTTTCTCTCTCTATGGCTCCTTGGAGAATAAGTGTTCTTTTATTTGTTGGAGAAGAAGTGTTCTTTCGCTAGGGCTCGAGAAGTGAATGAGGTAGACATTGAGTGATACAAAATGTAAAGAGAATAACAAGAACAACAATGATGGAGAATAATAAGAACATTATTAATGGGCCAAAGCAACAACAAAAACAATAATAACATGCCAAAGAATAATTTTGAGAGAGTTTTTTTGTTTGCTAGGGCTCCTTGAAGAATAAGTGTTCTTTCATTTGTTGGAGAATAAGTGTTCTTTCGCTAGAGTTCGAGAAGTAAATGAGGTATTCACTAAGGAAATAAAAAATATAAAGAGTATTTATCGTGGTTATACTGAAAACTGAGGTAACATATCGGATGTAAAATATATAAAAAATAAAGGTGTCTTTTTGGTTTCAAAAAAAATTACTAATCTTGGTTTTCATGAAAACCGAGGTAACATACTCGACATAAAATCTAAAAATTAAAGGCCCATTTTTGGTTACATATAAAACATAAAATTGCAGGAGTTAAGAATCGAATCTTAAACCCTGAGCAGATATTTATGTCGGTTTTTCATAAAACTGAGGTAACAGATTGATTTTTTATATAAAAAAAAACAAAGCGCTCCAGTTACATACACCCTAGGTTTTATATTGTTCGTGGTGAAAGCTTTGTCGTAAAAGATGTTATTTGTTGTAGTGCTAGAAAGGTCGAAATAAAGGAGGGCAAAAATAAAGTGTATAAATACATTTCTGATACAAACTCAATGCATTTCTATGATTCTGATACGGATTAAAGCAAACTTTATGCTTGGTTGTGTATCTGGTACGAATTTAACACATTTATACCACTACTATGGAAAACAGATATAAAAATAGTTGAAAAAGGGATAACATCATGTGTTACCTGCCGTTGTCACGTGTGGTGTGGTTGTATATGCACTACTTACAATCACGGTCTTATGACCATGGTAGAAAATCTGAAAGTGTGCTACATATGATCACAGTTACTATAACTAACCGTTGTGGTATATATATTTAGGCAAATAATATTTCATAACGGTTAATATAAATATCTGTTGTTGAAAGTATCCTGAGTTTATTATATAATATGTAAATTGTTTGTTTTTCAATAAACCTCATAGCAGCATACAACCATTCAAATTAATAAAGAAGTATATAATCTGAAAATTAAACTATTCTTGAAAGCCAACTTAAACAAGTCATTATTTTCCAAATTGCATCTGTCTCATCATTTATCTAAACTTGTTTAACATTTAGAATGTGGTTCAATGGTCTAAGTCCTTCATGACATCAATTCCTTCTATTCTAGTTTAATTTGAATAATATCAATAAATTGTTGTTATTCAAATTAAACTATAATAGAAGATATAAATATGATGAAGAAATTAGGTCATTGACCCACATTCTATATGTTAAACAACGTGAGATGAACGATGAAAAGGATGCAGTTCGGAAAACATTGATTGATATAAGTTGGTTTTCAAATACAACTTAATTTTCAGACTATAAGTTTCTATATCAATTTAACTGAAATATATTTTTAGTGAAGGTTAGTGAAACAAATAATCTACATAGAATATACTAAACTCAACTTCATACAACAACATACAACATCACAGGATATTATGTAATATTTTAAGAATTTAAATAAATAAAAATTGCTAAGTCACAAGAAGTTTCTTTTTTGTGACTTAGGAATGTTTTGTTCTTGTTTTTAAAACATTAATCAACAATAACAAAAACAACTTAGAACAAAATTTATAAACAACATGACAACATATAACAAAATAAGGTTCAAGAATAACAATAGCAACATACAACAATATACAACAACACAAGATATTATGTCATGTTTAAATAAAATATATATTTTTTAAACTAATCCTGGATCTGGAACAAATTATGATTTTCATCTAGTTTATGAAGCTATGAATAAGAAGTACAAGGTGAATGAAGTTAACACAATAGTTTTATACTTCTTATATTTTTCATCATAGCTACATAAACCATATGTATCATAGCCAAAGTATACGCTTTTTTAAGATGGTGAAGATGAATTTTAAAAAATGATAACATTCACCAAATAAAAAAATGAGAACCCATTTTTAACAAGATATGTAAACGAAATCGAAGTATAAGTTTAATGAACAAACTTGAAATATGATTAAATAGTATCATAGCGACTGGTGAAGACGAATATGAAGGTTTAAGAAAGTTTAAAGAGTGACATGGATGTTAGGGTTATGTTATGAGAGAGAAGAGTGAAATATGTTGGGGTTTTAATTTGAGAGAAACGATTGTTATGTACTGAACGATAGATAATTTCGCTTATATAGTAAAAAATATCACTTCTCATCACGGTTAGAAAGAAAAATTGTGATATAATATATCACTTTTCATCACGGTTTGAAAGAAAAACCGTGATAAAATTTTAAACTTACAACGGTTCTTTAGTAAAGCCGTGGTTAAATAACTTTCAATTTTTTATATATTTATGAACCCAATGGTGAGAGTGTTATTATTTATTGTTATTGTTATTTTTCATTACTGTTGCGATTGTTGTTGTTATTTTTGTTGGCTTATACAATTTTTTTGTAAAACAATAGTAGTGTATAAATGAAAGAGTATATAAAATAATAATAAAGAATTCCATTAAGAGGGCCAATAAGGAAGAGTACATAAATAATTTCATTACATAATTTTGTCAATATCAGAACAATATCCTCTAACAGCAAAGGAATCTTCATAATCTATGACTCTCTCCTTACTATCCTCGTCAGAATCATAGTAACAAATCTTCATGGGCACCTTTTTCTTCTTCTTCTTCAGCTTCTTTTTTTCTTTGCCTTCCTAACCCTAAGTGTATCTTTGACAGTAGTCTATCCAGATGGCTGGACCTCCTCGGTTGGCGGTTGATCATGGTGTTATACTAAGGTGACTTCATTTGAGATATTTTTGTTAGTAATCTCGGATGGAGAACTGATGTTGCTATATGTAGTTAAAAAAGTAATTTTGAAGAAGTGGAAATTCATTATAAGAAACTGTGCATTTAGAGAAAAGGTTGAAGATGAAACATCTTAAAATTTAATGCTTGCAGTGATTACTTTCAATGGTTGATATTCTTGAATGACATTGTGACCGTCTTAAAAAATGAAGAAAATTTCCAATCATCATTATGGTTGGGAAGAGTATTTCTCTCTTTCAGGGAGAGAAAAGATTGTACAGATAATATTACAACGGTTGCATATTAAATCTGTGATTAAATAATTTTCAATTTTTTATTTATTTATAAACTTAAGTGACACATGTTGTTTGTAATAGAAAAAATGAAAAAAATGTAGTTTCCAGGATTCAGACCTTGTACCACTTACTTTATCACCATGGTTGTTTCTATAAACTATGATTAAATAACTTTAAAAAATAAATAAGCATTAGGCGCATCCAGTTTCAGATATTACAATGGTGGAGGGCATTAGTGTAGTAATAGTATGTTATCGAATGTATATTTTGTAGTAGTGTACGATTCCGATACGGCTTAAAAACATTTCATCCCCTAATATGTATTTGATACAAACTTAACACATCTATGCAACTTTGATACGATTTAAGCACATTCTATGTCCAATTGCGTATCAGATAGAGACTTAACACAATTTTGCAATTCTGATACAACTCAAATGCATACCATGCATCTGAGGCCTATTAAACTCACTTCTGCATGGTTGGCATACCCATCCCCATCAGATCTAGCCAATCCTAGGGCGTAGGTAGTGGAGTGCAATATAAACTATAACTACATAACCTCAACTTCACCAGTGTTGGGTATTGACCGTGAAAAAGCAAACAAATAGCCAAACACGATGTATAAATCAAGACACTACTACATTAAATTCTAAAGACAACGAGAAAGTGTAGCAATAAAAAATGGTAATCAACACTATTTGATGCACCAAGTTACAAAAATATGAAAAATTCCAGGGGCATATCTGCCACCTCATTACTATCAAATGTGTTGTTTCTTTCATAGAGAAAATAATATAGCCCTCACACCCAATACATACATCTTACCATAGAAAATGAACACCAGTGGTTTGTCCTGAACCCTAAAGTGAATAAAAACATCACATAGCAAAAGAGCAAGCCCAGAGTTATAACAATTTATGAACAACGACAATGTTAAAACAAAGTTCGACATAAAGCTCTAAAGATAATAGCACTTGAAGCTTCAAGGTAAAATATTCCATTAAATATAAAAAAATTATTACACCCAAGGCACAAAAGTCTGAGAAACGTTGTAGGAAATAAATAACACAAAATAAAAAGAAAACCTAGCCGAAGCATTTGAAAATGAGGTATTAGGATCACCTCTTTGAGTCACCCCGGAAGCAGTCTTAAAAGGGTTCAGCGCCTCAACAGAAATTACAGTACCAGAAAAATCTTCTTTGCCTGCTCGATAACTCGCTTGCGGGCTTCAAATACGACCCGTATTGTATGTTGTAGAGAATCATAGAGCTCATGCCTCTGACTAGCCACTTCATCCTGGAGAGATTTTAAGGCTTTGGTCGCCTGAATATAGGTTTTACGATGCTCCTCCACCTGGAGAGATTTGTCCTTAACACACTTAGAAGTAGTCTTGTACCACTCCTCTACATATTGAAGATAACCCTCCAACTCATTCATAAGAGCCTCCAGAAACAAAGGAGAGGCATGTATTCACATTGTCTCTTACAAGGAGCTAGTTGCTTTAACTTCCTTATGTTGTGCAACTAACTATTTATGAAGATATGTGCACTTTAGCTGCATAGCTTCCGTATTTCCTTTTCAAATATCCCTTTCCTTGAAAGGATTACCCGGGGCAAAGACATAAACATGTCTAGAAGAGACATGTGAAAAGAGATAAGAAGCTTTCAACATACTAAAAATAAGCTCAAAAAGCCATTTCCATTTTATCCCCCTCAGGGAGAATCTGGACGAAGGATAAATCTGATGTCGAGACAGTAGCAGCAGCCTCCTTAGGAATGCGTGGAAGCCGAGAAGAGAAAATATATGGTATCTTTATGATATGGGTCCCTTCCCCAAAATTATCACCCTCAGAAACACAAGTCCATTTCGGAGAAGCCTCATCTCGGGGAGATTGTTGTCCTTCATCGTGATCCCTTTTGGTTGAAGTCGAATCCGAATTTAGTTCATACACTATCAAAGTGGTTGTAGCATCCACGAGATTAACCTCACATACAGGAGCCGGAGTAGGAGAAATAACCACTAAAGGAGTAATGGAAGAAAAGGAAGTACTAGTATTCACTACAACCCGGATACCTTGGGCTTCTGCAAGGTTGTGGAATATCTTCAACTTAACTATTATATTCATGCTATTTAAAAAATGCAATCGTGCATTTTAAACTAAGCATGAAGACTCAACTCTCCCAAAAAATCTTTCTCTTATCCTCAAAATTAAATGTGCTCAAGATAACATGAGTATCAATTTTCTTCTTCCTAACTTCAGTAGGGGGCACCTCACTAGGGCTGAATTCACCATAACCAAGTCCTTGAAACCAAGATTGCGTTTCTTCCTTCATTATCATCTCTTCTATATAAAGAAAACTCGACTAGGTACAGTAAGAGCTAACACCCTGTTTAAAGTGGATCTTAGACCAGTAGATCATATATGAAAACTAAAAGTATTAAGGAGAGTTGGTAGGAATGTAAGATAAAATGGAATGAGTTGTACAGGTAAGGGGATTCACCAGAGGAAACGTCTATAGAAATCGTGTGTATCTAGAGTAAAGGAACCAAACCAAGGGATGACTGGGTGAAGCTGGAGAAGTCCCTAGTTACGAAAGTTATTCAGAGACGCGCGCCTTAGACAAAAAAGATCAAAAAATAAGCTGAGAGAGGGCTCCCAAGATTTGTACTCAGCAAACATTTGGAAGATCCTTATATACGCCCAATACCCCGGATAAATATGGGAAGGAGAAACTTTTAAATTTTTTAGGATGACTATCTCAAATTCAAAAAACGTTAGTCGAAGTCCTACTATTGTAAATAATCATTCGTGAAACGGGACCATGCAATCATTGAAAGAGCTGTATATCTTCTTGTCTCCTAGTACCGGATGAACCGACCACTCTAAAGGATCACCTAGCACAATGTCGTCATCTTTCAAGGCAGCCTCAATGCTCAGAACCGAGGAAGTTCCCACTACCTTTGGATCTACCCAGTCATATGCTGACACACCTGTCCGAGATCAAAGATTTAAATGCTCTAGCACCTTAGCATTGCTAGGCTTCTAACCCATGGTTCGCAAGATAATCTAAATGAAATATCTAGCAAGGTCCCTTCTTTATAGATTGACGCATATCTCCTCTTCCAACAAGGTGGGAGGAAGTATAGGAACCTCGATGGAATTTGTTCTCCCGCCAACATTTGATGCGAGGTTGTCTAACGACCTAGAAGAAAAAGTTTCTTCCTCCAAGTAAGTCTCATACATTCCTTCTAACACAGAATCATCAGATAGGGGCATGATTTCTGATCCCACGTGATCACTATTAAAGGGAATATGATAAGAATAATGGGATGATCTAGATGAATCTTCTACTTCAAAATATCTCACTAAATTAACAGTACTATCACCCATCCTAACTAAGGGAGTAGGGAATACTAAAGGAAAAACTAGAGATAGAAGGGTACCTGGTGGCAGCAGGTCGATAAAGCAAGAGGAACAAAAAAATATGAAAGATTTAAATAAAACCTAGAGTCACTTCTAGTGATATTGTTAGAAAAAAAGAACAAAGACATTTTTCGAAAAGTTATTGAAAACTTGTAATTATAAGGTTGAAAAAACTTCCAAGTATTCAACACACTCTATTTATAAGCAAAGGTGGCTGAAGGATTTAGATAACTATAAACAGAAATCACAAGATCAACGACTATAATTCCACTCATGGAAACATGCCAAACTCAATTTCCTTTAAGCATTCTATGAACTGCGCCACACCGTAACTATTCATGTCAATGCACGTGTCAGGAATGGGTGTTGAAGTGTCTCAATGATGGAACCACATTAAATGTGTTAGTTCCCCATTACCTTTTCAAAAATTGATCCCATGCAATTCATTTCTATTCCACAAGATGATGACATTGAGGCCATTCAATGATACTTAAGGCTTCCATCGGCCCCTTCAGTGCTCGACAAAGCCTTGTGGGCAATTATTCTAGATCGGCCATAAAGCTCACTTGACCAAGGACCAATCTATCTCAAAAGACCACTTTAATCGATCCAATATATAAAATAGTTCACACTCTATGAGAAGGTACACAATCTATGATATCCAATTTCACTTTATTTGTCTTGAATCTTGAACTTACTTGGGCATTGGAATACTAACCATGAAGGTGCACGCTATGTTGTCGTAAATAAGATTAGAGTGGTTATCCACCTCTCATAACTTCTAGTTCCTATGAAGATGAAACATCCATTTTTGGTTCTTGAAGAGAACAATAATCAACATGAAGATATCTTAAGACTCATTAAGAATATTCAAGGCTCTTGTGTGATGCTAAAGACTTTAAGCTTCAGAGTTGTTAAAGAGAGGAAGTTCATAACATATTTGGTCGTGTATGTCTGAGTGGCCAGTGTCTTGTAAAGACACAAGGGAATTTTTGGGAATACTATGGCTAAAATCACACACACTAAAAACATTTGACAAATCTCTCGTATTTTATTTAAACCGCCAAAAAAATGTTTTATAAATGAATAACCGATTAGACTATTAACCTAATCAATTAAGTATTTATTAGTTGAGTCTAAAATCAATTAGGACAATCTCTTAATGATTGGTAACAACTATATATAAAAAACTTTTATTTATGGCATTAACATTCAATTGTTTAAGGTCTACAATCATTTAGCCTAATTTATTATAACATTGATTTTCCCCATGTATTTTTTCCAAATATATACCTGTTGCACCCTAATTTTGACCATAAGATGCCACCTTTTTTCGTTTTTTTACGTGTTCTTTCTCTATTGGTATACGTATGCTTATTACGACTAACAAGTATACGCAGGTATACTGAGTACAGGAGAGGATGACACTCATAATCCAATCCTTCCGGACGCGGTCATTTGGTCCTTATTCAAGTTTATTCTTAAGAACTCAAATGGAGTCGGGCCGCTTTCATAGTTATCCCTTGTGGTTACAAGTTTAAGCATGACGAGATGAATCCAAAGAATAAAGTGATGCTTACGGTTTAGCCAGAATACAATATAGGTGATGATTTTAAGACTATTCAAGCGCATCATTTGGAACCCAAATTAATAGGAGTACACTATCTAAAGTTGTCAAGGAAAGATAACAACTTGCGGGAGCATAGCCCATATGCTTCCAAGATTTGTTTCAACACATAAAGACCAGTTAATTTTTAAATTTGCAAAAGTCGAATGGGCATTTATCTTCTTAGCCGTCTTGAGACTTGGTTTTAAAATACTTAATTATTATATTTATGTGGATTAAAGCAAGTTCAGTTAGATTGCAAGGAGACTACATGAACGTTGAAACCGCTCAAATTACTCAACAGAAGGCTCGGTCTCTATTTAACTTCAAGATTTAATGCCTGAAAGGTTGAATTGGTATAAGAATAACATTAATCAAGGGCTGCTACTACAAGTGAACTATGCCAATATAAGTAATAACTACATTTAAGATATCATCACAATAGTATACCAACTACCTTTTATATTTCAAAAAAAGAGAACACTACTTTGAGATGAGGTGAACCCATAGATTCAAAATTTACACTGGATACCATTCCTAAGGATCATTGATAGTGCAAACCAAGGGATCCAACTAATCCAACCCAAAGCAGCACATTAAACTAAGGAATTATAAGAAGAATTCGGGTCCATTCTTGACTAAACACCATCCTAGTTTTACACCATGGGAATGTACTACATCCATTTACAAAGCACTTCTTTCTGTTTGCTCTCCCGCATACCAAGACCGCGACCACGTATGTTTTGCTCCGCAAGTGTATAAAAAAAAAGAGGAAGCAGATAGAGTTATTTTCTCTGGGTAATGTCGCTACAATTGAGAACATTGACAAAGCAACATCTTTGCTCAAGGAAGCGAAGCAATCTTTTCCAAAGGTCACTATAGTACAAGTCGTCATGCCTTCGTCACCATACTGAGGATATTCCTGCCAAAATGAAACAGCAAATGTTAGATGATTACAACCAAGTTTTGAGTCATTCTACTCTGATCTCTATCATGAAGCCATGCTCTTACACATTCATATGTTTTCTCCCATCTATTAGTCAGTCGCATGAGGAACAACAATCATAAACAGAGAAGACACTTTCAGCTGCAAAAAGCAATATATTGGTTGGCTCAAAGAGATTTGCAACAAACATCTCCAAAGCTCATGCCACGCCAGTCTTGAAGGCCCTCGCGCACTAACCTGCTTCATGTATGCACCTGTGGAAAACAGATAACCAATCAATAAGAACACAAATAGTAGGCGACAAGCCCTGAACACTCCATGGTTAGCCTGTCAATACCAATCAAAACCAGTTGCAAGTCCTCACAAGGAACCACTCCCCTGCGAGAACTGAACAGCAGCTACCGTCGCGGCTACCCTCTTACAGTGATTCTGTTAGTGGCAGTAATGGACTACCTTCATCTCAACATAATGGATTGCAATCTCCATGAATGGTGAGCCCAGGTATAGTATCAATGGCTGACATGGCCGAGATGAGTAAGCCAGGGCCCTCTCCTTTGAGCTTCACACCTTATTAAACCTACAAGAATTTAAGTGCATCATTTGGAACATTCCTAGGACAACAACAAGTTGATATCAAATGTATACAGCTCCTAAACGATCCTACTGCATCCCAATCCTGATCCATGGAAACTAGGCCTCAACTACTTTGCTCCAAATCATGAAGACTCAAGAGCTTGTAAGGCCAGCCCGTGTTCCCTGCAAAACCAGTTCCACATTGGAATTTTTCAAAGGAAATTGGAGGGGATAGTATTGATTGCAAAAAAAACAACAACAGCAATGGGATTCAGACCTTCTGTAGATACCTAAAGAACATCTCGCAGGTGCTTTGATGGACTCGCCTCCTATCAATTGTCGGGAACCCACTCACCTGAAACGCACAAAGTTTTCAATTACTACAGATGATATTTTAAATGTTACTAAAGCTCAGTTTGAAGAATCACATGGGGGAACTTGCTGAGGAGTTTCATTCGGCTCGCAGACAAGTTAATGAACTTTAAGGAAAATCTTGACATAGAATTTTAATTGAGCACTTGTTGTTGAAGAAAGTTTGCTTGGAAGAAAATACGACATCGACCGCCTGAAGCTTGAATTAGAATTACACTAACACAAGAATATGACAGACCTTTGAATAGATTGAAGCTCACACCAGTCACTTGAAACTTCTTCGCACCAGCTACTCGAAATTCACCCTGGGCTGTCCATTGTCTGGCCCAATTCCTTCACTTTTTACACCTGCCAAACCACCAAATCCAGGGTTAGCAAATCAATTGGGAATATACCCTGTCAAAAAGATTCGATTCAGACAAAAAATCAAATCCTCAGGGCAATGAACCGTGACATTAAAGTGATTAATACAGAATATCGCAAAATTGGGATTTACATTAAACACACATCAAACACAATCAGACAGAAGAGGAAAGAATTCAAATTTCGTATAAGCTAAAATGGAAGGATCCAATCGAGTTTTCAAATACGATTTGTCCCAAATTGGAATATCGAAATCAGCATTCAACTCTTTCAATCAGGTCTTAAACATGAAATTAATTCTCATGATGTATATATAAAGAGATGAAGGGAAAAGGAAACGACAGCAAAAAAAAGCCCTAAATTCGTAACTTGAGAGTTTAAAAAAAACACTTATCTCTTCAGCCGACGAGACGCTATTTCGCCGCCGCAAGCCTATCGACCGCCGTCCTCATCATCTCGAACGTCGTCATCCTCAACTTTCGGTAAACCCTTGATGTATATCAAGATTATTGAACTGTTAACGTTTGTTTTGTGTTTTCAGGTCTAAAATGGAGGAAACGATGAAGAATCTAACGAAATCAAAATGAGGAGAGTGATGAATCGAAACCGAATCAAGAGAGAAAGCCAAACGTGGTTCGATATCGCGGGGGGTGAAAGGGGAAAGTTGGGTTTAGGTTTCATTTGTTTTTTTCTGTCAATGTTGCTTATGTTGTAATTAGAATGCACACCACACACACGATACGTATGCACTCCCCTTAACCCAACGTTAAACCCTTTAATTAAACCATTAACTTCAGTAATCAGTTTTTAAAGTTAATTAACCTTAATCAACCCTTTTATAAAATTAACTAATGTTTTTAAAATCAACTTTTTATTTTATTTAACCAACCTTTTATAACATGTACTCAGCAAATCCTTTTTAAAAATAACATATTTTAGTAATAACTGAAATTCACTTGCCCTTTTATTTAATTAAAAAAAATTTACATTTAAAATAACTAAAAAAAAAGAGCAAATAATAAACCTTCTTTAATCTCAATTAATTTCATTTTTTTTTTACGATAATAAGCTAGAATCCATTTTATTCAATAAATATTTTGCAAAGACTCATTTATTTAAAACCTTTCCATCTAAATTTTAATTAAGTTAAATTAACTTTTCTCAAAAAACCAATCTCACCAAAATAATCTATTTTCTCATAAGTTAATCCAACCTTCTTCTTAAAATCAACTTCGCATTAAAATCAATCAACATCGCAAAATCAATTGTGCACTTCACGACACATTTCACTCTCACACACTTCAGCGCTTTCATGCGTATATGTATGGTTTACATTTCCGCAATTTATTTACCGCAAATTTACAGTATCATATCTATATTATTGCGTTGCATCCCGTCCAAAGAAAAAACCTACACATAATTCAACGTTGTGTGTAGTTGCACATCATTTGCATCATATTCCCTTCGATCCTTGATCCCATTCAAGTTGATCGCTTAGGATAGATCCTACCCCATAGGAAGGACCTTGTCTTTATCTTTACAACATAGAAACAAAACAATCAACTTAAAAACAATATAAACACAATAGAGAATAGATGTTAATCATCTTAAGCGAGATATAACTTATCACGCCCCACAACACAAAATACAATCAATATCTTCTTTTTTTCACTTAAGAGAGATAGAGGCGTACTTGTCGACCCTTCCAAGTACTTGAGCCCTCCTCTTAAGACGACACAAATACAATTTTCCTACAAACATGTGGTGGCTTAAATTAAGTAATCTCCCTTAACATGAAGACTCATCTCTTCTCCTAAACCCAATCAAAACAACTACCCTAAACCCGTAGGAACTTTGACCACAGTCAAAGAACTCCTCAAACCCTTTAGGAGAACTACAAATACTCTGATTCCACTCCTGTAAGGATATGTAGGCATAAGATGCGACATCTTATCGAGTATACTTAGAAATAAACCCCTAGGTCTTTAAACTCTTAAGCAGATAAACACTTAGCAATAAAAAAATATAAAACAAGAGGTTCCTGTAGAGTACTACAGAAACTTAGGATGCTAGTACCTTCCCTAAGTTTAACCAACCCCCGAACCTATAACTCTCTAAACCTTGCATTTGCATTGCATTGTGGGAATTTCGATCTTTATCCCTTCCTTTGGACAAATCAAAGTTCGGTTGCAAATTGAATTAACGATTCAAACTAATCAATAGTTTGGTATCCAAATTTCACCGCGACAGAAATGGAGACTTCACTAGGGACTCTCAGTGGGTCTCCCTATCTTGTTTTATTTCTTTATTGCTTTATATATTCGTTTATTTGTTTACTTGCCTATTTGTTTGTATTCGTGGGTTGATACCTTTGAATGGTGAGACAAAGTCCTACACCCGGACTTGAGCGAACTTAAGATAGGATAGTGATATGTTCAAAGAGGCTTATAGGGGGTAGAATCCCGACCAAGCTGACTTGAAAATCACGCTCAATTGAGGCCCTCTCGAAAATTGTATTGTTGAACGAGTCTTTAATCGTGAAAACATGCACTATATTCGATGTTGGAGCCTATGATATTGAGGACCTTAGTTACCTTAACCCCACTTTGGCCTTTATTAGGACGTAGTGCAAGGCTATGAGGGGGTACCCCTGAAATAGTGCTACGCGATGCTACACTCAAAAGAAGTTCTCTTGACAATATTATTAACCACCGAGTACTTGGGAAGTTGATAATATCTGAAAGATGGGCTAATGACTTTGGGGAACTTCATTAGAACCTTGTTCGGCAGGTATAATCAACCTTTAGTTCAAATCCTTTGGGAATGGGTATACCTTTGCCCCATGCTCGTTGCTAACCTAGGGTCCCCTTTGCTTGTTTATCTTTATGTCTTTATGTGCCTACTTGTGTTTGTTGCATTCATAAAGCATCATACCACATTGGACTTCATGGGATTTACCTTTGTTTGTAAACGTTGTAGGGTGTTATGGATCCCAATAGAAGACACACTCTGAAATACACTTTTAAAAGTCCCAAGTTGGATGACCTAAAGAAGTTGGTGACCCTGATTGAAGACCAAGAGAAATTCAAGAGCAAGTATGGGAAGCTGATATCCTTATTGAGTAGACAAGTAGACGAAGGACTCCTGTCCACTTTATTGAAATTCTATGATCCACTATACCACTATTTTACGTTTTCAGACTTCCAACTATTACCTACGTTGGAAGAATACTCCTTTTTGGTTGGTTTACCTATCTTAGAAGAGTCTCCTTTCCCTTTCCTGGAAAAGGACCCCGATGAAAGAGAAATTGCTAAGGCCCTTTGCCTAAAGGTATCAGACGTCAAGGGAAATCTGATTAGTAAAGGCGGTATTTTCGGTTTGACTATGAAGTTCTTAATCAGTAAATCAATGTTTTATGCCGACTATACGAACAAGACTCCATTCGAGGCGATCTTTGCCTTACTTGTTTATGGAGTGTTTTTGTTCCCAAGTTTTGAAGGGTTCGTCGACCTCAACGCGATTAAGATCTTTTTGAAGAACAATCCAGTACCAACTCTATTGGGTAATGCTTACCATTCTATACACCTTCGAAACTTCTATGGTGGAGGAATGATCACCTGCTGTGTACCCCTACTCTACAAGTGGTTTATTTCGCACTTGCCGAGGTCTACTTCCTTTTTAAGTCTCGATAGGGGGCTTTGGTCTCCAAGAATTATGGCATTGACCCACTCGGACATCATTTGGTACAACCGAGTATATGATGGAACCTTGATTATTGATGGTTGTGGTGACTTTGCTAATGTACCATTACTCAGTTTTAATGGAGGGATCAGTTACAATCCGGTCTTAACCCGTCGACAATTGGGATTTCCATTGAAGGAGCCGCCTAAGAGTGTCTAAGTAGAGAATATTTTCTTTAGGGAAGACCAGGAACTCCTAGACAAGGTTTTAGTTGCATGGAGCCACTTGCACAAGAAAGGGAAAGAAAGCCTTGGGAAGCTTAATTGTGTGTCTTTAGAGCCCTATCTTCGATGGGTCAGAGAAAGGGCAATCAAGCTAAAAATGCCCTATTCCCGTCAGGATCCCATAGCTCCAAGGAGAGAGCCCACTTATGTCTTTATGTCTGAAGCTGAGAAGTTAGAAGTGTCCTTAAGGAAGTCTCAACATGAGCTGGAATCCTGGAAGAACAAGTACTATGTAGCAGTGGCAGAAAATGATGACTGTCAGAAGCAGAAGGCTGAACTTCAAAAGGAAAGGGATGAACTTCAGAAACAGCTACAATTGAAGGATGAAGAGTTACTCCCCTGCAAGAGGAGGAAAGTCATGGAGGATTTATTTTTCTCCGACCCACAATGCACTATTTGGAAACTAATTGTGGACAACCTCATCCGTGAGAAGACGCAACTAGAAGAGCAGCTCAAGCAACAGAATTCGAAACTTCTTTAGCGTCTTTACTAGCTTTTATTTAGCTTTTACTTGGGACTTTTAAAAGCAATTATTTGTATTCCGTTTTGAAATTAATAAAAAACATTTTCTTTTATTACAATGCTTATAAATAGTTGGGATCCCATGAAGTCCTCCTCATATTGCATTACATTTTTTTTCTTTATTCATTTCAAGAAACTCAATTTTATTTCTCAGGTATTGTAACCATGGATTTCAAAAGAGAAGTCTTGGAGTACACTTTTCAGAGCCCTAACATTGAAAGCTTGAGAGAGCTAGCTGATCTAATCGAGAATCGTTACGCCTTCGCAGCAGAATACGGAGAAGTCTTCCGTTTCCTCGAACTCAAGATGAAGGAGGGGTTGTTGGAGACCCTCGTTCAATTTTACGATCCGTTGTACCACTGCTTCACTTTTCCAGATTACCAGTTGATGCCGACATTGGAAGAGTATTCTGATTTCCTGAGGATGCCCGTAACGGCCCGACCCATATTCACCGGCCAGGAAGACACACCCAGTCATCAAGAAATTGCCAATGCCACTCATCTCAGTTTGGCAGACGTGCAAGCGCACCTAACCACCAAGGAAGGAGTCCTTGGATTCCCTGCTGGCTTTTTGATTGAAAAAGTTCTCTACCATGCTGAAAGAAAGGAAGTTCTTATCATGGAAGCCACCTTTGCTCTGTTGGTTTATGGGATTTTCTGGTTCCCAAAGATCGATGATTTTGTTGACATGGATGCAATTAAACTGTTCATACTCAAGAACCCCGTTCCTACCTTGCTCGCAGACACATACTTTTCAATCCACTCGAAGAATGCTGATGGAGGAGGACAAGTCATTTGTTGTACCGCTCTGTTGTATTCATGGTTCATTGCTCTCCTAACTCGGCACTCGTCTATTTGGGAAGAGGAGGAGTCGCCTCGTTGGTCCGAGATAGTCATGGCCCTTACTCACTCTGACATTGTGTGGTACGATCCTACATATGGGGGTATAGGTATGATCCATAGCATCAGAGGTTTTACTAACATACCGCTCATTGCGAGAGAAGGATGCATAAGTTATAATCCTGCGCTGGCCCGTCTCTAATTCGGGCATCCCATGATTGAAATACCCGACCAGACTCTATTAGAAGAGATCTTTCTCAAAGAAGGAGAAGAACCAGACCTGAAGACCATCATAATTTACTCGTGGGAATACATCAATAAAGAAGGAAAAGCTGCTTTAGGATACCCCAATTGCACTGTCTCTGAAGAATACCTACATTGGGTGCGATCAAGAGCTCTCGACCTCAAAATGCCGTTCCCCTTCCATGAACCTATAGTGTTGGCCTTCCATGACCCAGAATGGTTTGATGTGAGTGAAGTAGATCAATTGAAGGCTGCTTTGGATGAAGCTCGAAAATTGAAGGCCGCTTGGAAGAACAAGTTTTTTACGCTCAAGGTAGAGCAGGAGAAGTCCTAGAGGCTGCCAGAATTTAAACTCGCAAGGAAAAGAAAAGCGCAAGGGGATTTATTTTCCTCTCACGCCTATTCAAGTGCTGTCACCAGTGATGATCTTCCCCCAGATACTATGGCTTGGAAGGAGTGTGTCGACCGACTCATCAGAGAGAAGGCCGAGTTGCAAGAACGCATCAGTCAGTTAGAAAAAGAACTTCGTACACAAAAGGAGCAATAAGGAGTAGATCTCCGAGTTTCTCTTTTGCTTTTGATTCAATGTAATAAACTCTTAAAAGAGTACTCCATTTTGTAATGCTTCAATCATCAAAATAAAATAAGTTTTTTCTCCAGGGTTATAATACCAGAATAATTTGAGTTTCTTGAAAGTTTCACACTCACTTGCATTTTACATAAGCATAGCAGTCATTTGCATTCCAGGGTCTCACTCTTGCTTCATCTCCGCAGAACAAGCTGAATCACCGATACAACACTCGAGCCAGTCAACGTCAAAAGATGGATCAACTAGAGCAAGAGAACAGGGTGCTCCGTGATGAAGTCGCAAGTATGAAAGAGAGTTTGGAGAAGTTGAATGGCCTAGTGGAAGCTTTGTCCAGTCAAATCTCGATCAACAGCCAAGAAGTTCCAAGGACTGTCGTATCCGAAGTGACACCAACACCGATCCCAGTGGTGTCTTCTGCTGCTGAAGTATCTTACAGTATGCCTCAAGGTTTCCCGTGGGGGATGCCTCCTTATTTTACTCTGGTTGGTTACCGTCCGCCTGTGTCTGAGACCCCTGTTGTGACCACTGTTCAAGCTGCTCCTGTTGTTTCTGCTGTGATGACTACCGCATCTCCGCATGTGAACGTTGTTCCGTATATTCTGGATGAACCAATTTTACATGGTTCGCCAACCGAAACCGTGGGTTTAGAAGAGAAGATGGATGGATTCCAAGACCAGTTTTCTGAAATACAAAAGGAATTGAGAGCCCTTCGTGGAAAAGACTTATTTGGTAAGAGTGCTTCTGAGCTGTGTTTGGTTCCAAACGTTAAGGTCCCACCGAAGTTCAAAGTCCCCGATTTTGAAAAGTACAAGGGGAATACCTGCCCTCAGAGTCATCTCATTATGTACGCCAGGAAGATGTCTGCCCAAACTGATAATGATCAATTACTCATTCACTATTTCCAAGACAGTTTGACAGGCGCCACACTCAAGTGGTTTATGGGGTTGGACAGTACGAAAATTCGAACTTTCAATGATCTGGGAGGAGCCTTTGTCAAGCAGTATAAGTACAATGTGGACATGGCGCCCGACCGAGATCAGTTGAGAGTAATGGCACAGAAAGATAAGGAGAACTTCAAAGAATATGCTCAGCATTGGCGCGAGTTGGCCGCACAAGTCACACCACCCTTAGAAGAAAAAGAGATGACCAAAATTTTTCTGAAAACTCTGGGTCCTTTCTTTTATAAGAAAATGGTAGCCAGCGCGCCTAGTGACTTTACTGAAATGGTCAACATGGGAATGCGTTTAGAAGAAGGCGTTCGCGAGGGAAGATTGACCAAAGAAGAGAGTGCTCCTAAAAGGTATGGGAGCAGTTTTGTGAAGAAAAAGGAACAAAGTGTGAATGCTATTCAAAAGGGACAATTTAGAAAGAGGTACATGCCACCACATCAGGTTGCAGCGGTATCGCCAGTGTTTAATACTCCGACCTATCAGCTACAGTCTCCGCAACCCTATCAGCAAGCTCAGTCTCTCGTTGCTCAACAACCCCAACTTCAGCATAGTCCACAGTATCCTCAGCAGAATCGGCCACCTAGCAATCAGGGTCGTGTGTATAGAAAGATAAATTTTGATCCGATCCCAATGACATATGCTGATCTATTTCCCGCTTTGATTAAAAAAGGTCATATTTAGATGAGAGCTCCACCTCCGGCTCCCACGAATCCTCCCCCCTCTTATAGAGCTGATAAGTTTTGTCCTTACCATCAGGGTTCCCCGGGACATGATATTGAGAGTTGTTTCGATTTAAAGATGGATGTCCAAAGGCTCATCAAGAATGGAATCTTGTCTTTTAGGGATTCCGACCCTAATGTACAGAAGAATCCATTACCACCACACGGTTCGCCCTCTGTCAATATGATTGAAGATTGGTTGGAGAATGATGGTCAAGAAGTTTCCAATAAAGAGGCTGAAGAGGTTTGTGTCATCGTGCCCCACTTTAAGGAAATGGAATGTATAGAGATTGTTTACAATAGCAAGAAGCCAACCATTACTCCTTTAGTGATCAATGTGCCTGGACCTATTCCTTATACCTCTAGTAAGGCCATCCCTTACAGGTACAATGCTACTATGTTGGAGGATGGGAAAGAAGTACCTTTGCCCACTGTACCCTCAGTCGTTAATATTGCAGACGTCAGTAGAGTGACAAGAAGTCGTCGAGTCTACCCGACTGTGCCACCAAAAGAAAAAGAAGCTTTGTCTGAACCATCAGGCTCAAAAGACCCAACTGTGGGGCAATCTGGTGGGTCTAATTTATCCAACTCCGATGAATGTTTGAAAATAATCAAAAGAAGTGAATATAAGGTTGCAGATCAGCTTCTGCAAACCCCATCGAAGATTTTTGTGCTACAATTGTTGATGAGTTCGGAGGCTCATAGAGAAGCGCTTCAGAAGATCTTGGAACAAGCCTACGTCGAGCAGGATGTAACTATGGAACAATTTGACAACATAATTGGCAGTATTACTTACAGTGATAATTTGGGTTTCAACGAAGACGATCTCCCAGAAGAGGGAAGGAAACATAACATGGCTCTGCATATTTCCGTGAACTGTGGAAAGGACTCTCTGTCCAGTGTGTTGGTCGATACTGGATCGTCTCTAAATGTAATGCCTAGAACTACTCTATCTAAGCTGTCGTATCAGGGACCACCGATGAGGCCAAGTCGCGTTATTGTCAAACCTTTCGATGGGTCAAGGAAAACAGTAATTGGTGAGGTTGATTTGCCCATGACTATTGGATTACAGACTTTTATGATCCCGTTTCAGGTCATGGACATTCGTGTCGCCTATAGCTGTTTGTTGGGGAGGCCATGGATACATGAAGCTGGAGCAGTTACTTCCACCCTGCATCAGAAGTTAAAATATGTTTTCAAAGGGAAAATAGTTACGGTTTGTGGAGAAAGAGCTTTGGTGGTGAGTCACTTGTCATCATTCTCATATGTCGAGGCTAAAGAAGAAGTTGGCACGCAGTTTCAAGCTCTCTCTATTGTGGGTGAGGGTGCCCAGAGATCTCAGACATCCATGTCATCATTTAAAGACGCACAGCGAGTAGTGGACAGTGTTCACCAATCAACGTGGGGAAGGGTGTTGTCTTTGCCAAAGAACAAAAACAAGGAGGGTCTCGGTTTCACCAGTAGTTCTGCTCAACAAGGCACCAAGAATCAAGGGTTTCCGCTGATCAGTGAAGTGTTCCGTAGTGGAGGGATCGCCCGTCATCCTCAGGTTAATGTTGTGTCAGAGGACGAACTTGAAGGCTACATATCCAATGGTTCCGCCAGGTCCTCCATTCCTTACGAAGACTATGAGCCTTATATGGAAGACCCAGACTATGTTTCGGACGAATTTGACTATACCTTTGGAGTTTATGCCATCACCGAGGAAGAGCCAGATGAAGGCATCCCAGACTTTGTGACTCCAGGTGTCGTGGTCAAGAATTGGAGTGTGGTTGAAGCTCCTACCGCCATTCATATATCTAAGTAAAGCATTTGTTTAAAATTTTCGCTCTGCCCAAGGCGAAACTGCATTTATTAGGGCATACTTTTTAATAATTCCCTTTGCTCTGCCCAAGGCAAAGGTGACCTTGTTGGGCGTGTCTTTTCGATTTTGCTATCATCAATAAATTACTTTCATTTACATCTGTTTTTTAAATTTTTATTCACGATGTTGGAAAATAATAAGTAGCATCTCGCGTACACACACTTCCCACTTTACAAAACAAAAACTTATTCAAGTCACATCACTTGCGCAGATTGCCACACAAATTACAAACTGGGAATAATTATCCACTACCTTCTCCGAATTTTGAGTTTCCTGTGTACGAAGCTGAGGACGAAGAGGATGATATCCCAGAAGAAATTTCCAGACTGCTTGAGAAAGAGGAAACAGCTATCCAACCTCATCAAGAGCCGGTGGAAATAGTCAACTTGGGATCAGAAGAAATCCGTAGGGAAGTGAAAATTGGAGCTCTGCTCAAGCCCGATGTGAAGAAACAGCTGATTGATTTGCTTGGAGAGTTTGTCGATGTGTTCGCTTGGTCGTATCAAGACATGCCCGGATTGGACACAGCTATAGTCGAACATCATTTGCCGTTAAAGCCGGAGTGCCCGCCAATAAAACAGAAGCTCAGAAGGACTAGACCTGACATGGCTCTAAAGATTAAGGAGGAGGTACAGAAACAGATTGATGCAGGTTTCCTTATTACTGCCGAATATCCACTATGGTTGGCTAACATTGTACCTGTCCCGAAAAAGGATGGTAAGGTTCGCATGTGTGTAGACTACAGGGATTTGAATAAGGCCAATCCGAAAGATGATTTTCCGTTACGTCACATTGACATCTTGGTAGACAGTACTGCGAGGTATGAAATTTTCTCCTTCATGGATGGTTTTTCAGGTTACAACCAGATTAGAATGGCTCCCGAGGACAGAGAAAAGACGTCATTCATAACGCCCTGGGGCACCTTTTGTTACAAAGTTATGCCGTTTGGATTAAAGAATGCAGGGGCAACATATCAGAGAGCTATGACTACTTTGTTCCACGACATGATGCACAAGGAGATCGAGGTGTACGTAGATGATATGATAGCTAAGTCGAAGACCGAGGATGACCATGTTAAACACCTGGCTAAGCTGTTTGGTCGTTTGAGGGAATACAAGCTCCGTTTGAACCCCAACAAGTGCACATTTGGAGTACGATCAGGGAAACTATTAGGTTCCATTGTCAGTCAAAGAGGGATTGAAGTAGACCCTGAAAAAGTGAAAGCTATCCGGGAAATGCCAGCTCCCGCCACCGAGAAACAAGTTAGAGGATTCTTGGGACGTCTGAATTATATCTCCAGGTTTATATCCAACATGACCGCTACATGTAAGCCTATTTTCAAGCTTCTAAGGAAAGAACAAGGATATGTTTGGACTAAAGACTGTCAAAAGGCTTTTGATAGCATCAAAGAGTACTTGCTTGAACCTCCTATCCTGATACCGCCAGTTGAAGGACGACCTTTGATTATGTATTTGACTGTTCTAGACGATTCAATGGGTTGTGTACTCGGTCAGCGAGATGAAACGGGAAAGCAAGATCATGTCACTTATTACCTGAGCAAGAAATTTACCGATTGTGAAACCAGATACACTATGTTAGAGAAGACTTGTTGCGCTCTAGCATGGGCCGCTAAGCGTTTACGCCAGTATATGTTGAACCACACTACTTGGTTGGTTTCAAAGATGGATCCCATCAAGTATATTTTTGAGAAGCCCGCTTTGACTGGGAGAATTTCCAGATGGCAGATGTTATTGTCCGAGTATGATATCGAGTACCATACTCAGAAAGCTGTTAGAGGAAGTGTTTTGGATGATCATCTGGCTCACCAATCTATTTTGGATCATCAACCCTCCAACGATGACTTTCCTGATGAAGATGTTATGTTCTTGAAGATGAAGGACTGTGAAGAACCCGTACATGGTGAAGGGCCAGAGCCAGGTTCTCAATGGGGTTTAATCTTTGATGGAGCTGTCAACGCTCATGGAAAAGGGATAGGTGCTGTTATTGTGACTCCTCAAGGGACTCATTTCCCATTTACCTCCAAATTAACATTCCAGTGTACTAATAATGAGGCTGAGTACGAGGCATGTATTATGGGTCTTGAAGAAGCAATCGATCTGAGAATTAAGAATTTAGATGTGTTTGGTGATTCTGCAGTGGTGATCAACCAAATCACTGGTGAATGGATAACTCGACATGATAATTTGGTCCCATACAGGGATTATGCTAGGAGGCTATTACCGTTCTTTGATAGAGTTGAGTTTCATCATATCCCTCGTGATGAAAACCGAATGGCAGACGCGCTGGCAACTTTAGCCTCAATGATTGTGGTAAACTTTTGGAACGAGTGTCCTCGGATTGAAGTAAAACGTCTCGATAGACCTGCCTACATCTTTGTTGTCGAAGGAGTTGAGGATGGAAAACCATGGTACTATGACATCGAAGTGTTTCTCAGAACTCAAGAATATCCTCTGGGAGCTTCCAACAAAGACAAGAAAACTTTGAGAAGGTTGGCCGGCAATTTTCTTCTGAGTAACAATGTGTTGTACAAACGGAATTTTGACATGGTCTTGCTGAGATGTGTTGACAAACAAGAAGCGGATACATTGATGTCGGAAATTCATGAGGGATCTTTTGGCACTCATGCCAATGGACATGCCATGGCTAAGAAGCTTTTAAGGGCTGGATATTATTGGATCACTATGGAATCAGATTGTTACAAGTTTGCTAGAAAGTGTCACAAATGCCAGATCTACGCAGATAAAATTCACGTGCCTCCGACTTTGTTGAATGTTATTTCATCCCCGTGGTCGTTCTCTATGTGGGGAATTGATATGATTGGAAGGATAGAGCCGAAAGCATCTAATGGACACCGATTCATCTTGGTAGCCATTGATTATTTTACCAAGTGGGTCGAGGCGGCTTCCTATGCTAATGTAACTCGACATGTGGTTGTCAAATTTATCAAGAATCAGCTTATTTGCCGATATGGTGTGCCAAGCAGAATTATTACAGACAACGGTTCCAATTTGAATAACAAGATGATGAAAGAGCTGTGTGAAGAATTCAAGATTGAGCATCACAATTCTTCTCCTTACAGACCAAAGATGAACGGGGCTGTTGAAGCCGCCAACAAAAATATCAAGAAGATCATTCAGAAGATGGTCGTTACTTACAAAGATTGGCACGAAATGCTCCCATTTGCCTTACATGGATATCATACGATGGTACACACATTGACGGGGGCAACTCCATTTTCACTTGTCTACGGCATGGAAGCAGTACTCCCAATAGAAGTTGAGATTCCTTCTATGAGAATTTTGGTAGAGGCAAAGTTATCAGAAGCAGAGTGGTGTCAGAGTAGGTATGATCAGTTGAACCTAATCGAAGAAAAGAGGATGGCCGCGCTATGCCATGGACAGTTATATCAGCAAAAGATGAAGAAAGCATTTGACAAGAAGGTTCGACCCCGGGTATTCAGGGAAGGTGACCTTGTGCTCAAGAAGATCCAATCTTTCCTCACTGACATCAGAGGAAAATGGACCCCGAATTATGATGGACTATACATAGTCAAAAGGGTTTTGACAGGAGGCGCTTTGATGTTAGCTACAATGGATGGAGAAGAGATCACTCACCCCGTGAATACGGATGCTGTCAAGAAGTACTTTGTTTAGGAGAAGCAGGACATTATTCCCTTTATATAATCGCTATTATTTTCCAACACTGTAATATCGAGTCACGCTTTTCCGCTGACCGCCATTCAATAAAGTTTTTCATTTACCATAAATCTGTGATCTTGATAGAAAAATATTAATTGATTTAAACCTTTTCAAAACTTGTTCTACTCGATATATGAATAACAAAAGGATGACTGGGGACGCTTACTTCGTCCGGGAAAAACAGCAATGTTATGTGCTTCTCCAGGGCAAGCGGATTTACCTTATCCAGACAAGAAGGTTGCCTCTGTTCGAAGACTGCCTTCGCGGGCAATAAGGGATCTTCGGAGATTTTGCTTGAGTACCCTTTCGTTCGAGGCGTTCATTTCGTTTCTCCCATTCCGTCGACATACGCATATCATATAAGTAGACAGCATGGCATGTGCATTGTTCGCATCCTTTATATGTGTTTTAGTCTACCGCTTGTGTTATGGTTATCCCTAGGTGTGGGTGTGTCTTATCTTCCCAATTAGATTCGTCCCTAGGCAGAAAGAGCATAATGTTTCATTTTCCCCATGAAGTTCAACCCTCATGGAAGGCGGTTATTTTAGTACAATTTCATTTGAGTTCACACCTCAATGGTCAGGTCTTGCTTGACAGTTTCTTTTCGGCTACTTCCCGAATCGAACTTCGGTCTTTTGACAATCACATCGTGGACGTCTCCAACCTTTGAACATGGATTAAGAGTGCATTTATTTTGCACCCTATTCCCCAGGAAGAGTATTCATGAAGACATACATTTCTTCAACAAATTTTTCTCAAGCAGCTACATCTATCTCTTTATTTGAGCAACTCGTTTTGATCAGGATCTTACTCAAAACGACGAACAACAGTTCCATAAGACAGATCATCTACCCTCCGTTGGGTCCTTCAACATTATTGATTCATCAAATAAGACGGTTACAAGACATCTCTCTTTATTTGAGATCCCACAGAGTATTTTACAGCTACAACAGGATATTCCCCAGGAATAACCTCCCCAGTGGGTTCATCACACAAGTTTACTTCTGTCAAGTGGCATCTCCCCAGAGAAGTCAAAGAAGTTTACCACAATTGTCTTTGTACTTAAGAAGACATACATTACAATTCAACCGGCTCACATCTTTCCCGAAGATCCCCGGTGAAGCTTTACAACTACATCTACAATTCACAAATTACAAATTACATCTACAACAACAGAGTACATTACAGATTGCACCAACAACATTTATCACCTACAGGGTTCTACAACGAACTACATTTTTCAGTCTACAACAACATCTACAATCTACAAAATTTACACCCCCTGTGAGGATGCTCTCACGAATTTTCATCATTTCGGGAAGAGACTGAGACCAGCTCATAGCATCCAGACTATGACGCTCAGGGAAGTTCTACACAAGAGACTGAGACCATCTCATAGCATCCAGACTATGACGCTCGGGGAAGTTTTACACTAGAGACCGAGACCAGCTCATGATTCCCATATCATGATGCTCGGGGAAGTTCTACACTAGAGACCGAGACCAGCTCATGATTCCCATATCATGATGCTCGGGGAAGTCCTACAATAACGACATTTACATCTACACCTACAAACTACAGTGATTCTACCATCTGCAAGATTTTGACATCTCAAGCAGAGACTGAGACCAGCTCATGGTACCCTTACCATGATGCTCGGGGAAGTTATACATTTTACTATTTCAAGTTGAGTTCCAAAAAGAAAGATATACACAAAAACAAGAAAAGAAAGAAAAGAATGCCAAATAAAACTGAACCATCAACTCAATTCATTTGGATCATCACCAACCACCACATTATGATAATAAGCTTCTCGCCTATCGTCTAAGTCAACATATCCTGGGTGTTCGAGTTGCTGTTGTACTTTCATAGATTTCTTTTTGGCAGTCGTTTTCCTATTCCCGTGGAGTTTCCTTTTGTCGAGCCTGTTTTTTTTTCCGTGTGTTGTTTCTCCATGTGGCGTCATTTCACCACAGGACTCGCTGTCTTGCATTCTCATATCATTGCATATCATTTGCATCCGGTGGCCTCTTAGGGCCGAAAATTCGTGCAATGTTTGTATTTAAGTCCCTCCTATCTCATCGAAACGGAGATTTCGATCTCCATATCTCCGAATAGGAGTAACTTAAATAGGGGCATCTGTTGCACCCTAATTTTGACCATAAGATGCCACCTTTTTTTTTTCGTTTTTTTACGTGTTCTTTCTCTATTGTTATACGTATGCTTATTACGACTAACAAGTATACGCAGGTATACTGAGTACAGGAGAGGATGACACTCATAATCCAATCCTTCCGGACGCGGTCATTTGGTCCTTATTCAAGTTTATTCTTAAGAACTCAAATGGAGTCGGGCCGCTTTCATAGTTATCCCTTGTGGTTACAAGTTTAAGCATGACGAGATGAATCCAAAGAATAAAGTGATGCTTACGGTTTAGCCAGAATACAAATTAGGTGATGATTTCAAGACTATTCAAGCGCATCATTTGGAACCCAAATTAATAGGAGTACACTATCTAAAGTTGTCAAGGCAAGATAACAACTTGCGGGAGCATAGCCCATATGCTTCCAAGATTTGTTTCAACACATAAAGACCAGTTAATTTTTAAATTTGCAAAAGTCGAATGGGCATTTATCATCTTAGCCGTCTTGAGACTTGGTTTTCAAATACTTAATTATTATATTTATGTGGATTAAAGCAAGTTCAGTTAGATTGCAAGGAGACTACATGAACGTTGAAACCGTTCAAATTACTCAACAGAAGGCTCGGTCTCTATTTAACTTCAAGATTTAATGCCTGAAAGGTTGAATTGGTATAAGAATAGCATTAATCAAGGGCTGCTACTACAAGTGAACTATGCCAATATAAGTAATAACTACATTTAAGATATCATCACAACAGTATACCAACTACCTTTTATATTTCAAAAAAAGAGAACACTACTTTGAGATGAGGTGAACCCATAGATTCAAAATTTACACTGGATACCATTCCTAAGGATCATTGATAGTGCAAACCAAGGGATCCAACTAATCCAACCCAAAGCAGCACATTAAACTAAGGAATTATAAGAAGAATTCGGGTCCATTCTTGACTAAACACCATCCTAGTTTTACACCATGGGAATGTACTACATCCATTTACAAAGCACTTCTTTCTGTTTGCTCTCCCGCATACCAAGACCGCGACCATGTATGTTTTGCTCCGCAAGTGTATAAAAAAAAAGAGGAAGCAGATAGAGTTATTTTCTCCGGGTAATGTCGCTACAATTGAGAACATTGACAAAGCAACATCTTTGCTCAAGGAAGCGAAGCAATCTTTTCCAAAGGTCGCTATAGTACAAGTCGTCATGCCTTCGTCACCATACTGAGGATATTCCTGCCAAAATGAAACAGCAAATGTTAGATGATTACAGCCAAGTTTTGAGTCATTCTACTCTGATCTCTATCATGAAGCCATGCTCTTACACGTTCATATGTTTTCTCCCATCTATTAGTCAGTCGCATGAGGAACAACAATCATAAACAGAGAAGACACTTTCAGCTGCAAAAAGCAATATATTGGTTGGCTCAAAGAGATTTGCAACAAACATCTCCAAAGCTCATGCCACGCCAGTCTTGAAGGCCCTCGTGCACTAACCTGCTTCATGTATGCACCTGTGGAAAACAGATAACCAATCAATAAGAACACAAATAGTAGGCGACAAGCCCTGAACACTCCATGGTTAGCCTGTCAATACCAATCAAAACCAATTGCAAGTCCTCACAAGGAACCACTCCCCTGCGAGAACTGAACAGCAGCTACCGTCGCGGCTACCCTCTTACAGTGATTCTGTTAGTGGCAGTAATGGACTACCTTCATCTCAACATAATGGATTGTAATCTCCATGAATGGTGAGCCCAGGTATAGTATCAATGGCTGACATGGCCGAGATGAGTAAGCCAGGGCCCTCTCCTTTGAGCTTCACACCTTATTAAACCTACAAGAATTTAAGTGCATCAGTTGGAACATTCCTAGGACAACAACAACAAGTTGATATCAAATGTACACAGCTCCAAAACGATCCTACTGCATCCCAATCCTGATCCATGGAAACTAGGCCTCAACTACTTTGCTCCAAATCATGAAGACTCAAGAGCTTGTAAGGCCAGCCCGTGTTCCCTGCAAAACCAGTTCCACATTGGAATTTTTCAAAGGAAATTGGAGGGGATAGTATTGATTGCAAAAAAAAACAACAGCAGCAATGGGATTCAGACCTTCTGTAGATACCTAAAGAACATCTCGCAGGTGCTTTGATGGACTCGCCTCCTATCAATTGTCGGGAACCCACTCACCTGAAACGCACAAAGTTTTCAATTACTACAGATGATATTTTAAATGTTACTAAAGCTCAGTTTGAAGAATCACATGGGGGAACTTGCTGAGGAGTTTCATTCGGCTCGCAGACAAGTTAATGAACTTTAAGGAAAATCTTGACATAGAATTTTAATTGAGCACTTGTTGTTGAAGAAAGTTTGCTTGGAAGAAAATACGACATCGACCGCCTGAAGCTTGAATTAGAATTACACTAACACAAGAATATGACAGACCTTTGAATAGATTGAAGCTCACACCAGTCACTTGAAACTTCTTCGCACCAGCTACTCGAAATTCACCCTGGGCTGTCCATTGTCTGGCCCAATTCCTTCACTTTTTACACATGCCAAACCACCAAATCTAGGGTTAGCAAATCAATTGGGAATATACCCTGTCAAAAAGATTTGATTCAGACAAAAAATCAAATCCTCAGGGCAATGAACCGTGACATTAAAGTGATTACTACAGAATATCGCAAAATTGGGATTTACGTTAAACACACATCAAACACAATCAGACAGAAGAGGAAAGAATTCAAATTTCGTATAAGCTAAAATGGAAGGATCCAATCGAGTTTTCAAATACGATTTGTCCCAAATTGGAATATCGAAATCAGCATTCAACTCTTTCAATCAGGTCTTAAACATGACATTAATTCTCATGATGTCTATATAAAGAGATGAAGGGAAAAGGAAACGACAGCAAAAAAAAGCCCTAAATTCGTAACTTGAGAGTTTAAAAAAAACACTTATCTCTTCAGCCGACGAGACGCTATTTTGCCGCCGCAAGCCCATCGACCGCCGTCCTCATCATCTCGAACGCCGCCATCCTCAACTTTCACCCTTGATGTATATCAAGATTATTGAATTGTTAACGTTTGTTTTGTGTTTTCAGGTCTAAAATGGAGGAAACGATGAAGAATCTAGCGAAATCGAAATGAGGAAAGTGATGAATCGAAACCGAATCGAGAGAGAAAGACAAGCGTGGTTCGATATCACGGGGGGTGAAAGGGGAAAGTTGGGTTTAGGTTTCATTTGTTTTTTTCTGTCAATGTTGCTTATGTTGTAATTAGAATGCACACCACACACACGATACGTATGCACTCCCCTTAACCCAACGTTAAACCCTTTAATTAAACCATTAACTTCAGTAATCAGTTTTTAAAGTTAATTAACCTTAATCAACCCTTTTATAAAATTAACTAATGTTTTTAAAATCAACTTTTTATTTTATTTAACCAACCTTTTATAACATGTATTCAACAAATCCTTTTTAAAAATAACATATTTTAGTAATAACTGAAATTCACTTGCCCTTTTATTTAATTAAAAAAAAATTACATTTAAAATAACTAAAAAAAAAGAGCAAATAATAAACCTTCTTTAATCTCAATTACTTTCATTTTTTTTACGACAATAAGCTAGAATCCATTTTATTCAATAAATATTTTGCAAAGACTCATTTATTTAAAACCTTTCCATCTAAATTTTAATTAAGTTAAATTAACTTTTCTCAAAAAACCAATCTCACCAAAATAATCTATTTTCTCATAAGTTAATCCAACCTTCTTCTTAAAATCAACTTCGCATTAAAATCAATCAACATCGCAAAATCAATTGTGCACTTCACGACACATTTCACTCTCACACACTTCAGCGCTTTCATGCGTATATGTATGGTTTACATTTCCGCAATTTATTTACCGCAAATTTACAGTATCATATCTATATTATTGCGTTGCATCCCGTCCAAAGAAAAAACCTACACATAATTCAACGTTGTGTGTAGTTGCACATCATTTGCATCATATTCCCTTCGATCCTTGATCCCATTCAAGTTGATCGCTTAGGATAGATCCTACCCCATAGGAAGGACCTTGTCTTTATCTTTACAACATAGAAACAAAACAATCAACTTAAAAACAATATAAACACAATAGAGAATAGATGTTAATCATCTTAAGCGAGATATAACTTATCACGCCCCACAACACAAAATACAATCAATATCTTCTTTTTTTCACTTAAGAGAGATAGAGGCGTACTTGTCGACCCTTCCAAGTACTTGAGCCCTCCTCTTAAGACGACACAAATACAATTTTCCTACAAACATGTGGTGGCTTAAATTAAGTAATCTCCCTTAACATGAAGACTCATCTCTTCTCCTAAACCCAATCAAAACAACTACCCTAAACCCGTAGGAACTTTGACCACAGTCAAATAACTCCTCAAACCCTTTAGGGGAACTACAAATACTCTGATTCCACTCCCGTAAGGATATGTAGGCATAAGATGCGACATCTTATCGAGTATACTTAGAAATAAACCCCTAGGTCTTTAAACTCTTAAGCAGATAAACACTTAGCAATAAAAAAATATAAAACAAGAGGTTCCTGTAGAGTACTACAGAAACTTAGGATGCTAGTACCTTCCCTAAGTTTAACCAACCCCCGAACCTATAACTCTCTAAACCTTGCATTTGCATTGCATTGTGGGAATTTCGATCTTTATCCCTTCCTTTGGACAAATCAAATTTCGGTTGCAAATTGAATTAACGATTCAAACTAATCAATAGTTTGGTATACAAATTTCACCGCGACAATACCACACATTGGCTTATAAATAACGAGCTTCTCTATCACTTTTTCACATCCAGAAAACGAGTTTAAATCACACTTTTAATTTCTACCATCATTTCTCTAAATCTCTCATTTTCTCACTTATATTTAGTCATAATGATTCGAGATTATTCTTGAGTCTAAGTGAGGAACTTTGTTGTGCGTGATGGCTAAATTGAAATATACTAAAAGTGTATTATCTCTTGTGTAAAATATCCTTTGATATGAAGTTGTTTGGTTTAATCAAAGTCGGTAAAAGCTCTTGTACTTTTTAGGGATTTTCTTTAGAAGTCTCCATTAGGTTCACGAGTTTCACCTTGAAGAAAAAGCTCGCTTTTGGTTTGTGAAGATTAACTAGTAAAATCTTTGCAATGGTTATTGAGTTCACCTTGGTTAAAAGCTCTACCAGTTTGAGATTTTCCTGGTTAAAATATCTTTTGTTTTCTAAACTCATCCTGGTATAAAAGCTCAGTTGGTTCAAGTTCATCTCGGTTAAAATCTCATTTCAACTTGTGGTTAGTCTCTACAAACCTCGATTCAGTTCTGAGGATACCCAACTCCTTTATCTTGGTTCGAGATAGCTTTATAAAAATCTTTGTTTGGTTTGGAGACTAACCGCTCTAAGTCTTATTTGTTTTTTGGTTAGAAATTAGGTTGAAAACCTTATTTACTAATATAAGGAAGTTCATGAGAAAATCCTTCTAAAATCTCTCAAGTTTATTGGTTACACTTAAGAATAATTCTTGGGGGACATGAGTAAGTCATCTTAAATCCGAACTTGTATAATTTTCTAGTGTTCTTCTCTCTCTCTCTCTCTCTCTCTCTCTCTCTCTCTCTCTCTCTCTCTCTCTCTCTCTCTCTCTCTCTCTCTCTCTCACACACACACACACACACACACACACACACACACACACACACACACACACACACACACACACACGCACACACACTTTCTAGTAATTTTCTTTCCTTTGGTTTTCCGCTTCCTATTTATTCATTTGTTGTACAAAATATTTTCAAACTCTAATTTTTCAAATGATTTTATTTTCAACCAAAGTTTTTCAAATCTTCACAATTCACCTACCTCCCTCTCTTGTATGGAGTTACAAGTCCAACAAGCGGTATCAGAGTCTAACACTTATTTAAAGAATAATCATCTAAGTAGGAAGATGATTTCTAATACTTATTTTAGCAAGAGAACTTTCCTAAACACACCTCTACCGTTTAATGGTGATAGATTTGAATTGTGGAAAGCTAGAATTAAAATACATTCAAAATTTTGATCTTGAATTTCAGGAAATATAATCAATCATTCGTTTATCCCTACTCAATATGAGTTTTCGAATTCTGATTATTCAAAAGATTTTATTATCAACTAAACTTTTTCAAATTTGTACAATTCACATTTCGTCTTATGTAAGGCGTCACATGTCCAACATGCATACTTTGTCAACTTAATCATTTTAGACATAAATAAATTATGGTGGTAATTAAAACACTTAATTGAAATGTATTGATGTTATTGTGAGGCTTAATAATAAGTTTTGTAGTAAATAAATGCATATTTTGACGTTGCAGATATCCACCACTAAGTTATACAATGGTCTTATATGTCACGACATAATATTATTGTCATTATCCAACACTCGTCTGTCCGCTTTTTTAATGCACACACATAAAAATTTAAATGACACTAGTGTAAAAAGAAGAATATAATTTTAAAATTTACACCTGTTATACTAAAAACGGGTGTAAATAAGAAACGTGGTGACAATTTGGTAAATAAAGTGTCATTTAAAGTATTATCACGTGACAATAGACACCTTATTATAAAAAAAGGTATAAATTCAAAATATAATTATAATCAAATTTCTATTACTCCTGTTAAATTTAAAACGTGTGTAAATTTAGATGAATTGAAAAAAATTGTTTAATTTTATAACTAAAAATATTAATCCTAGTAACTATTTAAGTGAATAACGGGTGTAAATTTTCTTAAGTGAATATTGTGTAAATGAAATAATATAAACACATTTATAAACCACAAGTTTTCTATTCTCTTCATCAAAACACTTGTTTGTCTCTCAAATCTAAAATCTACATCGTACAACACATTATAAAAAAACGCGCTTAATTGCGGCGGTTATTTTGGTCAGTTTTTAAAAATCTCTCCAAATTAAATCAAAATTGATATTTTTGATATATATATATATATATATATATATATATATATATATATATATATATATATATATATATATATATATATATATATATATATATATATATATATAAATTTTTTTTTTGTTTTTTTATCATAGGATAGTTTTAAAGTCCCCACAATTTAAGATCATTATTTCCATTCTTTTTATTTTTCCTGCTCGTTACACCCTAGTAGGGCTGGCAATGAACCAAACCAACTCGAAGATAGTTCGGAATTCGACTCGACAATTAAATCGTTGAACTAGGTTCATGAACCAAATGAGTTGAGTATGAGCGAAAAATTAAGTTCGTTAACTAAATGAGCTGAACTTGAACTATACATAGTTCGACTCGTTAGGTTCATGAGTCAACTCGATTACATATGAAAAGAATTATACTGTCCTTAAGATTAGGTTTAAATATTTACTTCAAATCTTAGACAAATTTAATCTTCAATTTATTAGTTTTTGAATTAGACTCTCAAATGTATCTCTTGAAAGTTGTGTAGGTTTTGAATTAGTAGATTTCGAAGATAAAGTTAAATTTCAATATGATAACTTTTATTTTATTTTAATATTTTATTTAAAAATATATATATTTATTTAAAATGTCAAATATACTAAAAAATATATATATTTAAAAAAATAGTTTTTAAGTTCGTGAACCATGTGAGCTGAACCTAATGAGATGAACCTAACGAGTCGAACCGAACTGTTCGTGAACTTATAGCGAGTCGAGTTTGAGCTTAAAAAAAAGTTCGTGTCGAACTCGAACTCGAACTCGAATTCGAACAATTCTTAACGAGTCGAGCCGAGCTGAGGTGAGTTCGACTCGACTCGACTCATTTCCAGCCCTACACCCTAGTAATATGGAATTTAGAAACACCTATAAATTTAAAAAGATTTTTTTTACCTTACTTTTTCTTTATAGATTGACGTCTGCTCTGATTATAATATTGAAGAGTCGTTGGAACGTGTTTACAATTTATATTTCTTTAAGATTTGTGGACATCTCACCTATGGTATTTAATTGTTGTTTTGATGAATTATGTGATTCTATAATGACTTTGATATTTTTTATTTAATATTAATGTTAAATGGAAGTTATGTAGTAAGTTAATAGTAAGAAATTAGGTAGATAGTTAATAATAAAAAATTATGTGAAAGATAATAATAATAGTTTTAATGAAAATTGTTGTGTAAATATCATATTTTACCTTTATATATATATATATATATATATATATATATATATATATATATATATATATATATATATATATATATATATATATATATATATATATATATATATATATATATATATATATATATATATATATATATATATATATATATATATATATATATATATATATATATATATATATAATATATATATATATATATATATAATATATATATATATATATATATATATATATATATATATATATATATATATATATATATATATATATATATATATATATATATATATATATATATATATATATATATATATATATATATATATATATATGCTATTACTGTGTTAAAATATTTACTTTGAAATTGTGATTTATTTGTTTATGACCATGCAAAATCAATAAATTATTTTATTACTTTTGCTCATATATTCATGTTATAGTTTCTTGTATGATAATCATTAAAGTTGATACATTCAGGCTGAGTTATTTAAATTGAAACAAGATGGATCTGTTGTTGATTACCGAACACGTTTTGAAAAATTAGGAAACCAAGTTCTGGGGTTACCACAAGAGGCTATTCTAAATTGTTTTATTTCCAGATTAAAATCTGATATCCGGAATGAAATGGTGATTCATCACCCATCATCTATTTCACAAGCTATTGGTCTAGCAAAACTCATTGAATCTAAGTTACATGATTCCAAACACAAATTTCCCAAACCTTACGGAAACACCTTTAACCGCGTACCACCTTACAGCAAACCACCTACTGACGCAAAACCACCTATCAACACCCAACCTACAAAACTTCCTATTTGGCCTTTATCTAATACCCAACTGCAGGAACGCCGAGCCCAAAGACTTTGCTTTAATTGTGATGAAAAATTCATTCCAGGTCACAAATGCCTTTCAAACAGATTCCTATTACTTCTTGCTGAAGATGAACTATCCGATCCTCCCAAAGGAGATGAGGAATCTCAAGAAGAAGTTGCGGAAACAGATTCAAGTAACACCTACTTTCAATTATCTCCCCAAGCCTTGACAGGCCAGTTTTCACCCCAAACACTTAAGTTTCAAGGCTTGATTGGAGGACTGCCGGTGATGGTCTTGGTAGATACGGGAAGCACTCATAACATCCTCCAACCAAGGATTGCTCACCACCTTAATCTCCAAACTACCCATATTCCCCAATTTTCAGTTATGGTTGGAAATGGATCTCATCTCCAATGTGAGGGCATTTGTCCTAATGTCAAACTCACCTTACAAAACAAGCCTTTCTCACTTCCATTATACCTTTTACCTATCGAGGGAGCAGATGTTGTTTTAGGCATGGCATGGCTACGCACTCTAGGACCCATTAATGCTGATTTTTCCATTCCCTCTATTACCGTCACTCACCAAGACACACTCATTACCCTCAAAGGCGACCCAAAAACTTTACCCTCCTTAACAACCTTCCACCAGCTTCGCCACCTTATTCATACAGACTCCATTGCTTCTCTCCACCTCATGACTTTCATACCTACTGAAACAGAAAACAAGCTCATACAATCAGTCCAATCAATACCTTCCAATTCCAAACTTCACTCACCAAAACCAATCGAACCACCAGATGTTACTCAAACAAACAATTCTCCTCTCGATCCTAACATTGCCAACCTCATTGAGAAATACCCAACTGTCTTCCATGGAACTCTAAGCCTTCCACCCTCAAGACCTTATGACCACCGTATTCCACTACTCCCATCTACTCCACCTATTAATGTTAAACCATACCGCTACCCACACTCCCAAAAAGACGCAATGACATCCCTCATTCAGGATATGTTAAGGGAAGGCATTATTATCCCTAGTAACAGTCCCTTTTCTTCTCCAGTCCTCCTTGTCAAGAAAAAGGATGGAAGCTGGCGATTCTGTGTTGATTATCGCGCCCTAAACGCAGTAACAATCAAGGATCGTTTCCCTATTCCAACTATTGATGAACTCTTAGATGAGTTGGGCAATGCTACAATATTTACCAAGATAGATCTACGCTCAGGATATCATCAAATACAAGTTTCATCAGAAGATACTCATAAAACAGCATTTCGCACATTTGACGGTCATTACGAGTTCTTAGTTATGCCCTTTGGGCTAACTAATGCGCCCTCTACATTTCAATCCTCTATGAATGAACTCTTAAGACCTTACCTTCCACGGTTTGTTTTGGTTTTCTTTGATGATATACTCATTTTTAGCTCATCCATGAGCGATCATTTAGTCCATTTAGATATCCTTTTTAATGTTTTAAAGTCCAATTCCTTTGTTGCAAAATTTTCAAAGTGTGTTTTTGCAGTTAACAAGGTGAATTATTTGGGTCATGTTATATCAGACGGTAGTGTTGCTGCAGATCCAGAAAAAATTCAAGCCGTAGTGGATTGGCCGGTGCCACGATCTCTCACGGCACTGCGGGGTTTCCTCGGTCTCACCGGTTTCTATAGACGCTTTGTGCGCCACTACGCCACTCTCGTCGCTCCTCTCACCGATTTATTGCGTTCTACTAAATTTTCATGGAGTACAGAGGCTGCTTTGGCCTTTACAGAATTGAAAAAGAAAATGACCGACATGTCGGTGCTGGCTTTGCCAGACTTTTCAAAGACATTTATCATAGAAACAGATGCTTCCGGAGTTGCAATTGGTGCCGTCCTCTCCCAGAATGGCCACCCCCTCGCCTTCTTCAGCAAGAAAATGTGCCCTCGTATGCAGTCCAGCTCAGTCTATGTCCGCGAGATGTACGCTGTAACGGAATCAGTAAAAAAATGGCGTAAGTACTTAGTTGGTCAGAAGTTTCAGATTTACACAGATCAAAAGAGTTTAAAGAATCTCTTATTGCAAAGAATTCAGACCCCAGAACAACAAAAATGGGCTTCAAAACTTCAAGGGTTCAATTTTGAAACTTTCTACAAACCTGGTCGCTCGAACCTTGTCGCAGATGGTCTAAGCCGCAAGTTTTCCGTTCAAGAACCTCCTCTTCTAATGGCTCTCTCTTCGCCCATTCCAGATCTAGTCATCCATCTCCGCCATTATTATGCCACAGATTTGGAAGGACAACAGTTAGTCAAAAATACAACCGAGATGGATGGAAATTATTACACATATTCAAAGGGTCTACTGTTTTTCCGAGAAAAACTATACATACCTTTTAATCATTTAAGGTTGGCACTCATTGAAGAGTTTCATAACACACCAACGTCGGGTCACTCGGGTGTCAAACCAACAGTTGCTAGACTCGCTGCTTCCTTTGCTTGGCCAGGACTCCACACCGAGGTCAAGGAATTCATCAAACATTGCATAGTTTGCCAACAGAACAAATATCAAACACAAAAAAGAAAGGACTATTGCAACCGTTACCAATACCAAGTTAGGTGTGGGAGGAACTCACCATGGACTTCATCACTCATCTCCCAAACTCCTTCGGTCATACAACGATCTGGGTCATCTGCGATAGACTCACAAAGTATGTGCACTTCATTGCTCTTCCAACTCGATACACTGCACAGGATTTAGCAACACGATTTTCTGTTGAGATTTGCCGACTCCACGGTATTCCCAAATCGATTGTCTCGGACAGGGACCCCTTGTTCTTGAGTTCATTTTGGAAACAGCTGTTCAAAGTTCAAGGAACAACATTAAAGTTTAGTACATCATACCATCCAGAAACAGATGGACAGTCAGAAGTTGTAAATAGAAGTTTAGAACAATACTTACGATGTTTCGTTAGCGACCATCCCAAGCACTGGTTCAAGTACTTGCATCTGGCCGAACTCTGGTTCAACACAACGTATCACTCGGCCATTAAGATGTCACCATTTCAGGCTCTATACGGACGTCCTCCTCCATCTATCCCGGATTACATCAAAGACTCCACCAACATTGACTCCTTGAACTTCTCGTTTCAACGTCGCTAAGAAATCTTGAGTCAGCTCAGATATAACTTACAGAAAAGCAGAAAACAAATGGAAACTCAGGCAAACAAAAAAAGACTGGATATTACCTTTCAGACAGGAGATTTGGTACTCCTTCACTTGCGACCTTATCGTCAACAAACGGTCATGAAACGGACTTCACAAAAACTTTCAAAGTATTTTCATGAACCTTTCAAGATCATCCGACGCGTAGGAGAGGTGGCCTACGAACTGGATATACCTTCATCTTCCAGGATCCATCCTATCGTGCATGTGTCTCTCCTCCGTCCTTTCTACGGCAAAGCGAACCACCACTAAGAACAGAACCTTCCTTTACACCTCTCTGATGTATTCCTGCAAGACAAAATGGTACACAATACGACTGTTGTTAGCAAACAACTCTTAGAAGGCGAAGAAAATAAAAGAAAAGAAGAAGACGATCCACACAAGATCGTTTTACATACACCAGAGATACCCTTCAATGGACATGCAAATCAAAGTCCGGAGTTGTTTGCCAAAGAGAAGGCTGGGAGGGTGTTATCTCCACACAGCGGTGGTACTTTGAAGACCACAGAAAATCTACAATATAGGGTTAAGCTTCCTTTTATACCCACCACTCAATCTCAATCTCCAAGTACACTTGTACGCTCTCTCTCTCTCTCTCCTGCACGTGCAAGCCACTTTCCAAAAAACCCACACCTACAACAGACTAGAAGTTTCCCTTCCCCATGTAGCATTAAAGACCGTCGGTCTTCTCAACCTTATCACCTTCCCAGCTGTCACGCCTCACCTTCTCCCCCACACTGCTGTAACACATCATTCCCTTTCCCAGCCAGCGGTACCGCAACACCAACCAAAAGTCACGTTCATTTTCCAACGTTACAAGGCACTTCTATTATGGATGACACTTCAACACGGGCCCCTCACGTTACAAAGCCCAATCCGCTTTTGAACCTTGAGGACAAGGTTCCCATTGAATCAGGGAATATTGATAGGCCAGAATGTTCCAGGCCCAATAAGCTTGTTAGAGAAAGAAAAAAACCCCTTTGGTTTAAAGATTTTTATCATTATTAAGTAGGGGTGTCTTTAACGTTTTTATCCTTTATGGGCTTAACATAATTATTAGGCTGATCCATGATGTGAAAAGAACCCTAGTATTTATATTGTAATGTTGCCTCTTATGAAAAGAGAAAAAAAAGTTGTTTTATGTTTATCTTCCCCTTAATTTCCTTGTTTGATTTTATTCCAACGTAAATCTATCATTGGAATTAATACTTTTACTTAAACTCTTCTACTAATTTGACTCTATATTCTTACACATACAAAATATAGCCAACACATGTTTATTGAGATTATACTCATTTCTATGCATTCATTTTATTCAACCTCATACATTCTTGTGATCGAGTGAGTATAAAATATTTGATATTTTTAAATTTTAGTTCACATTTCTAAGGAAGCATCACCATTCTTTAAATTGGAGAAGAATTTATTTGAAATGTACAACACTTGATAGCTTTTTTTTCAAGAAATTATATTTTTAATTAATGTAAAATGCATCTATTATTATTATTATTATTATTATTATTATTATTATTATTATTATTATTATTATTATTATTATTATTATTATTATTATTATTATTATTATTATTATTATTATTTTGAAATCTTAAAATCTGGTCTACCGACCGACTAATAACAAATCTTTATCGTAATTAATCACAAATACCTTAATTATAAATATGCTGATCAAAAAGAAAAACATGAATAAAAATATGTTAACTTATAATTGAAAAATATAGACCTGCAGAATATATTAGGAGAACATGAAATTAAAATTTATTTTTAAAAGGAGTTGTCACTTTATTGGTAAAAAATTTAACATCTATATCAATTTTAAAATTTACATATTATCTTATTTATTTATTTCTTAATAATAAATCCATTCAATCCATTTAAATCTTAACAATTTCAACAATATTTACTTTTAAAAAATCATATCACAAAATTCTTTCAAATTTAAATTGTAAAATGTGGAATACAAATAACATTTTCAAAAAAAAATCTAAAAAACTAAATCGAAATACATATTTAAATCTAAAACATTTAAAATAAAAACCACACATACTAAGTATACACAATATTAAATATTACCTTATACCATTTCAAAGACACTAACTATACACTTATTGAACACATTTTTGTATTACTTTATTTTATTCGGCTTTCTGTCGGCTCCTAACAATTGGCTAAGTCTCTTCCTTTTTCACCGACTAACTAATATTGGCTCGAACCAGCTGCCATCCGTCAAGAATGTTCTCTCCACACCCGCCGGCAACAACCTTCCCTTCACACCTCCACTCTCTAATTCTTTATTTATTCATCTCTTCTATACTCATTAATTACCAATATTAATTTCTCAAACCGCCTAATTATTTTTTTTCATTATTATTTCTAACTAATATTTAATTATTTCGTGCAAAAATTCTCTACTCCTTCGTTAATCCACCGACTGACTTTTCTCTAGCACAATGGCGGCTTAAACCCGATTTGAACCTTTCAATTCTTTCATTATATATATACACCAACAATTCTAATGGGGTTGGCGATTCAAATTCTTCAATCATCTATACATTTTTGCATGCAAAACAAAAATCAAGGTAACGTATTGTAGGGTTAGTATATATTTATGTTAAAGGTGGCGAATCCAAGAGATAAAGTTATTAAAAGGGAACTCGATGATCCCACATTGTCAAGTGAAATGGTATTTCCTTTTCCTGGTATGAATAGAGATAGAGAAATGTCTGCTATGATCTCTGCTCTCACTCATATCGTCTCTGGAGATGTTCCGAACCAAAGCACTCCAGTTGAACCAAGTATGATCAATATGTCTTCTTCTCCTAATTCTTCATCTAGTTATGTTACTAGTTCTTCTCTCAAAAGAACTAGAGAAGATGATAGATTCTTTGCTGACCAGGTGTCGCTGACACCAGATACAACACTGATACAGACGAGTAAGCACCATATTTAATTCTTCTATGTTTCTTATGTGTATACAAAGCTTATTGTTTTTATACCTGTTATGATTAACGCAGATGCAGAAAGTTCGAGAAATAGGACAACAACGGCAAGAGTAACAAGAGAAATGGGAAATGCTGTGTATGAATATAGAAGAACAGAGAGTGTGGTAAGAGAAGGAGAAGAGAAGAGAAAATACAGAGGAGTGAGACAGAGACCGTGGGGAAAATGGGCTGCAGAGATAAGAGATCCTTTCAAAGCAGCAAGAGTATGGTTAGGAACATTTGAAACAGCTGAAGCAGCAGCCAGAGCATATGATGAAGCTGCTCTTCGTTTTAGAGGAAACAAAGCAAAACTGAATTTTCCGGAGAATGTTACTCTTCGTCACCCTCCTCCAACAACGTCCACTCAGTGGAATGTTTCGAATATGCCGAGTTCTGTTGTTTCGATCACAACTTCTACTGACCCTGTGGTTCATACTCGACCTTTTTCATATTCACAACCTTCAACAAATTTGTATGATTCTTTCCAGTTTTCGGGTATTCCTGCTAGGAATGTTTATGATGATAATATGATTATGACTTCTTCTATGGCTTCTCATCTTCAATCTTCTTCGTCGTCGTTGTCACCAGCTTCTTCTTTGTCGTCTTCTTCTTCTATGCAGACCAATGCTTCAGCTTCCTCGTTTTATTCTACACCGTTTCCACCGTGGTCAGGCTCTGATCATAACTCTTCTTCTTCAAAATGAATCACCCAAACACGTGACAGATATCAGATATATACAGACATCAGACATAGACCCAAAATTTGCTAGTTTATTTTTTTCCATTGAGCTATATGTTAATCCATTTATAATTCATGACATCTTTTATGGTGATAATGTTTATGTAATTGCAATTTTTTTCCTTTTATTTAACAATCAATATTGAAAAGGGAATTGAATTCCTTACTAATTGGAGTCATTAGCGTTTGTTAGTAAACTTTGATCTATAATCTATACATGTATCTACGTTTCATACTAGTTTTTTTAGTAATATTAAAAGTGGCATGTTAGTGACACGAGACATGTAACATGACAAGATAATCATACATTTGGCCATTTGTATCCTTGTAACAACGTCTTCACTTTTTATTCTTCTCTTACAATTTTTTATCATCCTTAGTCCTTATCACATCACATCTTATAATTAAAATTCAAACTAGTTCGTTGCATTTATTATCTTAGAAAAACTTCTTTCAAACCTCTAGATGAAACATTGTCTAAATCTCGCCGCGAAATACTCGTACACCAAACATTTATATTAAGGTTAGAAACATGAATTGACTTTAGACATAATACATAGGTTGACATGGTGATTTATTCAAAGGAGCCTAATACAAAGTAAAACAAAGAACGAATAACTCAAAGGTGCACATAGGTTCAACAAAGCTGTTGTTTTCGATGGAAAAACGTAATAACTTGGGAACAAATATTCTCTTTAAAGTTTCGTTTATGTCTTCACACGTCTTTGTCAAAGAGAATGGTAGAAAGTGCACCGCACACTTAAGCTATAATTGTTCACACTAAAATTGCTCAGTGGCGTGTGAGATACCGAAAAGCAATAGTGTTGTGCAAGTAAACCATAAGAACTTTCAAGTTTAGCTTGAAGCAATAGATAACTAACACAGGATCATTGACTCAATCGCTTATTAAAATTATGTTTGAAGAAGTGACACTTGCGTTTATGAATGGTTACATGGTCTTATTTTGACCAATTAAATTATTTTCTAGGGAACATTTACATTTTTTGGTCAAGATGAAATATTTACATTGAAGATACAATGGAACTATCTTCAACTCGTGTGTGTCATACTTGTCATGCATCAATTTAAAATTCAATTTATGCATTTTTATAATGTTGATTCGAGGTCATAATCATAAAAAATGACAAACATAGGACTTATAGAAATAAGATAAAATAATTTTCGCCAATGAGGTTTAAGTCCTTAGATCTAAATGATATGAGGTTTCATTTTGACCAACTAAGCTAGTCAAAATTGTTAAACAATTGACATATTATTTAGAATGAAAAACCTATAATGCAAACTCCTCTCAAACCTAATTAGTCAAATAAGCACCTTCTCTCCAAAATGATATATACAGTGATTGTTACCCGGCAGGGACCATATATAAGATCTGTGGTTAAAGAGAAAAGAAAACATTATTACCCATCTGTTTTATTTAAAAAAATAAATTTTTTTTTTTTGTATTTTTAAAATAAATTTTATTAAAGCGTTTTTAAAAATATTAAAAATCTTTTAAATTTGTTTTTAAAATTTCATATTGACATAAAGACACAAAAGAAAATTAATATTTTTAACGTGGAAAACCTCTCAATATGAGAGTAAAAACCACATGTTGTCAAGACTAAGAAAAAAAATATGTTTACTATAATCAATTAAGGGTATAAGAGAGTCTAAAGTGATTCACAAATTAATATTAACAATCGCAAATCACAAAACAAACTAACTTACAAATAAGAATCAAAAAGCTGATTTTTTTTCAAATCTGCAGCTTCAGTGCGAAGCAAATAACTTTCACCTCATACGTTGTTTTGTATTTATGAACGGTCAAAAGTTAGATATATGTGTTACGAACATGCCCTCCAAATTTAAGCTCAATCCAATGGTTAACGAATTGGGAATCGTCGATTTAGTAAGACTGGTTGCAGAAAAATAAGAATGAGTTTCTCTCCTCTTTTATCTCTTTTGAGTTCTTATTTTTCCTCACTCTAAACGCTAAATTGATCTTCTCCATTTAAATAAATGAGACAAATGAGCTAATCATATTTGAGTCTTTCTCCACATAGAAAGGGAGTCCAAATCCAACACTTTTTAAAAAGCGTATCTGATCACTGTCAGACCTGTTGACTGGAATCTGTTGTTGTTGTATTTGATTATATCTCTATTGTATAGGCTATTTGTATCAATTCTTTATTGAACCTCCTTCAGTTAATGTATGAGTTATTTTTGCCAGTGTTTTATCCATCTCGTATGTTTTATTGTCGTTGAAACCTGAATCAAGGTGTAGACCACCCTAGAAATAATCAAGCATGGCATTTACATTGTATTTTTATGACCATTTGCATAGCAGGTGTTATTAGTTGGTTTTCTTATCTCTACCTAGTTTTCTTCAAGAGGATAGCGAATTCTTGTATTCACAAGTAAGGTACAAGGGGAAATCAGAAACGAGCAATGGAACAAATTCAGGTTGAGTTACTTGAGGTGCGAACTCATACGAATAAATTTATGGAACTGATGTATAATATGGCTCAGGGTCAAGAGCAGTTGAGAACATTAGTCCAACCCCTCATTAATCCACACATAGCTGAAGAAGGTGGTGTTATCCTTTCTGGTGGAGGTATTCCTGGTGGTGTTAATCCTTCTGGCGGAGGTGGCACTGGTGTTGTTATTCCTCCTGGCAGAGGAAGTCCTGGTGGTGTTATTGGAAGTGGAGTTGGCGGAGGTAGTGTATATGCTATTCATGGAGGTGGTGGAGGTCATAATCATCACTGGGACGTTGATCAACAGGAAGACGTGTTCTCTATGCGCTATCTAGATACCTGTCTCCCAACAGAAGCAGAAAAGAAATTCAGATTATTGGAAGACATAATGAATGCCTATGAAAGTCAGAATGCACTTGGTTTTAACATGACTGATTTAGGTCTAGGCATAATGAATGCCCATGAGTGATTACAAAATTGTAGATCAATTGAACCAGACTCCCTCTAAAATCTCCATCTTGTCTTTGTTATTATGTTCGAAGGCCCATAGAAATGCTTTGTTGAGAATTCTAAATGTTGCATATATACCACAAGAGATTTATGTGAATCAACTAGAAAAGGTTGTGGAACATGTTAATGCAGATAATGCTTTGGGGTTAAACGACTTTGACTTGACTCCAACTGGGAGGAATCACAAAATGCTCTACACATTTCCATGGAATATAGGGGTTCTTTGTTATCTCATGTTTTAGTAGATACTGGGTCTTCTTTGAATGTGTTGCCAAAGAAAGCGCTTATGAAGTTGGACATACAAGGGGTGATCTGTAGGCCCAGTGTTCTGGTTGTCTGAGATTTTGATGAGTCGAAGAGATCTGTATTTGGAGAGGTGGAATTTCCAATTAAGGTTGGTCCCAAAAATTTAAATACAACATTCTTTATCATGGACATCCAGCCGGCTTATAGCTGTCTTTTGGGCCGCCCATGGATCCACACTACAGGGGCAGTAACCTCGACGTTGCATCAGAGGCTCAAGTATGTGGTTGAGGGTAAGGTAGTTACTGTCTGTGGAGAATAAGATATTATAGTCATTCATTTGTCCTCGTTCAAGTATTTGGAAGTAGATGGTGAGATTCATGAAACTTTTTGCCAGGCGTTTGAAGCAGTTCAAATTCAAAAAGAGCCTCTGGTGGAGGATAAAAAGCCTGAAGTTTTTATGACTTCGTTAAAGAAAGCTCGTGCCATGGTTGAGGCTGGTAGTTCCCAAGGTTTGGATCAAGTTCTTGATGTTCCAGTAAAGCAGGGCAGGTTCAGTTTGGGGTACAAGCCTTCATAAGCTCCTTCAAGGTTCAAAGGTCCTATCCGGTTTTCAAGTGTTGGGGTCATCTTTGACTAAGTTAATGCCATAGGGGAAGACAAAGTCGACAGTGACTGTGATATGGATAACTAGATCCGCCTTTGCATTCCAGGACAAGAGCTTTTCACCTAGTCTTCTGAGGAAGTCATTCATGTCACTCTTTAAGAAGAGTAATTCTCTTTGTCTTTTACATTTGTCAAGTCCTACGTTCTGCCAAAGACGTAGTGACTCATTTGTAGGGCCGCATGTTTTTGTTTCCAATGTTTATCATAAATAAAAGGACATTTTTTTTGCATTCAAATATTTTGCTCCCTATCTTTTATTTTTTCTTTGACATTTTAAATGGCCATGTGTTTTTGTGTTTGTTTGTTTTCTCATTCTTAATAAAGCATAAAAACATCAATCATGCAGATTAATCACCTCAGATTCCATCAATAATGATTTTTCTATGGCTCAGTATGATTTTGACAATCCAATCTACTAAGAAGAAGAAGAGACTGATGAAGACTGTGAACTGCCTGAAGAATTGGCCAGACTATTGAAACAGGAGGAAAGGGTCATTCAACCTCATCAAGAGGATATCGAGATTGTTAATTTGGGTACCGAGGAAGCCAAGAAAGAAATCGGAATTAGGGCCGCTTTAGAAGATAGTGTTAAAAGAAGACTTATTAAAATGCTGCAAGAGTATGTTGACATCTTCGCATGGTTATATCAGGATATGTCTGGGCTTGATACGGACATCGCCGTGCATTGTTTGCCTCTCAAAGACGGCTGTCCACCGGTAAAAAAAAAGCTTTGAAGAACAAGACCAGACATGGCTGTTAAAATTAAGGAAGAGGATAAAAAACAACTGGATGTCGAATTTCTTGTTGTCACTAGTTATCCTCCGTGGGTTGCTAACATCGTACCTGTGCCAAAGAAGGATGACAAGGTCATAATGTGTGTTGATTTATGTGATATGAATAGAGCAAGCCCGAAAGACGACTTCCTGCTCCCTCACATTGATGTGTTAGTTGAAAATACAGATCAATATTCAATGTTTTCCTTCATGAATGGCTTCTCTGGGTATAACCAAATCGAAATGGCCCCAGAAAACATGGAGAAAACAACTTTCATAACACCGTAGGGGACATTCTATTACAAAGTGATTCCCTTTGGATTGAAAAATGATGGGGCAACTTATCAGCGGGCGATGGTGACTCATTTTCATGATATGATTCACAAAGACATTGAGGTATATGTTGATGACATGATTGTGAAGTCTCAAACGGAGGAAGAGCATCTGGTCAATCTGCAGAAGTTGTTTGAAAGATTGAAGAAATTCAAGCCGGTGTCGAATCCGAACAAGTGCACCTTCGAGGTGAGATCTGGTAAGCTGCTGGGTTTTATTTCCAGTGAACGAAGAATCGAGGTTGATCCTGCTAAAATAAGAGCAATACAAGAGATGCATGAGCCAAGAACAAAAAAAGAGGTTTGTGGTTTCTTGGGGAGGTTGAACTACATAGCTAGATTCATCTCTCATCTTACAGCCACATGTGACAAATATTCAAATTGTTAAGAAAAGATCAAGCGGTCAGGTGGAAGAAATTGTCAAAAAGCTTTTGAAAGAATAAAAGAGTATCTGCAAGAACCTTCGATCCTCGTGCCTCCAGTAGCAGGAAGACCGCTGATAATGTATCTGGAAGGTTTGGTGAATTTAATAGGGTGTGTGCTCGATCAACATGATGAGACAGGTAGAAAATAGCATGCCATCTACTACCTGAATAAGAAATTTACTGATTTTGAGTCGAGATACTTAATGATGGAAAAAACATGTTGTGCACTCGCTTGGGCAGCCAAGCGTTTGAGGCAGTATATGTTAAACCACACAACCCTATTGATATCAAAGATGGATCCAATCAACTACGTATTTGAGAAGCAGACACTTACAGGAAGGATTTCCCATTGGCAGATGGTTTTGACAGAGTACGATATCCAATATGTTTCCTAGAAGGCCATCAAGGGAAGTGTTATGTCAGAATATCTCACTCAACAACCAATTAAAGACTATATGTAACACGGTGGGAGAACTGACTTTAAACAATGTTGCGGATAGCAAGAGTCGCCACCGACTTTTATTTTATCCATAAGGAAAGGTTATAAAAGAACAGGAAAGACCTTAGAGAATATTTTTGGGTCCGGGGGGTAGGTTATGAAAAGGGAAGGTGTTAGCACCCTTTTTATCCATGGTTATCCATGGGCTCTTAGGTACTTAAGCTCACTTTTGAATTGTTTTGAAAGTGTAGGGTGTGAATAGAAAATTTTCAGAATAGTTAATAAATAATCCATGTAAGGATGTGTAAAAAACTTGTTTGAAAATTTTGTTGGAAATTTGTTTAAGTGTGAAAAAGTTTTGAAGTGAGCAAGTATCTAGGAGTAGCCTATCCTAATGTTTTAAGGTCTTTCTTATTCTTTATCCTTTCCTTAGTAAGACTATCCCTACTATAATGGAGTAGGTAGTCCTTACTTTGGATGTTAAGGGACATGTGAGGGACAATTTGACTTTGAAGGCCATTGTGGGATGTAATAAGCACGTATAAGGGACCATCATCATTTTTCAAAAGTGACTCGATTCGTAAAGGCAACCATAAGGGACTTTGATGATTTTTCTATTTGAGGGACTTGCTTTATACACCCCACTTAACCATTATTCGTAGGCAACTTGAGGGATATCCTTAGGAAGTGAGACGGCGATTACAATCGACTTACGTGTGTGACGTGTTTATTTTAATTATCTTTATTTAAAAGCGATCTAAATTTATTTTAATATTACATACATGTTGTTACACTCCCTAATTACTAACCATAATGATAATTAAATAATTAAACAACTTTACATCCAAGAAACAATTACAAAATAATAAGCAAAATAATTAAATAGCAAAGATAAATAAAATATAAATAAGCAATAATAAATAATAAAGGGGGTTAATTCTAAGTTTACTCGGCAAGACATCGCATCTTGTGCCTACGTATCCTTACGGGAGTGGAATCAGAGTAATCGTAGTTCCCCTCAATAGGGAGGTTAGAAACTTCTTGACTGTGGTCAAGGTCTCAAGGGGAATAAACGCATCTTAAGGACACGCTTACGTGGAGTGTAGAAACTCCAAATCTCTACGTTGAAATGTTAAGTTGTAATTAGGGTTAAATTAGGGATTCCACGGCGGGAAACCCTAAAATGAGCGCGGCGGCTCTTTGACCTAATGCTAAGGGTAAAATTGTAATTTTGCCTGCGGCGAGGCATTTGTGAAAATTAGGGTTTGTAGTTTGTAGTTTTGAGGATTTGAAATTGAATGTGTGAAGTTTTATGGACTATTGGCGCGGCGGCCAAACAGTTAGACCTAACCTTCGGATGTGTGCAATGTGACAGAAATAATAGTAAACGCGTGAGATAATTGAATCATGCAAACAGAGAGATAATGTCATAATTTAAACCATGCAAGCAGAAATTTAAAGGCAGAATTTAAAGAGCGATTGTTAAGTTCGCGAGGTTACATGAGAGGAGCAGATACAATATGATAATGAAATTTGAATTGAACAATAATAAAATAAAATAAATAACGGTTCTAGTTATTATTTTAAAAAAAAAGATTTTAGTTATTATTTTAAATTTATCTAAAAAAAAGTTTTTCTTAAAAATAATAGGTTTTCATATTAATTTGGAAAAGATGTTAATGTTATTTATTTTAAAAAACAGATTTTTATATTATAACAAATTTTAATAAATTAATGATAACAATAATAATAATGGTAATAATAATGATAATAATGATAATAATAATAAATAATGATAATAATAATAATAATAATAATAATAATAATAATAATAATAATAATAATAATAATAAAGCAATAATGAATTTTAAATGTGCCAAATAAACCAACAATGTTGCTAACGCAGAAATGCGCTCATCGCAACCAGATCTAAATCGGACAAAACAAAATTTATCGCAAAGAAAAAGAAATTAAGCAAAAAATAGTATTATTGCTCACACAAAAATGCGATCATCGCAACCAGATCGAACTAACACAAATGTCACGCGTCATGCACACAAATGTGCAAACATCGTATCGACATAATTCGATCAAAAATCTTATATATATAAACTCTAACAATTTAAAAATTATATATATATAAACGTAACAGTAATAGATAAAGAAAAAGAAATAACGGTAATAGATGAAGAAAAAGAAATAACGGTAAAAGATGAAGAAAAAGAAACAACAGTAATAGATGAAGGAAAAGAAATAACGGTAAACGATGAAGAAAAAGAAACAACAGTAATAGATGAAGGAAAAGAAATAACGGTAAACGATGAAGAAAAAGAAACAATAGTAATGGATGAAGAAGAAAACTAAATAACGGCAAACGGCACTCACTCCTCTTAGGTTTTTTTCATTCTCTCCTTTTTTCCAACAAGGCAACACATGTATATATAGGGAACAAATTAGGGTTAACACCAAATTGTCAATAATGTCCCTAAAGCCCATTTTAAAGCCCAAACTAAATAATTAGTTAAGAAAAAATAAAATTTAAATAATTTAAAATAATTAAAATAAACTTAAAATAAAAACTAATAATCCTATTGATTCCTAAAATAAAAAATATTATAAAAAGAACAAAATTTTTTTCAATATTTTTTATTTTATGATTTTTTTGGATATTTTTATGAATAATTTAGAAAAAAGTGAAAAAAAATAATATTTTAAAAAATGATTTAATTAAAATACGAAAATAATAATTAAATAATAATAAAAAACTATTTTTGTTATTTTTTTAATGAAAGATAGAAAAATTTAGAGTAAAAATAATAAAAACAAAAAAAAAGTGACAAAGGTGAGATTCGAACTCTCAACCTCTCACACTCATAACTCCTTACACATGTCCTCCTGCCAATTGTGCCATTTTTACTTTTTAGAAAAAAATGCATGCCATATGATATTTACCTGCAAAAAGTCAAACGACTACACAAATTTGTTAGTAATTGATTAAATGCAATGAAATGCGACGACAAATCTTAGGGCAAAATTTGGGGTATTACAGTTATTATGATAATATTTCTCACCCAACCTCTCTTTGATGTTGGCAAAAAAAAAATCATGAAGTTTGACTTTGGTTTGACCACAGTTGACCTCAGTTTGACCTTTTAACTACATTGACTGCTTTTGACTTATCTGATCATCTGACTGAGCAAACTTTTGAGAAAAGTCTTGAAACTTGACATGGGGGTTCTTATACACATATAAGATGTTATGAAGCTCACTTGAAGTCTTGGAAGTCCATTTAGCCTGATTAAAGTCAAAACCCTAGTTTTGGATGCACTGCTTAGGAGGTGCATTGTCTGAGGGAATTGTCAACTCTTCTGACCAATTGTGAATTTTGTGAACCTTGTGAACCTTCTTGGAACACAAAGTCTTGTATTGTGAGGGCAAATTTTGGGGTGCAACAGCTGCCCCTGTTCAATTTTCTGAAACCTGAGGGGTTAGATTGGTATATTTGCCAGTCGTAACCTGGAAGGTTGAAGGGGATTGAACACAAAAGCCCAAAAATTTGCACTCACCAGTGCATGGAGTGATATTGATGGTTGGTTGAACATGATTGAGTGGGCTTAAAGATGCCACTAGGGGAAAGTTCTTCAGTAGTATAATGAGAACTGTCAGGAGTCTGGAGTAATACTGATGTAACAGCATGTCTTCATGAGGATAGAGCAATCAATAATGACAACCCTAAAGCAGTCTTGAAGTGATAAATCTGACCTCAGGAGGATAGAGCAATCAATAGCTCTAAAGCAGTCTTGAAGTAATAATGGCTTTAGGAGGATAGAGCAATCAATAGCTCTAAAGCAGTCTTGAAGTAATAGAATGGCTTCAGTAGGATAGAGCAATCAACAGCTCTAAAGCAGTCTTGAAATAATAATGTGATATGTCTTCAGGAGGATAGAGCAATCAATAGCTCTAAAGCAGTCTTGAAGTAATGATTTCAGGAGGATAGAGCAATGGATAGCTCTAAAGCAGTCTTGAAATAATAATGTAATTTCAGGAGGATAGAGCAATGGATAACTCTAAAGCAGTCTTGAAATAATTAGATGGCTTCAGGAGGATAGAGCAATGAATAGCTCTGAAGCAGTCTTGAAGTAGTAATATGACCTCATGAGGATAGAGCAATGAATAGCTCTAAAGCAGTCTTGAAGTAATAGGATGATTTCAGGAGGATAGAGCAATCAGTAGCTCTAAAGCAGTCTTGAAGTCATGAGAGGCTATCAGGAGGATAAAATAACCCTGAGGTTACAATAAAGCAGTCCCAAAGTAATAAGAAGCTCGTCAGGAGGATAAAGTAACCCTGAGGTTACAATAAAGCAGTCCCAAAGATCATAAGATTGTTTGTTGGATAATTAACCTGAAAACAAGGTACCATTCTGTATAACAACATTAGTTTATGCTTTATGTATGCATGTATGACATGATGCACTTAGGTAATGTACTATAGACATATATGTTATGGTATGATGTAAATGATGTATGTATGCTATGACACTGCTGGAAGTGTCTGGATATCCTTGTATAACAACTGCTGGCCAAGGAAAATAAATCCCAATTCGTTGTTGAAGAATATATAACCCTCCGTCTGCTGGGGATAACAAAGTATAGATAACCTCCCGTTGTTGGGGATAACAAGGTATAGATAACCTCCCGTTGTTGGGGATAGTAGGGTATAGATAACCTTCGTTTTCGTTTGATAGTAGGATAAGTATAACATCCCGTCTTCGTTCATCGTGCCCTTATTGGAAAGTAATTTCCCGTATATCCGTATGAGGATAAAAGAGATGGATATAAATTCCAGGGGAGATTAGACTTTGTGAAAATGGATTAGTCCTACTGATGGTTTGTAACTGTCTTGTAAAGATGAACCGGCGAAGCTTCGTTGAAATCCTTCCCTCGTTCGTCCTTAGTAAATACTATTACTGCATTTTCATGCATTTCTGGTAAACATCAATCATATTAAAAGCATACATGCGTTTCTGGTAAACATCAATCATATTCAAAGGCATACATACATTCAAACACAACCAATGGACGTTTCGCTTATGTAAATAGGGTAAAAGTGAATCTGGATTCAAAAGATGGAATTTATTTATATCAAAAGTGACCCATACACGGGTAAGTTTGTACAAGGAGACATAAACCCTAGTAAGAGAATTTTGTCATGAAGTTTTACAAAAAGAATCAGCTATGTGGGAAATAATCCTATTGAGTTTCAATTCTACTATTGCCACTCAAGTATCTCATCTTCTTGCTGTTGAGACGGAAACAATTGGATTGAGCTTTATCTGTTTGAGCTTGAGTAAGTAGTACAACTGGTTGCAGTTTCATGAGTGATCCAAAAGAGACATAGTCATACGCTTTAATCCCTAACTTTTGCCTGGATTGCCCTTTCAGGTTTTCAATCCACCGGGATACCCTTTTTTGCCCAAGCCGCCTTTTCAGGTTTTCGACTTGCCGGGTGTACATCTTTTTATATATATATCCCTAATTTTTGCCCAAACCCTTTTGGTTTGCCGGGATGCCCTTATTTTTGCCTAGGCCTGTCAACCTAGCGGGTCTCTTTTTATGCGTAGTATTTTTTAACTATGTCTGCGTTTACAGGTTGTGGGAAGTCTTCACCATCCATTGTAGTCAGTATCATGGCACCTCCTGAGAACACTGTCTTGACTACAAATGGTCCCTCATATGTTGGAGTCCACTTGCCCCTAGGGTCACCCTGTGGTAATATGATACGCTTGATTACCAAGTCACCAGCCTGATATACCTTTGGCTTAACCTTCTTGTTAAAAGCTTTGATCATCCGTTTCTGGTACATCTGGCCATGACAAACTGCTGCTAACCTTTTCTCATCAATCAAATTTATCTGGTCAAGTCGAGTCTGAATCCACTCATCTTCATCCAAGCCTGCATCCTTCATAATTCTCAAGGAGGGGATCTGAACTTCAATAGGCAGAACTGCTTCCATACCATAGACTAAGGAGAATGGGGTTGCCCCTGTTGAAGTATGTATTGTAGTACGATAACCATGCAGAGCAAATGGTAACATCTCGTGCCAATCCTTGTAAGTAACAGTCATCTTCTGTACAATCTTCTTAATGTTCTTATTAGCAGCTTCAACTGCCCCATTCATCTTTGGACGATACGGAGAAGAGTTGTGATGCTTAATCTTGAACTGCATCTTCGAAATCAACAAGGTAGTATGGGTCAACATATACTGTCTTAGTCGGCGAGCAGCCCATGCCAAAGCGCAGCAAGTTTTCTCGAGCAGTGAGTATCTTGTTTCACAGTCGGTAAACTTTTTGCTAAGGTAGTATATTGCCTGCTCTTTTCGACCAGACTCGTCATGTTGCCCCAATACACACCCCATTGAGTTGTCTAATACTGTTAAATACATAATCAAGGGTCTTCCATCAACTGGTGGCATTAAAATTGGAGGTTCTAGCAAATATCTCTTGATTTCATCAAAGGCAGTCTGGCACTCATCATTCCATTCCATCACCTGATCTTTCTTCAACAACTTGAAGATTGGCTCACAGATGGTAGTTAATTGGGAAATAAATCTTGCAATGTAGTTCAATCGTCCCAAGAAACCTCTAACCTCCTTCTCAGTACGGGGAGCTGGCATCTCTCGTATAGCTTTCACTTTTGCAGGATCCACTTCAATACCTTTTCCACTGACAATGAAACCCAGGAGCTTTCCAGATCTAACTCCAAAAGTACACTTGTTTGGATTTAATCTCAACCTGTATTTCTTCAACCTCTCAAACAACTTGTGCAGATGATCAAGATGTTGTTCTTCATTCTGAGACCTGGCTATCATATCATCCACATATACCTCTATCTCATGATGAATCATATCATGAAACAAAGCCACCATAGCACGCTGATATGTTGCCCCTGCATTCTTCAAACCAAATGGCATTACCTTATAGCAAAAGGTGCCCCACTGTGTCACAAATGTAGTCTTCTCCATATCTTCAGGTGCCATCTTGATTTGATTGTAACCAGAGAAACCATCCATAAAAGAGAATACCTTATGCTGAGCAGTGTTGTCTACCAGAATATCAATATGAGGAAGTGGAAAGTCATCTTTAGGGCTAGCCTTGTTCAGATCTCTGTAGTCTACACACATACGTACCTTACCATCTTTCTTAGGAACTGGTACCACATTTGCAACCCACTGAGGATAAGAAGTTACGGCCAAGAACCCTGCATTGAACTGTTTCATTACCTCTGCTTTGATCTTTTCTGACATTTCAGGACGCATACGACGAACCTTCTGCTTCTTTGGACGACAATCTTCTTTCACTGGCAAACGGTGAACCACAATGTCTGTATCCAACCCTGGCATATCTTCATAAGACCAAGCAAAGATCTCCACATAGTCACGTAGCATCTGAATCAACCTGCTCTTGACACTGTCCTCTAAATCAGCCCCTATCTTGACCTCTTTTCTGTTTTCTTCAGTTCCCAGATTCACAACTTCGACTGGCTCTTCATGTGGCTGTATAGCTTTCTCTTCTTGTTGTAACAACCTAGCAAGCTCTACAGGTATTTCACAATCGTCCTCGTTTCCGTCTTCAGTTTGATAGATCGGATTCTCGAAATTGTAATTGGCAATAGTAGAACTGTTATCAACTGGATCCAGAGTGGATGAGGATCTGCATTTTGGTGACGTGGGTGTGTGTAAGAACACATAGCTGATAAAGCAAAAATAAAAGAAAAAGAAAGACAAGGAACGCAATATTTACGAAAACGAAACGTCCACTGATTTTATTGAATGAAGTATGCAAATGAAATGACAACCCGTAACAAGCACACCATTGTGCCCCGGGTAAGGCACATGGCTTGAAAGTACAAATTTAAAAACATAACACAGTAATAGTATTTACTCCTGACTAAAGGAGATAGGGATAACATCTTCAGCTGTCCAATTATTGAGTCCAGCACCCACAGTAGGAAAAATCCATGCCTCCAGGTTGTAGTCTTCATCTTGATCTCCCACAGCATTGATAACCCCTTGATTGGTGATACGAACAGCACGGGCACGACGGACAGCCTTCTGGGACTCTGCAGTGAAACCCAAACCAAACTTGTCAGACTTGTATGGAATATCAGGAAGCTGACCCCAAATAGTACAACCACCTTCTTCCACCACAGCTTTTGCATCATTGAGGGAGGCCATTGCCATTGTTGGAGGGTTTCTGATGACCACAGGAACCTTCTTCACAGCAGGAGGAGTCACACAATCCTTAACAGCCCAGGGAACCACTTCAAATGACTGACATGGAGTTTCAATGTATTCACCTTCTACTTCCAGATACTTGAAAGTGTTTACATGGCTGACAAAGTATTCTTCCTCTCCAAAGACAGTAACAACTTTTCCATTCACCGGATATCTCAACTTTTGATGTAATGTGGAGGTCACAGCACCTGCCCCATGGATCCAGGGACGACCAAGCAGACATGAGTACGAAGGACGAATATCCATCACATAGAATGTAGCAGTGAACACCTGAGAGCCAACCTTGATTGGAAGATCAATTTCCCTATGCACTACTCTTCTAGAACCATCAAAAGCCTTTACCACAATATTACTGGGCTTCAATACCGTATCTTCAGGACTCAACTTGTTCAGGACTTCCTTAGGCAACACATTCAGAGAGGAACCATTGTCTATCAGCACATGAGACAGGGTAGTGCCCCTGCATTCAATTGAAATATGCAAGGCCCTGTTATGATCCCTCTTGGCAGGGGTCAAGTCAGCATCAGAAAATCCTAACCCGTTGTCATAGGTCAGGTGAGCAACACAATTCTCAAACTGGTCCACAGAAATTGCACTGGGTACATGAGCCATCTTTAGAAACTTGATCAATGACTTGGCATGAGCCTCAGAACATAATAACAGGGAGAGCATAGAAATCTTTGAGGGAGTATGCCCCAGCTGATCAACAATATCATAATCACTCTTGCGAATGATTTTCAATACTTCTTCCATCTTCTTAGAGAGGTCATCAGCAGCTGGCACATCAGTAGATACAGGCTCAATAACAGGACCCTTGCCCCGAGCATCAGTGGTGGAAGTAACAGCAGGAATAACGGCACTCTTAGAAGCAACTGGAGGAGAGAAGACTCTTCCACTACGAGTGATCTTGCTAGATCCAGCAATATTATCAATGTCAACAGGCATATCAGGTAAAGGCTCCTGCTTGACACCATGGATGTAAACATCAGACCCATAGTGCCAAGGCACAGCTTTGTCAGATGTATAAGGAATAGGACCAGGAGTGGTAATGATCAGAGGAGCTACTCTGGCTTCAGCAACAACTTTCACAGGACCTTCAGCAGTAATCTTGATTGGGCCCTGATGAGTGATTTTAATGGGACCCTTTGAAGTGATTCTTAGTGGTACTTTGTCAACCATGTCAACCTCTTCAATCTTCTTACCCTGAGTCAGATGATCCACATACTTTCTACAGATGCTGGTCTTCTTTCAAACACTATAGTATATTTATCCATGAGACGTTGAATCCCATCTCTCAAAATGAAGCAACTATCCGACTTATAGGTACAATATAGACAATCTTCATGACAACCTGGAAAGATCCCAGCTTGTACTAACCTCTTTTTGATAACAGACAATGGTGTGCTCAACTCCATAACTGAATAGACATGCAGATCTTCATCAATATCTTCATCAATGGCGTTGACAGTCTTCTCGTGATTTGGCATTGGAGCTGTAATCACATTTGGAGTACCTGGTGGATCAAACTCAATTTCTCCAGCATCAATCATATCCTGAATTTTGTTCTTCAAGACCCAGCAGTTATTAGTATCATGTCCTGGACAGTTTGAATGATATGCACATCGTGCATTGGGATTGTACTTGGGAGAGGTAACATTGGGATTCTGAGGAGCCTCCCTCAGGGTAATAAGTTCAGCCTTCAACAAGTGTTGCAATGCCTGAGCCATTGACATGTTGATCTTCGTGAACTGTCTTCTAGCCCTCTGTTGGTTGCCTTGAGGCTACTCTGTTGTTGCAGGAGTTGGATTTGAAATATGAACTGCACTAACAGACTGATGCCTTCTGTTACGATCAGGCTGACCATACACAGCATTAGATTCTTTCTTCCCAGTGGGAGGCTTCTTTGCAGCTCCTGATGAAGAAGTGTCCACTTGGATCTTACCACTCTTGATACCATTCTCTACTCGCTCTCCTGTCATGATCAACTCAGTGAAGCCAGATGATGAGCTTCCAATGAGATGACTGTAAAACGGACCATTCAGCGTACACATGAACATATCAACCAACTCCCTATCAGTCAAAGGGGGTTGAACTCTTCCAGCTAAGTCTCTCCACTTCTGAGCATACTCCTTAAAGCTTTCTTTGGCACCCATAGACATGCTTTGAAGCTGCATGCGAGTGGGGGCTAAGTCAGCATTGTATTGATACTGCTTGTAGAAAGCTTCAGCAAGGTCATTCCAATCTCTGATGTTGACACTCTCCAACTGATAATACCACTCTAGCTGAGCTCCAGATAAACTCTCTTGAAAGAAATGGATCCACAACTTTTTATCAGCAGTGTGGGGTTGCATTCTTCTGACATAAGACCTCAGATGCAATTTGGGACAAGAGACCCCATCATAGACAACAAATGTAGGAACTTTGAACCCAATGGGTATGACCACCCCAGATATCAAGCTCAAATCCTCAAAATCTAGCCCAGATGATTTCTGTAATTCCATAGCATCCATTCTATCCACCAGCATCTTGAATTTGTCTTCGTTAGGCTCATGGTAGTAGTTAGCCTCAGAATCAGAGTCCCCCATAGTGTTGTGGAGACTGCCTCTCTCCTGCTCAGATTCTTCAGATTCATAGTCTTCAACATGTTCCTTGGTCTTGACAGGACCTTTGAACCTTCTTCCCATGTTGAGCAACCCAGCAGACCTTCTAGCCTTCTTAGTCTTCTTGGCCAGCAGTGTCTTCAATTCATCCTGCCCCTTGGATAGGTTCAGGATCAGCTCTTGGAACTGTGCAGTCTGTGCCTGGAGATCCTTAACTGATTGTTCAAGAGCCATTGCTGAAATAAACAGCGAGAAGATGAGAAACCTGTGCACAATTATAAACCTGTGATGCAATGATATGGGAATGCATATGCAATGTTTTCAAGGACCGCAGGATTTAAATTTGCTTAAACAAACAAGAAAGTAACTTTTTATTAGTAATAACTTGTTTTGCCTTTTAGGCTTACAAAAAATGAAAACAAAATAAGTACAAAAGATGGGGTTTTAAGTCTCCCATGGACGTTTCCTCTTGGTGTTGAGGTATGAGTTGAGGTTTCGTTCCTCATGAAGTAGCTTTGTTAGCTCTAGGATCCTTGCTTGGCTTGCTTTGTAATGAGCCTCGAAAGCATCCCTTTGCTCTTTCAGTTGGATCCATGATCTCTGCAAGTCTTCCATATCAGTAGGCATGTCTGGGTGAAGGATGGTATAAGCCGTGTCTCCTTCAGCAACAGGTTCCATGGTAACTGGTAGGATGGCAGGATATGGCATCATGAGTGTCTGAGCACGAAATCGTACCCATCTGAGATAAGCCTCCATAGGAATGGTGTACTTAGGCTCCAGTGTCTTGCTGTCAATCCTGTTTACCTTTCCCCAAGCTCGTATGAATCTCTGACGGTAACCCTGAAGATCGTTGTCGTAGTCAAACACGATGCCCTGAATCAACATGTCATGTGGACCATCGCTCCGGGCGTAACCAAACTGTCGTAAAGCTAGAGATGGGTTGTAGGTGTTGCCTCCTCTTATGCCTAGAAGTGGCACATTAGGAAACTCCCCACAACGGTCAATGATGGTGACATTCTCCATAGATCTGGAGCACCAATGGATGTCTGAGTGAGAAAGTGACATGATCCTCTTGGACCATCTGAACCCTTGCTCATTCTTCATTACTGAGCGAGGAAGGTGAGAAATAAACCACCTAGAAAGTAAAGGTATGCAGCACATCAAAGTTTCTCTTGCCCTTGTAGTACGGGTGTGAAGAGAATGTAGGATGTCCCCAAGTAAGGTAGGCACTGGATTGTGACTCAGGAATATGTTGATGGCATGAACGTCTATGAACTGATCAGGATTGGGGAACAACACTAAGCCATAAATCAATAAGGCTAAGATCTCCTCAAAAGCATCGTAGCTCATAGCCTTCAAGAACATTTGAGCTTTATCCACTAATACCTTGGCAAGAATACCTTTAACTCCACTTCTCGTCTCTAGAACAATGTCAGACTTCTTCAGATGTAGAGCTGCAGCAATAACTTCTGGTTTAAGCTCCTTCTCTAAGCCTGTGAATGGCTTCTGATCAAGAACAGGTATACCCAGAAGTTTAGAGAACTCCTCCATGGTCGGAACCAGCTGATAATCAGGAAATGTAAAGCAATGGTGCTTAGGGTCAAAGAACTGAAACAGCACACTCATCATGTCTTCACTGAACCCTGAAGTAACTAGATCCAATAAGTGACCATGTCTCTTGTTGAACCGGGAATGATCAGGCACTAGGGAAACCAACTCCTTGAGCTTAGCAGGTATCCCTACAAAGTTGATCCTGATGGTGTTTCTACGAGCAGAAGCCATGACCTGCAACAAAGAACAAAGATAAATCCTTTGGTCCTTGAAATGGTTAGGGAAAATGATATGCTTATGATGCATGATGATGTCATGATGTCATGCTCAATCATAAACATGTGGCACACACAAACAAGTCACACCATAGCCCTAGGTTTAAAGGCTTGCATGAGGCTCAAAGGCAAGTACCCTCCCCTGAAGTTAGATGGTTCATCCTGTCCTACAAAAGTAACCAGGTTCTAAGGGATCTCAATATCATTGATCCTTCACAAGGGTGGTTGTTCAGAAGGCAACTTACTTGCCAACCAAAACCCTCCAAGTTTAAGATCTCAATGAGCGTAGTATCGAGTGTCAACCAACTTCAGTCTGCACCAAAGCCGGTTACCTCACTACTTTCTAAAGGCCAAGATGAGTTAACTAGGGTTCTAAAAGTCAGTTAGTGCATTGACAACATATGGCAGCCTCAATATTATCCTCAACTTGACTTAAGGAATATAAGCACCAACCAAGAAGTCGCACTAACTATGGCCACCAGATCAACCGTATCGATATACGTCGTACAGTTTCCTTGGTCTATTGCCATTTACCTAAGGTACACTAGATCCGGGTTAGGACCTTTCACACATAAAAGCACCCCAACAATATAATAATAAAGCAAACAAGGCAAACAATTTAAAGTGATCTTAATTCCTAAGGGTACCCCTCTTAAATAGATCCCCAGCAGAGTCGCCAGTTCTGTAACACGGTGGGAGAACTGACTTTAAACAATGTTGCGGATAGCAAGAGTCGCCACCGACTTTTATTTTATCCATAAGGAAAGGTTATAAAAGAACAGGAAAGACCTTAGAGAATATTTTTGGGTCCGGGGGGTAGGTTATGAAAAGGGAAGGTGTTAGCACCCTTTTTATCCATGGTTATCCATGGGCTCTTAGGTACTTAAGCTCACTTTTGAATTGTTTTGAAAGTGTAGGGTGTGAATAGAAAATTTTCAGAATAGTTAATAAATAATCCATGTAAGGATGTGTAAAAAACTTGTTTGAAAATTTTGTTGGAAATTTGTTTAAGTGTGAAAAAGTTTTGAAGTGAGCAAGTATCTAGGAGTAGCCTATCCTAATGTTTTAAGGTCTTTCTTATTCTTTATCCTTTCCTTAGTAAGACTATCCCTACTATAATGGAGTAGGTAGTCCTTACTTTGGATGTTAAGGGACATGTGAGGGACAATTTGACTTTGAAGGCCATTGTGGGATGTAATAAGCACGTATAAGGGACCATCATCATTTTTCGAAAGGGACTCGATTCGTAAAGGCAACCATAAGGGACTTTGATGATTTTTCTATTTGAGGGACTTGCTTTATACACCCCACTTAACCATTATTCGTAGGCAACTTGAGGGATATCCTTAGGAAGTGAGACGGCGATTACAATCGACTTACGTGTGTGACGTGTTTATTTTAATTATCTTTATTTAAAAGCGATCTAAATTTATTTTAATATTACATACATGTTGTTACACTCCCTAATTACTAACCATAATGATAATTAAATAATTAAACAACTTTACATCCAAGAAACAATTACAAAATAATAAGCAAAATAATTAAATAGCAAAGATAAATAAAATATAAATAAGCAATAATAAATAATAAAGGGGGTTAATTCTAAGTTTACTCGGCAAGACATCGCATCTTGTGCCTACGTATCCTTACGGGAGTGGAATCAGAGTAATCGTAGTTCCCCTCAATAGGGAGGTTAGAAACTTCTTGACTGTGGTCAAGGTCTCAAGGGGAATAAACGCATCTTAAGGACACGCTTACGTGGAGTGTAGAAACTCCAAATCTCTACGTTGAAATGTTAAGTTGTAATTAGGGTTAAATTAGGGATTCCACGGCGGGAAACCCTAAAATGAGCGCGGCGGCTCTTTGACCTAATGCTAAGGGTAAAATTGTAATTTTGCCTGCGGCGAGGCATTTGTGAAAATTAGGGTTTGTAGTTTGTAGTTTTGAGGATTTGAAATTGAATGTGTGAAGTTTTATGGACTATTGGCGCGGCGGCCAAACAGTTAGACCTAACCTTCGGATGTGTGCAATGTGACAGAAATAATAGTAAACGCGTGAGATAATTGAATCATGCAAACAGAGAGATAATGTCATAATTTAAACCATGCAAGCAGAAATTTAAAGGCAGAATTTAAAGAGCGATTGTTAAGTTCGCGAGGTTACATGAGAGGAGCAGATACAATATGATAATGAAATTTGAATTGAACAATAATAAAATAAAATAAATAACGGTTCTAGTTATTATTTTAAAAAAAAAGATTTTAGTTATTATTTTAAATTTATCTAAAAAAAAGTTTTTCTTAAAAATAATAGGTTTTCATATTAATTTGGAAAAGATGTTAATGTTATTTATTTTAAAAAACAGATTTTTATATTATAACAAATTTTAATAAATTAATGATAACAATAATAATAATGGTAATAATAATGATAATAATGATAATAATAATAAATAATGATAATAATAATAATAATAATAATAATAATAATAATAATAATAATAATAAAGCAATAATGAATTTTAAATGTGCCAAATAAACCAACAATGTTGCTAACGCAGAAATGCGCTCATCGCAACCAGATCTAAATCGGACGAAACAAAATTTATCGCAAAGAAAAAGAAATTAAGCAAAAAATAGTATTATTGCTCACACAAAAATGCGATCATCGCAACCAGATCGAACTAACACAAATGTCACGCGTCATGCACACAAATGTGCAAACATCGTATCGACATAATTCGATCAAAAAATCTTATATATATAAACTCTAACAATTTAAAAATTATATATATATAAACGTAACAGTAATAGATAAAGAAAAAGAAATAACGGTAATAGATGAAGAAAAAGAAATAACGGTAAAAGATGAAGAAAAAGAAACAACAGTAATAGATGAAGGAAAAGAAATAACGGTAAACGATGAAGAAAAAGAAACAACAGTAATAGATGAAGGAAAAGAAATAACGGTAAACGATGAAGAAAAAGAAACAATAGTAATGGATGAAGAAGAAAACTAAATAACGCCAAACGGCACTCACTCCTCTTAGGTTTTTTTCATTCTCTCCTTTTTTCCAACAAGGCAACACATGTATATATAGGGAACAAATTAGGGTTAACACCAAATTGTCAATAATGTCCCTAAAGCCCATTTTAAAGCCCAAACTAAATAATTAGTTAAGAAAAAATAAAATTTAAATAATTTAAAATAATTAAAATAAACTTAAAATAAAAACTAATAATCCTATTGATTCCTAAAATAAAAAATATTATAAAAAGAACAAAATTTTTTTCAATATTTTTTATTTTATGATTTTTTTGGATATTTTTATGAATAATTTAGAAAAAAGTGAAAAAAAATAATATTTTAAAAAATGATTTAATTAAAATACGAAAATAATAATTAAATAATAATAAAAAACTATTTTTGTTATTTTTTTAATGAAAGATAGAAAAATTTAGAGTAAAAATAATAAAAACAAAAAAAAAGTGACAAAGGTGAAATTCGAACTCTCAACCTCTCACACTCATAACTCCTTACACATGTCCTCCTGCCAATTGTGCCATTTTTACTTTTTAGAAAAAAATGCATGCCATATGATATTTACCTGCAAAAAGTCAAACGACTACACAAATTTGTTAGTAATTGATTAAATGCAATGAAATGCGACGACAAATCTTAGGGCAAAATTTGGGGTATTACAGTTATTATGATAATATTTCTCACCCAACCTCTCTTTGATGTTGGCAAAAAAAAAATCATGAAGTTTGACTTTGGTTTGACCACAGTTGACCTCAGTTTGACCTTTTAACTGCATTGACTGCTTTTGACTTATCTGATCATCTGACTGAGCAAACTTTTGAGAAAAGTCTTGAAACTTGACATGGGGGTTCTTATACACATATAAGATGTTATGAAGCTCACTTGAAGTCTTGGAAGTCCATTTAGCCTGATTAAAGTCAAAACCCTAGTTTTGGATGCACTGCTTAGGAGGTGCATTGTCTGAGGGAATTGTCAACTCTTCTGACCAATTGTGAATTTTGTGAACCTTGTGAACCTTCTTAGAACACAAAGTCTTGTATTGTGAGGGCAAATTTTGGGGTGCAACACTATAAACCGATGAAGTTTGAATTTCCTGATGAGGACATTATGTATCTGGAAGCCAAAGATTGCGAAGAACCGTTGCCTGATGAAGGTCTTGAAATTGGATCCTAGTGGGGGTTAATTTTTGATGGCTCTATTATTGCGTATGGCAACAGAATCGGGGCAATTATTACCACTTCTAAGGGTACTCATATCTCTTTCACTGCCCTATTGACATTTAGTTGCACTAATAATGAACTAGAGTATGAAGCATGCATCACCGGGTTGGAAGAGGCCATTGATTTAAGGATCAAGAATCTTGATGTATATGGTGATTCTGCTCCGGTGATCAATCAGATAAAAGGAGAATGGGAGACTCGCCATACAAAGATTATGCCAGAATATTGCTACCTTTCTTTGATATGGTTGATTTTCATCATGTACCTAGGGATGAGAATCAAATGGCAGGCGCACTGGAAATGTTAGCGTCCATGTATAAGGTGAATCTGTGGAATGAGGTTCCGAAAATCAGAATCATGGGTCTCGACAAGCCTGCTTTTGTATTTGTAGCTGAAGAAGTGTCAGATGGTAAACCGTGGTTTTATGATATCAAATGCTTCCTTAAAATCCATGAATACCCACTTGGGGAATCCAACAAAGACAAAAAGACTCTAAGGAGGTTGGCTGGTAATTTCTTTCTAAACGAGGATGATGTGTTATATAAGAGGAACTTTGACATGGTCTTTCTCTATTGTGTTGATGAACACGAGGCAGGCCTGTTGGTGGAAGAAGTTCACGAGGGTTCTTTCGGTATCCATGTCAATGGGCATGCCATGGCTAGAAAATTCTTGAGAGCATGCTATTATTGGATGACTATGGAGTCTGACTATTTCAAATACGCCAGAAAATGTCACAAATGCCAGATTTATACGGATAAAATGCACGTGCCACCGACTCCTCTAAATGTGTTATCTTCTCCCTGACCTTTTGCTCTGTGGGTTATTAATATGATTGGGAAGATTGAGTCGACTGCCTGTAATGGACATTGTTTATCCTGGTTGCCATCGACTATTTTACCAAGTGGGTGGAAGCGACTTTATTTACCAATATTACCAAGTAGGTAGTCGCTCGTTTCATAAAGAATGACATCATCTGACATTATGGAGTTTCCGAGAAAATCATTATTGATAATCTTTCAAATCTTAATAATAATATGATGAAGTAGTTATGTCAGAGCTTCAAGATTGAACATCACAAATCTTCTCCATATCGTTCGAAGATGAATGGTGTTGTTGATGAAACTAGTAAGAATATTAAGAAGATTGTGTAGAAGATGGTCGTAACGTATAAAGATTGGTATGAGATGTTGCCATTTGCTTTGCATTGCTATTATACTATGGTGCGTACGTCGACAGGGGCAACCCCTTTTTCACTTGTGTATGGTATGGAGGCAACCTACTATTGGAAGTTTAGATTACTTCTTTACGAATTTTGACGGATGTAAATCTTGACAAAGTTGAGTGGGTACGAACCAGGTTAGGTCAGCTGGTAACTTTCTGTGTATTTAAAGGGCTTACTTCCTTACCATCCTCTCAAGCTAGGTCTCAACATCAGTAAATCTTCCAAAACGCTTATGTTAGGAAGGTTATTTAGGGATTTTCTTCTTTACTTTGGCTGGTGGGTTTCTATTTTGCGTCTTATGTGTCCCCTTGGTTAAGTTTTTTTTTTGTTTCTTTAGTAGAGTCAGTCTTGGTTGTGTGTCCTTGAGTCTGATATATGTCTTCTCTTGATTATCTCTGCGTCAGTTTCTTTTTACTCTACTTTTGTCAATTTTTTGCTAAAAAGGTGGAGAAAAAGGTTTGTGTGTGTAGTATAGTATTTTTGCTTCCTATATTTCCATTTTGGGGAAGCATGAATGTTTGTCATGTGGATCGTGTGTCTTTCTGATCATAGGCCTCTTCTGATGTAGTATGTGCAGGATGTCTTGTCTGATGTTCTAACATCGTGTCTATTGTGTCTTGTGGCTGGGTTCTTGTGAGTCTAGGACTCTTGTGTTCTGAGTTATGTGCGAGGCTTCTACTGTATGCATTTCTAATGTATGAACTTAGATAGTTCATGCTTATCTGTCTTGTGCCTTGGTTGAAGCTCAAAGTTGGTTTTCTTATGCTTCGGAAAAGTTTTTTCTTCCCCTTTGAGAGGAAGATTTATTCCTTTCTGACAAGGATCAGTTCTGTAGTTTAAGGGGAGTAACTTGGATATTCCTGAAGATGCAGGTTATATTCTTCCTCGTGTACACAGTTTACATGATTTTACTTTTAATTTGTGTTGTCTTTGTGGTTTTATTCTTCTCCCCCAAAGTTCTTGTGCAAAGGTTGTTTTAGCCAAAATTTTCCAAAAGGGGAGATTGTAAGTTCGGTGACTTTTGGATTGGCTGCATTTTGGTAAAACAACATGCTATTAGATGTTGAACTCAATGTTCTGCCATGAAAGTCAGACATCATGTTCTGCATGATGCTATGACATGTTCCAGGACATGTTATACCAGATAGCTAGGGCATGTTTATTTTGGTATTTTCATTGAGATATTTGTGTGTGTTGTAATTCACACGTATGCGTTATCCAAGGAGGGATATTGTGGGAACTTCTATTTTGACAGGTTGTGATGGTTTTTTGAAAAAGGATCGTTGAGCCTTTTTAGGAAACTTTGTATTTTGTTTCTATTCTTGTACAAAATATTATGATTATCATACAAGCTAATTCCTGATGAATTTCACCTCAAGAGCCCAAGCCCACATGGTCTGAAGGTTATTTAAAGAAGAACTAAACCTAATGTATCTCCCGACTTTTACTTTTGTAAAGTAAGATGAGGTTTTATAGTGTTTGGTTTGAGAGTCTCTTGTGTGTGACTTTGTAAGTCACCCTTTGTATCTTTTGATACATTATGGTAGACATATTATTTGTTGTATGTTATTCTCACTCTGAAGCTTTTAAGCAAAGGATTTGAGTATTGTTCTTGGTTGAAGCTTTGAAGCAAAACCAAGTATTGTTCTTAGTCAATAGTCTTGACCTAACATTGTAGTTAAAAGAGTGAAGGTGGGAAAAACACTTAGAGGGGGGGTTGAATAAGGGTTTAGAATAAATATAATGCAATAAAACAACTCAAGATTTTTATCCTGGTTCGTTGAACTCAACTACTCCAGTCCACCTTATCAAAGATGATTTGTCTTTCTCAACAAGGACTTAATCCGCTATGATCAAACAGATTACAGTGTAAACACTAAGAACAACTGTCTTAGCCTTCTTAAGAAATTCTGACCACAACTTGGTCTTCTTAAGGAACCTTTTACAATCAAATGTAAATAAACAAGTGTTTTAGAATGCTTCTAAGTAAGTTGTATCACAACTGTGATTTACACTTAAGATTTATGAACGAATAAAACTATTCAATCAAATGAAATAAGATTTATGAAAGCTTTGAGAGAGTTTGAATAATTGTTCAGTATGTTGTTAATTTCGTCAACTTCGTCAACTGGAGAATGTTGTTGAAGTCTTTCTTTTATAGCCAAAGAAGTCCAAGACGTAGCAAGCTTGGAGACCGTGTACTGCAAAGTAGCTGTGGTCTTTTTGTCTTCTTCTGACTTAACCTTTCCTAAGAATAGAACGTTCAGAGAAATCCTTTTTGCCTGTGATCTTGTGTCTATCACAAAAGAGGAAAGAGTTGTTGGGAAAAATGCTAACGGATATATCTTTGAAAATAATCTTCTTCAGCAATCTTCTTTCTCATAGTTACTCACATCAGAGTCTTGAATAATCAGAGCCTTGATGTTATCAGAGTTTTGCTATATCAGAGTGTTGCAGCCAATAGTGCTTCAGCGTGTAAATTACTCAGAGCAGAGTTTTGATATCAGATCTTATGTACTTGCAGCGAATAATACATTCAGAGTCTTCTGATAAACAATGCTTTGAAGCTTCTTCATACAAAGTCTCGCAGCTATGCTTCAGATGCTTCTGATTCAGAATCTTCTGGCAGCGCTCAGAATCTTCTGATGACATGCTTCTGATGCTTCTGATGCTTAGCATAGAGAGCGTTCAGATGTATTTTGCTTCCATCAGATAATTAAAAAATAATATCTGAAACAAAAATACTTGAACAAAATTAGAGTATATAAATTCTTAATACAAAATTTTATTAGTGTTATCATCAAAACATAGAGATATAATTAAACACCAATCTGTTTTCTAACAATCTCCCCCTTTTTGATGATGACAAAAACATAGGAAATTTTGTTTAATAAAGAAATGAATATAACTCCCCATGAGATTATGAATCTCCCCCTGAATTGAATACTTAGAAAGAATAGAAAACTTCCCTTTTTGCATGAGTATTCTTTTCAGAATCAGAGCTTGATTAGGATGAACATTTCAGAGTTTAGAGCCTGATTGATTAAAACTAGATCTGGGGATCTCAGAGTTACTTAAGTGAATTTTGTCAGATGATACGATAAAATTCTGAAAGACTAAAATTCAATGTTAGATAAATTTTATTATGTCTGAATTCCATTTAGATAACTATTTATATGAACATTCAGAGTTTCATTTTCTCCCCCTTTTTTTCATAATCAAAAAGAAAACTTTTAAAAACAAAATAAAGGAATTAGAGAGAAAAGATATGATTAGATAAAAACATTCAGATTCAAATATTCAAATATCCAGATAACAAAGATAACAGATAACAGATGCAAACGAGTGCTCAAACAACAGATAAACACAAATAACACTAAGAATGCTTAGACAATAACTGCTTCAGAAGGTTGGTGATCTCATAAGAGGATTCTTCTTGCTTTGACATCCATTTCTGAATGTTGTCAGTCTTCTGGTCTTGTTGAGCCATCCATGATTTTATCTCTGATTGGCCAGCTTCCAACACAACAATCTTGTTAGCTAAGTCTGGATTCTCTTTCTTTACTTCAGAAGAAGTGGAGGGAGCAGATCCAGACGCAGGAATAAGAGCAGAGTCAACAATCATTGCAGATGCAGGTTCTTGGTCAACAGATGTCATAGCTAACAGATTGTCTTCAAGAATAACTTCAGGAGTAGGTTCTTCAACAGACTCAAACACTCCAGAAGCAGGAGGTGCATCTTCCAGAAGCAATGTAGGAGATCTAGGCACATTCCATAGTGTAGTTCTGGTAAACTCAGCAAATCTGAGCTTTGCATCATCAGAGCAAACACTCTTCAGATTGGAAGCTACAGTGTTGAATCTGGAGATAAAACTATCCCAGATAGCATCAGAGTCATCTGAGTTCATGCTGGATAAGCATCTCTTCTTAACAGAATCTAAGCTCATCCTTATTTCCTTTTTGAAAGTAACAAATAACTCATCAACGTTTAGCCTAGGTTTAGGGTTGAGATAGGCTGCCAGAGGTGATGGTTTAGGTTGTTTGGGTTGTTCTGGTGGGAGTGGAATGGTAAAGGTTGGAATAATGAATAATTGACGAGGATAAGTTGGAACAGATGGAGTTGTGATTTTTGGTTTTCTGGAAAATAAGTGTGGTTTAATTTTGTTGTTAGAGGGGACAACATCGAAAGGTGTTGAATCATAAGGTTTGAAAATAGTCTTAGGTGACAGAATGATTTCAGATGGAATGAGGTCTAGATGTTGTGTTAGGTATTCTTGGAGGACAGAGGGAAGAATTAATGTAGAGATAGGTTTAAAAGGAATGGTAGGTTCAGATGGTTCTATTCTGGTGTAGAAGTTTTTAATTCTTAAACCAGAAGGAAGGTGTTCTGAGGATAAAGGTTTAAGGGATTTAGGTTTAGGAGAGGATGGAAGAGTGATCATGGCTTGAAAATCAGGATGCAGGTCAGATTCAGTGGAATGACTTGACTCTGTTGAATGACATGAAGTTGAAGAAATAGTAATCATGACATTCAAAGGTTGGACGTCAATGACATCAGATTCAAAAATGTATGAGGGTTGAACTGGTGTAGGATCAGAAGTAGAGTGTTCTTCTGATTGGGGAATTTCTGGTTCTGATGGATGTAATTCTGGTTGATGTGAAATGGGTTCTTCTGGTTGAGATTGTGGGATTTGTTCTGGAATGGGTGATTGTGGTTGTGGTGGTTCAGAGCATGGTTGTGGTATTTCCGAAACTGTTGGAATTGGTTCTGAAGTTGTAGGAGGTGGTACATATGAAGTTTGATTTTGTGTGGTAGGATGTTAGGGATTAGAACTAATAGTTGATGAATCAATTTCAATTTCAGAAATAATAGGTAAGGATGATTTAGTACCTGATATCTTAATGCGTTTGATAGGAGCAATAGGAGCTTCTCCAGAAGCTTTTCTTCTTCTTCTTCTTCTCCTGGGGTTCTTCAGAAGTGTTCGGTTGCTTCTGATATTTGTCAGATGTTTTCTGTTTCTTCTGAGGTACATCAGAAGTTATTTCCTTCTTCTTGTTGCACCCCAAAATTTGACCAACTTCTCTTTACCTAGCTTATGTTTCATTTCATTCACATTAGCATTATCATTTGCATTTCATTGACATGTATGCAGGAGATCAAGAGGTATGATTACCAACCAAGAGCTATACAAGAGTTTGAAGCTAGCTAAGAAGGTTATTCAAGTGTGCAAGGGTTGATATCCTTGTCAGAGAAGTTAAAAGATCTTCAGAGAGAGTGGTTGAAACCAAGATTGTGTGCCTCCTAACTTGAGAGTTGTGGGAGCTCCTCAGATGATTCTAAAGCCAGGAAAGTGGACTTGAATCCTTGAGAGAGCTTATGATATGTCTTGAAAGCCATCATGAAGCCTAGACAGGTCATTGTGCAAGATTAAGAAGCCTCAGCCATGAGTGGTGTAATTAGGGTTTGACTGGGTCAACCCTAGGTCAACTGATGATTTGGGCAAGGTTGAGACCTAATCCAAGAGCCATGTGATCATGGATTGATACATTGAGATGTTATAAGGATGATTCCAAGGTCAACTCATCATGATTGAAGAGTTTGAGAAGTTTCAAGCTAGGGTTTCTAAGGCTTGACAGTGTAAAATCCCCTAGTTTGATCCCTATCTTCAAGGCAATCTAGCTCAAGATGTGATTGTCATCTCATCTTACCCCCAACATGAATGTTGTAGAGCTTGTTCTTAGCTTTAATTTGAGTACTAGAAGTCCTTGATAGGATTTTAAGAGCTCAAGTTATGACTTTGACAAGTTATAGGTCATCTGAGGCATGTGAATCTGGGGCCTTGAAAGTTACCCAACTTGCATCAAACTTTTGCCCAAGAAGGATGATTCCTATGAGCTTTTGGTCAACATGAATGTTGTTCCTTATTATCTTAGAATTCTAGAGAGTACTAGAAGTCCTTGATAGGATTTGTAGAACTCATGTTATGGCTTTGACAAGTCAAGGGCATTTTGGTCATTTGGAGATTACAGGTCATTTCAAGTATAAGGCCATAACTCCTATTTCTAAGCTTCAAATGGGAAAATCTTCAACATCAAACTTGTTCAAAATGATGTTTTAAGGCTAGTAAGGAGGTCATGAGATGTTAGAAATGCTTGTAGCTTAAAGTTACAAAAATGACCTAAAATAAGGGCATAAGTTAAATGAATCAAAGTTGGAAATTGATATTTTCAACCTACACATCCAAACCATGGCATGTAATATATCATTTTGACTCCAGAAAACATTTTAAGAACATTGGTTTAGCCACATTTTTGAGTTGAGATTCAATTTGTGGACTTGCTTTGAAAAGTGGTTACTTGCATATTAAGCAACATTTGCAAAACTCAAAATCAAGGCATGAGCAAGGCTTTTTGCAAGCTAAACACCTCTAATATCTCACTTGGGGAGATTTTGGGATGAGAACAAGCTGCTGCACCAAGGGAAACAGAATTGGGGTGAGTATGGCATGCGATGAGATTTTGGATGACATGAGAAACTCAACTTCTCCTTGGATGATTCCAGAAGGAACTAGAGAGGTCCAACATGTTCTATATATTGATTAGAAGGGGTTTGAGAGAAAGGTTGGTGAGAATTGATTGAGAGAAGAGGTTTTGAAATTGTACTTTGTTCATTGCAAGTTGGAATCGATTTCTGCATTCTACACCACTTTGATCATTTCTTTTGATCCTAACAACTTTCTTGGATGTGTGTGAGTGTTTCCATAGCAAATCCCAAGCAAATCCATGGCTGAATCGTGTATGAGCAACTGATTTTCAGCACCTGCAAGTCATCATCGAATTTGGAGTTCCAGGCATTTTCCATCAAGATTATTGCATACAGAAGCAAGAACGTGATACACTGAATGATTTTGGAAGGTTTGAGAGCTTGAAGTGGAGGTTTCGTGCATCTGTTCATCCAAGATTGTCAGGTTGGTAACTTTCTTCCTATAGCATGATTTAGGTAGAATCTAGGTGAATTAAGGTGTTAGATTCATTGTAGAATGGTGTAGGATTGATTTCAGATAGTTAATTTGAGAATTAGTGACAAAATAGGTGAATTACCATTTTCGGTTGAGGTTTGGATATGGTGAATCTTGAGGTTTCAGAGGAAGTAAAGGGTATGGTTGAACTCGTGGCAAGATTTTGGATGAGTTTCATGTTTTGACCATTTGCAATAGAGGCTCCTAGAGAGAACTAGGGTTGAGGATGGTGACCGGAGCTCCACCGGTGGTGGCCGGAGCTGGGCGCGAAGCTCAGATGTTCAAAAGGTAGGAGACGATCAGAACACCCTTGGATCTTGGTTTGACCTTTGACTGGGAGCTCATCCAACGGCCACGTTTTAAAGTTCAGTTGTGAAGGAATTCTGATAATGAAACGCACCGTTTCATTTATTCAGTGTTTTGAGCTTAGTGAATTAAGTGCTATTCACACCCCCTGATGGCCCAACCCAAAGTTTGAACTGTGTTTTGTTGCTATCCACACCGCGCGTGTTATTATTTTAATTGGATTTTCTTTAATTTTCATTTTATCCATGATTCTTGTAAAATTCATAATAAATTGAAAATTAATCCAATAAACCCCATTCTTTTTGCATTTTACTCATGATTGAGTCTAGTATTTTTTAGAGAAAAAATATTTTCATTTCATGCATTTTCTGATTTAATGGGAATTTTACATTTTAATTGATATTAAAATGGTTATGTTTGATACATAATTTTGTGGAATTTAGTGTGATCACTTGGTGATGATTTTGATCCTAATTTTTTGTGTGTGATTAGGGTAGACATGTATGATCCCATAGAATTTTTCTAACATTTTTGTGATGAAAATAGGTGTGCTTTCTAGATTGATATTTAGGTGCTTCCTTTTAGGGTTTAGGTTTGATACCTTGTAATGTAGGATTTAGTTCTAGGTCTAATTTGATGGTTTGATCTTTGAAATTAATGCGGTAGAGTCACGATTGACCTAGGTTCCCATAGATATTTTTATAGGATTTTACAATTGATTTTAGTATTTTAGTTAGGACTAACTTTAGTACTAGGTTTTAGGTGATCCTAACTTACTAATTCAACTAGTTTAACCTTCTCTAGTCCCCTTATATTAGGGTTTTGCTTTGTTTGCCTTTGGTTGAGATTGAAGACAAGTTGAAGACAAGATGAGGATGCTTGAAGTTTCTTGAAGTTGCTTGGAGCTTGGATTTGTTTGTTCCTGAAGGTGTCTGATGAAGTTTAGGAGATAGGAGACCTAGGGAGAGCCTTATAGTCAGAATGATTTCTTTCAGAAACATGGAAAGAATCTTGTGCTTCCATTCCTCCCAATGACTAAAAGTATTTCTTAGATATTCACATCCCTCCTTTGGAGGGATGAGTGGCTTTATCTGGGAAGTAGAACTTTGAGGGAACCAGTCTCTCATGATGATGAACCCTTACAGGCTTCCTTTGGTTGTCAGTAAGCTGTTTATCATTTCCTCTCATCTTGTTAAATCAATTGTCTTCTGGTTTGAGTATCTTGAGAGATGTTAGACTTGAGTGTGAAGATGAGGACTTCACTGAAGAGTGTGGAAGAGGATGATTCCTTGAGCATTGCCATTGCAGCTGAAGCTTGAAGAGCAAGAAGAACAAGTTGATACTTGAAGGTCCAATGGAGATTGAATGAAGAGCTGAGGCTTGAGAAAGAATTGAAGGGTGAAGTTTGTTGCACCCCAAAATTTTACCAACATTTATTTACCCATAAAGTGTTTGAAGGTTGATACCTTCATCAGAAAACTCAAAAGATCCTCAGAGGAATTGGTTGAAACCAAGGTTGTGTGCTTCATAACTTGAGAGTTGTGGGTGCTCCTCAGATGATTCTGAGACTGTGAGGATAGACTTGAAGCTTTGAGAAAGCTTATGAGATGTCTTGAAAGCCATCATGAAGCCCAGAGAGGTCATTGTACAAGAATTCAGAAGATTCAACCATGAGTGGTAGAATTAAGGTTTGACTGGGTCAACCCTAGGTCAACTGATGATTTGGAGAGGGTTGAGACCTAATCCAAGAGCCATGTGATCATGGAATGATGTATTGAAGTTTTATAAGGATGATTCATAGACCAACTCATCATTATTGAGGAGTTTGAGAAGTTTTAAGCTAGGGTTTCTAAGGATTGATAGTGTAAAATCCCCTAGTTTATTCCCTATCTTCCAGGCAGTTTTAGCTCAAGATGTGATTGTCATCTCATCTTCCCCACAACATGAATGTTGTAGAGATTGTTCTTAGCTTTAATTTTAGTGGTGGAAGTCCTTGATAGGATTTGCAGAGCTCAAGTTATGGTTTTGACAAATTACAGGTCATCTGAGGTATGTGAATCTGGGTCCTTGAAAGTCACCCAACTTGCAGACAACTTTTGCCCTAGTAGGATGATTCCTATGGATTCTTGGTCGACATTAATGTTTAAGAGCATCTTCTTATCTTTCTAGAGAGTACTAGAAGTCCTTGATAGGATTTGTAGAACTCAACTTATGGCTTTGACAAGCCAAGGGCATTTTGGTCATTTGGAAGTTATAGGTCATTTCAAGCATAAGGCCATATCTCCTACTTCCAAGCATCAAATGGAAAAATCTTCAACATCAAAGTTGCTTAGAATGATGTTTTAAGGCTAGTAGGGTGGTCATAAGATGTTGAAAATACTCATAGCAAAAGGTGATAAAAATGGCCTAAAAATGAGGCATAAGTTAATTCAAGTGAAATGGAAAATCATAAATCCCAAGTTCTAAATCCAAACCATGTCATATGATAGGTCATTTTGACTCCAAATGACATTCTAAGAACAATGGTTCAGCCATAATTTTTATTTGAGGCTTGCATCATGGGGTTGCTTTGTAATTGGATTGCTTGCATAATTGGGTACCAAACCAAAACAAGGAAAAGCTTAATAAACAAGGTGTTTATGCGTTGTATCTTGTATTAAATATCATGTAAGGAGATATTCAAGTCAGTTACCAAGTGTACAAAGGTTTTTTTGCATGAGATACCATGATATGAGAAGTGAAAATGAAAATTACCATATCATGAAATCTTCAAGTTCTTTCTAGATGATTCTAGGAGGTTCTAGACTTTTCTAAACCTATCTATATATTGGATACAACTTGCATTGGTGAAAGGTTGGTGATAGTTGGTGTTAATTATGGAAGAGAATAGAGATTGAAATCCAAAAACTCCATTTGCAAATCACATTGAATCTTCATATTCTTCTTCATTACCATTCCATTTTTCTTCACAAATCATCTCCATAAACATTCCTGAGTGTGTTCATGCTAGCTTGAGGTTCCATTGATGAAGAATTGAAGGAGTTCCAATTGAAATTGCAAGGAAGCAAATTGCATTGGATTTTGAAGTACAAGTTCTCTACATCAAATCTCTTGCAAACAGAGGAAGATTCATCATCTAGGGAGTGTTCTTGAGGAGCTACAAGGCTTGGATTGAAGAATTTCATCACCTACCATTTCAAGAAGCAAGGTATGCAAAACCTTTTCTACACCTCAATCTAGGCATGGCTAGGGTTAATTATTAGCATAAAACTATTAGAGACAATTAGGTGGTCCATTTTGATGAGTTTGGGACTGATTGGAGAAGTTTCATTAATGGTGGTCAATTCTTGATGGAGCTAGAACATGCTATATATTGAGTGTTAAGGCAAGATTATTGGTTGATTTTAATGAGTATAATGCAAGGATCATTTTCATGTAAAGAAAGTTAAGTTTGGTGAAGGTCGAAAGTTGATGATACTTTGATATTGCAAGGTTACACCATTCGGGTTGGGGGATAGAGTTTGTTTCCATGAAATCTAAGGCCACAGTTGTGTTCAGCTTGGAAAGTAGAGCAAAATTGGTCTTTACATCGCGTTGATTGGTGGAGAAACGAAGGAGAACGATGGAGTAGAAATCTGGTGCATGAGTCTTGCGTTTCCATGAAGGTTTCTGAAAACCCTAGCGCTAGGTTGAAGATGAAGTGGCAACCGTTGATCGCGCGTATGACTTGTTGACTGGAGAAAGATCCCACGGTACATATTCAAACGCGAAATAGGAGGGAAGTCTGAAGGATGAAACGCCGCGTTTCATTTAAACGCTGGCCTGGGCTTTACGTGAATTTTGCTAACGCCACCCCCATTCAGGCCCAATATCATTTTTGAACTGAATATCATTACTTAATGCACCGTCCATTTCTCATTTCTTTTATGATTTTTTATTTTATTTCTGAATTAGATAATGGGCCTGGCGCGATTGTTATTGATACCCCTAGGTTGGGCCCATTCCAAATTTGCACTGAAAATTGTTTCTATTCGCACCATAGTTTTTCCTTTTCTTTTGATTTTAGCATTTAATTTCTGATTTTAAACTGGGCCCAGGCGCGTTTCTAACGCCACCCCCCTATCTGAGCCCAAATGAGATTCTAACTGCATTTTATTACTGCTTGCACCCCATGATCTTTTCTCATATTATTTTCACTCCAATTTTTCTTAATCTTTAAAAATTCATATAAAATTGAAAATCAATATTTTTGCTTGGGAATTTTTTCTCCACTTTCCATTTTCTGTCTAGAAAAATATAAAATCATAAAATTGCCATTTTATTTCATTTTTATATTTTTTTCATATTTTCTATTTTAATTGCTTTTTAATGCTTTTAAGTTGATACCTTAATTTGTAGAATTTAGTTAGGGTAGTTACCTTTAGATTTTTAGGTCAATCTTTTTAGGGTAGTTAGATGTATGTTTTAAGTTCCCCCTGAAATAATTCCATATTTTTGTGATGATTTTTAGGATAGTTTTGATTAGGTAATTCTAGGTAGTGTAGAATTAGGTTAAAACTTCAACATAGGTCCATGATAACTTTAGATTTTGGGTTGGTAGGACAATTTAGACTATGGGGAATATATGGGTATTAAGGGTAGGTAGGTAGGAACCCTTAGAAATTATATTAGGATTTAATATAATAGCCTGCTATTTTTAGTTGATTTTTGTATTGGTTGATTGTTTGTGTTGCCTTTAGGGCATGTTTGTTTAGTTTGCTTTGCTTTGTGAGCTTGGAAAGCTTGGTATCTCATTGTGGAGCATTGTGGAGCCTACTAGAAGATTTGAAGATGCATGGAGGAGCTTGAGAGCTTGTTCTTTTTGCTTTTTGTTTTGTTTCTAGGGTTAGGAACTAGGAAGAGCTTAGATATAGATAACTTCTTTCTCAAACATGGATGGTATCATTCACCTCCATTCCTCCCTATGATTCAAAGTCCTTTTATGGAATACACCTCTCTCCTTTGGAGGGATAAGTGCTATATCTAGGAAGTAGAACTTTTGAGGGAACCATTCCTTTGATGTTGAACCCTTACAGGTCACCTTTGGTGATCAAATAAGCAGTTCAATATCCCCCAGCTTATCCAGTAAGTGATTTTCTCTGGTTTTGATTGTCTTGAGAGATGCAGAGCCTGAGCTTGAAGATAAGGACTTCATTGAAGAGTATTGAAGAGGATGAATCCTTGAAGATTGCCATTCCAGCTGAAGCTTGAAGAGCATGAAGATCAAGTTGATACTTGAAGATCCCTGAAGATTAGGTGAAGCCTGAAGGTGGAGCTGATCAAGAAGCTGAAGCTTAAGGGAGAAGATGAGTTGAAACTCATGTTGTAGGGTGAAACCTGGAAAAGCAAACTGATGTTTGTCAAGAGCAATTGATACCTGAAGTCTGAAGACTGAGTTGCTGCTGGAGGAGCTGAGGATTTCTTCTATTTTCTTTTCTGTATTGTGTGTTTTGCTTGACTTGTCTGTTGCATTAGATTAAGTCCATATCTAGAATAGGTAGAATCTAGGAGCATGATTGCACTAGAGGTTGAGTTGCTCCCTCTGCTTGTATTGTTACTGTGTGGCTTTGCTTGCGGGTATTCGGTAGAGCCCAGCTCCCTTGCCCATGTGGTTTGTTTGCCTGATGGCATTTCATTTCATTTTATCTGTATGATTGCAGTTTACTGTTTATTGCTTGATAGCATGTTGTTTATATTTCAGTATGATTACTGTTATTTCATGACTGGCTTGAGGTTGAGATGAGCTTGTGGAGGCTGAAGCCCCACACACATTTCCTCCCTCACTTGCATTGCATGCATTTTACTGTTAAGCTGATGCTTTGTCTGTTTTGGTGTATCATTGACATGATCCCTTAGGACTCTCATTTCCTTGGATAAGGATTTGATGATAGACTTTTAGGTTGAAACCTATGCATGACAACTTCTAGGAGTTCCCTGTTCAAACCTCAACCATAGGGTGAATCCATGGCATGATAACAGTAGGACTTGATAGTCTCCCTCCTAGTCGGGCCTGTTCTCTTCTCATCTCAAAACAGTTTAAGATACAATAATCATGAATGATTTCTTTCGTACGTTACGAGCCTTAAGCTACCTGAGAAAGGATTGTGGGAGAGTTTCTTTTCCACAGTCTGGATGTTTAGTATGGTACCCTTTGGGTGACATGCGACGCATTCACTCTCAGGTCATAGTCTCTAGTGCGGACGAAATCGCAAACACAATAAAAAACACTTCTTTCGTAAAAGACAGGAAATAAACCGTAGTTTCCCGAACTACGTGAGCTCTGATCTCTCATGCCTGTTGAGAGTACGTAGGCACAAGATGGTGATGTCTTGGCGAGCTACCTTCCCCCGTAACCCTTCGTAGGCCGAACTACGTTGACTCTGATTTCTCATTCTCTGATGAGAATACGTAGGCATAAAGCGCGACACTTTGCCGAGTCATTTTTCTTTTTCTTTTTCAGCCAGCCTTGATAGGTAGGTAGAATAAAACCAACCCGTCCAAGTAAACACAACAAGCGAGGATCCCGTTGAGTACGACGGACGTGAGGGGTGCTAATACCTTCCCCTTGCGTAACCGACTCCCGAACCCAGACAATGGTTGCGATGACCTTGTCTTACCCTTTTTCATCAGGTTTTTCCGATCGTTTCCTTTCCCGCTCTGAGGGATAAATAACGAAAGGTGGCGACTCTTCTGTCATGCCGGCACCTCATTTTCGCGCAAGCGACAGCTGGCGACTCTGCAGGGGACTCCAACGGTTCCCTGCGAGAGTCAATCCTAACGCTTGTATGTTTACCTGTCGGGTTGCGTTTATTTATCGCATTTTACTTCTCGCACTTTATTTCCCGCATTTTATATTCAGTATAATATGATTATTTGTGCTGTTGTGGGATGGGAGTTCTGATGAGTGAGAAGCCAGACCCAGGCTTGAGTGCACCATAGACTTAGAGTGGAAATTAGTGGGCACGTGCTTGCTTTGCAGGAACTAGTGTCTCATGAAATCCACGCTCAGACGAGGTTCATCCGGTTGGCTTCACTTTCAACCCTTTGGGTTGAGACGGTTGCTGGTTTGGTGGATTGTCGACTCTGGGGACCGATCTTTTGTGATTCAGCTAAGTGAGGCCGCTTCATGAGCTAGTGATGCCACACCTTCTGGGTATCGTATCACCCCTCTTGAAAGTCTGTGACGCTGATGAACGCATATGATGCCATACCTTGAGTCAGTTTAGGTCCATACCTGTGAGTGGGATTGGGTTTATTGCAGGAAACTTTGACCTTCAGACTACCTGGTTTTCTCGACAGTGAATCAGTTGTGTTGGTACCAGGGTTCTCAATTACAGATATGTCTGTTCTTGATAGAGCAAGTTTCGATCAGAGGATCTTATCATCAGGTGTATGTATGTTCTTGATAGAGCAGGTTTTGATCAGAGTATTGTCATCAGTTGTTTGTTCTTGATAGAGCAGATTTTGAGTGGGGTCTGAAGATCTCATCAGCAGCTGTATGTTTGTTCTTGATAGGGCAGATTTTTGATTCGGGGTCTGAAGACTTCATCAGCAGATAGTTCTTGATCATACATCCGAGGTCCTTATTATCAGACATTCGTTCTTGACAGAGCAGAATTTTGATCCTACGTATATGGTCCTACTAGATGGTTGTTCTGGGAAGATCAGATCTGTGGTCCTACACCGGGGTTTTCTTCTCATCAGTGGTCGTGGTTTTGTTGATACAGAATCTCCGCAGCACCAGTTGCCTGGATATATTATTGCATGACTGCATTTTGCATTAGTTTGCATATTCATTTGCATTCCATTAACGTGTGTCTGTGTTGCAGGTACCGTTTCCCCGATCCAGGATTTCTTGCCTCCTATTGTATTGTTATGGCCTCTCTCTCAGGAAGACTGTTGCGTACAAGTTCCCGACCCCTGATGTGTCGAAGTTGGCTGGTTTGATAGCTCTAGCAGGTGATTCTGTGAAGGATGGGTTCAGAAAATCTTATGGCAGGTTGCTCAATTTGGTTTGCAAGCCTTCTGTGTTCGAGTTGAATGGGTTGCATGCTCTGTTGCAGTTCTACGACCCTCCGCTGAGATGTTTCACTTTTCAGGACTTCATTCTTGCGCCGACGCTGGAAGAGTATGCTGATTTACTGGGTGTGCCGATCAAGAGGCAGATGCCTTTTGTCCACATGGATGCTGAGCCTGATCTGGATGGTTTAGCTTCTTCACTGTATTTGGACGCCTCTGAGTTAGTGTTGACTAGTTGGAACAAGGTTCCGGGGTTCTCCTTGCAGTTTCTGGTGGTTAAGGCTCAGCAGTGTGCCAAGGACAGATGTTGGGACGCGTTCAATGCCATCCTCGCCCTATGCATATATGGCATTATCCTGTTCCCCAACATGCCGGATTTTGTAGACTTTGATGCGTTCCACATCTTTGCTTCAGGGAATCCAGTCCCTACTTTGATCGGAGATGTCTATCACTCAGTCCACTACAAAAATGAGAACCGGAGAGGGAAGAATGTCTCATGCTGTGTACCTTTGCTGTACAAATGGCTTGATAGCCATCTGCCCAAGAGGGGTCCTTTCGTCTTGTCTGCAGCCACAACTGAGTGGCCTGAGCGTCTGATGAGTTTATCTGCAGAGGATATTGATTGGTTCGATAGAGACAGGTTGGGTACTGAGGTGATCTTCAGTTGCAGCGGGTTTCCTAATGTGCCTCTGATAGGTAGGAAGGGTTGCATAAACTACAATTTGTCGTTGCTGGTTCGACAGTTCGCGTATGCTTTGAGGACTCCGCCGAAGGAGGAAGAGGTACAGGAATCTCTATACCTCACGGGTACTTTAGAAGGGGATTTGTTGTCCAAGCTTCAGCGTACGAGGAACAGTATCAGTAAGAGAGGAAAGCCTTTGTTGGGAAAGAGCAACAGTCAAGCCTACCCTCCGTATACAACATGGATCAGAGCCAGAGCCAATGCCATAGGGATGCCATTTCCTCATACCAAGCCAGAAAGCTCTCTAGCAGTCGAAGAGCCTACTACTGTGCCCATTCATCAGCATAACCAGGTATTAGCTGAGCGGGATGAATTGAAGCGGGCGAACGCATAACTGGAGAAGGAGTTAGCTCAGCTTCGAAGCGAGAGGAACGAGGTCGTGCATGCTTTCAAAAAGCAAACAGAGTTGGTGAACCAATTGGGTACAGACCTGGCGAAGCAGATTGCCGATCGTGAGCGCATGGGTCAAGACTTTAGGGCTGTTAACGACGTACTAGCTACGAAGAAGCAGCATTTGGACGAGGCATATCGGAGGATATCCAAGTTCGACCAGCACTGGAAGGCTTCCCTGGCCACCAGGAAAGAGCGGGAGGATAAACTGATGCTGCAGATCTCCAAGCTGAAAGCCAAGGTGAAGGACAGCGAGCAGAGGTTTGATGAAGAAACCGCCCGCAAGTACGCCGCCGAAGGCCAACTCAACAAAGCTCTTGCTAACCTGAAGGAGCACAAGCTGATGTTTGAGTCAAAGAAGCGGAAACTAGAGGATTGCTTCGGCGAAGGAGCATGGGAAAGTTCAGTTCAGGGACTTCAGTATACCATTTTGCAGAGGGAACTACTCATCGAGGGGTTGCTCACTTTGCCAGATCATCCAAAGACGAAGGAGTTATTAGCAGAGTATCGCGCCCGTGGCCGTACTTGACTAGTTGTATTCCTTTTGTTTTGATCTTTGTTGTATGCTGACCATCACCAGGCTTGTTGGCTGAGGTCACGCTGTTGATTTGTCTTGTACTCGGTGATGCTATGTACTGCCTTGATAGGCTTTCCTTATATATATGAGATTGATGTTTCCATGATTGGGCTCGGACTTCTTCTTATTATTATTATCAGCACCAACACTCAAGCACTAGGATCGGGGGAAATCTCCCAAACACACAGACACACGCATGCATCTGCATGAAGCATTTGCATGGCGTACATTTTGTTGTTTTTCCTAACCTTTAGTGTTTGCAGGTTTTTTCAGGTTCACAGGTTTCAGACTGTCTCCGGTGATTCCAGGATTGATCAGAGACTCATTCACTGTTATTCAACTCGAGCTAATCAGACCAGGATTATGGATAAGGTGTAGACAGATGTCCAGGAGCTCCGTGAGCGGATGGATCGCTTTATGGAACTGATGCAGGTGGTCGCCAATGGTCAAGACCAGCTCAGGACTTTGGTTCAACCTTTGATCTCCAGGGTTGATAGTAACGACATACTTCACGGTGGGGCTGTGCCTACTCCTCCACTAGTTGATACTCTGCAGAATGGTGTCCCCGTGGCCGGGGGCAACGGCAGTGCTAATGGCAATGTGATGGCCAACATCGGACTCAATACGACAGGCGTCGGCAATGGTAGTCTGGGAGCTAATGTCAACATCGGGCCGGTCAACGGCAATGCTGGTGTCGGGAATCTGTTGGTGCCTCAACCGTGGCTTGAGGATCATCAGGATGATGTGTTTTCTCAAAGAGGTGCGGAAGCGGAGTTGAATGCTGAAGCGCGCCTCAGATTCAAAGCACTAGAAGATAAAATGAGAGACATTGAGAATCAGAATACTTTGGGCGTTGATATGTCCAAGCTGGGGTTAATTGCTGATTTCAAGGTACCTCCTAAGTTCAAGGTGCCTGTCTTTGAGAAATATAAGGGTACTACTTGCCCTCGTGTCCACTTGCGATCGTACTATAGAAAGATGTCTGCCTATTCCGAAGATGAGAAGTTGCTGATGCACTTCTTTCAAGATAGTCTTTCTGGGCCATCCCTCGAGTGGTACATGGGCTTGGAGCCCACTAGCGTGCGCACCTGGAAAGATCTCGCTGAAGCGCTTGTCCTCCACTATCAGTACAATAACGACTTGGCCCCGAACCGAGTTCAGCTCCAGAACCTTTCGCAGAGAAATAATGAAGGATTTAAGGAGTACGCCCAACGGTGGCGTGAGTTGGCTGCTCGTGTTAAACCGCCGATGGTTGAGCGCGAGCTCGTGCAGATGTTTGTGGCTACCCTCCCGGGAATCTACTATGAAAAGTTAGTCAGCGGTATGTCTGGGACGTTCTCTGCTCTCATTACCATGGGCGAGCACGTCGAGAATGGTATCAAGATCGGGAAAATCCAAGGTGAGTCCTCCTCAGCTGGAGGAGGTGAAAAGAAACCTTATGCTGGTAAACATCGAGAAGGAGATGCGAGCGCTGTGACCAACGCTCGGAGAAAGGGCAAGGGCCCTCAGCAGCAGATAGCCAGTATAAATATCCCAGCAGCTCCGCAGCAGCAGCAACAGCAACCTAATCAACAGGGATATAGAAAGTACCAGAATCGGGCACCTTTGACAAACCGTCACTTCGAGGCTCCGCCTATGTCGTACGCGCAACTCTTGCAGACGTTGCTTCAGCTTCAGTTGGTCCAGAAGAGGATGATGGCTCCCTTGACAGGGGCACCTCCACCAGGGTACGACGCAAATGCCGCTTGTGATTTCCATACAGGGCACCTGGCCATACAATCGAGAACTGCAAAGCCTTTAAGCACAAGGTGCAGGACCTGGTAGATGCCAAGATTATTAATTTCTCCGATAATGTGCCCAATGTTACGAAAAACCCTATGCCGAATCATAGGGGAGGCGGAGTGAACGCCATTATCGAAGAAGAGAGTGCAGATCTGTTGACTGATGTCAAAGACCTAAAGACGCCACTTAGCTTCGTCAAAGCTAAGTTGTTGAAGAAAGGGTTCTTTCCAGGATGCGGAGAGTTATGCATGGACTGTGCTACACATTCTGATGGGTGTGAGCAGCTGGTAGAAGGTATCCAAAGTCTGATGACTGAGGGTATTTTGCAGTTCAGCCAGAGGGCTGAAAGTGTATCAGGAGAGGTAGTGTTGAAGTAGGCCGATGAAGTCGCCACCATCGCCATTCCTCGCCAACCAATAACCATTTCTGCGCCCCGACCGCCTACTATCACTATTACCAAAGCTGGGCCGATCCCATTCGAGAGCACTAACGCCGTTCCGTGGCATTACGGCGCCGAAGTCTATTGCAATGGTCAGAAGTTAGAGCTAGAGCCGTATGGGTCGACTGTGGAGAATCTCGCAGGAATCAGTGGTATTACCCGTAGCGGAAGAATGTTTGCACCGACAGAGGTGGTGGCAGAGAAAGCGGTCAGAGCTGATGTGGCCGATAAGGGTAAAAGCAAAGTCGTCGAAGAGGTCCCGGGTGGGGTAGAGAAAGATTTGCTTGTCAAACATGTCGAGGAGTTTATGCGGTTAATCAAAAAGAGCGACTACAAAATTGTAGACCATCTCCATCAGACGCCGTCGAAGATTTCTATTCTCAACCTGTTGCTGTGTTCTGAAGCGCACCGCAACGCGTTACTGAAGGTATTGAATGCTGCCTACGTACCGCAAGAGATATCCGTGAATCAGCTAGAAGAGGTGGTAGCACATGTTAATGCTGGCAATGGGCTAGGTTTCACAGATTTAGAGCTGACTCCTAAAGGGAGAGATCACAACAGCGCCTTGCACATCTCGATAGAGTGCAGGGGCACAATCATGTCGCATGTCCTGGTGGACACGGGTTCGTCGCTTAATGTCCTTCCGAAGAAGGCATTAATGAAGTTGGACACTCGCGGATTGCTTTGTACGCCCAGTGATCTGGGGGTGAAAGCATTTGACGGAACTAAGCGCCACGTTTTCGGGGAGTTGACCCTGCCAATCCAAGTTGGTCCGGAAACGTTCGATACGGTCTTCTATATCATGGACATCATGCCTGCCTACAGTTGCCTCTTAGGTCGGCCATGGATCCATGCTGCTGGTGCCGTGACGTCTACGTTGCACCAAAAGCTCAAATATGCTGTCGGGGGAAGCATAGTGACCGTCTGTGGTGAGGAGGACATAATGGTGAGCCATTTGTCATCCTTTAAGTATGTGGAAATGGATGGCAAAATCCATGAAACTCTCTGCCAAGCATTTGAAGCCGTCAAAGTGAAAGAGGTAGCTCCTGTCGTCACAGAGAAGCCAGAGATGAATCTCTCCTCATTCAAAGAAGCTCGGGCCGTCGTCGAAGCCGGTTCCACCCCAGGCTGGGGGCATATTTTGGAGATACCAATCAAGCAAGATAAGTTTGGATTGGGGTATTCTCCTGAAGCTGAAGCTTCTTCTTCTTCGTCTAGCAGCACGTCTCGTGGTAAGGGGCCGATCCTATTTACTAGTGGCGGAGTGATCTTCGAAATCATCAACGCGGCGTCTGAAGACAGCGGGGATAGCGATTGTGATCTCGACTCTTGGATTCAGCCAAGCGAGCCGGGCAAGCGCCTCAACAATTGGACCATCAAGGAAATTATCCAGCTGACAAGTGAAGTGTAATGATTTGCTTTTTACAATCATTGTACAACCCTATGTCCTACCCGAGGCATAGCGGTTTTATTGTCAGGGCCTTGTTGGATTATGTACATGCATTTTGTTAATAAATCAAAGGCGTTTTCTTCGTATTCAAATATTGTGTTCTCTGTTATTCCTGTTTTATATTTGTTTTGAAAAACAGTAAAATGGCAACGGGGTTTGTGCTAACCTGCATATTCTTGTTTTAAACTTAACCCTTGTTATTGCAGGATCCACATAACAAATGACATCGACTCTGGACCTTCTACGACTCACTACGACTTCGATTTCCCGATCTATCAAGCCGAGGAAGAGATTGATGAAGACGAAGACCTTCCGGAAGAGTTGGCCCGCTTGTTGAAGCAAGAGGAAAAGGTTATTCTGCCTCACGAGGAGGAAATTGAGATCGTAAATCTGGGTTCTGAAGAGCTCGTCAGAAATGTTAGAGTAGGGGCTGCGCTGCAGAGTGATGTCAAGCATAGATTGGTCGAGATGCTGCGAGAGTATAGTGACGTCTTTGCTTGGTCATACGAAGATATGCCCGGACTTGACACGGACATCGTGGTCCACCGCTTGCCGTTGCGAGAAGATTGCCCTCCAGTCAAGCAGAAGCTCAGGAGGACGAGACCAGACATGGCTGTAAAAATCAAAGAAGAAGTCCAGAAGCAGTTGGACGCAGGATTTTTAGCCGTCACCACTTACCCTCCGTGGGTCGCCAACATAGTGCCTGTACCGAAGAAGGACGGTAAGGTACGCATGTGCGTCGATTATCGGGATTTGAATAGGGCGAGCCCTAAAGATGATTTCCCGTTGCCTCATATCGATGTGTTGGTCGACAACACAACCCAGTTCTCCGTGTTTTCGTTCATGGATGGCTTCTCCGGTTACAATCAGATCAAGATGGCACCGGAGGACATGGAGAAAATGACGTTTATTACCCCTTGGGGAACATTTTGCTATAAGGTAATGCCCTTCGGTATGAAGAACGCAGGGGCCACTTACCAGCGAGCAATGGTAACTTTGTTTCATGATATGATTCATCATGAGATCAAGGTCTATGTTGATGAAATGATTGCAAAGTCCCAAACGGAGGAAGAGCATCTGGTCAACTTATTGAAGCTTTTTGAGAGGCTTAGGAAGTTCAGGGTGTGGCTGAATCCTAACAAGTGCACTTTCAGAGTGCGGTCCGGAAAGTTGCTGGGGTTTATTGTTAGTGAACGAGGTATCGAGGTTGATCCTGCGAAAATAAAAGCCATTCAAGAAATGCCAGCGCCGAAAACAGAAAAAGAAGTTCGTGGTTTCTTGGGCCGAATAAACTACATTGCAAGGTTTATCTCTCAGCTCACGGCCACTTGTGAACCGATGTTCAAGCTTTTAAAGAAAGATCAGGCGATTACTTGGAATGAGGATTGCCAGAAGACATTCGATAAGATAAAGCAGTATCTTCAAGAACCTCCAATATTGATACCCCCAGTGGCTGGACGACCTTTAATCATGTACCTGACGGTTCTGGAGAATAGTATGGGGTGTGTTCTCGGTCAGCACGACGAGACGGGCAGAAAAGAGCATGCCATTTACTACTTGAGTAAAAAGTTCACTGAGTGTGAATCTCGATACTCGATGCTGGAGAAGACGTGTTGTGCACTAGCTTGGGCTGCCAAACGTCTACGACAGTACATGCTCAATCACACCACCATGTTAATTTCGAAGATGGATCCGATCAAGTACGTCTTCGAGAAGCAGGCTCTTTCGGGCAGGATTGCCAGATGGCAAATGGTGTTAACGGAATATGATATTCAGTACGTGTCCCAAAAGGCCATCAAGGGAAGCGTATTGTCTGATTACCTTGCCGAGCAGCCGATCGAGGACTACCAGCCGATGAAGTTCGAATTCCCTGACGAGGATATTATGTTTCTCAAAGCGAAGGATTGCGATGAGCCATTGCCCGGCGAGGGGCCAGATAGGAAATCCCAGTGGAAGTTGATATTCGATGGAGCGGTTAATTCCTATGGAAGTGGCATCGGGGCGATCATCACGACTCCCCACGGATCCCACATCCCGTTTACCGCGAGACTGACGTTTCCAGTTACCAACAATGAGGCGGAGTACGAAGCATGCATTATGGGTCTAGAAGAGGCAATTGATTTGAGAATCAAGAACCTAGACGTATATGGTGACTCAGCGCTCGTGATCAACCAAATTAAAGGGGAGTGGGAGACTCGTCAATCGAATTTGGTGCCGTATATGAATTATGCCCGAAGGCTACTTCCATTCTTCGATCGAGTGGAACTTCATCATGTACCCAGAGCTGAAAATCAGATGGCTGATGCCTTAGCCACGTTGGCTTCAATGTATAAAGTCAATTTTTGGAATGAGGCTCCAAGAATTGTCCTTTCGCGTCTTGATAGACCGGCATTTGTCTTTGCAATCGAGGATGCCGCCGACGGCAAGCCATGGTTCCACGACATCCAGACTTTCCTTATGACTAAGGAATATCCTGCGGGTGCGTCAACCCAGGATAAGAAGACTCTGGGGAGGCTGTCTGGAAACTTTTATCTCAATCCTGATGGAGTGTTGTATAAGAGAAACCACGATCTCGTGCTACTCAGATGTGTAGATGAGAAAGAGGCGAGTATGCTCATGGAGGAAGTCCATGAAGGCACATTTGGTACGCACGCCGGCGGGCATGCTATAAAGAGAAAGATCCTGAGAGCAGGATACTACTGGCTGACTATGGAGTCGGATTGCTTCAGATTCGCGAAGAGATGTCATAAATGCCAGATTTATGCTGATAAAGTTCATGTGTCGCCGTGCCCGTTGAATGTCATGTTCTCCCCTTGGTCGTTCTTCATGTGGGGCATCGACATGATAGGCAAGATCGAACCCACTGCATCTAACGGTCATCGCTTCATTCTGGTAGCTATCGACTACTTCACCAAGTGGGTGGAGGCAGCCTCGTACGCTAATGTGACCAAGCAGGTAGTGGCTAAATTCATAAAGAGGGACATCATCTGTCGTTATGGAATTCCTGAGCGGATCATTACTGATAATGGTTCGAATTTGAATAACAAGATGATGAAGGAGCTGTGCCAGAGCTTCAAGATTGAACACCACAACTCATCTCCTTACCGGCCGAAGATGAATGGCGCCGTCGAAGCCGCCAATAAGAACATAAAGAAGATTGTTCAGAAGATGGTTGTGACCTACAAAGATTGGCACGAGATGCTACCATTTGCATTGCACGGTTACCGTACGACGATGCGTACGTCGACCGGGGCAACTCCTTTCTCCTTGGTGTACGGTATGGAAGCTGTCCTACCGTTAGAAGTGGAGATTCCTTCTTTGCGAGTTTTGGTTGATGTGAAACTCGACGAGGCAGAATGGATTATGAATCGCTTGAACCAACTCAGCCTGATGGACGAGAAGAGGTTAGCATCGATTGCATTTGGTCGTCTGTACCAAAGCCGAATGAAGAAAGCTTATGATAAGAAGGTGCGTCCTAGAAGCTTTCAGACGGGTGATCTCGTCCTAAAGAAGATTCTTCCGCCACACTCCGATCACCGGGGCAAGTGGACTCCGAATTACGAAGGGCCGTACGTCGTCAGCAAGGTCTTCTCGGGAGGAGCTTTGTTGTTATCCACGATGGATGGTGAAGATTTTGCATCCCCGATGAACGCGGACGCAGTTAAAAAATACTTTGCTTGAAAGCGACCCGCTGGACAAAAAAGAAAGAGTCCAGGCAAAAAAGGGGCATCCCGGCGAACCAAAAACAGAATAAAAGGTTCGGGCAAAAATTAGGGATATATTGAAAAAATGTACACCCGCGAAGTCGAAAACCTACACTGGGCGGCTTCGGTAAAAAAGGGTATCCCGGTGAACTGAAAACCCGTAAAGGCCGGTTCACGCAAAAGTTAGGGATTTGAATAAGCAAATGACTGCGTTCCGCGTGCGGACTTTCATTGTTTAGTGGTTCGGAGGACCTGAGGGCTGTTTATCTGAATCAACCTCTTCCGAAGCTGAAGCGTCGGAGAAGTATCGAGGTTGAGTGAGTCTTAGAGGGATTAACTCATGGTGTTCGTCTACGCCTCGTTGCCGACATTTGTATATACTGATGTATATTTATGTGTTATTTTTGCGCGGCTTCCTCATTCCAGGAGCTTGCCTCTGTTGTAAAACATTTTTTACCCATTTAGGGGTTCATTATCAATAAAATGCATATTATTCAGCAATTCTGTTTGCCTGTTCAGCATTTATCTGTTTTGTTTGCGAAAGAAAACACCGATGTTTTTGATAAAATGCGCATACATAAACTTACTGGCCTAGGCCACTGATTGTTGAAACAATTAACTACTTGAATATTGTCACGAGATAATAACCTTGATAGGTCCCTTTGAGAAGGGTATCTTGTCTGTTTGTTTGTGTTGTTACAGGTGTAGCATATTCCAGACAGTGCGTCGTGCGCGTCCCCGAAGCAGGACGATTCCTCCTTCTCCAGCAGAGTTCAGTGGCCTCCCCCTGCAGAGTCTGAACGCAAGATCGTGAGCGTTGATATGTCTCCCCAGGCAGAGATGATTCTCTTCCCCAAGCAGACGCATCCTGAAGGAACGTCACCTCCTCAGCTGAGTCACGCGCCGAAGCATGATTTCTTTCCCCAGCACCGGGTCTCAAGTGCAGGTTTCGTAGGAAACTATTCGTACGCCAAAGTATGCAGCAACTGATGGTTCCGGACTGAAGTCTCCAGCGGAATTGAGATTCCCCACCAGAGTCGTATTCTCTCCCGAAGTTGGATGACTCCCTCTTCCCCAGTAGAGTGTTGGAACAGCTGATGCTGTATTCCCCTGCAGAGTTGTACTCTCCCCCGAAGCCGGATGATTCCTTCTTCCCCAGCGAAATTGAAATTCCTCATCAGAGTTGTACTCTCCAGTGAAGTAGAATGATTTCTCCTTCCTCGGCTGAGTCCGCAGACCCCCAAGAGAGCCGAATCCTTGGAAGCAGTTGAGACCGTGAGTGGTTTTCCCTAGCAGAGCTTTGAACAGCTGACGCTGTATTGCCCCAGAGTCGTATTCTCTAGAGAAGCAGAATGATTTATCCTTCCCCAGCCGAGTTTGCAGATCCCTAAGAGAGCCGAATCCTTGGAAATTGATCAGACCATGATTGGTTTTTTCCCAGCGGAGTGTTGAGCAGCTGAAGTTGTTTCCCCACAGAGTTATCATTCCCAGAAGAGTAGCCGAGACGGCAACGCAGTTACTCCCGCGATTGACATCGCTTTCTATCAGCAGGTCCCGGTTCTCGTAGAGCTTCGCCCCCTGCAGCAATCAACTGAGGTAGTTCCCCCCGCAGCAGTCAACTGAAGATCATTTCCCCAGACGAAGTCCAATTAATATTGGCGTGGCCACGTTCTCCTCAGCAGGATGATTCCTCTATCTGAGTAGTTCTTCCTCCTTGACAGGAGGATTTCCCCCTCGACATTTATTTTGCTGACGGGATCGCATCATTGTGCATGATTGCATAGCATTTATCATAAAACGCATAGCATTTCCACCGTGTGGAGCATGTCGCCGAAGCATATGCATAATAAACATGATCTAGGTTGCTACCGTTCTTGTTTCGCAGGTGTTCCGCCGAAGGATCAGTTGCTCAGGATGATTCCTGAAATTCTCCCCAACGAAGTCGTTTGCTCAAGATGATTCTTGAGATCCCCAGCGAAGTCTTCAGTTCAAGATAATTCTTGAATTCCTCAGCAGGGCCATTTGCTTAAGATGATTCTTAAGACCTCCGTGCAGTCTCCAGAGTTGGTTGCTCAAGTTGATACTTAGAGTCCCCAGCTAAGATCGCCCAGGATGATTCCCGAAGCCCCAAGAGAGCCGAATCCTTGGAAGCTGCTCAAGCCATGATTGATTTGTCCCCGGCAAGAGTTGTCCAGGATGATTCCTGGAATTCCCAACATCATGTTCGTTCAGGACGATTCCTGAAATCTCCGGAATGGTTATTTGTTCAAGATGATTCTTGAAGTCCTCAGCAGAGTTGATTTATCCAGAATGAGTTTTGGACCCCCGAAGCAGAGTTACTTGATAGTTCTCCAGAGTCCTCAGCGGCGAAGCGTCATCCCCAGCAGGTTTTCTAAAACGGCGAAGTTAGAATCTCCCTTGAAGACTCCATGATTGAAGTCTGACCGTGTTAATGAAGCAGTTATCTCAGCTAATGCGGAATGCCCTGATGGCATGATCAACCTGATGGTTGAAGTCCGGCTGATGCCCGACAGTTTCTTTGGATGCCTGATGGCATGATCGACTATGTACTACCGGTTACCGTGTGACCAATTCCCCAATGAATTTTCTCCACTCTGACGGCGAGGCCAGGTTATGGGTGTTTCCAGCGGCGATGTTGGGTGATTATCTTGACGGCGAGGTCAGAGTATGTGTGTTTCCAACGGCGATGTTGGATGTTTTGACGGCGAGGTCATATCATGTTTGTTTCCAGCGGCGATGTTGGATGTTTGTTTCGGGCGGCGATGTCAGATGAGTCTGTTCTCCAGTGGCGATGTTGGATATTCGTTTATTTCTGACGGTGATGTCAGATGATCTAGTTCTCCAGCGGCGATGTTGGATATTTGTTTGTTTCTGGCGGCAATGTCAGGTAGTTCTCCAGCGGCGATGTTGGATATTTGTTTGTTTCTGGCGGCGATGTCAGGTAGTTATCCGGCAGCGATGTCAGGTGTTTGTTTCCAGCGGCGATGTTGGATGGTTGTTTCTGGCGGCGATGTCAGGAGATTATGTTTGACGGCGATGTCAGACTCTTTAATTCCCCAGCAGAGATTATGTTGAGTACTCGACGGCGATGTCGGGTGTTTCCCAGATTATGCTAGTTTTCCAGCGGCGATGTTGGATGTTTGTTCGACGGTGATGTCGAATGTCTCTCAGAGTTATGTTTGTTTATGACGACGATGTCAGATTTAGTTCTCCAGCGGCGATGTTGGGTATTTTGGTTGATCGACGGTGATGTCAGATTCTTTGGTTCTCCAGCGGCGATGTGGGGTGTTTCAGTTGTTTGACGGCGATGTCAGATTCTCTAGTCTTCCAGCGGCGATGTTGGGTGTTTTGGTTGTCTGATGATGATTTAATGTGGATAACTGACAGCGATGTCAGATCAGTATTTCTCCAGATAGTTGTCGTGCAGCTATTATTCCAGAGTTGAGCAGTTGGCAAATTTTCGGGTTTACCGGTATTCAACCGTCTCGCACCTTAATTGGCTGAGAGCCATTCGCTCCTCACCCAGTCAGGTTCAAGCCGTTTGAATAGGGGCAGCTGTTGCACCCCAAAATTTGACCAACATTTATTTACCCATCAAGTGTTTGAAGGTTGATACCTTCATCAGAAAACTCAAAAGATCCTCAGAGGAATTGTTTGAAACCAAGGTTGTGTGCTTCATAACTTGAGAGTTGTGGGTGCTCCTCAGATGATTCTGAGACTGTGAGGATAGACTTGAAGCTTTGAGAAAGCTTATGAGATGTCTTGAAAGCCATCATGAAGCCCATAGAGGTCATTGTACAAGAATTCAGAAGATTCAACCATGAGTGGTAGAATTAAGGTTTGATTGGGTCAACCCTAGGTCAACTGATGATTTGGAGAGGGTTGAGACCTAATCCAAGAGCCATGTGATCATGGAATGATGTATTGAAGTGTTTTAAGGATGATTCCTAGACCAACTCATCATGATTGAGGAGTTTGAGAAGTTTTAAGCTAGGGTTTCTAAGGATTGACAGTGTAAAATCCCCTAGTTTGATCCCTATCTTCCAGGCAGTTTTAGCTCAAGATGTGATTGTCATCTCATCTTCCCCACAACATGAATGTTGTAGATATCGTTCTTAGCTTTAATTTTAGTGGTGGAAGTCCTTGATAGGATTTGCAGAGCTCAAGTTATGGTTTTGACAAATTACAGGTCATCTGAGGTATGTGAATCTGGGTCCTTGAAAGTCACCCAACTTGCAGACAACTTTTGCCCTAGTAGGATGATTCCTATGGATTCTTGGTCAACATGAATGTTGAAGAGCAACTTCTGAGCTTTCTAGAGAGTACTAGAAGTCCTTGATAGGATTTGTAGAACTCAACTTATGGCTTTGACAAGCCAAGGGCATTTTGGTCATTTGGAAGTTATAGGTCATTTCAAGCATAACGCCATATCTCCTACTTCCAAGCATCAAATGGAAAAATCTTCAACATCAAAGTTGCTTAGAATGATGTTTTAAGGCTATTAGGGTGGTCATGAGATGTTGAAAAGACTCATAGCAAAAGATGATAAAAATGGCCTAAAAATGAGGCATAAGTTAATTCAAGTGAAATGGAAAATCATAAATCCCAAGTTATAAATCCAAACCATGTCATATGATAGGTCATTTTGACTCCAAATGACATTATAAGAACAATGGTTCAGCCACAATTTTGATTTTAGGCTTGCATCATGGGGTTGCTTTGTAATTGGATTGCTTGCATAATGGGGTACCAAACCAAAACAAGGAAAAGCTTAATAAACAAGGTGTTTATGCATTGTATCTTGTCTTAAATATCATGTAAGGAGATATTCAAGTCAGTTACCAAGTGTACAAAGGTTTTTTTGCATGAGATACCATGATATGAGAAGTGAAAATGCAAATTACCATATCATGAAATCTTCAAGTTCTTTCTAGATGATTCTAGGAGGTTCTAGACTTTTCTAAACCTCTCTATATATTGGATACAACTTGCATTGGTGAAAGGTTGGTGATAGTTGGTGTTAATTGTGGAAGAGAATAGAGATTGAAATCCAAAAACTCCATTTGCAAATCACATTGAATCTTCATATTCTTCTTCATTACCATTCCATTTTTCTTCACAAATCATCTCCATAAACATTCCTGAGTGTGTTCATGCTAGCTTGAGGTTCCATTGATGAAGAATTGAAGGAGTTCCAATTGAAATTGCAAGGAAGCAAATTGCATTGGATCTTGAAGTACAAGTTCTCTACATCAAATCTCTTGCAAACAGAGGAAGATTCATCATCTAGGGAGTGTTCTTGAGGAGCTACAAGGCTTGGATTGAAGAATTTCATCACCTACCATTTCAAGAAGCAAGGTATGCAAAACCTTTTCTACACCTCAATCTAGGCATGGCTAGGGTTAATTATTAGCATAAAACTATTAGAGACAATTAGGTGGTTCATTTTGATGAGTTTGGGACTGATTGGAGAAGTTTCATTAATGGTGGTCAATTCTTGATGGAGCTAGAACATGCTATATATTGAGTGTTAAGGCAAGATTATTGGTTGATTTTAATGAGTATAATGCAAGGATCATTTTCATGTAAAGAAAGTTAAGTTTGGTGAAGGTCGAAAGTTGATGATACTTTGATATTGCAAGGTTACACCATTCGGGTTGGGGGATAGAGTTTGTTTCCATGAAATCTAAGGCCACAGTTGTGTTCAGCTTGGAAAGTAGAGCAAAATTGGTCTGTACATCGCGTTGATTGGTGGAGAAACGAAGGAGAACGATGGAGTAGAAATCTAGTGCATGAGTCTTGCGTTTCCATGAAGGTTTCTGAAAACCCTAGCGCTAGGTTGAAGATGAACTGGCAACCGTTGATCGCGCGTATGACTTGTTGACTGGAGAAAGATCCCACGGTCCATATTCAAACGCGAAATGGGAGGGAAGTCTGAAGGATGAAACGCCGCGTTTCATTTAAACGCTGGCCTGGGCTTTATGTGAATTTTGCTAACGCCACCCCCATTCAGGCCCAATATCATTTTTGAACTGAATATCATTACTTAATGCACCGTCCATTTCTCATTTCTTTTATGATTTTTTATTTTATTTCTGAATTAGATAATGGGCCTGGCGCGATTGTTATTGATACCCCCAGGTTGGGCCCATTCCAAATTTGCACTGAAAATTGTTTCTATTCGCACCATAGTTTTTCCTTTTCTTTTGATTTTAGCATTTAATTTCTGATTTTAAACTGGGCCTAGGCGCGTTTCTAACGCCACCCCCTATCTGAGCCCAAATGAGATTCTAACTGCATTTTATTACTGCTTGCACCCCATGATCTTTTCTCATATTATTTTCACTCCAATTTTTCTTAATCTTTAAAAATTCATATAAAATTGAAAATCAATATTTTTGCTTGGGAATTTTTTCTCCACTTTCCATTTTCTGTCTAGAAAAATATAAAATCATAAAATTGCCATTTTATTTCATTTTTATATTTTTTTGCATATTTTCTATTTTAATTGCTTTTTAATACTTTTAAGTTGATACCTTAATTTGTAGAATTTAGTTAGGGTAGTTCCCTTTAGATTTTTAGGTCAATCTTTTTAGGGTAGTTAGATGTATTTTTTAAGTTCCCCCTGAATTAATTCCATATTTTTGTGATGATTTTTATGATAGTTTTGATTAGGTAATTCTAGGTAGTGTAGAATTAGGTTAAAACTTCAACATAGGTCCATGATAACTTTATATTTTGGGTTGGTAGGACAATTTAGACTATGGGGAATATATGCGTATTAAGGGTAGGTAGGTAGGAACCCTTAGAAATTATATTAGGATTTAATATAATAGCTTGATATTTTTAGTTGATTTTTGTATTGGTTGATTGTTTGTGTTGCCTTTAGGGCATGTTTGTTTAGTTTGCTTTGCTTTGTGAGCTTGGAAAGCTTGGTATCTCATTGTGGAGCATTGTGGAGCCTACTAGAAGATTTGAATATGCATGGAGGAGCTTGAGAGCTTGTTCTTTTTGCTTTTTGTTTTGTTTCTAGGGTTAGGAACTAGGAAGAGCTTAGATATAGATAACTTCTTTCTTAAACATGGATGGTATCATTCACCTCCATTCCTCCCTATGATTCAAAGTCCTTCTATGGCATACACCTCTCTCCTTTGGAGGGATAAGTGCTATACCTAGGAAGTAGAACTTTTGAGGGAACCATTCCTTTGATGTTGAACCCTTACAGGTCACCTTTGGTGATCAAATAAGCAGTTCAATATCCCCCAGCTTATCCAGTAAGTGATTTTCTCTGGTTTTGATTGTCTTGAGAGATGCAGAGCCTGAGCTTGAAGATAAGGACTTCATTGAAGAGTATTGAAGAGGATGAATCCTTGAAGATTGCCATTCCAGCTGAAGCTTGAAGAGCATGAAGATCAAGTTGATACTTGAAGATCCCTGAAGATTAGGTGAAGCCTGAAGGTGGAGCTGATCAAGAAGCTGAAGCTTAAGGGAGAAGATGAGTTGAAACTCATGTTGTAGGGTGAAACCTGGAAAAGCAAACTGATGTTTATCAAGAGCAATTGATACCTGAAGTCTGAAGACTGAGTTGCTGCTGGAGGAGCTGAGGATTTCTTCTGTTTTCTTTTCTGTATTGTGTGTTTTGCTTGACTTGTCTGTTGCATTAGATTAAGTCCATATCTAGAATAGGTAGAATCTAGGAGCATGATTGCACTAGAGGTTGAGTTGCTCCCTCTGCTTGTATTGTTACTGCGTGGCTTTGCTTGCGGGTATTCGGTAGATACAGTAATCATGAATGATTTCTTTCGTACGTTACGAGCCTTAAGCTACCTGAGAAAGGATTGTGGGAGATTTTCTTTTCCACAGTCTGGATGTTTAGTATGGTACCCTTTGGGTGACATGCGACACATTTACTCTCAGGTCATAGTCTCTAGTGCGGTCGAAATCGCAAACACAATAAAAAAAACTTCTTTCGTAAAAGACAGGAAATAAACCGTAGTTTCCCGAACTACGTGAGCTCTGATCTCTCATGCCTGTTGAGAGTACGTAGGCACAAGATGGCGATGTCTTGGCGAGCTACCTTCCCCCGTAACCCTTCGTAGGCCGAACTACGTTGACTCTGATTTCTCATTCTCTGATGAGAATACGTAGGCATAAAGCGCGACACTTTGCCGAGTCATTTTTCTTTTCCTTTTTCAGCCAGCCTTGATAGGTAGATAGAATAAAACCAACCCGTCCAAGTAAACACAACAAACGAGGATCCCGTCGAGTACGACGGACGTGAGGGGTGCTAATACCTTCCCCTTGCGTAACCGACTCCCGAACCCAGACAATGGTTGCGATGACCTTGTCTTACCCTTTTTCGTCAGGTTTTTCCGATCGTTTCCTTTCCCGCTCTGAGGGATAAATAACGAAAGGTGGCGACTCTTCTGTCATGCCGACACCTCATTTTCGCGCAAGCGACAAAGTTGACACTTCTAAGTGATTAAAGATTACCCTGAGAAGCTGAAGCTTGTAGGAGATGAAGACCAAGTTGATACTGGTAAAGCAAAGAAAGCTGAAGCTTGAAGACTAAGTTGATACTTATGAAGAGGATTAAATTGAGATTGAGTGTAGAGCTGAGGCTTGAGGAATAAAGGATGAGTTGATACTTACATTGAAGCTTGAAGAGCCTGAAGGAATCAAGTTGACCCTTGTAGTTAGAAGCAAAGCCTGAGGGTGGAATTGTTTGGAGAGCCTGAAGGAATCAAGTTGATACTTGTAGTTGAGAGTGAAGCCTGAAGGTGGAATTGACTGGAGAGCTGAAGCTTGAGAAAGAAGATTAAGTTGACACTTATGTTGATGGGTTGAAACCTGGAGAAGCAAGTTGATACTTGGCATGAAGGGTGATTGAGGTCTGAAGGCTGGGTTGCTGTTAGAAGAGCTGAAGCTTGAAATGGAAAGAGGGAGTTGTTGATCTGCTTTCTTGTCTATTTTCTTTTCTGTGCTGATGTGCCTTGTTTGACTTGCTTGATGCATTAGAATAAGTTCATATCTAGACTGACTTTAATCTAGGAGCATGATTGCACTAGACGTTGAGTTGCTCCCTCTGCTTGTATTGTTACTGTATGGCTTTGCTTGCGGGTATTCAGTAGAGCCCTACTCCCTTGCCCATGTGGTTTATTTTGCTTGATAGCATGTTATTTCCTTCTGTATGATTGCAGTTTATTGTATTATGCTTGATAGTATGTTATTCTTCTGTATGATTACTGTTATTCATATCTGGCTTGAGGTTGAGATGAGCTTGTGGAGGCTGACACCCCACACACATTTCCTCCCTCACTTGCATTGCATGCATTTTACAGTCATTTACTGTTTACTGTTTAAGCTGATGCTTTATCTGTTTCTATGTATCATTGACATGATCCCCTAGGACTCTCATTTCCTTTGATAAGGAAATGATGATAGAACTTTAGGTTAAAACCTATGCATGATAACTTCTAGGAGTTCCCTGTTGCAAACCTCAACTATACGATGAATCCTTGGCATGACAACAGTAGGACTTGATAGTCTCCCCGTAGTTGAGCCTCTCTCTTCTCATCTCAAACAGCTTAAGATACAGTAATCATGAATGATTTCTTTCGTACGTTACGAGCCTTAAGCTATCTGAGAAAGGATTGTTGGAGAGCTTCTTTTGAACAGTCTGGATGTTTAGTATGGCACCCTTTGGGTGACATGCGACGCATTCACTCTCAGGTCATAGTCTTTAGTGCGATTGAAATTGCAAACAATAATAAAAAACACTTCTTCCGTAAAAGACAGAAAACAAACTTCAAACCTTTTTGCCCCGTGGGCCCATAATTCAAAGGAAAGCTTTTCTGAAGAAAAGAGTGTCGTTAAAATTCAGCGCCAACGCAAACAGGCTTTGTCCCTAACTGCTGGAACTGCTGTTTAACCCTACTCGATAAAACAGATGAATCTGAATTCCCGTAATCTGTATTATCCCGAACTACGTAAGCTCTGATCTCTCATATCTGTTGAGAGTACGTAGGCACAATACTGACGTATTGGCGAGCCACCTTCCCCGTAACCCGTCGTAGGTCGAACTACGTTGACTCTGATTTCTCATTCTCTGATGAGAATACGTAGGCATAAAGCGCGACGCTTTGCCGAGTCATTTTTCTTTTCTGTTTAAGCCAGCCTTGATAGGTAGATAGATAAACCAACTCGTCCAGTAAACACAACAAGTGTGGATCCCGTCGAGTACGACAGACGTGAGGGGTGCTAATACCTTCCCCTTGCGTAATCGACTCCCGAACCCAGGCAATGGTTGCGACGACCTTGTCTTATACCTTTTCGTCAGGTTTTTCCGATCGTTCCCTTTCCCGCTCCGAAGGATAAATAACGAAAGGTGGCGACTCTTCTGTTTTGCTGGCACCTTATTTTCGCGGAAGTGACACTTCTGAGGTTCTTCAGAAGTGTTCTGCTTCTTCTGAGATTCTTCAGAAGTTTTCTGCTTCTTCTGAGGTGTACCTGCAGCTTCTTCTTCTTCTAGAGCCTTGGTCCTCTGCCTCTTGTGTTCATCATAAAAATTTGGCATAGGAACACGGTTGAGAAATCCTTCTGGAATAGGAATGCCTTGTTCCATACAATGGCCAACAAACTTGATGATAACTTCCTTGGGTTCTTCAGCATAGAAGATTGGAAAATTATCTACCAGAATTCTTCTTTTGCTGATTTCTTCTGCATTCAGCTTCTCAGGTGCAGAAGTAAGTTCATCAATAACTCTAAGCCTCTGAAGACTTTTAGCATTCATGACTTTACCAAGAATAGTTGCAAGTTCTGATTTCATTCCAGCCTCATGCAGATGCGCCACCAGACCATTCTCTGTCAGAATGTTTGAGATTAACCTTCCACAAGGTATCCAATTTCTAGTCTTCTGACCCTTAGTCTTCATATCTTCCCTTAACTGTTTCACATGATTCCACAGATGAGCAAATAGTAAGTGAGGCAAATCCACTTTGATGCTCTCACTTAAGTAGTACATGAAGTAAAGTTGATCATTGTTCACATAATCAGAAGAGTTTGTAGACTTCCTATGATGAATGCAGCTCATGAAGATTTTAGCCCAGATTTTGTAATTAGGCTTCAAATCTTTAAATCTGTTAGAGGGATTTTCAGAAACCATTACTTCAGAATAAACATCATTCATATTGATACACCCAGATAAATGAAAAACACCATCTGTCTCTTCATATCCAATAAGTTTCCTTATCAGATCTTCAGTGATCACAATCTCTTTACCCAGAACATAAGACACAATGAACTTAGGGTAAGCATAGGCATGAATCCAGAACTCCTTGACCAAGACTGGATAGACAGGTCCAAAAAGTCTGTCAAAGTACTTTGTCCATCCTTGAGCATCAATGATGGAACGAAGATTGTATCCATTATCAGTCAGTGAAGCAAAATCCACTAATGATTCACATAAAACTTCAAGTTTCTCAACAGGAGTGAGAGTAGTTCTAACAGGTTCCCTGAATGGAACAGCACCCATGTTGGAAGATGAAATAGTTGCCATTGTAGACTGTAACTGAGTTGATGTTGATGAAGATGAAGCCATTGTTGAAGATGAAGTTTTAGAGTTATGAGCGGTTTTGATTTTGGGAAAGAGATGGAAGCAATGCAAAAGACAGAAATGCATACAAGTGTTGTGAGAGTGAAAAGTGTGAAAAGTTGTGAATTGTGGGATTTATAGAGACAATTAGGGCACAACAAAAGTCACATGTTCAGCACGTTTTACACTTAGCATTTAATGGCATTAAATAAAAAGAATATAATCATATCACGCATTTAATGATTCTAACAATTTGGGGGGAAAAACAAGAAACCAAATATTCAAATAGTACCTCAAATGTCTTTTCAGTTTTGTGCATGCTATCTTTTCAGATTCAGAGTGACACGTGTTTGCTTGCATGTGCTTCTGAAAACTCTTTGAGAAATGAAACGTTAACCAACGTTCAGATCCTCTGAGACTTGTTAGTTCAGATACACACAGAAATAAAAATCAAAGAAATGAGTAGAGATCAGAAGTAATACTTCAGAGTGTCAAACATTTAGCATCTGAGAAGTTTTCTTCTGATAAGATATTATTCTGGACAGAAGTCCATTCCAATATTTTTCAGAATAAACTTAAACCTATCTTCAACAAGGGGTTTAGTAAAGATATCAACCCATTGATGGTCTGTATCAACAAAGTTTAAACTCAAAATTCCCTTCTGAATATAGTCTCTGATGAAGTGATGTTTAATTTCTATATGTTTTGCCTTAGAGTGTAAAATTGGATTTTTAGACAAACATATAGCAGAAGTATTATCACAGAATATAGAAATATTACTTTCAAAGATCTGATAGTCTTCTAGTTGACTTTTCATCCAGAGCATCTGTGTGCTACATTCAACAGCAGCAATATATTATGCTTTTGTAGTTGACAGAGCAATTGTAGGTTACTTCTTGTTGTACCAGGAGATCAAATTTCTTCCAAGAAACTGACAGCTTCCAGAAGTACTCTTCCTTTCAACTCTATCTCCAGCGTAGTCAGCATCACAGAATCCAACTAGTTTAAATTCATCAGATTTTTTGTAAACAAACCCATGTTAGTAGTACCTTTCAGATACCTTAGAATCCTCTTAACATCTGTTAAGTGTGATTCTATAGGATCTGATTGGAATCTAGCACACAAGCACACACTGAATAGAATGTCAGGTCTAGAAGCAGTTAAGTATAGAAAAGAGCCTATCATACCTCTGTAGAGTTTCTAATCTACTTTCTTACTTACCTCTTCCTTACCCAGAGTGCTTGTTGGATGCATTGGAGTCTTTGCCAACTTACTATCAGTCATGTTGAACTTCTTCAGAAGTTTTTTTACATATTTAGTCTGATGAATGTAAGTGCAATCTGAAGTCTGGTTAACTTGAATTCCTAGAAAGAATCTAAGTTCTCCCATCATGCTCATCTCAAATTCAGCCTGCATACATTGAGCAAACTCCTTTCCAAGCGTAATTTTGGTAGATCCAAAAATAATATCATCTACATATATTTGACAAATTAACAGATCTTTCTTAAATGTTTTATAGAAGAGAGTTGTGTCCACTTTGCCTCTGATAAAGTTTTTCTCCAGAAGAAAATTACTTAATCTCTCATACCAAGCTCTGGGAGCTTGTTTTAAACCTGTTGCACCCCAAAATTTGACCAACAATTATTTATCCATCAAGTGTTTGAAGGTTGATACCTTCATCAGAAAGTTCAAGAGATCCTCAGAGGAATTGGTTGAAACCAAGGTTGTGTGACTCATAGCTTGAGAGTTAGGGGTGCTCCTCAGACGATTCTAAGACTATGAGAGTGAAATTGAAGCTTTGAGAAAGCCTATGAGATGTCTTGAAGGTCATCATGAAGCCCAGAGAGGTCATTATGCAAGAATTCAGAAGATTCAACCATGAATGGTAGAATTAGGGTTTTTGACTGGGTCAACCCTAGGTCAACTGAAGATTTGGAGAAGGTTGAGACCTAATCCAAGAGCCATGAGATCATGGAAGGATGTATTGAGATACTATAAGGATGATTCCTAGACCAACTCATCATGATTGAGGAGTTTGAGAAGTTTTAAGCTAGGGTTTCTAAGGATGGACAGTGTAAAATGCCCTAGTTTGATCCATATCTTCCAGGCAGTTTTAGCTCAGGATGTGGTTGTCATATCATCTTCCCCAAAACATGAATGTTGTAGAGCTTGTTCTTATATTTAATTTGAGTGGTAGAAGTCCTTGATAGGATTTGCAGAGCTCAAGTTAGGGTTTTGACAAATTACAGGTCATCTGAGGTGTGTGAATCTGGGTCCTTGAAAGTCACCCAACTTGCAGACAACTTTTGCCCTAGTAGGATGATTCCTATGATCTCTTGGTCAACATTAATGTTGAATATCATCTTCTTAGCTTTATAGAGAGTACTAGAAGTCCTTTATAGGATTTGTAGAACTCAACTTATGGTTTGTACAAGACAAGGGTACTTTGGTCATTTGGAAGTTATAGGTCATTTCAAGCAAGGGCCATATCTCCTACTTCCAAGCCTCAAATGAAAAAACTCAAAACATCAAAGTTGTTCAAAATGGCATTTTAAGCCTAGAAAAGTGGTCATGAGTTGTTGGAAAAGCTTGTAGCAAGAATTGACAAGAATGGGTGAAAATGACCTAAAAATGGCATATAACTTGAAAAAGTTCAAGTTGGAAAATGGTTTGAGAGATTTACAAATCCAAAATAGGTCATATGATATATGATTTTGAATCTAAACAACATTTTGGAAACAATGGTTTAGACACATTTTTGAGTTGAGGCCAAGAATTTGGAGTTGCTTTGTAATATTCTTACTTGCATAATAAGGCAACATTGTAAAACTTCACCAAAGGCAAGGAATTGGTTTGTTCTTCATTCATACCACCTCAATATCTCATGAAAGGAGATTTTAACACAAATTTGAAGGGCTGCAAGCATGATATGAGATGGTTCAATATGTCATCACATGAGAATTTCCACATTCTTCCACTTCATACTAGAAGGTTCTAGGGGCTTCTAAATTGGTTTATATATTGATTGCAAAGTCCATGGGGTCAAGGTTGGTGATTGTTGGTGATGGTTGGTGATTATTGGTTAGTGCTAGGGCAAAAGAGAGAGTGAGATGCAATTCCTTCCATTTTTGCAATTCAATATCAATCTGCCATAACTCTCCATTCCAACTTCATTCTTCTACACAAACCTTTCCTTCTGATTACCATGGGCACCTGCATACCATTCTGAAGCCTCATCCATGGAAGATTGAGGGTGTAACATCAAAATTGCCAAGAATGCATATTGCTCTCAAGATCAAGATACAAGCTTGTAACATCAAGTATTTTGCAAACAGAACTCTTATCATCCACTAGGGATCAATCTTGGCAAGTCTCAAGGCCTGAAGTGGAGTGGAACCTGCTCTGCCATCATCAAGCAATAGGTTTGCATAACCTCTTCTACCTTCTTATTTATTCTGTTTTAGATTGAATGGTTAGGATAAAAGTGATTAGAGATCAATAGGGATCAGATCTAGAAGCTTAAAGCACATTCTATGAAGTTTGACATGATGACACAATTCTTTCATTGAGCAAGAACTCATTTAATTTGGAGTGTTAATTCATGTGTTTTAGCTTAGATTAATTAGAGACACGAGGTGATCACATTAGTATCAATAAATTGGAGAAATATGAGAGTGGAGGTTTGAGTATTCATGGTGAGGTCATTATCGGGTTTCTAATTCCAGGGGGTTTTAGTGAGAACCAACACCATGGTTGTACTCAGCGTGGGAAGTAGAGCATTTTTTCTCTTTATAGTTTTGTTTTTCATTGAGAAATGAAGGAGTACGAGGGGGAAGAAGTGAGGCTGTGAGAAAGCTTCATGCATGGAAGTTCAATGCAAACCCTAGAGGAGAGGTTGAAGATAACACCAGGGTCGTGGGATCATCCATTGACTGTTGACTGAAGCTTTGATCTAACGGGCAGCATTCAAACGATTTTTAGAGGGAATAGTCTGAGAGCATGAAACGAGGCGTTTCATTAAACTCTCTCATGGGCTTTAGTATAATCTTGCTATCCAAACCCCCCAGGCCAGGCCCAATCAGTGATACACTTTAAATTGTTGCTATTCATACCGTTCTCGTATCAATTTTTCTTTTAATTTTTCAATTGAATTCTGATAACACATGGGCTTAAGGCATTTGCTGATTACACCACCCAGTTCTCTGGCCCATAGAAAACAACTGGGCGCATCTTCTAAACGCACCCCCTCCCCCATTTCCTTTTAATTTCTTGATTTTAATTTCTTTTATTTTTCTTGCACTTTAAATAATTCATAGAAAATCGGAAAATGAATATTTTTAATTGGTTGTTTTTGCTATCATTTTATACTTCTGTCTAGAAAAATATGAATAAATAAAATTAGCATTTTATTTTCTTTTAATATTTTTAGTACATTTTTCTTTTAAATAGCTTTTTAAGTGATTTAGTTTGATACTTCATTTTGTTCATTTTTGTTTGACTAGGTCCTTTTAGATTTTGAACCCATTCTTTTTAGGGTGATTAACTTAGGACTTTAGCTTCCTCATAGGATTTAATTCATAATTTTAGGATTAATTTTTAGATGATTTGATTAGGTGAGATTAGAGTGATTAAAATTAGGGTTTAGGTTTAACATAGGTGAAGTAAATCATTTTATCTTAGGAGTTTTAGTTTGATTTTGGGTATGGGACTATAGGGATATTATGGGTAGGTGTAATAGACCCTTGTGAATAAGCATTAGATTTTTCCCCCTTTCTTTAGTATTTTCAAAGTATTTTCTGAATGGACTGTTTGTGTGGCATGTTTTGTCTATCTTTGGGGTTTATCTTTGGGGAATTGTTGTGGGGCTTGGTTTGCTTTGAAGACCTTGTTGAAGGAGCATGATGAAAGAGAAGATTGAAGATCAAGACCCAGAGGTTGAGAGGTTGGAGCTTGCAAGGATGCATGGATTGAAGGCCTAGTCTAGGAGCTTGTTCTCTTTCTGTGAGGTTTGAGATCCTGAAGTTTGAGGGCAATTCATGGTACTTTCCTGAGGAAGGCACTATGGATGTCTTTCATTCTTTCTTCTCACCTCTTTCTCAAGTATCCAATGATGTTGGAGCCTTCATGTGAGTTTAGTTTATCCTGAGGAGGAATGTAAACTGATCACAGTTGTTGAGCCACATGGGATATGATTCCTAAGTGGAAGCCCCCTAGTACTTTCCTGAGGAAGGCACTATGGGTCTGTTCACTTAGTTCCCTTAGTTCATGTAGGATTTCTCAAGTATCCAATGATGTTGGAGCCTTCATGTGAGTTTAGTTTCTCCTGAGGAGGAATGTAAACCGATCACAGTTGTTGAGCCACATGGGATATGATTCCTAAGTGAAAGCCCCCTAGTACTTTCCTGAGGAAGGCACTATGGGTCTGTTCACTTAGTTCCCTTAGTTCATGTAGGATTTCCCAAGTATCCAATAATGTTGGAGCCTTCATGTGAGTTTAGTTTCTCCTGAGGAGGAACGTAAACCGATCACAGTTGTTGAGCCACATGGGATATGAGTCCTGAGTATAAGCCTCCTAGTGCTTTCCTGAGGAAGGCACTATGAGTCTGCCTACTTAGCTCCCTTTCTTTGGTAAGCTTGTTTTGAAGCTTGAAGACTGGGATTGATTTCTCTTGTGTAGGGCTTTGCTTAGAGATTTGATTAGGGTTTTGTTTTATGGTTAGGATTAGGGAGAGCTTAGATGTAGATAATTTCTTTCTCAAGCATGGATGGCATTTCATTTCTTGTATCTGTATGACTGCAGTTTACTGTTTATTGCTTGATAGCATGTTGTTTATATTTCAGTATGATTACTGTTATTTCATTCTGGCTTGAGGTTGAGACGAGCTTGTGGAGGCTGAAGCCCCACACACATTTCCTCCCTCACTTGCATTGCATGCATTTTACTGTTAAGCTGATGCTTTGTCTGTTTTGGTGTATCATTGACATGATCCCTTAGGACTCTCATTTCCTTTGATAAGGATTTGATGATAGACTTTTAGGTTGAAACCTATGCATGACAACTTCTAGAGTTCCCTGTTCAAACCTCAACCATAGGATGAATCCATGGCATGATAACAGTAGGACTTGATAGTCTCCCTCCTAGTTGGGCCTGTTCTCTCCTCATCTCAAAACAGTTTAAGATACAGTAATCATGAATAATTTCTTCTGTACGTTACGAGCCTTAAGCTATCTGAGAAAGGATTGTGGGAGAGTTCCTTTTCCACAGTCTGGATGTTTAGTATGGTACCCTTTGGGTGACATGCGACGCATTCACTCTCAGGTCATAGTCTCTAGTGCGGTTGAAATCGCAAACACAATAAAAAACACTTCTTTCAAAACAGGAAATAAACCGTAGTTTCCCGAACTACGTGAGCTCTGATCTCTCATACCTGTTGAGAGTACGTAGGCACAAGATGGCGAAGTCTTGGCGAGCTACCTTCCCTCATACCCCTTCGTAGGCCGAACTACGTTGACTCTGATTTCTCATTCTCTGATGAGAATACGTAGGCATAAAGTGCGATGCTTTGCCGAGTCATTTTTCTTTTCTTTTTCAGCCAGCCTTGATAGGTAGATAGATTATAACCAACCCGTCCAAGTAAACACAACAAGCGTGGATCCTATCGAGTACGATGGACGTGAGGGGTGCTAATACCTTCCCCTTGCGTAACCGACTCCCGAACCCAGACAATGGTTGCGATGACCTTGTCTTACCCTTATTCGTTAGGTTTTTCCGATCGTTTCCTTTCCCGCTCTGAGGGATAAATAACCTAAGGTGGCGACTCTTCTGTCATGCCGGCACCTCATTTTCGCGCAAGCGACAGCTGGCGACTCTGCTGGGGATTTGAACCCAGAATCTCTGGTTCTCCGGTTCCCTATGAGAGTCAATCCTAGCGCTTGTATGCTTGTTGGGTTGCGTTTATTTATCGCATTTTTACTTCTCGCACTTTATTTCCCGCATTTTATTTCCAGTTTGATATGATTATCTGTGCTGCTGTGGGAGAGGAAGGTTACTATGAGTGAGAAGCCGGACCTGGGCTTGAGTATGCACCTAGACATAGTTGCGGAGAGTAGTAGACGGACCTGTCTGCTGAGCAGGCACAGTTCCCTACGAAATCTGCGCTCAGACGAGGTTCTCACAGAGGTGCTCCTTTCCGGTCCTAAGGATCTGAGGGGAGTCCAGACGTGAGGATTGTCGACTCTAGGGACCGATCATTTGGAAGTCAGTTAAGTGAGGCCTCTTCATGACTTGATGATGCCACTCCTTCTGGGAATCGTATCGTCACTCATGAAAGTCTGTGACGCTGATGACCGCATAGGATGCCGTACCTTCGTCCGTGGATTAGGTCCATACCTGTGAGCGGGATTGGGTTTATTGCAGAAAACTTTGACCTCCAGACTACCTGGTTTTCTTGATAGTGAATCAGTTATGTTGGTACCAGGGTTTCTCAGTTGCGGAATTGTCTGTTCTTGACAGAGCAGGTTTTTTTTTATCAGAGGATCTTATCATCAGGTGTATGTCTGTTCTTGGTAGAGCAGGTTTTGATCAGAGTATTGTCATCAGTGGTTTATTCTGGATAGAGCAGATTTTTGGGGTCTGAAGATCTCATCAGCAGGTGTTGTTTGTTCTTGATAGGGCAGATTTTGAGTGGGGTCTGAAGATCTCATCAGCAGCTGTGTGTTTGTTCTTGATAGGGCAGATTTTTGATTTGGGGTCTGAAGACTTCATCAGCAGATGGTTCTTGATCATACATCCGGGGTCCTTATTATCAGACATTTGTTCTCGACAGAGCAGAGTTTTGATCTTATGTATATGGTTCTATCAGAAGGTCGTTCTTAGCAGATCAGATTAGTGGTATTACACCGGGGTTTTTTTTCTCATCAGTGATTGTTGATACAGAATCTCCACAACAGCAGTTACCTGGATACATTATTGCATGACTCCATTTTGCATTAGTTCGCATATTCATTTTTGCATTCCATTAGCAGGTGTCTGTGCTGCAGGCGCATTTCGTACCCTGATTCTGGTATCCCGAACAATATGAGATATTTTCTTCCATGAATGGATCCAGTCTTATCACTGCATTGACACTATGTTGGCACGTTGACACCAGAATTAGGGGTGATCTCCTAAATGTACAGACACCCATGGCATTAGCATAATTCATCTTGCATGACAGAAGCCGGGGCTTGTCTTCTAACCCTTGTGTTTGCAGGTTTGACTCAGAATCGAGCAACTCAGACTAATGGAGCAGGTACAAGCTGAGTTAGAGAAAATACAAAGCCAGTTGGGGCAGGTCATGAATGACATACAGGCAGTGCGCCTGGACCAGCAAGTACTCAGAGAAGAGAATCAGCAGCTGCAGAATCAGTTGAGCTTTCTCATGGGAGTGGTGAGAAGTATGCTAAAAAAGGAGAGTGGTCAAGCACCCAAGGAGGAGACCAAAGTGCTTCCTCCATTGCCGTCAGTGCCACCTGTGCTGAAGCCAAATGGACCTCATAGATCCTCTACACAGCATGAAGCTTAAGACCTGTCTCGTCAGCAGCCGCGCCGGGCATCTCAGAATAACCCTGAAGGTTATAATCAAAAGAAGAAGTTACTTGATATAGCTGTGGACCCAATACCTGTGAGTTATGCCCAGCTGTTGCCACTGTTGGTTCAGAACCGTGTTCTCAAGCTTCGGGCCTCGGATCCACCAGATGACGTGTCACCAGACGTTGATCTCAACACACATTGTGATTTCCACTCAGGAGCACCGGGGCACCATGTTGAAACATGTAAGGCTCTCAAGAATAAGATTCAAGACCTTATTGACTCAAGGACAATTAGGCTTGTGCCGGGCGGCATGAGAGCATCGGGAAAGTTCATCCCGTACCCTGTAGAAGAGGTGAATGATTCCACTCCTTTGCCTGAAGCTGAGAAAGATCTTGAATATGTCCCGCGACCTTTGGTGACTGCATCGCCTCGCTCGCAGTTTCTACCTGGATCAAGTTCAAGAACGCAAGCGCCTAAACAAGGGACCGTTGCCATTCAGAAACGACGACCTCTTACTCCTTGGCGGAAAGAATACCAACACCAGAATCAAAAGAGGCCTCGCAACCACTTAGAGCGAAGGAATGCTCCTTTCCATCCAGTGCCTGTGCCGTATAGCCAGATTCTTCCACAGTTGATTCAGAATTCTTTGGTGGAACCGAAAGCTCTCAAGCCCGTTCCAGAGCCTTACCCTCCAGGGTACAATCCTCATGCTCAGTGTGGTTACCATGGTGGATCTCCGGGGCATTCAACTGAAGATTGCAAGGCTTTCCAGGCGAAAGTGCAACAATTGATCGACAAAGGGTGTATTTCCTTTCCAGATGGAGTTTTGGTTGTACGTGACAACCTCTCAGCTGTTTGAGCTCGCAGATTCAGAGGGTTATTTCCAGAAGCCAGTGATCCAGACAGGCAGACGTCCTCAGCATTGGCAGTCCTCAGACTTTTTATCATTTGTATTTGTAGTTTCTTTTCTATTAGTTACTACTTGCTGTTAAACATTGTATGTTTCGAATGGTAATATTAATAAAGTGACTATGCATTTTTTCTGAACTAATCATGTCGTTGTCACTCATTTACTGCATTGCACTGACACTTGCATTTTATTTACTCCACTTTATTACTATGATTAGCAATGAGTGGAGGGAGGATGATGAAACTGAATACTCATAACCCATGATCGTATTGCTTTCAAATAAAACCTTGCCGATGACGTACAAGGCATTGTTTCAAATCCCCTAAACACCGGAGAGATAAGGAAGAGAATCCCTTGTTAACCACTTCGAGCCGAGAAGTAGGAGTTTCTTTCGGACTTTTGAACCCTCACGTCTTAACCCGGGGCAGGGTAGTTGTCAGTTAGCTTGATCGAGCGTTCAAGTCTTATAGAGGAGTGTTGTCTTTCGTGGACCAATCACATCATATTCCTCTCCAGAGGTCGTACCTCATCAACCACAATGGTTAAACCTCACCAACCAGGAGTGAGACAGTTATAACCCTTTCGGAGTAATCAAGACAGCCAGTGTCGCACGACTCGTTCCAAAAGAAAAAAAAAAGGAATAAGAAATCCCGCTAAGTAAAAAAGAAAAGCTAGAAAGCAAATACTTAGGCAAAAATCAGGGCATCCCGCTGGACTTCAACAGAAAAATCGAAAAGAACTCCGAAGAGTCAGTCCAGGCAAAAGTTAGGGAATCAAAAGAATGAAAAAGAAAGGATATAAAAAGAAAAATCCTCAAACAAGGACAAAGTCGTGTAGACACAGACGCCGAAACGAAAAAGGAGTAACCGTCACTCTGAAACACCTTGTGAATTCTTTAACCAGTTGTTCCCAATGTTCAACACACCTCTCGAAGAGGCGAGCGCTCGAGCAAAGTTAGCTGAACTTTAGGATCGCAGATCATCACGTAGAGGGGGTGGGTACAAATCATAATTTGAGCCAAATATCCTTTGTTTCACGAATCGTGAACCCGACCACGATACAACCCTTAAAAGACCTAATTGAGGCAGGGTTTATTCTGAAAGCGCATTACGATAGGGTTGAGTAACCTGACTCCTTCATGATTTGCTAATGATATCCTTATTGTATTTTTCACTGTTCACATCAGCACTACGTTTGAACCCTTTGGTTCATTCGTCACTCACTAGCATGACACGTAAATGAGTGACAGTACAACATTTTTTCGAAATTTGCATGAACACTGCATTAAAATTACCATTCGTGAATAAACAATTTTAATTGCAGGTCAGTAGCTGATGCGGAGGAACTTCAACAGGGAATAGTCAATCAGAACTGAATCGTCAGAGGTCTGGATCAGAATGGTATGCTGCGAAGCCCTATGAATTTGGGGCATTGACTTCCTGTGAGTTTGGAATCAGTTTGTCTGAGGACAAGTCCCGGAGCATCAGTTGATTATGGGGCAGTTTATGCAAGAAGCGGTTGGTCGGAAGTGAATCTTCTCGAGACCCAATCAGGGGCAGTTATCCAGAATTCTTGCGATTTGAGGGCAGATCCCTCCAGTGTTCAATCAGAGCATGTTGAGTCGCTCATCGCTCGTTCAGGGGCAAACTACTTCAGAGATATTGAAGCCGACCATGCTGAGAGTTGATTAGTGGAGGATGAATCCTTTCGTTGTGCAGGTGTTGGGGCAAGCCATCTGAAGATTGTCTTGTGGCCAGTTGTTTTCGGTTCATAATGAATTATTCCCAAAAGTCGGATTGGGGCAAGTTGAATTGCGCTGGGGCAAGTTGTTCAAATGAGTTTGTTCACCCTAGCAAGAATTGAGTGTCGGGGAATCGCGTCATTACCCTGCCAAAACCTGAGCCTTCTGAAGAAGCCTTGATGTCGTTGGATTGTTATCCTACAACCTAACCTGTTACTCGGCTCCATGGTTGGTAGTCTGTATTCCATGTGTTGACGTTGTTGAATCAGGATTATTTCTTAGTAGAGATGCGAGGTTTGAGAGTGTTTCCCCTGTGCAGTTTGAGACTGCAGCAAATTGAGATGGCATTTATCCCTCATCAGATTAGGGTCAAGATTACCCTCAGCAGACCAGGATTGATATCCCCGAAGCAGGGCGAGTCCTCCTTCTCCAGCAGAGTTTAGTAGTCTCTCCTCCGCAGAATCTGAACGCAAGATAGTGAGCATTGGTATGTCTCCCCAGGCAGAGAGGATTCTCTTCCCCAAGCAGACACATCCTGAAGGAACGTCATCCTCTCAGCTGAGTCGCGCGCCGAAGCTCGTATGTCCCCAGCACCGGGTCACAAGTGCAGATTTCGTAGAAATGTTCGGGTGCCGAAGCTTATATTTTCCCCAGTAAAGTCGCCGAAGCAGGATTCTTTCCCCAGCACCGGGTCACAAGTGCAGGTTTTGCAGGAAGCTATTCTTACGCCGAAGTATGCAGCAACTGATGATGCCAGACTGAAGTCTCTAGCGGAATTGAAATTCCCCACCAGAGCCGTATTCTCTCCCGAAGTCGGATGATTCCCTCTTCCCCAATAGAGTGTTGGAACAGCTGACGCTGTATTCCCCTACAGAGTTGTACTCTCCCCCGAAGTCGGATGACTCCTTCTTCCCCAGCGGAATTGAAGTTCCTCAGCAGAGTCGTACTCTCCAGTGAAGTAGAATAATTTCTCTCTCCCCGGCTGAGTCCGCAAACCCCCAAGAGAGCCGAATCCTTGGAAGCAGTTGGGACCATGAGTGGATTTTCCCTAGCAGAGTATTGAACAGCCGATGCAGTATTTCCCCAGAGTCGCACTCTCTCCAGCGAAGCAGAATGACTTCTCCTTCCTCATCCGAGTTTGCAGATGTCCAAGAGAGCCGAGTCCTTGGAAGTTGATCAGACCACGAGTGGTTTTCCCCAGTGGAGTGTTGAGCAGCTGAAGTTGTTTCCCCACAAAGTTGTCATCCCCAGAAGAGTAGCCGAGACGGCCACACAGTTTATTCTCGCGATTAATATCGCTTTCCTTCAGCAGGTCCAGGTTCTCGTAGAGCTTCGTTCCCTGCAGTAATCAGCTGAAGTTGTTTCCCCTGCAGCAGTCAACGGAAGATCATTTCCCCAGACAGAGTCCAGTTGATATTGGCGTGTCCACGCTCTCCTCAGCAGGATGATTCCTCTATCTGAGTAGTTTTTTCTCCTTGACAGGAGGATTTCCCCCTCGGCATTTATTTTGCTGATGGGATTGCATCATTGTGCATGATGGCATAGCATTTGTCATAAACGCATAGCATTTCCACCGTGTGGAGCATGGCCGAAGCATATGCATAATAAACATGATCTAGGTTGCTATCGTTCTTGTTTTGCAGGTGTTCCGCTGAAGGATCAGTTGCTCAGGATGATTCCTGAAATTCCCCCCAGCGAAGTCGCTTGCTCAAGATGATTCTTGAAGTCCCCAGCGAAGTCTTCAGTTCAAGATGATTCTCGAATCCCTCAGCAGGGCCGTTTGCTTAAGATGATCCTTAAGACCCCAGCGCAGTCTCCAGAGTTGGTTACTCAAATTGATACTTGGAGTCTCCAGCTAAGATCGCCCAGGATGGTTCCTGAAGCCCCAAGAGAGCCGAGTCCTTGGAAGCTGCTCAAGCCGCGATTGGTTTGTCCCTAACAAGAGTTGCCCAGGATGATTCCTGGAATCCCCAACAGAGTGGGGGTCTTTTCCCCAGCAGGTGGTTGGCACTTCCCCAGCAGCAGGCAGGTAGATTGATATCCCCACCCGAGCATAGCCATGGCTGGCGGATGAAGTGTTTCCCCCAAGCAGATCCTGAAGGATTGTCCAGCAAGCAGAAGTTTGTTTATCCCCGTGAGTTTGAGTACTTAATGACATGAGTGTCTTGTAGCCTGAAGGCTATGTTCCCCAGAAGGGTCGTTTCCCAGAGAGTCGTTCAGGGCATTTATCGCTTTCCCCATGCAGAGTATAGCAGAGGATAGTGTGTTGATCAGCCTGATGTGCTGTGTTCTCCGGAGGAGCCCGTCATCCTCAAGTGTAAGTCCAGTTGAGATTGGCAGAAAATGCAGTTCCCTTGAAGGGTAGCTCTTCCTCAGCAGAGTGGTTACTCTCCCCGAGAGGATGATTCCTCTTCCCAGCATTTATTTTGCTGGGGCATTTCCTTGCATGATTGCATAACATTTACTCAAAAGCGTAGCATTCCGTTTCGCGCGGAGCATTACGCCCATTTTTCCAGCATTTGCATATGAAGCATGAACCAGGTGGTTACCTTGCTCTCGAGCAGAAGTACTTGCTCCCCAGTAAAGTTTGTAGGAATCGTCTGAGTGAGCTTTTTCGTTATTCCCCAGCAGTTGTTGAAGTCGTTTGAGTGAACTCTCTCGTTTTTCTGCAGCAAAGTCTACAAGGTTGTTTGGGTGAACCCTTCTTCCTTTTCCCCAGTGAGTCGTCAGGATTGTTTGGGTGAACCCTCATTCCTCTCTCCTCAACAGAGTTGTTAACCTGATGATTATTTCCGGTGACCCGACATGTTTGCTTTTATTTAGCAACGACTTGACAGGATGTCAAGAGAATAGCAGCGTGATATGTTTGCTCCAACAGTGATGTCTAATCTGAAGATTGACTTCGTAAACGCCTGAAGGCGATATCAGAAGGTTCCTGTGGATTCAGATTTCCTTGTTGATGAATCAACGTTTGTCTGAAGACAAGGTTCAAAAGTTTGTAGATACAACTTTTGTATGCAAGGTGATCCGTGTTGGCCTGAAGACCAAGTCAGTTGTCCTGAGGTGATGATTGATTGTGATCAAGTGAATTATGGTTTTTCCGACTGAAGTCGAGGCCTGAAGGCTATGTTACCACGTTGACTAGCGGTTTTTCCCGACTGAAGTCGAGGCCTGAAGGCTATGGTGTAACCGGACTAGTGTTTCTTCTGACTGAAGTCGAAGATGTTTCTCCAGCTGAAGCGGAGTTTGCCTGAAGGCAAAGTGTTTGAATCCCCGCCGAGTCATGAATGGCTCAGGATACCACTTCTCTGACTGAAGTCACATATTTCCCAAGCTGAAGCGAAGGTGCCTGAAGGCAAGGTTATCCCCAAAGTCATGAATGACTTAGGATTCATTTTTCGGACTGAAGGCCGAAGTATATCCCTGACTGAAGTCACGGATACTCTATAGCAGAGGCGGAATTGCCTGAAGGCAGATCCATGTATCCTTGAAGGCCAAGGACCATTTTCTTCAGACTGAAGTCGAAGATACCTCCTGCAGAGTTGCCGACGGGCAAAGTTTACATCCTTGAAGGCCAAGGATGCTTATCTTCAGAAGTACTTGAAGATCTTTTCTAGCTGAAGCTGGAATCGCCGACGGGCAAGGTTTATATTCTTGAAGGCCAAGGATGCTTATCTTCAGAAGTACTTGAAGATCTTTTCTAGTTGAAGCTGGAAGTGGCCAGGGGCCAGGGTTTCATATATCTTTGATGTTGAAGTTCTACGGTGAACTCAATATGCAGTAGTATTTGGATGTTCATTATGGTTCTGAGGGGGAACCCCAGATCAGAGAGTGCTTGGTTAAGTATCTCATTCCCAGCGGAGTAGTTTCAAATACGCAAGTGTACCTTTAGTTTTATTTACCAGGGGTGAGCCCCAGGTCAGAGTTGTTCAGTGTTGTATTTTCTCCAGCGGCGATGCGGGGTATTTTGGTTGATCGACGGCGATGTCAGATTTAGTTCTCCGGCGGCGATGTTGGATGTTTGTTTCTCCGAGTTATGGTTGTTCTTGACGGTGATGTCAGGTGATTTGGTGTTCCAGCGGCGATGTTGGGTGTTCCTCAGAATTTTGTCTGCTTCTGACGGTGATGTCAGGTGGTTTAGTCTTCCAGCGGTGATGTCGGGTGTTTTGGTTGCCTGAAAACAATGTCAGAAGAAGTTAACGTGGATAACTGACGGCGATGTCAGATCAGTATTTCCCCAGCTAGTTGCCGTGCAACTAGTATTGCAGTGTTCAAAGATTTGTTCCCCGCAGAGTATCGTGTGCTCGTGCAGTTGGCAAATTTTCGGGTTACCGGTATTCAACCGTCTCGCACCTTGATTGGCTGAGAGCTGTTCGCTTCTCACCCAGTCAGGTTCAAGCCGTTTGAATAGGGGCAGCTGTTGCACCCCAAAATTTGACCAACAATTATTTATCCATCGAGTGTTTGAAGGTTGATACCTGTCGCTTGCGCGAAAATAAGGTGTCGGCATGACAGAAGAGTCGCCACCTTTCGTTATTTATCCCTCAGAGCGGGAAAGGAAACGATCGGAAAAACCTGACGAAAAAGGGTAAGACAAGGTCGTCGCAACCATTGTCTGGGTTCGGGAGTCGGTTACGCAAGGGGAAGGTATTAGCACCCCTCACGTCCGTCGTACTCGACGGGATCCTCTCTTGTTTGTTTACTTGTACGGGTTAGTTATAATCTATCTACCTATCAAGGCTGGCTGAAAAAGAAAAGAAAAATGACTCGGCAAAGCGTCGCGCTTTATGCCTACGTATTCCCGTCTGGAACGAGAAATCAGAGTCAACGTAGTTCGGCTAACTACGGGTGAAGGTAGGGAAGGTTGCTCGCTAGGACATCGCGTCCTATGCCTACGTACTTTCATCTGGTATGAAAGATCAGAGCAAACGTAGTTCGGGTAACTATGGGTTATCTCCTGAAAGAAGTGCTTTTTATTGTGTTTGCGATCTCAACCGCACTAGAGACTATGACCTGAGAGGGAATACGTCCTTTCTCAGATAGCTTAAGGCTCGTAACGTACGAAAGAAATCATTCATGATTACTGTATTTTAAACTGCCTCGAGATGAGAAGAGAACAGGCCCAACTAGGAGGGAGACTATCAAGTCCTACTGTTGTCATGCCATGGATTCATCCTATGGTTGAGGTCTGAACAGGGAACTCCTAGAAGTTATCATGCATAGGTTTCAACGTAAAGTTCTATCATCAATTCCTTATCAAAGGAAATGAGAGTCCTAAGGGATCATGTCAATGATACACCAAAACAGACAAAAGCATCAGCTTTAAACAATAAAATGCATGCAATGCAAGTGAGGGAGGAAATGTGTGTGGGGCTTCAGCCTCCGCAAGCTCGTCTCGACCTCAAGCCAGTCATGAAATAACAGTAATCATACTGAAAATAAGCAACATGCTATCAAGCAATGCACAGATAAAGGAAATGAAGTGCCATCAGGCAAACAAAGCACACTTGAGAAAGAAAGAATCTACTCTCTAATCCTAACCCTAACACAGAATCCTGATCAAATCTAAGCAAAGCCCTAAAACAAAACCTAACCAAAAGAAATCAATCCCAGTCTTCAAGCTTCAGAACAAGCTTACCAAGGAAAGGGAGCTAAGTAATCAGACTCATAATGTCTTCCTCAGGAAAGCACTAGGAGGTGTATACTCAGGAGTCATATCCTATGTGGCTCAACCACTGTGATCAGTTTACATTCCTCCTCAGGAGAAATTAAACTCACAAGCAGGCTCCAACATCACTGGATATTTAGGAAATCCTATATGAACTAGTGGAACTAAGTGAATAGACCCATAGGACCTTCCTCAGGAAAGTACTAGGAGGCTTCCACTTAGGAGTTGTATCCTATGTGGCTCGACAACCGTGATCAGTTTACATTCCTCCTCAGGAGAAATTAAACTCACAAGTTGGCTCCAACATCATTGGACACTTGAGAAATCCTAGATAAACTAATGGAACTAAGTGAATAGACCCATAGGACCTTCCTCAGGAAAGTACTAGGAGGCTTCCACTTAGGAATTGTATCCCATGTGGCTCAACAACAGGTGATCAGTTTACATTCCTCCTCAGGAGAAATTAAACTCACAAGTTGGCTCCAACATCATTGGATACTTAAGAAAGAGGTGAGAAGAAAGAATGAAAGTCATTCATAGTGCCTTCCTCAGGAAAGTACCATGAACTTCCTTCAAACTTCAGGATCTCAAACCTCACAGACAGGGAATAAGCCAAGCTCTGGGTCTCTGAGTCTTGATCTACAATCTTCACTTCATCATGCTCTCCAACAAGATCTTCAAGACAACACAAGCCCCACAACCAATTCACCAAAATAAACCCCAGAGGTGAACAGATAACCACAGGACAGACAAAATCATCAGGCAACTTCAGAAAATACCTAAAAATACTAAGCCAAAGGGTAAAAATCTATCAATTATTCACAAGGGTCTACAACATCTACCCCTAACATCCACATATTCCCTTATCCAAAAATCAAGACAAAACTATATAAAGAAAATGAATTTCCTTACCTATGCACAACCTAAACCCTAATTAGGATACCCTAATACTAACCTAACTAAACTAATCAAATTATAATCTAAAAATCAAGAATTAAATCCTATGGGGAACTATGGTTAAATATCTAATTACACAAAAAAGAATGAGTTAAAAAGACTAAGGGAAGGTCCTAAAAGAAATCCTACAAAATCATGATATCAAACTAAACATTATAAAAGCTATTTAAAAGAAAAATCTATTAAAAATAGGAAAATAAAATAAAATGGACATTTTATTTATTTATATTTTTCTAGACAGATTTATGAACATATGAAAAAAACAAGAATTAAAAAATATTAAATTTTCCATTTTTTATAAATTTTATAAAACAAGAAAAAATTAAAGGAATTAAAAAAATAAAAGAAATGAAAATAAAGGGGATGGGGGTGCAAATAGAAGGACACGCTAGGTGAATTTCTGGATGGGCTGAATATGGTGGGGTGCCAATAGCGTTCTGAGATAGGCCCATGGTTCCTCATTTAACAAAACGGCCGCGTTTCAATTTTTATATTTCCCTCCGTTTTTGTTAATTAACCTGGGCCGTTGGATGAAGCGAATTGGTCAATATTTCCAAACGAATCAAAGGTGAGGATTATGTCTCCTACCTTGGCTCTGCTAGGGTTTCACAGAACAACCTCACACGCGAATCTTCCATCATCCATAGCTCTCTCATCTCGCAATGAAAATTCACGATCCAAACATCAAACTTAACCTACTCATTGCCCTCTACACAGCCATGGTCCTAGATTTTCTTAATACTCCCTCTAGAAAAACATATGGATTGTGGAAGTCTTGGGCACCATTACTTTCTTCTGGTTTGCATGATCATGACCTTGGCTGATACTAACCTAGAATGGTCTACACTTCATGGTGATTATTCTAAGCTACCAAACTAAGGTTATAGTACACTAAGGCATGAGTTCTTGAACTCAAAACAGAAATGGCCATAAAACAAACCTTCATGTAATGCTCTAAAACTCATCATGATTCATCCTACATTGGTCTATATCACATTTCTCCTAACCACATGATCTAACTATGCATAAATAATGAGATTCGAAGGAAAATGCATACCTTGCAAGTGGTGATGGCTATGGTGGTTCTCCTTCAATTCAAGACTTGGTACTTCCTCTAGATGATCTTTAAGGGATCTATATGCTTCTGTTTGCAGTAGTTTGTGCTCACACTTCTTGAATCAACCTGGCCAATCCTTCATGCAAGTTGGAGTGATCACTTGGAATACATGAGCCAGCCACGAATTCTCCTCAATCTTTCTTGCCAAATACTCAATGTTGCTTGTAGATGATGATGATAATCAGAATTGTAGTGATTGATGAAGTTTCAATGGAGTTTGGGATTAAAATGCATTTTGGAGTGAAAGAATTGAAATGTGGTATGCAAGCTCTAAGAATCTCTAACCAATGCATGGAGTCACTCTAGGGCTTATATAGATGAGAATAGAAGCCTCTAGAACTTTGGAGAACCTTCCATGAAGTTTCTAGAACTTCTCATGCAATGATAATTTGAATTTGTCATCTTGAGTGAATCCCATGCAATCTCATGATACATCATGCAATCTCACTTAATTTCTCCTCAAATGATATGGTAAAATGAAAACAAAGCCTTACAAGTCCTTATGTAGCATTTTCCCATCTTTCCTTTTGATGCCTTAAAGTGCAAGTAACAAATTTACAAAGCAACTCCAATTTTTAAGCCTAAACTCAAAAATGTGGCTAAACCATTGTTTTTAAAATGATGTTTCCAATCAAAATGATATATTGGATGACCCATTTTGGATTCATAGATCTCCCAAACCAATTTTCAAATTCAACTTTTTCAACTTATAAGCCATTTACAAGCCATTTGAACCACTTTTAAAAATCCATGCTATGAGCTTTTCCAACAACTTAAAATCCCATTTTGAACAACTTTCATGTTTTGAGTTTTTCCATTTGAGGCTTGGAAATAGGAGATATGGCATTTGCTTAAAATGACCTATAACTGACAAATGACCAAAATACCCCTGTCTTGTTCAAACCATAAGTTGAGTTCCACAAATCCTATCAAGGACTTCTACCACTCAAATTAAAGCTAAGAAGATGCCCTTCAACATTCATGTTGACCAAGAAATCATAGGAATCATCCTACTAGGGAAAAAGTTGTCTGCAAGTTGGGTGACTTTCAAGGACCCAGATTCACACACCTCAGCTGACCTGTAATTTGTCAAAACCATAACTTGAGCTCTGTAACTCCTATCAAGGACTTCCACCACTCAAATTAAAGCTAAGAACAAGCTCTACAACATTCATGTTGTGGGGAAGATGAGATATCAATCACATCTAGAGCTAAAACTGCCTGGAAGATAGGGATCAAATTAGGGTTTTTTCACTAACAATCCTTGGAAACCCTAACTCAAAACTTCTCAAACCCCTCAATCATGATGAGTTGGCCTAGGAATCATCTTTATAACATCTCTATGCATCACTCCATGATCTCATGGCCCTTGGATTAGGTCTCAACCTTCTCCAAATTTTCAGTTAATCTAGGGTTGACCCAGTCAAAACCCTAATTCTACCATTCATGGTTGAATCTTCAGAATTCTTGCATAATGACCTCTCTGGGCTTCATGATGGCTTTCAAGACATATCATAGGCTTTCTCAAAACATCAAGTTCATTCTCAAAGTCTCAGAATCATCTGAGGAGCTCCCACAACTCTCAAGCTGTGAGGCACACAACCCTGGTTTCAACCCACTCCTCTGAGGATCTCTTGAACTTTCTGATGAAGGTATCCATTTTCAAATACTCAATGAATAAATAATTGTTGGTCAAATTTTGGGGTGCAACAGCTACCCCTATTCAAACGGCTTGAACCTGACTAGGTGAGAAGCGAACGGCGCTCAACCAATCAAGGTGCGAGACGATTGAATATCGGTAAACCCGAAAATTTGCCAACTGCGCGAGCACACGGTACTCTGCGGGGAACAAATCTTTGAATACTGCAACACTAGTTGCTCACCAACTAGCTGGAGAAATATCGACCTGACATCACCGTCGGTTATCCACATCAACATCTTCTGACATTGCCTTCAGACAACCACAATACCCAACATTGTCGCTGGAGAAAATACAACAATGAACAAAATACCCCGCATCGCCGTTGGAGAAAATATATCACTGAACAAAGTACCCTGCATCGCCGCTGGAGAAACACATCTGACAGAATACCCCGCATCGCCGCTGGAGAAACACATCTGACAGAATACCCCGCGTCGCCGCTGGAGAAACACATCTGACAGAATACCCCGCGTCGCCGCTGGAAAACTGAATCTGACATCGCCGTCGGAAACAAACATCCTCTTAGAGACACTCGACATCACCGTCGCACAAACATTATCTCTACTGGGGATTTAAAGAGTCTGACCTCGCCGTCAAACAAACACTCAACCTCGCCGTCGAACACAAACTCGGTCTGGGAATCCGAAGTATACATCTCAAAGGTACAACCTGAGCTTGGGATGGAAACAAACACTTCCAACGGTACACATCCTAATATTGGAGGCAAACATATCCAAAGGTACGAAACCTGAGCTTGGAATCAAACATATCCAAAGGTACGAAACCTGAGCTTGGAATCAAACATATCCAAAGGTACGAAACCTGAGCTTGGATTCAAACATATCCAAAGGTACGAAACCTGAGCTTGGAATCAAACATATCCAAAGGTACGAAACCTGAGCTTGGAATCAAACATATCCAAAGGTACGAAACCTGAGCTTGGATTCAAACATATCCAAAGGTACGAAACCTGAGCTTGGATTCAAACATATCCAAAGGTACGAAACCTGAGCTTGGAATCAAACATATCCAAAGGTACGAAACCTGAGCTTGGATTCAAACATATCCAAAGGTACGAAACCTGAGCTTGGATTCAAACATATCCAAAGGTACGAAACCTGAGCTTGGAATCAAACATATCCAAAGGTACGAAACCTGAGCTTGGAATCAAACATATCCAAAGGTACGAAACCTGAGCTTGGATTCAAACATATCCAAAGGTACGAAACCTGAGCTTGGAATCAAACATATCCAAAGGTACGAAACCTGAGCTTGGAATCAAACATATCCAAAGGTACGAAACCTGAGCTTGGAATCAAACATATCCAAAGGTACGAAACCTGAGCTTGGAATCAAACATATCCAAAGGTACGAAACCTGAGCTTGGAATCAAACATATCCAAAGGTACGAAACCTGAGCTTGGAATCAAACATATCCAAAGGTACGAAACCTGAGCTTGGATTCAAACATATCCAAAGGTACGAAACCTGAGCTTGGAATCAAACATATCCAAAGGTACGAAACCTGAGCTTGGATTCAAACATATCCAAAGGTACGAAACCTGAGCTTGGAATCAAACATATCCAAAGGTACGAAACCTGAGCTTGGACTCAAACATACACGCTGCTATTCTCTTGACATCTTGTCAAGTTGTTGCTAAATAAAAGCAAACACGCCGGGTCACCAGACATAATCATCAAGTTAACAACTCTGTTGAGGAGAGAGGAATGATGGTTCACCCAAACAATCCTGACGACTCACTGGGGAATAGGAAGAAGGGTTCACCCCAAACAACCTTGTAGACTTTGCTGCAGAAAGACGATAGAGTTCACCCAAACGACTTCAACAACTGCTGGGGAATAACGACAGAGTTCACTCAGACGATTCCTACCAACTTCACTAGGGAGTAAGTACTTCTGTACGGTAACCACCTGGTTCATGCTTCATATGCAAATGCTGGAAGAATGAGCGTAATGCTCCGTGCAAAACGGAATGCTACGCTTTTGGGTAAATATTATGCAATCATGCAAGGAAATGCCCCAGCAAAATAAATGTTGGGAAGAGGAACCATCCACTCAGGGAGAGTAACCCTTATGCTGAGGAAGAGCTACCCTTCAAGGGAACTGCATTTTCTGCCCATCTCGTCTGGACTTACACTTGAGGACGACGGGCTCCTTCGGAGAACACAGCACATCAGGCTGAACAACACACTATCCTCTGCATGGGGAATGCGGTAAATGCCCTGAACGGCTCTCTGAGGAACGACCCTTCTGGGGAACATAGCCTTCAGGCTTCAGGACCCGCTTGGGGGAACATTTCATCTACCACTCATGGTTGTGCTCGGCTGGGGATATCAATCTACCTGCCTGCTGCTGGGGAAACGCCAGCCCCCTGCTGGGGAGAAGATCCTTACTCCGTTGGGGATTCCAAGAATTATTCTGGGCAACTCTTGCTGAGGACGCTACTGGGGAACTCAAGTATCACCCTAAGCAAACAACTCGGGAAGCTGCACTGAGATCTTAAGAATCATCTTAAGCAAACGACTCTGCTGAGGAATTCGAGGGTCGTCTTGAACTGACCTCGCTGGGGATCTCAAAAATCACCTTGAGCGAGCGACTGTGGGAATTACACCGGGGTCTTAAGAATCATCTTAGGACAACGACCTTGTTAGAGAGAATATCAGGAATCGTCCTGAGCAACTCGGTCTCTCGGCTGAACACCTGTAAAACAAGAATGACAACGACCTAGGTCATGTTTATGATGCGTATGCTTCTGCGCTATGCCCCACACGGTGGGAAGGATATGCGTTTATGCTAAATGCTATGCAATCATGCACAATGCTATGCAACGTTAAATGCTATGCAGTGTTAAATGCTATGCAGTCATGCACAATGATGCGATCCCGTCAGCAAACTAAATGCTGGGGGGAGATCCTCCTGTCAAGGAGAAAGAACTGCTCAGATAGAGGAGTCATCCTGCTGAGGAGAACGTGGGCACGCCGATATCAATTGGACTCCGCCTGGGGAAATGATCTTCCGGTTGACTGCTGCAGGGCAAACAACTTCAGCTGACTGCTGCAGGGGACGAAGCTCTACGAGAACTCGAACCTGCTGAAGGAAAGCGATGTCAATCGCGGGAGTGAACTGCGTGGCCGTCTCGGCTAACTCTTCTGGGGATGACCACTCTGTGGGGAAGCAACTTCAGCTGCTCCACACTCCACTGGGGAAAAACCAGTCATGATCTGATCAACTTCCAAGGACTCGGCTCTCTTGGGCATCTGCAAACTCGGCTGAGGAAGGAGAAGTCATTTTACTTTGGGGGGAGAGTACAACTCTGCCGGGGAATACAACATCAACTGTTCCAACACTCCGCTGGGGAAGAGGGAATCATCCAACTTCGGGAGAGAATACGGCTCTGGTGGGGAATCTCAATTCCGCTGGAGACTTTACTGGGGAACCACGAGCTTCGGCACCCGAACACTTCTATGAAATCTGCACTTGTGACCCGGTGCCGGGGAAAGAAGACATCATTCTTCGGTGCTTGACTCAGCTGATGAGGTGACGTTCCTTCAGGATGCGTCTGCTTGGGGAAGAGAATCATCTCTGCGCGGGGAGACATGTCAATGCTCATTATTTGCATTCAGATTCTGCGGAAGAGAGACTACTGAACTCTGCTGGAGAAGGAGGGCTCGCCCTGCTTCGGGGATGCGCACGACACATCTTCTGGAAGGTGCTACACCTGCAACAACACAAACAAACAGACAAGATACCCTTCTCAAAGGGGCCTATCCAGGTTATTATCTCGTGACAATATTCAGTTAATTAATTGTTTCAACAATCAATGGGCCTAGGCCCGTGAGTTTATGCATGCGCATTTTATTAAAAAACATCGGCGTTTTCATTCGCAAACAAAACAGATAAATGCTAAACAGGCAAGCGAAATTGCTAAATAATGTGCATTTTATTGATGATGAACCCCTGAATGGGCAAAAATGTTTTACAACTGAGGCAAGCTCCTGGAATGAGGAAGTCGCGCAAAAAAGAAAACATAAATATACATCAGTATATACAAATGTCGGCAACGAGGCGTAGACGAACACCATGAGTTGATCCCTCTAAGACCCACTCGACTTCGATACTTCTCCGATGCTTCAGCTTCGGAAGAGATTGATTCAGATAAACGGCCCTCAGGTCTTCCAAACCACTAAACAATGAGAGTCCACACGCGGAACGCAGTCATTTGCTTATTCAAATCCCTAACTTTTGCGTGAACCGCCCTGTACGGGTTTTCAGTTCACCGGGATACCCTTTTTTGCCGAAGCCGCCCAGTGTAGGTTTTCGACTTCGCGGGTGTACATTTTTTCAATATATCCCTAATTTTTGCCCGAACCTCTTATTCTGTTTTTGGTTCGCCGGGATGCCCCTTTTTTGCCTGGACTCTTTCTTTTTTGTCCAGCGGGTCTCTTTCAAGCAAAGTATTTTTTAACTGCGTCCGCGTTCACCGGGGATGCAAAATCTTCACCATCCATCGTGGATAACAACAAAGCTCCTCCTGAGAAGACCTTGCTGACGACATACGGCCCTTCGTAATTCGGAGTCCACTTGCCCCGGTAATCGGAGTGTGGCGGAAGAATCTTCTTCAGGACGAGATCACCCGTCTGAAAGCTTCTAGGACGCACCTTCTTGTCATAAGCTTTCTTCATTCGGCTTTGGTACAGGCGACCAAATGCAATCGATGCTAACCTCTTCTCGTCCATCAGGCTGAGCTGGTTCAAGCGATTAGTAATCCATTCTGCCTCGTCGAGTTTCACATCAACCAAAACTCGCAAAGAGGGAATCTCCACTTCTAACGGTAGGACAGCTTCCATACCGTACACCAAGGAGAAAGGAGTTGCCCCGGTCGATGTACGCACCGTAGTACGATAACCGTGCAAGGCAAACGGCAACATCTCGTGCCAATCTTTGTATGTCACAACCATCTTCTGAACAATCTTCTTGATGTTCTTGTTGGCCGCTTCAACAGCGCCATTCATCTTCGGCCGGTAAGGAGATGAGTTGTGGTGTTCAATCTTGAAGCTCTGGCACAACTCCTTCATCATATTGTTATTAAGGTTCGAACCATTATCAGTAATGATCCGCTCGGGAATTCCATAGCGACAGATGATGTCCCTCTTTATGAATTTAGCTACCACCTGCTTGGTCACATTAGCGTACGAGGCTGCCTCCACCCATTTGGTGAAGTAGTCGATAGCTACCAGAATGAAACGATGACCATTGGATGCAGTGGGCTCGATCTTGCCTATCATGTCGATGCCCCACATGGAGAACGGCCAAGGGGAGGACATGACATTCAATGGGCACGGCGGCACATGAACTTTATCAGCATAAATCTGACATTTATGAAATTTCTTCGCGAATCTGAAGCAATCCGACTCCATAGTCAGACAGTAATACCCTGCTCTCAGGATCTTTCTCGTCATGGCATGCCCGCCGGCGTGCGTACCAAATGTGCCCTCATGGACTTCTTCCATGAGTATGCTTGCCTCTTTCTCATCTACACATCTGAGTAGCACGAGATCGTGGTTTCTCTTATACAGCACTCCATCAGGATTGAGATAAAAGTTTCCAGATAGCCTCCTTAGAGTCTTCTTATCCTGGGTTGACGCACCCGCGGGATACTCCTTAGTCATAAGGAAGGTCTGGATGTCATGGAACCATGGCTTGCCGTCGTTGTCATCCTCGATTGCAAAGACAAATGCCGGTCTATCAAGACGCGAAAGTACAATTCTTGGAGCCTCATTCCAATAATTGACCTTATACATTGAAGCCAACGTGGCTAAGGCATCAGCCATCTGATTTTCAGCCCGGGGTACATGATGAAGTTCCACCCGATCGAAGAACGGAAGCAGCCTCCTGGCATAATTCATGTACGGCACTAAATTCGCTTGACGAGTTTCCCGCTCCCCTTTAATCTGATTGATTACAAGCGCTGAGTCACCATATATGTCTAGATTCTTGATTCTCAAATCAATTGCCTCTTCTAGACCCATAATACATGCTTCATACTCTGCTTCATTGTTGGTAACTGGAAACGTCAGTCTCGCAGTAAACGGGATGTGGGATCCGTGAGGAGTCGTGATGATAGCCCCGATACCACTTCCATAGGAATTAACCGCTCCGTCGAATATCAACTTCCACTGAGACTTCCTATCTGGCCCCTCATCGGGCAATGGCTCATCGCAATCCTTTGCTTTGAGAAACATAATGTCCTCGTCAGGGAATTCGAACTTCATCGGCTGGTAGTCTTCGATTGGCTGTTCGGCAAGGTAATCAGACAATACGCTTCCCTTAATGGCCTTCTGAGAGACGTACTGAATATCATATTCCGTTAACACCATTTGCCACCTGGCAATCCTGCCCGAAAGAGCCTGTTTCTCGAAGACGTACTTGATCGGATCCATCTTCGAAATTAGCATAGTGGTGTGGTTGAGCATATACTGTCGTAGACGTTTGGCAGCCCAAGCTAGTGCACAACACGTCTTTTCCAGCATCGAGTATCGAGATTCACACTCAGTGAACTTTTTACTCAAATAATAAATGGCATGCTCTTTTCTGCCCGTCTCGTCGTGCTGACCGAGAACACACCCCATACTATTCTCCAGAACCGTCAGGTACATGATTAATGGCCGTCCAGCCACTAGGGGTATCAAGATTGGAGGTTCTTGAAGATACTGCTTTATTTTATCGAATGCCTTCTGGCAATCCTCATTCCAAGTAATCGCCTGATCTTTCTTCAAAAGCTTGAACATCGGTTCACAGGTGGCCGTGAGCTGAGAGATAAACCTTGCAATGTAGTTTATTCGGCCCAAGAAACCACGAACTTCTTTTTCTGTTTTCGGCGCTGGCATTTCTTGGATAGCTTTTATTTTCGCAGGATCAACTTCAATACCTCGTTCACTAACGATAAACCCCAATAACTTTCCGGACCGCACTCCGAAAGTGCATTTGTTAGGATTCAGCCTCAGCCTGAACTTCCTAAGCCTTTCAAACAGCTTCAACAAATTGACCAGATGCTCTTCCTCCGTCTGGGACTTTGCAATCATGTCATCAACATAGACCTCGATCTCATGATGAATCATATCATGAAACAAAGTTACCATTGCTCGTTGGTAAGTGGCCCCTGCGTTCTTCAGACCGAAGGGCATTACCTTGTAGCAGAATGTTCCCCAGGGGGTAATAAACGTTGTTTTCTCCATGTCCTCCGGTGCCATCTTAATCTGATTGTAGCCGGAGAAGCCATCCATGAACGAAAACACGGAAAACTGGGCTGTGTTGTCGACCAACACATCGATATGAGGCAACGGGAAATCATCCTTAGGGCTTGCCCTATTCAAATCCCGATAATCGACGCACATGCGTACCTTACCGTCTTTCTTCGGTACAGGCACAATGTTGGAGACCCACGGAGGGTAGGTGGTAACGGCTAGAAATCCTGCGTCCAACTGCTTCTGGACTTCTTCCTTGATTTTTACAGCCATGTCTGGTCTCGTCCTCTTGAGCTTCTGCTTGACTGGAGGGCAATCTTCTCGCAACGGCAAGCGATGAACCACGATATCTGTGTCAAGTTCGGGCATATCCTCATATGACCAAGCAAAGACGTCACTATACTCTCGAAGCATCTCGACCAGTCTATGCTTGACATCATTCTGCAGCGCAGCCCCTACTCTGACATTTCTGACGAGCTCCTCAGAACCCAGATTTATAATCTCAATATCCTCCTCGTGAGGCAGAATAACCTTCTCCTCTTGTCTCAACAAGCGGGCCAACTCTTCCGGAAGGTCTTCGTCTTCATCAATCTCATCCTCGGCTTGATAGATCGGGCAATCAAAGTCGTAGTGAGCCGTAGAGGGTCCAGAGTCGATGTCGTCTGTTACGTGGATCCTGCAATAACAAGGGTTAAGTTTAAAGCAAGAATATGCAGGTTAGCACAAACCTCGTTGCCATTTTACTGTTTTTCGAAATAAACATAAAACAGGAATAACAGAGAACACAATAGTTGATTACGAAGAAAACGCCTTTTATTTATTAACAAAATGCATACACATAATCCAACAAGGCCCTGACAGTAAAACCACTATGCCCCGGGCAGGACATAGGGTTGTACAAAGATTGTAAAAAGCAAATCATTACTCTTCACTTGTCAGCTTGATAATCTCCTTGATGGTCCAATTGTGGAGGCGCTCGCCCGGCTTGCTCGGTTGAATCCAGGCGTCAAGATCGCAATCACTGTCCCCGCTGTCCTCCGACGCAGCGTTGACGCTCTCGAAAATTACTCCCCCTTTGGTGAATAAGATCGGCCCTTTCCCACGAGACGAACTGCCAGAAGAAGATGAAGCTTCAGCTTCAGGAGAATATCCCAATCCAAACTTATCCTGCTTGATTGGTATATCCAACACATGCCCCCAGCCTGGGGTGGAACCAGCTTCGACAACGGCCCGAGCTTCCTTAAACGAGGAGAGATTCATCTCCTGCTTCTCCGCGACGACAGGAGCTACCTCCTTCACCCTGACGGTTTCAAATGCTTGGCAAAGCGTTTCATGGATCTCGCCATCCATTTCAACGTATTTAAAGGACGACATGTGGCTCACCATGATGTCCTCCTCACCACAGACTGTCACTATGCTGCCCCCGACAGCATATTTAAGCTTTTGATGTAGCGTGGACGTCACGGCACCAGCAGAATGGATCCATGGCCGACCTAAGAGGCAACTATAGGCGGGCATGATATCCATGATATAGAAAACCGTATTGAACATCTCTGGACCAACTTGAATTGGCAGGGTCAACTCTCCGAAGACGTGGCGCTTGGTCCCATCAAAGGCTTTCACGACCAGATCACTGGGCGTGCAAAGCAGTCCACGGGTATCCAACTTCATCAGTGCCTTTTTCGGAAGCACGTTAAGCGAGGAACCCGTATCCACCAGGACATGCGACATGATCGTACCTCTGCACTCTATCGAGACGTGCAAGGCGTTGTTGTGATCTCTTCCTTTAGGAGTCAGCTCTAGATCTGTAAAACCCAGCCCATTACCAGCATTGACATGGGCTACCACTTCCTCGAGCTGATTTACTGATATCTCCTGCGGCACATATGCAGCATTCAATACTTTCAGTAATGCGTTGCAGTGCGCTTCAGAACACAGCAACAGGTTAAGAATCGAGATCTTTGACGGAGTCTGATGAAGATGATCTACAATTTTGTAGTCACTTTTCTTGATTAGTCGCATGAACTCTTCAGCATCTTTAACCAGCAAGTCTTTTTCTGCCCCAGAATGGACCTCCTCGACAACTTTACCTTTACCCTTATCCACAGCGTCGGCCTGAACCCCTTTCTCTGCTGCAACCTCTGCTGGCGCAAATACTCTACCGCTTCGAGTGATACCACTGACTTCAGTAAGATTCTGCACAGTCGATCCAAACGGCTCAAGCTCTATCTTCTGACCATTGCAGTAAACTTCGGCGCCATAATGCCATGGAACAACATTAGTACTCTCGAATGGGATTGGTCCGGCCCTGGTGATAGTGATAGTAGGCGGACGAGGCGCGGAAATAGTAATAGGGTGATGAGGAATAGTAATGGTAGCAACTTCATCTGCCTGCTTCAGCACGACTTCCCCTGATGCACTCTCAGCGCTCCGGCTGAACTGTAAAATACCCTCGGACATCAGACTCTGGATACCTTCGATCAGCTGCTCACACCCGTCAGGAAGTGTAGCACAAGCCATACATAACTCCCCACATCCAGGGAAGAAGCCCTTCTTCAGCAACTTAGCCTTGACAAAACTCAACGGCGTCTTCAAATCTTTGACATCAGTCAACAAGTCCGCACTCTCCTCAGTGATAACAGCATTCACTCCGCCCCCCTTATGATGAGGCATTGGATTTTTGGTAACGTTGGGCACGTTGTCAGAAAAGTTGATAACCTTGGCGTCCACCAAGTCTTGGACTTTGTGCTTAAAAGCTTTACCCCAGTGTGGAACTCACAAGTAGCATTGGCATCATACCCCGGTGGTGGTGCCCCTGTTAAGGGAGCCAACGTCCTTTTTTGAATTAATTGGAGCTGAAGCAACGTTTGCAGAAGCTGTGCATACGACATAGGTGGAGTTTCAAACTGACGATTTGTCATAGGAGCCCGATTCTGATATCTCCTATACCCCTGCTGATTCTGCTGCTGAGGCTGCTGCTGCTGCTGCTGCGGTGGGGCAGCTGGGATATTTATACTAGCAATCTGAGGCTGAGGGCCCTTGCCCTTTCTCCTAGCATTAGTGACGGCACTGGCATCTCCTTCTCGATGCTTGCCAGTATAGGGTTTCTTGCTACCTCCTCCAGCTGAGGATGATTCGCCCTGAATTTTTCCAATCTTTATACCGTTTTCAACATGCTCGCCCAAAGTGATGAGAGCCGAGAATGTTCCAGACATGCCACTGACCAGCTTTTCATAATAGATTCCAGGAAGGGTAGCCACGAACATTTGCACTAGCTCACGCTCAACCATCGACGGTTGAACCCGAGCAGCCAATTCACGCCACCGCTGGGCGTACTCTTTGAAGCTTTCATTGTTCCGCTGTGAGAGATTCTGAAGCTGAACTCGGTTGGGAGCCAAGTCGCTATTGTATTGATAGTGGAGAACAAACGCTTCTGCAAGATCTTTCCAGGTGCGCACAGTAGCGGGCTCCAAACCCATATACCATTCGAGCGATGGACCAGAAAGACTATCCTGAAAGAAGTGCATCAGCAGCTTCTCATCGTCAGAATAAGCGGACATCTTTCTATAATAAGATTGGAGGTGGACCCGGGGACAAGTAGTACCCTTATACTTCTCAAAGGTAGGCACCTTGAACTTGTGAGGTACTTTAAAGTCAGCAATCAACCCGAGGTTGGACATATCAACGCCCAATGTGTTCTGATTTTCTATGTTTCTCATCTTGTCTTCCAGTGCCTTGAACCTGAGTCGAGCTTCAGCATTCAACTCTGCTTCTACACCTCTCTGAGAGAATACGTCATCCTGATGGTCCTCCAGCCACGGTTGAGGCACCAACAGATTTCCTGCACCAGCATTGCCGTTGACCGGCCCTATGTTAACATTGGCTCCCAAACTACCATTGCCGACGCCAGCCATGTTGAGTCCGAGATTAGTCATCAGATTGCCGTTAGCACTGCCGTTTCCCCCGGCAGCAGGAACAACGTTTTGTGGAGTATCCACTGGAGGAGGAGTAGGCACAGCCCCGCTGTGCAGTATGCCATTATTGTCAACCCTGGAGATTAGAGGTTGAACCAAAGTACGAAGCTGGTCTTGACCATTCGCGACTACTTGCATCAGCTCCATAAAACGATCCATCCGTTCACGGAGTTCTTGAACGTCTGACTGTACCTGGTCCATTATCCTTGTCTGATTAGCGCGAGTTGAGTAGCGGTGGATGAGTCTTTGATCAATCCTGGAGATCGAAAGCAGCTCGGAACCTGAGTACCTGAAAAACCTGGCAACATTAAAGGTTAGGAAAGGCAACAGAATGTATGTCATGCAAGAATGCTTCATGCAAATGCATGCGTGTGTCTGTGTGCTTGAGAGATTTTCCCCCGATCCTGGCGCCGTAGTACCAGTGCTGACAATAACAAGGAGGGGAGTCTGGGCCCAATCATGGAAACAGCAATCTCACACATAGTATCAGCAATAGTCAGGTTCGACACATCAAGGACCGAGAACTCGTACGCAACAGTCTTCCTGAGAGAGGCTGTAGTGATAATGACAAGAGGCGAGAGATCCTGGATCGGGGAAATAGTACCTGTCACAGACACACGCCAATGGAATGCGAATGATTATGCAAACTAATGCAAAATGCAGGCATGCAACAATATATCCAGGTGGCTGCTGTGGAGATTCGGTATCCACAGTCACTGATGAGAAGGAAACCCCGGTGTAAAACCACTGATCTGATCTGCTGAGAATAACCATCTGATAGGGTCGAGATCAAAATTCTGCTATGCCCAGAGTAAGTGCCTCACAATAAGGACCCCGGGTGCAAGATCAAGGAACATCTGTTGATGAAGTCTTCAGACCCCCAAATCAAGATCTGCCCTGTCAAGAACAAACACACAGCTGCTGATGAGATCTTTAGACCCCACTCAAAATCTGCTCTATCCGGAACAAACCACTGCTGATAATATGCTGACCAAAGCCTGCTCTATCAAGAACACACAAACACCCGATGATAAGATCCTCTGATCAAACCCTTGCTCTATCAAGAACATATCTGCAACTGAGAACCCAACATAACTGATTCACTGTCAAGAAAACCAGGTAGTCTGGAGGTCAAAGTTTCCTGCAATATCCCTGATCCCACTCACAGGTATGGACCTAATCCACGGACAAAGGTACGACATCCTATGCGGTCGTCAGCGTCACAGACTTTCATGAGTGATGATACGATTCCCAGAAGGAGTGGCATCATCAAGTCATGAAGAGGCCTCTCTTAGCTGACTTCCAAATGATCGGTCCCTAGAGTCGACAATCCTTACGTCTGGACTCCCCTCAGATCCTCAGGACCGGAAAGGAGCACCTCTGCAAGAATCTCGTCTGAGCGCAGATTTTCGTAGGGAACTGTGCCTGCTCAGCAGACAGGTTCGTCTACTACTTCTCCGCAACTAACATCCCTCTCCCACAGCAGCACAGATAATCATATCAAACTGGAAATAAAAATGCGGGAAATAAAATGCGGGAAGTAAAGTGCGGGAAGTAAAAATGCGATAAATAAACGCAACCCAACAAGCAAACACACAACCGATAGGACTAACTCTCATAGGGAACCGGAGAACCAGAGATTCTGGGTTCGTCTCCCCAGCAGAGTCGCCAGCTGTCGCTTGCGCGAAAATAAGGTGCCGGCATGACAGAAGAGTCGCCACCTTTCGTTATTTATCCCTCAGAGCGGGAAAGGAAACGATCGGAAAAACCTGACGAAAAAGGGTAAGACAAGGTCGTCGCAACCATTGTCTGGGTTCGGGAGTCGGTTACGCAAGGGGAAGGTATTAGCTGTTGGTGTAAGCCCTAGAGGCCAATACTTTTTGGTACTTGTATCAGATTATTCGTTTAATAATAAAAGGCATTTCTTTATTATGTTTGTCTTTCAGAATAATAAAGTCCCTAGAATAGTTAGTCTGTTTAATGAAATGTTAAGTGTGACTTAATCATGAGATCCCATTAAACATAAAGACATTATTCTTAAAATATCCGTAGTCAAGCTTTATTGCAAAGTGGGATAACATTAAAAGCATTGAGACTATTATGAAGATAGACTGATGATCACATCTCATGGATCATGGATAAAGAGTTATCAAGTCTTGACATAGGTATAAATATTAGGAGTAATATTTATACCGGATTGACCCGCTATGAGAATACTACATAGTATGTTGTGCAAAGTGTCATAAGTTATTCTCATGGTGATAATGGTGTATTACCACCCTTCGACCTGAAACCACTATGGACCCTAGATGTAGAGTCGGGTGCTTTATTGCTGATCAAACATTATCCGTAACTGGATGATCATAAAGACAGTTGATGGGCACTCCACGAAGCATGCTGAGGGACATGAGTGTCCTAGATGGAATTTGCCAATCCTGCATAATAGGAGAAATGTCTAAGGGCCCAATATTGAACTGGACAAGGATGACACAGTGTATGCCTTGTGTTCAATATAGACATAGGGGCAAAAAGGGTAATTGTACAAACATACATTATCACGAAAAAGGTTTTGTTAGATCACATGACATTTTCGTGACTTGGGTAGCAGTGATGTGTTGCTAGATACCGCTTACTGTTTATTATTATAAATATATAATTTAATATAATTACCAACGTTACGAAATCCTACAGGGTCACACACATAAGGACAGTTTGATGAGAGATAGAGAAATCAAAGGAACACCGTAAGGTACGGTGCACTTAAGTGAAAAAATAGAAATTCGGATAATATAATAATAATTATTGTTATTTTATAATGGTTATAAAATAATAATAAAATAAATATATTTATTATAATAATAGTTATTATAATAATATATAATATTATTATGGATCATGTGAATTGGGTTTTTAGCCCGCAGTCCACAAGAGAGTCTATAAAAGGAACCCTTGTGATGAAGCTTTCACTTGATGCAATTTCGTTTTTGATTCTCTTTTCTCACTCAAATAATTCCGTTCGTAAGCAGCTAGCACTGTGACCGGAAGCTGTTCGTGTGGACTGAGTAGAGGCGTTGCACTTCATCAACGCTTGTGATCGCTGCATCAAAGATCTGAATCGCCACAAAGAGGTAACGATTCTATCACTGACCATGCTCATTCGTAAGGATCACTAAAGGAAATTGTTTTGTTTTCCGCTGCGTTTAGATCGCCATTTTCCATCATTAGCACCCCTCACGTCCGTCGTACTCGACGGGATCCTCGCTTGTTTGTTTACTTGGACGGGTTAGTTATAATCTATCTACCTATCAAGGCTGGCTGAAAAAGAAAAGAAAAATGACTCGGCAAAGCGTCGTGCTTTATGCCTACGTATTCCCGTCTGGAACGAGAAATCAGAGTCAACGTAGTTCGGCTAACTACGGGTGAAGGTAGGGAAGGTTGCTCGCTAGGACATCGCGTCCTATGCCTACGTACTTTCATCTGGTATGAAAGATCAGAGCAAACGTAGTTCGAGTAACTACGGGTTATCTCCTGAAAGAAGTGCTTTTTATTGTGTTTGCGATCTCAACCGCACTAGAGACTATGACCTGAGAGGGAATACGTCCTTTCTCAGATAGCTTAAGGCTCGTAACGTACGAAAGAAATCATTCATGATTACTGTATTTTAAACTGCCTCGAGATGAGAAGAGAACAGGCCCAACTAGGAGGGAGACTATCAAGTCCTACTGTTGTCATGCCATGGATTCATCCTATGGTTGAGGTCTGAACAGGGAACTCCTAGAAGTTATCATGCATAGGTTTCAACCTAAAGTTCTATCATCAATTCCTTATCAAAGGAAATGAGAGTCCTAAGGGATCATGTCAATGATACACCAAAACAGACAAAAGCATCAGCTTTAAACAATAAAATGCATGCAATGCAAGTGAGGGAGGAAATGTGTGTGGGGCTTCAGCCTCCGCAAGCTCGTCTCGACCTCAAGCCAGTCATGAAATAACAGTAATCATACTGAAAATAAGCAACATGCTATCAAGCAATGCACGGATAAAGGAAATGAAGTGCCATCAGGCAAACAAAGCACACTTGAGAAAGAAAGAATCTACTCTCTAATCCTAACCCTAACACAGAATCCTGATCAAATCTAAGCAAAGCCCTAAAACAAAACCTAACCAAAAGAAATCAATCCCAGTCTTCAAGCTTCAGAACAAGCTTACCAAGGAAAGGGAGCTAAGTAATCAGACTCATAATGTCTTCCTCAGGAAAGCACTAGGAGGTGTATACTCAGGAGTCATATCCTATGTGGCTCAACCACTGTGATCAGTTTACATTCCTCCTCAGGAGAAATTAAACTCACAAGCAGGCTCCAACATCACTGGATATTTAGGAAATCCTATATGAACTAGTGGAACTAAGTGAATAGACCCATAGGACCTTCCTCAGGAAAGTACTAGGAGGCTTCCACTTAGGAGTTGTATCCTATGTGGCTCGACAACCGTGATCAGTTTACATTCCTCCTCAGGAGAAATTAAACTCACAAGTTGGCTCCAACATCATTGGACACTTGAGAAATCCTAGATAAACTAATGGAACTAAGTGAATAGACCCATAGGACCTTCCTCAGGAAAGTACTAGGAGGCTTCCACTTAGGAATTGTATCCCATGTGGCTCAACAACAGGTGATCAGTTTACATTCCTCCTCAGGAGAAATTAAACTCACAAGTTGGCTCCAACATCATTGGATACTTAAGAAAGAGGTGAGAAGAAAGAATGAAAGTCATTCATAGTGCCTTCCTCAGGAAAGTACCATGAACTTCCTTCAAACTTCAGGATCTCAAACCTCACAGACAGGGAATAAGCCAAGCTCTGGGTCTCTGAGTCTTGATCTACAATCTTCACTTCATCATGCTCTCCAACAAGATCTTCAAGACAACACAAGCCCCACAACCAATTCACCAAAATAAACCCCAGAGGTGAACAGATAACCACAGGACAGACAAAATCATCAGGCAACTTCAGAAAATACCTAAAAATACTAAGCCAAAGGGGAAAAATCTATCAATTATTCACAAGGGTCTACAACATCTACCCCTAACATCCACATATTCCCTTATCCAAAAATCAAGACAAAACTATATAAAGAAAATGAATTTCCTTACCTATGCACAACCTAAACCCTAATTAGGATACCCTAATACTAACCTAACTAAACTAATCAAATTATAATCTAAAAATCAAGAATTAAATCCTATGGGGAACTATGGTTCAATATCTAATTACACAAAAAAGAATGAGTTAAAAAGACTAAGGGAAGGTCCTAAAAGAAATCCTACAAAATCATGATATCAAACTAAACATTATAAAAGCTATTTAAAAGAAAAATCTATTAAAAATAGGAAAATAAAATAAAATGGACATTTTATTTATTTATATTTTTCTAGACAGATTTATGAACATATGAAAAAAACAAGAATTAAAAAATATTAAATTTTCCATTTTTTTATAAATTTTATAAAACAAGAAAAAATTAAAGGAATTAAAAAAATAAAAGAAATGAAAATAAAGGGGATGGGGGTGCAAATAGAAGGACACGCTAGGTGAATTTCTGGATGGGCTGAATATGGTGGGGTGCCAATAGCGTTCTGAGATAGGCCCATGGTTCCTCATTTAACAAAATGGCCGCGTTTCAATTTTTATATTTCCCTCCGTTTTTGTTAATTAACCTGGGCCGTTGGATGAAGCGAATTGGTCAATATTTCCAAACGAATTAAAGGTGAGGATTATGTCTCCTACCTTGGCTCTGCTAGGGTTTCACAGAACAACCTCACACGCGAATCTTCCATCATCCATAGCTCTCTCATCTCGCAATGAAAATTCACGATCCAAACATCAAACTTAACCTACTCATTGCCCTCTACACAACCATGGTCCTAGATTTTCTTAATACTCCCTCTAGAAAAACATATGGATTGTGGAAGTCTTGGGCACCATTACTTTCTTCTGGTTTGCATGATCATGACCTTGGCTGATACTAACCTAGAATGGTCTACACTTCATGGTGATTATTCTAAGCTACCAAACTAAGGTTATAGTACACTAAGGCATGAGTTCTTGAACTCAAAACAGAAATGGCCATAAAACAAACCTTCATGTAATGCTCTAAAACTCATCATGATTCATCCTACATTGGTCTATATCACATTTCTCCTAACCACATGATCTAACTATGCATAAATAATGAGATTCGAAGGAAAATGCATACCTTGCAAGTGGTGATGGCTATGGTGGTTCTCCTTCAATTCAAGACTTGGTACTTCCTCTAGATGATCTTTAAGGGATCTATATGCTTCTGTTTGCAGTAGTTTGTGCTCACACTTCTTGAATCAACCTGGCCAATCCTTCATGCAAGTTGGAGTGATCACTTGGAATACATGAGCCAGCCACGAATTCTCCTCAATCTTTCTTGCCAAATACTCAATGTTGCTTGTAGATGATGATGATAATCAGAATTGTAGTGATTGATGAAGTTTCAATGGAGTTTGGGATTAAAATGCATTTTGGAGTGAAAGAATTGAAATGTGGTATGCAAGCTCTAAGAATCTCTAACCAATGCATGGAATCACTCTAGGGCTTATATAGATGAGAATAGAAGCCTCTAGAACTTTGGAGAACCTTCCATGAAGTTTCTAGATTTTCTCATGCAATGATAATTTGAATTTGTCATCTTGAGTGAATCCCATGCAATCTCATGATACATCATGCAATATCACTTAATTTCTCCTCAAATGATATGGTAAAATGAAAACAAAGCCTTACAAGTCCTTATGTAGCATTTTCCCATCTTTCCTTTTGATGCCTTAAAGTGCAAGTAACAAATTTACAAAGCAACTCTAATTTTTAAGCCTAAACTCAAAAATGTGGATAAACCATTGTTTTTAAAATGATGTTTCCAATCAAAATGATATATTGGATGACCCATTTTGAATTCATAGATCTCCCAAACCAATTTTCAAATTCAACTTTTTCAACTTATAAGCCATTTACAAGCCATTTGAACCACTTTTAAAAATCCATGCTATGAGCTTTTCCAACAATTCATGACCTTCTTTCTAGACTTAAAATCCCATTTTGAACAACTTTCATGTTTTGAGTTTTTCCATTTGAGGCTTGGAAATAGGAGATATGGCCTTTGCTTAAAATGACCTATAACTGACAAATGACCAAAATACCCCTGTCTTGTTCAAACCATAAGTTGAGTTCTACAAATCCTATCAAGGACTTCTACCACTCAAATTAAAGCTAAGAAGATGCCCTTCAACATTCATGTTTACCAAGAAATCATAGGAATCATCCTACTAGGGAAAAAGTTGTCTGCAAGTTGGGTGACTTTCAAGGACCCAGATTCACACACCTCAGCTGACCTGTAATTTGTCAAAACCATAACTTGAGCTCTGTAACTCCTATCAAGGACTTCCACCACTCAAATTAAAGCTAAGAACAAGCTATAAAACATTCATGTTGTGGGGAAGATGAGATATCAATCACATCTAGAGCTAAAACTGCCTAGAAGATAGGGATCAAATTAGGGTTTTTTCACTAACAATCCTTGGAAACCCTAACTCAAAACTTCTCAAACCCCTCAATCATGATGAGTTGGCCTAGGAATCATCTTTATAACATCTCTATGCATCACTCCATGATCTCATGGCCCTTGGATTAGGTCTCAACCTTCTCCAAATTTTCAGTTAATCTAGGGTTGACCCAGTCAAAACCCTAATTCTACCATTCATGGTTGAATCTTCAGAATTCTTGCATAATGACCTCTCTGGGCTTCATGATGGCTTTCAAGACATCTCATAGGCTTTCTCAAAACATCAAGTTCATTCTCAAAGTCTCAGAATCATCTGAGGAGCTCCCACAACTCTCAAGCTGTGAGGCACACAACCCTGGTTTCAACCCACTCCTCTGAGGATCTCTTGAACTTTCTGATGAAGGTATCCATTTTCAAATACTCAATGAATAAATAATTGTTGGTCAAATTTTGTGGTGCAACAATACCTTCATCAGAAAGTTCAAGAGATCCTCAGAGGAATTGGTTGAAACCAAGGTTGTGTGACTCATAACTTGAGAGTTGGAGGTGCTCCTCAGACGATTCTAAGACTATGAGAGTGAACTTGAAGCTTTTAGAAATCCTATGAGATGTCTTGAAGGTCATCATGAAGCCCAGAGAGGTCATTATGCAAGAATTCAGAAGATTCAACCATGAATGGTAGAATTAGGGTTTTTGACTGGGTCAACCCTAGGTCAACTGAAGATTTGGAGAAGGTTGAGACCTAATCCAAGAGCCATGAGATCATGGAAGGATGTATTGAGATACTATAAGGATGATTCCTAGACCAACTCATCATGATTGAGGAGTTTGAGAAGTTTTAAGCTAGGGTTTCTAAGGATGGACAGTGTAAAATGCCCTAGTTTGATCCATATCTTCCAGGCAGTTTTAGCTCAGGATGTGATTGTCATCTCATCTTCCCCACAACATGAATGTTGTAGAGCTTGTTCTTAGCTTTATTTTGAGTGGTAGAAGTCCTTGATAGGATTTGCAGATCTCAAGTTAGGGTTTTGACAAATTACAGGTCATCTGAGGTGTGTGAATCTGGGTCCTTGAAAGTCACCCAACTTGCAGACAACTTTTGCCCTAGTAGGATGATTCCTATGATCTCTTGGTCAACATTAATGTTGAATATCATCTTCTTAGCTTTCTATAGAGTACTAGAAGTCCTTGATAGGATTTGTAGAACTCAACTTATGGTTTGTACAAGACAAGGGTACTTTGGTCATTTGGAAGTTATAGGTCATTTCAAGCAAGGGCCATATCTCCTACTTCCAAGCCTCAAATGAAAAAACTCAAAACATAAAAGTTGTTCAAAATGGCATTTTAAGCCTATAAAAGTGGTCATGAGTTGTTGGAAAAGCTTGTAGCAAGAATTGACAAGAATGGGTGAAAATGACCTAAAAATGGCATATAACTTGAAAAAGTTCAAGTTGGAAAATGGTTTGAGAGATTTACAAATCCAAAATAGGTCATATGATATATGATTTTGAATCTAAACAACATTTTGGAAACAATGGTTTAGACACATTTTTGATTTGAGGCCAAGAATTTGGAGTTGCTTTGTAATATTCTTACTTGCATAATAAGGCAACATTGTAAAACTTCACCAAAGGCAAGGAATTGGTTTGTTCTTCATTCATACCACCTCAATATCTCATGAAAGGAGATTTTAACACAAATTTGAAGGGCTGCAAGCATGATATGAGATGGTTCAATATGTCATCACATGAGAATTTCCACATTCTTCCACTTCATACTAGAAGGTTCTAGGGGCTTCTAAATTGGTTTATATATTGATTGCAAAGTCCATGGGGTCAAGGTTGGTGATTGTTGGTGATGGTTGGTGATTATTGGTTAGTGCTAGGGCAAAAGAGAGAGTGAGATGCAATTCCTTCCATTTTTGCAATTCAATATCAATCTGCCATAACTCTCCATTCCAACTTCATTCTTCTACACAAACCTTTCCTTCTGATTACCATGGGCACCTGCATACCATTCTGAAGCCTCATCCATGAAAGATTGAGGGTGTAACATCAAAATTGCCAAGAATGCATATTGCTCTCAAGATCAAGATACAAGCTTGTAACATCAAGTATTTTGCAAACAGAACTCTTATCATCCACTAGGGATCAATCTTGGCAAGTCTCAAGGCCTGAAGTGGAGTGGAACCTGCTCTGCCATCATCAAGCACTAGGTTTGCATAACCTCTTCTACCTTCTTATTTATTCTGTTTTAGATTGAATGGTTAGGATAAAAGTGATTAGAGATCAATAGGGATCAGATCTAGAAGCTTAAAGCACATTCTATGAAGTTTGACATGGTGACACGATTCTTTCATTGAGCAAGAACTCATTTAATTTGGAGTGTTAATTCATGTGTTTTAGCTTAGATTAATTAGAGACACGAGGTGATCACATTAGTATCAATAAATTGGAGAAATATGAGAGTGGAGGTTTGAGTATTCATGGTGAGGTCATTATCGGGTTTCTAATTCCAGGGGGTTTCAGTGAGAACCAACACCATGGTTGTACTCAGCGTGGGAAGTAGAGCATTTTTTCTCTTTATAGTTTTGTTTTTCATTGAGAAATGAAGGAGTACGAGAGGGAAGAAGTGAGGCTGTGAGAAAGCTTCATGCATGGAAGTTCAATGCAAACCCTAGAGGAGAGGTTGAAGATAACACCAGGGTCGTGGGATCATCCATTGACTGTTGACTGAAGCTTTGATCTAACGGGCAGCATTCAAACGATTTTTAGAGGGAATAGTCTGAGAGCATGAAACGAGGCGTTTCATTAAACTCTCTCATGGGCTTTAGTATAATCTTGCTATCCAAACCCCCCAGGCCAGGCCCAATCAGTGATACACTTTAAATTGTTGCTATTCATACCGTTCTCGTATCAATTTTTCTTTTAATTTTTCAATTGAATTCTGATAACACATGGGCTTAAGGCATTTGCTGATTACACCACCCAGTTCTCTGGCCCATAGAAAACAACTGGGCGCATCTTCTAAGCGCACCCCCTCCCCCATTTCCTTTTAATTTCTTGATTTTAATTTCTTTTATTTTTCTTGCACTTTAAATAATTCATAGAAAATCGGAAAATGAATATTTTTAATTGGTTGTTTTTGCTATCATTTTCTACTTCTGTCTAGAAAAATATGAATAAATAAAATTATCATTTTATTTTCTTTTAATATTTTTAGTACATTTTTCTTTTAAATAGCTTTTTAAGTGATTTAGTTTGATACTTCATTTTGTTCATTTTTGTTTGACTAGGTCCTTTTAGATTTTGAACCCATTCTTTTTAGGGTGATTAACTTAGGACTTTAGCTTCCTCATAGGATTTAATTCATAATTTTAGGATTAATTTTTAGATGATTTGATTAGGTGAGATTAGAGGGATTAAAATTAGGGTTTAGGTTTAACATAGGTGAAGTAAATCATTTTCTCTTAGGAGTTTTAGTTTGATTTTGGGTATGGGACTATAGGGATATTATGGGTAGGTGTAATAGACCCTTGTGAATAAGCATTAGATTTTTCCCCCTTTCTTTAGTATTTTCAAAGTATTTTCTGAATGGACTGTTTGTGTGGCATGTTTTGTCTATCTTTGGGGTTTATCTTTGGGGAATTGTTGTGGGGCTTGGTTTGCTTTGAAGACCTTGTTGAAGGAGCATGATGAAGGAGAAGATTGAAGATCAAGACCCAGAGGTTGAGAGGTTGGAGCTTGCAAGGATGCATGGATTGAAGGCCTAGTCTAGGAGCTTGTTCTCTTTCTGTGAGGTTTGAGATCCTGAAGTTTGAGGGCAATTCATGGTACTTTCCTGAGGAAGGCACTATGGATGTCTTTCATTCTTTCTTCTCACCTCTTTCTCAAGTATCCAATGATGTTGGAGCCTTCATGTGAGTTTAGTTTCTCCTGAGGAGGAATGTAAACTGATCACAGTTGTTGAGCCACATGGGATATGATTCCTAAGTGGAAGCCCCCTAGTACTTTCTTGAGGAAGGCACTATGGGTCTGTTCACTTAGTTCCCTTAGTTCATGTAGGATTTCTCAAGTATCCAATGATGTTGGAGCCTTCATGTGAGTTTAGTTTCTCCTGAGGAGGAATGTAAACCGATCACAGTTGTTGAGCCACATGGGATATGATTCCTAAGTGAAAGCCCCCTAGTACTTTCCTGAGGAAGGCACTATGGGTCTGTTCACTTAGTTCCCTTAGTTCATGTAGGATTTCCCAAGTATCCAATGATGTTGGAGCCTTCATGTGAGTTTAGTTTCTCCTGAGGAGGAACGTAAACCGATCACAGTTGTTGAGCCACATGGGATATGAGTCCTGAGTATAAGCCTCCTAGTGCTTTCCTGAGGAAGGCACTATGAGTCTGCCTACTTAGCTCCCTTTCTTTGGTAAGCTTGTTTTGAAGCTTGAAGACTGGGATTGATTTCTCTTGTGTAGGGCTTTGCTTAGAGATTTGATTAGGGTTTTGTTTTAGGGTTAGGATTAGGGAGAGCTTAGATGTAGATAATTTCTTTCTCAAGCATGGATGGCATTTCATTTCTTGTATCTGTATGACTGCAGTTTACTGTTTATTGCTTGATAGCATGTTGTTTATATTTCAGTATGATTACTGTTATTTCATTATGGCTTGAGGTTGAGACGAGCTTGTGGAGGCTGAAGCCCCACACACATTTCCTCCCTCACTTGCATTGCATGCATTTTACTGTTAAGCTGATGCTTTGTCTGTTTTGGTGTATCATTGACATGATCCCTTAGGACTCTCATTTCCTTTGATAAGGATTTGATGATAGACTTTTAGGTTGAAACCTATGCATGACAACTTCTAGGAGTTCCCTGTTCAAACCTCAACCATAGGATGAATCCATGGCATGATAACAGTAGGACTTGATAGTCTCCCTCCTAGTTGGGCATGTTCTCTCCTCATCTCAAAACAGTTTAAGATACAGTAATCATGAATAATTTCTTTTGTACGTTACGAGCCTTAAGCTATCTGAGAAAGGATTGTGGGAGAGTTCCTTTTCCACAGTCTGGATGTTTAGTATGGTACCCTTTGGGTGACATGCGACGCATTCACTCTCAGGTCATAGTCTCTAGTGCGGTTGAAATCGCAAACACAATAAAAAACACTTCTTTCAAAATAGGAAATAAACCGTAGTTTCCCGAACTACGTGAGCTCTGATCTCTCATACCTGTTGAGAGTATGTAGGCACAAGATGGCGAAGTCTTGGCGAGCTACCTTCCCCCATACCCCTTCGTAGGCCGAACTACGTTGACTCTGATTTCTCATTCTCTGATGAGAATACGTAGGCATAAAGTGCGATGCTTTGCCGAGTCATTTTTCTTTTCTTTTTCAGCCAGCCTTGATAGGTAGATAGATTATAACCAACCCGTCCAAGTAAACACAACAAGCGTGGATCCCATCGAGTACGATGGACGTGAGGGGTGCTAATACCTTCCCCTTGCGTAACCGACTCCCGAACCCAGACAATGGTTGCGATGACCTTGTCTTACCCTTATTCGTTAGGTTTTTCCGATCGTTTCCTTTCCTGCTCTGAGGGATAAATAACGAAAGGTGGCGACTCTTCTGTCATGCCGGCACCTCATTTTCGCGCAAGCGACAAAACCATATAGAGATTTCTTAAGTTTGAAAACATGTTCTAGAAAATTTTCACTTTCAAATCCAGGAGGTTGGTGTACATAAACTTCCTCTTCTATAATTTCATTTAAGAAGGCACTCTTAACATCCATCTGATATAGAGTGATGTTATTTTGTGCAGTAAAAGATATAAGTAAGCGAATAGATTCTAACCTTGCCACATGAGCATAAGTCTATGTGTAGTCAATTCCTTCTTGCTGACTATACCCTTGAGCTACTAGCCTTGCCTTATTTCTTACAACTTCTCCTTGCTCATTGAGTTTATTTCTGAAGACCCACTTTGTTCCAATTATATTGAACCCTTTTGGTCTTGGAACCAGATCCCAAACTTCATTTCTTGTAAATTAATTTAGCTCATCTTGCATTGCAAGTATCCAATCATTGTCTTGCAGAGCCTCATCTACAGAAGTTGGTTCAATTACTGAAACTAGACCAAACAAGGAAGTTCCAGATGATCTGATGAAAGACCTTGTTCTGATGGGGTCATCCTTCTTTCCAATGATCATATCTTCTGGGTGTGAAGATTTGATTCTGGATGATCCTTTAACTGTTGGTACTTCAGAAATATTCAAATTATTCATCTGCTCTGCCGAGTGAGTTGCATCTGGCATAGCCTCTGATTCTTTCACTTTATCTTTATCTGCCTCTGAGTCTTCAGAGTCTGTGAGAACAATTTCTCTATCTGCAGAATTATCAAACTGCTTTGGCTTTTGATTGCCAAGCTTATCATCAAATCTAACATGAATAGATTCCTCTACAATCTGTGTCTCAGTATTGTATACTGTGTAGACTTTAGAGCGTTCAGAATACCCAAGCATGAAACACTTCTGAGCTTTGGAATCAAACTTGTTAAGATTCTCTTTAGTATTTAACATAAAGCATATGCATCCAAACTGATGGAAATAAGAAATGTTGGGCTTTCTATTCCTCCACAATTCATAGGGAGTCTTCTCCAGAAGAGGCCTTACAGACACTTTGTTCTGAATATAAAAAGTTGTGTTTATTGCTTCTGCCCAAAAATGCTTTGCCATGTTAGTCTCATTGATCATGGTTCTGGCCATTTCTTGCAATGTTCTATTTTTCCTCTCTACAACTCCATTCTGTTGATGAGTTCTAGGGCAGGAGAAATCATGTGGAATGCCATTATCTTTAAAATATTTTTCAAAAGATTTATTTTCAAATTCTCCACCATGATCACTTCTGACTTTAACAATTTTGAAATCTTTTTCATTTTGGACTTGTTTGCAGAAGTCAAAGAACACAATATGTGACTCATCCTTGTGTTTTAGGAATTTTACCCATTTCCACCTACTATAGTCATCAACAATGACCAGTCCATACTTCTTGCCTCTGATGGATGCAGTTTTCACTGGTCCAAACAGATCAATGTGAAGTAACTCTAATGGTCTAGAGGTTAAAACAACATTTTTGCTTTTGAAAGAAGATTTAGAAAATTTACCTTTCTGACATGCTTCACAAAAAGCATCTGAGTTGAACTTCAACTTAGGAAGTCCTCTGACCAGATTGAGTTTATTAATTTGAGATATACATCTCATATTAATATGTCTCAATCTTCTGTGCCAGACCCATTGCTCATCATTAACAGACATAAGGCATTTTACGTTTTGAACCTTAAGTTCTGAAAGATTGATTTTATAAATGTTGTTCTTCCTTTTTCCATTAAAGTGAACTGAGCCATCTTTTTTACTAACAGCTTTGCAACATTTTTTATTAAAGATTATGTCATAACCATTGTCACTTAATTGACTTATGGACAATAAGTTATGTTTTAATCCTTCTACAAGCAAGACATTAGAAATGGAAGGAAGGTTACCATTGCCAATAGTACCAGAGTCAATTATCTTGCCCTTCTGATTCCCTCCAAACTTCACGTCTCCTCCAGATCTAAGCTCCAGGCTTTGGAACATAGACCTTTCTCCCGTCATGTGACGTGAGCATCCAGAGTCCAGGTACCATGACTGGCGTCTTGACTTTGCTGCTAAAAACATCTGCAACAGGGATTATTTTATTTTTAGGTACCCAGATCTTCTTGGGTCCTTTTGGGTTAGTTGTTTTAAAGGTTCGTCTGAACTCCTGTCTTTTAACAAAAGATTTGTTCTGACTAACTTTAGATTTAAACACATGAATGTTCTGATCAGAACGAGTGTGTTTAATATCATTCAAATGACCAAACTTAAAATGAGAGTATAAAGGAGTCTTCTTAATGATAAGTTTATCAACAGGTGTTGGATTTAAATCCTTTCCAGAGGAAGATTCATATCCAATTCCTTTCCTGTTATTTCTGCTAACTCCATAGATCATTGAAGCCATCTTGCTTCTATCTATGCTTTTAGCCAGAAACTTCTGAAAGCTATAGTCATATTTTTGCATTCAGACTTAATTTCAGAATCAGAGTCTTGTTGAGCTATTTCAAAATCATTTTTCATTTTCAGATTGCTTTCTTTGAGCTCAGCAACTTCTGACTTCAACAGATTATTCTCAGATTCAAGATTGCATTTAAGCTTCTTGTATTTAAGTTTAATCTTACTGTAGTTTTCTAACATTTCAGATAAACTTTCAATAAGTTCAGCTCTGGAAAGTTCAGAAAATACCTCTTCAGAATCAGATTCTGATTCTGACTCAGACCTTGATGTTCCTTCATCCTGGTCTTCTACATCTGCCATGAGTGCCATATTTGCACACTCTTCCTCTGATTCTGATGAGGATCCAGATTCATCTGAATCATCCCAGGTTGCCATCAGATACTTCTTCTTCTTGTCAAACTTCCTTTTAGGCTTTTCCTTCAGAAGTTTTGGGCATTCATTTTTGTAGTGCCCAGGTTCCTTGCATTCATAGCAGACAACCTCCTTCTTTCCAGATCTTCTGTGACTAGACGACTCTTTTCGTTGATCAGGCTTCCTGAAGTTTTTGAACTTCTTTTCTTTATGCTACCAGAGTTTGTTTATTCTTCTGGACAGCATGGATAATTCATCTTCTTTTTCAGAAGAAGATTCTTCAGTGCTTTCTTCTATTACCTGCAACGCTTTTGCAGATTTGTTAGATTTTAAGGCAACAGACTTACCTTTCTTTTGAGGTTCATCTTCCTCAAGTTCAATCTCATGGCTCCTCAAGGAGCTGATCAGTTCTTCTAGAGAGATCTTGTTCAGATCCTTTGCCATCTTCAGCGCAGTGACCATAGGTCTCCATCTGGTAGGTAAACTTCTGATGATCTTCTTCACGTGATCAGCAGTTGAATAGCCTTTGTCCAGAACCTTTAGTCTAGCTGTGAGTATCTGAAATTTGGAGAACATAGTTTCTACAGATTCAGCTTCTTCCATTTTAAAGGCTTCATATTTCTGGATCAACGCCAGAGCCTTTGTCTCTTTAACTTGAGAGTTCCCTTCATGAGTCATTTTCAGTGACTCAAACATATCAAAAGTAGTTTCTCTGTTAGTTATCTTCTCATACTCAGTATGAGATATAGCATTCAAAAGAATGGTTCTAGCTTTGTGATGATTTTTGAACTCTTTCTTTTGAGCCTCAGTCATTGACTTCCTGTCAATCTTCTTGCCATCACCACCAGTGGGATGAACATACCCATCAATGACCAAGTCCCAAAGATCAGCATCATAACCAAGAAAGAAACTTTCAAGTCTATCTTTCCAATAGTCAAATTTCTCTCCATCAAACATTGGAGGTTTTGTGCTGACTCTTTCTTCATACTTGTTGTAAGGTGTTGAAGTTGAGGTTTCATTAGCCATAATGATTCAACCAAAGATAGTAAGAGTTTTCCCACGGATCTTTTCTCTTTCACTGTTAAGTGATTAGCACTACAGAACCGGAGCTCTGATACCAACTGAAGGTGGGAAAAACACTTAGAAGGGGGGGTTGAATAAGGGTTTAGAATAAATATAAGGCAATAAAACAACTCAAGATTTTTATCCTGGTTCGTTGAACTCAACTACTCCAGTCCACCTTATCAAAGATGATTTGCCTTTCTCAACAAGGACTTAATCCACTATGATTAAACAGATTACAGTGTAAACACTATGAACAACTGTCTTAGCCTTCTTAAGAAATTCTGACCACAACTTGGTCTTCTTAAGGAACCTTTTACAATCAAATGTAAATAAACAAGTGTTTTAGAATGCTTCTAAGTAAGCTGTATCACAACTGTGATTTACACTTAAGATTTATGAACGAATAAAACTATTCAATCAAATGAAATAAGATTTATGAAAGCTTTGAGAGAGTTTGAATAATTGTTCAGTATGTTGTTAATTTCGTCAACTTCGTCAACTGGAGAATGTTGTTGAAGTATTTCTTTTATAGCCAAAGAAGTCCAAGACGTAGCAAGCTTGGAGACCATGTACTGTAAAGTAGTTGTGGTCTTTTTGTCTTCTTCTGACTTGACCTTTCCTAGGAATAGAATGTTCAGAGAAATCCTTTTTGCATGTGATCTTGTGTCTATCACAAAAGAGGAAAGAGTTGTTGGAAAAAATGCCAACGGATATATCTTTGAAAATAATCTTCTTTATCAATCTTCTTTCCCACTGTTACTCACATCAGAGTCTTGAATAATTAGAGCCTTGATGTTATCAGAGTTTTGCTAGATCAGAGTGTTGCAACCAATAGTGCTTTAGCATGTAAATTACTCAGAGCAGAGTTTTGATATCAGATCTTCTGTACTTGTAGCGAATAATACATTCAGAGTCTTCTGATAAACAATGCTTTGAAGCTTCTTCATACAAAGTCTCGCAGCTATACTTCAGATGCTTCTGATTCAGAATCTTCTGGCAGCGCTCAGAATCTTCTGATGACATGCTTCAGATGCTTAGCATAGAGAGCGTTCATATGTATTTTGCTTCCATTAGATAATTAAAAAATAATATCTAAAACAAAAATACTTGAACAAAATTAGAGTCTATAAATTCTTAATACAAAATTTTGTTAGTGTTATCATCAAAACATAGAGATATAATTAAACGCCAATCTGTGTTCTAACAAAGAGGGTACATCTTTGTTTTTGGTTTCTTGAGGCATGGTCATTGGGATTATGGCTGCTTGTTAGGAAGTGAGAGGGGGGTCTCATATCTAGATGGCGATTTCTAGGTAGAATTTGCACAAGGTAGGGATTAGGCGAGAAGTTGTAAACAGGGGAATTTAGCTTTGAACTAATATTATCATAGTGATTTTTCTTCCTGGCTTGGATGCCCACAGATGTATGTGAGTTGCACCGAACTGGGTTAACAATTAACCATGTTATTTATCATTCTGAAAATTAAAATTTTTATATAAATAAAGATTGATAATAATTGTTCTATTCGTCTGAAGATGTCAAAACATTTGCCATGACTTTGTACTCTAGTGTTGAGACATTAGTATCACCTTCGCATGTTGCATGTGCCAAAAATTTCACTTGTGTATAAGGCTAAATCACCTTGATGGGTGGACTGGATTAACTTTGATTTTCAAGTGAACCATGGTACAATTCTTCATGTCTTTCTCCTTTCAATCTTTTGATTATGTTGATTTTTTGAGTTGGTAAAAAAATCTTTTGTTTTAAGAGCCCAATTCAAATCCCCCTTTCTTGTGTTTTTTGCACCTTCAATTGACATCAGAGCTCCAGTTCTGATTGTGATAAAAGTTGTATCAACATTTTATTGTGTTCAGTACCGGTCCAGTTTGTGTGTGTGAGAAGCAATGGTTGTTGTTGCACCTGTTGCTAACAACAATGAGAAAGATCATTATAGTGCTAAACCACCAGTCTTTGATGGTGAAAAGTTTGACTATTGGAAAGATGGAATCAAAAGTTTCTTTCTAGGGTATGATGTTAATCTTTTGGATCTTGTAGTCGATGGCTATGTTCACCCAGTTGATGATACAGGAAAAAAAAGTAGCAAGAAGTGCTATGACAGATCAACAAAAGAAGGTCTAAAAGAATCATCACAAGGCTAGAATGATATTGCTTAATGCTATCTCTTATACTGAGTATGATAAGATAACAAATAGAGATACTGCTAAGTCTATTTTTTATTCTCTAAGAATGACTCATGAAGGGAATGCTCAAGTAAAAGAGGCAAATGCTTTGGCCTTAATCCATAAATATGAGGCATTCAGAATGGAAGACGATGAAACCTTTGAGATTGTGTTCTTAAAATTTCAAATGCTTATCGTAGGAATTAAGGTTCTAGACTACTGACCATGTCAAAAAAATAATCATAAGTCTCCCAAAAAAATGGACACCTATGGTAACTGCCTTAAGGCTATCTAAGAATCTGAACAATATTAGTCTTTGAAGAACTTGTTAGTTATTCAAGAAGTCATGAGATAGAGCTCGAGGAAGATGAACCTCATAAGTGAGGTAAATATGTTTCCTTGAAATCCAAGCCTAATAAGGCAAAGGATTATCAAGCTGAGGAAGAATCAGAAGATTCTAATGAAGACTCAGAAGATGACGATGAGATGTCACTGATTGCTAAGATGGTCAACAGACTTTGGAGGCACAAACATAATGGTCAAGGGAAGTTCAGAGGAGCTAGAGAGACTGCTGGTCGTTCTAATTCTTAATCTGGATATAAGAAGTAAGGTTCAGGTAAAGAGATTATATGCTACGAGTGCAAGGAGTCAGATCACTATAAGAATGAGTGTCCTAAACTGAAGAAGTAGAAAAGGCCTAAGAAATTTTTTTCTAAAGGAAAGAAGAGGCTCGTGGCTACATTAGATGACTCAAAATTAGAAGAAGATTCTGAAGAGGAATAGGATAATGTTGCATTGATGGCAACTACAACTGATCCTGAAGGTTTCAAAGAATCAGAAGACAAAGTGTTGTTAGAATCAAAATCAGATTCCAATTCTTAAGAGGTATTTTCTAAACTATCTCATTCTAATTTAGAGTCACGTCTCTCTAAAATGCTGGTAAACTACCAAAGTCTTCAGAGTAAATACAAGGACCTTAAACAAGTCCAAGTAGTTGCTTTTGAAACTCTTAGTGAGCTTGAAAAGTATATTTCTTCTCTAAATGAAAAAAAAATTCTTTAGAAAGTAACAATTCAACTTGGAAAAGCAAAATTTCAAAACTAGAGGAAGAAATTGTCTTAGAAGCTTCTGGTATTGATTGCGTCATCAGATATGACAGATCATTCCAGTACTTTTTGGCTAAAAGCATAGGTGGAAGCAAAATGACTTCCATGATCTATGAAGTTAGCAAAAATGGCAAGAAAGGTTTAGGTTGTACAAAAACTTCAAAACTAGACGAAAGTTAGAAAGTAAAACCAATATCTCTCTATTAGAATTTCGGGACTACTAGTACTGAGCCTGACTGCTTTTATCTTGCACAGAAATCTTCACAGACACAGAAATTTGTTCTGAAACCTAAGTATCATGCACAAATTCCACTTGACTATCCTGTTGCATAGAAATCCAAGGTTGTAAAAAACTCTAGGAGAACTAACAAAAGAGGACCCAGAAAATGGGTACCTAAGGATAAGATCATTTATGTCGCAGACATCCTTAGCAGCTCAGTTGAGACACCAATCATGGTACCTGGACAGTGGATGCTTGCAACATATGACTGACATAAGGCATATGTTCCAAGATTTGGAACTTAATCATGGAGGCTTCGTTGGTTTTGGAATAAACCAGAAAGGTAAGATCATTGTCTCTGGAATTGTTGGTAATGGTAAGCTTCCTTCTATTACTAATGTTTTTTTGGTTTATGATTTGATGCATAACTTATTGTCTATCAGTTAGCTTAGTGACAATGGTTACGACATCATTTTTAATCAAAAGTCCTGTAAGTCTGTCAGTAAAAAAGATGGCACAATCCTTTTTAACGGAAAGAGGAAAACAACATTTATAAGATTAGACTTTCTGATGTTGAAGAGCAAAACGTAAAATGCTTAATGTTTGTTAATAAAGAGCAATGGGTATGTCATAGACGTTGGGGCCATGTTAGCATGAGGAGTATTTCTCATATAAATAAGCTTGGATTAGTCATGGGCTTACCCAACTAAAAGTTTGCTTCATATGCTTTTTGTGAAGCATGTCATAAAGGAATGTTTTCTAAGACGTATTTCAAAGAAAAAAAATTGTCTCTACCTCCAAACCATTAGAGCTTCTGCATATTGATTTGTTTGGTCCACTGAAAACTGCCTCTATCAGTGGTAAGAAGTATGGATTGGTCATTATTGATGACTAGAGTCAATGGACATGGGTAAGTTCTTGAAACACAAGGATGAATCACATTCCGGTTCTCTACCTTCTACTCAAAGTGCAAATAGAGATGGATTGCAAAATAGTTAGAGTCAGAAGGGATCATGGTAGCGAACTTGAGAATATGCACTTTGAGAATCTTTTTTATTCTTATGGCATCCATGATTTCTCCTGTCCTAGAACTCCACAGCAGAACGGGGTTGTAGAAAGGAAGAATAAAACTTTGCAAGAGATGGCTTACACCATGGTTCAAGAAATTGACATGGCTAAGCATTTCTGGGCAGAGGCAGTTAACACATCTTGTTATATTCAAAATATAATCTCTATTAGACCTATTCTAGGTAAGACTCCTTATGAATTGTGGAAGAGCAGAAAGCCCAACGTTTCTTATTTTCATCCATTTGGTTGTGTTTGTTTTATGTTGAACACTAAAGAGAATCTTGGCAAGTTTGATTCTAAGGCACAAAAGTGTTTATTGTTAGAATATTCTGAACGTTGAAAAGGCTACAGAATCTATAACACTGAAACACGAATTGTTGGGGAATAAATTCATATTAGTTTCAACGATAAGCCTGACCCTGAAAAGTTAGAGCTAGTTGAGAAACTTGCAGATCTAAAGATCACATCAGAATCCAAGGATAAAGATTGTGAAGATAAAGACTTAGAAGGAAAAGATAAGGATGCTAAAGCAAAAGACTCAGAAACGACTCAACTAGAAGTTATTATTGGTCCGTCTCATCAGAAGAAGATTAGACTAAGAACTTCTCATTCTGAAGACTTGATTCTGGGAGATAAAGATACACCAATTAGAACTCTATCTTCATTTAAACCTTCTAAAGAAACTCTTATGGGTTTTGCATCTTTGATAGAGCCAACATCTATTGATGAAACTTTTCTGGATAATGAATGGATTCTGGCTATGCAAAAGGGACTAAATCAATTTACCATAAATGGTGTTTTGGATCTTGTTCAGAAACCAAAAGGTACCCATGTCATCGGAACTAGATGTGTATACAAAAACAAGCTCAATGAGAAATGAGAAGTCGTCAGAAACAAAGCTCGACTAGTAGCACAAGGTTATAGTCAGCAAGAGGGGATAAACTATACAAAAACCTTTGCACCAGTTTCCTGGTTAGAGTCTATTCATCTTTTAGTCTCGTTTGCAGTCAATCAAAACATCATTCTGTATTAGATGGATGTTAAGAGTGCATTCCTGAATGGGTATATTTCTGAAGAAGTGTATGTGCACCAACCCCCTGGCTTTGAGAGTTCTGAAAACCCATATTTTGTTTTCAAACTTAAAAAGTCGTTATATGGTCTGAAATAGGCTCCTAGAACTTGGTATGAAAGACTAAGTAACTTCCTTTTGGAAAATAATTTCATTAGAGGGAAATTGGACACAACAATCTTCTGCAAAACCTTTAAGAATGATATTATGGTTGTGCAAATTTATGTTGATGATATTATATTTGGTTCTTTTAATGCTTCATCGTGCAAGGATTTTGCTAAGTTAATGCAAGCAAAATTTGAAATGAGTCTAATGGGAGAACTTAAGTTCTTTCTGGGGATTCAAATTGATCAACGTTCAAAAGGAACGTATATCCTCCAAAGCAAGTATACAAGAGAACTTATGAAGAAGTTTAACTTGTCAGAATGTAAGCTAGCAAAAACTCCAATGCATCATGCATACATTCTGGAAAAGGAAGATGTAAGTGGTAAAGTAGATCAAAAGTTATTCAAAGGTAATGATAGGTTCTCTCCTTTATCTAACTGCTTCTAAATTGATATTTTGTTTAGTGTTTGTTTGTGTGCTTGCTTCCAATCAGACCCTAGGGAGACTCATTTAACTGTTGTTAAGAGAATCTTTAGGTATCTAAAAGGTACTACTAATCTTGGTTTGCTTTATAGAAAATCACGTGAATACAAGTTAGTAGGTTATTGTGACGTTGACTATGCTGGAGACAAAATAGAAAGGAAAAGTACTTATGGAAGTTGTCAATTTCTAGGAGATAATATGATCTCATGGTCCAACAAGAGACAATCAACAATTGCGCTTTCAATAACTGAAGCTGAGTATATCACAGCTTATGGATGCAGCACTAAGATATTCTGGATGAAAAGTCAGTCAGAAGATTATTAAATCTTTGAGAGTAACATTCCTATCTTCTATGATAATACTTCTGCTATTTGTTTATCCAAAAATCCTATCTTGCATTTTAGAGCTAAACATATTGAGATTAAACATCACTTTTTACGTGAATATGTTCAGAAGGGTATTTTCCATTTAAAATTTATTGATACAGGCCATCAGTGGGCTGATATCTTTACAAAACCCCTTGCTGAAGATAGATTCGTTTTCATTCTTAAAAATTTGTTTATGAACTCTTGTCCATAATGAAAAGATGTTATCAGAATATTAAGCTTTCAGAATTCTTGATTAATATTCTGAAGATTTATTGTTGTTTGTTTGATTATGAAACATGAGCTTTCTGAAATTAGGAAGTTGCATGAATCAGAAAGGTTCTGATCTGAAGCAATCCTATTGATTTGTCTTCTCAATTCTGAATAGTTACTACATCTAATAGTTACCTTTTCATTTTATAGTGTGTGGTATTTAGTGGTGATAGTTATCCCACTTCTTGAAAATGCATAATAATGATGTGACACATTGGGTTTAGCATTTCTTGGAACTATGTTAAATCTTTATGCATTCCCCTAATCTCTGTGAATTTATTAGTGTAATTATTGTAATTATTTATAAAATGTTTATATAAACCCATTTCACTCGCATTTCATACCATGCTCACGTTTTTCCCACACTTTCTCTCTCTTTCAAACCTGAAACTGTTCTCTGCAACTGTTCATCTCCTCAACCTTTAACATTCATCAATGACTAAGAATCAACAACAATAATAACCTGGTGCTATTGAAGAACAACCAATTAATACCCTCAACATTCCAGTAGAAGAACTGATGGTCTTATGTGAAACCATCGTTGATTTCAAAAACCTGAAGAACAATGGTATTGGTATTACTGGAACTTTGGAATTCTAAGGTTGGAATACTTTATTTGAAAGTCTAAAGGGTCCAGTTTACCCAGTTCTTATCAAATAGTTTTGGATTCATGTTGTGGCTGAAAAAGAAAATATCACCTTTTACGTCTTTGGCAAAAAACTTGTGATTATAGAGAAGACTATTGTTGATTTGATATCTCATAATGGTAGTGGAAAAAAGGGTTTTCTTCATGAAATTTGATGCTAGGAAAGAAGCAAAGGTAGCCTCAACTATCTTCAAGGAAGTAACTATGTTTGAGGAAGGAAAGGGTCCCAGTGCTAAGGATTTGATCGATACCTTAAGGGTATAGTTCAAGATTATTTTGGGTTGCATCTATCACCAACCTGGCACCAACTCTGCTGATTAAATCAACACCTCCCAAAATTTCATGTTATTCTTTTTGGAGAAAGGTGTTAAGATTGCTCTCCCAACTATTTTATTCAAACAACTTAGGGATTTGATTGTTGAATCTAGAACTGGAAGCTCTTCCAAAAAGGGTAAGTTTATCCCTAATGGGAGATTGATCTTACACATTCTTGTTGATAATGGTCTCCTTGAAGATCTTCTGGTTCATGGGTTTACATCGGAGCTTATCAAGCTTGTTGGAAAATTTTTCCAAGGAAAGAACCTCAAGAGCATGAGTCTTATTCCCAAGGTTATTAAACCAATCAATCTTCTTTCCAAGGATGATATCTGTGGAATGAGGATACATGTTGATGGTTTTCCATTATTCTCTAAGGTTGATCCTCCAAAAGTACTGACTTTCTACATTTCTAGTTGTTTGGATGAAGGACTTGATGTATGGGCTGATCCATCCAACCTTCCAGATACTCTTCTAGATGTTCATGGAAAAAGGAAGAAATATAGTAAGAAGGAAGCTGCTGAGGGAGAAGGAACTTCTGGACCACAAAAGAAAAAGAAGAATGTGTTTTCATTTCTAGAAGACAAAAACCCTATCAGTAAGTGTCAGAAACCTAACTTCTGATGGATATTCTGGCATTTCTCACCAGTCATCCAAGGATCCCGACACACTTATTCCACGTAAGTCTTCTAGGGCCATAACTTCTTATGTTTCTGATTCTATTGTTTCTGCAAGTGTCTTACCAACACCATCTCCATCTCTTTCTATTCTCAATCCAACTCCGCCTCCATCATCTCCGAAACCAACTATTTTAGAACCAATTACACAAACTTCCATAGTTTATGAAGAACAACTATCTGAAAAACAAATTCAACTTGGTGACAAAACCATTTTAGAATTCCATGCATCATCTCTACCATCACCCATATTATCACCTGTTATTTTGGCTCCCTAACTAGAAAATCCAAATGAAACACTTAGAAAATATCCTTTGATAGATTATGGTGACCAAGAGTCTGATGGTACTTCCAAAGGCTTGTTTGATTTTGAGTGTTCTCTCCACTAATCCAGTAGAAAGTGATTTGGCATGGGAAACTTATAGGGAATGGGTTAATTCCAAAAACTCTAAGCTGAAGAATTTTGGGTACAAGATTTCTGAAGGAAACTTCTTTTCAAGGTTTATACCTGTTATAGAAGTCCTAAAGTTACATCGTAACCCATTATGTCTTTCGGCTCCTGAGATTGTGGAAGAAGCCAAGGGTATAGAGGAAGCTTATGCGCTTTCAAATGTTGTCATGGAGGATGTTTCTGCTCAGTTGGACAAGGGAAAGCAAGTTGTCTCTAAAAATCCACAGCAAGCTAAAGACAATGTGTCAGAACAAAAAATTGTTGTTTCTGAAAATCAACAGGCTACTGGAACTTCTTCTGGGGTAATTCTTAAGATTATGAGGACTCTTGCTGAGATGAAAGAAGATTATGCTCTGGTCAAACAATGATTGGATAAGCAAGACTCTAAGTTTGAGCGAATTCTCTCCATACTTCCTCCTCCACAGAACCCAAACCCTTAGTTTTCAAAACTTGTTTATGCACTTTTGTGTTATTTTGATTTAGTGTCTTTTGTTTCTATTTTGATTATTATGTACTCTTGTGCCTTCGGGAAATTATTAATGAATTATGTTTCTTTTCATTATTTTGTTTTGTCTATGTCTTTTTTTTATTGATGACAAAAGGGGAGAAACGTATTTATTTTGATATATATATATATATATATATATATATATATATATATATATATATATATATATATATATATATATATATATATATATATATATATATATATATATATATATATATATATATATATATATATATATATATATATATATATATATATATATATATATATATATATATATATATATATATATATATATATATATATATATATATATATATATATATATATATATATATATATATATATATATGTTCCTAGATTAGAACCCAAAAATATTTTTAATGTTTATGCTAACAACTGCTTCGAAGATGCTTTTGTTAGTTGTATTTTAGGGAAAATCAAGAAAATCAGAAGCTCTTGAAAGTTTTTTAGATTAGAACTTAAGTTACCAATTTCTGTTGAAATAAATTTACTCTTTAAGTCAGAAGGTATAACTTCATGTTTGAGAAAGACTTTTAACAAGATATAGCCAAGCATTAAGTTTTATGGCTTTTTTAATCGGATTCTGAAGTTATTTCAAAAAATTTTTGAATCAAGCCAAGATTTCGAGCCAAGCTTCTGAAGTAAAGTTCTTCAAAGTGTTGACCTTAACAAACATTGTTCTGGATTAGTTCAAGAAACTTCTGAAGATAAACTAGATTTTGATAGAAGATCATTCTAGTTCTGCAAAAAGGTTGACCAGGAAAATATTCTTTCATTCTGATTTTATTTTTTTTACGAATTATACATCTCTGGGGGGAGCTTTGTGCTTCTTTATGAGGAACCCTTCTGTGATTTCCCTGTACAAATTTTTCTTCAAAATACATGGTTTTGTCATCAGAAAAAGGGGGAGATTATTAGAACAAGATTTGGTTCTGCATATATACCTCTGAGTTTTGATGATTGCAATGGAATACTTGTGTGAGAATAATTTTAGTACCCTAATAGTTTATTATTGTGTAGCTTTAAAATCCAGTTCTATTTCTAGAATATAACATGCAATGTTATCAATTTCTAAACTTTGTGTTCTGAAGTTCACTTTTACGCCGATTCACTCCTAAGAAGCTTCTAGAAAGACATTATGTTATTGTTGCAATGTTTTCTCCGTTTCGGCTTTTGGATGTGACTCTATTCTTCAAGCTTCTTAAGTTTTGTTATTAGCTGAAGATTTTGAAGATCTCAAGCCAGACACTGACGCTTTAAAGGTTCTGACTAAAGATTATGAAGATCTCAAGCTAGAAGCTGATGCTGTCAAGGTTCTGATTGAAGATTCTAATTTCAGCTATGAGATTCTTCTTTTCATGCTTCATCAACTTTTCATCAGAATCCAATGAATTTGAAGATAAGATCAAAATAATACATGATCAAATAGTACATGGTACAAAACAAAAACATTCATTCCACTAACCTGAAATTATGAGCTAAGGATTGTACTATTCTTCACACCTGTCACTAATCTATTAGTGGTCAACTACATTTTTGCGTATTCCTAATTTTCCCTCTAACGGTTCTACTTTCATGCTATATAAAGAGGACTTGGAGACTTGAAGAAAAAGAGAAGAGGCCCTTTTCATGCGTATTACTTTTCCTTGTTGTTGGTCCAGATCGAATTTTTAGCTACTTATATAGAAGTTAAAAAAGAATAGTCGTTGGAAGAGATAACTTGTACAAGTGTCTTTGTTTCTCCATAGTACTAAGAGATGTTGAAGATAGATACACAAAAATATCTTTATCCAATGTGTAACTCATTTAACCATAGCGTCTTCCTTGTAAGCTTGTACTATAGATCCGTTGAGAGTGGATATCCGTAAATCATGTCAAATCTTCTTGAGCCATGTGAAGACATACTCTAGCTAACAAACTGATTTGACTTTGTAGCTTACTTTATGCAGTATGAATCACTTAGCTTTGTCTATGGTTCTAAATGATCACCAGAAGCTGATACATTTAATAAGTGTAGAGATAATATATTGCTCTTCTGGTTCTGATACATTCAACTTCAGAGTCTATGCAAACCTATATCACCATACTTAACTTAATAATGTTATTCAGTTCTGAACCATCAGAAGCCAATAACTCAGCTTCTCTCATATGTGTTCCCTTATTAGAATCTGAATAGATTCTCCTTAAGCTTTGAAACCCGCATACTTATAACACACATTAGATAATACCATTTTTCTTTTAATACTTTGTTATAATCAAAACCTTAAAGGATATATGTCATGAACAAATCTTGTTCTAACAATCTCCCCCTTTTTTATGATGACAAACATAAGTATTTAAGAAAAATGTTGGACTATCCTAATTTACTTGACAATATTAGAGTCTAAGGTTTGTAAACTCCCCCTAAGTTCTATATTCAAGAAAACTAAAATATATCTTCCGGGAAAACAAATAAGCGAAATAACAGAATTTTAAAATAAGTAATAAATAACCAATATATAAAATCTGAAGGGTTCAGATTTTCTTTAAATACTTCTATATTCTTCTCCCCCTTTTGTCAAATTAAAAAGATTAAAATAAAATTTTAGAACGAAATGTTTCATAAATGTAAAACAGATCATCATTACTTTAGTAGTTCCCAATGAAGAAAAATAATTCAAGTAATAGAGAGCATTAAAAGTGTGTACAATGCATTCTTAATAATTATTGGTCGTAGAACTTCCAAAGATCAGGAAGAGGATTTAATCCAAACATTTTGGCTACCCATACTCCACTATAAAAGCAACCAAGGCCTAAGTCTTTTTCATCAACATCTTTAAGAATACTATGGAATCCACAATTGAAAGTACCATCGTCTCTACACTCACAGAAATTTCAGAAGACATAATGGGTCAGAAGACTCAAGGTCAGCAGATTCCAAATGTTTGTGTAGCTTCAGAAGCAAGCTCTTCAACAACTGCATTGAAACCTTCTAAAGCAAGTTCATCGAAAACTACTTTGAAGCCTAAGAAGAAGAAGAACCTTCTAAAGCAAGTTCATCGACAACTACTTTGAAGCCTAAGAAGAAGAAGAAGAAGAAGAAAAACAAAGACAAAATGATGTTTTAGATTATGATTTCAGATTCTGAGGATGAGGATGAGCCGGGCTTTGCTTGGGAAAATCACATGACTCTTAGGGCTTTAGAAGAATTAGATTAATGTAATCTTAATATCTCCATCCTTTTTGTAATCTTCCTTTTTTATTAATGAAAGTTATTTTGTCCATTATTAATTTTCACAAGTACAATCTTTTATTTTCTCTTTTTTAAGTTTTCTGACAATTGCATAAATAAAGTAAAAAATAAAAGAAAAAAGTATTAACATTGAACAGACAACAAGTAGTTGTTAAATGACAATCATAGTTGTTCAAGAGAATCTTTATTAGGGCTATGTACTAGATATCATTTCCCAAGAGTCACAAATAAAATAGTTGATTTGACTAATCAACATAGAAATAGTATGGACTCAAGGTAACAGACGAGTAAACTATATAAAATGTTTAGCAATCTATCTTTCCAAATCATTTAATCTTTTAGAACACAAAATGTATAAGCATAAACAAATATGGGTTCCAAAGAGATATTTTAGAAAGGCAATATTGCTAAGAGCATCAACTCAAGCAAACGAGAAGAATGTAGAAACTGAAGGTTCTTCAAATAAGAAGATTTCTTCAGAGGCACATGCATCATCAACAACCTTTGTTGAGACATAGAAGGAAAAAAAACTTCAAGGTCAAAACACAGAAATCTCTAGAGGAATGAGGCTGTTGAATTTGCAAAGGAAGATTAGGAAGATTACTTGAACAATTTAGATATGTCAGATGAGCCTAGGGAATATCTTAGAACAGATCCAAATATCTAGAAAGCTCTTAACAGAGATGTAATAGTTATTAGTCCTTTTAATGAGAATGTTGCTAGTTTCTTGAGTTTTATTCCTAATTTTTTATTCTCTGAATAACATAAGAAATACACATATAACAATTCAAACCATACAAGAACATAAACAATTTTTATAATGAAGTATGAGATAGAACTTGAGCCTATCCAAAATTACTTCTGCAACATTGTTTGTAAAACTTCAAGAGCATGAGATAGAACTTGAAATATTTGATAATCCTGAAGTTCAAGTAAAGAATTTAAAATATACTGCCTTACAGATTAAAGTCAATGATAGAAATCAAGAGGATGAGACCACTAACTATGAAGATGATGATCTAATCAAGAAATTTGAAAATTTCATAAGAAAATAAAGGACAAGGGAAAATTGTCTTAAAGAAGCACCAAGAAGGAAAGTTATACGTTCTTTGAATGTGGAAAAAGAGGACATGTCAAATATGAGTGCCCTAAAATTTAAAAGAAGAATAAATTTAAAAGAAATAAGGTAAAAAGGCCAAAGAAAGCATATATAATATGAGATGACAATGAAATAAGTTCATCTTCAGATGAATATCATGCAAACAAGACATTGATGGAATCACACCATTCAAGTGATGAAGAGCACGGGGTTAGTAATTCTGAAATTTATGATAGACCTTCATATGATGAATTACAAAGTGTTTTTAATGAATTACATGATGAATTTATGAAACTTTTTAGAAAATGTTCAAAACAAAAGAAAACTATTTTAATCTAGAAAGTAAGGCTAGTAGCACAAAAGTGGAGTTAGACTTAATCAAAAATTCAGCATGAAACAATTATTCGTCTCTTGAATTTAAAATTGTTGAATTAAAACAAGTTACTAATAATTATGAAAAATGTAAAATTGGTTTAGAAGATGTATTAAGTAGTCAAAGATGCTCAACTAATAAATATGGACTTAGATTTTCCAATTTTGATAAACCTAGTACAAGTCAACTATCCTTGTAAAGGCTACTACAAATTCAACAATAAGGAATCAAAGAAATCACATATTATGAATCATCATAAAAGGCCTCGTGATAGAAATAAACTTTATGTTAGTAAAAGGAATCATATTTTTAGAACTACTTGTTTTTTTTGTAATACAAAAGGACATAAGTCTAATACTTGCTATATAAGAGTTTATGGTATTCCTTATGGTGAGTAAGTGTGGGTGAGAAAGAGATCTAACCTAAGAGGACCCAAAGTATATTAGTTACCTAAGTACTATTAATTCTTTTGTAGGTACTTGAAGATCATATGCTAATATTTCCAATTCAAGATTGATCCTACAAGATACAAAATCATATGATATGATAATTATAAAAGTTTCATTGATTGAAAGATGCTTTGAAGAAACATCAACTTTGATATTACTTTGACTTTATATGATAACAATGTTAAGAAGATAAAAATTCTTATATCTGTATATAATTTCTCATATATATTATACTCCTTTGAATTTTACTCTTTTTCTTTTTGATAATGTCAAAAAGGGAGAGAAGATATGGTTATTTTTTATTGTTTTTCAAAATACCAAATACATCATAACATATATTGCAAAAGAAAGGGGAAGATATGCAATATAGGGGGAGAAATAAATAGTTAAGAAAAAACTTCCTATCAAAAGGTTTTGTCATCATAAAAAACGGGGAGATTGTGAAGAAGATATGTTAATCCTTCTTAGCTCGATTTGATGAAGTCAAAAGGCTATCATAAGAAAAAATATCAAAGAAGAAAAAGATTGAATCAATTATCAAGTTTACGTCGATATTTTGATTTCAATGCTATTTAATCATAAACAAATGTACAATGTTTAAATCAATGGTTATAGACATTAAATGCTCAAAGAAAATCTAAAAAAAATCATATGGTGCATTATTTTAAAAATGGCAAAATTTGGCATTGTTAAATTTTATTTTCTCTAAGTCCACAAGAGGATAATCGATTAACCCTATGGTAAAGGAGTTCAAGATAATCGATTATCCATAATTATGTTTGAAAGAAAACTTGCATTTTTCATAAAGATAATCGACTAAACCATTGTATGGAGACTAAGGTAATCGATTATCCATACCAAATTTCACTTATTTTTTCACGTTGTGATAACATGATTTTGTATCTTATTTTTAGGCTCACTTTGTGCATTTTAGATCCGAGTTTTTATCGAGTCTTTTACATTTTTATATGTTCTTGCTCTATTTTTATGTTGGCAGGTGTTCCCGTTGAGATTCTAGAAGAAATCGAGAAAAGAAGTGAAAGAGAAGGAAAATTCAGCAAAAACCAGCAAATTCTGCCAGCCTTTCTGATATGGCGCTCACCACCACTAAATGGCTTTCTCCATCTTCCCTTAGTGACCATGGCGCTCGCCATGGGAACCATGGCGATCACCGTGCAGTTCGCGGGAGCAGTTTCAACTGTAGAATTCAATTTTTGAGCGGTTGCTAGCGGTTATCTTTTCCCTCCAAGTTCAGATTTTGAATGGGAGTTCTTCAACTTCCTTTTTCTCTATAAATAGACCCCTTTTAGGACTTTCGGGGTGAACCAACCTGTGCGGAAGCACTGCCGAACTATTTTTAGACCTTTAACCCGCATATTACCTTTCCAAAGCAACAATTGCTCACACCGAGGAATTGTTGCAGTATTGTATTTACTCTTTCGTTGCACTGCTGTATTACTCGGATCGAAGTTAATAAAAGTGTTTTTTTTTCATTTATTCCATTGCAATCTACATGTTATTGTTTTTTTTGTTTCACTTCCATTTATTTCTACGTGTTTGCACTTAACTTATTTTCATAAAAAGCAAAAACTAATATTTCCTTAAGATTAATTCAATATGTATGTTGTAATTTTCAGCATTGTTAACATGTTAGGATTATAATTAACCATGTCCGGCTAAATTAATTAGAGACCGTCTTATGAGGACCTTCGTAACCGGAGGGACTCCGTAGTTATAATAGTACGAAATTGTAATGCATGCCATTTTGGTTGTAATCTCTAAGTCTAATTTAAGTAGCTTTGTCACGAGAGTGAGAGGTTATATAACATTGTTTTGTCACGAGAGTGAGAAGCAAATAAAGGTTTAAGCTGAGATCCGCGAGAGCGTGAGGAGTGAACCAGATAGTAGAAATTAGGCATCGATATCTAAATAGAGCGAGAGCGCTTTAGATGTTGATTAAGATATTATCGACTTTCAAAGAGTAATTCTTAGTTACCGGGCGAGCGAGAGCAAAATCTTGGGATTAAGAAGTACGACTTAGTTAAGACCGTGAGAGCGTGAGGCGGAGCCTTTAAGTCGGTATATCCTACGGAATAGGTTTGTAGACACAATTAGTACCCTTTATCTACAAGGTCCCTTAGGTGCACAAAAATCATATTTTTGGCTCGTTTTAGTATTATTTGTAGATTTTTTATTTTAGCCCTGTAATTAGTGTTAACTTCTGTTTAACTCAAGCCTTAGCTTTGCACAACAACCATAGATAACATTAGTTTGATTATCTTTCCCTGTGGGTTCGACAACACTTTTAAGACTACATGATTAATTGTATGCTTGCATATTTATCCGTCAGTAACCACCGATCACGTTGAAGCAAGGCTAATCGATTACCCTTATGGGGATAATCAGTTAACCTATGTTCTTTTTGAAATTTTACTGAACCATTGCAATTTGTTTCACCTCTAACCATATCCAAACCTTTTCATAATCATGGAAATTGTTCATAAGCATTTTTCAACAATTGTTTCTGAAAATCAAGAGGTGCATGATTCACTATAAATTGAAGAAATTTTAAAATTCAAAAACATATTCTTCATGAACATTTTTTTTCTTCTGTTTTTCAAGTGTCTGTATCATTTTATCAGAGAACTTTTTCTTACATAATTTTTATTTGATGTGAAAAAGTTTAGAGAAACACTTGAGAATTTAAATGTATATATCATCTTGATTTGTTCCTTAAAGGAGAAGATTGAATTTTCTTATATAAAAAAAAAACAGCAAAAACTCGAAGTTGATCAAAGTTGCTGTAAAGTCTGTCTGCAATATTTTTATACAAATTTTTGTTTATTTCACTGAGTATGTGGTAATTCTTTGTCTATAAGAAAATGTTGTACTTTTACAGGTTGTTGCAAAGAGGAAATGTTGTTTTTCTATTTATTGAAAAGGTCCTTTGAACCGGGGTGATCAAAGTCCATCGTAGTATGCTTCTTTTTATTGCCAGAAGATTGTAAATGAAGCCTTAGTGGTAGGATTGTACAAAAATATGACAATAGTGAAATCTCTCACGAGGTGTGGAGGGACTAGATATACTCTTGATTGAAAAGGGCAACTAGTATAATTCCTTGTGCTCATTTACTTTATTGCATTTTACATTTTTTTTCTTATTCGTTAATCTGTTCATAATTTCAGAAAATTATAAGAAACCACAAAAGTGCTTAAAATCTGTAAAAATATCATTAAACCTAATTCACCCCCTCTTAGGTTGTGCACTCAATACTTACAAATAGTTCTAGTAGCAAAAAATTTCTTTTTGTCTTTAATGAAGGCCACATCTAGAATATCCAAGTTGATTAACAGTTCAAAAAATGTGAGTAAGTCAATTTTTATGGCCCTTTCGCTAGTAGTAAGGGAGGGGTAGGGAACAAGGCAGTAACTGATGGCCTTTTCAAAATAATCTGGTGAGCAGTACCTTTAAAATAATCTCAGCTGACCTGATCAAAATAATCTTTGAACCCAAACAGAAGCTGGACCATGGAATCTGGGATCCTTTGCTTGTTTAGTTCAGCTAGCAACTTTTGAATATCGGTGCCAAGTTAAGCATCTCCTTCGATAACATTGAGGAGTTCGATTTCAAAGATGTTGGCTTTGAGTTGTTGCATCAGGAAGTTCACAGAGCCTTCACTTACATCAGCTAAAGAAACATTAGAAAAATTTGAAGATCTTGTGCCAGTCGATAGTCTGCGTAATTTCTGAAGCTTGTTTAAGGCCTATATAGGATTTTCCTTTTGACGGCCAAAATTTCTTCTTGACTAAGCGAAGTGTTAGAGGAAGAATCTTGGATGTTGGACTGATTTTGATTCCCTTCGACATCAGTATACTAACTTCCCTCCCCTGGTAGAACGTTTTCGACACTAGGTTTGACTTTCTCTTAATCCACTTTCTTAAAGGCTAGTGTATCATCAAATTCTTCGATCCACTGGGGAGATAATTTATTGACATCAACTTCCACTTCAAGATTTGGCTCTTTGGAAGTACCTGCATCTTCACCAATTTTCTTGATCTCTGAATGAACAGATGTGATACTAGAGTCAATGAACTTTGACGAATGAATGGGAGAGTAAGTAGAGTAAAAAATTCAACACCTTTTGACTTATCTATCGTTTTCTTATTCAATTATGGTTGTGCCTAAAACAAGGAACGCTTAGTTTCATTGAATAAAATGGTAAATGAAATATGTAATTAATACCTTAGGTTCCTTAGTCTCCAGCTCTTTGATTTGGAGATTTTTTTGTTGCTTGCCCCGTTTCTCCTTATCAGATTGACTAAGTCTTTACCCTCCTTATCAACAGGACCAAGAGTCAAAGTTTGTTTTTCCTTGTGAGGATCTGTCTTTTAACTGGTGCCTTTTGTCTTGCGGACACCTAGCTTGGGAGATGGCTTATCCGGGTCTTTTTTGCTATTATCTGAGCTTTTGACCTTGGCCAAATTCTCTATTGGTTTCGGCACAGCCTAAAAGGTTTGATCATTTATGTTAAGTAACGTTTGCGTCGTTGACCTTTTTAAAAATCTACGTTACAATAAATTGCAAACTCATATATCATTTGAACTGGTTTTTCGCGTTGATCACAAAACCAATTCAAATGGTATATGAGTTTGCAATTTATTGTAATAGAGATTTTTAAAAAGGTCAACGACGCAAACGTTATTTCATATAAAGGACCAAAACGTTACGAAAAAAACTTAAATCACTAGCTTAATATTTTAAAATAACTTAAAAGACCTCGACAATAGTTTTATCAAATTTTAATAAATAAAGATGTAACTAAATATCTATACTATTATTTGTTTAATTTTTAAATTAAAAAATATTTATGACAATTTTCAAATTATAATCTTGTAAATAAAATATTTTAAAAATTCAAATTTAACACATATGAAAAAAATTCATATATAAAAAAATTATAAATATATTAATATTTAAATAAAACTAAATAAAAAAAGTTAATAAAAAATAATTTTGTCTTTCTATGATTATTTTAAAGACACAATTGATTCATTGTAATAATAATAATAATAAAAATAAACATGATAATAATGATAATTAAAAACTATTAAATAATAATAATAATAATAATAATAATAATGATAATAATAATAATAATAATAATAATAATAATAATAATCAATTTTATTATGAAGACACAATGATTATTTGTTATGGTAATAATAATAAAAAATGATAATAATGATAATAATTAAAAGATATTAAATAATAATAATAATAATAATAATAATAATGGTCAAATTTCTTTTACTTTTAAGATTTTCAAAAAAAATATTTTTCAAAATTTAATGGTCAAATTTGAGGTGAATTCTAGGGTGAGGGTTTAATTAAGTCCCTCATCGGTAAAACCTCTAAAATTAACCGTTAGATTTGATCAACGCATCCAAATTGTTATAATTAAAATAAGCATATTTGTACAATCTCACACACAATTTTCTCCCACTATAACTAAATTATGTAACTTCTCTTTTTATCATCATTAACTTCCCACTTGAAAACAATATACATTAAACAAAAACAATTGAATGCAATTAATATTTAAGTGTATAAATTTTCTTATTTTTAAGATTTTATTATTGGTGATGCAATTAATATAACCAATTTTTTTTTAATTTAAAAAAAAAACATATTTTTATTTATGTTTGGAGCACAAATATTTTTTTACCCTTGTATAAATATTAATTTTAGAATGACATTATATATTTGAATCAGTATAAATATGAATATATTTATAATTATCTAATAAATATCATCTCAATTTCTATATCAATTATTTTATATTAAATATAGGTAAATATATATTGATCATTTATGAACTTCTCCCGTTAAAATTTAAAATTAAATATAGATAAATAAATTAATGAGAATCAACATCATCAAAAATATTAATAATAATAAAAAAAATTAAATTTAACCGATAAAAGTCATATATTATGTAATTAAAATCCTCATAATCTCTATTATTCTAATTCTACTAATTATTTTCAATCAATTATTTTTTACCCTATCTCATCAACTAACCATTTTTGTTTGAATTTTAAATAAAAAATATTTTGAACAATATATGCATTAATTGGTTTTGTAATAAAATAAAAAATAGTATAAATTTATGTAAAAATTGTTATAAAATGGATTGATTTTGATTTAGTTAGGCATTAAAGGTTTTAGCGTAAACACATTGTTGGAGATATGAAACAACCTAACAAGTTGCTTTCACTAGCTTTCATACGCTCACCTACGTAAATATCAACAGCGATAAAAAAAATTGATCATCTTCAAGTGTAAGGAAATTCCTTCTCTTGAAAATTGTTTCGCAAAGCACGACTCGAGATTTTCAGAGACAAACTCCCTGCCATTGAAGAATATCCGCACACTTATAGTTAAATATGTTGTATATTTATTTATTCAGTTTGTAAATGTTGATACTTAAAATTAGGTTATAGGTTTCGATAAATTTATCATTTTACTCATTTGTAAATGTATTATCATTGTAGATCTCTCTAATTATGCACCGTGAACACTACGCCAAAAACAGCCTTTAACAGCGCAACAACGCCAACGCTTATATAACAAAGCGCTCTTATAGGATTTTAGAAAAATTCGCTTTAAAAAAGCGTTTTAAAAGAGTAACCTTATCCGCCTATCCGGGTTCTTCATTGGATTGTGTCGCATAATATTCGTCCCAAGAAAGGCGGATATTACAGAATTGACAAAGCCGAAGTAGCCTTGCTGTATGCTCTCATAAAGAAGTCAAGGTTAATTGGCCTTACTATATTATTAGTTGCATTTTTGCATTGAGAGAAAAGAAGAAGGTGGCCTTGAGTTATCCGTCTCCCATTCAGTCCGTCTTGATTAATGCAAAGGTTGTTGTGGAAGGGTTGCCTATGATGTCCATCAATCCAAATCATGAATTTCAACAAAAAAACGCTCACTCTTATGGGACACTTATGGTATCCTGTTGAAAAGAGGTTTGTTTTAAATTTGAGACCTGGTAGTCAATTTGAAACTGCTATAACAGATGGTACTGGTACGCTTGAAAAAGCTCCTAGTGGTGACAACGCTGAGTTTGATGAGGAAGATCATGATGATCAAACTCAGCCTATGGAGGAAGATCAAGGCGACTGGGTCAGAACAGATGTACATGAACATGACTCATATGAAGACTATGGTTGGAATAGAAATGAAGAAGAGGTAATTCTCTATGATAATCAAGGTTGGGGAGAGTGGCAACACACTGGATGAACTCAAAATCAGTCATCTTACCAGCTTCAATTTCAACCATTTCACGCATATTCTCCACCAGAGTACACCTCACCTTCTACTGATGAGCCGAGTATTCGTGCTATGTTGCATAATATGCAACTTCAACAGGAAGAACACTATGAGGCTCAAAATGAAGCTTTTAAGGCATACACTACTCTGCAAGCTAAGAGAGAGAGAGAGAGAAACAACACCAAACTCAGCATACTGAAATGATGAGTCTTATGCAGCAGATATGGTCATTGGAACTCTTAAGCTCATTAAGCTCATTGTTGTATCTGCTGCATAAGACTCATCATTTCAGTATGTTGAGTTTGATGTTGTTTCTCTCTCTCAGTCTACAAAGTAGTGTATGCCTTAAAAGCTTCATTTTGAGCCTCATAGTGTTCTTCCTGTTGAAGTTGCATATTATGCAACATAGCACGAATACTCGGCTCATCAGTAGAAGGTGAGGTGTACTCTGGTGGAGAATATGCGTGAAATGGTTGAAATTAAGGCTGGTAAGATGACTGATTTTGAGTCCATCCAGTGTGTTGCCACTCTCCCCAACCTTGATTATCATAGAGAATTACCTCTTCTTCATTTCTATTCCAACCATAGTCTTCATATAAGTCATGTTCCTGTACATCTGTTCTGACCCAGTCGCCTTAATCTTCCTCCATAGGCTGAGTTTGATCATCATGATCTTCCTCATCAGACTCAGTGTTGTCACCACTAGGAGCTTTTTCAAGCGTACCAGTACCATCTGTTCTAGCAGTTTCAAATTGACTACTAAGTCTCAAATTTAAAACAAACCTCTTTTCAACAGGATACCATAAGTGTCCCATAAGAGGGAGCGTTTTTTTGTTGAAATTCATGATTTGGATTGATGGACATCATAGGCAACCCTTCCACAACAACCTTTGCATTAATCAAGATGTATTGAATGGGAGACGGATAACTCAAGGCCACCTTGTTCTTTTCTCTCAGTGCAAAAATGCGACTAGTAATATAGTAAGGCCAATTAACCTTGACTTTCTTTATGAGAGCATACAGCAAGGCTACTTCGGCTTTGTCAATTCTGGAATATCCGCCTTTCTTGGGACGAATATTATGCGACACCATCCAATGAAGAACCCGGATAAACGGATAAGGTTACCCTTTTAAAGCGCTTTTTTTAAGCGAATTTTTCTAAAATCCTATAAGAGCGCTTTGTTATATAAGCGTTGTCATTGTTGCGCTGTTAAAGGTTGTTTTTGGCGCAGTGTTCACGGTGCATAATAAGAGAGATCTACAATGATAATACATTTAGAAATGAGTAAAATGATAAATTTATCAAAACCTATAACCTAATTTTAAGTATCAACATTTACAAATTGAATAAATAAATATACAACATATTTAACTATAAGTGTGCGGGTATTCTTCAATGGCAGAGAGTTTGTCTCTGAAAATCTTGAGTCGTGCTTTGCGAAACAATTTTCAAGAGAAGGAATTTCCTTACACTTGAAGATGATCAATTTTTTTAATCACTGTTGATATTTACGTAGGTGAGCGTATGAGAGCTAGTGAAAGCAACTTGTTAGGTTTGTTTCATATCTCCAACAATGTGTTTACGCTAAAAACTTTAATGCCTAACTAAATCAAAACCAATTCATTTTATAACAATTTTTACATAAATTTATACTATTTTTTATTTTATTACAAAACCAATTAATGCATATATTGTTCAAAATATTTTTTATTTAAAATTCAAACAAAAATGGTTAGTTGATGAGATAGGGTAAAAAATAATTGATTGAAAATAATTAGTAGAATTAGAATAATAGAGATTATGAGGATTTTAATTACATAATATATGACTTTTATCGGTTAAATTTAATTTTTTTATTATTATTAATATTTTTGATGATGTTGATTCTCATTAATTTATTTATCTATATTTGATTTTAAATTTTAACGGGACAAGTTAATAAATGATCAATATATATTTACCTATATTTAATATAAAATAATTGATATAGAAATTGAGATGATATTTATTAGATAATTATAAATATATTCATATTTATACTGATTCAAATATATAATGTCATTCTAAAATTAATATTTATACAAGGGTAAAAAAATATTTGTGCTCCAAACATAAATAAAAATATGTTTTTTTTTTAAATTAAAAAAATTTTGGTTATATTAATTGCATCACCAATAATAGAATCTTAAAAATAAGAAAATTTATACACTTAAATATTAATTGCATTCAATTTTTGTTTAATGTATATTGTTTTTAAGTGGGAAGTTAACGATGATAAAAAGAGAAGTTACATAATTTAGTTATAGTGGGAGAAAATTGTGTGTGAGATTGTACAAATATGCTTATTTTAATTATAACAATTTAGATGCGTTGATCAAATCTAACGGTCAATTTTAGAGGTTTCACCAATGAGGGACTTAATTAAACCCTCACCCTAGATTTCACCCAAATTTGATATACCATTATTATATAAATTTGTTTTAGATACATGTCACATTATTTTTTATTAATTAAAGACTACTTTTGCAATTACCGATATTTGTACTTCATATTTTTTATTTAAATAATAAAAATATTAAATGTTCAATTTTTTTAATAAACAGTTAACAACCCCTTTGTTCATTCTCAGTTCAATAACACTATTTGTTTTAACATATCACATCATCATTTCATGACCCCTCTTCAACTAAACTCCAAAAATATGAAACAAATAGTTTATTATCTATGTCTATTATATCTAAGTTTTTTACTTCATTTTTACATTACTCTAATTTTTCAAATTATTCTTTTTAATGATTCTTCACTCTCACTTTTTAATGATTTTGCATTCCCTTTTAATTTCTCAATTAATTATTTGCAAATAGTTATCAGTTTTTAAATTTGGTTTTATTTATCATAATTTCTTATCAATGTCAATAATGAAAATTTAATTCATATTTATTTACAGAACATCATTTGTTAATGTACATATAATCATTTACATGTACAGAACATCATTTAATCATTTATTAATGTTGGAGCAGTTCTATCGACACTTTAAGCCTTATTTTACAGCACTGAAGACAAAAAAAATTTTAGAATCATTAGACTTTCAAGACATGCTCATATATTAACTTTTCTGTGAATTTCAACTCATTGGATCCAAAAGATATTTTTCTTAAATGATCCAATTGAATGCAATTAATTAATACAAAGTTAAAGAATTAAAAACCTCATTCTGAATTGCATTTGAACCAGCATGTGTACCATTTCCACCTCATTTGATGAGTACCGTAACGTTGAAGCGTAGATAAAAACAACGGTATTATACAAGCAACCGAACCCTCCACATCTGCATAACCAAATTATATTAGTGTTAGAAGTGAAAACAAAAACAAATGTACAACTTATTTGTCACCAAATTCCTCGTCAGAAACGCATAGTCCCATCTACCAATGTGAAACTGCACACTTCCGTAAATCTTCCTCTATTCCGATTGATATTCCTTTTCTCCTTCTTGATTTCTCTTTGAATCATGTTTTTGATTTTTGTTTGCAGGAGAGATGGGAGTGAAATTTGTGTTCAAAGAGGAAGTTGGAAGAAGAATGAGAGAAATGAAGCAAGAAGAGGGAAGTTTGAAAAAGAGGAAAAGTGAGTGATCAGAAAAAGAAGAAAAGACAATGACATTGGTAACACTGAAAATATGAAATAGATTAATTGAATTAAACTGAGTTAAAACCAATCTAAAGCATGGGTGAAGTCATACAAAGTAGAAGAAACAAAAATTAAATTGGTTGCAATTGAAAGTTTGGTTAAAAAATAAATTTATGGATCAAAATTGTCCCTAAATTAGTGAGTTGGCAGAATAGAGGGAAGGGCAAAAATAATTTTTCTACAGCATATGATTTTCGTATATTATAAATTCATTATTTCTGTAACTTGGATGTTTGAATTTTATAAAGGACAATAATGAAAAATGTGAACCTTTGTTACAAAGACTATATCGACTTATATACAAGTACATCGGTAACCATCTACAACATTCAAATCTCCCGAATTCAACACGTACATTGGCCTTTTGTCCTATGCATTGCTTCCACATGTCTCCATTTCTTGAATTGCTTGCAAACCTATTACTTCCTTCGAGAAACATTCCAATGTATTTCAACTGCCTCTATTGAGAATTTCTATAGAATCTTGTAACTTTGATGTCGAAACATGCTTTAGTTACTTGTGTTTAGCTTGTACATTTATCTCACACCCGTTTCTTGTTTAAAATGTCAAATTACTACAAACCTTTTTGATATTCTGAACATGTTTTGAAGAGAAAGTGATCATAATATTATAGATTTATTATTGAGATTCTTCCAAATTAGGCTTAGCGGATTTAGGTATAGCTTGAGTCAAAAATCACATGCTAACACCTGCTGACCTAAGAGATTAGGAAACGTATTTTTATAACTTTAAGTTATAAAACATGGGGTCGGGTATAACATCTAAGTTAAACCATCACAATCGGTGAATAATCAATATAGGGAAATTAGACATCAACATCAATAGTAACATACGGGGGATTTGAAACCAGCCTAATCACCTTTATTTGATAAGTTTTTCGAACAATTTTTCTTACACTTTTATTTTATTAAACCAAACCTGAAAACCCCCATCGATTTACTTTCAATAACACACAAATTGCTTTGTTAAAATAGAAAAATCCCTGCGAATATGAAATTATAAATTTTATTACTTCGATACGCCTAGTACATTTGCTAAATTGTCATCATCTTTCAGAGGCTTTAGTATTTATGCGGGGTTAGAGAAAGCTCACAAGGGTGTGAAGCTCTGTTTAAGGGGTGTTTTTTTGTGAATATGAGATTGATCCCTTCTATACCTTAAGGTTAAGGTATCTTTATAGGCATATGGGTGTGGACTTAGTATTTTTTAGAAATATCAATAGAACACCACATTAATAAGAGTGGACCACTGAATCTCGATTTCCTAGGGAGACGTGGGTTATTCCATTGGCTTCTTCTTAGAACCACCTATGACCAGGACACGTTACATCCCATATTTTCCTACTTTGGGGGAGTGGTACGTGTCACGAGAGATATCTATGGGGAATGGGGGATATTATCTTTTCTTTCTTTGTGGGTCTTTACAAATATATCACTACACAGTCCCTCAAGCATGAGGGCTTGGTGAAGGGTGAAATGCTTAATTTACTTGGTGTTAGGAAAGCTAAGGCCTTTAGGTGATATGCTCAATCGAGACTCTTAGTTGATTACTCTAGGCAAGGCGTTTAGATGTGCATGTCTTATAAGACTCTTTGTCCCTCATATGAGGCATTTAGATGAGTCTATCTGATGAGACTCTTTGTCAAGTCCCTAAGGTGAGACATTTAGATGAGTTTGTCTGATGAGAATCTTAGCCAAGTCCCTCGAGAGAGGCATTTAGTTTAGCTTGTATGATGAGAATCTCAGTCGAGTCCCTCAGGTGAGGAACTCATATGATCATGTTTGATGAGACTCTTAGTCTCTCAGACGAGGGGTTTATATGAGATTGTTTGATAAGAATCTTAGTCCATCAGGCTATAAGCCTGTCTGATGAGACTTAGTCGTGTCCCACTAGTGAGGCATTTATATGAGCCTTTCTTATGAGACTCTTAGTAAATTCCCTTAGAAGAGGCATTTAAATGAGGTGATCACCATATTCTAGTATGTTCATAGTGTTTATGAAGGTGGTAAGGATCTTCCTGGGAAGTCCTACAAATTTGCATTTCCTTAAGAGGTGGGAAGGATCTTCCTATGGAAGTCCAACATATTTTTATCACCTTAAGAGGTAACAAGGGTCATCCTATGAAAGTCTAACATAGTTGTATCATCTTAAGATACAACAAGGATCCTCTCGTGGAAGTACAACAAAGTTGTATCACCTTAAGAAGGGAAAATTATATTCTTGTAGAAGTCTAACATAGTTGTATCACCTTAAGAAGTGGAAAGGATCTTCTTGTGGAAGTCTAACATAGTTATATCACCTTAATAGGTGGAAAGCATCTTCCTATGGAAGTCCATCATAATTGTATCACCTTATTGCGGGTATAACCAAATTGCGGTTGCACCGAAAGATCAAGAGAAGACAGCTTTTACATGCCCGTACGGTGTCTTTGCTTACAGAAGGATGCCATTCGGGTTGTGTAATGCCCCAACGACGTTTCAAAGATGCATGAGTTCCATTTTTGCTGATATGCTCGAGAAGCATATGAAAGTCTTCATGGATGACTTCTCAGTTTTTGGGTCTTCGTTTGATAACTGTTTAACTAACATTTTACTTGTTTTGCAGCGATGCCAGGAAAGCAACTTGATCCTAAATTGGGAAAAATGCCATTTTATGGTACGAGAGGGCATTTTCCTTGGTCATAAGATATCACACAAAGGGATCGAAGTCGATCAAGCCATAGTGAAGGTGATATCTAAGTTACCATCACCTGTGAATGAGAAAGGTATTCAAAGTTTCTTAGGCCATGCGGGTTTCTACCGTAGGTTCATAAGAGATTTCTCCAAGATAGCTAAACCGTTGACTTCCTTGTTGGTCAAGGACAAAGCTTTTGCATTCGATGAGGAGTGTGCTGGTGCTTTTGAAAAGTTGAAAAATAAATTAGTGTCAGCACCGATTGTGATTGCCCCCGATTGGTCTCTACCTTTTGAGATCATGTGTGATGCCAACGACATCGCCGTGGGGGCTGTGTTGGGACAGAGGAAAGAGAAGTTGTTGCATGTTATTTATTATGCTAGTCACGTTTTGAACCCTGCACAGATGAATTACGCAACCACCAAGAAGGAGTTGTTAGTTGTGGTGTACGCCTTTGATAAATTTAGGCAATATCTGTTGGGTTCAAAAGTGATTGTTTATACTGACCATGCTGCGTTAAAATATCTTTTTGCTAAGCTGGAATCAAAGCCCAGGCTCCTGAGATGGATCTTGCTTCTCCAGGAATTCGATGTGGAGATTCGCGATAAGAGAAGGTGTGAAAACACCATAGCTGATCACCTCTCGCGAATGTCACCGATTGAGGAGAACGAGGACAACCATCCTATAAAGGATGAGTTTGCTGATGAACGCATCCTAGCTATTACTGGTGTTCCGTGGTTTGCAGATTACGCAAATTATTTGGTCGGGGGTATCATACCTGACGGTTTTGATTCTAACAAGAGAAAAAAGTTTGTTCATGATTACATGTTTTACTTATAGGATGATATGTTTCTCTACAAAAGATGGGTGAATGGATTGGTCAGAAGATGTGTACCAGAGCAAGAACAGAAAGATGTGTTGAAAGCCTGTCATGATTCAGAGTACGGAGGACATTTCAGTAGGGATAGAACTGCAGCCAAAGTCCTCCAATCGGGTTTGTACTGGCCCTCGATGTTTAAAGATGCTCAAGAGTTGGTGAAAGAATGCGAAAAGTGCCAGCGAACGGGGAATATTTCAAAAAGGAATCAAATGGCCCAAAATTTTATGTTGGAGGTTGAATTGTTTGATGTTTGGGGCATAGACTTTATGGGGCCATTTCCACCATCCTCCGGAAAGAACTACATTTTGGTTGCAGTGGACTATGTCTCAAAATGGGTTGAAGTTGTGGCCTTGCCGACCAATGATGCAAAGGTTGTGGTAAAGTTTTTAAGAGAAAACATTTTTGCAAGGTTTGGACTTCCGAGAGCGTTGATAAGTGATGAAGGAACTCACTTCCTAAATCACCTTATGGAGAGACTCCTGCAGAAGTATAATGTGAAGCATCGGGTATCCACTCCATATCATCCTCAAATAAGTAGTCAGGTAGAGGTATCAAATCGACAACTCAAGTAGATTTTAGAGAAAACTGTGAGTTCTACGCGGAAAGATTGGTCAAATAAGTTGGATGATGCATTATGGGCCTACCGGACAGCTTTTAAAACGCCCATCGGTATGTCACCATACCGGCTTGTCTATGGAAAAGCCTGCCATTTACCTTTAGAGTTAGAACATAAGGCATTTTGGGCAACAAAATTCTTGAACATGGATTTATCGCTAGCCGGAAGTTCTAGAATTCTCCAACTGCACGAGTTGGAAGAGTTTCAGAATCACACCTATGAAAATGCCAAACTTTACAAAGAACAAACAAAAAAATGGCATGGTAAGAGGATACTGAGAAAAGAGTTTTAGGAATGACAACTTGTCCTCCTATACAATTCCCGGATGAGGCTATTCCCAGGAAAGTTACAGTCCAAATGGTCGGAACCATTTGTGGTTCACAAGGTTTTTCCACATGGAACTATCGATTTAAAAAATCAAGCCAATGGAGATAACTTTAAAGTGAATGGGCAGAGGTTGAAACCTTACTACCAAGGAGACTCAACCGGCCAAGTGGATGTCATTCGTCTTACCTTGTAAGATGGACGACCGTCGAGCCATGCAACGTTAAACGCAGCGCTGCGTGGGAGGCAACCCACGTTTTTCTTTGCTAAATGTAGTTTTGTTTATTTTGCAGATGACTTAGTCCAGAGTCAAGGTGAAGCGGAGTCAAAATGCCCATTCAGTCAGAGAAGTTCAGGCAAATTAGGACCCTGACACAGGTGGTCGTGTTGCACAACACGGGCCATGTCAGGAGATGGAGAAATAAACAAGAGGTTAGGGGCTGAAAATCAATGGTGTGACACGGGTGCCCATGTCCCATGACACGACCCGTGTCACAAATATCAGGTTTTGTGAAAAAATGGTTCCAGGGGGTGCAACACAGGTGCCCGTGTCCCATGACACGGCCCGTGTTGCAAGGCGCGACAGTCAAATTTTTTTCCCGTTTGTGGGCCCCATCTCATTTATCTCTTTTAACCCTCTCATTTACCTCTATTACTTTATCTCCTTCATCTTCTACCTTCTTTATCATAAAAAAAACCTAAACCCCATAACCTCTCCTCTACAAAAGCTCCACTTTCACCAACACCCACTCCTTAAAAGCATCTCCTCTCTTCACAAAAAACATTCATCTCATCAATGTGGTCACTTCTACGGTAACGCATTTTTCTAACTGTAATTTTGAATTTTTTAGTGTGTTGTGCAGGATAAATCATGCCTCCTCGAAGAGATACCGGTAAAATTGTGGCCGAAACCTCTCGCCCGCAAAAAAGAGCGCACCGCATGGCTAATGCTCATAACATCTTGTTTGAGGAGTCGGCCCACCAAAAAAAGTATTCATCATTGGTAAAGCATAAGCTAATCCCGACCAGGTATATCTGTAACGATACACTAGATACTTTAGGGATGAGAATAGAAGTGCACAAAATGTTCCATATTCTTGGTATGCTTGAGTTTGTGCAATTAGAAGCGCCGACCTATGAGCGCATAACCTTTGAATTTCTGAGCACTTTGGAGTTTCAGCTTAAGCATAGGTGGACAGGTACTGAGGAAGAATATTTTGGTACTCTGAGATTTCGTCTGTTTGATACTGATCACAATCTGACGGTGGCTGAATTGGGAAATGTTCTGAAGCTCCCCAGTTTTGGACCTGGAGCACCTCCGGGTAATTTTAGTGCAGGAGATTTTTGGAGGGCCAGTACAGGAAAATCTGATTATGTCGCGAAGGCGGCAAAGGCCTCCTGCATTCATAACCCTTGTTTCAGGTATGCGCAAAAAGGGCTGGCATATACACTGTTTGGCAGAGGTGACAGTACTGGGGTGGCGACTCAGAAGGAGTTATACTTGTTGTATGGCATGGTCAACCAGGAGCTGATAAATGTAGCTACCTTTGCAGCTGACCATTTGAAGCGTGTTGAAAACGTAGCTTCAGGCGAAATAAGTGTGGGGGGATGATAACCCATATTGCGGACCACTTTGGGTACGGTTCTCTCTTGATAGAGGAACGTACGGTCGCAAGTAAAATCACGACTTATCTACCCTCACCAACCAAGGTATGATACAAGTCTTTAATGATTATTACTCGTTGGTAAGCCGCAATAGTCACCTTCTAGCTTTACCTGCTCCTGATTTTATTAGCATTCAAAATGTAAATAATTGGTTATATGAGAACCTGATGCAGGACGACGAAGAGCAATTTGATGATTATGCAGGTACAGATGATGAGGAAGGAGATCAGACGGAAGAAGTCCCTGTACCTACTCCTAGAGTCTCTCCCAATCAGGAGTCTGGCTCTTGGAACTTGACAAAGAAAGAGTGGGATTGGATGGAGAATGAGGTACGCTATCTCCGGAGCGAGCAGACGAGGCAAGGGGAGGAGCAGACGCGGCAAGGCAACGAGCAGATCCGCCAAGGAAGGTTGATTGGGGAGATGCACGAGTGGATGCGGCAGATGATGCTGCCAGACCAACCTCCTCAACAATGAGTTATGTGAGTCACCTCCTCTACTAGTGCGTCAACAGTGGGGACATTGTTGAGTTCAAGTGTGGGGGTATTTATTTATGTGTTTTTGTTTTTCTTTATTAGGTCATTTAATTTGAGTGTATTTTCGTGTGTTGGTTGTCAGTTTGAAAGCATGATTGAAGTTCCATAGTGAAAACACCCCGGATTTGAGCTGATAAAAATTAATTCTAATAGCAATGTGGTTGAGTTGTTTTGCGAGTGAAGTGATGAGAAAGTATATAGAGTGCTCAGTGAAAAGAACCTTGAGGAGGAAATTGGAATAATCCTGAGATGTAGGTAAAGTGCAAACACCCTGAGTTTCCCGAGTAAGGAACGAGTTTGACGTGTAGATTTGTACCATAGTACTTTGATCTGAGAAGTACTCCCCTAGTAGTTTATCTAGACAGTCGGGCTTAATCTATAAGAATCGTGTGTGCGAGGTTGATCTAAAAAAAGTAGTATTGAGAAAAGGCACCGAGAAAAAAAAGAGTGAAAAATAAAGGCAATTAGACGACCAATCCTTCTAAGTTGGGTAACCCTCGCCCGGTTATTCATCCCAACGGCGGTCGAACCTGAAAGCCGTCCCTAAGTGGACAAAGAAAATAACAGTGTCAGAATTTTTTTTGATCAATCTTGTGCATACGAGGAAAAAACATAAAAGCCTTAAAGTGATTGTCCGAATGAAAAGGGTTGAAAATCGAAAAATAAGACTTAAGTCCAAAGCATAGTCGCAGAGGTTTCCGATAGGGAGATTGAGGTCCGTGGTTTCGCCACGGTCTAGTGTTAGTGTTGATACCTATATTGACGGAGTAGTGCCAAGACTAATCCTTGAGTGACTTGGAACGAGAAACTCACGTATGAGTATCAGCACCGTAACTCGCAGTTCTTGTGACAGTTCATTTGTGCAATAAAAATTGTTTGGCGAGCTTTTTGCTTGAGGTCAAGCAAAAGTTCAAGTTCGAGGGAGTTTGATCAGCGGGTTTTAGTCGTGTATTTCAAACTGTGTATGTCGTTTGTTTTTCAATGTTTTCGTCCGTTTTCGAGTCTTTTGTTTATGTTTTCATCATTATTTTCAGTCATCTTTGAGAAAGTCTTATTTTGAGGTTTGTATCATTTTATGTCGTTGGTGCGTTTGATTTGGTTGTTTCTAGTGTGTTTTCAGCAGGAAGTGGTGATCCGATATCCATGCTGTTTCGGGGACAAAGACCGCCGAAGAAGTGGAAATCAGAGGCCTGACACGGGTGCCCGTGTCGCCTGACACGGCCCATGTCAGGAGGGTCATGGATGGAAGATTTGAAGAGGAAACTATGCAAAACAGTCATGCAACACGGGTGCACGTGTCCCATGACACGGCCCGTGTTGCAACCCCTAAAGAGGAAGGACACGACCAAGATTTGAAGAGGAAAATGGCAGAGCAAACGTGCAACACGGGTGCCCGTGTCACACAACACGACCCGTGTTGCAGCCCCTGAAGAGGAATGACACGCCCCTTGATTCAGCAGCCTGACACGGTCACCTGTGTCCATGACACGACCCGTGTCAGGGCCACTGAAAGTTAACTTGTTTTTTTATCTCGCTTTTAGGCTGGCTGCGCTGTCTCGAAGGGCAGTTTAGACATTTCGTGATGTAATTTGAATTTGGATATATTAGCCGCATTGTGGCTAAGTGAGGATTACTTTTGAATTTTGGATCTAGTTTTTACACTTGAGAAGGAGATTTCTGGAGAACAAGGATCGATCAAAAGCGGAAGCAACTGATGATCCAAGGACACCAATCCCTATTTTAATGACTTTCTCCCTTTTATTTTTAAGTGTATTTGTTTTGATTAAGAACATGAGTGGCTAAACCCCCATTTGTTAGGGGGTGGTCCTAAATTGCAATGTATTGACCTTTGTTGGGATTATTCTATGAGATTTATGTTGTTCACCTTATATCTTTTATTTTGCAATGATCTTAATGTGAATTCGTATTGGAAAATGGAATTTGATTGACGATTAGGTTTAGGTCTGGAAAGTCAACCTAATACTTTTGCAAAATAATATTACGGTAGATATTTCCTAGGAATGGGGATACCCCGTAACAACGTGTTTCTTATGTCAGAACTATTACTTGATAATTTTTGTGTGCAACTAAGGAATTAGTGTGTAGGAAAGTTATCAAAGGGTTTTTCATTAAGGAATTAAGAAAAACTGATTTTGAAATTTGACTTATTAAGGTTGGAAGCGAATATCTCAGAATAATTCTTTAAGGTCTTTACTAGCAATTTATCCACTTCCCTAGCATCGTTCTTATTTTTACTCTAAACAGTTATTATTTTCCTAGTTCTTATAACCTGTTACAAAACAACCCCAAGTTATTTTTGTTCCTTTGACTACTAAAACCACTGTTGATTCCTACGCAGTCCTCGAGATCGATACTCGGAAAATTTTTCCCTTATTACTACATCGGTAAAAATAGTACACTTGCTATTTTATCGATCACTAGCCCAACAGAAAATCAAGAAAGAAAAGCCCAATCCCCAATGCTGGCAGTTTTTAGATCTTGTCATTTCTAGGCATTTGTAGTTTCTTTTCTGTTAAGTGCTACTTTGTTTTAGACATTGATGCTTAATAATGGTATTGCTAATGAAGCGATCATGTTTTTTTTTAATTAATCATGTCGCATTCACTCGTCCTTCCTCATATATTGCAAAAAAATCACAATATTTTTCCATATTTCACTCCCTTTATCAGTTGTTGTCTTAGTAAAGATTTGAGAGAGGATGATGAAAACGAAATACCCATAATTGTTGCTGGTATGCTTCCCGATAAAATCCTGCTGATGATGTACAAGAATTATTTCAATCCTCAAACACTGAAGAGATAAGGAGTTAATCCCTAGTTAACCACTTTGAGCCTAGAAGTAGGAGTTCCCTTCGAATTTCCAAACCCTTACGCTTAACCTGGGGCATAAGTAGTGTTCAGTTATCCTGATTACACATTCGAATTTTCAAATGAGTCATCCTGTTATGAAGGTTGTTCTTCAATGACCAAAGACTTGGCAGTCACGAACCTTCCCAAAACAAAAAGAAAATCAAAAGCTTGTTAAGTCAAACACCCAAGGGGGAGACTTAGGCAAAAGTTAGGGATAAAAAAAGAATAAAGCAAAAGAGGTCCTCAAATCCTCAACAAAAACAAAAGGAAAACCAGATTCAGTGACCATTATGTGAAAAATTAGAAATATCACTGACATCTAGTAAAAATAAAATGAGGTGACTACCATTTCAAGCAAATATCATCTTCACTCTTACACTGTGAAACTAAAGATGCGTGTGTTGAATTAACTAAACATAGAACTGGAGGTCATCACGAAGAAGGGGTGGGTTAAATTAAATTTTTTAGCCTTATACCCTTTGTTTCGATAATCATGAACTAGACCAAATTACAACCCTCAAAAGACCTAATTGAGGCGGGGTTTAATCTGAAAGCATACTACAGCAAGGTTGCGTAAACTGACTCCCCAAAAATTTGGTAATCTTCAGCATTGGTGTCATCCTTCTTGCTATATCTTTCACACATTGGTGAATCAACACAGCATTTGGACTAATGGTCCACTCATCACACACTTTCACATCATTGCAATAAGTGATTTCCTTTAAAACCTGCATGAATGTCGCATTAAAATTACCATTTCTAAGTGAAAAATTTCAACTGCAAGAAAGTACTTGACATCAAAAAGATTCCAACAAAGTGAAATAAGAGAGAAACTTGATCATTTGTTGGTGCTGGCTCGAATCAAGACCTTCTCATAACCTTGTGAATCTGGGGAAAATCATTCATGAGTCAGTTGATCAGAGAAAATCATCTCAAGACTTAACCGGCCAAGGGCAGGCCGCTCAAAGGTTCCTTTGATTAAGGGAAAGTCCCTCCAATACCCAATCAGTACAAGTTAAGTCACTTCAACGCTCATTCGGGGGAAAGTCCTTCAAATACTCAAGCAAGGGATGACCATTGCAGATCCAGACATTGGGGCAAATTATCTTCAACTATGTCATGGTATAATCATCCCCAAAGCTTCCGTTCGAGGAGGATTCATTTGAAAAGCCTACAGACTAGGGCACATAAATTTCAAGATTAGTCAAGCAGACCCTGTCGAACACTAGCAAATGTTGAGTTCACAACAAGTGTTAAAAATCCTTGGGGAAGAGCAAAAGCATAACCAACATGCATTAGTCATGTCGCTACGCTCCTATTGTCGTTTACAAAGCCATCATGGCATCTCATTTAGAAGTGAGGTTCTCTTAGGAGTAAGCGCAAATTCTGCAAATGACCAAACTTGGAGCATTAAGAGCATCCACATCTACCGTCTAATTTTGAGTGTCGGGAAGTTAAGCTTATTCCCCATCCAACCAAAGCTCAACCTTTCTTGGCACCTCGAACTAAAGCCCAACCTTCCTTGGCACCCCGAACCAAAGCCCAACCTTCCCTGGCACCCCAAAACCTAAGCCCCAACCATACTTGGCACGACCATTACCCATAATCCATACCCTCATATCCCTAGAAGCCCGAGCATATGCTGGCATTTTTCATATCCAGAGAATGTCATCTTCGTCGTTGTGCCTGTGAGGTCAAATGATGTTCTAATACCCTATGCAAGTTCCCTCGGCCTTTTGCATGAGGATGGTTATTTCCCTCAACTTACCTTTTGTAAGTTCTTCTGTGCCTTTTGCATAAGATCTCTTCAACTTACCTTATGTAAGTCTTTCCGTGTCTTTTCCACGAAGTATTTCCTTCTTGCCTTTCTCAATGGATTCAACTTACCTTTCATAAGTATCATTTCTGCCTTTTGCAGAAGGAAGATCTTTCTCCAAACCTTTTGTTATGGAGTCCTCTCTACCTTTTATAGAAGGAAAAATCTATTTCCCTAACCTTTTGTTCAGGATTCCTCTCTGCCTTTTACAGAAGGAACAACATCGATGTCTACTAACCTTTTGTTCAGGAGTCCTCTCTACCTTTTGTAGAAGGAAAAAAATTTCTCCTAACCTTTTGTTCAGGAGTCCTCTCTACCTTTTGGAGAAGTAATCATATCTCTCCTAAACTTTTGTTCAAGAGTCCTCTCTGCTTTTTGCAGAAGGAAATACGACCATTTTTTCCTAAGGGAGTCCTTTCTACCTTTTGTAGGAAAAAAATCTATTTCTCCTAACCTTTTATTCAGGAGTCCTCTCTCCCTTTTACAGAAGGAACAATATTAATCTCTCATAACCTTTTGTTTAGGAGTCCTCTCTACCTTTTGTAGAAGGAAAAACCTTTTTCTCCTAACCTTTTGTTCAGGAGTCCTCTCTGCCTTTTGCATAAGTAAAACCAATCATACTTTCTCCTAACCTTTTGTTCAGGAGTCCTTTCTACCTTTTGTAGAACGAATTATCAACCTTTTCTCCTAACCTTTTGTTAAAGAGTCCTCCTTGCCTTTTGCAAGAGGAATTTATTCTCTTCCTTGATTTTGCAAGTATCCTCTACCTTTTGTAGCGGAAAACCTTATCATTCCCCAACCAAGTCACAATTGCCTATCACAAGATGCCTCTCTGCCTTTTGTAGAAGAAGTTTTAGATTACAATTGCACCACTATATCATTTTATTTTCTTAGAACCCTGCAAGGATGTCTCCCCTTCCAAGAATAGCGAAAGCACGTCCATTTACATTTCAAGCATACCATCCATTTGTATCTCAAGCATATCACTACATCCATCTCTTTTCTCCATGGCCAAAATTTTGGGTATTCTAATATTTAATCCTCTTTTACCTTGAATGTTTGAAAGTCATCACTATTCATACTTTCAGGCCCAACAAGATTAAATAGGGGCAACTATCATACCCTAATTTTGATCAGGCATTTTAAAACTCTCATTCATCTGGCTTTATTTTCATTCTGCATCATCCGCATAACATAACACGCCTTTCATATCATAACATTTTCATCAACTATGTATCATACGCATTATTCATGTCATCTAACCATTGTGCATACAAAGTAGCCGCCCTTTTATTGTCGAAGCTCAGCCCTTACAGGATGAATCGAGTTTCAGGCAAAGTTATCAACTCAAGGGTGTGTGCAATGTGTTTGCATTAATGGTTGAGTTTGACCTGATCTTAGTCAAACGAATTAGAATTGATTCATCTTTATCACAGGCTGATTTGAATACAAGAATGTGTTGAATTCAAATACTTCATGGTTGAAGATCATCAAAGACCCGTTCATTTTCAATTAGGGTTTCGGGCAGTGCACTAAGGTTCATATTTCAAAGTTGTGATTCTGATTTTCAAGGCATGTTTAAGAAGGTTCAATGTGAATATTTATAGATCATCAAGAGGACAAGTTCATCATGATTCAAGGTTACAAGTTCGATTTCAAAAACAAGTTCACAAGTGTTACAAGAGAATAAAAAAGAGGAAAATAAATAGTGATTCCAAATTCCATATATCATCACAAAAATTCATCAAAATTCATAAGTGATCAAAAGGCCCGCTACATTTATTTCAATACATTTTACAAAAATTCTACACAAAGAAAATAAGCCCATCATCATTCTATTCAAGGTTTTATTACAAGAAAATCCTACAAGATAGTAAGATTATGAAAGTCCAAAAAGAAGAACCATTATGGATCACCAAAGTGTAATGCAAGGCCCATGTCCATTTTATGATCACAATTTGTAAACCAAAGTAATAAAAGGTACAACTTAATTCTACCAAGCCAAGCACCATATTTTCTTTTTAGCAAGCCATTTTCTACCACATGACCACCTTCCCCAAGCCACGCGCGACAAGAAAACTGTACAAAGAAAACCTTCCACAATAATCCAAAAGAACATCAAGACGCATGTGTCGCATACTGCATAAAGGGGGCCGGTGGAAACAAACAGAAGAGTCACCACCGAACGTTATTTATCCCAAAGAGAGGGAAAGGAAACAGTCGAATAAAACCTAAAAAACGAGAAAAGACAAGGTCATCGCAACCAAATCTTGGGTTCGGGAGTCGGTTACGCAAGGGGAAGGTATGAGCATCCCTCATGTCCGTTGTACTCAACAGGATCCATGCTTATTGTCTAATTAAATGGGTGACTTATCTAAAAGCTACTGCTAAACTAGGATGGGAAAAGAAAAAAAGAGACTCGATAGGATATCGCCGCCCTATGCCTACATATTCCCTCGTGCAATAGGATAGTCTGATTCAACGTAGTTCGGGAAACTACAGGTGATGGGGTAAGATTACTCGCCAAGACATCGCCATCTTGTGCCTACGTATCCTCATCTGGTATGAGAAATCAGAGCAAACGTAGTTCGGGTAAACTAGACCACCGGTTGGTTAAGTGTTTTTATGAGCAACGCTAAGTTACCATTCCAGCAGTTAGGGTCGATGTTTGTTTGTGGTAGAACGGAAAAACAAAGTACTCTTTTCTGAAAATGGTTTTGAAGAATAATTCCGAAGGATAAAAAGGTTTGAATTTGGTTTAAGAGTTTTTGAGAAGTGAACTGAATTCGTTTGAGATTCACGTTGCACTAAAGATGATGACATAAGAGCGAATGTGTCACATATCTCCCAAAGGGAATACACTAAACACTCTAGACAAGTGAGGAGAAACCCCCCACTCATTATTTCCCGTATACTTAAGGCTCGTGGCGCACAACGTCCATCCTTCCGCCCTTTAGTTGGTAGTAGGTAATATAGCTTACTTATTACCTTTGTCGTACTACCCATTTAGTTGGTAGTAGATAATATAGCATGGTTTGGTTACCTTGTCGTAATTGCTACTTAGTTGGTAGTTAGTAATCTTTCCTTTCGATCATGTTATTACCACATGCCCGGTAATAAATGATTTTTCCCCAGCTGAGGTTGCTCTCTCTCTTGTTGCGATGTGTTTTCCTCCTGTTTTGATGTTGATAATTTTCCCCTCGTTGGAATCTTATTTTTTTATCTTCCCCAATGGAGATTGTTTCCTCCCCTGTTAGGACGTGTTTTCTCTCCTTTTTTTTCACTTATGAAGTCTATTCTCTTTTCTTTTTCTCCTTAGCCTTTTGTTTGTTTCCTGTGGTATTTTCTCCCCACAGAGGTCTTGTGTCTGCATATCATTTTGTGGTCTCTTAGGGCCAAAAATTGGGTTATTGTTATATTTAAGTCTCTTCTATCCCGTCGAGACAAAAATGTCAATCTTCTTATCTCCGGATAGAAGAAGCTTAAATAGGGGCAGCTGTAATATCCTAATTTCTATCCCTAAGATCCCACATATCATTTGCATTTCACACCACAAGCAAGATCACAAGCTTTGGTTCTCTTGCCTTCCTCTGCAGGTTTACCTTTGAGGGATATCATTGGGCACTCGTGTTTTCTTGTATGCTTGATATTTTTTTATGTTTATGTTTACGAACCCTTAATTAAAATCTAAAAATATGTTTTTCTTTTCTTTACTAACTCTTTTTCAGGAAGAGGTGTGGATCAAGAACACCAATCAACAGTTCCTCAACTCGAATGAACTTTATCTGAACAAAGTCAAAGTTGATCTGCAAGTAATTCAAAATCATTTGATCAAGAGTTTCCCAAGATTTAATTGTTCATTACTCAAGAAATTCTAAGGTTCACGTGTTTAATTCCATGTCTTCTTTGACAAATCAAAAAAATCTAGCCGGAGCCAAGACAACACATCAAAAGGCCATTTTTCACACATTTTCATTGTGTTAATTGATTAACATATTTGTACATGGAAATGGGTAATTGATTAACCAGTATGGTTTTTGTGAAAATAAGCTAAATTCAAATTCTGCAGCATTTTGCCATCAATTTTCAAATATTTCATCATGAGAATATTCTATATCACCTCATTTTAATTCCTCTACCTCATCACAATTGATTCCCACCATACACCTTCATTAATCACCATATGATCTTGATTTTTCCTACAAATTCAAATTCCAAGCCTAACTTTGGTTCCAAACCACCAAAATTTCCAAACCTAAATTCTATAAATAGAGGCCTTATTTCACTCATTCTTCAAGCTTTGATAGCGAAATTCACCTTGCTAAAATTTCTCTCAATTCTCTTCAACCATAAAATTTACCAAAGCTCTTTCTTCTTTTGAAAGTTAGTAAGTTCTTCATTGGAAATTACTAATTCTTGAGCTAAAACCTTCATCCAACCACTTTTTCATCCTTAATTTCAGTAGACCATGGCTTTGGAGTGTGGTTCTTAAAGTTAAATTGAAGCAATTTCAGATTTGAAGTGGTAAACCATTATTCCACCATTGTTGTGTTTGATCCATCTTCTACAATGTGATCTATTGTTGATTCTTGTTGCTTGATCTTTGGATCTTGCAAATTGTGTTATATTGGTGTTATTTGTTGTTGTTTTACTTGAATTATCGTGCTAATTCTCATTCATAATCATGAGGTGTTTGAAGAAATGGTTGGATCAACATATTTCCACATGCAAATGATTAATCGATTAATTAGTGTCCAGAATTGTAATTTTTGCTTATTTTTGGAACTGTTTTGGTTCTTTCCTATTCTTCTTCTTCTTCTTCTATTTCCTTTTGATTTTTGCCTTGGTTTTCACTTTTAAAGGTATTATTCCTCTTTATATTCAATAGACTTAGGGTGTAGAAGAAGTTGGATAAACATTCACTAATTCAAATCTATCTTTAAAGTGAATTGTTCAATTCATTTTAGGTGTTTTGAGTTAATGATGTGTTTAGTAATTTAATCCACCAAGATGAGTGGTTGAACTTAAAGATGGAAAGATTTTATAATTGCTATTCAATTTGGCTTTCCCCTTCCCCTTTTCTTCTTTTTATTTTGATCGATGAAAATCTTCGATATCATTGGAACTTGTTTTAAGTTCTTGATGAAGATGAGATCACTGCCTTTTTTCTTTTCGTGCGGTATTCCTTTCGGAGAGTGATCTACATATCACTTATATATAATACATTAGCACTAACATTTTTATTAACCGGCCTCAGATAGCTGTGGCTTCTACATAAGCTCGATTACGATTGCTTAACATAGCGCTAAATTGTCCTGAAATCGGAAAATCGTTGCATTTTGTAAGCGAATTATCAGTCTCCTATTATTCCATGGTGTAGTTAGAAATAGGTTAGTTTTCTCTTGTTACCCGTGGGGTGGCATAATTTTTTATTTTATCCGAGTTGGAGCCCTCCCCATGGTAATGTATGAGACCATGTTTTCATTCTCATGGATGTTTAGTCGAGCATTTCCGAAAAGCAACAAAATTTGTTCTCTTGTTTTGGATCATTATTGCTCTATGTTATATATCAATTGTGCTATGTTTATGCTTCTTTCTCGCTCCCTATCTCTTTTATTTTTTTTATACTTTATCTTATAATATCATAATCATATTATTGTTTATGCTTCCGCCATTTTCCTTTGTCCACTTGGACCATTTATTTTTCTCTTGCATTTTCCTTTGTCCATTTGGACCAAAAACATTAATAAAGGTTTAAACCCCTAAAAACTTGTTCTCTTAATGATGGACTATGACTACTATCATTTGCATTGGACATGGAGTTTTGGACCTAGAACTAAGATCTTAACCTATGCTTGGAGGTTTGTGATGGTAAACTTTAGATGTTTGGGTACTTGAAGTCCTCTTTTGAATACCTATCTTGATCAAGGCCAAATATAAAAGGAAAAGATGCTTATATTATGAAGCTTGCTTGTGTGGTTAGACCGTTCTTATCCTGAACTTTCATCTTTATGCAATAGGATAGTCCCTTCTTCTCTACCTCTTCCTTAATTTTCAAAATCTTCTCGCTTTTTCAAAACCTTCTTGTTTTCAAAAATTAAACCGCTTTCATAATAAAATCTTGAGTTTGATCAAGTGATTTTCAAACTTTGTTTTCTTTAATAAATTTTAATCAATGTTAATCATATTTTGACCAATTTTCAAAAAGACTTTAAAAAGATCAAACTCACCAACTCTTTTTGTGTCTTTGTGCACTTTTTCTTTTAAAACTTTTTCATAAGTTTAGACACGAGTCATCTCTTTAAGTGAAATTATTTGCTTGGAAATGGCAACTTGTATTTACATTATAATCAATCATAAAAAACCCTTTTTTTGTCATTTGTACCATGAACTACGGGTTTTTTTATTCTATATTGCACTTTGTGGGTACGTAGGTATAAGGTGATAAGTCTCTCCAAACACAAAAATCTTTAAAAAATGATTCTCTTCTCATCTCCCTAATCTCTTTTCGAACAAACCTTTTCAAACCAAAAAGCATAGATATTTCAAAGGGTTCCTATAGATTACTATAGACGTTTTGGATGCTAACATCTTTCCTTAACGTAACCAACCCCCTTACCCATTCTCTATTTGTTCTTGTTTTTAGAACTTGTTTAGGTTTTGTTCGCTCTCTTTCCTTTCCTTTTGGATAAAATAAAAGTGTGGTGGCGACTCTTGCATTTTTTTGAGTTAAGTTAATCAATAACTTACACTCACAAATTTCCCCACTACAGTGCGCAAATACAAAAAAAAAAAAAAAAATAAGCACACCAAACTAACCTACGCACAATAAAGTTCAATAAAACAATCAGTCCTAAACCAATTATTGCAGTAAAAAAATACTCGGATGAGAATGCTCTGACATATCGAATTACAAACGTGTGCGGATGCAAAAATATTAAATGAGCATGCCGAACCAACCTATACACGATATAGTTCAGTAAAATAGACAATCGTTGGGCCGAACTTAAAATTTTTCACCTGCTAATTTTACGCGCGACTGAAAATTTCTTCTACCAATCTGTTTACAAAATTGATATTTTATTAAGAATGCAACATAATTAGTTGCCTGAAATTTTAAAAATTCCTAGACAAAATTGGGGTATGACAGCTTTTAGAAACACTTTGTACGTCCGGTTACAACAATCAATCCCCCACAGTGCCTTGCACATCTTTAGAATTAAGGGGAGTTGTCAGATATGCTTCACACGTCTAACTACAAAAACCAATTCCCATAGGGGTGCTATCGAATATGTTTTGTACGTTCGAGTAAAACATTCAAATACGCCCTATCATAGAAATACATGTTTTCATGTGTAGTTAACAACCCCCCCTGGATCTAGCCAACCCAAGTGGACACGTGGTGAAGACTTGAGACCTTCACCTCAAACTAAGTTATCGCCTTGCGGACAGGGACAAGGATTCTCTACCTTTGGCCAGGTAAGATCCCATGTGACGCGGTGCACAACTCAAATCATGGTCGTATCTAGCCAGTTTCATATCCCTCGTCTGTATTATTATGGGCATAAGTGCTGAAAAGTCGAACTCGTGCTTTATTAATTTTGATCTGACATAAGGATGCATCAAACTATACCAATGCTTCCTTCGCGCAAGCACGTTCAGAGTAAAACCACACACTACTACCTTGAAAGTCCATTAAAGCAATACATACACCTTAAAGTAGTATGCTCATATAAGAAATAACCAAACAAGACTTTCCAAAAATATAAGGTCAATTATATTTTAAGCAAATATCATTTACTAATCGATATAGAAAAAAACTATGTGAATTACAGAGCCCAACGGTAAGCCCTAGCTCCCGTCGGATCCTATGTCTCCTCTGGTCATAAAATCCTAAGTACCTACTCCAACGGATTGATCAATGCCTAGTGAGTGATGCATACACACCTTAACACCGTTCGCTCGAGGATAAAATAGTCGACACAATGCTACGTTAGTTAAGATTTGATATTTTTCCTCTAATAATTTTTGTGACAGAAAGCTATTATAAATCACATGCATATGAGCATACCACAACACCACAAGATGAAACTACATCAAAAGTAGAACAAACACACTTCAATCAAGGGCAACAGAGAACTCCACTAACAACAATGTCACAATTATATATATATATATATATATATATATATATATATATATATATATATATATATATATATATATATATATATATATATATATATATATATATATATATATATATATATATATATATATATATATATATATATATATATATATATATATATATATATATATATATATATATATATATATATATATATATATATATATATATATATATATATATATATATATATATATATATATATATATATATATATATATATATATATATATATATATATATATATATATATATATATATATATATATATATATATATATATATATATATATATATATATATATATATATAAAGGTTAGAGACGGACATATGAGCCTTATTCAATGATACAGACAATCCGCCCATCTTAAACAATCTGATCCAGGTGGATTTAATCTCTCAAAACCGTCAGTGGGTGATGAAAATATTCTACTTATTGCAACACGTTTTTAAAAGACTCCACAAACGCCCCAAGGTTCATAGAGAGAAAATCATATAAGCATTTTTCTGCATAACAACTATTTCTCTCTGAGAAGATTCAAGAACTCAGGTCCTTTCTTCCAACATCCTCGACAGATGCATCACCTGACTACCAGCAGTGCCAAGAAGTTTGAATGGAGCCAAAGCTTTACATACCTTTTTTTTTATAGAATCGTAAGCCTTTTGCAGTTCCCTTAGATAAGTATTTTGTTGGTAGGTCAAATTGTTCACACTGCTTTTTATCCGAATTTTTACCTAATGCGCCCGATCTGATCAAAAAGCTTCTCAGCATCCATATACAACCATGGACAAAGCAACATAAGTCCTCTTACCAGAATGACCCAAGGTGTCTAACTCCTCTCGTAAGGACTTCCCAGAGGGGCCAACAAAAAGTGGCCATTCATCGTCAAAGGGAGAATCGTGGAGATCATGAGAAAGGCCGGGGTGACAGTCGATATCCACATGCAAAACCAGAAGAACAACATTCTGAGAAGGCTCTGAAGAAGGAAGGTGATTTACAATAGGGCCAGGTGGTTGCATTCCTAGCTTTAGAACTCGGTCCCTTACTTCATCCTCCATTACACCTGTACAGGAATACTATAGTTATTCCAAGATGAGCTCAACGAAGGGAAGTCAATGATGAAAAGAGTTAAGATACAAACTTACCAAAGGTAGTCCGAAGGCCTTCACGATAATGGGACTCCATCAACAAGGAAACATCTATCAAACATTTTCAGCGCTTCTTCTCATCCTCGTCCAAGGGGACCACACCCCGACATAACCCACACGGTTAACAAAATCTAACAGCTTCTTCTAAAATGAATCCTCGATGATAAATTGAATTTCTCCATAAACATAAGAGTCACTCTCTAAAAGAAAGTATTTCGCCAATCAAAAATGAGGAAATAGTGGCTTACATTTACCTTCCACCCCCGAACCAACCTTCCAAATAGTTATATGAGCCTTGGGATAAAGGGGGTAATAAAAAAGAATCGGCCCGCAAAAGGTGGTGGCAAAGGAAAAACTTAAAAAAAAACCCATATTATCAGTACCAAAATAACTAGCTCATGCCCACTTGATCGAGCTAAAGGGATCTGGTTGCAATGAAAGAATAAAACAACAACAAAAATTTCATTCAAATACTCACATGCATTCCCTAACACTAGGGTTTGGGGGAAAATGTTCCTAACTGGCCATATTTATCTCGATTCGGCCACACCGCCATGGATCTGACCACCATATAGACGAGAGCGTTTCAGATTCAAATCAAGTATCTTTTAAGTTTCTTGAACATTCTACTAACCACTAGATAATCAAAGATTTGGAATCAGGAGATCTATACCTCCAATGCATCCAACAGTCTCCCACATTCCACGTCAAAAAAAGTAGTGAGACAATTATTCCTATTCCCTAAATATACGGGTGTTAGATGCCAAATTTCACTTATTTGATCTATCAAAAGTTGGCATCTTTCACTCAATTTCGTCAAGAAAGTGTTGAAAACCACTCTTGTTTTGTTTAGTTTGCAATATAGTGTGAAAAACTCTTGGTACCTTTGATTTGTGTGTTATTGTGCAGGAATTAGGCACAAAAAAAGTGAAAAGTAAGACACAAGAAATGGGCAAAGGAACCAAGAAAGCAAGCAAACAAACAGCAAGCTCGCTAGGCAAAGATGCAGCGAGGGAGTAGCGAGCACTCGCTAGGCGAAGGCGCAGCGAGTCTCCAGCGAACACTTCCAGTGGCAAAATGCTGTCATGCTCGCTAGGCGAGCTGGTAGCAAACAGGTAGCGAACGCTCACTAGCTTGCTCGCTAGGCGAGCAGGTAGCAAACGAGCCCATAATTGGACAGATCTGAAAGTGCCAAAAGTTCACGTTCGCTAGCTGTGGCGAACGTGACAGATTCTGAACTTGTATTTAAGTATTTTTCTTGCTTTTTTAGGTCATAACTTGTATTTTTTTCCATTCTAGACATCAGAACTTATTTTTCTTCATTTCTTCTAGAGAGAGAAACTCAATACCCCAAGGGGGAGGAGGTAAGATCTTCGATCTCTTGTTGGGGTTTGGATTGTAATCTTTTGATACCTTATGAATTTCATCTAATATATGTTTGTGAACTTAGTTTTGATTCTCTATTTGATTGATTGTCTTTGATTGCTTGTATGTGGGTCTTGACAAAACCTTTTCACATGTTTGATCTAAGATTTGCTTCTATCAATGAACAAACTTTTGACATGGTTTTGAAGTTGATATTCATTTTATCTTCTATGGTGTTGTGTTGATTAAGTAGCATGGGTAGCATGGGTAAGATCAATATGATATTGTGTGGGTATATGATAATAATGATGAAGAACGATGTTCACCGACATTTGGCGGATTAGATGAGTACATGTAAAAAAGGGTTAAGCCTGTGTACGTATTTTGATCATTGTGTTTTATGCAAAACAATCGTTTATCCGATATGGGTTTCATCTTTGTTTACCTGTTTATCTTTGATTTGAATAGTGATAGAGATATACTTTTCAAATCTGGAACTAGGATGATTACCTGTTAGGTCTTAAATACTAGAGATAGATTTAGGCTTAGCATTTGCTTGAGTATCAGATCTTAATACTCTGTGTTGTGTTTTTGTTGGTAGAGAGATCACCAATGAGACAACATGGTTGTTCTCTCGACGCCACATTAGAGATAAGCTTTATGGTGAGTGATACGTAAGGGTATTAGACGAATGATTGCGCTGTGTTTAATTTGATCAGAAGAATGCATATGTTATCAATTGATGAAATCCAATCCCAACAAGGCTCCGTTTATATTTCTGTCTTTATTTTATATTTTATGTTTTTATCCGTGGTTCCTTGAACCTTTTAAACAAAACCTTTTGAAAACAAGCTTAGAAATATGGAAATCGTTAAACGGCGTTCATATCGCACTAATCCCTGTGGAGACGATAAAACTCGGTACTTAATATTTTTTGCTTGCTGCTTTACCGCACCAACAATGGGATGGCGCCATTTCTGGTAACAAGTTTCAAACACAATCTAAATAGTCTGTCATCATTTACATACTGACTTGAACGTCAGAGTGCTAACCTTGCAAGCACACCCCCTGCTCCGTTGCATCGAAAACTCTTCTCCACTGCAACTTCCGCGACTCTACATATTTTTAATTCCAGAACGAATAGTTTTCAAATATTCGTAACAAGACAAACCAAAAAGCACTATTTCTTTCTTATGGGATATAATCCCCTTATTTAATGTGAAACAAATTGTGATTAGATTGTTCACTACATATAACTAAACAAGAACACTTGACACAACAAGAGTTTATAAGAATGGGAAAAAAATAAAATTCTAATTCTTTCAAGAGAATTTTAAGTTCAGGATAAAAATCAATTACCAATCGAGAATTTTGTTGAAGAGTGCATATTTCTTGTTGGAAGTCAGCAATTCAAGGCGAATCTCCTTGAAGAATGTTCTTTAAGGTCATTCCAAACAATAATAAATGTTTTTCATGAAAATAATATATTGTGTTATCTATAACTATATATAAAGGCAAATTCTAGTTTTGGTGTAACCTATTTTTGTTTTTTATTATACTTTTTTTAGTTTTTGCTTTAAATCTCAACTTCTCTTTTATTATGGTTGTTTGAATATCTCTTTCATTGTATTATTTTTTTAATATTTTAAAAATTATTTAATTAAAATAAAAAATATTTTAATTCATATGTGCTTTAAAAAAGCAGAGAGACTAGATGCTACTTACTATTATTTAAAAAAATTGCTAATCTAGAGACAAAATTCATGATCAATGAATGAATGAACATGTTACAATCCTTCATTGTAACTCATTCGGTTCTTTTTTAAATGTCATCTTTTTACTTTTTACACGTACCAATGAAACTAATAAATATTATTACTTTTTAAATTATAAATCTCCTTTTACCTATAATACTCTTATTATTTATTTTATTTATTTTATTTTTCTTTTTCGGTAATAAATACATAGAGGTAATTTTGATAAAAATACAATTATTATTATATTTAACTTTACAAGTGACAATTAAAAATAAATAAATAATTATTAAGAAAATAACACTTAAAAAGAAACGGATGGCAACATGATGCATAGATCTACCCAAAAGTGATAGTTTGAACCAATAGAATGAAGGTAACATACAATTGAATAATTATTTTTAAAATATAATTTTAAATATTTTATTATTTTATTGAAATTTGCTAGTTTAAAATTTTAAAAATCACTTAATTTTAAAATTAATTTAAATAATATTTTATAAAAATTATTTTTAAAATATAATTTTTAAAATAATTACAATTCCGCCTATATTTTAATTTTCAATAATATATATTTACGATATAGGATATCAAAATTAGTATTTAAATATCAAAAAAGAATTTAAAAAATTATCTAATATTAAAAAACATTTTTATAAAAATTATTTTTAAAAATAAAAATAAAATTAATTTTTTTTTAAAACTAAAACAAACAGATGAAAATACAACTCAATCAAAGAATGAAAATTCGATTCAAATACTTCAAATTATTTTACATTTAGGAATACAATAAAGTTTGTCGCGTTTGTTATAAATTTATCTCAAATGTTTAAATAGTTTTATTTTTATATCCTCCTAACTTTTTTTTTTTTTTTAAATATATTTTTTTTATTAATATTACTATAGTGCTGAGGTCCTCTCCTCTGGATGTTCCTATAGATTTCAAAGTCCCTCCTATTCTTAAAAATATAAAATAATTACATTGTAGTAATTCGTAATTCTTCACTACTTTTGTATCAAAAAAATTCTTTACATAGCTATAGAATAGCCTTCAATGTATTATTGAATATTAGTACAATTTTCCCAAAAATTGAAAACTATAATTAATTATGAATCGGTGGTTTCCTTGATGCTGGAGTATAATCCATGGCAAAAACTTGAGAATCAATGTTACCTTCTTCTTCTTTTAGCTCAAACAAATCAGCATGCACTTCCTTATGTTGTTGAGATTTATTAGCATCCTCACTACTTTGGTTGCTTCTTTCTTTCAATACTCTTGCTGCATAACCAAAAAAAATAATAATATAAGAAAATTTATCAAAAGAAGAAAAAGTAAATGGAAATATTCTGAATCCAATGTATTTGAAGCAAAAAGTACCTCTAACTTGGATATGGATAGAGAAGAAGCAAAGGAGGAAAAAAATAACAAGAATGTGTTTGTTTTGTGTAGCAACCATCTTAGAAGAAATATATCTAGGTTTGTAGTATTCAATGATTTTCTCTCTTTTTTCTGAATATAACATATTCATATGCTAATTTAGGTCCTATATATATAGACACATTATGGAAGCATCTATTGGTAACTGTTTTGTATTATTGGCCTATTTGGTATGTGTACATTAATAAAACATGGTGGTAAATTGTACATGACCCTAATGGTCTATAAGAGGGTCAACATCATTTTTGTCTGGTTTGAAATCAATTGACATATCTAGATTTTTTGTGAAAAAATAACTAAAAAACTATGACCTCTCCATATGAATCCATGTGGTTATGTCACCCTATAATGTATTTAAGCCATTTTAGTTTTCCGACTAAATCATAACTAGTAAGTTGAATTGGATCAAGATAAATGACTCTTGAAAATGACGAATGATAGTACTTGTAAATACTCTGCACCTTGGTGAACTCAATGGATTGATGAATGATAGAAGTGATATCTGCAAAAACTCTGACGTTCAAGTCAAGTTAACGTTGAGATAAAAATAGTGTGTACTATTTTTTTTCTGAAAGTTCATTGAATTTTCAAGTTAGATTCAACAAGTAAAACCAGTTGAAAATGTAACTTAGGTTGTGGTCACAAGATAATGACATATCCATGATTCATGTTGATGTATTGACAACACTAGAGAAAATATGTATCAAATTTTTGAGTTGGGCCATTGGATATGTTGCTGAATATGCAGACAAGGTAATCCTTCAAGAACTGCAACATAGGTGTGGGGCCATATGTCAGGTCTGCAACCTATTTACCATGCCATAACTCCTAATTTACCTCATCTTGTCAATCTCTACATTTTCAACCTGAAAAATATGCATATAACATTGCCCTTTATATTTTGTAGCTTAATAACTATCATATGATTGGATTGACGGTGTAGCCATTGTCGAAATTGCAAAAAGACGGAATGTCATTCATTCCGTTTTTTTTACCGTCAATCCAAAGATGCACTCGAATATTGATATCATATTCATATCATAAATTATTTTGTAATAACCGTTTTTTGTGATTGCAGTTGTCTAAGGCTTGTTCATATAAGTCCATAACTAAATAGTGTTATGTTGTCTACAAGACTACAACAAACATGTTTGGCCTAATTCACATGTCAACAATGTTCCTTGTTTTGTGGATTTTAATTTGACACTTGAGTGATACATGTGTCGTCTATCAACCAGCCTTTAAGGCTAGGGCTCCATTAGAAATGAAGTTGATGTTGTAATGGTAGGATCGTTAGATTTGGAGAGACTAACAATGTTGCTTTCTTAAATCTAACGGTTTTTGTAATTATATTTGAAGTTGAAAATGATAATGTGTGACTTGAAAAGAAGTTAGAAGTTTTATGTTAATAGTTTATGTTAGAAAATTTCATGTGTATGATCTTGATATTATGATTTTTTAGGGTGCTCTTAACTTTTATGAAAAATAATGAAAACATATTCAGATTTATGATTTTGTTTGGTTCTTGATTTCTCTATTCAAATTCTTCAATTCTCTATTCCTTCTTCTTTTATGTATATCTTTGATGAAGATATTATTTTGTTTGGTTTTTGAGAGAGAGAGAGAGTTTAAATTTCAAAATAAACTTGTCAATCCAAATAAACATTACATTAAGGTATCTTTTATTTAAAGTCAAACTTTTAATTACACGAGTCATATTTAATGGATTAAAAAATTAATCCAACTGTCTCCCACTTTAAATGAATGGTGCATAATTATAGAATAAGATTGAAACATCAAGTTTCCATTAAATAACATATACAACATAATATGGATAACAAAGCTAAGCTAAAACATAAACTTAATTGAATTCACAATAGTCATACAATACGAACATTAAACTATACATGTATATATCCTGATTATATTATAATGTTAACAATGACTTTTACATAATGTCCATTCTTTCTACATGGCCAACAAACGTCTTGGGCGATAACTTTTAGTTAACGAATCCGTTATCATTAAATCTATACCATTATGTTCAAATGACACTTTTGTTTTTGCACTTCTTTTTTCATTGTAAGTACTTTAATTCCATCTGTTTAACACCTTTAGAATACTTATCATTTTTAGAGAAAAAGATAGCTAAACAATTATCACAATAAATCCTTAGCGACCCTAGCTATATTGTCCATAATATCAAGACCTAAGATTAATTTAATGCAACCACAATGATCGAATTATGGACTCAAAGCACGCCACAAATTCTTCCTCCATAGTAGAAGTAGCAATGATAGATTATTTTCCAGTCTTCCATGATATTGTTCCTCTAGTTAGAAGAAAAACATATTCAAATATGGATTTCATCGAGTCCACACATCTCACAAAATATAAATTCGAGTAGTCAACCACTTTAAGGTGATCTGACCTTCTGTATGTGATGTGTAATCTTTGGTATCTTGTAAGTACCTAAGAACCTTCTTTTCAGTTTTCCATGGCTCGCGTGGATGACTGTCTCTTTGTGTTGTATGATGGCAACACAGCTATATGGACACCAACATGAAGATATTTTTTAGGTGAAGAATATTCTCCACAAGTCTCCATAATATCCACTTATGGGATTTTTCACTCCCAATGAACTGACCATTTTTAATAAACTGAGCATTACCAGACTCGATTATTCTCGTACTATGATTAGGACAACAAAACTATATATTTTCATGTGTATTGTACACCTTTACTTTTGCTTGATAACCCTAAACATGAAGATACCAAAACTAGATTTTCTTCCTATCCACAGTTCATAAGGAGTTTTAGAATTTGTCTTGTTAGGAATCCTATTAAAGTAAATACACATCGGTCTTTAATGTGTACATCCACAATGATAATGGTTCAATATTATAATTTAACATTGTTTTGATCATGTTCATAAGAGTACATCTACTTTTCAACAACAATATTTTGTTGTGGTGTGTCAGACATAGTATATTGTTCATATTTACCATGACTTTCGAGATACTTTGCAAATGAACTTAGACATTGTCCTTTTTCATCAAGTTCAAAAACAATCTATTGGACATTTCCTAAGTCTCAAAGAGATATACTTTTCTCCTATATTCTCCTTTATAACGGTCGTGGACTTTTTATTCATTATCAATATCATATTCAAGTCCATAACACTCAGTTCAAACTGGATCTTTTCAGACCAATCAACATAGTTCAGCCCATTGAACTTTGTCATTGTATTGCTCAAAGTAAACACAAATAGTAACTACAAACATTTAAAACACGCTCATACGTTAATGCTTTGAATAAATGTTTTGGATTCAAACTAATCATCTTTAATTATGTATCTAATTTCACCTTTTGATAATACCTAAATACATTTCAATAGATTTTAAAATGCTAAATAAACATACTTTAATGGACATTAAAATCACTTAAAACATGCATGTATATCTTTGGATATACAAACAACAAATTTGTCAACTTGTACTTTAATTTAATAAATTATAAGTCATGATTCATCTTTGAATGATTTATTTATGTCTTATATTAATAAGTCTTATTGAGATCAAACATGTTATTCTGGTAACATCTCAATCCAAGTTCTATTTACATAATTTGTAATCATAAATTTCAACTAATTTGACCACTTTGATGATTAGTAAATTTCTAACTCAAATATTTTCAAATTATACGGTACATTTTTCACTTCAAAATTAAATAATAGATTGAAGTTTATAATTAAAATTCAATTATAAAATTTAAAATTATACTTTTATGAAAAAAGATAAGAGGGATTTAAAATTTATTTTGATTTTAAAATAAAAACTCCTTGACTTAAGTATCCATAAACTTAAATAATCATCATTTAAAGACAAACTTTAAATTACATGAGTTGTATTTAATAGATTATAATTAATCCAATAATTTACACACATTATATAAAAGTGGCAACCTTTGTATATAAAAAAACACACGTTAAAAAACCCAAAAAAAAAAAAAAACACATTAAAATTTGATGTATCTTCTAAACATACTAAAAATGCTAACTTAGTACACGACTAATCTAAATAATCTCTTTGGAGGATGGAACAATTTTTTGTTAACTTTGATTACAATAATTTGAAGACATTTTTTTTCTTCTATGACCATTGAAAAAATTACTAGCTCCGTTTCTATTGTCCCTGGTAATAAAATACCAATTTTTCTTTAAAGGAATTACTTAAAAATGACAAAAAAAAAATTATAATAATGTTTTTCTTAACAATAAAAAATGTTGCTAATATTTTGAAGGATGGTATTTGAAGAGTGTTTCAAACGGATAAATAAGAAATAAATGATAAAAATGCTAAATAAGTACTATTTTAAAAAAAAAAAACACTTTTATTTGTACAAGAACTTCATTCTTAATGGTATTACTAATGATTTATATTATTATTGTAATGCATATAACACTACTACAAAATACACATTCAATAATATAATACTACTACGATTATGCTTTCCACTGTTGTGATATCACAAACTGGATACGCCTAATGTTTTTTTTTAAAAGTTATTTAATCAGGTTGATATAAACAACCGTGGTGGTAAAGTAAATGTTACAAGGTTCGAATCCCAACAACTATATTTTTTCTATTTTTCCTATTACAAAAAATGTGTGTCACTTAAATTCATAAATAAATAAAAATTTAAAAATTATTTAATCACGGTTTTAATATTCAACCATCGTAATATGATGTTTACATCCTTTGCTCTTTCCAAAGGAGAGAAACGACTACAATGATGATTGAAATTTTTCTTCATTTCTCAAGATGATCACAAGTCATTCAACAATATCAATCATTATAAGTAATCATTGCAAGCATTAAATCTTCAGATGTATCATCTTCTACCTCTTATTAAATCTTCAGATGTTTCATCTTCTACCTCTTCTATAAATGCACACTTTCATATAATGAATTTCCACTTCTTCAAACTATTCTTCTTAACTTCATAGTTATAACAACATAGTTCTCCATTTCAGAATGCTAAGAGAAATAACTCAACAAAAGTCACTGTTGAGAACCAAACAACCACCACAATACAACACCATAAGCAGACAACCGAAGAGGTCCAGCCATCTTCCTCGACTGCTGTCAAGAATGCGCTAAGGGTGAGGAAGGTCAAGAAGAAGAAGAAGAAGAAGGAGAAGAGAAAGGTGTCGAGGAAGAATTTTTACTATGACTCAAATGTGGGTAGTGAGGAGCGAGTCATAGATTGGAAAGATTCTTGTAGTGCTAGGGGATATATTTCTGATCTTGACGAAATTATGTAATGAAAAAATTATGTTTTATGTACTCTTTCCTTGCGGGGCTCTTAATAGAATTTCTTTATTTTTGTTTTATAAAAGAAAAAGATAGTACACGGTCAACAAAAATAACAACAATAACAGTAATGAATAATAACAATGATAACATTAAATAAATCTCTCATCATTAAGTTCATAAATAAATGAAATATTGAAATGTATTTAACTACGGTTTTACTATACAACCGTTGCAAAATTTGAAAATTGCATCACGGTTTTTCTTTGGCCACTGTGACGAAAAGTGGTATGTTTTAGTATATAGGCAAAAGTATCTATCGTTCAGTTCATAACAGTCGTTTCTCTCAACAGAAAATCCTAACATATTTCACTCTTATCTCTCATAACATAACCCTAACATCAATGTCACTCTTTAAACATACTTCAACCTTCAGATTCGACTTCGCCAATCGCTTTGTCTTCACCAATCGCTACCTTGAGTTTTGAGGTGCGTTCATTAAACTTATGCTTCAATTTCGTTTACGTATCTTGTTAAAAATGAGTTCTCATTTTTCATTTGGTGAATGTTCTCATTTTTTCTAAATTCGTCTTCACCACCTTAACAAAGAGCATACTTTGGCTATGGTACATATGGTTTGTGTTGCTATAAAGAAAATATACAAGAAGTATGAAATTACTGTGTAAACTTCGTTCACCTTATACTTCTTCTTCATAACATCATAAAATAGATGTACTTCATAATTTCTTCCAGTTCCACGATTAGTTTCAAAAAATGTGTGTTCTTGAAACATTTTATTATATCTTGTGTTGTTGTTGATCAATATTCTCAGAACTTCATAATTTGTTTCTTTTTTTGTTTATTATATCTTGCATTTTGGACCTTATTTTTTTATTTATTGTATATTATTGTTGATGTTGATTAATGAAATATTGTTGTATGTTGTTGATGTTGATTAATGTTTTTAGAAAAAGAACAAAATATTGTTAAGTCATAAGAAATAAGTTTCTTGTGACTTATCAATGTTTAGTTCTTTAAATTCTTATGCAGGTTGCATAGTAGATGAAGTTGAGTTTATTATATGTTATGTAGATTGTTTATTTTACTAACCCTTCACTGAAAATACATTTCATTTAAATTGACATAGAAACTTATAATCTGAAAAATTAAGTTGTATTTAAAAACAAACTTATATTAATCAATATTTTCCGAATTGCATTTGTCTCACCATTCATCTCACGCTGTTTAACATTTAGAATGTGGTTCAATGACTTGATTCCTTTGTTACATCCATATCTTCTCTTATAGTTTAATTTTAATAGCAACAATTTATTGATATTATTCAAATTAAACTAGAATAGAAGGAATTGATGTCGTGAAGGACTTAGACCATTGAACCACATTTTATATGTTAAAGAGTGAGAAATGAATAATGAGACACATGCAATTTGAAAAACACTGGTTTGTTTAAGTTGGTTTTCAAGAATAATTTAATTTTTCAAATTATATACTTCTTCATCAATTTGAATGTTGTATGATGTTGTGAGGTTTATTGAAAAACAAGCAATCTACATATTATATAATAAATTCTGGGTACTTTCAACAACAATTATTTATTTTAATCGCGATGAAATGTTATTTACCTAAGTGTATATATCAAATGTTATTTTAATTATGATAGGTAGCGCGCAACAGTTGGTCAGGCATTGTGGTATCCCTTTTCCAACCGTTGTGGTATGACTTTTCCATAGTAGTGTAAGTTTGCGAAAGAAGTTTGATATTCTTTGAGAAAAAAATGATAATGAGGAAAGTTTTGTTTGATATTCTTTAACAATTCTAATTCATAATTCTCGTCATGATGAATAAAAATTTATCAATAAATTTGATGTTTTTTAGAAGGAACTAGTAGAAAAGAAAGTGTTGATTGAAGAACTTGAAGTATCATACCAAATTCTAATTATTAAAGAGCGAGATATGGATAATAAGTTGCACAAAGCTCAAAAATAGTTTATTAGTGTAAGTTGTTCCTCAAATATAACTTAATTTTTCAGATTATTATTTTCTAATTCAATTTGATAGATTATCTATTCAATTAGGGGTTGGTGAAACACACAATCCATATATGATATAATAAATTCAATAATTCAATTTTATCTTCTATCACTCTAATATACTCGAAGAATGTTAGGATGGACAAAATGAAAACTCCACAAAGAATAACATTCTCAACAACAACTTAGGTCAACAAAAAAAAAACAATAACACAAAACATTTATTTGTATCAACAAAAACAACAACATAATTCAACAAAAACATCAATAATAACACAAACCTTATACTTGTATCAACAAAAACAACATCATAACTAAACAAAAACAACATCATAACTCAACAAAAATAACAACATAACTAACAAAAACCACATCAATAACACAAATGTTTTACTTATCTCAACATATACAACAAGATAAATCAACAAAAATATCAACAATAGCATAAAATTTTTATTTGTATCAACAAAAATAATAATATAACTCAATAAAAACAACAATATAATCAACAAAAATCACAACAATAACACAATTTTTTTTTACTTATCTCAATAAAAAACAATAACAGTAAACCTTTAATATCATCTTAACAACAACAACAATAAGACTTAAATAAAAATAAAAAATATAACTCAACAAAATAACAACATACAACCTATAGGGTTTAGTGTCTCATCGACAAGAAAAACAACAAACCCTAGAGGACTAGTAGTTTGAACAACAACATTAATAACAACAACAATACTCATAACATGAATGGTAGAAATGTTTCACATACCAGAAATATGAAAAGGAAATCAAAGAAATGAGTCTCATGTTTCCATATTGCATGTTTTGTGTCACATTTCATTGATTCATATGAATTAAAGATATGATGTAGTTTGTGGAAAAAATGGTGTGTGAATGTTAATGAAGATTGGAATAAGGCGTGAGAGATTATAGTTTCACTTTTGGAGCTAGGGTGTTGTTCTATTTAGAAGTGAAAGAGATTTCTCTTATATAAAGGTAACACTTTTTACCACGGTTAAAAGAAGAAATCTTGGTGAAATATCCCTCATTAACTTGATTTTAGCATGTTATATATGGACATTTGCCTATGGCTGTTACAATCAACCATGGTGAAAAGTTATTTAATTTTAATTTAAAAACAAAAATTAAGGGAACACGCCCTTTTTGTAACAAAAAATACAAAATTGTTGGTGTTGAGATTCGAAGCCTGTCACTTATTTTCCTTTGACCAAGGTTATTATTTTAGAACAAATGGAAATTGATTTAAAATATAAATAAAAATGTGTATAATGAACAAATATTACTTTGGTGGAATAAATGGCTGAGGTAAGAATTTGATACAAAGTGTAGAATTTGTAGTAATGCATATAACATCTATTAGTGTACTAATGTCTCTAGCTATTATTCTTAATTTAGTTGTACACCAAATGGATGTTGAAATAAATTATCTAAATGATTAGCTGGATGAATAAATATATATGAAACAACCTGGAGATTTTGTAATTCATGGGTAAAAACATAAGGTTTGTAGGTTAGATAAGTCTCTAAACTTGGTTAAACATGCTCCTAAGCAAAGGCATGAAAACTTTGATAGTTTATTCATATCAAATGGATTTAATGTGAATGAAAGTGACAAGTGTGTCATACGCCAAATTTTACCCCATAGATTCAATCATTTAGTTGCATCATGTGCATAGCATCAAAAAGATCAAGTGGTTGATCAGTCAAAGTTTGGTGTGTTCATCAACATATCAACTATTCCACTCATTCATGGATAAAGAGTTTCTATCTATCAACAATAAAAATTTGAGTTTGCATCAATTTAAAATAATCAAGTTTCAATTCCTCAAGTGCACCAAACTAGGGTTTTGGTCAAAGTCAACTAGATATTGACTTTCCAACCAAGACATGATCCCATGCTTAGGAACATGATTCAAGACCCTCAAATATATCTTTGGAATCAAATCACATGATCTAATTAGCTCAAGAAGTTTGATTCATTGACAAGTGCAAGATTTGAATCATCTGATACAAAGTCAACATTTGATCAAAGTCAAAGTTTGACTTTTGACTTTTTTGGTCAAACATGACGTCTTTAAGTCAATAGTCATGAAAATATGGAAAACAATTAACTTAAATCATGATTAATCAAGAAAATCAAGAAACATAATCAAAGTTGTAAAATTAGGGTTTTGAAAATTTTCTAAGTTATGGAAATGCATGAACAAGTGACCTACTTTCCAAGATCATAACTTCTTCCTCAACCATCCAATTAAAGCATTTGAGGATTGCATTTGAAGAAGGAATTTGATAATAAAAGTTGACGAAAATCACAAGCCAAACAATTTCTTGAGATAAAAGTTATGGATGATCAAAGTTGAGATTTTAAGTTGTGTGAAAACCCAAAACACTTAGATTTTTTTCTAAGTTTTCCACCTTAACAAGTGCATGACTTTATGACCATTTTGTGATCAATTCAAGCAACCATTTTTCATGCCCAATGGATGTACTTAAATATGACATTACATACTTCAACAATGTGGAAGAATTGGATCAAAATCTCACAAGGATTGGAAGTTATGAATGATCAAAGTTGAGATTTCAAAATTGTGGAAATTGCCAAATACTTAGAATTTTTTCTAAGTGTCAAATAGTTGAAAAATCCAATTTTGATGGCCAGTTTTCTCCATGGTGCAAGTTGATTTTCTTCAAGTGATCAACATGAAAGTTGTGGTATGTCATGTCCTCTTTCCAATGGTATCAAGAGCATAAATTTCTTTTGCTTTAGCAAGAAGTTTCAAAAATGGGAAGTGGCCATGGTAGAGCTTTTTGTTCAAACCATAATTGCACTAAGTTATGGATCAATTTGTGTTGCACGATTTTGATCCACCATTTGGCCATCTTTCAAGCACCTTTTCAGTTCATGATTAACTAGAACTTGTTCCATGCCATGAGATCTTCAGTTTGGTAGCAAATTCAGCAAGTTTGGATCTTCATTCATAAGGCAAAAATTTGATCCAACATGCCAACATGAAGTGATTTTGGGCATTGCATGAAATTTTGCTTTAACCATGTTGACTTGTTTGCAAAGGAAAGAACATGATCCAGATATCAGATGGAGTTTGTACAAGCTGAAGATCATGCAAGGAAAAGTCAACTAGGTGTTACTAAAGTGAAATTCACTTTTGTACCTTTTAACCACTTTTTTGGTTTTCCTTCAAAGTTCACTAAACAAAGCCAATGACCATTGCACAACTTCAGATCATTTCCACTATAAATAAAGGCTCCATTTCATCTACAAACATAGACAAAAACCTCAAGAGACTCAGAAATCACAATGCACCATTTCTCACATTTTCAAAATTTCCAAAGAAACCAAACTTTCAAATTTCACAATCCCTTCAACAAACAGTTATTCCAACACCACAGGCACCTTACATAAGCATCATAAAAGTGTTCCAAACCACTAGAACACTCCTGTAATAGCTCAAACACCATATCCATTTCTCACTTTTCTTCATTTGCAAGTTGATTTAGATATAGAGTTCTAGAAGGTTTTAAAGCCAAGTGAGAATTGCAACACATTCCTTGAGATCTAAGGAAGTTGTGGGAATCATCACATTGCTTCTATGAGTGATCTAAAGCCAAATACGATTTCTCATTTTTGAGGTAAGTTGTCACTTTTGAAACTCTATGTTTTAAGAACCATTTTCAAAATTTCTTAATACCAATATGCTTGTCATGATGTGAGGAGTGAAACCCTTTGCTAATTGCCATTGATTCATGTTGTGCACAAATTCATATTGATTTTAGTTTTTAGGGTTTTTCTGATTTCTGATTGATTTCTTTAGTAACATGTAATATAAATGAAATCAAATGTTATATTCATGTTTCTTGCAAAATCCCGAGTAAAATTCTTTCGTTACAGGTAAAAGACGACAATGTTGTTGGAGTGTTTTTCTGATTTTCAAATTCTATTTTGATATATTAATTTATGAAGTGGGATTCATGACATGACGCATGCCTTGTCCCAGTGGCTGAGTGTTTGGTTTGCGAGTAAGAGTGCATGAGTTTAAACCCCAAAGCCCTCAACAACTCCTTTTTTTTCTTTCTATTTTCTCTTCTTTTCTCCTTTTTTCTCTTTCTCTCTTTTATTTTCTTTTCATTTCTTTTTATTCATTTTAATTTCTTTTTCTTTTCCTTAATTATTTAAAATAACAAAAAAATCATTTTATTTCATTTCATTAAAAATATTTATTATTATTATTATTATTATTATTATTATTATTATTATTATTATTATTATTATTATTATTATTATTATTATTATTATTATTATTATTATTATTATTATTATTATTATTATTATTTATTTTGTTAAATAAATTTTAAAATGTTTATTATTTATTTATAATTAAACTTTAAAATGTTTAATATTATTTATTTTGTTCATTTATTTTTTATCAAAATCATTTCATTTCTTTATTGCTATTTATTTTATTAAAAAAATCTAAAAATATTTGCTATGGTTTCTATATTCATTTTAATATACCCTTGATTTTATTTTTTAAATAATTTGATCACTCAAGGTGTGTGCATTATTATGATCCCTTTGATGCCTTAATCTTTGAGGTATTCCATTTTATGATACATTAATATGTTTGGTACTTTTGACATGCTTTATGTTTAATCTTCACCATGCTTGATGTGTTAATACTTTGATGATTAAATGATGAATCCATGTGTTCATGTTTGCTTCAAATGTTTCACGATTGATGAATAATGTGCATGATAATCAATACATGTTGACTTAGTTTTGATTAAGAAGCATGTTTAACTTTATTTACCATGTTTAATCTAGTGAGATGATCCTTGTGATGTGCATGAACTTAATACATGTTATACCTTAAGTGTGAATTCATGAACCATGATTGTTACTGTGCCCCTGAGTCTTGATGATATCTCATCCATGTACTTAATGTTTTACCCTATTATTGTTAAATATGACTGTGTTCCCGTATGACTTTGCCAAATCATCCTTAGATGATGTTTCATCTAAATAACTTGTGAACTCTTTGTTTACTTTAGTTGATTGTCATCATACCATTCCCTTTTGACTTTATCAAGTCATCCTTAGATGATGTCTCATTTATGTAGATTGTAAGATCTTTGTTACCTTTAGTGGATTGTTATCATTGAACTCGTTCCCATGACTTTGTCAAGTCATTCCCTTTTAACCTAATACTAGGGAAGACGTTGTAACTTCTTTGATTTGTAAATCATGTATGAGTAGGTGTGTTATTGTCATAATCCTTACTCATCATACCCTAAACCCTCTCTCAAACCTTAAAACATTCATTCTTTATTAAAACTCTAAAACACAATCTAAACTCCAATTCCATATTTGAGTCACTCTTAAACAAAACTTTGGCCCTTAATCAAGTGCCCTATCAAACTTTGGCCCTTTATCAAGTTCCCTCTCAAACTTTGTCCATTTATCAAGTGTCCCCTTAAAACTTTGGCCCTTTATCAAGTGCTCTCTCAAAAATTTCACCCTTTCATAAAGATCATTAAAATACTTCAAAATACATCAATATTCTTTTGAAATAAACTTGAAAGAAAAGGATTATTGGAATCTAGCATTCTAGTAAAACCCTTGAAAGATTGGTCTCAAGTCTTGCACATTGAGACAACCAATTATTTCCTTCTTTCTTCCTTAAAACAATTAATAAACAACTTGGACCAAGAGGTTTTAGAGTCTAGCACTCTAGCACAACTCTTTATACCATTGATCATTATCATCAAGAGACTAAATAACTTCATAATTATGAGCAAACCTTGATTATCATCAAGTGTGTTTTCTTAGACAAAACTTCAAGACATCTAATAAGGTCTAAAGGTTCTTTCCAAAATGAACTACGTTGTCTTAATAAACTCTAGGGAAATTTTTTTCCTACAACCATTGAGTTGAGATAAGTGACATGAATGAGATTTGGCAATCCATTCAGTGTGGTGAAAATGTCCACTCCTAATTTGTTTTGGGTAAAACAAAGTCCTTACGTTGATTAATACAATTTTGCGTTTGCTAAAATTAACAAACAAACATTTACCCGAACTACAATTGCTCTGATTCCATCCTTGTAAGGATACGTAGGCATGAGACTGTGAAGTCTTGGCGAGCACCCTAATAATAAAAACCTTTTAGGTCTTCCCCTTTAATATAAAAATCATAAAAAAAATTCTCCTCTCTCTTTTTGCACTCCACAAGTAGAAGATTAGAAACTAATCTTAAGCTAACATTCATTCAACCCTAACTAAATGGTTCTCGTTGAGTACAATAGATGTGAGAGGTTGCTAATACCTTCTCCTTGCATAACCGACTCCCGAACTCAGATATTTATTTCATTGACCTTATCCTTATCCTTTCTTTTAGGGGTTTTATTTGATATTTTCTCTTTCCCTTTATGGGAATAAATAAAGATTGGTGGTGACTCTGTTAAATCCATCCTCCGGGCGTGTGATTATGCTTCGTGAGGTCATGCTCATTTTTCGAGGTACGACAAATGGCGACTCTATTGGGGATTTTTCCATCCCTAAGTGAGTTAAGCTTAGTTTGGATAGGTTTGTTAGAACACAGATTGGTTTTTAATAATATCTCTATGTTTTGATGATAACTATTATGAAATTTTGTATTGAAGAATTATATACTCTAAAATATGCTTGAGAATGTTTGCTGCAGATGTTAAAGTAGATATTACTCCAGAAGAAAATTAGATCTGAACATAAGAAATATGCAAGGCTCTGAAGCGTCAGAAGCATCTCTTAGAAGATTCTGAACGCTGCCACCAGAAGATTCTGAGCGCTGCCTCCAGAAGGATCTGAAACAGAAGCTACAGAAGAATCTGAAGCAAGCCAGAAGCATCTGAAGCAATGAAGAAGTCTGTATGAAGAGTTTTCAAGCACGGTTACTTCAGAAGACTCTGATAGTATTAACGCTGCCAGTACTGAGGATCTGACCCAAAACTCTGCTCTGAACTTATACACGCTGAAAGCACACTTGCTACAAAGACTCTGATTCAGCAAAACTCTGATGAACATCAGAAGGCTCTGACTAACTTAGACTCTGATGATTCTTGCTGAAAATTGTTGAAGAAGAATTCAAAGATTATGTCCGTTGGAATATCCAAACGACTCTTTCCTTATTTATGCTAGACACAAGAACACAGACAAAAAGGATTTCTCTGTGCATTCTTCTTCTAGGAAAGGTCACTTGATGTGAAGACAAAAAGGCTCAGACCTTTTGGTACACTATTCTCAACGTGAAAAGCTCTTGGATCATTGTGCCTATAAAAGCAAGTCTCCATTCATCTTCTTCAGTTGACGAACATACTTGAAAAGAATTCATTAAAAAGCTCTCATACAACTCATATATTCTTGCTAGAATTATTTCATTGTTCTTAATCTTAAGTGAAAAATCACAGTTGTGATAAAGCATTATTAGAAGCATTTTAACACTTGTATTTATTATTACATTTGACTGTAAGAGAACCTTAAGAAGATCCAGTTAGGATCAGTAGTTTTTGAGAAGACTTTGAACAATTGTTCTTATTGCTTACTATTGTAATCAGTTGATTAAATAGTGGATTAAGTCCTTGTTTGAGAAAGGCGAATCACTCTAGATAGGGTGGACTGGAGTAGTTGAGTTCAACGAACCAGGATAAAAATTCTTGAGTTTTTATTTCTAAGTTTTATCTTCATTCTTATTCAACCCCCCTTCTAAGTATTCTCTCACCTTCAGTTGGCATCAGAGCTCCGGTTCTGTGTGTGCTACCACTTCACAGTGACAGAAAAGATCCAGTGAGAAAAACTTTGATACTTATATTTGGTTGTTTATAATGGCTGATGTTTCAACATCCAACAAGTATGAAGAAAGAGACAGAATCAGTACAAAACCCCCTATGTTTGATGGGGAGAAATTTGATTATTGGAAAGACAGGATTGAAAGTTTTTTTCTTGGTTATGATGCTGATTTGTGGGATTTGGTCATAGATGGATATGTTCATCCTATTGATGGGAATGGCAAGAAAGTAGATAGAAAATCTATGACAGAAGCTCAAAAGAAGGAGTTTAGAAATCACCACAAGGCTAGAACAATATTGTTAAATGTAATATCTCACACAGAGTATGAAAAGATCACAAATAGAGAAACTGCATTTGACATGTTTGAGTCCTTGAAAATGACTCATGAAGGAAACCTTCAAGTAAAAGAGATCAAGGCTCTGGCGTTAATACAGAAGTATGAAGCGTTCAAGATGGAAGAATCTGAGTCCATAGAAACTATGTTCTCTAGATTCCAGATTCTTACAGCTGGTCTAAAAGTTCTGGACAAGGGCTACTCAACTGCTGATCATGTGAAGAAGATCACCAGAAGCTTGCCTATCAGATGGAGACCTATGGTCACTGCTCTGAAGCTTGCCAAGGATCTGAACAAGATCACTCTGGAGGAGTTAATCAGCTCTCTAAGGAGTCATGAAATTGAACTTGAGGAAGATGAGCCTCAAAAGAAAAGTAAGTCTATTGCCTTAAAATCTAACAAATTTGTAAAAGTTTTGCAGGTGTTAGAGGAAAGCTCTGAAGAATCTTCTTCTGAAGAAGAAGATGAACTATCTTTGTTGTCCAGAAGAATCAACAGACTCTGGAAGCACAAGCAAAGGAAGTTCAAGAACTTCAAAAGACCAGATCAGCGCAAGGAGTCCTCTGGACCAAAAAGATCTAGAAAGAAGGAAGTTGTCTGCTTTGAATGCAAAGAACCTGGCCATTACAAGAGTGAATGTCCAAAGCTTCTTAAAGAAAAGGCAAAAAGGAAGTTTGACAAAAAGAAGAAGGTTCTAATGGCAACTTGGGATGACTCTGATGAATCTGGATCCTCATCAGAATCTAAAGATGAATGCGCCAACATGGCTCTGATGGCTGGCATAGAAGATCAAAATGAAGAATCATCTGGATCTGAGTCTGATTCTGAATCTGACTCAGAAGAGGTACTATCTGATCTCACTAGGGAAGAGCTTATTAAAGTCTTATTTGAAGTCCTGAAAAATTACAATCAGATTAAGCTCAAACGCAAGAAGCTTAAGTGCAATCTTAGCTCTGAGAATAATCTATTAAAATCAGAAATTGCTGAGTTAAAAGAAAACAATTTAAAAATAAAAGCTGATTTTAAAATAGCTCAACAAAATTCTGAATCTGAAAGCAAATCTAAATGCAAAAATATTTTAGAAGAATATGATTTTAGCTTTCAGAAATTTCTTGCTAAAAGTATAGACAGAAGCAAAATGGCTTCTATGATCTATGGGGTTAGCTGAAATAACAGGAAAGAAATTGGATATGAATCCTCTTCTGGAAAGGATTTAAATCCAATGTCTGTTGATAAACTTGTTATCAAGAAAACTCCCTTGTACTCTCATTTCAAGTTTGGTCATCTGAATGAAACTAAACACACAAGTTCCGATCAAAACGTTGTTGTGTTTAATCCAAAAGTAAGTCAGAACAATACTGTTGTAAAAAGACAGAAGTTCAGACCAACTTTCAAGGCAACTAACCAAAAAGGACCCAAAAAGATCTAGGTACCTAAGGATAAGATTATCCCTGTTGCAGATGTTTTTAGCAGAAAAGTCAAGACGCCAGTCATGGTACCTGGACTCTGACTGCTCACGTCACATGACGAGAGAAAGGTTTATGTTCCAAAGCCTGGAGCTTAAATCTGGAGGAGAAGTGAAGTTTGGAGGGAATCAGAAGGGCAAGATCATTGGCTCTGTTACTATTGGTAATGGTAACCTTCCCTCTATATCTAATGTTCTTCTTGTAGAAGAATTAAAGCATAATCTATTGTCTATAAGTCAATTAAGTGACAATGGTTATGATATAATCTTTAATCAACAATGTTGTAAAGCTGTTAGTCAGAAGGATGGCTCAATCCTATTCAATGGAAAGAGGAAGAACAACATTTACAAAATAAATCTTTCAGAACTTAAAGTTCAAAATGTTAAATGCCTCTTATCTGTTAATGAGGAGCAATGGGTCTGGCACAGAAGATTGGGGCATATTAATATGAGACGTATATCTCAGATTAATAAACTCAATCTGGTCAGAGGACTTCCTAAGTTGAAGTTCAACTCAGATGCTCTTTGTGAAGCATGCCAAAAGGGAAAGTTTTCAAAATCTTCCTTTAAATCTAAAAATGTTGTTTCAACCTCAAGACCATTAGAATTACTTCACATTGATCTGTTTGGACCAGTGAAAACTGCATCCATCAGAGGCAAGAAGTATGGATTAGTCATTGTTGATGACTACAGCAGATGGACATGGGTAAAGTTCCTAAAACACAAGGATGAGTCACATTCTGTGTTTTTTGACTTCTGCAAACAAGTCCAGAATGAAAAAGATTTCAAAATCATAAAAGTCAGAAGTGATCATGGTGGTGAATTTGAAAACAAATATTTTGAAAAATATTTTAATGAAAATGGCATTACTCATGATTTTTCCTGTCCTAGAACTCCACAACAGAATGGGGCTGTAGAGAGGAAAAATAGAACTCTGCAAGAAATGGCCAGAACCATGATCAATGAGACTAATCTGGCAAAGCACTTTTGGGCAGAAGCAATCAACACAGCCTGTTACATTCAGAACAGAGTGTCTGTAAGACCTCTTCTGGAAAAGACTCCCTATCAATTGTGGAGGAACAGAAAGCCCCACATTTCATATTTTCATCCTTTTGGATGTATTTGCTATATGTTAAATACTAAAGAGAATATGAACAAGTTTGATTCTAAAGCACATAAGTGTTTCATGCTTGGGTATTCTGAACGCTCTAAAGGCTACAGAGTATACAATACTGAAACACAGATTGTGGAAGAATCTATTCATGTTAGATTTGATGATAAGCTTGGCATTGAAAAGGCAAAGCAGTTTGAAAGTTCTGCAGATAGAGAAGTAATTCTCACAGACTCTGAAGACTCAGAGGCAGACAAAGCTCAAGTGAAGGAACCAGAAGCAACGCCATATGCAATTTCTTTGACTTCTCAGATGAACAACTTAAACATTTCTAAAGAATCAACTGTTAGAGGATCATCTTCCAGAATCAAAGCTTCTCATCCAGAGAATGTGATCATTGGAAAGAAGGATGACCCTATCAGAACAAGATCCTTCCTCAGATCTTCTGAAGCATCATTATTTGGATTGGGGTCAGTAATTGAACCAACCTCTGTGGATGAAGCTTTGCAAGACAATGACTGGATCATTTCCATGCAAGAAGAGCTAAATCAATTCACAAGAAATAATGTGTGGGACTTAGTTCCAAGATCAAAAGGATTCAACATAATTGGAACTAAATGGGTCTTCAGAAACAAGCTTAATGAGAAAGGAGAAGTTGAAAGAAATAAGGCAAGGCTAGTTGCTCAAGGGTACAGTCAGCAAGAAGGAATTGATTATACAGAGACTTATGCTCCTGTTGTAAGGTTAGAGTCTATTCGTTTACTCATTTCTTTTGTTGCACAATATAACATCACTCTATATCAGATGAATGTTAAAAGTGCCTTTCTAAATGGTATTATAGAAGAAGAAGTTTATGTTCACCAACCTCCTGGTTTTGAAAGTGAAAAATTTCCAAAACATGTTTTCAAACTAAAGAAATCTCTTTATGGTTTAAAACAAGCTCCCAGAGCTTGGTATGAGAGATTAAGCAATTTTGTTCTGGAGAAAAACTTCATCAGAGGCAAAGTGGACACAACACCCTTTTGTAAAACATTTAAGAAAGATCTTCTAATTTGTCAAATATATGTGGATGATATTATATTTGGATCTACCAATACTATGCTAGGAAAGGAGTTTGCTCAATGTATGCAGGCAGAATTTGAAATGAGCATGATGGGAGAATTGAGATTCTTTCTGGGAATTCAAGTCAACCAAACTCCAGAGTGCACTTACATTCATCAGACCAAATATGTTAAAGAACTCCTGAAGAAATTTAACATGACTGATAGTAAGATGGCAAAGACTCCCATGCATCCAACTAGTACACTAGGCAAGGAAGAGGTAAGTAAGAAAGTAGATCAGAAACTCTACAGAGGTATGATAAGATCTCTTCTCTACTTAACTGCTTCTAGACCTGACATTTTGTTCAGTGTATGCTTATGTGCAAGATTCCAATCAGATCCTAGAGAATCACACTTAACAGCTGTTAAGAGGATTCTAAGGTATCTGAAAGGTACTTCTAATGTGGGTTTGTGTTACAGAAAATCTGATGATTTCAAATTAGTTGGATTCTGTGGTGCTGATTACGCTAGAGACAGAGTGGAAAGAAAAAGTACTTCTGGAAGTTGTCAATTTCTAGGAAGAAATCTAATCTCTTGGTACAGTAAGAAGCAACCCACAATTGCACTATCAACTACAGAGGCAGAATATATTGCTGCTGCTGGATGTAGCACGCAGATGCTCTGGATGAAAAGTCATCTAGAAGACTATCAGATATTTGAAAGTAACATTTCTATATTCTATGATAATACTTCTGCTATATGTTTGTCTAAAAACCCCATTTTACACTCTAAGGCAAAACATATAGAAATTAAACATCATTTCATCAGAGACTATATTCAGAAGGGAATTATAAACTTAGCCTTTGTTGATACAGATCATCAATGGGCAGATATTTTCACAAAACCCCTTACTGAAGATAGGTTCAAATTCATTCTGAAAAATATTGGTATGGATTTGTGTCCAGAATAATATTTGTCAGAAGCAAATTTTTCAGATGTAAAACATTTATAACTCTGAAGTATTTCATCTGTTGCTTATTAGATTTATGTTCATTTGTGTGTATCTGAACTAACCAATCTTAGAGGATCTGAACGTTGGCTAACGTTTCATTTCTCAAGAGAATTCATAAGCACATGCAAGCAAACACGTGTCACTCTTAATCTGAAAAGATGGCGTGTACACTACTGAAGAGACGTTTGAGGTATGGTTTGAATAGTGAAAATCTTGATTTTCCCCCCAATTTGTCAGAATCAATTAATGCTTGAAATGATTTTTATTCTCTTTCATTAATTGCCATTAAATGCTATGTAAAAACGTGCTTTCTATGTCTGTTGAGTGCCTTAATTGTTTTCTATAAATACCACATCTCACACACATTTCACACTTTTCACAACACAAGAAAGTTTATGCATTTCTGTCTTCTATTCTCTCTTCACAAAAAACCCTAAACCCTCGTCAAAATCATCTTCATCATCTTCAATGGCAACCTCATCTTCTACAGCAGCTCAGTTTCAATCAACCATGGCTGCAGTTACTTCTGCAAATATGGGTGTGACTCCATTCACTGTACCTAAAAGGACTTTGTTAACTCCTGTTGACAAACTTGAAGTTCTCTGTGAATCAATGGTGGAATTTGATTCGCTAGCTGAAAATGGATTTGAATTTCGTTCAATAATTGATGCACAAGGCTGGGTAAAATACTTTGACAGATTATTTGGACCAGTTTACCCTCATCTGGTGAAAGAATTCTGGATACATGCTTCTGTTTATCCCAAATTCATCTTGTCTTCTATTCTGGGTAAGGAGATTATAATTACTGAAGATCTAATCAGGAAACTCATAGGGTATGAGGAGACTGATGGAGTATGTCATCTGCCAGCTGGGCATGTAGACATGGAAGAAGTTTATGAGGAAGTCATCACTTCTGGACAGGCCTCCAACAAATTTAAAGATCTCAAGCCTGACTACAAAATCTGGGCAAAGATTTTTCTGGGATGCATTCATCACAGAAAATCTACAAATTCTCCAGATTATGTGAACAATGAACAACTCTACTTCATGTACTGTTTAAGTCAGAGCACTAAGGTGGATCTTCCTTACATTATGTTTATGCATTTATGGAATCATATCAATGCTTCAAGAGAATCTGTAAAGGATAAGGGTCAGAAGATCAGAACATGGATTCCCTTTGGAAGGTTAATTTCAGACATTTTGACAGAGAATGGTCTGGTGACTGCTCTGTATGAAGCTGGAGTCAAGGATGAACTTGAATCCATTGTTGGAAAACCTCTGAATGCAAAGAGTCTTCAAAGACTAAAAATTGTAGAGGAACTCTCATCTGCACCCAAGAAGCTGAATATTTCTGAAATAAGTTAGAAGCGAATTCCAGTTGAAAACTTTCCACTGTTTGGTGCTGAAGAACCAAGGGATATAATTGTGAGATATATTGATGCATGCAAAGCAGATGGAACGCCCATTCCTGCAGATAATCTGAAAAGAGCAAGAGAACCAATGCCTGATGTATACAATGAGAACACAAGGAAAAGAGGTCAATCAGAGGCAGAAGAAGTTGCTGCTCAGAAGAAGCCAAAAGTTGCTGACAAGCCTTAGAAGCTGATCAAGAGAAAAGCATCTAGAGAAGTTCCCTCTGTTCCCACAAAGCGTATCAAGATTAAAGGTACCAAAACTTCTGTATCTTCTTTCAATAACGTTGTTTTAAATGAATCAACATTTAGTTCTATTCCAAAACCCCCTCCTACTCAAAAACAATCTGTTTCTGCTCCATCTCAAAAATCTGAACCATTAAAAATTCCTTCCCCACAAAAATCATCTGATCCCATTTCCACTACTCCAGTAAAACCTTATGTTATTCCATCATCTGAACCAACAACAATAACAACACCAGCAATTCAAACTCCACCACCTATAACAAAACCAACAGAATAATCTGCACCACAACAACAACCAGAAAAACAACAATCAAACACATCTGAACCTATTCAATCTAATCCAGTGCCATCTGATCCTATTGCATCTGATCAAGTTATATCTGAACCACCTACTTCTGAATCACCTACATCTGAACCACCTGCATCTGAACCTCCATCAAAACCTTCTGAGCATCAATCAGAACCAACCAACCCATCTGAAACAAATATACCTGAGACAGAGGTTCTAGACGTTACACCTCTCAAAACTGTTTTTGAAGTGTCTTCTACGTCTTGTACTCCAACCACATTCTCAAACTCATCAGAATCTGATATACACCCAGATATTCTGTCACCTCCCTCTCTCAGAAATCTTGTAGTTAACCAACCAGAACCACCTGTTTCATCAGACTCTCTCATTCCCAATCCCATTCCAAAACCTAAGCCAAGGAGATCTGAATTTGTATCCTTTGCTTTCTTTAAACCACTCCCCACTGATCCACTTTCTTATGTTTTGAAAGTTAAAAATTTCTATGACAGAATTGAACCATCTGACACTATCACCCCTCTTAAACCCAAGCTTTCCATCATTCTACCATCTGTTCTTCAAACCTATATAAAAGAACTGCCATAAATGATTTCATCAGAACCTCTTTTATCTGATAAATCTGCATTCATTCCTTACTCTCCTACCACATTTGATGTTGTTTCCTATGCATCAAATGCAAAACCATCTCTGTTGAATGCTTTAATCAGATCAAAAACTGTCATTTCATCTGATCCTCCATCCATACCCTTCTACCCTCGCCCTCTGATCATCATTCCAAAATTCACACCTTCACCTCAACCCAAGCCAATCACATTGGAAACTCTTCTAAAACCAAAACCTAGGCTGAATGTTGATCATTTATTTACAAGTTTTTTGAAAGAAATAGAGATGCATTTAGGCTCTATACAGAGGAAGTGCTTATCAACAATGGATGCAAATGAATCTGATGCTATTTGGAATAGCTTCATCAACAGATTCAATACTGTAGCATCAAATCTGAAGAACGTATGTTCTGATGATGCGAAGCTCAGATTTGTTGAAATTGCTAGAAGTTTGTTCTGGACTGTTAAAAGATCTGCACCATTACTTCTTAAAGATGTTCCTTCATCATCTGAAGTATGTGATACAGAAGTGAATGCTGAATCTGCATCTGAAGACAACCCTCTGGCTATGACTCGTGTAGAACATCCCTCTGGATCTGCTGCTCCTGACTCTGAATCCCCTATGGAAATTGACTCTGTTCCTGCTTCAGAATCTGTCCCACCTTCTTCATCTGAGATCAAGAAAGAGTATCCAGATCTTGAAGATAAGATTGCAGTTCTAGAAGCTGGTCAATCAGAGATTAAGTCATGGATGGCTAAGCAAGATAAGAAGTCTGAAGACATGGCTCAGTGGATGTCCAAACAAGATCAGAAGAATGAAACCATGGCTAAGTGGATGTCAAAGCAAGAATAGTCCTCCTCTGAGATCACTGATCTGTTGAAGATGATTTTGTAAAAACAAACTTAGTTTATTTTTTATCTGATGTTCGCACATGTACTTGAATCTTTTCTGATGTTTGTATTATTTGCTCTGAATGAATGAATGACTCAATGTTTTTCTCTACATGTTTTATCTTTTCTGTATTTCCTTTTATTTGTCTTTTAAAAGTTTTTGCTTTTTGATTATGACAAAAAAGGGGGAGAAAATAGATTTGACTGTTTAAATAAACTCTACCTAAATGAGACTTCAGACATATCGATTCTAACTAACGTAAACTCTTAGTGTTTCAGAACACTTGATAAATCTGACTTATTCTTTAAAAGAAACTCTGAGACTCACAGATCATATTTAACTTATCAGAATCTGACTCTGAAACATACAAGATCTAATGTTTAGAACATTCAAGCTCTAATTCTGAAAAGAACACTCAAGACAAAAAGGGAAGTTTCTATTCCTTATTAATATTCAATTCAGGGGGAGATTCATCATCTCAGGGGGAGTTATGATTATTTTCTTGTCTATTGAACAAAATTTCTGATGTTTTTGTCATCATCAAAAAGGGGGAGATTGTTAGAACACAAATTGGTTTTTAATAATATCTCTATGTTTTGATGATAACTATTATGAAATTTTGTTTTGAAGAATTATATACTCTAAAATATGCTTGAGAATGTTTGCTGCAGACGTTAAAGTAGATATCACTCTAGAAGCAAATTAGATCTGAACAGAAGAAATATGCAAGGCTCTAAAGCATCATAAGAATCTCTTAGAAGATTCTGAACGCTGCCACCAGAAGATTCTGAGTGCTGCCTCCAGAAGGATCTGAAGCAGAAGCTATAGAAGAATCTGAAGCAAGCCAGAAGCATCTGAAGCAACGAAGAAGTCTGTATGAAGAGTTTTCAAGCACAGTTACTTCAGAAGACTCTGATAGTACTAATGCTGCCAGTACTGAGGATCTGACCCAAAACTCTGCTCTGAACTTATACACGCTGAAAGCAGACTTACTGCAAAGACTCTGATTCAGCAAAACTCTGATGAACATCAGAAGGCTCTGACTAACTTAGACTCTGATGATTCTTGCTAAAAAATGTTGAAGAAGAATTCAAAGATTATGTCCGTTGGAATATCCAAACGACTCTTTCCTTATTTATGCTAGACACAAGAACACAGACAAAAAGGATTTCTCTGTGCATTCTTCTTCTAGGAAAGGTCACTTGATGTGAAGACAAAAAGGCTCAGACCTTTTGGTACACTATTCTCAATGTGAAAAGCTCTTGGATCACTGTGCCTATAAAAGCAAGTCTCCACTCATCTTCTTCAGTTGACGAACATACTTGAAAAGAATTCATTAAAAAGCTCTAAAACAACTCATATATTCTTGCTAGAATTATTTCACTGTTCTTAATCTTAAGTGAAAAATCACAGTTGTGATAAAGCTTTATTAGAAGCATTTTAACACTTGTATTTATTATTACATTTGACTGTAAGAGAACCTTAAGAAGATCCAGTTAGGATCAGTAGTTCTTGAGAAGACTTTAAACAGTTGTTCTTAGTGCTTACTATTGTAATCAGTTGATTAAATAGTGGATTAAGTTCTTGTTTGAGAAAGGCAAATCACTCTAGATAGGGTGGACTGGAGTAGTTGAGTTCAACGAACCAGGATAAAAGTCCTTGAGTTTTTATTTCTAAGTTTTATCTTCATACTTATTCAACCCCCCTTCTAAGTATTCTCTCACCTTCAAGGTTTTTGTGTGTTTGTTCAGTTTTGTTTTCTTCTCTTTCTTCTTTTGTTTACATATTTTTTTGCCCTCGAGTTATTGCTTTTTCATATATATCTCTGTATATCTTTATGTGGATTTTAGGGTTCTAATAGCATGATAAAAAGCTCTACACACGAGCTTTAGAAAAAGCAGAGAGAAAATATAGTTTAGTTTTTGTAGTTAGTAGTGTTAGCCATCAAGGGCAATCTCCTTGTGTTCCTAGAATGAAGGCTCCTCTAGATTAGACATATTCATAGATCTTGTTATAAAACAGCTAGCTTGTTGCATGATGTTGATTCATGAAGGGTCTATGACTCTTGGACCCCCTAGAAACAGTCTCTGCTCTGTCTGTAGTTCAACAGGGGCGACCCCTTCTCTTTGGTGTATGGGATGGATGCAGTTCTCCCAATTGAAGTAGAGATACCATCTTTGAGAATATTGATGGAGACTAAGCTGGAAGAAGCTTACTGAATCCAGAACATATATGACCAATTGAACCTCATTGATGAGAAGTGTATATCGCTATGTGCCATGGATAGTTGTACTAGAAGCGACTCAATAGGGCATTTGACAAGAAGGTCCATCTTCGGGCATTCAGAGAAGGAGATCTCGTGCTTAAGAAGCTCTTGCTAGTACACAAAGATTCACGTGGTAAATAAACGCCTAACTATGAAGGCCCATACGTGGTAAAGAAAGTTTTCTCAAGAGGTTCCCTAATTCTCACGACTATGGATGATGAAGAGCTCACACACCCAGTGGTTTCTGATGTAGTTAAAAAATATTATGCCTAAAAAAGAGTCCGCTAAGTCGAAAACCTAAAAAGGAGAATTAGGAAAATTTTAGGGATAAAAAAAATATAGCTTGCTAAGTTGAAAAAACAAAAGGATGACTTAGTCAAAAAAGACCGTCCCAGTGGATTGAAAACCCAAAAGGGGAATCCAGGCAAAAATTAGGGGGAAAAGGAAAAGTCTGCATCAGATCGTGTTTATTAACGCAGGAGGAGTTAAAAGAGGAAGATCCAACAGCTTCCCTTCAGAAGCAAGGTTTTGTGGAGTCATGGTTATTAGGGCTATGTAGTGGTTATTGGATTGTCATACCTTAATTTTGACCCTAAGATTATATTTTTTTTGGTTTGCATCGTCTGGATAGCATAACATGCACTTCATCTTGCATACTGTCCGAAATGTTAGTCAGAATAAATTTGTTGGATTTACAGACAAACAGTCTAAATTTATTTCAAAATCTGACCAAACGCTGTATTTTTCCAATATGTTTATTTCGCGCTCATTATTTAGTTGTGTTCATTTTATTTTTTCGATTACTTTTCTGCCCAACTTTTTATTTTGTTTTTTAATCATTTTTATTTATTTATAGTTAAATAATCATTTAATTTATTTAAATTTAATTAGATATTTAATTTAAACTTATATTTTTATTAATCAATTTTATTTTTAATTTGTTTATTAATATTTTCTTTTTTTTTGTATAAAAACGCAAAAATATCCTATTTAATCAATACTTAATTATGTTTCTCCTTCTAAAAATACAAAAATATAATATTTAATTCTTTTTATTTTTGTAACATTATAAAAAAAAATTGTGTTAATTGTTATTATCATTGTTGTCTATTTTCTAGTCTTATATATATGCATTAGAAAAAACAAACAGGACACACAAAAAAACACTCATGCTTCATCCCTCCCTCTCCACAACAATGTGTCAACTCACTCCGTAACAGCGAACGCAGCATCCTGCTCCTCCAACTTTCAACAACAACGGTTCGATATCGCGGTAACATTTGGAAACGAGTTTTCTCTTGTATTATGTTGTATGATATTTTGATATTTTGTGCTGGTTTTAATTTAACTATGTAGTGTATTTACTGATTGTGCTAGTTTTTCTAGTTACTACTCTTTTTAAAGTTATATCTATTGTTGTCTTTTAAAATTTATAGTGATATACTTATTTCTATTTTTTTAAAGGTTATTATAATATATTTATACATTTGGTTTTCAGTTATACATATATACCTTTCATTTTTTTTTCTTGTTTTACATGTACCATATTTTTTGTTTCAGTTTTTTTTTTTAAGCTTTTCGATTTAAGGCTTAATATATATACATATTTTTGGTTTTTTTAACTTTGTAGATTTGTATATAAAATTTTGATTTGAGTTTTAACTTTTATATATATATATATATATATATATATATATATATATATATATATATATATATATATATATATATATATATATATATATATATATATATATATATATATATATATATATATATATATATATATATATATATATATATATATATATATATATATATATATATAGTGTGTGTGTGTGTGTGTTAATGTCATTTATTTATTTATTTGCATACTCTAGAAAAATATCAAAAATATTTTTATCTTTTGTTTTTAATATTCTTATCAAGTTTTTCGATATTATTAAAAAATATATAAAAATATGTTACAATTATTAGTTAATATAAATACTAATATTTAAATTAATTAATAATTTCTTGTTGCCTGATTCTAAAGGAGGATCCCTTTTGTTGACTGCCATGTCATACTTAGCTTAACTTTAGGTCCTTCCCCTTTCATCCTAGCCTTAGGATTGTAGTCATTGTACTCTATGTGAGTGTCTTGCCATGGACATTTCTTTTTCCATTTATCCTAACCTTAGGATTAGAGTCGCTGCACTCTATGTAAGTGTCATGCCATGGACACTTACCTCCCTTATAACCTAGCCATAGGTTTAAAGTTTCTTAACTCTATGTAGGTGTTCTTTCATAGACACTTACCTCTTCCCTTTGGAACATTGACCATATTCAAGAGTTCCTCACCCTTATTGAGGAGAACGACAGATGCTCTTATTCCATTCCCATCAGGATACGTAGGCATGAGATGCGATGTCTTGGCGAGCATACTTAGAAATAACACCTTAGGTCTCCCTTTACCTTTTTACTCTTTAGCAGACAACTTAATAAATAACAAATAACACAATAAAATAAGAGGTTCCTATAAAGTACTACAAATACTTAGGATGCTAGCACCTTCCTTAGGTATTACCAACCCCCGAACCTTAGATTCTCTTTTGCTTCGCATTGCATTGCATATTTTGGGTTATTCATTCTTTTTCTCTTCCCTTAAATAAATTAAAGATCGGTGGTGAATAATGATTTGTGATTCAAGTTAATTAATAGCTTGATATCTGATTCTCACCACGACAAAAATTACGACTTCACTGGGGAATATCCTTAAGAGGGTTACCCTTAACTTGTTTTGTATGTGTTATTGTGTACTTGTATATATCTGTCTGCTTGAGTTTTTCTGCTTGCAAGGTTGTAACCTTTGTGTGGTGAGATAAGTCCTAACCCTGACTTGGGTGCACTTATGATAGGATGGGTGGTACATTCAAGAAGGCTTATAGAGAGTTAATTCCCGACCAAGCTAACTTGAGAAATCATCGCTTAGTAGAGGCCCTCTTGGGAGTAGTATTGATGAACATGTATTCGTGAAAACATTACTACTTTCGACCTAGGAGCCCATGACACTGAGGACCTTTAGTTACCTTTTACCCCCACTTGGCCTCTTAGGATGTAGTACGGTAACTATGAGGAAGTAGTCCCGAAGTAGTTGATACGCGATACTACACTCAGACGAGTTTATCTTGAGAATATTATTAGCTGCATGAGTAGTCGTGCAAGCCAATAATACTCAAAATATTTATCGATGACTCTGGGAACCTTGTTAAAACCCATTGTACAGGTGCTTTACCCCTAGTACACACTCAATAGTTAGTTCTTTACCCAGACTCCATGTTGTGATCCTGAACCTTTGATCATGTTGCATGTGTGAGTTGCATCCTGTCTTACATCACGTTGCATATCATTTGCATATTTGTATGATTCATTGCATGCGCCTATTTGTCCAGTAACTCATTTCCAGATGTCTATATCTTCCAGTGTCATCTGTCAATCATCAAGCTGGTTCCTCGACACAGATACAAGACTGGGGGTAACTACAGACGCAGAATGTCAGAACAAGAAGCACGCAACGCAGAGATCCGAAAGGAGATCGATGATCTTAAGTCAAGCATGACAAAGCTCACTGAAATGCTCTAGGTCTTTATTGCAAGAGGAGAGTAACCCCAAAGGACTGTTATCCAGGAGGTTTCAAATACCGATCCTCAGCCTGTTCAGGTGCCACCTTCAACTTGTCCAGAGTTTGGTTTACCCCATAATTATTCTCCACCTCCTGCATCTACTGCTATGATGGTCAAACTGTCATACTAGTGTTTCAAGCTCCTCTTTTTTTTATGAGCCCAGACCTATGGTTCATGCTGTTGCCCAGACTGCTCGAGCTTCTTTTGAGAACCCTCCCTATGAGTACAATGCTGACAATGCTCAGGGTGAAGACTATGAAGACTTTGTTGAACCTGAGGTTATCTGTGAACAGTTTCAGACCATAGACAAGAGACTCCGAGCCGTTGAGGGTACTGACTTCTTTAGTATGGGCGCAGACAACATGTGCCTGGTTTTTGACCTTGTTATGCCTGCCAAATTCAAAACTCCCGAGTTTGTGAAATATAAGGGTCACTCTTGCCTAAGGGCTCATTTGGTCATGTACTTTCGAACGATGGATGCTTATACCAACAACCAGAAGTTGCTCATCCACTATTTTCAAGACATCTTAAGTGGAGCTTCTCTCAAATGGTATATGAATCTTGAATAGAATAGTATCCACTGCTTCCATGATCTTACTAATGCTTTTATGAAGCAGTACAAGTACAACCTCGACATTGCTCCGGATCACCGTCAACTTCGAAATATGTCTCAGAATGATAAAGAGTCTTTCAAGGAATATGCTCAACTTTGGAGAGAACTCGCTTCTCAAGTTGAACCTCCTTTGGCCGAGAAATAACTCACTAGAATGTTTATAGACACCTTGTTTGCATTCTATCGAGAAAAGATGATTGACAGTGTTTCTTCTAACTTCACTAGTTTGGTAACTATTGGTCAAAGACTCGAGGAAGGAATCAAGAATGGTAAAGTGTCCAAGGCTGCTGAATCTTCTAATGGTGCGAAGAAATCCTATGGGAACTTCTAGAAGAGGAGAGAAGACCATACCAATGTTGTTATAACTGAAGTGAGAACTCGTCCTAGACCTCAACATGCTAATCACCCTACCATTGGTGCTATTACTCCTGTGGTTGCTGCTCCACGACCAACTCAAGCTCCCCAACGTTCGGGTGTAGGGTAGAACCTGTACCGTAATAAGAATCAATTTGATCCTATTCATATGAAGTACACGAAACTTTATCTTAGTCTGGTTAAGAAAAGTTTGATTACAACAAGGACTCTGCCTCCTCCTCTAAATCCTCTTCCAGTTGGATTCAGATCTGATCTCGATTGTACATTCCATGAAGGTGCCGCAGGCCATGATCTGGAAAATTGCTATGTAGAGTGTGTGATTTGATTAAGGTCGGAATCCTTAGCTTTCATGACAGCAAACCTAATGTCCAAAAAAATCCTCTACCAGAGCACGCCAAGTAAAGCTTCAGTTGACTTTAGCCCAACTACTTCCCCAAAGACAGGACAACTCGTCCTTGTGTTTGATTAGTCACTTAGCCATGTTTCTTATTGTTTGCATTTTCCTTTATTATGTACTAGATGTTTGCATTCAAATTATGTTTGTACTTTTGTAATTAATGAAATAAGCATTGCAAATTTTGATTCAATTCATTTTGTCCATTATTTACATCTTTATACTTTCCTTTTCAAAAAATAATATTTTATCTCTTTTCCGCTTTCTTATTGGTTGTGCAAAGATTGGAGGGAGGATGACGAAAAACGTTATACCTATAATTGCTGGTATGCTTTCAAATAAACTTTGCTAACGATGTAAGACATTGTTTCAACTCCCAAACACTAGAGAAATAAGGAAGTTATTCCCTTGTCAAATCCTTCGAGCCTAGAAGTTGGAGTTTATTTCTTTGCAAAAAAAGCATAATCATAACCTAGGGCAGAGTAATTCTCAGTTAACTTGGTTGTGCATTCGTGCAAGACACTTTTCATACAAAGGTTGCATTTGCAAATCTTCCTTTGCACACAACAAGCAAGTCTCGAAGATGTCCTTCAAGTCAAAAGCTGATGATGGTTCACCGTAATCATTAAGCCAAGTTGTCACTCTCTTTTTTTCTCAAAAAAAATCATAATAAATAATAAAATAAAAATTAAAAGAAAAAGTCCGCTAAGTCAAAACCTATGAAGGAGACTTAGGCAAAATTGGGGATTCCCACTGATTGTAAGCTCCAAAAGAAATAATTCAGGCAAAAGATAGGGATAATAAAAGAGGAAATCTTCGAATCTTTACCATGACAGCCTTCAAGAAAAAAACAACAACTCAATGTTGTAAGGAAGCAGTGATTGCCATCTCAAAAGTCCATTGACTTCTAAACCATCATCATCACTATCATCAGTGCAATTTCCAACCTCTTGGGAAGCTGAGCGCATAGTCTGAGTTAATCGAGCATAGGACTAAAGATCATCATGAGGATTGGGTAGGTACAAATAAACTTTGAGCCTTTACCCTTTGTTTCTCTAACTGTGAACCAGGACACATTACAACCCTCAAAAGACCTAACTGAAGCAAGGTTATTTTGAAAGCATACTATAGCAAGGTTGCGTAAATTGACTCCAAAGATCTTTGCAGATCATCTATTCTGGAATTACACCTGTGATTTACCATTCACTTTTAAATGTCTTGAACCGTCGTGTTCAGACCAGTGACCCTTCTACTTTGCATATTCCAAAAAATGATTTGATTTTAAAAAGTTGCATGGACTTTGAATTTACCATGTTTGTATAAAAACTTTTGTTTGCAAACTAGCTTTCCTATCAAGGAATTTTCAAACAGCTGAGAAACTTGGTCGGTGATCCTATCAGGGGCATGTTCCTTCCAAATCCTATTGAAGAATCAGTTCAAAATTTGTGGTTCAGTGCAAGTCCTTCTCGGAATTGGTTTATACAGAAGATTTTTCAAGACTCATGCTGGGGCAAGCTCTCCAAGAGCACAGTAAAAACAATCATTTACAGAATCAGACAAACTGAATCAATGATTAGTTCATATACAATAATCAGCTAGTCTGAGGCAATTTACTTGAAGAATCTCCAAGCAGCTCCTCATCCTTCCTACAAGGATCAACAACTTGATACAATTTACCAGTGTGGCAGAGATCGGGTTTAGTAACATCTTTAGTCCCCAAACAGAATGGCAGTGATCTTCGTGTTAGGGAATTAATATTCTAGTATTGTCTTCTCCCCAAAAGAGTTGAGTCGTGTTATCGGCATTTGCATTTGCATTTGATCATGTATCATTGAAAAATTCATATATATATATATATATATATATATATATATATATATATATATATATATATATATATATATATATATATATATATATATATATATATATATATATATATATATATATATATATATATATATATATATATATATATATGCATAACAATAGTTTTTCATCCTCATTTGCATTCACCAGAGGTCGTGTTGTTGTTCATGTCTTACCTTATGGTCAAAGTACAACTTAATTGGCGTCTACCAAACATATATTGTCGTGTCTATCTGACATTCTTCCAGATATGACATTTCTTATCTGATTGTTTTTTTGGATATGTATGTTCCTCTTTTACATCCAATACCATTCTTGGATCCATACCTTGTTCAAAGTCATCTGATGTCATTCTCAGATATTGTGATTATATCTTTCATTCAAGCCATTATTGGATCTCTAGTGTCTTTTAGTCCAATGTCATTCTTGGGTGTCACTTATGTTTATCTCTCTGATGATTTTTTAGATTGAGTCTTTTGTTCTAATGTTCTTCCAGAATCTATCTGATGTTTTTCCAGATATTTCCTTTGTGATTCTGACACTTTCCCAGAATCTATATGAGGTTTCACCGGATGTGTTTACTTATTTGATGTTCTTCTAGATTGAGGCTTTTGTTATGACGTTCTTCCAGAACCTATCTGATGTTTTTCCAGATATTTCCATTATAATTCTAATGCCTTTCAAAAATGTCTTTTCTTTTACTCCCTAGTGAATTCCCAGATATATACCTTTGTAATTCTGATGATTTCCCAAAATGTTGTTGCTTTTACCGTCTGATGATTTTCCAGATGTGTCTTTTGTTCTGATGTTTTTCCAAAACCTCATTTGTGTCTATCTGACGTTCTTCTAGATACGACTCTGCTTCTGATGCTTTCCCAGAATCCCTTTTATGTTTATCTGACGTTCTTTCAGATATGACATTGTTTATCTGAAGTTCTTCCAGATATGGTGTTGCTTATCTGATGTTCTTCAAGATATGTCTTCAAAATCTTTTCCCGTACATTTAATGCTTTTCTAGATGTTTCGGATGTATCTTCAGAATCTTTGTCTTCATCTAATGTTCTTCTAGATGTCTTCAATTTATTTTTGACTATGGTTAACAGTTGCTGAATGTTTTCAAGTCTGTTTCCATTCTCCATCCAATGCTTTTCTGAATATGATCTAGAGTTTATTTGATGTTTTTTTAAATATCTCTGATGAGTTTCGGAGTCTATTCGATGTTTTTCCAAATATCTCTAATGTTTTTCAGAGTTTATTCAATGTTTTTCTGAATATCTCTGATATTTTCCAGAGTTCATTCAATGCTTTTCTGGATGCCTCTGATATTTGCTCAAAAGTCCTTAATGTTTTTCTCTGAATTCTCCTCACCTCATTTAATGATCTTCTGAATGTTGTGACTCTTTTCCATCCAGTTCCATTCATGGATGATGACTGTTGATTTTTCAGTGGAGCTTATTCAATGATATTCTGAATATCTCTGATGGATGCCTGATGTTTTCTAAAGTTCATTCAATGCTCTTCTGAATGTCTTTGATGGTTGTTGTTGTGCTTTCCCAGAGTTTTGCTCAATGCATTTCTGAAAAAACCTCTTATGATTGTACGCCTTTTCCCAGTATACAGTTATCTCATGTGGCATCATTCTCCACAGGATTTATATCTTGCATTCATATCATTTTATGTCATATCATGTGCTTCTTGTGGCATCTTAGGGACAAAAATTGTGCAAGTTTGTATTTAAGTTTCTCCTATCACGTCAAGACGAAGATTTCAATTTCCATATCTCTGGATAGAAGAAACTTAAATAGGAGCATTTGTCATACCCTAATTTTTGACCCTAGGATTCTGTTTTTTTTTTATTTCGCATCGTCTGCATAGCATAGCATGCACTTCATCATGCATAGTGTCTGAAATGTTAGTCAGAATAAATTTGTTGGATTTACAGACAAACCAGTTTAAATTTATTTCAAAATCTGATCGAACGATGTATTTTTCCAATATGTTTATTTAGCGCTGATTATTTTGGTGTGTTCATTTTATTTTTTTGAGCACTTTTCTGCCCGACTTTTTATATTGTTTTTTAATCATTTTTATTTATTTTTAGTTAAATAATCATTTAATTTATTTAAATTTAATTAGATATTTAATTTAAACTTTTATTTTTATTAATTAGTTTTATTTTTAATTTGTTTATTAATATTTTCTTTTTTATAAAAAACACAAAAACATCATATTTAATCGATACTTAATTATGTTTCTCCTTCTAAAAATACAAAAACATAATATTTAACTCTTTTTATTTTGTCACATTGTAAAAAAACAAAAAAAATATTGTGTTAATTGTTATTATCATTCTTGTCTATTTTCTAGTCCTATATATATGCATTAGAAAAAACAAAGAGGACACAAAAAAAACATTCATGCTTCATCCCTCCCTCTCCACAATAGTTTACCAACTCACTCGGCAACCGCGAGCTCAACATCTTACTCCTCCAACTTCCGACAACAACGGTTCGACATCGCGGTAACATTTGGAAACGAGTTTTCTCTTGTATTATGTTGTATGATGTTTTGATATTTTGTGCTGGTATTGATTTGACTACATAGCGTATTTACCGATTGGTGTGTTTTGAGTTTTGGTTCGGTTTGAATGCGATCTTATCGTTATTGATGTTCTGTTGCTATTAATTTGTGGTTTTTGCTTTATTCATTGGCCTGTTGTTCTGCTACCATACATTGACTCCATTTTAAATATTCGTTTCTATTAGTTTTAATTATATTCTTTTTTTTTTTAGTTATAGTTACGCATATACTTCTGTTTGTTTTTAAGATATAGTTATATGTTATTATACATATTTTAAAGTTTTTTTTAGCTATACTTACTGCTAGTTTTTTTAAAGTTATAATTACTGCTAGTTTTGTTTAGTTACTACTCTTTTTTAAAGTTATATCTATTGGTAGTCTTTTAAAAGTTATAGTGATATGTTTATTTCTATTTTTTTAAATGTTATAATAATATATTTATACATCTAATTTTCAATTAGACATATGTAACTTCCATTTTTTTCTTGTTTTACATATACCTTCTTTTTAGTTTCAGTTTTTTTTTAAGTTTTTTAGTTTAAGGCTTAATTAATATATATATATATATATATATATATATATATATATATATATATATATATATATATATATATATATATATATATATATATATATATATATATATATATATATATATATATATATTTGGTTTTTTTAACTTTGTAGATTTGTATATAAAATTGTGATTTGAGTTTTAACTTTTATATATATATATATATATATATATATATATATATATATATATATATATATATATATATATATATATATATATATATATATATATATATATATATATATATATATATATATATATATATATATATATATATATATATATATATATATATATATATATATATATATATATATATATATATATATATTGTGTTAATATCATTTCTTTATTTATTTGCATACTCTAGAAAAAGATCAAAAATATATTAATCTTTTATTTTTAATATTCTTATCAAGTTTTTTGATATTATTAAAAAATATACAAAAACATGTTATAATTATTAGTTTATATAAATATTAATATTTAAATTAATTAATAATTACTTGTTGCCCAATTCCAAAGGAGGATCCCTTTTGTTGACTGCCATATCATACTTAGCCTAAATTTAGGTTTTCCCCTTTCATCCTAGCCTTAGGATTGGAGTCTCTATACTCTATGTGAGTATCCTATCATGAACATTTCCTTTCCCATTTATCATAGCCTTAGGATTAGAGTCGTCACACTCTATGTAAGTGCCCTGCCATGGACACTTACCTCCCTTGTAACATAGTCGTAAGTTTTGAGTTTTTTTAACTCTATATAGGTGTTCTGTCATATATACTTACCTCTTCCCTTTGTAACCTTAACCACGGTCAAGAGTTCCTCACCCTTATTGAGGGGAATTACGAATGATTTAATTCTATTCCCGTCAGGATACGTAGGCACGAGATGCAATATCTTGGCGAGTATACTTAGAAATAACACCTTAGGTCTGCCTTTACCTTTTTACCCTTTAGTAGACAACTTAACAAATAAAAAAACACAATAAATTAAGAGATTCTTGTAGAGTACTACAGATACTTAGGATGTTAGCACCTTTCCTAGGTATAACCAATTCCCGAACCTTAAATTCTTTTATTCTTCGCATTGCATTGCATATTTTGGGTTATTTGTTCTTTTTCCCTTCCCTTGGATAAATTAAAGATCGATGGTGAATTATGATTTGTGATTCAAGTTAATTAATAGCTTAATATCCAATTCTCACCGCAATATGAATTCAGTATAAACCTTTTTCCCATTTTCATTTTCAAATTGTAATATTCCATGGAACATCGCCATTTGCGTGTTATCATTCTTGAATAAATACAAACTTTTCCTATCATTTATGTCATCTGCATTTTTCTTTACTTTTCTTTGTTATGCAAAGTGTCATATATTTGTTAATAATGAGATTTCGAACTTGAAAAGAGTTTTAAAACATATATTAAAAACACAATTTTCTTTGACATATGGGAAGATTAAAAATGAAATCATTTATTTTTTCTGAAAGTCTCAAGGTCACAAAAACTAATAGAAAATTCGCTTTTAGTGACTGAAAAATTTCAATCACTCTAGTGACCGAATTAGCCACCAAAATTAGACATCATATTAGTAAAATTTTAAAAGTCACTAAATCGGTCACTAAATAAAATTAGTCACCGAATTAGCGACTGATATTTTGTGACTATAATTATCAGTCTCAAATAATCGTTTTTATATAAATTAATTCATAAAAAGATTTAGTGACCGAAATTTCGGTCACTAATATTTTTTTTTTCATTATTAAGTTGCTTCCCTTCCATTTTTTTTCTTTTATTTATTTATTTTAATTTTTTAGACAAAATTTTACATTTTTATTGTTTTAACAAATAAAACAATATTTATATAAATAATTAACTCATACAAATTTATTAATTTAGATACAATATAATTTTAATGACAATTAGTGTAAGAATCTTTTTAAATAATATTTAAAGTTGATCTATTTCATTAATAATATATAAATTTCAAATGTAAATTATACTATGTTGTGTTATGCAACATAACTTGGAAACATAAAATATATCTATGGGGCATAACATGTCAATCATCTGGAATGTGTCATTGATCATATACAATTATCAAGCTTAATAGATTCTCCCCTTGTATCAAGCTTAATAGATTCTCCCCTAACAGTGTCCATCACAAAATACTTGGTTAAGTTATCAGTGTTAAGAAGTTATAACTTCCACAAGAGGATAGTACATTTTAAAAGCATAACTATTTGTTTCACAAAGAAGAAATTGCACCATCTAGATAAGACTTGCAATCGAAAAAGAAAATGGTTAATTATAAGAATTTGAAAAGGAAATACTATGTTGTGTTATGCAACATAACTTGGAAACATAAAGTTATGTTGCCTCAATATAACTTGATGTGTCCTTTTCAAATTTTTATTGTTAATCATATGAGTTTGAAAAGGAAACTTCACGTTGTATTGAGAAAACACAACTTTGAAACATAAAATTGTGTTGCCTGAATATAACTTGATATTTCCTTTTCAAATTCACATGTTAATAATAAAAATTTGAAAAGAAAACATCAAATTGCATTTAAGAAACACAACTTTGGATTTCCAAGTTGTGTTCCCTCAATACAACGTGATGTTTCCTTTTCAAATTCTTACATTTAAGCATTTTATTTTTGGGTTTCAATTCTTATATAGATGGTTGTTGAACAAATTTTTATGTTTTTATAATATAGATATATTAATATAAAAAATTGCTTATGCTTTAATTCAAATTTCATTCAACACAACATGTAAATACCACATTAAAAATGACAAAATATATAATACAATTTCCCATGGTTGAAATTAAGAACCATGGTGAAAAGTTATCCTTAACATCTATCACCTTGGGTAAAGGCATAACTATGGTGGAAAGTATACCTTTTCACCTTGATTATTATTCCAACTATCGAAAAATGTCCTACAACACGCCATTTTGTAAATTCTAAAATGTTTTTGTTAGGATTCAAAGTCATGACAAGAAACTTTTCACCTCAGTCAGTATTCCAACCATGGTGAAAAGTAGCACACTTTCTATGATAATCTTAGTCACCACAGATAACTGGCAGTGGTGAAATCCTTATATTATTCGAGGTGATAGATACTTTTTTTTAGTAGTGATTAATTTTCATTTAACATTGGATAAGGGTTGTAACTTTTCATAAACAAAAAAATTTCATGTTAAGGCTCAAAGGGGTTGTCAAATGATCACACCCTCACAAGGTAGACTTTATGGTTTAGTATTTTTTCCACTCAATAAGCAAAAATACCTTGATCATTTCTATGACATCATATAGATCAAGTAATAGAAAGAATGATCCAAAATCAACATAGTTAGAAGGCATGCCTACTTTCATTCATTTATGTAAAATAGGAGGTATGCACTCAGCTCACTTAGTTTAAACTTATGATTATTGACTTACATTGACGTATTTTCACCAAACATTAAAAAGCAACTAATTCATGATAATAATTTTATCTAAAGATAATAACCACATTAATCATAAATGAAACATTTTAAATAATAAACCTTTAACCATGCCATCATTATTGATTTTTTTCCTTAACATAAGCTTTATGATTCATTTGCATTTGGATTTTTCTAATCATTTGAACCTTGTGTGGACAAACAGTTTCAAACAAAAATTCAGAAAAAAAAATTCAAATTTTTCGAGTTTTTCAAATAAGTAATCATGCATAATATTATTTAAACAATTAAAATATTCAACTCAAATCTCTATTTCACTCTACCCCTTGCATAAAATCTTGGCATGTCCTTAGGCTAATAGAAAAGGACTGGTTTTGCAAAGCTCCTTGCTAAGCCAAGGAAATTCATGCTAGGTGAGTTTGTAGCAATAAGAGTCTCTTAGTCCACAACATAGATCACCTAGAAACATTTATGCATCATATACAACCTGCCATGGTAGTTGTGATAATTCATGTAAAATGTCATAGGTTTTGGTGACCTTTAGTCGCAACATTCTATATGCTCATCCCGTCATGAAAAGTTTGGTTTGTCTTCAGACCAATAATGTTCTCTTAGTGACGTTGGGGATTTTAATAAAAAAATTCCGTATTGGACTTAAAAGTTTAGATTATTGACAATAATATTTTGCGGGTGAGCTTTCTCAGTGAAATTTTTGCTTAGCAAAATATCTGCGAAATTGCCAAAACATGTCTCTTCGTATTTAACCTCATAAAATAAAATTTTATAAAAAATATTTAAAATTGAAAAACTGGATTACCTCCTATTAAGTGTTTGTTTAACGTCACTGTCTCGACGTCAATGTTAAGATGATTTAATATACCTTTTTTTCATCTTTCCATTCTCTTTTATGAATTTTAGATAGGTAAGATGTTTATTCAAAGATTCAGAGAGTGATGTGCTTATCTGAATTATTTTCTTAGTTGGAGTTAATGTGTCAGAAAATTTTCAAAATATGTGGATTTTTAAAATTTTCCTCCTTTGTCCCTGGAACTTTTGTTTGCGTCTCTTCACTTACATCTTTCTCCAAATTATTTTCTTATGATTCTTTTCTACTTGATTCTCTAAGAACAATTTTTTTTAATTCTTTATCACTATTATCTCCATTCACTCGTCTGCTCCTAGTTGTAATGGCTTCGTAGTGTTTTTCTAGGTTGGTTTGAGTGATGGTTGTTGTTTGCTAACGTGTTCTACATATAGTCCATAACTATTGTTGCTTTGACATTTACATGATCTTTATTGGTTGTTAAATATGTTTATTACTTCATATGGTGGGGGAAAAATATCCTATGGGATGATTCCCAGTGCAAAGCTCACAATAATACATTTTCTAGTGCATAGACATCTCCTGTATTTCTTTGTGGAAACTTTGACAAGTTTTTTTTGTTAGTTTAAATAATTATAGTTATGCAAAAATATAGAGATATAAACATAATACTAAAAATAATAAAAACTAATCACAATATCTTTAAAAATTAACGCCAGTCCCCGACAACAATGTCATTTTGTTGTCAAAACAAAAATGCAAGTGTTTTTTTCATATCTATAAGGACTAGTTATGTTTCAAATACCATTCAATAATTTATATAATTTTAAGGATAGTTTATCAAAGTTGTTTGTTTGTGAAATTGTAATAACATAAATTAAAATGACAGAAATTAAATTGATCTTTGGTAATAACAGTTGAGAAAAATTGTTAGAGTTAAATTTTATCAAAATTTTTTAATGTATTATTATTGATCAGTAATATGCAAATCTAATCAACTACTAATATTTCTGCCAATTGTTCTGCATTGTAGCTCATGTCTACTAGTGCAGAAATGACATTTTACATCGAGCGAAAATGACTTTTTATATTGGATCTTAGTCTGATGTAAAGTCAGGCGATGTAGTAAATCAAAGACATTTTACATTGGATTTTGGTCCGATGTAAGAAATACACCAAGCACATCGGTTAAAATTTTAAGTCTGATGTGAAAAAAAAAATATAATTGTAAATTTTAATTATAAAAAGGTTTTTTTACATCGGTTGTAAGGCAAAATCGATGTAAAAGGTGAACATTTTACATCGGTTGCGTGGAAAAACCGATGTAAAAAGTACTGTAGTAAACAAAAAAATTTTATGCTGACACTTTTTACATCAGTTCTCTTGTTGACCGATTTGAAAAGTCCTAGGTGACACTTTTAACATCGGTTCCGTGGTTAAACCGATGTAAAAGGTAGACTTTTTACATCGGTTGTGTGGTTCCACCCGATGTAAAAAGTACTGTAGTAAACAAAATAAAAAGTACTGCAGAAACACTTTTTACATCGATTTTGTGGTTAAACCGATGTAAAAGGTAGTTTTTTACATCGGTTATTTTGTTCGCCCGATGTAAAATGTACTGTTACGAGTATAAATTATTTGCCTATTTTTTAGTCGTTCCCTCTAACTTTTTTGGTACCTAATTTTTCATATTTTTCCAACATCACACAGACCATAATTAGGTCACTATTTTCCATAGTGCACATCATATAGACCACATTTAGGTCGCTATTTACATAGTTTTCCAACATCACATAGACCATATTTAGGTCGTTATTTTCATATTTTTCTCACAAATCTAATTTCATTGCACCAAATATCTAGTATACACATAATTTATTTACAAAAGTACTGATATATGATATACACAAATGTACTAAATTATAAGGAGGTTTGCACGATGGACCACTACAACAACAAAAAGCTTAACCTTTATATAACTCAAAGAAACATGTTTTCCAACGGAGTCGCAAATCATACAAATCATCGTTTGTTAAGTTCGTTGGATCATCAAATACCTACAACACGTAAGTAACAATAGAGTTATTCTTTGAAAATTCACATTAAGTTGCAAAACGTAAAGTAAATAACAAATTAAAGTCATTTTTATTACCTTCATCCAAGATTTGGTTATATTGGCAGAGACAATATCTAACATATTTTTCATCACATAATACCCACAATCATTAGAGTTAGGTTGTTTCCTTGTCTACAAATGAATGACATAATTAGTGAATACTTATATGATAAAATTAAATATATAATTATAATTTACACCATGCTTACATTGGGTTGAAGCCATGTAGCCTTTTTTCTATTCCCATTTGCCGCTTGATGAACCTCAAAAGCACTAATTCAGAAGAAAAAAATTCATATAAAGCCACATAACATATGATATTACTTTTGTAACAAATTATGTATATAGGATGAAGTGAACATAAAAGATAAACTTACCTTGTAACAATTTCTGTCATGGTTTGATTAAGTTCATGATGAAGTGAACAAAAGACGACCACCGTATTATCATTTGGACACATGACTATTAATTGCCAATGACCTCTATACGTGTGTGTGGAAACACAAAAGTCACAATTTCATGTTACCAAAATTGAACTATATATGTTACCAAAATTAAAAAATAGAAAACATAATTTCATACAAACTTACCCATGAATAAATGGTAGCAAGTTACACTCTCTCTTTTTGTCATGTAACTTATCTTGTATGTATTGTTTGACACTTGTTACTAGCAACTTCTACCGCAGTACTGCACACGGTCATTCAAACTCAACACTTCCTTTGAATTACTATTACTAATTACTGGTTATTTTCAAATTCTAGATGCTCCAAGTGTGAAAACAAACATATACTAAAATACATTAGACAACACTAGCATTCATCAATCTTACAAATTCACCACCAAAAGAGAATCAATCTCAAAAAAACAAACAACCATAAATCACTATAAAAAAAATTCACTTACTTGTTACCCTTAATCTTGAACCAAGTCTCAGTATAATGTTTATGCACAGCAGCCAAACGAAACGGGAGAGGTGACGGAATCAGTGAGGGAATGACGGAGGAGGGAGGTTTCGTCGTGGGTCGTGGGCGGAGGGAGGACGGCGCGCGCACGGGCAAAGGAGGAAGGAACACGGTGCACGCACGGTTGTGTGTGGGACGGAGGCAAGAGGCGTTGTCGTGGGGCGGAGGGAGGACGGCGTGGGTCGGAGGGGGAACGGCGACGGTCGATGAAAGTAGGTCGTGGGGAGGAGGGTTTGAAAGAAAGCTTGAAATGTGCAGGTTCTGTTGTGAACGTCAAATTATTTTGGAATTCGCAAGATCTTTTAAATCAGTTGAATATGGAACCAATTTAAAAACATAGTGCACAAAACTTTTTAAATCGGTGGAAAGCACAACCGATTTGAAAAGCTCACTCGTATTGACTTTTTAAACCGGTGGAAAAAATAACTGATTTAAAAGCCCATTTTTTAAATTATTTTTTAAATCGGTGGAAAAAATAACCGATTTAAAAGCCCATTTTTTAATTTATTTTTTAAATCGGTGGAAAAAAGAACCGATTTAAAAGCCCATTTTTTAATTTTTTTAAATATTACTTTTTAAATCGGTTGGTCCTAAAACCGATCTAAAATCCCATTTATTAATTTATTTTCTACCAACCCTAACTTTTTTACATCAGTGGAATAATTGACCCGATGTAAAAGCTCTAATAAATATTTTATTATTATTTACGATACTGCCACCGTGTTTATAATTTCACATTTTACATCGCTTCGAATGAATACCCGATGTAAAATCATTCTCCCAAATGTATTTTTTTTAGTAGTGTCTGAGTTAATAATGTGAGATAGATCGTATTTCCTAGTAGACAATATCTTAACCTAATAACAAATACGATAGTGTTGCACCCCAAAATTTGACCAACAATTATTTATCCATCTAGTGTTTGAAAGTTGATCTTCAGAGGAATTGGTTGGAACCAGGGTTGTGTGCTTCATAGCTTGAGAGTTGTGGGTGCTCCTCAGATGATTCTGAGACTTTGAGAATGAACTTGATGTTTTGAGAAAGCCTATGAGATGTCTTAATAGCCATCATGAATCCCAGAGAAGTCATTATACAAGAGTTCAGAAGATTCAACCATGAATGACAGAATTAGGGTTTTGACTGGGTCAACCCTAGATCAGCTGAAGATTTGGAGAAGGTTGAGACCTAATCCAAGGGTCATGAGATCATGGAATGATGTATAGAGATGTTATAAGGATTATTCCTAGACCAACTCATCATGATTGAGGAGTTTGAGAAGTTTTGAGTTAGGGTTTCCAAGGATTGTCAGTGAAAAACCCTAATTTGATCCCTATTTTCCAGGCAGTTTTAGCTCTAGATGTGATGGATATCTCATCTTCCCCACAACATGAATGTTGTAGAGCTTGTTCTTAGCTTTAATTTGAGTGGTGGAAGTCCTTGATAGGAGTTACAGAGCTCAAGTTATGGTTTTGACAAATTACAGGTCAGCAGAGGTGTGTGAATCTGGGTCCTTGAAAGTCACCCAACTTGCAGACAACGTTTACCCTAGTAGGATGATTCCTATGATTTCTTGGTCAACATGAATGTTGGAGGGCATCTTATTAGCTTTAATTTGAGTGGTAGAAGTCCTTGATAGGATTTGTGGAACTCAACTTATGGTTTGAACAAGACAGGGGTATTTTGGTCATTTGTCAGTTATAGGTCATTTTAGCCAATGCCTAAAACTCCTATTTACAAGCCTCAAATGGAAAAACTCAAAACATGAAAGTTGTTCAAAATGTGATTTTAAGTCTAGAAAGAAGGTCACAAATTGTTGGAAAAGCTCATAGCATGAAGTTGCATGATTGGTCAAAAATGAACTAAAAATGGCATATAAGTTTGAAAAGTTGAATTTGAAAATTGGTTTGGAAGATCTAGGAACCCAAAATAGGTCATCCAATATATCATTTTGATTGGAAACATCATTTTGAGAACATTGGTTTAGATAGAATTTTGATTTGAGGCTTTAAAATGGGTGATGCTTTGTTATTTTGTTACTTGCATTTGAAGTCACCCTTGGAAACCTTAACACAAGGCAAAGAAAAAGCTTGTAATGGCTTATAACACTTCAATATCTCACATAAGGAGAATTTCACACCAATTTTGCAAGGTTTAAGGCATGATGCATGAGATTTCCAACTTATCATCACATGACATTTTCAACACTTTCTAGATGATTCTAGAATGATCTAGTTGTTTCCATCCATCATTATAAAAAGAGTGAAGCACAAGGAGGAAAAGGTTGGTGATAGCAAGAGGATTCAGAGGGGAGAGAAAGAGAGAAGCATCCATTGAAGAGGTTTCTTCAAATTGAAGCAATTCTGATTTCCTTCCATTGTAGATCTTCCCCTTCATCACAAGTGCAAACAGAAGGCTATTGATCATCCAAGGACCATTTGGAGGAAGTTTCAAGGCCTGAAAGCAGCCACACGAGTCTCCACCATAACCTCTTGACAGGTTCTTTCTCGTCACCATTCTCTTAAGTTATGTAGTTTTAATTAGCTTTATAGGTCTAGAACTGGTGCATTAGGTTAAATGATGAAGTTCTGAGAATTAGAGCCCGATCCATGGTAGTTGATGGCAGGGTCAAGAAAATTTGATCTCCAAGAATTAGCTGGTTTGTGAGTTTCAGTTAGCAAGAACTAGCTTAGAATGGTTAGGGTATTGTGTAAAACAACTGTATGCCGCTGGATTCAAGGATTATGGAAGGTTGGTATCAGGTGCACATGGTTAAACCCTGATCTTGCAAGCTTCTGTGGGGGTGATCTAGAGAGAGTTAGGGAAATTGGTACGTATGGCTGTGTTCCCCTGGATGAGTAGATAATCTTTCGTTTTGGAATCGTGGAATTTCATCCACTGAGCAGAGAGAACAAGACGGTTGAATTCGTGTGCATGAAGCGGGTGAGTCTGAAAACCCTAAGTCATTTTGGGGATGATGACCAGCGTCCATTGGATTAGCTTGACTGGTTGACCTATTCGTCTCAATCTACGGCCCAGATCAATCCAAGAAACGGAGGGAAAATTCAAACAGCCAGACGACGCCGTTTCAATTAGTGACTGAGTCTAGGCTTAAGTCAGTTTGCTTCCTGCACCCCCCAAGCGCGTTGGCCCAAATGAAATGAACTGCCTATCCCTTCTATTGCCACCCCCCTCCCTTTTATATTATTTTTATTTGTTTTATATTTTTGCAATCTTATAAAATTCATAAAAAAATGATAAATGATGATTTTTTACTCATTCTTTTTTCTAGGTTTAGATAATTTTGTGTAGAAAAATATAAAAATAAAAATGAAATTTTATTTTTAATGTGGAATTAATGGTGGTATTTTCTTTTAAATAGGGTATTTTCTTTCCTTTAGTTTATACCTTATCTTGTAAGAATTGTTTTTGGACCTTCCCTTAGGTTTTTTAATTCATTCTTTCTTGTGTGATTAGATATTGAACCCTAGTTTCATGTAGGATTTATCCCTTGATTTTAGAAATTAAATTTGATGTGGTTTGATAGTTAGACATTTAGGTGCTCTAATTAGGGTTTTAAGTTGTATAGGTAGACTTCAACATTTTATTTTTGGGGTTTTTAGGACAAATTAGTGTATGGGGAATATATGGGACTTAAGGATAGTTAAATAGGATCCCCTAGAATTTATATTAGGAATTTGTATGGTATTTTAGTATTTTTCATTGATTTTTGAATTGAATGTTGTTTGTGTGGCCTTTAGGGCTAGTTTAGTTTTGTTTTGCCTTGCTTTGGAGTTGTTGTTGGCTTGAGGAGCTTGGGCATCATGTGAAGATTGAGTTGAAGACCTTGTGGATCATCATGGAAGCTTTGAAGACCTTGCAGAGGAGTTTAGCATAGCTTTTGTTGTTTGGTTTATAGGTTTATAGGTGCATAGGGAGAGCCCTAGATAGAATACTTTGTTCAATAAACAAGGAGTGTCTTGTTCACCTCCTTTCTTCTCTGTGACATAGAGTCCCTTAGGGGTATTCACCTCTCTCCTTTGGAGGGATTAGTGACCTTGCCCTCTGAGGTAGAACTTTGAGAGAGCCTGTCTTTTGATGTTAAGTCCTCAATGGCATCCTTTGGAAGTCAGTGAGTACTGTAACATCCCCCACTCATCTTGTTGACTGAATCTTGTTTGCTGGAGCATTTGAGCCATTGCAGATAGAAGCTGAGGCCTTGAAGAGGATGATTCCTTGAAGATTATTGAGGTCTGAAGACTCTGTGAAGATCAAATTGATACCTGAAGATCCCTGAAGATAGTGAAGCCTGAAGGTAGAACTGATCAAAGGAGCTGAAGCTCAAGGGAGAAGATGAGTTGATACTCATGTTGTAGGGTTGATACCTGGAGAGCAAGTGATCTCTGAAGTCTGAAGACTGGGTTGCTGCTGGAGGAGCTGAGGCTTTCTTCTGTTTTCTTTGATGTATTGTGTGTTTTGTCTGATTTGTCTGTTGCATTAGACTAAGCCCATTTAGAATAAGTTCAGTCTAAGAGCATGAGTGCATCTGATTGTATTGTTATTGCTTGGCTTTGCTTGCGGGTATTCGGTAGAGCCCAGCTCCCTTGCCCATGTGTTTACTTTGCTTGATAGCATGATGTCATTTTCTGTCTGTATGATTACAGTTTACTGTTTTTGCTTGATAGCATGTTGTTTATTTCAATATGATTACTGTTATTTCATGACTGGCTTGAGGTCGAGACGAGCTTGTGGAGGCTGAAGCCCCACACACATTTCCTCCCTCACTTGCATTGCATGCATTTTACTGTTAAAGCTGATGCTTTTGTCTGTTTTGGTGTATCATTGACATGATCCCTTAGGACTCTCATTTCTTCTGATGAGGATTTGATGATAGACTTTTAGGTTGAAACCTATGCATGACAACATCTAGGAGTTCCCTGTTCAAATCTCAACCATAGGATGAATCCATGGCATGACAACAGTAGGACTTGATAGTCTCCCTCCTAGTTGGGCCTGTTCTCTTCTCATCTCGAAACAGTTTAAGATACAGTAATCATGAATGATTTCTTTCGTACGTTACGAGCCTTAAGCTATCTGAGAAAGGATTGTGGGAGAGTTTCTTTTCCACAGTCTGGATGTTTAGTATGGTACCCTTTGGGTGACATGCGACGCATTCACTCTCAGGTCATAGTCTCTAGTGCGGTTGAAATCGCAAACATAATAAAAAACACTTCTTTTAGGAGATAACCCGTAGTTTCCCGAACTACGTTTGCTCTGATCTTTCATACCAGATGAAAGTACGTAGGCATAGGATGCGATATCCTAGCGAGCAACCTTCCCCATTCCCCCGTAGTTAGCCGAACTACGTTGACTCTGATTTCTCATTCTCTGATGAGAATACGTAGGCATAAAGCGCGACGCTTTGCCGAGTCATTTTTCTTTTTTTTTTTTTCAGCCAGCCTTGATAGGTAGATAGATTATAACCAACCCGTCCAAGCAAACAAACAAGCGAGGATCCCGTCGAGTACGACGGACGTGAGGGGTGCTAATACCTTCCCCTTGCGTAACCGACTCCCGAACCCAGACAATGGTTGCGATGACCTTGTCTTACCCTTTTTCGTCAGGTTTTTCCGATCGTTTCCTTTCCCGCTCTGAGGGATAAATAACGAAAGGTGGCGACTCTTCTGTCATGCCGGCACCTTATTTTCGCGCAAGCGACAGATAGCATTAAGCTTTGATAATTGATACATATATTATACCTAAATCTATGTAAAGAGTTTAGCATATAGAATAAATGAAAATGTTGGATCTAGTAATGATAAGTACCTTCTTAACATCGATTTAAACCATGAGAACATATGTTAGGTAGCTAATCCAAAACAAGCATTACGAATGAAGAATTCATCAATATTAAAGCATAAGAAGAATTACATAGAACTTCATGATCATGATCAATACATGAGTATTAGGATGACTACATCTAACAAAAAATAGAAATTAGCTACGCTTACTCATAGTAGCTTTAGATTTAAGAAATAGAATAAAAAAGTTGAAAAGCATATGTTATCATTCCTTAGACAATGTTTCTGCCCTCTATCTCCCTCTCCTTTTCTCTCTTGTTGTGTTTTTGTATACAATGGATTTCTCTTTATCTCTACCAAATTTCCCACCAATTCATTTTCTATGTACAACGATATCAAAGTGAACTAAATGCTCCCCCATTTATTGGGTTCCGACCTAGTCTTATAGCTAAGCAAGGCTTGCAACACGCTTAGCAAGCAAACTTTATTCTCCCTTAGGTTTTTCTATCTCATCTACATGTTGCCTTTTCGGCCTATCCTCACTTAGTGCACTGCCTAAGCTCACTTAACGACTAAACCCTTTCTTACTTATCAAGTAACTTAGCCTTGAATTCATAAACCGACATACCTCACTTAGCGAGTTTTATACTACGCTAAGCAAGATTTGTTGCTTAGTCTTGAAGTTTCTTAGATCTGAAATCTTCTTTTTTCGTCATTGCTCGCCTAGCGAGACCTCGTTATCGACTTAGCGAGCTTTGATTGTTGGAAAGTGTCTTTTTTACTAGTATTTATGTTTTTTTGGTTCTTTTTACATATACTTAATGAATACACATTTAAAAATTTCATACAACGTTTTATCATGTTATATTGATAAACTGGATTTCTTTATTGATTACTTGAAAAATAAGTTAAAAAATGGTTATGTATTTTATATATTTTTGGCACTAATCATAAATATAAATAAAACTTATGTGTTAATCTTTCTTCCATTATCTCTCTATCATTTAACATTTGTAATTGGCTTAAGTTTAACTTGAAGCGAAGCATAAATTTTTTTCTAAATAGTCAACACAATTCAAATACCATTATTTATTTTATTTTTCTCATCTTTGAGGCACAACAAAATATCATGATTAATATAACACTAGATGTTGTAAATGTGCCTTAAAACCTTTGTTGATGAAGAGAAAGAAAATATATTTTGGAGATTGCATTTACCACAAAAATCAGAAGTTTTAGAATGTCGGGGAAAAAATCAGTCGGTGAATATTGCTATCCGTACGGAGAATAGTAACGTCCGTACGGATGAATATTTTGTCTGTACGATGAATAATATTTTTGAGTTTTTGGGCTTTTTCGATTCGGTTCATGGATCCATGTGATTTTGGACTTTATTTGTTGGGTATTTGCTATTATAAATATGTATCTCTTATATGTTTGATGTGTGACAATCTTAGAGTTTTCACCAACAAGAGATACCAAGGATTTAAAGTTATAGCATAGGTTTTCATCTATGCACAAAGAAAATCTTGGATTACACCTTGGGTTTTAGTGATTCATATATTGAGAGTTGGAGAGGTAGGGAAATACTTGGGAAGAAAATAGGATTGTTCTTGGGCGCCTTCAGGGCTGTTTTTATGAACCTGAAGGAGAATACTATTTTCTAGTAACTCATTTATAATCACTTGTAACAACTTTCTAAGTATAGTGAATGAGAGAGCTTCTCTCTCCCTCAGAGTAGATCATTTGATCGAACTGGGTAAATAAACCTTCGATTTCTTCTTGCCTTATTATGTTATATTATTTGTGTATGGATTATTATTGTTGAAGACCAATTATTTTAGTTGTTATTGTCCTTTGTCTCACAATTTGATATTGAATTTTGTAGTAATTCACAAATTAAAAGGATTCATAACAAGTGGTGCGGCGAGCGGGGAGAAAACAAGTGAGCACCATGGTTAGTAGATGGCAGATCGAGAAATTTTCCGGTAACAACGACTTTGGGTTGTAGAAAATTAAGATGCAAGAAATTTTAATTCAAGAGAAGTGTATCGATACTTTGAAGGGTGAAACATTGATGTCTGCAGGGCTTACACAGGTACAGAAGACCGAGATGGTGGATAAGGCCAGGAGTGCCATTATCTTGTACCTCGGGGATAAAGTTCTAAGTGAAGTCGCCAGGGAGCAAACTGCGGTAGCTATATGGGAAAAACTTAAATCATTGTATATGACAAAGTATTTGGCTCATATGTTATATCTGAAATAATAACTCTATTCATTCTTAATGGTGGAGAACAAATCCATAGTTGAGAAGCTCACAGAATTTCATAACATTATCGATGATCTTGAGAAAATTAAAGTGAATATGGATGATAAGGACAAGGCTTTGCTCCTATTGAGTTCATTACCCAAATCCTTTAAGCATTTTAAGGATGCCCTTCATTATGGTAAGAAAGGTACTATTACTTTTTATGAAGTCCAGACGGCGGTGAAATTCAAAAAATTTTCAAAGTCGGAAGATTTGAAAATTGAAGATAGTGGTGAAGGCTTAAATGTGTCAAGAGGAGGAGGTGAGTGTAAAGGGATATCCAAATCAAAGAGGTATGACAAGTAAAAGGTAAAATGTTTTAATTGTCATAAAATCGGTCACTTTAAAAGGGATTGTTCTGAAAGAAAGGTCAATGAAGATTCTGTTCAAGTTATAGTTGCATTGGGTGAGGAAAGTTATGAGGATGCCGAAGCACTACTAGTATCGAGTTTGAAAACATAAAATAGTTTGGTCATTGACTCAGGTTGTTCTTATCACATGTGTACAAGAATAAAATACATTGAAACTTTGAAGATGGTGCAAGGTTGAGTAGTTTGCCTTGGTAATAATAAGGCATGCAAGGTTCGTGATATTGGTATGGTCAGATTTAAAATGTTTAATGATCGTGAACTTCTTATTCACAATGTGAGGTATGTTTCAGAACTCAAGCGAAATTTGTTATCTATAAGTATGTTTGATGATCTAGACTATTATACTAGAGTTGAACGTGGAATGTTGAAGATTTCGCATGATGAATTCATTATTGCTAAAGGGTCTAAAATATGTGGTCTTCATATTTTAGAATTTTCAAATGTTATTATTCATTCATCGTTATATAGTGGAGGCTTTCATGACAAGGAAGAACTATATGATTTGAGTTTAAGGAGTTATGAGTGCCTTGAGAAAGTTTCAGAGGAGTACAATGAATTTTGCAAAAATCAAGGGATAAAAAAAATGTTACCGCTTAGTTGTTATTGAGTATTTGCGGAAGAGCTGAGGTTAAGACAACTTACTTGGTTGGTAGAGAATTTCTTCAGAAGAAGAATAGTGAAAACCAAGGGAGAAACCTAGGAGAAACTATAACGGAGAAAACTCACTTTAAGTTGGAGTTTCCTACTATGGATGCTAGCAGTAGTGAGGGAACAATTACAAAGATATCTGATTATCATTTGACTCATGATAAGGTAAGGAGGGTTATCGTAGCATATCAAAGGGACAGTTATGCTAGCCTTGGATATTATGTTTTTAATGTGGCTGAAGAATTGCAAAATAAAAGAAGAAAAACCTTTAGGGAGGCATTTGAAAACAGGTGGAGTCAAGGGTGGTCGAAAAATCATACTGGTAGGCTTGTTAAATTAACTAGGCAGAAAAGGGTAATTGGGAACAAATGGATGCAAGTTGCAAGATCAAGATTCAAGGGTTGCTTGAATTTGATCAAAGTTATTGATTAAAGTTTCAACTTGGTAGAGAGGAGTAATGTTGTTGATTGGTATCAACACGGTTTAAAGTCAAGGTGGAGATTATTATAACTGTGCCTTAATACCTTTGTTGATGAAGAGAAAGAAAACATCTTTTGGAGATTGCATTTACCACGAAAATCAGATGTTTTAGAAATTCGAATGAAAAGTCGGAAAAAAATCGGTCGGTGAATAATTATATCTGTACGTATGAATAGTAACATCTGTACGGATGAATAGTAACATCTGTACGATGAATAGTGTTTTCGATTTTTCGGGCTTTTTCGATTCGATCCATGGAACCATGTGATTTTGGACTTTGTTTGTTGGGTATTTGCTATTATAAATATGTATCTCTAATATGTTTGGTGTGTGAAAATCTTATAGTTTTCACCAACAAGGGAGACGAAGGTTTTAAAGGTATAGCATAGGGTTTCATCTATGCACAAAGAAAACCTTGGATTACACCTTGGGTTTGAGTGATTCATATATTGAGAGTTGGAGAGGTAGGAAAACACTTGGGTAGAAAATAGGATTGTTTTAGGGGGCCTTCAGGGATGTTCTTGGGAACCTGAAGGAGAAGACTATTTTCTTGTAACTCATCTGTAATCTCTTGTAACAACTTTATAAGTATAGTGAATGAGATAGTTTCTCTCTCCCCTAGAGTAGATCGTTTGATCGAACTGGGTAAACAAACCTTCGATTTTTTCTTGTCTTATTCTGTTATATTATTTGTGTGCGGATTATTATTGCTGAAGACCACTTATTTTGGTTGCTATTGTTCTTTGCCTCACAAATTGATATTGAATTTTTTTCGTAATTCATAACAAGATTCATAACAAGTGTTGCAGTGAGCATGGAGCAAGCAAGTGAGCATCATGGTTAGTAGATGGCAGATCGAGAAATTTTCCAGTAAAAATTTCTTCGGGTTGTGGAAACTTAAGATGCAAGAAATTTTAATTCAAGAGAAGTGTATTGATGCCTTGAAGGGTGAAGTATTGATGCCTGCAGGGCTTACACAGGTACATGAAACCGAGATGGTGGATAAGGCCAGGAGTGCCATTATCTTGTACCTCGGGGATAAAGTTCTAAGAGAAGTTGCCAGGGAGAAAACTACGGTTGCTATGTGGGACAAAATTGAATCATTGTATATGACAAAGTATTTGGCTCCCAAGTTATATCTGAAACAACAACTCTATTTATTCCGAACGATGGAAAACAAATCCATAGTTGAGCAGCTCATAGAATTTGACAAGATTATCGATGATCTTGAAAATATTAAAGTGAAGATTGATGATGAGGACAAGGATTTGCTCCTGTTGAGTTCCTTGCCCAAATACTTTTAACATTTTAAGGATTCCATTCTTTATGGTAAGGAAGGTACTATTACTTTAGATGAAGTCCAAACGACGGTGAAATCCAAAGAATTTTCAAAGTCGAAAGATTTGAAAATTGAAGATAGTGGTGAAGGCTTAAATGTGTCAAGAGGATGAAGTGAGCGTAACGGGATGTCCAAATCAAATAGGTCTAACAAGTCAAAGGTAAAATGTTTTAATTGTCAGAAGATCGGTCACTTTAAAAGGAATTATCCTGAAAGAAAGGTCAATGAAGATTTTGTTCAAGCTGTAGTTACATTGAGTGAGGAAAGTTATGAGGAGGCCGAAGTACATATAGTATCGAATTTGGAAACTGAAGATAGGTGGATCATTGACTCAGGTTGCTCTTATCACATGTGTACAAGAATATATTACTTTGAAACTTTGAAGATGGTGCAAGGTGGAGTAGTTTGCCTTGGTAATAATAAGGCATGCAAGGTTCATGGTATTGGTACGGTTAGATTTAAAATGTTTAATGATCGTGAACTTCTTATTCATAATGTAAGGTATGTTTTAGAACTCAAGCGAAATTTGTTATCTATAAGTATGTTTGATGAACTAGGCTATTGTACTAGAGTTGAACATGGAGTGTTGAATGCGTGATGAATTCATTATTGCTAAAGGGTCTAAAATATGTGGTCTTCATATTTTAGAAGTTTCAAATGTTATTATTCATTCATCGATAACTAGTGGAGGCTTTCATGACAAGGAAGAACTATGTGATTTGAGTTTAAGGCGTTATGAATGCCTTGATAAAGTTTTAGAGGAGTACAATGAATTTTGCAGAAATCAAGGGATAAAAAAATGTTACCGCTGAGTTGTTATTGAGTTTTTGAGGAAGAACTGAGGTTAAAACAACTTACTTGGTTGGTAGAGAAAACTCAGTTTGAGTTGGAGTTTCTTACTATGGATGCTAGCAGTAGTGAGAGAAAGGTTACAGAGATCGCGGATTATCATTTGACTCATGATAAGGTAAAGAGGGTTATTGTAACATCTCAAAAGGACGGTTATGCTAGCCTTGGATATTATGTTTTTAATGTGGCTGAAAGACTGCAAAATAAAAGAAGGAAAGCCTTCAGGGAGGCATTTGAAAATAGGTGGAGTCAAGGGTGGTTGAAAAATCATACTTGTAGACTTGTTAAATTCCCTAGGAAGAAAAGGGTAATTGGGAACAAGTGGATGCAAGTTGCGAGATCAAGATTTAAAGGTTGCTTGAATTTGATCAAAGTTATTGATTAAAGTTTCAAATTGATAGAGAGAAGCAACGTTATTGATTGGTATGAAAACGGTTTAAAGTCAAGGTGGAGATTGTTGTAAATGTGCCTTAAAACCTTTGTTGATGAAGAGAAAGAAAACATATTTTGGAGATTGCATTTACCACGAAAATCGGATGTTTTATAAAGTCAGACGAAAAGTCAAAAAAAAATCGGAGGGTGAATAGTGATATCCGTACGGATGAATAGTGTGTCCATATGATTGTTGCTACTAGAAAATGCAACGACGGAGAGGCGAAAATGAAAAGACAGAAGAATCGCCATCGAACTTTATTTATCCCATAAGGGGAAAGGAAAACATCGAGAAAACCTCGAGAAAGGAACGGATAAGATGGTCTCGCAACCAATAGAAAGGGTTCAGAAGCCGGTTATGCGAAGGGAAGGTATTAGCACCCCTCGCATCCATCGTACTCGATGGGAACCATTTGCTTGTCTATGTGCGAATATATTTTCTAAAAGATGTTTCTATAAAGGGGTGTGCCAAGGGGTAAAGAGAAAGGCTATAAATAGCGAAAAGAGAGATAACAGGGGGGAAGAAGAGGTATGAGAAAGTCAGATTCAACGTATTCTCAACAGGTATGATAAAGTCAGAGGCTCGGTAGGACTTTGCGGCCCTATGGCTACGTATTCTCAACAGGTATGAGAAAGTCAGAGTCAACGTAGTTCGGAGGACTACGGATAAAAGACAGGAAAGTGCTCGCCAAAGATTAGGGCCCTCGTGCCTACGTATATTTACTTAAAAGAAGTAAAGAATCAGAGCAGTCGTATTTCGGCCTACAGATGACTGAGAAGTTCTGGTAGACGATGCTAACATGCGCATTCTAGCAATTAGGCGTATTGCAGCTCGCTTGTGGAGTTTTAGGCGTTACCTGTTTGCGGTAGAATGGACGTAACATGTCCTTTTGAAAAGAGATAGTTTTCGCCATCAAGGCAAGATGCCACACTTGATTTGTTGGCAGTTATTTTTAAGGGTGAAATAGGTCCTCGGATAGTAACCCCTTGCGGGTAGTACCCAATTCTTTATCTCAAAGTTTTATTACGAAAGCGGTATGGCGAATATAGTCATGAATTCGTATTGAAAGACGAGTACCGAGACCACACACCCTACAGTGAGTATCCTAACACTCCGAGAGGAAGAATTCTGCACTCAATTCTCTCTCTTTAGTTCAATACAAAGAGAACTTCATTCTTTTATTAAAGATGTTTTGATCTTAAATGGTAAGTGTTTTACGACAGTGAACCCTAACGGTAATGTCAAGCACTCGGGATAGGAGAAGGCCTACGCCTAACCATTCCACAACCATCCATTTTTATTAAGAAAAGAGTTTGAAAATGCACTTGGTACAAGACCAAGGTTTTAAGAGAAAAGTTGTAAAAGAGAACAGGTGGTGAATTGGTTGACAGTTTGTTGAGAAAATCCGCTTGACGTTGGATCAAGGGTTTGACTTTTATTTGCGTGCAAAAACCGTGATGGAAGTGAGTTAGAAAAATGGCTCGACAATGAGTCGATGGTTTTAATTGAAAACGGGACCGGCTTGATGACGAGTCAAGGGTTAAGGTGTGAGAAACGATATTAGTCCTTTGGGGTGCTCCTAATATCGAGTCCACAATGAAGTGTGACAGTGTGTGTGATAGGTTAATGGAGAGTGGGGACGAGCACTCGACTTACAGAGGGGTGTTTGAAAATGGCTCGATGAAGAATCGAGAATTATTTTAAAAATGGTTATACTAGTCCCTGGGGGTGCTCCTAGAAGATAAGTCGCGGTCAAAGAAATACGAAATACGTACATCGGAAATGGGAGATGGGTACATGTAAATTACACGGGATTGTACGAAATAAAAGGTCTCATTGTCAGGTAGCCCAAGAGGAAGCCGTGTGTGTGCAATGTGTCCTAAGCTATGCCTTTGAGCAAAAGTCGGGCACAATTCCATGCTAGGGTTCCTGAAAATGTCCAATGATCCAACACTCGGACAAACAGCCAACAGTCCACCAATTTAGGGCTTTATGGTTTCGATAATTATTATGTGTTTTGAAAGAATGTACAAATGAGTATAAATATATATAAGATATGAATAATATACAAGATATATAACAATATATACAAGAATATTCACAATAATATATCAAAGTAAATGTCAATGAGTATATGAACAAGATAATATCGACTGAAAATAAAACAGTGGTATATTTGACTGGAAATAAAGTAGTTGTATATTGATAGAAAGTAAAGTTAGTCGTTAGTTTGTTAGTGAATTGAATCGGGACAAAATATAACGCTAAACCGTCGTAGCTCAACTTATGATGAAAGTCAAACTATAGGAGGTCGCGTGAATTGATATTCGTGCTAAGGACAATATAGAGAAATGATATTGAGGATCATTCTCCGATTAAATCGTGTCGCACAAACAAAAGAAGGGTGGGATCTCGTCTTAATCAAAAATTTGTGTTAATTAATCGAGAGAAACCTCTCACGATCCCAAAGTATAGAAAAATGATCCAAATGATCATTTTCTACAGATTTGAAACAATGAAGGTTATCAACCTTGAAAACAAACATTCGTGAATCGAAGACTTCATAGATCGAGAAAAATTAAATAAAAATCAAAAATGAAGAAGAAATTGAAAGAGAAAAGAAAGTGGTATCGAATAAATCATTATCTATCAATAATTTGACCGATAATAATTTTTGGAGGTCTCGTCATCGGCCGAATAAATGAAGAAAAATGAAAGTGAAACTAATTGAGAAAATATATTCAAAGCTAGCAATTTAAGAATTAGAAAATAAAATATTGAGAGATTTTGAAACCAATTATTAAAAACCTAGACAATTAAAATATAAAAAACTCTAGAAAAACTAATTTAGAAAAAATTGTCAAAAACTCTAGAAAACTAATTTAGAAAAAAATGTCAAAAACTCTAGAAAACTAATTTAGAAAATATAAGTTTTAAAAATCTATAACTAATTTAGAAAAAAAATAAGTTTTAAAATTTTTAACTAATTGAAAGAAATGTTAAAGGAAAAGTTAATGATGTAGGGTGCATAAGCTGAAGAGAAAAATAAGGGGTCATATGGGCTTTAACAAGCCCATCACCCTCCTCCATTAACCAAACTCGAATAGGGAAAAATATAAAGCTGGTGTGGAACAGAATGGGCTGAACCCAAACCACAACCCGGAAAACCTACGGTTAAAAACATAGAGGCCACGAACATCCATAGCTTGAAAGGAAAGGAATCATAATTTCCAAAACGTGTATCTCATTCATCTTATGGTCAAATGTTCAACGAAATTTAAAGGAACTATCCCTCCATTTTGGAATGGAACAACATAGTTGGAAAAGAGACAGAACAACAACATCACCAACATGAACCAAAACGGCCACAGAAAATCGAACTTGAATCGCTTGAGGAACACCTTACCATCATGTGATTCTCAGAAATCGAAGAAGAAACGACGCTCTACTCCCAACCTTTAAGTTCTTCTTTTTGTTGGATTCTTGATTCAGGTTCGTTTCAGAATTCACATTCCTTCGATTTGCATTTTGAACCTCTTATCTCTTCTTCTTCTCTGTCTTTTTGTGTTTCAGATCTGAACTTTTTGAAGTTATGGGTTGTTGAGGACAGTGAAGGTGCGTGAGGTTTTTCGTGGTATTTGGTATGAATGATTGGTGTTTCGAAAATGGTTGTCTTTAGGGGAAATTGAGGGAATGTTTGAGGGGGATTTGGTTGATACTATGTTTGCAGAAGGTGGTGGAGGGTTGGGAAGAAGATGAGGTTTTGTTTTGTGTTATTGTTGGATGGGTTTTTAAGAGAAACTATGAAGGATGTTGTTTTTGAATGAGGGATGAAGATGGAAGAGAGTTTGAAGAGGTGGACGAAGGTTTTCGTGTGATTGTAGGTCGTATCAAGATCTGTAGATGGCAAGGTGGATTTTATTGTTATTGCTTTCGGTTGTGGTCTTTGTTTCGCAGAAAAATTATGCAGATTTTGACAGGGATTTTTTCAGGAAAGTTGTTGTGCTGTAAATTCATTTTTTCAAATTGGAATTGCATAGCTTGGAAGTGGGTATTGTGTGGGATCGTTTTTTCATACGATTTGGTGATGGTGTTGTTGGGTGTTGTGGCTAGTCGAGTTGTACGACGATGGGGGGAGCATGGTTTTCTTTCTTTTAATTCTCTTTCTAACTTGTTGTAAAATGGACTATTTGTTGCACAATATTTTGAATTTGGACTTGCAACAAATAATGGACTTTATAAAAAAGTTTGAATCATGGGCCTTTCATTTTGGCAAAAAATGATATTGGGCTTCTATGGCAATAGGCTTGTGATATGGATTTGAAAAACAATAAAATTCTATTTTTCCTTGAATTTAGTCCTTAGCAACTTGAACTCTTCATTAGAACCAAACCAGAAATGTATTGAAATCTTGAATCAAATCCTTAAGAAATAACACCACATTCCGATTCTGTATTGAAATGGTCATGAATTGAATAGCGGACTGAACCTTGACTTCCTGAACTAGCTTGTACCATGAATTCCAAGATTCCTTTGACGTGGAACCTTGACCATCTCCTTCCATTGATGAATATTATCCCATTCATACAAAAGATAAGAAACCTTGAACTATTTTGCATTGCGTATCCACTGATACTCTCAAGAATTCTTGAAGAAAATAGACTTGATGCTTGATGAACTTTTGATAAAAGATTACAATGAACATAATTCAACCTCTCGCTTCCACTTGACTGACACAGGAACCACCTGAATCACCTCTAAATAGGGTAAACACCGATGACAAGAAAATCCTTTGATCCCCTGTCTAAGAAAACCAATGCAAAGTATGATTAATGAGATTATGACCTAATGGAGATGCAGATGAAGCAAAATCCAGTTAGGGTTAAAGCTAGGGCAAATTTTAGGGTGCAACAATGATGAATAGTGTTTTTTAGTTTTCGGGCTTTTTCGATTCGATCCATGTGATTTTGGGCTTTGTTTGTTGGATATTTGATATTATAAATATGTATCTCTTATATGTTTGGTGTGTGACAATCTTAGAGTTTTCACCAACAAGGAAGACCAAGGGTTTAAAGGTATAGCATAAGGTTTCAACTATGCACAAAGAAAACCTTGGATTACACTGTGGGTTTGAGTGATTCATATATTGAGAGTTGGAGAGGTAGGGAAACACTTAGGTAGAAAATTGGATTGTTCTTGGGCACCTTCAGGGTTGTTCTTAGGAACCTGAAGGCGAAGACTATTTTCTTGTAACTCATCTGTAATCTCTTGTAACAACTTTCTAAGTATAGTAAATGGGAGAGTTGCTCTCTCCCCCAGAGTATATCGTTTGATCGAACTGAGTAAACAAACCTTCTATTTTTTCTTGCTTTATTTTGTTATATTATCTGTGTACAGATTACTGTTGCTGAAGACCATTTATTTTGGTTGCTATTGTTGTTTGCCTCACAAATTGATATTTAATTTTGTCGTAATTCACAACGAGATTCACAACACTAGGTATAACAGAAATCAGAAGAAATGAATCATAGCATCTTAAAAATTGATAAAAATTTCTTTTCGTGTGTTATATGTTGTTTGCTTAAACTAACACATAATCTTTTAACCTTTTATAAGCATTAAATGTTGTTTTACGTCCTTAAAGAAACTCAAAATTTTAAGTACTATATGTCTTGTTCGAAGTCCACAACAATTAATAATGGGTAAAATTCCTAATACATAAAAATGAATCTCATTTTGTGTTCTCAGTATTCTACAAACAAGTGTAAGTTTAAAACATTTTGAAAATTGCAATTGTTAAAAGTGATCACGGTGGGAGTTTTAAAAACAAACTTTTGGAAAAATATATGAACAAAAGGAAATTTATCAAGATTTTTTGTGTCCTAGAACTCAAGAGAAAATAGAGTTGTAGAAAGGAAATATAGATCTGTTAAAGTGATGGCCATAACCATGATCAAAGAGAAAAATGTTGCTAAGCACATATGGGTATAGCACTTATACAAATATATGTTGAATATTTTTTGTGCTACTAACAAATCTCATGTGCAAAGAATTTTTCCTTGGTTTACAAATTGGTCAATTAGAGGAAGGCTTAATTAAAAAAAATTAACCTAAGAAATTTGAAAATAAATCTAAAATTGTACATCAACATGGATGAAGAAGGAATTTATTGCAGCATCAAAGGAAAATTGTCAAATAAAAAATAGCTTTCCAAAGATTTTCTAAAGAGAAATGATTTCATGTTTGAAGCATTGTTTGTTTTTTGAAGAAATCTCATTAAGAAAGATATTCCATAAATTTTGCTCGTATCAAAAAATTTAGAGATCTTTATAAGAAATAAAATTGGTTTTGGTTCCAGAAAGAAACAAGGGGAAGTATCCTTATAAATGTTACTTTTTGTTTGGTAAGAAGTAAGTCACTTGGTTGAGAATGAGATTGAAAAATCTGCCTATTCTTCTAATAATAAGTGATAAATTATCATTTTAATTTATTTTCATAACTAATTGTGTTTTTAAGTGTGTGCATGTTAGCTTGGAAATTCTCAGCGTGCAGAGTTCGACCAAAAGGATACGACACTAAGATGATACTTAGTGAAAATGAGGACACATGGTGACGTGTGCGACAAGCTCAACGTCCAACCACAAATTTCGAGTTCGGCACATTTTGGCATTTAGATTTAACTTAGCATTTCTTTTTCCAAATGTTGAGAGTGATTTTCTTAGGATTTAACAAGTTGAGTCATCAGTTATGACAATTGAGAGGAAGTAAAAGGATTAGATTGAATAACTAATTTTAATCTTATCTGAACGTTAAAGACACATAGAAACTTGGCAGAAGATTGGAAAATTCATAGGAGATTACGTGTCGCACAATAGGGAAATAATTGTTGTAGACATTTCACTACAACAAATAACGCTTTTTATGACGAATCTAACACCTCGAACAATAGAAAAACGAGGGTATATGTACTGGGAGCGCCAAGTTTCATTTAAAAAAAATAAACAACCATTTACCTCGGTTTATAAGAAAAGCGATGGAATATAGCTATAAGGGTGCTCGCTTCGACGCCTTTCCAAGTTCCATTTTTATCATTGTTATTTTTATTTTATATTAGTATTTACCTCGGCTACATAATCCAAATGAGAGGTAATGTATTTTGAATTAATCAATTTCAAAAATGCTATTTTCAAAATCTTATTTTACTTTTTTATTTGATATGTTCAAATCCCACGGTTATACAAAAAAAAAACAGACGTTATATATATTTTTTAATTGAATTCTCAAAATATGCCACTATTGTGTTTTTTATATTTTATATTTATAATTAATATTGTCATGTCGTATTTTATATAAAACCGATGTGACACATTTATTGCATGAGATACTTCAGACTACAATCTACCTAGTTTCTAGCTTTTCACTCACCTATCAAAGCTCAAGCGTCATTTCGTCGCTCTCATTTCGCAAAAAAAACCTAGGTGATTTTCTAGTTGATATTCATCAAAACTCTTCCAGCATATATTCATCAAACATCATTTTCGTAACAGGTTTGTTCTTCACTGAAATGAGTTATATACCACTTTGTTTTTCACTGATCATTTTGTCTATGGTTTTATGTTATTTTGTCTTTTGACCATTTTGTTTCTACGATTTTCCAATTGTTTTTTATTGAAGCGTTAGTTAGTGTAGTTTCTCTTGATCATTTTGAGATTTATTTAGATAGTCATTTCGTCATCAGATATCATTTTTGCAGCAGGGTTGTTCTTCATTGAAACGAGTTATATATCACTGAAACAAGCTATATATATCACCAAAATGAGTTTATATCCTTTTGTTTTTCACTGTTTGTCTCTTGATCATTTTGTTTCTACATATTTATCTCTTGATAGTCATGGTCGATTTGACAAGAACCTCTCATACAACATCAGCTGCAACATTTGTTAATACAAATTGTAGAAGAAAAAGTAGAGGTGCCATGATGTATACCAAGGTGAAAAAACCCTAAGAAACTGGTGTTCGCTACCCAGTACAGTTGATGTTGCATCCCACAGAGCTTATGGTGAACACACTGACGATTTTATAGGTTACATTGTATTACAAGGTAGAATTAAAGTGAGCATTTTGATAGACAATTGACACGATGTTGAAGAGAAATTGAAAGACGCCATATGGGAAGATGTTCAGGTACTTTATGATTTGTTTGCAAGTATATATGATCATTGTTACTAATAATATCCCTATTATGTAAACATAGGATGTGTTCATTATTACTACTAACATCTCTATTATATAAACATATGATTTGTTCATTGTTAGTCCAGATGATGATATTGTGAAAAAGAAGATGCTTACATGTTGTGGTGAGCATTTGAGGGGCTTTAAGACATGGAAAAGATAAAGAAAAACCTCCATACGATGTGTATTCATTTATTGATCAAGATGTTTGGTAGAAATTGTAGAGTCTCACACCACTCCTACCTTCTTGGCAAGGAGACAAAAAGGAAAGGAAAATCGAGCTAGGAATATCTACCCACATAGATTGTCTCATGGAAGATATCGAAAACTTGAAAAGACGATGAACAAAGAAAAAAGAAAACAAAGGCAGGAAGAGTTTGGAGGTTCTATAAGTCTTGATCGCATTCCATCTCCACCATCACGCCACGAGAAATAGAAGAGTGCACGTTAAAGAAAATACTGAGTTTACATCAGATGCTATATGCAGAGTGGCTCAAAGGATTTTAAGTAGATACTTTTTTTAATAAAATTTATTTTAGTTAAATCAATTCATTGAAGATGACATTTCATATGTGTTGTAGGATGATCTAGTTGAACAAACCAAAGTTAGCCTCTTCACTTCACAAGATCGTCATGACATCTTGGTAGAAGTGATTGGAACCGAGGAGCATCCTGGGCGGATCAGTGGTCTTAGAAGAGGTGTTGGCTTCAAGACATTTTTTGGACCATATAAATCATCTAGTGGGAAAAATCATAAGAGGGGGATTAAAGAGATTGTTGCTATTGAGTTAGAGAAGGAAAGGGAGAAGCAGGATAGGAAGTTGAAGGAGGATAGGAAGAAGTTTGAGGAGGAGAGGAAGAGCTGGAGGAAAGAGCAAGATAGGAAGTTGGAGGAGGATATGAAGAAGTTTAAGGAGAAGAACAAAAGGTGGAGGAAGGAGAAGGATAGGAAGTTGGAGGAGGAGAGGGAGAGGTTGTTGTAGATGGAGCGGGAGAGTGTTAAGAAGAAGCAGAAGGAGCAAAAGAGGATGACTAAGGAGAAGGTTTTCGAGAAGTGTACCCGCGATGTGCTTGAGGTATAACCTGTATGTTGTTGTTATTTTGTTTGTGTATTTTAATTTTGGATTGTCTTTATGTTGTTTTTATGATGCAGAAATTGAATTTGTTGGGTGTATTAAGCTAAACAAATTCAAATCAGTTGAAAATTTGAGAGAATGGAGTTCAGAAAGTTACAGGTGGTACAAGCGCGAAAGATAGTTTTTCTGCCAACCAGGGTAGTATTGAACCCACACCGTCAAAAGTAGATGACATTGAGAGAATAGGAATGATCATTTATAATATTATAGACCCACTCTTGGGTATTAAATTAAGTCATGATCCAGATCAGTTATTCTCATTTTCTAGAATTTCTATCCATGAAATTTTGTCGAGAAATGTGTACCTAAACAATTCCGTATTAAAATTTTGGCCCTCGTAGGTATAGTTTTATGTTGATATCTATTTATATTCATATGTTCTTCTAATTGTTAATGCAGTGGACATTGGCAACTAATTGTTATATGTCCCAATAAAAATACTATAGTTATGTTTTGCTCATTGCACTCTGAACTTCCCGAAGAAGCGCTTAACGCTTTGAATGGCTAAGTGGTATGATTTTTAACTTTAGAGTTGAATGGTTTTTATTCATGTTTAATTTTAACCGACATATGTAGAGCGATGGAGGAGTATAATGCACTCAAACATAATGTACTTGGTAAAAGGCCAGTCTATGTTTCCCCAAAAGTAAGTATATTACTTGTGCATTTATTGACATTATATTACTTGTGTGATATAAATATATGAAAATTATTTGTAGTGGAGAAAACAAACTGACAACCTTTCATGTGGATACGATGTTATGAGATATATGCTCTATATTGTCTCCACAGGCATTAGGGATATATGTATGAAGCATAAGGTATTAACTTAATCCATATCATCTTAAGTTCATGTTGTTGTTGTTAGCTTATCATAATTTGATTTTTGCTCTAATTATAAGATTTTAACAACTAAACACTATACCTAAAAGAAGATATGGATCACATCCGGTCACATTGGGCCAGAGTCTTTTTATCTTGTTATGATTCTCTAAAACAATAGTTTTTTCTTGGTTGTAAATGTGTAAATTTCCTTAATTTATTTTGTGCACATATGTAAATGTGTGTATTCTGTCCCGATGATAAGAACAATGTAAATTTCTAACCTTGGTTTAAATTATATGATATATTCCAATTCTGTCGCATATTTTGTTGTTTTTGTGTTAAAAATGATACATGTAGGTGAAACTAAGATTTAAAACAATTTAAATATAATATTCATTGGTTAATAGATTTATAATGGTATGATACAAGCCAGTGAAAATGATACAGACCAGTGAAAATGCTATAGGAAGTGAAAATGATATAGGCAAAAATGAGATTTTATCCCTCGATTATTACTTAAAACCGAGATAAATGAATACCTTATTACCTCGGTCTTTAAATACACCCGATAGGTATATGGCGCACACGACAAAATTTAGAAAATAAAAAATTGCGATGAAGATCAAACTCATGAACTTTTAATTTATAACCTCCGTTTTAGAAACACCGAGGTGACAAGCGATTGCTTTTCATGTCACATTTTGTTACCTTGGTTGTGTGCCTGAGGTTAAATGCATTTTGCAGGTGACGTTAGATGTGTTATTTGTAGAAGTGTTTATTTTCACAATAATATATATAGTTGTTCTAGCGTTAGGAATCAGGTGGCAATATCATTACAAAAACTCTATAGAACTCAAAGTACCCAAGTCAGAGCGAGGAATGAGTTTGTGAGAAAATGTATGATTATGTACACCAATTTTTCTTTACTTAATTGAAGTACCTTTTATTTTTCATTTACTTAGTCTCAAAGTTATTACTTTTCCAGTTTACTTAAGATTTCGACACAGTCAAAACCACCAATTTCTTTTCTTATTATGTTTACTTTTATTTATTGCATTAAACATTTAGTTTTAATGTATAGTAACAGTCGAGCGATCATTCAAAACTTCTTAGGATTTTCTAACTTGATCCTACAAGAAATCATTCAAAACTAAGAAATTGTTTACCAAAAACACGGGTTAACAATTCCTAAAAGAAAAAGGGTGAAATACTTAAAAGAGAAGTATATAATGAAAATTGGCACAAAGTTCTTATCAAGCTAAAAATTCAAAATTTGTGACTGTACTCAATAGTCACACACCATAAGAAGGTTATGGATCCAAGGGATTCTAATCTCCAAGACAATGGGGTCTTAGTGCAAAGCGATCATGTTGGAAAAGCATACCAGGCTTCAACGCAATAAACCTCTCAACAAACATGCTCATTAGGGGGATAAGTACAATCTTTTGTCCTGCTTAAATATCCATATAAGCCCTTATATTTTATCAGGCAACTCGTTATTTTTGTGATCTATTATTTATTATGATGTATGTGCTTGTGTTATCTTTCACGAATTTTTGATTATGCCAGGGGGAGTATATTATATGAGGGAATAAAGTATAAACTCTTTATTTGTGAGGAGGAGTTCAATCACTCCAAACATTTATCCACCTTTTTCTATTTATCACCTCCCTGAGATATACGTTTTCATCATTAAGATAAGAGGAAAATGTGAATCTATTTGCTTTAAGGTAAAACCATCAATTGATTTTGATGATGACAACTGATGAAGTAGCAGTATTTGAAGATAACAACTCCATTAATCAAACGGCTTATGGATCTTGAGAATTATCTGTGACAGTGGGAGTTAATTTCAACTGTCAAAAAGATCTTTGATGATGACACTTGATCAACAAAATATTTCAAGCCTCATATGTCAGAAGATTCAAGTTTTAGTTGAAGTGGTAGAGTCTTTTTTTTTTTTTTTTGTAATTTAGTTTCGCGCTCCTAAGTGGTTTTGTTGGATTGTGCACGTGATGTGTGGTTGTGACTTTAAATTCATATTTTCGTTATTTACTTTGTATTTTCATCGCATTTAGTTTTATGTCCCCCGATTTATAAGATTTATGTAATTCAATATATTTTCTGCGATGCGGGTTATATTCATATTTAATTTTTGACCCGCCTCAAATTAAATTACCTTAAAAAGTATGTAATCTTTGAGAAACAAAAGACATGAAATTATTCATTAAAACAAAGTTTCTTCTTCTTCTTTTTTTTTTTAATTCTTTTTTATTCTTTTTCTTTTTCGTCGAAAAGTTCTTATTCTATTTTATAAAACTATTTACAATTTTTCAAATATTACATCAGATATCGCATAATAAAATTATATAAGCTTCTCTTCACTAAAATACTTCTAATTTTTTAATTCGTTTACAAAAAATAAATACTATGATATAAAATAAATTGATTCTCTCTTCCAAAAGATAATAATGTAAAATCTTCTATAATTATTAATAAATTTAATATTGTTTTTCTTCCATTGTGGGCGTTGTTTATGAGTTTTTGCACAGATTAAATTATTCAATAAAATAGTTTTAAAAAATGTATATTAAACTAATATTATTAGTTATTGATATGTTTTTCATTATATATTATAAATTGAAAATGAAACAGAATACTTGAGAATAGGGCATATAGTTTTTATGAGATGATATAACTTCAATTTTTAAAATTAAATATAAATTCAGAAGTGAGAGTTTTTTATTTTTTTTACTAAAATGATATTTATTTTATAATGGAGAGCATTATTAATTTTTATTTTTTTATTAAAATGGTATTTATTTTAAAATTGTGGATAATATATATATATATATATATATATATATATATATATATATATATATATATATATATATATATATATATATATATATATATATATATATATATATATATATATATATATATATATATATATATATATATATATATATATATATATATATATATATATATATATATATATATATATATATATATATATATATATATATATATATATATATATATATATATATATATATATATATATATATATATATATATATATATATATATATATATATATATATATATATATATATATATATATATATATATATATATATATATATATATATATATATATATATATATATATATATATATATATATATATATATATATATATATATATATATATATATATATATATATATATATATATATATATATATATATATATATATATATATATATATATATATATATATATATATATATATATATATATATATATATCAATTTCAATCAACGAGGTCTTTTACTTCGTATCACCAACATATATTTCAATTTGAAGCATTATTTTTAAACCAAAAAGTAAAATAAATTACTCAAATGCTTTAGTGGTGAAAGACTATATAGAATTTGATTGAGGCAGATACTGTGAATCTGTGATTGTTTGTTTTTGCTTGTTTTCTTCACCTGGAGATAGATTGCATACATAGGATATTTGATTAATTAATCAATCATGGAAGCTGCAAACCATGAATGTATGGAGGGAGAAAACCCGACAGTGGTGATACTAAGATCGTTTACAGATAAGACAGTGGACATTGTTTTCTTTTTCTTTGAAAGAGTAAGACAATAGACAATGTTTGTACCTGTCACATGGCTAGAGGATTCTGATCGCCAATTTGGTAGGGTTACCTTGTCACTCGCAAATTGCCCATAAGCCAACAAATTTTGGAGGGCTAATTAAAGGCTATGCTAGTGAACAAATCACACAGTGAATGAATATGCAGTCAAATATATATATATATATATATATATATATATATATATATATATATATATATATATATATATATATATATATATATATATATATATATATATATAATGATAGCAACAATAACAATTAAAAACTTACACACACAATCATAAAATTAGAGTTGTAAATATAATGGTGACGACGAACTCATGGATGATTCTTATTATTATTAAATTGTTCATTATGTATTGATTTGTTAGAAAAAAGTTCGATATATAAATTACAATTTAATAAATTTCTCTTAGGAGTTAGCTATTTCATAAGTGTAGGCACTGAAACCCATAATAAGTCCATCTCGAACAGGGATAAAAATCTGAGAGCAGGGACGAGAATCTCAACCTTAGTCGAGGACATTTTCTAGTGACATTGATGACTTACTCCGTCCCCCCTAGATTAGGATAGATAACGAGAAGTCTAATTAGTTACACCAACTCCCTTCGAATAGGACGGGTGACGACAAAGCTTAGTAGTTATGTCAGGTCTCAGTGGCTGGGACGTGTAACGACAAAGCTTCCTAGTTATGCCAGTTCCCACCAAAAAGGATGGATGACAATGAGTTCCAAAGGTTGTGACGTTTCCTTCCCAAGGAAAAAGACCTATGTAAGACAATACAAATGAGGTGAGTCCTTATTAAAGGGAAAAAATAAATCGAAACATAACAAGATGCCTTTTATACAGGACAAAGTCGTGAGGATTCTCACATCTAAGAAAGACAACACCTCGTAGATGCAGTGACCAGAAGTCACATGCTTACTCAAAGCTAAGAAACAGAGTCAAGACTGATCCCGTTGGTAACAGGAAGCCTGTGAAGAATGTTGAACAAAATACGACGAGCATAAAGATATCAGACAAGGAAAGGTAATCAAATAAATAATGTTGTTCATATATATTACAGGGAAACATCAAGATATAACACCCAATTCATGTTATACATAAACATAAAATCATGTGTCACTGCCTTAGGAATGAGCATCGTCATTATCCACCAAGGCTTCATTCCATACCACCTTCTGATGGTCGACCGCTTTGTTGGCCAATTCTCCTTCATAGAAATCCCTCTCCTTTTCTCCTTTATAGAAATCCCGTTCCTTTTCCCAATAATTCTTCTCTTCTGAAGAGCCTGCAGAACCTTGTTAGTGTGATATTTCAGCGTCGCGACACCAGAGGCATTCTCTTTGCAAAACTTATTATCTTCCTCCAGGGGAAATTGAAGCTCGAAAATCCTGGAAGCAATTGAAGAATGACTCTCATGAACCTCTGCCTCCTCCTAAAGAGACTTCAGCTTGTCTACTTCTTCCTGAAGAGCCAACACTTTCTTCTAGGAGTGGGGTTTCTTGGAATCCTTCAAGGATTCTATTTCATTGGAAGGATTTTCCATGGATAGAACATCACCTCGTCCAACAATAGACAAGGAAAAATAATCAAGCCATCTAATAAGCATAAAAAGTTTCCTCATAGAAGAGTTTCATCTTTTCCTTCTCGTGAGATATGCAAGATCATCCTCAGAGATTGAAGCAAGTACTTATTGAGATGTTTGGGAAATCCAGGATAATAGAATAGCTAGAAACTTCGACAAAGGTGTAGATGACCTGACATTGGTTGGGGCAAGTCCGGCAGAAGCACCCTTGGACAACCGAGCCTCCTTATCCAGACTTTCTTCTTGTGGAAGGCTATGGTCCTGATCCTGGACCCTCTTATTATTGACAATGGGAGACTAAGCCCGAACTTCAACCCCTACGGTAGCAGTCCCAACAGAAGGCTGATATTGACCAAAAGAGAACGATGGATTTTTTATTGTGGTAGGAATGTCAGACCAATCAGAGGGGGGGGGGGGGTTAGGGCCTTGAGTCGGGGAAGTTCTAGTGTTATCCTTAGCTTCCAGTTCTTTGGATAAATCAATATTTTCATCATGGAAGACATATTATTTGCATAAACAAGAATCAACCATTTTTTAAAAAATTGCAATGAGGGGATGACTTTTTATCCTCACCAAAAATCTATTTTCTTTCCACACTACTGGTCGTTCCGATAATAACACCGATATTCATCAACTACTTCCTCTTTATGGAAACCTTTCCTCAGAGGACGAAACTCTTCTTCATAACCCAGAACCTCATAGAAAGCATATAGGTCTTCATTCATCTTAATTTCTGTAGGAGTAAGAGAATCTAAGGGGACATAATACTTATGAGACTCGTGTTTGAAATGAACCCAAGCCCAACAATTTCGAAACCTACATGTACATTTACTCAAAGATAAGTCCTGGAAGCCAACGGGGAGAGGTAGTTTGGTGGGAACATGGTAGAAGGAGGAGTGAGCTCCGAAAGTATGGAGTTTTACCAACACAGAGTGATCCCGAAAATCGTTCAAGTTCTCAACGTAAGCATTAAACTGGGGAATTTCCTAGCGTAGTGTGATGAGCCCCTGAGCCTGATTATTGTTCAATAAAGTGTGGACCAGGACAAAAGGTGGAAAAATAATTAGTATGAGAGCTTCAAAAGCTAGTAATTAGCCTAGAGACGAAAATCCTTTATCAAAGCCCAAGCATTTGGATGAAGTTGTGAGGGGGAAATCTTTAAGAACCTTAACACCTCCTTTCAAATTTCAATCAAGGGCGGCCAAAAAATTAATCCAAGTAAATAGCCACTCATAGAAAAATATATAACATTCCTCAAAGCTGCTACAAGTCCTTTTTCCGGACTCCACGTGAAGAACAAACAATTAGAAGGACAAACCACTTATATGTTAGTCTCCCTCACAACCGCAGGATTATCTAAAGCATAGAGGGTTCCCAATATTTCAAAATCTACCAAGTTATATTTGCTCACACAAGTCAGATCCATGAAATCGGTACTTCTTTGGGGTATCTCATCAACCTGAAAGATATATGATGGCATGTGCCAATCGATATTAGCAGACTGGGTTACAAGCATGAGATGGTCCCTAATCTTAGCCTCACTTGGATCTCAGCCAAAGCTGTGTGTTTCTTCCCTTTTCAAATCACTAATCTACACCTCTAGTGAAGTGAAAATAGAAAAGGCTAAATTCTCGGCAGTTATAAAGGGATCAAGTGCATAACGAACTGCGCGATCACTTCTGACGTCGTTGTCAGAAAGAAGAGCACTGAAGGAAGATTCAAGAGAATCACTAGAAGACCTCCTCGACTCAAAACTATCAGATACATTTATAAAAATAAGGGTAGAATGGCTAGTAATTGTATGGTTGGAATCTAAACTAGCAAGGGATTTTGTTCTAATGAAGGGAGAGGAACCACTATCCCAAAATAACTAGACATGTCTATAGATTGATCATTTATATGGGCCATAACTAAAGTAAATACCGAAAATGAGGAAATAAACTCAAGGAAAGAATGTTACCTGTAGATAATGGAGGTAGATGAAGAGAGTAGATGTTAAATTCAAAGTGAAAAATCTTTATTCCAAAGAAAGAAAATACCAAGCAAAGGCTTTTGAATAGAAAAGAAATTTCTTTCACAACAGGGGAAGTTGACTTTCAAGAATGGCGAAAATTCACCCTAAGAATTAGGAAACTCTTATATGTGCGAAACAAACACCGGGTAATATCAAAAAGAAGATGTAAAGTAAAAAAATCAACGGTCAAATTTCACCTCAAGAATACAAGCAAACTCAAGTGCACTCAAATTCCCTAGAGATAAACATCATTCCCTAACCTACAAGCCTAAAGCCATATGCCTAAAAATCAGCAAAAACGTCTCAAAGGCGGGAAGGGTATTGAATGTGTTTATTTCCCACTACTTTTGAAATTACCTCTTAAACTTTCTAGTTTTCTTAATGGCCTTCTTTAATAAAGAAATATCAACCGCAACTTTGAAAGACTTCACGACTGATCAAACACCCGGCAAGCCTCGGGGCAACTGTTTTAGGTCGGCCAAAAACTCAATATGGGTAAGATCCAAATATCAAGCCTGAGAATGCAAAGCTCGTGTAATAATTATACATCATATATAATTGACACATGTGACATGCAAGGTAAAAAAATTTGATCTCCTACTTCCACTTTACATATTTTGGACTTTGTAACTGACTTGAGTGTTGGAGTGTTAACCTTGTAGGTTCGCCTCTACGCTGGAGTATCGAAGATTTATATCATTGTATCGGAAGTCCATCATCATTAATCAATCAAAATTTTGGTTCCAATACATAACACTTCTCAATTGTATTTTGGTTTAATACCCTTTTAGTCCCGTATCTTAACCTTGAGATTCATTTGGCCCCTTAATTTAAAAAAGGTCCATATTGGTCCCTTAACTCTTTCAAATGTATCATGTTAGTCATTTTCTTTAAATTAATGATGAATTTAGCTATTGATTTTTCTAGCACTAATTAGATGAAAATGACTAACATGATACAATTTAAAGAATTAAGGGACCAGTATGAACATTTTTTAAGTTAAGGAATCAAAATGAACCACAAGATTAATATACGGGACCAAAAAAAGATACTAATCTTTATATTTTTCTACTTACAAGTTTATATGAATTTTGTAGTAATTTTTACAATTTATACAAAAGAGATGTATCCTTATGTATTAAAATTTTTATCATCACACAAAATAAAGAGATTGGATGGAAAAGAATTTAGATTAAATGTGAGATGTAATTTTTATGGAGGAAATTATCATAATGGACATTGTGACTGCTATAGATAAATAAGAGAAGCTAATGACTGAAATTGAGTTAGAAATTTTTTTTTGAATGAATTTCTGAGATCTAATAAAATTTTATTTGATAAATTTGAAACTCTTTGTAATGACTTTATAGAGATGACTTTTTTGTTTGAGAAGATGTTGGTTGAGATGGAAATGGAGCAACATGTCTGTTGTGAATCTTGTTGTAAATTACGACAAAATTCAATATCAATTTGTGAGGCAAACAAAAATAGCAACCAAAATAAATGGTCTTCAGTAATAATAATCCTTACACAGATAATATAACAAAATAAGGCAAAAAAAATTGAAGGTTTGTGTGAGACATTGGATCGAACTCTAGTGTGGTCGAAGTCTGTTCGCAAGTAATGCGTGTTGTAGTCGAAGTTTGTTCTAACATGCATGAGTAAATATTGCTAAGGTTGTTAGCATGAGTAAATATTGCTAAGGTTGTTAGCATGAGTAAATATTGCTAAGGTTGTTAGCATGAGTAAATATTGCTAAGGTTGTTAGCATGTTGAATTGGGTCTTGCTTATAAGTCCAATTGTTTAAGTTAGCTTGTACCCTAAGTTAGCTTGTAATGGGTAATTGTTAAAAAGCCCATTAGGTTAGTGTGCTATTTTATTATAAATAGGATGCTAGTATCTCAATCTTGAGAATAAGGAAAAATAGGAAGATAAAATCCTAATTTCAAGGGAGAGAGGTTATTTTGTTATTCTTGTATACTTGTAATCTTGTTCTAAGAGAAAGGAAAGAATAGCAGTTTAATAACCAATCCTTGTTGTTCCTTGTTGTTTTACCTTGTTTTCTTTGTTAACCCTAACCCTTGTGAGTTTCTTGATCATTAAGAAACTGTTTATACTTTGTTTAAAGGTATCTGATTCACAACAAATTGGTGCGGTGAGCGTGGAGAAGATGCCTTCAACAAAGTATGAGATTGAAAAGTTCACCGGAGTGAACGACTTCGGTCTGTGGCGCTTGAAGATGAAAGCCCTATTGGTTCAACAGGGTTGTTTGGAAGCGTTGAAGGGTGAGGCAGCCATAGACGCTGCGTTAACGGCAAAAGAAAAGACGGGCATGATCGAGAAAGCCCATAACGCAATATTATTGAGCCTTGGTGATAAGGTTCTTCGACAGGTATCAAAGGAGACTACAACATCGGGATTATGGGTGAAACTTGAAAGTTTGTACATGACCAAATCTCTGGTGAATCGACTCTACCTGAAGCAAGCTTTATATTCATTCAAGATGAGTGAAGACAAAGTGTTGGCTGAGCAGTTGGATATGTTCAACAAGCTGATTCTTGATCTTGAAAATATTGATGTGAAGATCGATGATGAAGATCAAGCACTATTGCTGCTGTGTGCTTTGCCCAGAACACATGCTCACTTAAAAGAAACTCTCTTGTATGGAAGGGAGTCCCTGACCTTTGAAGAAGTTCAATCATCCTTGTATTCTAAGGACTTGAACGAACGAAAGGAGCATAAACCTTCGACGGTGGGCGAAGTTTTGGCCGTTAAGGGAAAATTCTTGCGAAAGGATGGTAAGTTCGACAAGAAAAAAGGTAAAAGTCAACACAAGTCTTATAGTGGCGAAACATCTAGTATTCGATGTTACCGCTGTAAGAAGGAGGGTCACATAAGAAAGTTGTGCCCTGAACGCCTGAAAGATCATGGAGGTAATGGCAATGCAGCCATTGTTCAAGATGACTTCGACTCGTCTGATGTTCTTGTGGTTTCAAGTGGCGACTCGAGGAAAGAGTGGATTATGGATTCAGGTTGCACTTGGCACATGACTCCAAACAGAGAATTGTTCGAGGAGCTATGTGATCAAGATGGTGGATCTGTGCTGTTAGGAAACAACAAATCTTGCAAAATTGCAGGTATTGGATCTGTGAGATTCAAGCTCCATGATGAGTCAATAAGGTTATTGACTGAAGTCAGGTACGTACCTGACTTGAAGAGAAATTTGATTTCTCTTGGTGAATTCGACAGAAAAGGATATGTTTTTCAAGGAGAGAAAAGTATCCTAAGAGTCATGAAGGGGTCGAAGGAAGTCTTGAGAGGCGTGAAGAAACAAGGCTTGTATACCCTTGAGGCTGAGGTTGTAAGTAGTTCGATAAATGTTGCATCCACGAAATCTATATCGAAGACAGAATTATGGCACATGAGATTGGGCCATGTCAGCGAAAGAGGCCTGGTCGAATTGGGGAAGCAGAACCTGCTAGGAGGTGACAAAGTCGAAAAGTTGGAATTTTGTGAATCTTGTGTATTTGGTAAATCCTGTAGGGCGAAGTTTAACAAAGGCAAGCAAAGAACACATGGATCTCTGGATTACATTCATGCTGATCTTTGGGGGCCTGCAAGGAATCCTTCACACTCAGGTGCAAGGTATTTTCTATCCATCGTTGATGACTATTCCAGAAAACTATGGGTATTCATTCAAAAGACGAAGGATGAAACGTTTGAGAATTTCAAAAGTTGGAAGATTCTAGTCGAAACTCAGACTGGCAGAAAGGTTAAGAGGTTGAGAACCGACAATGGCCTTGAATTCTGCAACGAAGCGTTCAACAGTTACTGTGTTGAGTCTGGGATTGCAAGGCATAAGACTGTAGCAGGTACTCCTCAACAAAATGGCTTAGCTGAGAGATTCAATCGAACAATCCTTGAAAGGGTTAGATGCATGTTGGTTAGTGCTGGATTGAAGAAGGTGTTTTGGGTGGAAGCTGTTTCGACAGCAGCTTACCTGATAAATAGATGTCCCTCGACTGCCTTGGGAGTGAAGACACCTGAAGAAGTTTGGTCGGGACATCCACTTAGTCTCAACAAACTGAGAGTATTTGGCTGTGTGGCCTATGCTCATATTAGGCAAGACAAGGTCAAACCTAGAGCTCTGAAATGCATGTTCATGGGATACCCTGAAGGAGTCAAAGCTTATAGGCTATGGTGCCTAGAGCCAGGTCACAGGAGGTGTATCACCAGTCGAGATGTAGTTTTCAACGAAGAAGAGATGGCTTTCAAGAAAACTGATGATGCTGACGAAGAGCTGGAACAAGGAGAGATTCCTGTTGAGGTAGAGCATGTTGATGTTGAATTGCTTACCCCAGATGAAGTCGAAGAAGACACAAAAGATGTTATCGAAGATGAGGAGACTGATAATGACTACCTGCTAGTAAGAGACAGGTCGAGGAGAGTCATCAAGCCACCTCAGAGACTTGGGTATGCAGATCTTATAGCTTATGCCTTAATCTCTGCAAGTGAGGTTCTAGACGAAGAACCTAGAGACTATAAGGAAGTTATGAGGAATCAAAAGAAGACAAATTGGTCTTTGATGTATGTTATGGTCTGTACTAGACCCGACATAGCATATGCAGTAAGTCTTGTAAGCAGGTACATGGCGAATCCTGGAAAGGCTCACTGGCAAGCATTGAAGTGGATTTTAAGGTACATAAATGGGTCTCTAAATAGAGTCCTAATTTATGGTGGAGCCTTAGGTGAAGATAGTAAAGCAGCAATCGATGGATATGTCGACTCTGATTATGCAGGTTGTATGGATTCCAGAAAATCTATCTTTGGATATGTGTTCACTATGTTTGGGACAACAATCAGTTGGAAAGCAACACTTCAGAAGGTCATTCCCCTATCAACCACTGAAGCGGAGTATATTGCCCTAACTGAAGCTGTGAAGGAAGCATTGTGGCTTGAAGGTTTTGCAAAGGAGCTAAAACTTCAAGGTCGAGTTATCACTGTTAAATATGATAGTCAAAGTGCAATACACCTGTCGAAGAATTCAGCCTATCATGAGCGAACCAAACACATTGATGTGAGGCTGCATTTCATCAGAGGGGTAATCGAGCGTGGAGAAGTCCAAGTGCTGAAAGTTTCGACAGATCATAATGTTGCTGATATGATCACCAAGACATTGCCCAATTGCAAGTTTTTCCACTGTATGCAGTTAATAAATCTGCATGAAGAAAGCTAGTTTCTTGATGTTATAGAGTTAGATCCAAGGTGGAGATTTGTGAGACATTGGATCAAACTCTAGTGTGGTCGAAGTCTGTTCACAAGTAATGCGTGTTGTAGTCGAAGTTTGTTCTAACATGCATGAGTAAATATTGCTAAGGTTGTTAGCATGAGTAAATATTGCTAAGGTTGTTAGCATGAGTAAATATTGCTAAGGTTGTTAGCATGAGTAAATATTGCTAAGGTTGTTAGCATGAGTAAATATTGCTAGGGTTGTTAGCATGTTGAATTGGGTCTTGCTTGTAAGTCCAATTGTTTAAGTTAGCTTGTACCCTAAGTTAGCTTGTAATGGGTAATTGTTAAAAAGCCCATTAGGTTAGTGTGCTATTTTATTATAAATAGGATGCTAGTTTCTCAATCTTGAGAATAAGGAAAAATAGGAAGATAAAATCCTAATTTCAAGGGAGAGAGGTTATTTTGTTATTCTTGTATACTTGTAATTTTGTTCTAAGAGAAAGGAAAGAATAGCAGTTTAATAACCAATCCTTGTTGTTCCTTGTTGTTTTACCTTGTTTTCTTTGTTAACCCTAACCCTTGTGAGTTTCTTGATCATTAAGAAACTGTTTATACTTTGTTTAAAGGTATCCGATTCACAACAGTTTGTTTACCCAGTTTGATTAAACAATCTATTATGGAGGAGAGAGCAGCTCTCTAATTCACTATACTCAGAAAGTTGTTACAAGAGATTACAAAGGAGTTACAAGAAATAACTTTCACCTTCAAGTTTCTAATAACAACCCTATTTTTTACCCAAGTGTTTCCCAACCTCTCTAACTCTCAATATATGAATCACTCAAACCCAAGGTGTAACAGTGTTTCACAATAACCTTAAACAGCTCCAAAGGTTTCCCTAAATCTTTTCTTTTCTAAGGTTTTCCTTGTGAATAGCTTAAACCCTATGCTATACCTTTAAACTCTTGGTCTCTCTTGTTGGTGAAAACTCCAAGATTGTCACACACCAAGCATATAAGAGATACATATTTATAATAGAAGATACTCAATAAACAAATCTCAAAATCATATGGACCCATGGACTGAATCGAAAAAAGCTCAAAACTCAAAAACATTATTCACCGTACGAACAACACTATTTACCATACAGACGTCACTATTCATCCGTACGAATAGCACTATTCACCGTACGGACGACACTATTCACCGACCAAATTTTTTCCCTCGACTTTTTGTCTGATTTTCGCGATAAACACAATCTCCAAAATATGTTTTCTTTCTCTTCATCAACAAATGTTTTAAGCCACATTTACAATAATTTCCACCTTGACTTTAAACCGTGTTGATACTAAATAAACAATCAACAACATTACTGCTCTCTACCAAGTTGAAACTTTAATCAATAACTTTGATCAAATTCAAGCAACCCTTGAATCTTGATCTCACAACTTCCATCCACTTGTTCCCAATTACCCTTTTGTGCCTAGGTAATTTAACAAGCCTACAAGTATGATTTTTAACCACCCTTGACTCCACCTATTTTCAAATGCCTCCCTGAAGGTTTTTCTTCTTTTATTTTATAGTCCTTCAGCCACATTGAAAACATAATATCCAAGGCTAGCATAACCATCCCTTTGAGATGCTACAATAACCCTCCTTACCTTATCATGAGTCAAATGATAATCATAGATCTCCGTAATTGTTCTCTCACTACTGCTAACATCCATAGTATGAGACTCCACCTTAAACTGAGTTTTCTCTGTTATAGTTTCTCTCAAGTTTCTCCCTTGGTTTTCATTATTCTTCTTCTGAAGATATTTTCTACCAACCAAGTAAGTTGGTTTAACATCATCTCTTTTCTAAAAACTCAATAACAACTTAGTGGTAACATGCATTTTTATCCCTTGATTTCTGCAAAATTCATTGTACTCCTCTGAAACTTTCTCAAGGCATTCATAATGCCTTAAACTCAAATCCCATAGCTCTTCCTTGTCATGAAAGCCTCCACTAGTTAATGATGAATAAATAATAACATTTGAACCTTCTAAAATATATAGACCATATATTTTAGACCCTTTAGCAATAATCAATTCATCACGCAAAATCTTCAAGACTCCACGTTCAACTCTAGTACAATAGCCTAGATCATCAAACATACTTATAGATAAAAAATTTCGCTTGAGTTTTGAAACATACCTCACATTGTGAATAAACACTTCATGATCATTAAACATTTTAAATCTGACTGTACCAATACCATGAACCTTGCATGTCTTTTATTACCAAGGCGAACTATTCCACATTGCACCATCTTTAAAGTTTCAAAGTATTCTATCCTTTGACACATGTGATAAGAGAAAAACTTGAGTCAATGACCCAACTATCTTCAGTTTCCAAACTCGATACTACTAGTGCTTCAGCATCCTTATAACTTTCCTCACCCAATGCAACTACAGCTTGAAGAAAATCTTCATTGACCTTTATTTCAGAATAATTCATTTTAAAGTGACCGATTTTCTGGCAATTAAAATATTTTACCTTTGACTTGTCAGACCTCTTTGATTTGGACATCTTTTTACGGTCATCTCCTCCTCTTGACACATTTAAGCCTTCATCATTATCTTCAATCTTCAAATCTTTCGACTTTGAAAATTCTTTGAATTTCACCGTCGTCTGGACTTCATCCAAAGTAATATTGCCTTCCTTACCATAAAGAAAGGAATCCTTAAAGTGCTCAAAGGATCTGGGTAATGAACTCAACAAGAGAGAAAAATCTTGTCCTCATCATCAATCTGCACTTTAATATTCTCAAGATCATCGATAATCTTGTGAAATTCTATAAGCTTCTCAACTATGGATTTGTTCTCCACCATTCAGAATGAATAGAGTTGTTGTTTCAGATACAACATATGAGCCAAAGACTTTTTCATATACAATGATTCAAGTTTTTCCCACAGAGCAACCACAGTTTGCTCACTGGCGACTTCTTTTAGAACTTTATCCCCGAGGCACAAGATAATGACACTCTTGGTCTTATCCACCATCTCGGTCTTTTGTACTTGTGTAAGCCCTGCAGGCATCAATGTTTCACTCTTTAAAGCATCGATATACTTCTCTTGAATTAAAATTGCTTGCATCTTAATTTTCCACAACCCAAAGTCGTTGTTACCGGAAAATTTCTCGATCTGTCATCTACTAACCATTGTGCTCACTTGTTAACAATATCTCTTTGTTCCACGCTCACCGCACCACTTGTTGTGAATTACGACAAAATTCAATATAAATTTGTGAGGCAAAGAACAATAGCAACCAAAATAAATGGTCTTCAACAATAATAATCCATACACAGATAATATAACAAAATAAGACAAGAAAAAATTGAAGGTTTGTTTACCCAGTTCGATGAAACGATCTACTCTGGGGGAGAAAGCAGCTCTCCAATTCACTATACTCAGAAAGTTGTTACAAGGGATTACAGATGAGTTACAAGAAAATAGCATTCGCCTTCAGGTTTCCAATAACAACCCTATTCTCTACCCAAGTATTTCTCAACCTCTCTAACTCTCAATATATGAATCACTCAAACCCAAGGTGTAACAATGTTTCACAATAACCTTAAACAACTCCAAAGGTTTCCCTAAACCTTTGCTTTTCTAAGGTTTTCCTTGTGAATAGCTGAAACCTAATGTTATACCTTTAAACCCTTAGTCTCCCTTGTTGGTGAAAACTCTAAGATTGTCGCACACCAAGCATATAAGAGATACATATTTATAATAGCAAATACCCAACAAACAAAGTCCAAAATCACATGGATCCATGAACCGAATCGAAAAAAGCCTGAAAACCCGAAAACATTATTCACCATACGGACAATACTATTCACCGTACGGACGTCATTATTCATTCGTACATATAGCACTATTCACCGTACGGACAACTCTATTCACGGGCTGAATTTTTTTCTCAATTTTTCATCTGATTTTCGCGATAAATGCAATCTTCAAAATATATTTCCTTTCTATTCATCAAAAAAAATTTTAAGGCGCATTTACAATTATGTTATTATTGTAAAAGAAACAAATTTAAAGAAAACAATATTGACTTGTGTCGCTACTGCGAAAATCGGCGCCGACTATGACAGAAGAGTCGCCACCGTGCGTTATTTATCCCACAAGAGGGAAAGGAATGGTCATTGCAACCAAATCCTGGATTCGGGAGTCGGTTACGCAAGGGGAAGGTATTAGCACCCCTCACGTCCGTCGTACTCGACGGGATCCACGCTTGTTTTCTATCTAAGGGTGTGTTATTCTATCTACTCTATAGGTATGGGTTAAAAAGAAAAGAAAATGACTCGGCAAAGTATCGCACTTTATGCCTACGTATTCCCGTTTGAAACGAGAAATCAGAGTCAACGTAGTTCGCCTAACTACGGGTTAAGGGGGAAAGGTTGCTCGCCGAGGTATCGCATCTCGTGTCTACGTACTTTCATACGGCATGAAAGATCAGAGCAAATGTAGTTCGGGCTACGGAAGACGCAAGTTTGTCTGACAGTTTTTTATCTCCTTATGAAAGGGTTCTCCTGATTAAGGGTCCAAACAGACAAAAATGACATTTTGAAATTTGTTTTCAGTTTTTTACGAAAGAACTATTTTTTAGTCTATTTGCAACTTGTACTGTACTAAAGACTTGTGATCTGAGAGTGACTACGTTGCATGTCACCCTAAGGGTACCATACTAAACAGCCAGATTACTGAAGAGTGATCCTCCAGCAATCTTTTCTCAAATAGCTTAAGGCTCGTAACGTACAGCACGCGTTATCCTTATTACTGTATTTTTTGAATTGTTTTGAGATGAGAAGAGAAAGACGCTCTAAAAAGCCTATGGTTGAAAGGGAAACTAACCTAGTGTTATCATGCATGGGTCAAAACCTAATGTCTGTCATAATTTCCTCTTGCCCAGAGGAAATCAGAGATCCTAGGGGATAAACAGCAAAAGAAAACAAACAGTTAACAGTAAACAGTAAAATGCATGCAATGCAGCAATATAAGAGAGGCAAGGGAGAAGACAACAGGAAAGAGGAGACAAGCTCCACCTCAAACCTAGAGGTAATCAACACAAGCAAATAGACAATACAGAGAAAAACAAAAGACACAGAGGAGGCAGCCCAAACAACAGTACCAAACTCCTACAGCAAACAGCAACATCAACTCTAAACAACAAAGTTGGATAGACAACAAAGTTGACAGCAAAGGCTTCATCTCCAAACAAGCTTCTATCTTCAAGCTTCATCAATCTTCAAGCTCCAACAAGCACACTCCAAGACGAGGATTAATCATCAAGATCAAGTTATAATGTTAAGAAACTTAATGACAACCAAAGGAAATCACTAAGAACTCAACATTGCAAATGAAAGGTATCCTCAAAGTTCTACTCACTTGGGCATACCACTCATCCCTCCTAAGGAGAGATGGAGCTTCCCAAGGAGGACTTTATGTCATTGATAGAATAGAGGCAAACAATGCACTCTATGTTTGAAAAAAAATAAACAAAACTAGGTCTAAGGCACTTCCTAAAACCCTAATTTCCTAAGCTCCTAAGAAACTTCCACAAGAAGAAAAGCCTTCAACTCCAAGCTCCAATCTTCAATCCCAAGCATCTTCAATGAATCTAGAAGCTCCAACAAAAAGAACTCAAGCTTAAACCCACTCCAAAGCAGCCAACCAAACCAAACAAACCAAAGCACTCAAGAGAGGAAGCCACAAATACAAGTCACTTGCAAAATACAACTAAAATAGAAAATGAAGTTGCAAAAATATAATAAAATTCCTAGGGGAACATACATGTTTGAACAACCTAATGTAAAAATATTGAAGCCTAAACCAACTTCTAAGTTATCTAAACATTTCCTAAAGTGAAATAGGTCTAGGGGATCCACAAGTTTGGGAAGGTTCTAATCTCAACACCTAAAACAGAACCTAATATGGTTCTAAAAATCCACCAAAAATTCTAAGGGAACATACATGTCTACCCTAACACATACTAAAACATCAAAGCCAAACTCAACACCAATTGGAAGAACAAAATTCAGCAAAACAGATGGAGAATTATGCAAAAATAAAGAACCAAAATAAAATGTGAAAAATTAAATAAAATTGAAAAATGCATGGAATTACCTTCTGTTAATCCCAAAAAATCATAAACTCCATAAGGATCATGAGGATATTTTTAAAATAATTTTTGGATCAAAATTGGAATTAATATGATTTTTGGAATCAACAAACAATTAAAATAAAACAAAATGAAATAAAAAATTGAATTAAAGCTGCGAAATAATGAGAGCCATAGGATCAGTCAACTGGTCAATCCATCCAAGCGCGCTGGTGATGCCACGCCATTTAATGAAACGACAGTGTTTTGATCTCAGAATTTCCAAACCAACTTTAAATCACATGCGTTGGATCTTCAGGTCAGTCAATGGTCAAGGCAAGATCATGTGGCCTACAACTCATCTTCTCCAAATATCAGGTCATCAGAGTGGAGATTGAGTGTGGTGGTTGGTGGTGGCCGAAGAAGACTCCGGTCGTCTTCTCCGGCGAGGGTTCAGGTGCAGACAGCCAAAAATGACAAACTATATACCAATTCAACTCAGTTTTTCACGTACATTCCAAATCTCCACTCAAAATTATCCAATTCTTAACAAGTAAGAAAACACGAATCAAAGTTCAGAAATGTCATCAATATTAACTCTCACCAATTGCTAAATTAAATACATAGAGATCCTCCTCATGTTGCAATGATCATCCTGATCTAAACAACTTGCTACAAAACCTCATGAATCAAGAGATTCAAGTCCAAACAGATCTGCTATGTCATCTTCAATCATCATCAATTGAGTCCAAATCAAGCCTAAAACGATCTATGTCATGTCTAGATCCTAACCACAAGTCTAAAGCTATCTAAATCATGCTAAATCATGCTGAATTTTGAGAGATGCTAACCTGGTATAGATCTTGAAATAGATGCAGTTAGAACTCGTGACTTGCTTCAAAAAGCTCCAGAAACTTTCAATGATCCACAAGGAAGAGATTGCACACCTCAATTTGACTTGAATTGGCTCCAAACTCAGAATTCGATTTCAAGTTGCCGCTGAGAAATTTCACTTGCTCTTTCTGGTTTCAGCACGAAATGAAGCTCAACCTTGATCTGAACTTGCTCTAATGAATATATAGAAGAGTTTCATGGGCTTTTGCAATGTGTTTGAAGCCCAAATCCGTGTATCCAACTTTCTGATTTTTGCTTGCAAGTTCATACACCAGTCATGCCATACAAGCTAGTTTCTTGTTCTAGAAGGTTCTAACACCTTGCAAATTTCATTTTGAGTGAATTTGGATTGATAGAATGGCCTGTTATGCATTGTGTGATGATTTGGTCATGTAACTTTCAAGTGAAGCAACCACATGACAACTCTCAAAATTTGGCTTAAACTCAAAATTATGGTATTGCCAATGCTCTTAGAATGTGATTTCCAATCAGAAAATGTACTCATTTGCTTGGTTTGAGGCATCTAGCACAAAAAGTCAATTTTCCCTCCTTTCCATATTTGAATTTCCTTCATTTTCAAGCCATTTCAAATGATTTTTTTATATGAGCCAAACCAAACTCTCATGACCACTTGGTTGCACTCAAAACATCATTTTAAGCAAGTTCCATGTTGAAAAAAATTTCTATTTGAAGCTTGCAAGTTGGAGATATGGACCTATGATTGAAAATGACCTATAATCTCACTTTCCCAAAATACCCCTGACTTGTAAACCTCATAACTTGAGTTCTACAAATCATATGGGGGACTTCTAGTACAATTTAGAAAGCTAAGATCATGAGGAACAACTTTCACGTTGACCAAAAGTTCAGGTGAAATCTCCTTCTAGGTCAAAAATAGCTTTGAAGTCAGATGATTTTCACAGACAAATTTCAGAAGCATCTGAGGACCTGTAACTTGTCTGGACCATAACTTGAGTTATATAATTCCAATGGAGGACTTCTAGTACTCAAATTAAAGGTATTGAGATGATATACAAGTTTCATGTTGGTCAAATATCCACTTGAAACTTTTATCTTGACTTATGTGGCCTTAAAGTTAGGCACTAAACAGGGTAATTTGCACTGAAACCCTAATTTAGCAACTTCCCACACTCTTGATTCTTCTTGATTTGATCTTGGCACAAAACCACAAAGGTCTTATCACATCATTTCATGAACTCCATGACCTAAAAGTAGGCTTTGATACTCTTCAATTGTCCAGTTGACCTAGGGTTGATCTAGATGAAACCCTAATTGCTTGCACCTCGACTGTGGCTCTTGCATTTGACACACTGACTTGATTTAGCTCCAACATGGCCCTCTAGGCACTCCATGAGCTCTATACACATATTATATTCACACCCCATGCTTCACATCCCATTGATGGTCCTCAGCTGATCAAGACCTCCCACCACCTCTTGATGACTTGGATGACTTCTCAAGCTTGGATAAGATTTCTTGCTAGGCTTCTCACACTTGATCCCCTGTTGGATGAATGATATGCCATGATATGCAAATGATAGAACTATACAAATGATAATGCAATGAAACATAAACCAGGTAAAAGATGTTGAGCAAATTTTGGGGTGCAACAACTTGAAAAAAGTATTAAGAGTGAGGACTTTAGTTCTTTATGTAAAATTTGAGTCTCAACTAATGCAGATTAAAAAGAAAAACTCTTTTGTTGTGTTTGAATAATCCTTTAAACATATTATTTTATCATAATTACATGAATGGAAGAATAAGGAAATAAATTTGACAATTTGCATTAAAAAATGAAGAAATTAAGTGTTAAAAGGGGAGGAGTTATCTTTTTCTCTCAATAAACTCGAATTAAATTAGTATATATAACTCTTTTTAGTGTAGTCTATTTTGCATTTTAAAACTACACTTCTCTTTATTTTCAAATGTAATTAATAAACATATACAAAATGCTAATTGTCAAATGAAATAACTACTTTCTATTTGGTATAAAAGGATAATTGACGTCTCAAGCGCACTAATAAAAAAGCACCCTCAATAAATTTCGGACACTACAAACCTTAAAACCGATGCTAATAAGGTTTTAGCTGTGACTTAGCATCGGTTTTGAGTCTTGGATAAAACCTCTAAAGATATTGTGTAGTGACGGTTGGATACATCATTGGCTAATGTAGCTTCAATTAAATCTAGTCTAAACAAATGCTAGCAATGGTTGACGCTAATATACTCCAAAGTAAAAGAACGAATGTCAATATAAAGATGTAGTTTCGGCCACACCAACACTAAAGTCAATATTGCAAAGTCAACAAAATGATTTAGCATGGGTCAAATCAACTCTAAATACAATTTTAAAAAGTGAACTAATGACTCAACTAACACTAAAGTAAATTTTAAAAGTCACCAAAATGAGTTAGCATTGGCACAACAGACACTTAAGTCAATTTTAAAAAGTCAACAAAATAACTTAACATTGGCCCAATTGATGATAAAGTCAACTTAAAAAAATCTATAAAATCACTTGACGTAGGCTTTACTGACGTTAAAGTCAACTTTAAAAATTAAAAAAATAACTTAGCATAGACTTTACAGACGCTAAAGTCAATTTTAAAAATTAAAAAAATGATTTAGCATTGGCCCAACAGTAAAAAGATCAATTTAATCGATGTAATATGCGTTAAAGTCAATTTTAAAATATCACTAAAATGGCTTAGGATTGGCCAGGCCAACGCTAAAGCTTATAAGTCAGTCAAAGTAGTGTAGTGTTGGCAAGTCTAACGCTAAAATCAATTTTAAAAATTAAAAAAAATGATTTAGCATTGGCCCAAGAGTAAAAAAATCAATTTAAAAATTCAAAAAAATACTTAGCATCGATGTAATATGCGTTAAAGTTAATTTTAAAATATCACTAAAATGGCTTAGGATTGGCCAGGCCAACGCTAAAGCTTATAAGTCAGCCAAAGTAGTGTAGTGTTGGCAAGTCTAACGCTAAAGTCAATTTTAAAAATTAAAAAAAATGATTTAGCATTGGCCCAACAGTAAAAAAATCAATTTAAAAATTCAAAAAAATACTTAGCATCGATGTAATATGCGTTAAAGTCAATTTTAAAATATCACTAAAATGGCTTAGGATTGCCCAGGCCAACGCTAAAGCTTATAAGTCAGTCAAAGTAGTGTAGTGTTGGCAAGTCTAATGCTAAAGTCAATTTTAAAAATTAAAAAAAATGATTTAGCATTGGCCCAACAGTAAAAAAATCAATTTAAAAATTCAAAAAAATACTTAGCATCGATGTAATATGCGTTAAAGTCAATTTTAAAATATCACTAAAATGGCTTAGGATTGGCCAGGCCAACGCTAAAGTTTATAAGTCAGTCAAAGTAGTGTAGTGTTGGCAAGTCTAACGCTAAAGTCAATTTTAGAAAAGTCATCATAATGTTATGGTGTGGTCGGCGGTTGCATATCAGCATCTTCAATCCATGTATGCAAACCGTAATTACAACCAAAACAGCAATATTTAATATTTTTCCAACAAATGCCAATAGCCAAATTTAGGAAACAATGCTCAAAACCTTTAATTAAACAAAAATAAAACAATGCAATCCAAAACCTAACAAACCATGAGCAAATATGCAAAAGCACAAGAAAACTATAAATACAAAAATCATCTATTCCGTAGAGTATTATCAGGTTTGGATGTCAGGCTATACTTAAAACCTCTGCCTCAAAGTCAACTAATTATATGGCCATGGAAAAGTAAAACAGAGTTCCTCATGGAAGATTCATTAATTCAAAAATTTTCGGGATGATACATACTTAGGTGTTTAGCTAAGTCTAAATGAAGGCAAACCCTTAGTTGTATGGAAAAATAAATAATAACATGTCTAGTCTATGAAGAAAGAAAAAAAAATTATCATATTTTACCTTATGTTGTTTTGTAAGTGCTTTCTTGAACTGTGAGATATTAGATTGAATTTTCGTATGATCGAAGTCTGTTTGCGAATAATATGTGTTGTAGTCGAAGTTTGTTCTAATATACATTAGTGGATATTACTAGGTTTGTTAGCATGTTGAATTAAGCCTTGTTTGTATGCCCAATTGTTTAACTTAGCTTGTATCCTAAGTTAGTTTGTATCCTAAGTTAGCTTTTAATGGTTAATTGTTAAAAAAAAAACCTATTCGATTAGTGTGCTATTTTTTTTATAAATAGCATGCTAGTCTCTCATCTTGTATAAAGAAACATAGGAAGATAAAATTCTAATTCAATAAAGAGATTATTTGTTATTCTTGTATACTTGTAATCTTGTTTGATTGATAAAGGAAATAATAGCAGTTTATAACTAATCCTTGTTGTTTCTTGTTGTTTTTCTCTTATTTTCTTTGTTAACCCTAACCCTTGTGTGTTTCTTGTCCATAAAGAAACTGTTTATATTTTGTTTCAAGACATCATATTCACAACATGCATGATGTAATGTACATTTCCATTGTTTGTTTAATTCATGACTCAACCTTCCTTATATAGAGAAAGAAAAAATGAACTATCATATTTGAACTTCTGCCATAGCAACAACAACAAAAAAAAGAACTTGTGAAACATTGTTATTGCTATGTTATGATAGAGGAACATACGAAATCAAAAAACATAAAATAGACAATGAAAATGATATTAACCTTCTCGACTCCTCCTCATGCTTTGCATCAGTCTCTTTCTTAGGTGGGTATATATTAGAGATAACATATAAGAGAATTAAGTAATTCCCCTTGTATAAACTAAGTGTATAAATAGGGTACTTTTATGTGTACATTCAATACAACAATAATATACTATTTCAGTCAATCTTGTATCTCTTTCTCCTCTCTCTCTCTCTCTCTCTCTCTCTCTCTCTCTCTCTCTCTCTCTCTCTCTCTCTCTCTCTCTCTCTCTCTCTCTATGTAACAGAATTTTGTTACACATGATGAACCTCCATGTTCATCTTCACAAACTATAGTATGGTATCAATCGCCGCTACGATCTAAAACGCTTCCGTCATCCTTATCTTTTCTCCCAGCTCTGCATTCCCATTCTTTGAGTTGTTCTACTCTGCATCAAATCTGCAAGCTCACTTCTGCTCTAGCTCTGTTCGACGGCAACAATGGAATGCGGCGACAATCAAGAATCTGACGTCAAAGACTCACTTCCATCGCAACAAGGCATCCCTGCGTTTGGCACAATGAAATCGAGCAATCGATTTGGTCCAAAACTCTCCATTCAACTACAAGAAAATAACTACCTTCTATGGAATCAACAGGTCGAAGGAGTTATCTTGACACAGAAGATGCATCGCGTTGTTGTTAATCCGCAGATTCCGCCAAAATATGCAACCACTCAAGATCGTATCACAGGTACGATTTTTGATGAATATGAAATGTGGTTAGTTCAAGATCAAGCTGTGTTTATTTGGTTACTCTGAACAATATCAGATTCGATTCTTCCTCGTGTTTTTGCGTGTAAACACGCATATGAAGTTTGGGACAAAATTCACCAGTATTTCACAGCACAGATGAAGGCTAGGGTTAGACAACTGAGAGTTAAACTCAAATACACCAAGAAACGAACTAACACGATAACCGAGTTTATGCTCAGAATTAAAGGCATAGCAAACTCACTCTTAGCTATTGGAGATTCCATCACTGAGCAATACCAAGTTGATGCCATTCTTGATGGTCTTCCTGAGGAATATAATCCTCTTGTTATGCAGATGTATGGTACTCAAGTTCCACCATCTCTTTGTGATGTTGAAGCCCTGTTATATGTTCAAGAAGCTCAGCTGGAGAAGTTTCGACAGGATCTAGCAACCTCTAGTGTTGCTGTGAATCTTGCTCACACAAGTCATGGAAACTCAAGCTCACAAAGGGATCACACACCCAACCATGGCAGGAATTCCAGACCCTCCAGAGGTAGAGGCATGGGAAGAACAAGGCCTCCCAATGGTAACAGACCTACATTCCAACTCTGTGGCAAATATGGTCATGCTGTATCTTCTTGTTGGCACATATTTAATGAAAACTTCATGCCTCCCAATCCTAATGAAACTCAGGATAAGCCAAGCAGTAACATAATGTCAAGTCAGAAGCAGTCTGTAAACAAGTCTCAAAATTCACAAGCTGTAGCAATGATGGCTGCTACAACCAAATCTATTGGCACAACTCAACAATATAATCTTCCTGTAGAACTGGACTCTCAAGCATGGTTTGTGGATTCAGGTGCATCTCATCACCTTACTCCATATGCCTCTTATTTACAGAATTCTAAGGTATATACAAGCAATGACAAAGTCTATGTTGGTAATGGTCACACACTCACCATTAAATATATAGGGTACACATAATTTTGCTTTCCACTCATGCCTAAGTGCAAGTTGACATTGAATGATATCCTTCATGTACCAGCTATTACTAGAAATCTTCTTTTTGTTTCCAAATTTTCTCATGATAATCATGTCATCTTTGAATTCTTGTCTAACAAATGTTGTATTTAAATCTCAGGCTTCTAGACAAATTCTGGTTGAAGGAGTCCTAGATGCCAGTGGTCTCTACTGCTTTCCTTTTCTACCTTTGGAGTCCTCAAGGCCTCATAGTCTTCATACCACATTGAATAAGTCATGTCAGGTTCAAAGTTATACAGTTGTGCAATCCACATCTACTTGTCAGTTGGATAGTTCTATAGCTAATACATGTAATAATAGTATGCTTTGGCATCATAGGTTAGGACATGTTAACTCTTCATTTGTTGCTCATATACTAAAGTTGTGTAATATTCCTCATTCAAATAAACAAAATAGCTTTTGCAAATCATGTAATCATGGCAAGGCTCATAGGCTCCATGCTCCCATTACACATCATGTGTATATTAAAGCATTTGATGTAATATACACTGATCTTTGGGGTCCTTCCCCCTCTCCATCTAGTTATGGTTTTAGGTATTATATTGCTTTTGTTGATGCTCACACAAGATATACATGGTTGTATTTTCTTAAACAAAAGTCTGAGGCTCTATGTGCTTTTAAATTGTTCCACAAGTTTGTTCAAACTCAGTTTGATCTAACAATCAAGTCAGTTCAATCTGACTTTGGTGGTGAATTCAGACTATTCACTAGATTTCTGCAGGATCTTGGCATAGCACATAGGTTAACTTGCCCTCATACCTCACATCAAAATGGTTCAGTTGAGAGGAAACACATAACCATTGTTGAGATGGGGCTAACTCATCTGGCTCATTCATCTATTCCTCTAACATACTGGGATTATAGTTTTGCTACTGCTGTATATTTAATGAACAGGTTGCCAACATCTCCTCTGACTACACATCATTCACCTTTTCATGCCCTGTATGACAAGTATCATGACTACAAAACCATTCGTGTATTTGGCTGTGCCTGCTATCCCTTGCTCAAACCATATAATCAGCACATATTGCAGCTCAGAAGCCAGGAGTGTGTCTATCTTGGAGTCTCCCCTCAAGACAAAGGTTTCAAATGCCTAAGCAGTTCTGGAAAAATTTACATCTCAAAGGATGTAAATTTCAATGAAGAACATTTTCCATTTCCTCGGTTGTTTCAGTCTAGTACCACAGCAGGCCCTGCTCCTACAAACAAACCTCTAGCTTGTCCATCAAGATTGTCATCCAAGACAGCAAATACATCACCTCAGATTCTAGCTGTCACACCTATAAACCGTATCTCAACAGTTCAGAACATGGATCTTGCAACTACTCAACACATGTCTAGGCACTTAGACCCTTTGACAATACCAATGTCTGAGCAACTTAACCAACCTAATCTGACTCCTGAACCTGTCAACACCAATTCACCTCCTCTTGGTACACCTATAACTTCTATGACACCGGCTACCTCACAAGCTACTCAAGGTGTCTTGTCAAGTGTTCCCAATGCTGACCAGAGCCAAGACTGGGAGATCCAAACCTAAGGCACTATTAGCACACACTGAATCTGAACCTACCACTGTCAAACAAGCTTTATCTCACCCTGCCTGGCACACTGCTATACAATCTGAGTTTGATGCTTTACAAGCCAATCACACATGGACCCTTACAACACTACCACTTGATAGGAAAGCTGTGGGTTGTAGATGGGTTTTCAAAATCAAGGAGAATGCTGGTGGATTTATCAATAAGCACAAAGCTAGACTTGTAGCCAAGGGATATCATCAAGAACATGGTTTTGACTACACTGAAACAATCTCCTCTGTTGTTAAGCCCACCACCATCAGAGTAATTCTTACTTTGGCTCTCACACACAAATGGGACATTCAACAAATTAATGTCAACAATGCCTTCCTCAATGGAACTTTGACTGATGAAGTCTACATGACTCAACCTCCAGGTTTTTCAACATCTGACAAGACACTTGTATGCAAGCTACACAAAGCTATCTGTGGTCTCAAGCAGGCCCCACGGGCCTGATATGAAAAATTGGCACAAGCTCTTATCCATTTCGGGTTTACCACATCCAAATATGATAACTCTTTGTTTCTCTACTGCTCTCAGGGCACTGTTCTGTATGCTCTTGTGTATGAAGATGACATACTGATTATAGGCTCTGATCAGAATCTAATTCATACCCTGATCCATCAACTCCACACTGAATTTGCTTTCAAAATGCTAGGCAGACCACAGTATTTTCTTGGCATTGAAGTTAGTTTTCAAATAGATGGCTCAATGATTTTGACACAATCCAAGTACATCAAAGATCTCTTGTCTCGAGCCAACATGGTCAATGCTAATGGAGTTCCAACCCCCATGATGACCAGCTGCAAACTCAGCAAACATGGAGCTTCAAAGCTGACAAATCATGCATTCTATAGGTCCATTGTGGGTGCATTGCAGTATGTGACTTTAACTAGGCCAGACATTGCCTACAGTGTGAATAAAGCTTGCCAATTCATGTCTGATCCACTAGAAACTCATTGGTCTTCAATTAGACGGATTCTCAGATATTTAAGTGGTACTGTCTCATATGATTTACAGCTTTCTCCGTGGGTTTCAACCTCCAAATTATCACTGCATGCATATAGCGACTCTGACTGGGCCAGCGACCCGGACGACAGACGGTCCACCTCTGGCTCGTGCATTTTCTTTGGTCTCAATCTTGTCTCATGGAGCTCCAAGAATCAAGCTTTGGTTGCTCACTCTAGCACGGAGGCAGAATATCGTGCTCTCGCTCACACCACCTCTGAATTACTGTGGCTGGAATCATTGTTGTCTGAACTCAAAATCACATATCATACCCCTATTCTGATGTGTGATAACTTGAGTGCGGTTCTGCTATCTCATAATCATGTTCTTCATGCTCTCACCAAGCACATTGAGCTTGGCATTCATTTTATGCGTGAACGCATTGTAGCTGAACAATTACATGTGCATCATGTCCCTACCTCGGTTCAACTAGCTGACACGCTTACAAAACCGCTTGGAATCAAAGCATTTCAGAATTTAAGGCACAAACTTAAGGTTACAAGTTTGGATAACCTTAAAACCTCACCATGAGTTTGAGGGGGGGGGGGGGGGGTAATAGAGATAACATATAAGAGAATTATATAATTCCCCTTGTATAGACTAAGTGTATATATAGGGTACTCTTATGTGTACATTCAATATAACAATAATATACTATTTCATTCAATCTTGTATCTCTATCTCATATCCTTCTCTCTCTTTGTAACAGAATTCTGTTACACATGATGAACCTCCATGTTCATCTTCACAAACTCTAGTATGGTATCAATCACCGCTACGATCTAACACGCTTCCGTCATCCTTATCTTCTCTTCCAGCTCTGCATTCTCATTATTTGAGTTGTTCTACTCTGCATCAAATCTGCAAGCTCACTTCTGCTCTAACTCTGTTCAACGAAAACAATGGAATCCGGCGACAATCAAGAATCCGACGTCAAAGACTCACTTCCATCGCAACAAGGCATCCCTGGGTTTGGCACAATGAAATCGAGCAATCGATTTGGTCCAAAATTCTCCATTCAGCTGCAAGAAAAGAACTACCTTCTATGGAATCAACGGGTCGAAGGAGTTATCTTGACACAGAAGATGCATCGCGTTGTTGTCAATCCGTAGATTCCGCCAAAATATGCAACCACTCAAGATCGTATCACAAGTACGATTTCTGATGAATATGAAATGTGGTTAGTTCAAGATCAAGCTGTGTTTATTTGGTTACTCTGAACAATATCAGAGTCGATTCTTCCTCGTGTTCTTGCATGTAAACACGCATATGAAGTTTGGGATAAAACTCACCAGTATTTCACAGAACAGATGAAGGCTAGGGTTAGACAACTGAGAGTTGAACTTAAATCCACCAAGAAAGGAACTAACACGATAACCGAGTTTGTGCTCAGAATTAAAGCCATAGCAAACTCACTCTTAGCTATTGGAGATTCCACCACTGAGCAAGACCAAGTTGATGCCATTCTTGATGGTCTTTCTGAAAAATACAAACCTTTTGTTATGCAGATGTATGGTACTCATGCTTTGCATTAGTCTCTTTCTTAGGTGGGTATACAAGTAAGTTTATACAATAAAAAATAGTTTTCTTTGTATTATGTTTTTGTAAAAACTGGTTTAGTTGCAACTACTTAGTTTAAATTACTAAGAGCTAGTTTTTGGCTTTAAAAAAGTGAATTATATTATTGTGTATTTAGTATGGTTGGATTATTGATTGTCAAGTTGAATCAACAAAATGCAAAAACTGTTATTTACTATATAGAGCAATAACAAATCCAATAGCTTTGATATATATAACGAACTCCAGCAACATAACTTCATGTTGTTACTAGCTTGTGGATTTTAACTTGTAGTGGATTGAGTATGTCTTGTACCCAATAGTTACTAAGTTTCTACCCGAACATATGCAGTTAACACGAAAAATTGCCACTATGAGGAAAAATTGACAGAAGTTAGGAACAACATATGGTCATCATGAGCGTACTACCCAAAAAGTGTAACTTTGAATCATTCATTTTTTACATCACATCTAATAAGGTTGTTGATACATTAATGTTTTTCTATATTCTTTCACATTTTTTCCTTTTAAATTCCCTTAATAATCTCATAATTTTGCAACAAATTAGCTTGCAATTCCTTTCACGGCCACAATCAATAAATGTTGTTGATACTTTTAGCAGGTTCTACAAAATACATTATATAAAAGCTAGATATCTAGTGCAGGAAACACTTTTTACATTGGGCGGAAAATATTTTTTACATCGGTTCTGGATGCGATGTAAAGCCAAGCGATGTAAAAAACAAAGACATTTCACATCGGTTTTTGGTACGATGTGAAATGTATTTTTAACACCGGTTGGAATAGGAAGAATGTAAAATTATGGTTTTTACATTGGTTGGAAGGCAGAACAGATGTAAAAAGTAATTTATTAAAAGGGATTTTACATCGGTTGTGAGTTAGGACCGATGTAAAAAGTACATTTTCTGATTAGTTTTTACATTGGTTGGAAGGCAGAACCGATGTAAAAAATTAAACCCATAGGATTTTACATCGGTTTCCTATAAGGACCGATGTAAAAAGTCTGCTACTTTCGTAACGTTTTTTTTATGTATTTTAGCCGAATCGAGGTGGAATTCCTGTAATTTTTTGTGGTATCTAAATTTTCATTTTTTCCAACATCACGCAGAGACCAACCTGTTAGTTTCATTGCACCAATTTGTTATCTAGGATGCACTTCAAAATTAACAATTCAAAAGTACCAATTTAGGATACACACAATTGTACAACATTATAATTATTTTTAAACGGTCGACTACTACAACAACAAAACTAGTGAAAACATACAAATATATACAACTAAATTTCAGTAGACAACACCAAAATCACATTTGCTGACAATTCTGTATAACTCACCAGATAAAGATTAATTTTTATATAACTCAAAGAAACATTTTGCCCAACAAAGTCTCAAATCATCTTGTGTTAATTCTGTTGGGTCATCAAATACCTACAATATGTAAATAACAATACAAAATTATTCTTTGAAAAATCAAATTAAGTGGCAAACGCAAAGTAAATAATACAGTAAAGTTATTTTTTTAACCTGCATCCAAGACCCAGTTATATTGGCAGAGACAATATCCAACATATTTTTCATAACATAGTATCCACAATCAATAGAGTTATATTGTTGTCTTGTCTACAAATAAATGACATAATTAGTAAATACTTATGGTAAAATTAAATATATAGAATTATAATTTACACCACGCTTACTTTGGGTTGTAGTCATGTAGCCTTTTTTCTATTGTCATTTGCCATTTGATAAACCCCAAAAACACTAATTCAGGAAAAAATATCCATATAAAGCCATATAAAATATGAAATTACTTTGTAACAAATCATGTATATAGGATATATAATAAGTTATAAATCACATAAAAGATAAACTTTGTAACAATTTTCTTCATGGTTTGATTAAATTCCCGATGAAGTGAACAAAGGACGATCACAGTATTTTCTCTCGGACAAATGATGACTAATTGCCAATGATCTCTATACGTGTGTGGAAACACAAAAGTCACATAAAATATATATGTTATCAAAATTTAAAAAAAAAAATAGAAAAGACAGCTGCATACAAACTTACCCATGAATAAATGGTAGTAAGTGACACACTCTCTGTTCGTCACGTAACTTATCTTGTATGTATTTTTTTTACATCTGCTTCAGTTTTTGGCACATTATCAACATATATACACCTAGCAAGGTCCATAAATCCATATATTTCTGATGTGGAATTATCAATACATAAACGATGAATATACCTGAATAATTTTAAAATAAACATTATAAAAAGTGATAAGAGATATAACATATTAATAGATAATGATAGTAATAAAAAACTAAAATTGTACTTACGTGCACTAAACTTGCAGAGTAGATACGTCAAGCCAATTAAAATCCACCACCAACTCTCTGATACACTTAACTGACATATAAAAATTAACGACACTCTCACAATGACTTAAATTAATTTCCAAGTGTGTGTCACCCATTTTCAGAACCATGAGTAACAATCTCTGAACATCGTCCTCCACTTTTTTTGTGCTTCCTTTTGCAGCTAAACAACTTCTCTTTCCGCTTCCGTTGACAACTTCCACATATTCAATGCATTTCTTATTTTCTGTGCTTTGCGATAAACCCATAGACCTAAGTGTCTCCATAAAAGATTGCTGCATGGCCTTACGCTCTTCAACCAACTTTTGATCAAAATCAGCTCTAAGTTTTGCTTCCAATTCAGATGAAAATTGTGCAAGTTGTTCTTTTACATCTATATGTTGTTGCCGTGAAGACGACCTTCCAAAAAAAGTGCTAATTTTGTGGTGTTTTCCAACACCACGAACACGACCGCCATGCTCAGATGTTCCAATGGTTGCTGTTAAGATATCATTACGTCCATCCGGAACAAAGTCATCCTTTTCAGCTTCTTCAACAAGAGAATCCTGCAAAATTTAAAAACCAAAACTATAATTTCAATAGTTTTTATCAATCACAACTATAATTCTACTTGAATTATTTTGTAAATGTTACTTACAATTTTCTCAACAACAACTTGTGTAGAATGTGATGTGTATTCTCCCCCTTTCTTTTGTCGTGCTCTCTTCCATATTTCATGGCGTGATGGTGGAGATGGACAACCTTTATCATCTAATGTGGAATCATCTCTCGATAATCTCCTTTCACTTTTCATTTTCTCCTCAAGCAAGCGGTACCTTCCATGAGATAATATGTGTGGGTATACATTCCTAGCCACACTTTCCATTCCCTTTTGACTTTTTTCCTATTATAAACTCAAAAAGTTATTAATCACTAAACATATAATAAAAATTTCATGCCCTAAATATATATAAATCCTACTAACCTTAAATTTAGGGGTATCTCGAGACTTCAGAAATTTTTTCCATGTTTCTTCTTTAATATAATTATACTTGACATATGCAGGAGGGCGACTTCTTTGGAATTTCTAATATATTCTTTTGTGAGTTGTGTCTTAAAAGCTCTCCATCGCTCTCCCGCATATTTAATTTATTCATCCTTCAAAAGATCCTTCTTTGAATCATCACATTCTGGAATAGTGAAATGAGCCTACACATATACATAAAGAATTTGGTATTAGTATATGAAATATGTTATTAGTATATAAAAGGTAGGCTTTGATGCTTTCCCACTACTCAATTGAACTAGGGTTGACCCAGATGAAACCCTAGTTGACTGCACTTCAAATGTGGCTCTCGTACTTGAATCAATGACTTGTCTCAGCTTCAATAAGGCCCTCTAGACATCCCATGAGATCCATACACACCTCACGTTCCCATTCCATGCTTCTCATCCCCCTGATGATTCTCAACATTCCTCAAGATAGGAGCAAAACCCACATGTAGGCACTCAAGCTTCTCCAGACTTCAAATTTCTTCTTAATGACTTGAATGACTTCTCAATCTTAGATAACACCTCTTGCTAGGCTCTACTCTTGATAGACACCTTTGATCCCCTGTTGGAGGCATGCTATGCTATGATGTGCAAATGATTAGACTGTGTACATGATGTAACTATGCAAATGAAATGCAATGAAACACAAATCAGGCAAGAAAAGGTTGAGCAAATTTTGGGGTGCAACAGCTGCCCCTATTCAAACGGCTTGGACCCGATTGGGTGAAGAGCGAACGACATTCAAACAATCGAGGTACAAGAAGGTTGAATACCAAGAAACCCGGAAATTTGCCAACCGCAGAAATAAACTGCACTGCTTGGGGAACGACATCCGCCAATTGAATCTGGTCGTTACGGCAACAACTGATCCAACGTCTGATAATAACTCTGATTTCAACATCAACCACCTGTGTAACGCCACAGGTACTAAACACCTTCGTCCACAACTGGACTAACCTTGTCAACACAAGAAGAGAAACAAATTCGTCAACATGAATAGAGATTCCGTCGTCACAGGAATAACCTTGTCCACATCTGGACCCAAATTTCGTCAAATCACGAATAAACACCAATCTGTCCACGTCAGGACTCACATTTCGTCAACCCGAAGAAATCTCAACAACACAGGAATAGAACTTTGTCCATGTTAGGACGCTACATTCCGTCAACACGGAAAAATCCCGGCGACTTCGCTGGGGAAACATTTCTGTCTAATCACAGGAAACTCCATCCGTCTATCCATACGGGAAAATCATCTGTCTAAACACAGGAAACTTCATCCGCCTATTCATACGGGAAAATCATCTGTCTAATCACAGGAAACTTCATCCTCCTATCCATACGGGAAAATCATCTGTCTACACACAGGAACACTTCATCCGCCTATCCATACGGGAACATCATCTGTCTACACATAGGAACACTTCATCTGCCTATCCATACGGGAACATCATCTGTCTAAACACAGGAAACACTTCATCTGCCTATTCATATGGGAAAATCATCTGTCTAAACACAGGAAACTCCATCCGCCTATCCATACGGGCAAATCATCTGTCTAAACACGGGAACATTCCATCCGCCTATCCATACGGGAAAATCATATGTCTAAACACAGGAAACTTCATCCGCCTATCCATACGGGAAAATCATCTGCCTAAACACAGGAAACTTCATCCGCCTATCCATACGGGAAAATCATCTGAATATAGTTGCTCTGCCTATCTCTGCAGTAGCTAACTCCATCGGTCCCAACCCACAAACCTTCCAGCGTTGACGTGACAGCGACTTTGAGGAGGACTCTACTGGGGATAATATTTTGTCAACACGAAGAAATCATGGCGGCTTCGCTGGGGATAAAATTCTTCCACCCAATAGGAATTCAATTCTGTCAATCATACTGGACAATAACTCCGCCTTATCTTTGCAGTAGCCAAACCCACTGGGGATGCTCTGAAATCAACTGCCAGACACCTATTTCGACAACAGGCGACAACTTTTGAAATTTTGATTATGAAACCCGGTGACGCTGATGGAACAACAAACTTGAAGAAAATACTCCGATGGACGGATAAGAGAAACTTCAACAAGCAACTCTGTGGGGAAAAATCTGGCAACAACTCCAAAGTCTACTTATGAAGCTATTCCATGCGGACAAAACCTTCGGACAACAACTCCAAAGTCTAATCATGAAGATGCGGTACCGCTGAAGAACTCCAAAGTCTAACTGCGAAGTCGTTTGATGTTGAAGACAACTCCAAGGTCTAATTATGAAGCAGCGCAATGCTGACGTAACAGCTGCTAGAGAAACTCTGTTGGGGAATCGCTAACGACGACTCCAAAGTCTAATTCTGAAGCCGTGTAACGCTGACATAACAGCCACCCGAAGAAACTAGGCCGATCTCCAAAGTCAAATTATGAAGTCTTCCATGTTGACATAACATCTACGCGAGGAAAACCCGCTAGGGAACTCCTAACAACAACTCCAAAGCCTAGTTATGAAGTTGTTGAATGCTGACAATAACTCCAAGGTCAAAATCGTGAAGCCTTGACAACAAGTAATGACTTCAAAACGTCAAACCGCTGAAATCTCTCTTTAAAAACAACTTCGAAGTCTATTCATGAAACCGTTGACTGTTGAAAACAACTGACAATAACGTCAAATTCAAACTATGAAGCCATGTCATGATGGTAACAAACTTCAAAGTCTAATTACGAAGCCGTAAAATGCTGACATAACAATCTTCAAAGTCTAATTATGAAGCCATACAGCAAACTGGGGAGAACTCTGCCGGGGGAATTCTGACGTCAACTGCCAGACATCCAACTTGACGACGAGTAATGACTTCAGATGTCTAATCCCTGAAATCTTTTCTGAAAATGCTGACGTGACAGCAACCCGAGGGAACACTCCGCCAGGGGATTGTTTTGACAATAACTCTAAAGTCCAATTATGAAGCCGTGTAAAGAACACTCCGCTGAGGAAGAAGAGAAATTAATCAAGCACCTCTGATAAGGGAACATATGGCGGGACGAACGTTATCATCACATATCTCATGCCGCAAATCTGAATATCTGAAAACGATCCTGAACAAGAAGTCTAATTACCTGCAGGGAAGAACACCTGAAAACAAAGAGGTAGCCAACCTGACTTATGCTTCAAAATGCGTATGTTTGAAAATGGCGTAATGCTCCGTACGGCACGAAAATGCTACGCGTTTGAGTAGATGCAAATGTGACGATATATGCAAATGCAAATGCTGGCTCAAGCTGTCGGGGCCACTCTGATAATGATGTCTCAACAACATGAATGCTGAGGATAACACCAACTCCGCCGGGGAGAACAAGTATCACAAAGTATTCCGGCGAAATAAACGCCAGAAACACAACCAACTCTGTCGAGGAGCGATTAAACATCAATTTCCACTGGGAGGAAAGAACAAGCCACCCTGCTGGTGAACAAACTTAGCTGGGGAAGAAGCAACACTTCTAGGAAAAGCACACTGTCTAGGCACAGTTTACAAACTCGAAGCCTCGGACTCTGCTGAGGATCAACATCCTGTCAATGGCATGACGACCTGTGGGGGAGCAAGAAAAACCTCCCCCGGGTATAATCCTTTCGAACCAACAACTTGGTTAACTATTGCGGGAATCTCCCATGCCGGAGATTGAACGTGAACACCTTCGGTTCGCTAAGGAGCCCAACCTCTGCAGGGAACATTGATTTCGACTCGCTGGGGATATCCTATGGACAAATTACTTGAGGACACTCTTCTGGGGAGAATAATCCCTCATTCGGTAAGGGATAACGTCATTCCAACTCTCTGGGAATAAGCTGCGACTAGCTGGGGAATGATATCGACTGGAGTCAGGTCTTACGTCAAGAGATTTTGGCTGGGGAATACAATCCCTGACTGTTTGCTCCAAAGGTAAGAACCCTGCAAAACACAAACGAGACAAAACAGGCCTATACAACAGAATCTATCCGGGTTAGCATCCGTGACATTACTTCAGTCAATTCGAAGTTTTAGCAATTATTGGCAATGGCCAGCAAGATTATGCAAGTGCAAGTTTATCAAAAACATCGGCGTCTTTCATAAACAAAACAGTAAAGAACAAACATCAAGTACTGAATAACATGTTTTATTGATAACGGGCCTCTGAATAGGCAAAGTTTTGTACACTGGATGCAACTCCTGAAAAGAGGAAGTTACGCACAAACACACATACATATATGCACAAAAAGCATAAATACAAAACAATATTTGTATACATGTCGGCGACGTGGTATAGACAAACACCATGAGTTGATCCTCCTATGACTCGCCTGACTCTGCGCTTTCCCGGTACTCGATCTTCGGAAGAGATTGTTTTTGGATAGGCGGCCCCCAGGTACTCCCAAACCACTAAGCAATGTTGTATCAATGTCGGACCGCAGTCATTTGCTTTTTCAATCCCTAACTTTTGCGTGAACCGCCCTTTGCGAGTTTTCAATTCACCGGGATACCCTTTTTTGCTGAAATCGCCCTTTTCAGGTTTTCGACTTCGCGGGTGTACATTTTTTCAATTTTATCCCTAATTTTTGCCCGAACCTTTTATTCATTTTTTATGGTTCGCCAGGATGCCCCATTTTTTCCTGGACTCTCTTTTTACTGTCCAGCGGGTCACTTTCAAGCAAAGTATTTTTTAACTGCGTCCGAATTCACAGGAGACGTAAAGTCTTCACCATCCATGGTGGATAGTAACAAGGCTCCTCCAGAGAAGACTTTTCTGACAACGTAGGGTCCTTCGTAATTAGGAGTCCACTTGCCCCTGTGATCTGTTTGTGGTGGGAGAATCTTTTTCAAAACAAGATCGCCCGTCTAAAAGCTTCGAGGGCATACCTTCTTGTCGTAAGCTTTCTTCATCCGACTCTGATATAACCGACTGTATGCTAAAGAAGCCAGTCTCTTCTCATCCATTAAACTGAGTTGATTCAGTCTATCTTTAACCCATTCTGCCTCGTCGAGTTGGACATCACGTAAAACCCTCAGGGAAGGAATCTCGACCTCCAACGGTAACACCGCCTCCATCCCGTATACCAATGAGAAAGGGGTTGCCCCGGTTGATGTGTGTACCGTCGTACGATAACCGTGAAAAGCGAAAGGTAGTATCTCGTGCCAGTCCTTATATGTCACAACCATCTTCTGAACAATCTTTTTTATGTTCTTATTGGCCGCTTCGACAACGCCATTCATCTTGGGCCGGTAAGGAGAAGAGTTGTGATGTTCAATCTTAAAATTCTGGCACAACTCTTTCATCATTTTGTTATTCAAATTCGAACCATTGTCGGTGATAATCCGCTCAGGGATTCCATATCTGCAGATAATATCTCGTTTGATAAATCTGGCGACCACTTGTTTGGTGACATTAGCATATGATGTTGCTTCCACCCATTTGGTGAAGTAATCGATTGCCACCAAAATGAACCGGTGTCTGTTGGATGCCGTAGGCTCAATCTTGCCAATCATATCAATTCCCCACATCGAGAAAGGCCATGGTGATGACATCACATTCAGAGGACTTGGAGGCACATGGATTTTGTCCGCATAAATCTGGCATTTATGACACCTCTTTGCAAACTTGAAACAGTCTGTTTCCATAGTTAGCCAATAATAACCTACCCGCAGCAGTTTTCTCGTCATAGCATGCCCACCAGCATGTGTACCAAATGTACCCTCATGTATCTCTTTCATGAGAAACTTCTCCTCTTTCTCATCTACACAACGTAGCAACACTAAGTCGTGGTTTCTTTTGTATAGGACACCGTCCGGGTTTAAATAGAAATTGCCAGCCAATCTCCTGAGAGTCTTCTGATCTCGACTGGATGCCCCAGCCGGATACTCCTTGTTCTTCATGAAATTCTGGATGTCAAAGTACCAGGGTTGACCATCGGGAGCCTCATCAATGGCAAATATGAATGCAGGCCTATCGAGCCGAGAGATGACAATCCGGGGAGCCTCGTTCCAGAAGTTAGCTTTATACATTGAAGACAATGTCGCCAGGGCGTCAGCCATTTGTTTTTCTGCTCGTGGGACATGATGCAATTCCACCTTGTCAAAGAAAGGCAACAATCTCCTTGCATAATTCATATATGGTACCAAATTGGGCTGACGTGTCTCCCATTCTCCTTTAATCTGATTCACCACTAGAGCTGAATCTCCGTATACATCCAGGTTCTTGATTCGCAAATCAATAGCTTCTTCCAGACCCATGATGCAAGCCTCATATTCAGCCTCATTATTGGTAACGGGAAAAGTCAATCGGGCAGTAAAGGGGATGTGCGACCCCTGAGGAGTGGTGATAATTGCACCTATTCCGCTACCATAGGAATTTACAGCTCCGTCAAATATCAACTGCCATTTGGAACCCAACTCTGGTCCTTCGTCCGGCAACGGTTCTTCACAATCTTTCATCTTCAGGTACATGATATCCTCGTCAGGAAAATCAAACCTCATCGATTGGTAGTCCTCAATTGGCTGCTCAGCAAGGTACTCTGACAGAACGCTACCTTTAATAGCCTTTTGCGAGACATATTGGATATCATATTCTGTTAACACCATCTGCCATCGGGCAATTCTTCCGGAGAGTGCTTGCTTCTCAAACACATATTTGATTGGATCCATCTTTGAAATTAGCATGGTTGTATGATTCAGCATGTATTGCCTCAAACGTTTGGCGGCCTAGGCTAGCGCGCAACACGTCTTCTCGAGCATTGAGTATCTGGACTCACAGTCGGTAAACTTCTTACTCAAATAGTAAATCGCATGCTCTTTAAGTCCGGTCTCGTCGTGTTGACCGAGAACACAACCCATACTTTCCTCCAGAACCGTCAAATACATAATCAAGGGTCTCCCGGCCACTGGTGGTATCAAAACAGGAGGTTCCTGCAAGTATTCTTTTATTTTGTCGAACGCCTTTTGACAATCTTCATTCCAGTTCACAGCCTGATTCTCTTTCAACAATTTGAATATCGGCTCGCATGTCGCAGTTAGGTGAGATATGAACCGGGCGATATAGTTCAACCTCCCTAAAAACCCACACACTTCTTTTTCTGTTTTAGGCGTCGGCATTTCTTGTATTGCTTTTATCTTCGTAGGATCAACCTCTATTCCCTTTTCGCTCACGATAAACCCCAGCAGTTTACCCGATCTCACCCCAAAGGTGCACTTGTTAGGGTTCAGCCTCAACCTGAACTTCCTAAGCCTTTTGAACAATTTCAGCAGATTAACCAAATGCTCCTCCTCCGTCTGGGATTTGGCAATCATATCATCAACATAAACCTCGATCTCTTTGTGCATCATGTCATGAAAGAGAGTCGTCATAGCACGTTGATATGTTGCCCCAGCGTTCTTCAGTCCGAAGGGCATCACTTTGTAGCAAAATGTTCCCTAAGGAGTAATGAAGGTAGTCTTCTCCATGTCTTCCGGTGCCATTTTAATCTGATTATAGCCTGAGAAGCCGTCCATGAAGGAGAATACGGAGAACTGAGCAGTGTTATCAACCAACACATCAATGTGAGGAAGTGGAAAGTCGTCTTTCAGGCTCGCCCTATTCAAATCACGGTAGTCTACACACATTCGCACTTTACCGTCTTTCTTCGGCACTGGTACTATATTAGCGACCCATGACGGATAAGTTGTAATGGCTAGGAAACCAGCATCCCACTGTTTTTGAACTTCCTCCTTGATTTTTACAGCCATGTCTGGTCTGGTTCTTCTGAGTTTCTGCTTAACGGGCGGACATTCCTCTCGCAACGGCAGACGGTGCACCACCATGTCCGTATCCAACCCAGGCATATCCTTGTACGACCAAGCAAATATATCATTATACTCTCACAGTATCTCAATCAGCCTTTGCTTGATGTCGCTCTGCAGCGCAGCCCCTATACGGATATTTCTCACAACTTCTTCCGACCCCAAGTTGATAATCTCAATTTCCTCCTGATGAGGCATAATGATTATCTCTTCCTGTTTCAACAAACGAGTCAGCTCCTCTGGCAGGTCACTATCCTCAACAATCTCTTCCTCTGCTTGGAATACCGGGTGCTCGAAGTCGAGACGAGTCATAGGCAGTTCGTAGGAGATGTCATATGAAATATTAGTCCTGCAAAGGAAATGGTTAAACGCTTCAACACGCAAACAAAGCAAATAACCACGTTGCCATTTATTGTTAAAGTAAAGCAAGGAAAACAGGGATCACAATATTTGAATATGAAAAACGCCTTTATTTCATGATTAAACAGTGCAATATACATAATCAAGCAACCCTTATGTAACATCACTATGCCCCGGGTAGGACATAGGATTATTCAACAATTGAGAAAACAAATCATTACTATTTAAAAGTCACTGGGACAGTTTCCTGGATGGACCAATTGCAGAGACTTTGTCCTGGCACGCTTGGCTTGATCCACGCGTCCATATCGCAGTCGCTATCTCCGTCTTCAGCATCGGAAATAGCATTGATAGTCTCAAAGCACACCCCACTTGGCATAATCGTTACCGGTCCCTTGAACCTGGGCGCTCCTGACGATGACGCTGACGACATCGGTCGATACCCTAGCCCAAACTTGTCATTCTTCACGAGAATCTCCAGCACCTGCCCCCAACCTTTAGTCTCACCAGTCTGCACTAAAGCCTGAGCCTCTTTGTAAGATGACACTGCCACCTCGGGCATTTTGCTGGAACCCTGAGCTTTGTCTTTAATCCGCAACCCTTCGAAGGCTTGACAAGGTGTCTCGTGTATTTCTCCGTCGACCTCAACATATCTGAATGATGACAGGTGACTGACCAAAATGTCCTCCTCCCCGCAAACGGTAACAACACTATCACCCACCATGTACTTCAACTTCTGATGCAATGTGGATGTTACGGCCCCTGCAGCGTGGATCCATGGGCGCCCAAGAAGGCAGCTATACGCTGGGTGGATATCCATGATGTAGAATTCGGTATCAAAAATTTTTGGCCCCACCTGCAGCGGTAATGTTATTGACCCAAACACTGATCTTTTCATCCCGTCAAACGCCTTCACAACCAAATCGCTGGGCGTGCAAATAACTCCCCGTATGTCCAATTTCATCATGGCTCTCTTTGGAAATACGTTCAACAACGACCCAGTATCCACCAATACCCGCGACATTACGGTGCCCCGACATTCTACCGATATATGCAAAGCCATGTTGTGCTCTCGACCCTTAGGTGTTAGATCAAAATCTGTGAAACCCAGGCTATGTCCAGCATTGACATGTGTCATTATCCCCTCTAACTGATTTACAGAAACTTCTTGCGGTACAAATGCCATATCCAAGATCTTTAGCAGGGCGTTCCGGTGCGCCTCGGAACATAACAACAACGACAAGATAGAAATCTTCGACGGCGTCTGTTGTAGGTGTTCAACAATTTTGTAGTCGCTTTTACGAATCAGTCTCATGAACTCCTCTACGTCCTTGAGTGACGTATCCTTCTCTTTCGACTGAGTAGGTCCACTTTCATTTACTTTGGCTTTACCTTTGGCCAACCTCTCTGCTTCTATTTCAGGTGAGGTAAAGATCCTTCCGCTACGGGTCATGCCCCCCGTTCCAACGACATTATCAACAGCCCCAGCTGGCTGGCTATTCACCACAATCTTTTCACTGTTGCAATACGCTTCTAAACCGTATGTCCACGGGATAGCTTTCGTACTCTCAAAGGGAACAAGCCCTGCTTTGGTAATTGTAATAGTTGGCCGCTGGACGGGCGCCGCTATCGTTATAGTCTTCCTCGGGATCGTCACTGTTGCAATATCATTCTGCTCGTCACATAATGCCTCCACAGACTTCTCAACCGCAGTTCGATCAAATTGCAAGGTCCCTTCGTCGATCATGGCCTGAATGCCCTGCTTCAAATCATTACAACCCTCTGGCTGGGTCCAACACTCTAAACAGTATTCATCACAACCGGGGAATACTCCCCCTATGAGCAACCTGCTTTTCACTTCACTCAATGGTGTCTTCAACTCATTAACATCCAACACCAAGTTCAAATTTTCTTCTGTTAAGATGGCATTTGCCCCATGATTAGGCATAGGCTGTTGTACAATATTGGGCCCCACTTGGCCAAATTTGATGGCTTTACTGTCCAACAAGTCTTGAACTTTATGCTTGAAAGCATGACAAGATTCTACATCATGTCCAGGAGCCCCGGAATGGAATTCGCAATGCTTATTAGCATCATACCCCCTAGGAAGTACCGGTCCTGTAGGTGGTTCCATTGTCCTTTTCTCGACCAAATTCAACCCCAGCAGTGTCTGAAGAAGCTCTGCATATGTAGACGGAGGCTTATCAAATACCCTCTTCGGCCTTACATTATGAAATCTTCCCTGACCCTGATTCTGCCTTTGCTGCTGCTGCGGTTGTTGTTGCTGTTGTTGTGGTTGTTGAGGAATTGGAATAGTAACACTGGCTATTTGTTGAGGTTGAATGTACTGATTTCTGCCTCTGCCCCGGCCTCTGCCACCAAATACAGCGCTTGTATCACCCTGTTGTCTTCCACCGAACGCTTTTCTCGCACCCCCAGCTGGAGTAGATTCGCCTGCCTGAATCTTTCCAATTTTAATTCCATTTTCGATCCTTTCTCCCATAAGGATCATATTGGAGAAGCTACCCATCGAAACATTGAGTAACTTGTCATAGTACATTCCTGTAAACGTCCCCACAAACATGTCATTCATCTCCCTTTCAACCAAAGGAGGGTGCACTCGAGCTGCCATATCGCGCCACCGCTGCGCGTACTCTTTGAAACTTTCACCACTTTTCTGTGACAGGCTCTGCAACTGAACCCTGTTTGGCGCTAAATCGCTGTTATATTTGTAATGCATAACGAAAGCATCAGCCAACTGCTTCCAACTTCTAATTTGAGTGGGCTCCAGTCCCATGTACCACTCCAATGATGGTCCCGATAAGCTATCTTGAAAGAAATGCATGAGCATCCTTTCATCATTGGAATATGCAGACATCCTTTTATAATAAGAACGTACATGGACCTTTGGGCAGGTATCCCCTTTGTATTTGTCGAATGTTGGAGCCTTGAATTTTAATGGCACCCTCAGCCCTGGTACCAACCCCATAGTAGTCATATCTAACCCAACGGAGTTCTGATTAACCACACCCTTCATCTGCTCTTCTAGCATTCTGATCCTCTGAACAGGGTCAATAGGACCTTCAGGTCCCATACCCCTTCCTGAAAAAGCGTCGTCCTGGTGATCCACATTCCAGTCATTGCCATATCCATCGTAACCCATGTTACGGCCAAATCTTTGTTGATTGAACACAGGACCCTGTCCTCGGTTGCCGAACCCTTGATTGACCCCAACAGGTCCAAAACCATTGTTGAAAGCCTTACCAAATCCACCATTACCGTGACCATACCCCTGATTATTGCGGTAACCGTCATTACCAAAACCTTGATTGTTGAACCCAAAGTTCCTGTCCTGATTGACATTACCATACCCATTGTTTCCAAAGCCAACATTGTCAACGAATCCTTGATCGGCATCCACAGTGTTGCCTTTGTTGTTAACAACATGCCCATCACCACCATTTCCAGTGTTGCCATTACCAGCGCCAGCACCTGCACCAGTACCAGTGTTCCCGTTGACAGTCACGACAGGTGGAGTAACAACTGCCGGTATCTCATCCTCCCGGCGAGGAGTTTCAACAGAAACGTGGTCAGTATTTCCATTTCTGTTCGCCCGCGTCAGCAGCGGCTGTACCAAAGTCTGAAGATTCCCTTGGCCCTTGGCCATACTCTCCATAGCTTGCATGAACAGAGTCAACTTCTCACGGATTTCCTGCATCTTAACTTGGACTTGATCCATTATCTTCTTGCAGTTGTTTCTGGTTGAATAGCGATGGACTCTCTGGTCGTCAATCCTGAAAAACCTAAGAGATGCAGGAAATAAGATACAGATTCAAAAAAACCGGTTATGCAATATGAGGATGCAGATGCAAATGTATAAATATGCTACAGGTTATATTCCCCCCCGATTCTAGTTTCAGAGAGAAGGCCATCACGACAATGGAGTCCCCATCAGGCAAGTAAGGAATCAGAAAACCCTCATACATAAACAAATGCCAAGAGGCAGAGTACAAGAGTACAACTGAATACAACTGAAGAGACCTCGGCCAACAAGCCTGGCGATGGTCAAAATACAAGTACAAAAAGCAAGGCAAAGATGACTCAGGGCAAATGGCGCGCTCTGACATCTTCCAATATCCTCAACGTCTCCGAATGACTTAGTCTGGAGATTAGCTCTTGTATCAGTAATGCATGTCGCTCAGCAGTGGATCTCATCTTTTTGGCGCCGTCCTTGTAGGTTCCTTCGCCAAAACACTCGTCGAGTCTGCATCTCTTAGAGTCGGCCTTCAATTCACAACCTCTCGGCTTCTCGCCACGGTCACTTACTCTAAGCTCAACAGCACTCCTAAGTGATGTCTCTTCAGCAATCTTTGCATCCTGGGCTCTAATCTGCGCCTCTAGCGTGGCAATCTGCAGCTTCAGCTCATCTTCACGCGCCTTCCGCTTGGTAAGCATGGTATTCCATAATGCTTCCCACTTGCCGAGTCGGGAATAAGCTTTGTTTAAGATTTCCTTCTTGGAAGCAAGCACCTTGGTAACACCGCTCAAAGCTACTCCCACCTTTTCCTTCTTGTTGGTCTCTTCAGTCAACTCTAAACCCAACCTATTAATCAACTCCGTTTGTTCCTTCACAGTGAAGGTAGCTTCATTCTTCTCATGACGCAATTGGAAGATCTCTTTCTCTAACTCATCATTGGCTTTCTTCAATTCTTCATTTTCAGCCAACAATTTGTTATACTTCTCAATCTCTACCGAAGTAGGTGCCTCAATCACTGGAAGATATAGAGGTTCCACAGCAGGATATGGCATCGAGGAAATCCTAGCTCTCTCGTGGATCCAAGCCAAATAGGGATCATAAGCTTTGTTGTTGCTCTTACCAAGCAAAGATTTCCCTCTCCTATGGATGTTAGCCCATGCACGTCTCAACCTGATCGAAACAGCCTCGTCTAATGAGCCCGTGAGATACAGAGATTCCTGTATCTCAACCTCAATAGGAGCATCTCTCAAGGAATAACCAAACTGTCTCACCAGCAGAGAAGGGTTATAGTTGATACAGCCTTTCCGTCCAATCAAAGGGACATTCGGAAAGCCACTGCAACTATATATAATATAAGTGTCAAGCATACTCCGATCAAACCAAATGATGTTCTCAGCAGACAGCCCCATCAACCGGGAAGACCAATCCAAAGTATCAACAGCATCAACAAAAGGCCCTGTCTTCGGAAGATGTCTCTGGAACCACCTGTACAAAAGAGGAAGACAGCAGGTGTTGCACCCCAAAATTTGCCCTCTTTCAAGGCTTGACTCATTTCTTCATTTCTTCAAATTCAATGACATAACGGAAGCCCATCATTCCAAATTCAAGATTCATGAATTCAAGGCTAGATTCAAGAATATTACAAAGAAAATTTCATGACATTTGCAAGAATGTCACACTTGTTACAAAATCCAAACTCTTGGTAATACTTGGGAAATTAAGTTATTTCTAGTCTTAATTCAAGTTTCCAAAAATAACTTCATGTCATGGTATCCCCCATGCTCCATCAAGTCCACATGACCCCCTTTGTGCTTACAAGCATGCAAGGAAAATATTTAAGAGCTAATTCAATGTTGGAATATCTCAAGATCAATACCATGCATGTTCAACCATGAGCAATATGAATGCAATCCAAAATAGCCCCATGCAAGAAGTGGAAATGTGTATCATATTACAAAATCATTTTATGTCACAAAACCAAGGCAATGAGCTTATGTTGATACATCTACACATCAAAAATCAGAATTTGAAAATGCTGTCAAAAGGTAGTGGTATAGACTACATGTGTAGATCCAAGCATAACCAACCAATGGACACAAGGATGGATAGCAAGGTGGAGTGCTGCAGAAAAAAATACAGCAAAAGCAGCATACTAGAAGTGGAAAAAGTGGGGCTGCACCAAGAAAGTGGCCATAATTGTTGCCAAGAATGGAAATTCTGAAAATTGAAGCTTGTGCAAGAGCCATTGGTTTGGTACAGCAGAAAAAGCAGTAGAAAAAGTGAGATGAGAGGGGAAAGGGGTTGTCAACAAAAGGAAGGAGCTGCAAACAAATCATCATTCACTATCATTCACATACACAACATTGAGAGAGTAAGAGAGAAGAGAAAAACAGAAAATAGTGAGAGCAACACACATTTGCAAAGAAAACCAGAAAATAGTAAGAGAGAAAACCAAAAAAGGAGTTCCATAGAAAGACAAGGAACCCTTGAAGATCAAAACTTTCACCATATAGAGTGAAGAGGGGGAGCACAGCCAACCAAAACCAGTGGAGTATTCGCCAGAAGGATAAAAGGTCTTGGGGTATCCATTTCTTTAAACTTTTCCCTCTTTATATCTTGCATTTGTCTTTTATCTTAAGTGTTGTTGTACTAAGTATACCATGTAAGATTCTAAGGGGACCAAAAAACCATTTTTAAAGAACCAATAAAAAGGAAGAAAATCACAAAAGACAGCAAAAAATACAGCAAATACTGTATTTTTCGTTTCAGGTCGCGGCGCGAACTGTCAAAAACAGAATCAAAACTTTTCTCAGTTCGCGGCGCGAACACCCTTCGCGGCGCGAACTGATCAGTTTGCTTATCTTTTTTTTTTGTTGTTTTTACCTAAAAAAAAATTTTTTCAAGGAGTTCACACGTCGAACTCCTTGATTGCATGTCTCGATTTTTTTTGTCGACTAACCCATATGTTTGCATGGTTTTAGTGTGAATATTGCTATTGTCTTTGTTGACTCTTGATTACATAACCATTTTCAAAAAAAACAAACTCTCGATTTTATCGAGCCATTTTCGACCATGTAAGTCGGTCGCCTTGTGCGTCCGCCATCGACCTTGTTTGTGTCACCTCAAACCTTTTTAAGCAATTAAACCCTTGACCCAACGTCAAGCGGATTTTCTCAAAAGATTGTTAAGCCAATTCACCATATTTAATAAAAGGGTAAAGTTCTCTTTGTATTGAACTAAAGAGAATGGATTGAGTGTAGACTACTTCCTTTCCGAGCGTCGAGATATTCACTGTAGTGTGGGTGGTCTTGATACTTGTCTTTCAATACGAAGACGTTTTCATCCACACTTTTTTCTCCTAAAAATACCTCGGCCCCGTACCGAGTGCATTTTCAAAACACTTACAATAAATAAATCGATTCTCTTAGTATTGAACTAAAGAGAGAGGATTGAGTGTAGACTTCTTCCTCTCCGAGTGTTGGGATATTCACTGTAGTGTGGGTGGTCTCGATACTCGTCTTTCAATACGAAGACGTGACTTTATCCGCCACCTATCTCCCTCTATAACTTCTTTCCGCAACCTTTGTCACCTAAAAACCTCGGCCCCGTACCGAACGCATTTTTAAACTCTTTTCATAACAAAAACTTGAATGGTCTTGGAGTGGTTAGGCGTAGGCCTTCTCCTATCCCGAGTGCTGACGTTTACCGTAGGGTTCTCTGTCGCAAAAACACTTACCATTCAAAACCAAAAACACTTAAATAAGAGAATGAAGTTCTCTTTGTATTGAACTAAAGAGAGAGGATTAAGTGTAGACTTCTTCCTCTCCGAGTGTCGAGATGCTCACTGTAGTGTGTGTGGTTTTGATACTCGTCTTTCAATACGAAGATGCTATGTTCGCCACACCCTTTCATAACAAAAACCTTGAGATGAAGAATTGGGTATTACCCGTAGGGGTTACTATCCGAGGACCTATCTCGCCCCTAAAAAAAACAATTCAACAAATCAAATGTGACATCTTGCCTCACATGGCGAAAACTTATCTTTCGAAAAGGATATGATACGTCCATTCTACCGCAAACAGGTAATGCCTAAGTCTCCAACGAGCAAGCAGCAATACACCTAACTGCTAGAATGCGTACGATAGCATCATCCATAAAAACATCAACAAATCGTAGGCCGAACTACGGCTGCTCTGATTCTTTACTTTTTCAAGTAAAGATACATAGGCACAAGGGACACAATCCTTGTCGAGCACATTCCCCCTATCACCTGTAGTTTTCCCGAACTACGTCGACTCTGACTTTCTCATATCCGTTGAGAATACATAGGCCTAGGACTGCAAAGTCCTACCGAGTCCGTCCTTTCTCTCTTCTTCCCTGTTACCTCCTTTCCCTATTTCTAACCCTTTTCTCCCTATCTTTTGGAACACCCTTTTTTTTATATATAGTAAAATCTTTAAGCAAATAAATTCACACATTCGACAAGCAAATGGTTCCCATCGAGTACGATGGATGCGAGGGGTGCTAATACCTTCCCCTCGCATAACCGGCTTCCGAACCCGTTCTTGGTCGCGAGACCATCTTATCCATTTCTTTCTTAAGGTTTTCTCGATATTTTCCTTTCCCCTCATGGGATAAATAAAGTTCGGTGGCGACTCTTTTGTCCTTTCCTTTTCGCCTTCCCCGTCGTTGCGTGTAATTTTCGAGTAGCGACAGCTGGCGACTCTGCTGGGGACGCCTAGCAAGCCAAACCTAGTTTGTTTGTTGCATTTGTGCTTTATTTGCTTTTATGTTTTATTTTATTTTATTATTGTGTTTATTTCTAACCTGTTGGGTTTGTTGGGATGGTTTGTGAGGATAAAGCTTTCTACCCGAGCTTTCAAGTATACACTAAGATTAGAAGGTGGTTTCTTTCTGATTTGCGAGACGTAGGACTCGTTGAGTTGGATCGAGTTCCACCGCTCAGATGAGACCCCGTTGGAAAGATTATGTCCTACGTGTAGTCGTAACGGCATTTTATTTCTGACGTGGGATTCTGTGATTCTGAGGACCTCTTGTAGAACCTTATTCCAAAAGGTTACTAAAACATAACTCTGTGTTCATCCTTTTGAAGGGATTACCGTCTTATGAGTAGTCGTTATGATGGAAAACTTTTGAGGGTTAGTGCATGGGACTTTGTTTAAAAGCCTTTTGGGATACCCTCTTATAAACTAATAGATTGCCTACCCGAGGTGAGAGATACCCTTTTGTTGTCTTGCAGGATTTGTAACTTTAATTTTTGATGTGGATCTGTTCTCGTGTGCACTCATTGCATTGCATTTGCATAAGCATATCTGCATCATTTTGCATTTTCTTCCCTAGCCAGTGCCGAAAGCTTACCCATCCTTGTTCATAACCCGCAATTGATTTCCCGACACTCCTACTGAACTCGTGAGAGTTGTGAAGTGTTTGAAGCAAAAGGAGCATAGACGCCTTGAAGTGCCAATCAAATAAAGCAAGCAGAAGTAGCTATGCCAGAGAATGACCGCCAGAATGTTGATCCCCCACAAGGATTTATCATGATGAATAATCCATTGTATGATCTTCCGCTTGATGACCATCCTCCGCAAGTAAACGTTCCTACTCGACCCCAGAGGATGCCAACGATTGATCCCATGAAAGAAAAACTTCGCGCCCTTGAGGAGACAATTCAAGCTATGAGAGTGTCTGACATGCCCGGCCTCAATGCTGCTGATATGTGTCTAGTGCTAGATTTGGTGATCCCTCCGAGATTCAAGATACCCAACTTCGAGAAATACACCGGCTTTAGTTGCCCGAGGTGTCATTTGGTGATGTACTGCCAAAGAATGACCCCTTACACTCATTACGATAAGCTGATGATTCATTGTTTTCAAGAAAGTCTGAGTGGGTCATCATTAAGTTGGTACACGAACCTAGAAAGAAGCCATATCCAATCATGGAGGAACCTAGCTAGCGCTTTTCTAAAGTTTTACCAGTTCAACCTAGACACTATTCCCACCCGCATGCAGTTGCAAAGCCTTTCTCAGAATGAAAACGAACCTTTTAAGGGATATGCACAGCGGTGGAGAGAATTCGCAGCAAGAGTGCAACCACCACTCTCAGACAAGGAGCTGACTGAAATGTTCATCAACAGTTTACATGGCACTTATCTTAAAAGAATGGCTGGTTGTACGCCACCAAGCTTCTCTGACCTTGTAATTGTAGGAGAGCGCATCGAAAGCTACCTTAAAAGTGGACAAATCCAAGACGCCTCAAGCAGTCAGGCCAGTGAGCTTGAGTCTTTCGACGATTTCCATGAGGAAGAGAAGGATGAAACCAGCACACTCATAGTGAACATTGGGTATCCTCATGATGTACCAGAAAAACTCTATGGTCCTTCATCTTCTCAACAGGCATCATTACCAGTGCCATGTTATCCTTATGAGAAATCAGTCATGCCTAAAGCTTCATTCCGTAAGCCATGGGTCGCTCATCATGCAAATCAACAAGCCCATGGACGAGGATATTAGAATCAGCGCCGAAATCAGTATAGGCCCAACAACAACTTGGAAAGAAGAACTGCTCCTCTTCATTCAGTCCCTATGTCGCACAGTCAACTTCTCTCACATCTGATTCAAAATTCATTGGTGGAACCCAAAACTCTTAAGCCTGTGCCAGAACCTTACCCTCCTGGGTACAATCCCAATGTTCAGTGTGGATATCATGGTGGATCCATGGGGCACTCGACTGAAAAATGCAAAGCCTTCCAGGCCAAAGTGCAACAATTGATTGACAAAGTGTACATATCATTTCCAGAGGGATATTTGTTCGTCCATGTCAACCTCTCAGCTGTCTAAAGCTCGAAGATTTCAAAGGTCATCTCCTAAAGTCAGTGGTCCAGACAGGCAGACGTCCTCAACATTGGCAGTCCTTGAGCGCTTTTATCATTTGCATCTTGTAGTTTATTTCCTGTTAATTGCTACTTGTGTTTAAATATTGTTGTTTTGGATGGTAATGTTAATGAATTGATTATGCATTTTCCGAATCAATTATGTCGCATTCGCTTATTTTTCTTCTTATCACAAGCACAAACACATACAACTTTATCCACTCCACTTTATCACTATTGTTTAGCAAAGATTTGAGGGAGGATGACGAAAATGAAATACCCACAATTTCAAATCGTATGCTTTCGGATAAAACCTTGATGATGATGTACAGGCATTGTTTCGAATCCCCTAAACACTGGAGTTATAAGGAGTTAATCCCTAGTCAACCACTTCGAGCCTAGAAGTAGGAGTTTCCTTCAGATATTCAAACCCTTACACTCAACCTGGGGCAGGGTAGTGTTCAGTTAATCCAATCACGCACTTGAAATTCAAAAGACAAGACGGTTGTTCATCAATGACCCGTGATGTGGCAGTCACAATCCTCCAACAAAAAAAAAAATCAAAAGCCTGCTAAGTCAAACACCTCAAAAGGGGACTTAGGCAAAATCAAGGCAATCCCGATGGATCTGATAAGCAAATCAGTCCATGCAAAAGTTAGGGATCGAAAACAAAATCAAAAGAGGTCCTTAAACCCTCAGCAAAAACAAAATAAGATACAGTGGCCATACAAATCAAAGGGTCACTGACATCCTTCAAAATAAAATAAGGTGGCTGCCATTTCAAACAAACCTTGAACCATCAAGCTTACACCGTCAAGATAAGCATGTGTAGAATTAACTAAATATAGGTATGGAGATCTTCAAGAAGATGGGGTGGGTACAAATAATAATTTGATCCTAATATCCTTTGTTTCTATAACCGTGAACCAGACCACGTTACAACCCTTGAAAGACCTAATTGAGACGAGGTTTATTCTGAAAGCATATTATCGCAAGGTTGCGTAACCTGACTCCCCACATATTTGCTAATCATCAGCAGTGGTGTCAATATCCTTGCTATATCTTTCACACCAATCAAATTAGCACAACATTCGGACTAACGGTCCATTTGTCTCACAATCACGACACTTAATAAATGACATTTCTTTCAAACTTTCATGAACTTCGCATTAAAATTATCATTCGTGAATAAACAATTTTAATTGCAAGTCAGTAGTTGGCATCAAGGAAATTCCAACATGAAGCAATCAAACAGGACTGAATTATTCAGAAGTCTGGATCAAAATCAAGTATACCTTGTCACCCTATGGTCTGGGGCATTGACATCCGAGAAGTTGGAATCAATCAGTCTGAGGCTAATCCCCAAGCATCAGTTGATCATGGGGCAGATCATCAAGAAGCGGTTAATCAAAAGTGGATCATGCCTATCAGGGGCAGGCCACCCAGAGTTTCTTTGACTTAAGGATAGATCCCTCCAATGTTCAATCAGGATAAGTCAAGTCGCTTCAACGCTCTTTCAAGAGCAAGCTACTTCAAAAGTATGTTGAAGCCAACCACAAGAATCAGTTAAACAATGATGAATCTATTCGTGGTACAAACTCTGGGGCAAGCCATCTTGAGGTCATCTCATGGCAAGCTACTCAAGCAAGTTCATCCTCATCAGGAACTGTTGAGTTCAAAACAAGTGTCGGGGAACCATACCATCACCTCACCCAATAACCTTAACCTTCCGAAAGGGCCTTGCTGTCATTAGATTATTCATCCCACAGCCTAAACCTGTCACCCATCAAAACAAACCGAAACCTCCAATACCAGTCCCATCTGGTCAATCCTTCATTAAATACCAGTCCCATCTGGTCAACCCTTCGCTAAATTCCAGTCCCATATGGTTAACCCTTCACTAAACACCAATTCCCTTCTGATACATATCAGCCCTTAAACCAGCTCCCATCTGGTCACCCTTCCTTTAGCCTTCCGTTTAACCAGTCCTCGTCTGGAAAACACAATTTCAAAGTCCAACTCCCATCTGGCAAACCATAAAATCAGCCCTCCTTTGACAACTTAACCTTTCGCCAACCAGTCCCATCTGGTCTACCCTTCGAATACCAGCCCTCATTTGGTACTTCCAACCCAAAGTCCAATTTATATTGGAAACCACAAAAAGTCCGCCATGTCATCACCTGCATTCCCAGTCACCTGCCTGCATCCATCATTATCATATGCATCATACACATCGCATTCGACTTCATAAGCATCTTGCATCATATGCATACCTATAATCATATCATACTCCCCAGCTCTTGCATCTCCACTCTAGCATTTGCATTTGCATTTCCATTTATGGAACATCATTATCATCAAGCATTCACATATGCGAGATCAAGTCCAGGATCAATTGCGAAGAATTTTCAAGATCATTATCAGCCCAGTCTGGGGCATTCTCTGCAAGACTGTGGGTGTTCCCCACGAAGTTGTGCAACTTTTGTTGGGTAAATTCAAGAGCTTCAACGCAATCAACAGTCCAGTCAGGGGCATTATTTGCAAAGACTGTGGGTCCTCCCACAAAACTCAAGATCACCAAAGCAAAGTCCAGCACAGTGAGGGGCATCTTTTCAATACCATGGGTGTATTGCATGACGTATTTCAACCCCGTGGTTAATCAGATCTTCAAATCAATATTCAGCCTAGACAGGGGCATCTCCAGTAAAGTCATGGGCGATCCCCAGCAGTTTGAAACCTTGACAATCAAAGGATATCCTCAGCCGGTCAAGATTGACATCTCCAGCAGAGCAGGATCGTTTCTAGTGAGCGGGTGTGGGTTTATCCCTCAGCAGTGGAACGAATTCAGAAATTTGTTTTCCCCATAGAGTTTGAACAACTGGCTCCTTTTCACCTCAGAGTCTAGGTCATTGACTCATTCCTCAAGCAGAAGTTGTATTTATTGAGTTTATTGCTCATTTCCCCAAGCAAAGGTTGATATTGGTTCCCTCATTGTCTAATCCCCAGCAGGGTGGGTTTGCTCTTAGCAGAACAATTTTACCCAGAAGTTTGCTCAGAAAACCATCCAGGATTTGTTTACCCCAACATTTGTACTAGACGTGTCTAGTCTTTTCCCCGGCGGAATTAATCCTTCCTCTTTGGCATTTATTTTGCTAAAGTGTTTCCTTTGCATTTGCATCATGCATAACATCCTCCCAAACGCGTAGCATTTCCATTTCGTATGGAGCATTACGCCAATTCAAACATATGCATGTAAAACATAAGTCGGGTTGCCACCCCTTTGTTTTCAAGCGTATCTCCAGCGGTTATCAGTATATTTCTCAATCCTACGTGGTATCCATACCTCCAGCCAGGTCATTGACAAATGTGTTCATCTTATCGGTTTCCCTAGCGGAGTCTATTTATTCAAGTTCATGTTTCCCCAATGGATTTCTTCACCCAGATGGTGAATCGACGAATGTTCTTCTGAACTTAGGGTTGAGCCGACCTTTGGGTTCGATGCTAGCTTTTTTAGCAAAAAGAATTGACGACGAAGTCAGATTATGAAAAAAATTGACGACGAAGTCAGATCATGAAGAGAAATGACGACGAGGTCAGATTATGAAGAGAATTGACGACGAAGTCAGATTGTGAAGATTGACGACGAAGTCAGATTGTGAAGATTGACGACGAAGTCAGATTATGAAGAGAATTGACGACGAAGTCAGATTATGAAAAAATTGGCGACGAAGTCAGATTATGAAGAAAAATTAACGACGAAGTCAGATTATGAAGAGAATTGACGATGAGGTCAGATTGTGAAGATTGACGACGAAGTCAGATTATGAAGAGAATTGACGACGAAGTCAGATTATGAAGACAATTGATGGCGAAGTCAGATCATGAAGAGAGTTGATGGCGAAGTCAGGTTATGTTGAGAGTTGACGGCGAGGTCGGATTATGTAAAGATTTGACGGCGAAGTCAGACTATGAGAGGAGTTGACGACGAAGTCAGATTGTGGAGGGGTGATGGCGAAGTCAGGTGTCCTACCAATTTGATGTTAAGGACTGAAAGCGAAGTCAGGTGTTTTTCCAAATTTTATATGGAGAATTGATGGCGAAGTCAGATGATTTTAATTGACGACAAAGTCAGGTTATGTTGTAAGTTGATGGCGAAGTCAGAGGATATGGAGGACTGATGGCGAGATCAGATGTTCTACCAATCAGATGTTTTAACAGATTATGTTGAATATTGACGGTGAGGTCAGATCTCACAAATTTGATGTTGAGTTCCGACGGCGAAGTTAGAATGCTATTAAGAGCTGACGGCAAGGTCAAGTGTTTGTATTTGATCAACGACTGATGGAGAAGTCATATGTTCTACCTGTTATAGGTGCCTGACGGCGATGTCAGAGGTTTCATTCTACGGTTGACAAATTTTTGGGTTCTTTTGTATTCAATCACCTTTTACCTCGAATGTTTGAAAGCGTCTGCTTTTCATCCCTTCAGGTCTAAGTCGTTTGAATAGGGGCAGCTGTTGCACCCCAAAATTTGCCCTCTTTCAAGGCTTGACTCATTTCTTCATTTCTTCAAATTCAATGACATAAGGGAAGCCCATCATTCCAAATTCAAGATTCATGAATTCAAGGCTAGATTCAAGAATATTACAAAGAAAATTTCATCACATTTGCAAGAATGTCACACTTGTTACAAAATCCAAACTCTTGGTAATACTTGGGAAATTAAGTTATTTCTAGTCTTAATTCAAGTTTCCAAAAATAACTTCATGTCATGGTATCCCCCATGCTCCATCAAGTCCACATGACCCCCTTTGTGCTTACAAGCATGCAAGGAAAATATTTAAGAGCTAATTCAATGTTGGAATATCTCAAGATCAATACCATGCATGTTCAACCATGAGCAATATGAATGCAATCCAAAACAGCCCCATGCAAGAAGTGGCAATGTGTATCATATTACAAAATTATTTTATGTCACAAAACCAAGGCTATGAGCTTATGTTGATACATCTACACATCAAAAATCAGAATTTGAAAATGCTGTCAAAAGGTAGTAGTATAGACTACATGTGTAGATCCAAGCATAACCAACCAATGGACACAAGGATGGATAGCAAGGTGGAGTGCTGCAGAAAAAATACAGCAAAAGCAGCATACTAGAAGTGGAAAAAGTGGGGCTGCACCAAGAAAGTGGCCATAATTGTTGCCAAGAATGGAAATTCTGAAAATTGAAGCTTGTGCTAGAGCCATTGGTTTGGTACAGCAGAAAAAGCAGCAGAAAAAGTGAGATGATAGGGGAAAGGGGCTGTCAACAAAAGGAAGGAGCTGCAAACAAATCATCATTCACTATCATTCACATACATAACATTGAGAGAGTAAGAGAGAAGAGAAAAACAGAAAATAGTGAGAGCAACACACATTTGCAAAGAAAACCAGAAAAATAGTAAGAGAGAAAACCAAAAAAGGAGTTCCATAGAAAGACAAGGAACCCTTGAAGATCAAAACTTTCACCATATAGAGTGAAGAGGGGGAGCACAGCCAACCAAAACCAGTGGAGTATTCGCGAGAAGGATAAAAGGTCTTGGGGTATCCATTTCTTTAAACTTTTCCCTCTTTATATCTTGCATTTTTCTTTTATCTTAAGTGTTGTTGTACTAAGTATACCATGTAAGATTCTAAGGGGACCAAAAAACCATTTTTAAAGAACCAATAAAAAGGAAGAAAATCACAAAAGACAGCAAAAAATACAGCAAATACTGTATTTTTTGTTTCAGGTCGCGGCGCGAACTGTCAAAAACAGAATCAAAACTTTTCTCAGTTCGCGGCGCAAACTAATCAGTTTGCTTATCTTTTTTTTTTTTTGTTGTTTTTACCTAAAAAAAATTTTTTTTCAAGGAGTTCGCACGGCGAACTCCTTGATTGCATGTCTCGATTTTTTTTGTCGACTAACCCATATGTTTGCATGGTTTTAGTGTGAATATTGCTATTGTCTTTGTTGACTCTTGATTACATAACCATTTTCAAAAAAAACAAACTCTCGATTTTATCGAGCCATTTTCGACCATGTAAGTCGGTCGCCTTGTGCGTCCGCCATCGACCTTGTTTGTGTCACCTCAAACCTTTTTAAGCAATTAAACCCTTGACCCAACGTCAAGCGGATTTTCTCAAACGATTGTTAAGCCAATTCACCATATTTAATAAAAGGGTAAAGTTCTCTTTGTATTGAACTAAAGAGAATGGATTGAGTGTAAACTTCTTCCTTTCCGAGCGTCGAGATACTCACTGTAGTGTGGGTGGTCTTGATACGTGTCTTTCAATATGAAGACGTTTTCATACACACCTTTTTCTCCTAAAAATACCTCGGCCCCGTAACGAGTGCATTTTCAAAACACTTACAATAAATAAATCGATTCTCTTGGTATTGAACTAAACAGAGAGGATTGAGTGTAGACTTCTTCCTCTCCGAGTGTTGGGATATTCACTGTAGTGTGGGTGGTCTCGATACTCGTCTTTCAATACGAAGACGTGACTTTATCCGCCACCTATCTCCCTCTACAACTTCTTTCCGCAACCTTTGTCACCTAAAAACCTCGGCCCCGTACCGAACGCATTTTTAAACTCTTTTCATAACAAAAACTTGAATGGTCGTGGAGTGGTTAGGCGTAGGCCTTCTCCTATCCCGAGTGCTGACGTTTACCGTAGGGTTCTCTGTCGCAAAAACACTTACCATTCAAAATCAAAAACACTTAAATAAGAGAATGAAGTTCTCTTTGTATTGAACTAAAGAGAGAGGATTAAGTGTAGACTTCTTCCTCTCCGAGTGTCGAGATGCTCACTGTAGTGTGTGTGGTTTTGATACTCGTCTTTCAATACGAAGATGCTATGTTCGCCACACCCTTTCATAACAAAAACCTTGAGATGAAGAATTGGGTATTACCCGTAGGGGTTACTATCCGAGGACCTATCTCGCCCCTAAAAAAACAATTCAACAAATCAAATGTGACATCTTGCCTCGCATGGCGAAAACTTATCTTTCGAAAAGGATATGATACGTCCATTATACCGCAAACAGGTAATGCCTAAGTCTCCAACGAGCAAGCAGCAATACACCTAACTGCTAGAATGCGTACGATAGCATCATCCATAAAAACATCAACAAATCGTAGGCCGAACTACGGCTGCTCTGATTCTTTACTTTTTCAAGTAAAGATACGTAGGCACAAGGGCCACAATCCTTGCCGAGCACATTCCCCCTATCACCCGTAGTTTTCCAGAACTACGTCGACTTTGACTTTCTCATATCCGTTGAGAATACGTAGGCCTAGGACCGCGAAGTCCTACCGAGTCCGTCCTTTCTCTCTTCTTCCCTGTTACCTCCTTTCCCTATTTCTAACCCTTTTCTCCCTATCTTTTGGAACACCCTTTTTTTTATATATAGTAAAATCTTTAAGCAAATAAATTCACACATTCGACAAGCAAATGGTTCCCATCGAGTACGATGGATGCGAGGGGTGCTAATACCTTCCCCTCGCATAACCGGCTTCCGAACCCGTTCTTGGTCTCGAGACCATCTTATCCATTTCTTTCTTAAGGTTTTCTCGATATTTTCCTTTCCCCTCATGGGATAAATAAAGTTTGGTGGTGACTCTTCTGTCCTTTCCTTTTCGCCTTCCCCGTCGTTGCGCATATTTTTCGAGTAGCGACAACAAGAAACATTCTTGCCACGACGTTTCTCATTCTTATAGTGAATAAAATGATAAACATCGCCCAAGAGAGTAGGAACTAGATTCTTCGAGGCAAGAATCAAGAAGGCATCTGAGTCAACAAAATCTGGCACATTAGGAAACAAGACAGTCCCATAGATGCAGACAGCTAGAATGGAACTGAAGGCAACCCAACATCGACTCTTCGTGCACTGTGTAGCCTTCTCAACCAGGACAGACAGGTGAAAACCATAGGCTCTGTTTAGCTTGACCAATCCTCCAGGAAACTCAGAAGCGTCTAAACTAACAATCTCAGCATGTGTAGCCAACTCAGGCTCAGCGTCAACATGTATAAAGGGCATCTGGTCTAACACAGGAACTCCCATCATAGCAGAATACTCCTCCAAAGTGGGTGCCAGAATATAGTCGGGGAATAGGAAACATCTCAGCTGAGGCTCATAAAACTGCATCAAAGTATACACCCTAGTCGTCTCAAATGTTGAAGGCCTGTACAACAAACTAAGCAATCTCCCATAAGATACTCTGAACTCAGCCCTCACTCTCTCATCTGCTAGAGCAACTAATCCCAGCAAGGAACTGATATCTGGCGAATGCAATCGGTAAGCAACTGTCCTCTTCATGGACTCCATTGTCTTGCTAGAAGATACACTAGAATCAGAGGGGAATGATCACACCTGCAACATAAATACACGTTAATGAAATGCAGTCATGAAAATGCACATGCATATGCAAACCAGAGATCAAGTGCAATGCTGATGAACTGTGCTGCTCTGTACTGAAGCTTGAGAAACATCAAATCTTCATCTCAAACCAACCACTCAAATGAACCCTGTAACCATATCTCACTGACAGAGATAAACCAGGTATTCTGAGGTCAAAGGTTTCCTGCAAACAAACCTACCTACCCCTCACAGGTGTGTACTTAACTCGCAGACGAGGTACGGCATCCTATGCGGGTTCAACGTCACAGACTTTCAAGAGCGATGATACGATACCCAGAAGGTGTGGCATCATCATCCCTTGAAGCGGTCTCACTTAGTTGAATCCCAAATGATAGGTCCCCAGAGTCGACAATCCTCGGGTCAGACAACTTGTCGAGCCCTAAGGTCCAGGCAAGAAGCATCAAAGAGAATCTCGTCCGAGCGCAGATTTCGCGACTAGCTGGTGCGAGCTAAGCAAGCAGGCTAACCACTACTCTCTACTTCTAAGTCTATGTGCAAACTCAACCCCAGATCCGGCTTATCTCTCAATCTAACCCTCTACCCAGCACAACAACAATAATATAATACTGAAAGTAAAGGCAGAAAGGTAAATACATACAAAACCCCAGACGGGAAAACAAGCGCTAGGATCGACTCGCATAGGGAACCGTTGGAGTCCCCAGCAGAGTCGCCAGTTGTCGCTACTGCGAAGATCGGCGCCGGCTATGACAGAAGAGTCGCCACCGTGTGTTATTCATCCCAACGGAGGGAAAGGAAACGCTCAGAGTAAACCTAACGCAAAACGAGAAAGGAATGGTCGTCGCAACCAAATCCTGGATTCGGGAGTCGGTTACGCAAAGGGAAGGTATTAGCACCCCTCACGTCCGTCGTACTCGACGGGGTCCATGCTTGTTTTCTGGTACGGATTGTATTCTATCTACTCTATAGGTCAAGGGTTAAAAAGAAAATAAAATGACTCGGAAAAGTATCGCACTTTATGCCTACGTATTCCCGTCTGGAACGAGAAATCAGAGTCAACGTAGTTCGCCTACCTACGAGAAAGGAGGGGAAGGTTGCTCGCTAGGATACGGCATCCTATGCCTACGTACTTTCATACAGCATGAAAGATCAGAGCAAACGTAGTTCGAGCTACGGAAGACACAAGCTTGTCTGACGGTTTTTTATTACCTTCAAAAAGGGGTTTTTCTTGATTAAGAGTCCAAGCGGACAAAAATGACACTTTGATGTTTGTTTTAATCTTTTACGAAAGAAGTGTTTTTTAGTTTGTTTGCAATCTCTGGCGCACTTGAGACTATGATTTGAGAGTGACGACGTCGCATGTCACCCTAAGGGTGCCACACTAAGCAGTCAGATTACTGAAGAGTGACCCTCCAGCAACCTTTTCTCAAATAGCTTAAGGCTCGTAACGTACGACATCGATTAACCTTATTATTGTGTTTTTGAGTTGTTTTGAGATAAGAAGAGAAAGAAGCTCTAAAAAGCCTAGGGTTGAAAGGGAATAAAACTAACCTAATGTTGTCATACATGGATAAGAATCCTAATGTCTGTCGTAATTCCCTCATGCACAGAGGAAATCAGAGATCCTAGGGGATAAACAGAAAAGAAAGCAAGCAAATACAGTAAAATGCATGCAATGCAGCAATACAAGCGAGGCAAGGGAGTCCCACTCAACCTTGAACCTGGAAAAACAACAGGCAAAGTGAATCAACATTCACCTCAAACCTAGGGGGCAAGCTACACAAGCCAACAAACAATACAGAAAACAAAACCCCAAAGCAGAGGAGGCAGCCCAAGCAGCAGCACCAAACTCCTACAGCAAACAGCAGCTCTGACAGCAACAGATGATTAACCAGCAAAAAGTTGACAACAACAACCTTCATCTTCATGAATAACTCCCATCTTCAAGCTTCCATAAACTTTCAATCTTCAACAAGCACCAGGCTTCAACAAGCTCCCAGCTTAAGCAAGCTCAAACCCCAACCAGTAACCAGCTTCAACAAGCTCCTGACTTCAACTTCAACAAGCAGCAAAACCCTAGCTTCAACAAGCTACTGACTCCATCCTCACCAAGCTTCAACAAGCACAAAACTTTCTCTTTACCAAGCTTCAACAAGCACCTCCAAGGGATAATCAAAACAACAAGATCAAGGTGAAATGTTAAGAGGCTCAATGACAACCAAGGGAAGTCACTGAGAACTCAATATTGCAAATGAAAGGTATCCTCAAAGTTCTACTCACTTGGGCATACCACTCACGCCTCCTAAGGAGAGATGGAGCTTCCCAAGGAGTACTTTATGTCATTGGATAGAATGGAGATGGACAAGATACTCCATGTTTGAAGAAAGAAACAAAACTAGTCTAATGCTCTTCCTAAAACCCTAGTTTCCCTAAGCTCCTGACAAGCATCCACAAGATGAGAGAATCTTCACATCCAAGCTCCTTCAAGCTCTACAAAGCACCTTCAATTGGTCTTCATGATCATCCAAGCTCAAAAGCAACACCACCCTAGTCTAAGGGGAACTATTGAATCAAACTAGCCAAATTAGTTCATCAGAAACACCTAGAAGTTAGTCTTAAAACTAATTCTACTTAAAATACCAAAAGTGATTGTAAAATCCTACAAAAATTACTAAGGGTTCCTAAACCTCTTATGAATCTGTCATACAAAAACCAGGGGGTTAACCATTCATTTGGACCTAAAACTATGCCCTAAACCTAAAGGTATCATCTTAAAACCCTAATTCTGAACCACCTAATATTCAATGCTCAAACTGGCCTAAACTTCTCTCACACAAATATGATAAAATTACTTTGGGTATATGCATATCTATGCTAACTAGCCAAAAAAGAATCAACTCAAAATTCATCACCAATTGGAAGACAAAAATTATACAAAACAGATGGTCAAATAGGTAACACAATGGATGTTAGCACAAAATTAAAATCATAACTAATTCAAATAAAATCCTAAAAATGTAAAATCAACGCCTAAAACTTCTTAAGATATTAAGGATCTATAGAAAAAAAATTCATAATTTTTCGATGATTTTTACTATTTTTAACGTAATTAATCCAAACAGCCATGAAAACAGAAAAATAAAGAAAAGAAAATAAAGAAAGAACAGTAGAGGGTGTAATCAGCAGGAATTTCATGTGTAAAATCAAGTTGGACTGAAAGAGAGGGGTGCAGATAGCATAAAAAACCAAGGCCCATACGAAATTGCTCATCACTTCTATTAATTCAGAATTTAACAAAAAAATGACCACAAGGAGGATCGAACTCGCGCATGCATGGTGCTCATAGCGCCTTGTACAAAACGCAGCGCTTCAAGGTGGTGACGTGGCACGCTCCTCAACCGCTGGATGGGGGGACCGAGTCTTCCCTCTCACATGCACGGACGGATCTGATTTCGTCTTCCACCTTTTGAAATTTCTACATATGAACAGTACCCGCGACCATGGATATGGAGTTTTTTTTTCCGGCAAACTTTGAACAACCATATCTCCCTCAATATTTATCCGTTTGCAACGATTCTTAAACCAATTTTGCATGAAATTTCGAGAGGAATCCAAATATACTACTTAAAAATCCTAAAAATCCATGAATCAAAAATTCCATATTTCAACCGAAAACGAATTTAATCCTAAAATCTCACTAAACACCAAGTTCTTCGCCCAGAAATCATCTACAACTTAAGGTGAACCTAACCACATGATTCTAATGCATTGAAACCACATAAATTAGGAGAAAATTCAAGAAGTAAGAACCTACGTTCGAGCTTCAATCGGAGTCGTTTCCGGCTTGATTCTTGATCCAAAACGTTCCAGATCCAATGAGTGATGATGTTAGAAGAAGATTGAATCCTCAATGGTGCTTGAAACGGCCTCTAACAGAAATGCACTCTTTCACTTTTCTTCTTCAAGCTTCAATGGTGATATTTGCTTCCAACCCCAATCAATCTCCAAAACTGTTTCTTATGAGCTCCTAGACCTTTATAGAATGGTTTAGAACCTTCTAGAGCTCAGGCCCAAGCCCAAAATTAAAAATCCAAGTCCAACTTTCCTTCAAAGTTTTGGTTATGGTAATGCATGAAATTGGCTTCATGACTTGCATGGGAAGCTTTGGATGACTTACATATTTCATTTTGAATGAATTCAGCCCAAAAGGAATCTCCATATTGCCTTTGTGAAGGAATTGTGTGATGTAACTTTTATGTGAAAAAATCTTGTGAAAGGCCATGAAGCACACTTCAAATGAAAATTCCACAATTTCCAATATTTCTAAAACATATTTTATGATTAAAATGAGTGGTTATTTGACTTGTTTTGGACCCATAACCATTTATTTCAATTTCCCACCAAAATTGCCTTTTAAATGACTTTAATTTCTTCATTAAAAAACCATTTCAAACCAACTTCTCCTATGAGCCAATTCAAACCTTCCTTGATGCATGGTCAAGGTTAAAACCTTATTTTAAGCAACTTTATAGTTGAACAATTTTCCATTTGAGGAGTGGAAGGTGGAGATATTGGCACATGCTTGAAAATGACCTATAATCACAAATGCCCAAAATACCCCTGGATTGCCAATATCATAACTTGAGTTCCATAAACCCCCTCGAGGACTTCTAGTACTCAAATTAAAGGTATTGAGAATCTCTACAAGTACCATGTTGGCCAAAGATCCATTTGAAACTTGTATTTTGACTTATGTGGCTTTGAAGTTAGACACTAAATAGGGGATTTTACACTGAAACCCTAATTTAGCAACTTCCCACATTCTTGATCTTTCTTTGCTTAACCTTGGCATAAAATCACACATGTATTAACATACCAATTCATGCATCCCATGACCTCAAGGTAGGCTTTGATGCTTTCCCACTACTCAATTGAACTAGGGTTGACCCAGATGAAACCCAAGTTGACTGCACTTCAAATGTGGCTCTCGTACTTGAATTAATGACTTGTCTCAGCTTCAATAAGGCCCTCTAGACATCCCATAAGATCCATACACACCTCACGTTCCCATTCCATGCTTCTCATCCCCCTGATGATTCTCAACATTCCTCAAGATAGGAGCAAAACCCACATGTAGGCACTCAAGCTTCTCCAGACTTCAAATCTCTTCTTGATGACTTGAATGACTTCTCAATATTAGATAACACCTCTTGCTAGGCTCTACTCTTGATAGACACCTTTGATCCCCTGTTGGAGGCATGCTATGCTATGATGTGCAAATGATTAGACTGTGTACATGATGTAACTATGCAAATGAAATGCAATGAAACACAAATCAGGCAAGAAAAGGTTGAGCAAATTTTGGGGTGCAACAATGACAATCATGAGATTTTAAGCCAATTATTTTGAGATCTTTAACTGATACAAGCCTCTTGATATTTGATGAGTAACCATGTGGAACTTTAATACTTTGTGAACACTCGCAAAAACTTGTTTTCTCTTTTTTAGACAAAGTGTAGCAGGCAGGAGGGAAATATATCTTGTTACCTATATGTTGTGGAGTTAACTTTTCTTGTATACCCATCAAACCCAAATCCAGACGAGCATTATAACCATCTTTTGTCTTGCCTTGAATGTTGAGAAGTGGTTCGATTAAACTATCTCATACATTTTTCTCTACATGCAACACACCAATACAATGTCTTACATCAAGACTAGACCAATATGGAAAATCGAAGAAAATCGACCTCTTTTTCCATATATTTTTCACAGTAGATTGCTTTTGGTACTTTCAAAAGACAACATTAATACTCTGTTGTCGTTGATAAACTTTGTCTCCAGTTAAGGGCTTTGGAGCAATACCATGCTCTTGTTCCCCATTGAAAGCTTTCTGCAATCTATGATATGTGTAACACCCTAAATTTAATTGGAATATTTTAATTTATTTATTTAATTAAGAATATTCATTTTTGGTGGTTTTCAGTGGTGTTGTGGAATTTTGAAGAATTATGCATAATTGGGTTATTTATTTTGAATAATAGTATATAATATGAAGATATTAATATTATTATGAATTAAAATAAATATAAGTGAAAGAAGGGCAAATTGGACATTTAAGAGGAGTTAGTGAGGGTGTTATGGGAAAAGCCCAAATTGTGAGGCCCAAGACTAGGTTTGACAAATAGAATTCTGAAGGGAATTAGGATTCATTTGTGAACCGTGAAAAGTATTATGGCCAGAGAGCTATGAGGAGAAGATTGGAGGCAGAAGATTCTCGGAGATAATCATGAAGGCTTTGAATCGACTAAGGCATGGGGAGTATAGCTTTTCATGATTTTCCATGTGTAACTTTCGATGTAATTATGGTTGATTTACGGGTTTAAGGGTTTTATGGAGAATTATGAGAAAAAGGGATTTTTGGCCTTCGTGGCCTAAATCTATTATGGAGATTGTAACCGTGGGGATTTTAAGGGTAGAGATGAGAAATAGTGATCTTTGGCCTTCGTGGCCTAAACCGATTATAGGTTAATCTAGTCGTGGTTCAATTGGGGAAAAGGGAAACCTTAGGCCTTCGTGGCCAAAACTATGATTTGAACTTGTCTGACCCTGAAGGAATAGGAATATTTGAATGTGAGTAACTCTGATGCCTTTGAGGCAATTGTAGGGAAATTTGTGATTTAGGGTGTGAATATGATCCGGGATTGGCCTAATAAACCGTAGGTTTTGTGCCTTTATCGCCCTAAGGCCTTAGGGATGATTTAGGGATATTTTGGGGACATTAGGTAAGTGAGTCGTATGGGTATTTGAGTGGATTTAAGTTCTGGTGCGTAGCAGATTTTGCTGTCATCGCACAGTTCGCCTAGCGAAGAAAGCTTCTCCTAGCGAACCATGTTGTTCCCAGACTCGCCTAGCGAACATGCCAGCGAACGTAGCAGAGTTTCGCGAATGTTGATCGTGTACAGCGATGCCTTGATGTTTGATTTTGTGATTTCTGTGACGGATTAGCATGAGTGGGACTGTGAAGTTTATGTGATTAATAGGTGATAGTATGAGGATTACCGCGAGTATAATTATGTGATAATATGTGATAATATGATGAATTAATATGAGCATAACTGTGAGCGCTATATGATTTGTACATGATTATATGATGATTTTCTATGAGGTATTGATGATGATTATTATGATGAGTTATGATGACATGACGTACAATGATGATTATGATTATAAGCTATGATGTTTGATTATGATGAATATGATGAATGATGATGCACCTATGATGTTATTATGAGGATGATTTGTGGCGTGTGCATCATGCATTCATGTGCATCCGAACTTCGGTTCAGGACCTCTATTACTTTGGCTTCAATCCCATTGTGTGGATGTGAAGTATTTTGATGTGATCCGGTTCTCTAGTAGAATCGATCCTATTGACAGGGATCTATGGAGGGTTGATGGCCCAGTGTCCACCGAGTTATGATGATTGGTACCACATGCATTGAGTTGTGTCGCATCTGCATTTATGAGTCTTTTTTATAAATTATGATGTTGTGGCCTTCGAGGCCTATTGATGAATATGAATGTGTTGAATATGATTATGACGCCATTTATATGTTGATTTTTATACATTGATTATTATGAATTGTTTTACTCACCCTGTCTGTTTGAATGTTACCTCTACGTGGGTAACGTGCAGATGACCAGGTTTATCTGTGGGCGCCGTCGAGGATTATTTTTGAAGTCTTTGAGTTGTTAGCCTTTTGGTTAACTTAGAGGGTCTTGCTCTAATATGTAACATCGGGTTGGGAACTTTTGAGTCAAACTATATACTGTTGAGTTATTTTGCTTATTTTCCCTGATGAGGAAGAGCTTGACTTATTCCTTTGAATTCCGCTATTTTGTGCAATTTGATGTATTTTGAGAAAACTCGTTGTTTACGGAGCCTGGACCTATTTTTAAGGATTTGAGAAATGCACGCCCTTTTGAGGTGACTTTTATTGAGTTTAATATTTTAGTCTGATTTATGTGAAAAATGTGCCTTTTAATCGTGGGGTAGAAAAGGGTGTTACAATATGGATGATAACGACTCAGAAATTTTCTATGCCCAAGATAAACAGTCTTCTTTCCTTTTTCAAGTTGATGGTAACATGTGTTTTTTCACATATGGGACACGCTTTATGCCCTTTAACTTTATACCCAGACAAATTGCCATATGCTAGAAAATCGTTGATGGTTCAAAACAACATGGCACGCATATTGAAATGTTCACTAGAATACGCATCAAAAACATTCACCCCTTACTCCCACAACACTCTTAAATCATCAATTAGTGAACTTAGATAAACGTTTATGTCATTTCCTAGTTGTTTTGGGCCCGAAATCATCATCGATAACATGATATATTCACGCTTCATGCATAACCTAGGAGATAGGTTGTAAATCACCAGGAGAACAAGCCAAGAAGTATGGTTAGTACTTAGATTACCAAACGGATTCATTCCATCAGTAGAAAGTCCAAGTCTAAGGTTTCTCGACTCTTTGCCAAAATTTGGAAACAAAGAATCTATTTTCTTCCATTGCAAAGAATCAGCTACATGGCGAATTTGTCCATCACATTTTCTTTTTTCTGCGTGCCATCTAAGATTCTTTGCGTCAGTTGCATTAGTGTATAATCTCTTGAACCTTGAAATTATTGGTAGGTACCATACTACTTTCGCGGGAGGACCCTTTTTGACCACCTCATTGTCACTAGTATCACCATCTTTCTTTTTGTAGCGTGATGCCTTGCACTTTGGACAATGATTATAGTTTACATACTCTTTTCTCTATAATATGCAGTCATTAGGGCATGCATGTATCTTTTCATACTCCAAACCCATCGGACACAATAATTTCTTCGCCTCGTAATAACGATTTGGCATTACGTTACCTTCTGGAAGCATTTGTGTCAACCATTCAAGCAATTCGGTAAAACGTTTTTTAGTCCATCCATTATTTGCCTTCAAATTAAACAATTTTAACACGGCTGACAAACATGTAAAATTTGTGCATCCTGGGTACAAAGGTTTATCCTTGTCACTGCATAAAGTATCATACGCATGTGCTCTCTTAAACGAATCTTGTCCAATGTCACGCATCATGTCTTCCAAACGACCATCCATTTATACGCTAACATTATCTCTTTGGGACACATTTCAATTTTCTAATACTTCACCGTGTCATATCCATTGTGTATAACTTTGACAAATCCCTTCACAAATTAGATGATCCATGATTTCTTTCTTATTAAGTTTGGTTCTTGATTTGCACAACGAACACATGGACATAGATAAAGCAGATGATTACTTTTTTTCAACATTACTTTTAGGAGGAGAGAGTTTTTTTTTAGCATTACTTTCAGTAAACTGTAGAAACTCCATCACTCCATTTTCGTACGCAACGCTTAATCGATTAGCTCTCATCCAACTACGATCCATACCTATGTTCTGAAATAGCTAAATAATTCCTATAATAGCTAAAAAATTCTATTACTCAAGAATAAAAATTCTATTCATAACAAAAACTATTCCTAACAAATTTTTATTACTTAAAAATTCTATTACTCAAGAATAAAAATTCTATTCCTAAAAAAAACTATTCCTAACAAATTTCTATTACTTAAAAATTCTATTACTCAATAATAAAATTTCTACTCCTAACAAAAACTATTCCTAACAAATTTCTATTACTCAAGAATAAATCAGTGTCAGAAACCAAAAATATCAGAACTAGGAAATCAAGAATAAACCAGTGTCAGAAACCAAAAATATCATAAACCAAAAACATCAGAACTAGGAAAAAAACCAGTGTAATGCAGTAATATACAGTTACCGTAATAAAAAACTGGAGAGGAAACCAAAGAGTTGCGGTAGTGGAGAAACTAGTACATGCAACGAAGGAGAGGAAGAAGATGAAGTGATTCGGCGACGCGGTGAGAGGAACAACGTTTCTAAAAAGAAGGAACGACGCGATGAAGGATTCAGCAGCGTGATGAAAAGACTGCGGCACGGTGAGAAGACAGTGGGGAAAAAGGAACATCGACGGCGGAGAGAAGTGAGGAACAATGTACGAGTGTGTAGAACAGAGGCGCGGGAGAAGAGAGGAACAACTTTTCTGAAAAATGAAATAATGAATTTTGTGTTTCTGAAAATTTTATATATAAGGGTTTTTTACATCGGTCCATGCCCCAACCGATGTAAAATGTCAGCTTAATACATTTTACATCGGGCCAATCAACATAACCGATGTAAAAACAAATTAATTATTTTATTTTATTTTTTTTTAAAACCTTTTACATCGGTTTTAATGTACCGATTGATGTAAAAATTTGTTTTAATTTTTTAATTTATTTTTTCCATCTGTTAACTTTTTCACATTGGTTTCGTATCCAGGCCCAATGTTAAATCTCTTATAACAAATTTTTTAAATAATTACAAAACTGTCACCTTGTTAAAATTTGATGTAAAATCCTTTTTCAATTACTTTTTACATCATATCTTTGAAAATCTAATGTAAAATCATTTAATCTAATGTCTTATTTTTAGTAGTGTATGTTTGGGGCATTTGCAAAGAATATGTTTGGAGCATATAATATAATATAATATAGAAAATATTGTTAATTCATCACACAGAGAATATGTTTGGGGTATTGCAAAGGTTTCTACTGCTACTACTTAATGTAACCACAAAAAATCAACCAATAGCAAAAGCAACCAGGTTGTTTATTTTGTTAGCTTCTGTTACACTAGTAATAATTCAAGTTGATAGTATTAGTAATAATTCATATTTTATTATATTACTTTCTTAAGCCCATAAGTTTGTTAGAGGGTATTTTAGTATTTATCTTATTCTAGTAACCCTAGTTTTAGCTTATAAATAGGGTGACAATCATTGTAACCAAATATCATGTTTTGTAGCCGTCATTCTCTTTAATAGAATATTTCCCTATTTCATCATTTATTCTATCTTTGCACCAACAAATTGGTATCAGAGCTCCGGTTCAGATTCATTGGGAAACACGGGAAACACGAGTGAACGTGAGGTCTTGTGTGTTTGATTTTGTTTCTCAGATTCTTGTTGAATCTTGAACAAAATCTGATCAGAATTTTTTAATTCTGTGGGTTGGGAAACATTGTGTGAGAAAACTCTGAGTGTATTGTGCAAAGTAGAAGATGAACGGAAACGGCAACATGAACACCAAACTTCCAGTATTTGACGGTAAAAATTGGAATCGTTGGATGATCCAAATGCGTGTACTGTTTGGTGCTCAAGATGTTCTGGATCTTGTCACTGATGGTTATGTTCCGGTAGCAGCAGATGCGACTGATGAACAGAAAAACGCGCAGAAGGAAGTAAGGAAGAAGGATCAGAAAGCATTGTTCTTCATTCATCAATGTGTGGATGTAAACGTGTTTGAGAAGATTGCATACTCTACAACAGCAAAGGCTGCATGGGACACTCTGGTGAGATGTTATGGTGGTGACGCATCAGTGAAGAAGGTGAAGCTTCAGTCCTTGAGAAAGCAATATGAGAATCTCAACATGAAGAATAATGAGAAAGTTTCTGAATACATCTCCAGAGTGATTCTGATCACTAATGAGATGAAGGCATGTGGAGAAACTCTTTCTGAAGAAACAATCATGGAGAAAGTGTTGAGATCCCTTACTCCTCAATTTGATTACATTGTGGTAGCAATAGAACATTCCAAAGATCTGAGCACAATGAGAATTGAAGAGCTGCAGAGCAGTCTAGAAGCGCAAGAGTTGCGTCTGACTGAGAGAAACTCTGAAAAGGAAGTAGAACAGCAGGCTCTGAAAGCAACTTCTGATAGGAGGTATCAGAAGCAGTCAGAAGCCAGGAGAAGATCTGATGGTGGTCAGAAGTCAGAAAGCTTAACCTCTGATAGACAAAAGAATGCTCAGACGGGAAAAGAGAAGTATGACAAAAGAAAAATACAATGTTACTGTTGTAAGAAGTTTGGCCATTTTGCTAGAGATTGTTGGTCAAACAAGGAGAAGAAATCAGAAGAAGCAAATATAGCCAGAGGCTCTGATGACGAATCTGTGCTGTTGATGGCCTCTGAATCTGATAATGTGGATCTGACAGACTGGTGGTATATGGACACTGGCTGTTCAAATCATCTTACTGGAAACAAGAAATGGCTGGTTGACTTTGACTCTGAAAAGAGAACAAAGATCAGATGTGTTGATGACAAATATCTTAATGTAGAAGGTATGGGAAATGTTAGAGTGACTCTGAACAATGGGAAAATAGCATTGATTCAGAATGTGTGGTATGTACCTAGCATCAGAAGCAATCTGATGAGTGTGGGACAATTAATTGAGAAAGGTTTCTCAGTTATCATGAAGGGCAATCTTCTGAAGCTGTACGACTGTAATCAGAAGTTGATTATGGAGTCAGAACAGGGAAGGAATAGAACATTCAAGGTGAATGTCAGAACTGCAGACTCAGAGTGTCTTAGTGCAACAAGTACTGAGAAGGAGAGTGAGCTGTGGCACAGAAGATTTGGTCATTTGAATTTCAGAAGCTTACAACATCTGAATTCAAAGAAATTGGTACATGGAATTCCTGCAATTAAGAAGCCTGAAAATTCATGCAAAGTTTGCATGGAAGGAAAACAACCAAGATTGCCATTTGCATCAGAAGTTGCTCCAAGAGCAAAACATGCCTTGGGAGTTGTACACTCTGATGTGTGTGGTCCATTTCCAGTAGCATCAATTGGAGGGAATAAATACTTTGTGCTGTTTGTTGATGAATTCACAAGAATGACATGGGTATCCCTTATTAAGTTCAAACACGAGGTGTTTGATGAATTCAAGAAGTTCAGAATGAAGGCTGAGAATCAGAGTGGTCAGAAGTTGAAGATTCTTAGAACTGATGGTGGAGGTGAGTATAACTCCAAAGAGTTCCAGAAATTCTGTGAGGAGAATGGAATTGAGCATGAGGTTACTGCTCCCTATACCCCTCAACATAATGGTCTTGATGAAAGAAGAAACCGCACTCTGCTTGATATGGTGAGAAGCATGCTAAAGGAGAAGAAGCTTCCTCAGAAGCTCTGGGGAGAAGCTGTTGCCACTGCAACGTATGTACTCAACAGATGTCCTACAAAGAAGTTGAAGGAAATAGTTCCAATACAGAAGTGGACTGGAGATAAGCAAAGTGTTAGTCATCTAAAGGTGTTTGGTTCTGTTTGCTATAAACATGTTCCAGAAGCCAGAAGACAGAAGCTGGATGATAGAAGCAAAGTGATGATTCTGATAGGGTACCACAGTACTGGTGCTTACAAGCTCTATTGTCCAGAAACCAATAAAATTGAATTCAGTAGAGATGTGATTGTGAAGGAATCAGAAGTTTGGAATTGGGATAAGTCTCAATCTGATTCTGATGTTAGAACCTCTGAAGAAAGGCCAGAGTTAAGAATTTCTGAAGTTGAAGTAAACCCTGATATTGACTCTGACTCTGATACTGATTCAAACTCTGAAGAAGACTCAGAAGATGAAGGTGACCCAGATGACCCAGACTCTGATGGCAATCTAGATCTTGGTGGCAATTCAGACTCTGGAAATATGCCAGACTCTGAAGATGGTCAAAGCTCTGGAGGTCAATCATCTGAAGCTAGAAACTCTGAAGCTCAAGACTCTGAACAAGTTCAGAGACCACAAAGAATAAGAAACGTTCCCAGAAGATATGCAGAATTTGACATGCTGCAAGACACTGAAGTAGACTCTGAAGGAGAAATTATTCAGTGTGCCATGATGGTAGATTCTGAACCCATAAGTACAGAAGAGGCTCTTAAGCAGAATCTTTGGCTAAAGGCCATGAAAGAAGAACTTGATGCTATAGAGAGAGAAACAAGACTTGGAAGCTGACAGAACTTCCAAAAGACAAGAAAGCCATCAGCGTCAGATGGGTTTTTCAAGCAGAAGTTAAAGCCAGATGGTTCAATTGGCAAACATAAAGCAAGGTTGGTAGCCAGAGGATTTCTACAGAAACCTGGGATGGATTATTCTGAAGTGTTTGCACCTGTAGCAAGACATGAAACAATCAGAATGGTGATTGCAATAGCTGCTAACAGGAATTGGCCTCTGATGCATTTAGATGTAAAATCTGCATTTCTGAATGGTCCATTAGAAGAAGAAGTTTATGTGTCACAACCCCCTGGATTTGTGAAAAAGAATCAGGAAGGGATGGTGTACAAATTATACAAAGCTCTATATGGACTGAAACAAGCGCCCAGAGCTTGGAATCAGAGGATTGATTCATTTTTCAAGAAGCAAGGCTTTCAGAAAAGTGAGATGGAGTACGGTGTCTATGTTCAGCATACTTCTGAAGGCAATATGACTCTGGTATGTTTATATGTTGATGATATACTATTGACTGGAAGTTCTGAACAGGAGATAGCCAAGTTCAAGAAAGTTCTGATGAATGAATTTGAAATGACTGATCTAGGCAAAATGACATACTTTCTAGGGATGGAGTTCAGATATTCTGAGAAAGGTATCATTTTGCATCAACTCAAGTATGAATTAGAACTTCTGAAGAGGTTTGAACTGAAGAATTGTAAGACTGCTGTCACACCTTCAGATACAAATCAGAAACTGGATTCTGACTCTGATGGAGAAGATGTGGATGCTACAACCTTCAAACAGTTGTTTGGTTCTCTGAGGTATCTGTGCAATACCAGACCTGATATTTGCTATTTTGTTGGGATGGTTAGTAGGTTCATGAGTAAACCTAAGTGGTCCCATTATCAAGCTGATGTCAGGATTCTGAGGTATATCAAGGGAACTCTGAAATATGGAGTGTTATTTCCCTCTGGAAGAAAGGATGAATCAGAACTTCTGAGTTATTCAGACTCTGATTGGTGTGGAGACAGAGTTGACAGAAAAAGTACCTCTGGGTACTTGTTCAAATTTCTGGGAGGTCCTATTTCTTGGTGTTCCAAGAAGCAACCTGTTGTGGCGTTATCAACCTGTGAAGCTGAATACATTGCAGGTGCTATTACTGCATGCCAAGCTGTGTGGATTATGAATCTGTTGCAGGATCTGAAGATTAAAGTAAGCAAACCTCTGAAGTTGATGATTGACAACAAGTCTGCAATCAACCTTGCCAGAAACCCAGTGCTGCATGGGAGAAGCAAGCATATTGAGACCAAGTATCATTTTCTGAGACATCAAGTTCAGAGTGGAGTGTTAGAAGTTGTACACTGCAGCACTCAGAAGCAGTTGGCAGATGTTCTGACGAAAGCTATCAAGACTGATCAATTTCTCAGATTAAGGGATGGAATTGGTGTTACATGTTTTGATGGAATATGAATTAAGGGATGGTATTAGTAATAATTCATATTTTATTATATTACTTTCTTAAGCCCATAAGTTTGTTAGAGGGTATTTTAGTATTTATCTTATTCTAGTAACCCTAGTTTTAACTTATAAATAGGGTGACAATCATTGTAACCAAATATCATGTTTTGTAGCCGTCATTCTCTTTAATAGAATATTTCCCTATTTCATCATTTATTCTATCTTTGCACCAACAAATAGAAACTATGTTGTAGTAAATATTTGATCAGTAAACATAAATTATATAAAAAAAACTATCATTATTTCATTGTTGTGGACATATGGACAAATCAGACCAATTTAACACTGCCATATCTTTACAAGTATGGAACGACGAAATAGAGACAATCAAAAAAATCTATCATAGCCCAACACGAAGAGGACAACCAAGTTACATGTTAAGACCATAAAAAACTAAGTCAAAAGCAAAACAAACAACACAGTTGAGACAGAAAATAATATTTAATTAGACAATTACTAGTGTTGTCAAACGAAGAATTCATGCCACTTATTAGCAATTTAAATTTGAAAGAAAACATATAAGGAAGCACAAAATTATTTCTCAATATGTAGGTTCTAAAGCTACGATTTCATATTCATTTAATAGATATTAAAATTTAAAAGAATTTCTTATTCCATCTTATGAGTTTCTTTCCTACGGTATGGTTTTCTATAAATGTCTTTAAATTTCGGAGATATATTTATGGACGCACTTTATAGTTTATGTTGTTTTCGGATTTGAAAAATTGAGTTTGGCACAAGGAAATTATCGGGACGAGTCGCGTACTAGGTCGCTTTCTTTAAGACGTTTCGCCGTACTGCCAAAATATGCAAAGTAGTCGATTTACGACGATGTCTCCAAGATAAAACAGCCCGTTCAATAACGTACGATTGATAAATCGCTCTAGAAATACACTTTTCTAAGTCACAGTATCTGGCGAAAATAGCCAGTCGAAAAAACAAGAATAAACAAGAAAAGAAGGATTTATAGACAAAGAGAATTAAGGGAGAGAAGATGGAAATTAAAATTCGTGTGAACTTTTTTTGAAATCTGCTGCTCCACTACTGAACTTCTACCCTGTATTTATAGGCAGCTAGTAAGGCTGAGTAGGGAGAAATTCGTGGTGAATGGAGAAAATCGTGGTGAATAGAGAAAATCGTGGGAGAATGGGAAAATACTGGATCTAGTCAATATGGCAGTTACTGACCAATTATTTTCTTAATTAATTAATATTTATTATTAATTAATTTTCCACCGAATTATATTAATTAATTAATGATAATTAAATTCTATAAATTCGGGTCCAAAAAATAATTCATCTAGACAGGACCGAACCGAACCGAAGCGAGCTGAGCCGGCCGGACAGACGGCGGCGGCGCGCGCGTGTGTGCTTTGATGGTCATGGATGTGTCCTCACTCCTTTCACAAAATTGGGTGCCCTTTAGGGCCCAACCCAATTGACCAAGTTGGAATATATGAACACTACTAATATTTCCATTCTCTTCAATGTGGGACTAAAATGAATCTTTTCAAATTCACTTCTATATTAGCTCTTACTTGTGTTCATTTATTGCCCATTAATTGTCAATAAATCTTTCTAATTCCCACTCTAATTAATATAATTCCAACATTCCCCCACTTGAATTTAAAAGAGATTTTAGAAGTACGTTAGACGTTTCTAAGATTGAGCATAAGCAAAGGTGTCTACGACTTGAACCTTAGCGTAGCGAGTAGGATTCTGATTCAACAAGAGTGACACCATTGTCTTGAACTCTATCTCGGACATCAGACCCGCACACAACCATTCCGTAATGTGTATTCTTGTAGCCCGTGCTTTAGTGGCCCTGCACGTGTATCCCGGTTTAGTGAATGCTCTAGGAATTCTGCTCGAAATTCCATAGGAACTGGCCTCAGTTCCACAGTCACATAGGTGAATCTATCAAGAGTACTCCTGTAGCCTAGGTACTCCCTCATACAGAGTATAGATCTCATTAAGAGTTTCTATTATCTCATCCTCTCATTACTTCAGGATTCATGCTTTACTTGCATGATCATTTTCATATTACTCACAACTTGTTATTACCCATTGAACCTAAGTCTTGGGATCTCCAGTCATTTAGGTTGGGTTACCATCATGAGTAACTAATTGCTTTATAGGCATTAGTCCCATCTTTTTAGAAGTATTATGGACTTTCTCTCTAGCTAATCCTTTCGTCAAAGGGTCTGCTAAGTTCTCATCAATGCGTACATGATCCACTCTCACGGCTCCTTTAGAGATACAATCTCTAACAGTGCTATGTTTTCTTCTAATTTGACGTCTTTTACCATTATAATAACGGTTCTCAACTTTTGCAATAGTCGCGGTACTATCGCAGTGGATCAACACAGCTGGTATAGGTTTTTCCCATAAAGGAATCTCAGTTAGCAGGCATCTTAACCAACTTGCTTCTTCACTAGTTGTAGCTAATGCTATCATCTCAGACTCCATTGTGGACTGTGCCAGAATGATCTGTTTCTTTGATTTCCAAGATACAGCTCCTCTGGCTATACTAAATATATAACCACTAGTAGCTTTGGAATCATCCGATAAGGTGTTCCAATCTACATCACTATACCCTTCTAGTACAGCAGGAAATTTCTGATAGTGTAGGCTGAGGTCCATAGTCCTTTTAAGGTACCTCATTACTCGCTCAATAGCTTGCCAATGTTCGTTACTCGGCCTACTTGTAAATCTGCACAACAATCCTACGACATATGCAATGTCGGGTCTAGTACAATCAGTGGCATACCTAAGACTGCCAATGATGCTCGCATATTCTGCTTGTTTGACACTTTCTCCAGTGTTCTTAAACAGTTTCACACTTGGATCATACGGAGTGCATGCAGGTTTACAATCAAAGTATTTATATTTCTTTAAGATCTTCTCCATATAGTGAGATTGATCCAAAGAAATTCCTTGGTCGGATCTCGTGATCTTGATACCCAGGATCACGCTTGCTTCTCCGAGGTCTTTCATATCAAAGTTATTGCATAACAATGATTTCATATCATTAATGGCCTGAACGTTTGATCCAAATATAAGTAGATCGTCTACATATAGACATATGATAGTACAAATGCGATTCTCAGATTTGTAATAAACGCACTTGTCACTTTCATTCACTTTGTACCCATTAATTATCATTAAGTTATCAAATTTTTCATGCCATTGTTTAGGGGCTTGTTTTAGTCCATACAGAGACTTATCTAACTTACAGACCTTGCTTTCTTGTCCTTGGATTACAAACCCTTCTGGTTGTTCCATATAGATTTCTTCTTCTAAGTCACCGTTTAAAAAAGTTGTTTTAACATCCATTTGGTGTACTATTAAGTTACAAATGGCTGCTATTGAAATGAGTACCCTAATGGATGTAATTCTAGTGACCGGAGAAAAGGTATCGAAGAAATCTATATTTTCTCTTTGTCTAAAACCCTTGGCTACAAGGCGAGCCTTGTATTTCTCAATCGTTCCATCAGGTTTTAGTTTCTTTTTCAAAACCCATTTGCAACCAATTGGTTTGCAACCCGGGGGTAAGTCTACTAAGTGCCAGGTCTTGTTAGATTCTAGAGAATCTATCTCATCATTAATGGCTTCTTGCCATAAGTCTGCATCCATAGATGACAGCGCTTCTTGAATATTTATTGGATCTTCTTCTACATTATAGGCCGCATAATCGGCCCCATATTCTTTAGCAACTCTTGCTCTTTTACTTCTTCGAAGTTCTGTTTCTACATTGTCGCTGCTTTCAGTGATTTTTATCACAGGAATGTGACTCGATTGTGAGCCCCCACTATTTCTCGATCTGAAAGGAAATTTGTCTTCATAGAATTCAACATCGTTTGATTCTATGATTACTCTGGCATTTAGGTCATAAAACCTGTATGCCTTACTGTTTGCTGCATACCCAATGAATACGCATTCATAGGCTCTACTAGCGAGTTTAACTCGTTTCGGATCTGGAATTCTGATGATCGGGAAAATAGCAAGTGTACTATTTTTACCAATTGTAGTAATAAGGGAAAAGTCCCAAGTATCGATCTCGAGGACTGCGTAGCAATTAACGGAATTTTTAGGATTCAATTGAACAAAAGGTCTAGTGGTTTGTTTGGTAGCAGAGTAATATAACCAGTAAATACGGACTTAATTAATCAATCTAAGAACAGTGTTAGGGGAGTGGAGACGATGCGAGTAAAGACTCTGTATGATTATTCTACTATACTAGTTATTAACCTTAATTTATCAGTTGGCCACTTTAGTTGCCTTAATTCCTTAATGGAAACCCTTTGATGGTTTTCCTGTTCACTAATTCCTCAGTGTCCCTGAAAAACATCAAGCAATAGTTCCGACCATAAAATACGTGATACGGGATATCCTCATTCCTAAGCAATATCGACCGTGATACTATTTTGCAAAAGTGTTAGGTTGACTTTCCAGACTAAAGCCTAAGTACGACTCAAATTCTACTTTCCAATATGAATACGATTAAGATTAATGCAAAATAGAATATATCAAGGTAAAAATATAGTTCTCATAGAATAATTAAACAAAAGTCATTACATCACACTTAGGACCACCCCCTAACAACTTGGGGTTTAGCTGCTCATGTTCTTGGTAAACATCAAAGTAATTAGAATTAAAAAGGAGAAGATCATTACAATGCAAGTTGAAATCCTTGGATCATCAATTGCTTCCGCTTTTGATCGATCCTCTGTTTCCAGCCGAACTCTCCTCTCAGTTGTCAATCCTAATATCAGTTCCCAAGTGTTTTCTACTTTCTAAAATGTGCCTCTTATATCTAAATTCAAATTACATAGCGAAATGTCTCAAATGCCCTTCGAAATAGGTCTGACAGCAAAAAATCAGAAAACAGAGAAATTTCACGTTCAATGGCCCTGACACGGGCCGTGTTGTGCAACACGGGTGGCCGTGTCAGGCTGCTGGCTTCTTCAGGGCGTGTCTCCTCTCCAAGGGCTGCAACACGGGCCGTGTTGCATGACACGGGCACCCGTGTTGCAAGTCTGAGTCTTCTTTTTTCTTCTGCTTTGGTCCACCCGTGTCTGCCAACCGTGTCCTTCATGACACGGGCCGTGTTGTGCAACACGGGTACCCGTGTTGCAGCTCTGATTTCCCTTTTTCGACTTTTCTTTGCCTCCGAATGCGGTGCGATTGTCGTGCTATCCATTCCTGCCAAAAACACACTAAAAGAAACCAAATCAAATGCACCAGCGGCAAAAGGAACATAAACTTAAAAATAAGACTCGAAGACACACAACTACGAGTAATGCAGATAATAACAACTAAAGCTTCGAAAACTAGATAAAAACATTGCGAAATTAACCACAAATAGCGTTTGAAAACACAACTGAAATCCACCGATCAAACTCCCCCGAACTTGAACTTTTGCTTGTCCTCAAGCAACAAGCTCACCAACCCGAACTTAATATCTTTTTTTTTTCATAACGGAACCGTCCATAGAATTGTGAGTTACGGTGATAATACTCATACTTGAACTTCTCATTCCAAGTCCCCTAGGATTAATCTCGGCTTTTCCCTCAAAACAGGTAACATGCAAATACTAGACTGCGGTAAACCACAGACCTCAGTCTCCCTATGGGTAACCTCTCCGACTATGCTCTGTACTTAAGTCTTCTTTTTTCGATTTTCCTCCCTTTCATTCGGACAATCACTATATGGCTTTTATGATTTTCCTCGTGTGCACAAGATTTATCAATGACATTTTTCTTTTTCTGGCACTGTTGTTCTTTTTGAATGGCTTTCAGGTTCGACCGCCGTTGGGCTGAATAACCAGGTGAGGGTTACCCAACTTAGAAGGATTAGTCGCCTCATTGCCCCTTTTTGTTTGTTTTTTTTTTCTGTGCCTTTACTCCATGTTTTTCATTACCCTTGCACACACGATTATTTTTGATGGATCCTGATTGTCAAAATAAACTACTCAGGGGTACTTCTCAGATCAAAGCACTATGGTACAAATCTACACGTCGAACTCGTTCCTATTTGGGAAACCCAGGGTGTTGGCCTTTTACCTATCTCTCAAGATTATCCCGATTTCATCCTCACGGTTCTTTTCTGAGTATTCTATATACTTTCTCATCACCTCACTCAACATCTTCACTAAACAGTTCCCCAACCAACAATTTTATTAATTTTATTAGCTCAATGTCAGGGGGGTCTTCCTGTGGATCGCTATCATGTTCTCAAACTAACACTGGAAATTAAATAAACAAATAATTGTAACAGAATTGAAAACACACAAATAACATAAAAACAAAAATAAAATAAAAATACCCCCACACTAGAATTCAACAGTGTCCTCACTGTTAGAACACTAGTAGCTTTTCCATGAGATGATTTAGGAAATGAGTTCCTTCATCACTTATAAGGGCCCTTGGTACTCCAAACCGCGAAAATATGTTCTCCTTCAGAAATCTGACCACCACTTTAGCATCATTTGTTGGTAGTGCCACTGCTTCTACCCATTTCGAAAGATAGTCAACTGCTACCAGTATATAGTGTTTTCCAAATGATGGTGGGAATGGTCCCATAAAATCAATCCCCCAAACATCAAACAACTCTACTTCTAACATGGAATTCTGCGGCATCTGGTTTCTTTTCGAGATATTTCCAGTCCGTTGACATCTGTCGCATTCCTTAACTATGTTTTGGGCATCCTTGAACAAAGACGACCAATACAACCCTGATTGGAGGACTTTGGCTGCGGTGCGGTCGCCACTGAAATGCCCTCCATAATCTGAATTATGACATGCTTCGAGCACCTTCCTTTGCTCGTTTTCTGGAACGCATCGTCTGATCAGTCCATCCACCCCTTTCTTGTAAAGAAACGGATCGTCCCATAAGTAGAACCTGCAGTCATGAACAAACTTTTTCCGTCTGTTAGAATCAAAATCGTCGGGTATGAGACCCCCGACTAAATAGTTGGCGTAATCCGCAAACCAAGGAACACCATGAATAACTAGGATGTGTTCATCAGCAAACTCATCCTTTATCGGGCGTTTTTCCTCGTTTTCTTCAATCGGTGACATTCGCGAGAGGTGATCAGCTACAGTATTTTCACATCCTCTCTTATCCCGAATCTCCACATCGAATTCTTGGAGAAGAAGGATCCATCTCAGCAACCTGGGCTTCGACTCCTGTTTAGCAAAAAGATATTTTAACGCAGCATGGTCAGTATAAACAATCACTTTAGAACCCAACAGATATTGCCTAAATTTGTCAAAGGCATACACCACCGCTAGCAACTCCTTCTCGGTAGTTGCGTAATTCATCTGTGCCGGGTTCAAAACGTGACTCGCATAGTAAATAACATGCAAAAGCTTCTCTTTCCGCTGCCCCAATACAGCCCCTACTGCGATGTCACTGGCGTCACACATGATCTCAAACGGCAACGACCAGTCTGGGGCTATCACAATTGGTGCTGATACCAACTTATTTTTCAGGTTCTCGAATGCATCAACACATTCCTTATTGAACACAAACGCCGTTTCCTTGACTAACAAGGACGTCAACGGTTTAGCTATCTTTGAGAAGTCTCTTATGAACCTGCGGTAGAACCCTGCGTGACCCAAGAAGCTTCGGATACCTTTCTCGTTTACGGGTGGTGGTAACTTGGATATTACTTCCACTTTTGCTTGATCAACTTCGATCCCTTTGTGTGAGATTTTGTGACCAAGGACGATGCCCTCTCTCACCATGAAATGACATTTTTCCCAATTCAGGATCAAGTTACTTTCCTGACATCTCTGCAAAACAAGTGACAGGTTAGTTAAACAATCATCAAATGATGACCCGAAAACCGAAAAATCATCCATGAAGACTTCCATATGTTTCTCGAGCATATCCGCAAAAATAGAAGTCATGCATCTTTGAAATGTGGCTGGAGCATTACATAACCCGAATGGCATCCTCCTATAAGCAAAAACTCCGTACGGGCATGTGAAAGCTATCTTCTCTTGATCCTCCGGCGCAACCGCGATTTGGTTGTATCCGGAGTATCCATCTAGAAAGCAATAGTAATCATGACCAGCCAATCTTTCTAACATCTGATCAATAAAGGGCAACGGGAAGTGATCTTTTCTGGTGGCTAAACTAAGTCTCCTATAATCAATGCAGACCCTCCAACCTGTGACGGTACGCGTAGGAATCAACTCATTCTTGTCATTAGTCACCATAGTTGTACCTCCTTTCTTAGACACCACGTGAACAGGGCTCACCCATGAACTGTCTGATATAGGATAGATAAGTCCAGCATCCAATAATTTCACCACTTCCTTTCTTACGACTTCCTTCATAACGGGGTTCAGTCTTCGCTGGGGCTGCACAACCGGTTTATGGTCCTTCTCCATAAGGATTTTGTGCATGCAAACTGTAGGACTTATACCCTTTAAGTCTTCGATTTTCCAACCAATAGCACTCTTAAATTTTTTAAGAACCCCAATCAGTTGTTTCTCTTGGACACTTTTCAGACTAGAGCTGATAATGGCGGGACACTTTTCCTCGGTGTCTAGAAACACATATTTGAGATTTTCCGGCAGTTGTTTCAATTATGAACCTTTAGGCTTTTCGTCATTACCCTCCAGCGCTATAGGTTGCCGTAAGTCCTCCCATTGGTGTGGTCGGGATCCCCTTTGGAATGGTCGAGTGTCCAACATTTCGACTACCTCTCTGTCATTCTCATCTACTTCTTTGTCTTCCTTAAAGATGGACATGCTTAGCACTCTCTCCAGGGGTAGTTGGGTCACACTCTCCAAATGTTCGCTCTCTACGACCTGTTCTAGCACTTGTATGTTGCTACTGGTGCCACGATCCTGTTTATGCTTCATGGTATTACTAACATCAATTTTTAACTCCTTGTCATATACTTTCAAGGTCAGGGTGCCGCCTTCCATATCTATCATGACTCTCCCGGTTTCCAAGAATGGTCAGCCCAAAATTAACAGCATTTCTTCATCTTCTGGCATCTCTAGGATCACAAAATCAACCGGAAACACAAATTTATCTACATTAACTAGTACATCTTGAACCACTCCATATGGCCGCTTAACTGAATGATCAGCAAACTGGAGGGTCATCCGAGTGTCTTGAACCGCACCAATATCCAATTTTTTGTAGATGGACAAGGGCATGAGCCTAATACTTGCTCCCAAATCAATTAAAGCTCTGTCGAATGACCTATCGCCAATAGTGCATGGGATGGTAACAGCTCCACTGTCTTTCTTCTTGACCGGAATCTTCAGACCCTGCAAAATAGCACTACAAGTTTCCGTTAGAATAACAGGTTCGGACTCACTCGTCCGCTTCTTAGCAATGATGTCCTTCATGAATTTTGCATAGGTGGGCATTTGTTCTAGTGCCTCCAACAACGGAATGTTCAGCTCCAACTTTTTAAACAGCTCCAGGAACTTCTCGAAATTCTTCTCTTGCTGTCCTTTCTTCTTATTTCTTGAGGGGTATGGCAGCTTGATCACCGGTTTCGGTTCTACCACTTTTTCTTTAGTTACCGGTACCGGTGTCACCACTTCTTCCTCGACTATTTCATTCTCTTTAATTTCCAGCTCCACTTCAATCATCTGATCATTTAGTTCCGTTTCCTCTTCTCCTACTTCCTTGGCTTTTCCACTTCTTGTTACTACCGCCTTAATTTGGTGGTGATCCTTCGGATTTGGTACTGTGGCACTTGGAAGTGTACCCGGCGCTTGTGAACTTGCTAGTTGTTGGGCAATTTGACTCATTTGTACTTCAAGATTCTTTATGGATGCTCCAGCATTCCTGAAGTTACTCCTTGTCTCTTCTTGAAATTGAGAACTTTGGGCGGCCATTTTCTCAATGGCCACTTCCCAATCAGCTTTTCGAGGCGCTTGTGGTTGATATTGAGGTTGGTACGGTGTCTGCTGGTACTGCTGTGGCTAAGGTTGATACGGTTGTTGGCCTTGAACAGGTTTTTGTACATTTCCTTGTTGGTCTTTCCATGAAAAGTTTGGGTGGTTTTTCCAACCAGGATTATATGTGTTGGCGTAAGGATTGTTCTGCCTCAACATATTAATCTGTTCCACTTGCTCTTGAGTTGCTACACAATGCATTGTAAAGTGTGGTCCACCGCATATTTCACAAGGTGCTGCTTGAACTGGCTCAACCTGTGCCACTACCTGAGTTTCAACATTCATTTTCTTTAACCTTCTCTCTACCTCAGCGGTGATCTGATCCTCCATTTTAACAACCTGGTCTGCCAGCTTCAGATCAATCTTACCTTCTGGTTGGTTAACCGTGCGATCATACAACTCAAGGTGCTCGTTAGAGGCGATTGCTTCTATGATCCTTCTGATACCTGTGGCTGTTGAGAAGTTGGTTGAGCCACCGGCAGCAGTATCTATGAGCTGTTTCGTTTTGAGTCGTAATCCATTCACAAAGTTTTGCATCTGCTCAGTGGCGTCCATGTTATGAGTAGGACATGCTGTAAGACACCTCTTAAACCGCTTATATGCATCCCCTAAAGATTCTCCTTCTTTTTGCTTGAAGTTGACAATGTCATATCTTTTTCGGATGAACACTGAGGCAGGGAAATACTCATTCAAGAACGCAGTTTCCATCTCTTGCCAAGTTGTGATACTCCCAGCGGGAAGCGAGTAAAACCATTCTTCCGCATCATCAGTGAGTGTGAATGGGAACATAACTAATCTCTTGGCCTCTTCAGAATGTCCTTCTATTTTCAGCGAGGTGGTGGTTGTGAGGAATCTCTGAAGATGTTTATTTGCATCTTCGTTGATTCTTCCGGCGAACGGCTTGCTCTCCAACTGACGGATGGTGGAAGGGTGTAGTTGAAAATGCGCAACATTCACCGGTTGATTCACAATGATCATCCGGTTTGGTTGAGCATTGTCCCCTCCATAGTCTCCTAGCAGTCTTTCAGGCTGAGGTGGATTTCCAGCCATTTGAACAATTTCAGGTGTTGTCTCTCTCTCTCTTCGGAGTCGCTCTGCACAGATATAATTTCCTCTATTTCTTCCATTCTTTTAACTTTAGCTAATCTCCGTCTTTCGTGTAATGCTCGTTCTGGTTCTGTATCAAAAGAATATTTAGCTAAGGCCTGACCTTGCATACACAATTAGACAAGCGTTAGATAATAAGCGGATAAAAGTTATGCAGTAAACAATAAAATTTTAGTCGCAGAGCAACAAAATTTCTTTTGGATTCTAAAAACACTGTTAATTTGGCAGTCCCCGGCAACGGCGCCAAAAACTTGATCGGGAAAATAGCAAGTGTACTATTTTTACCAATTGTAGTAATAAGGGAAAAGTCCCAAGTATCGATCTCGAGGACTGCGTAGCAATTAACGGAATTTTTAGGATTCAATTGAACAAAAGGTCTAGTGGTTTGTTTGGTAGCAGAGTAATATAACCAGTAAATACGGACTTAATTAATCAATCTAAGAACAATGTTAGGGGAGTGGAGACGATGCGAGTAAAGACTCTGTATGATTATTCTACTATACTAGTTATTAACCTTAATTTATCAGTTGGCCACTTTAGTTGCCTTAATTCCTTAATGGAAACCCTTTGATGGTTTTCCTGTTCACTAATTCCTCAGTGTCCCTGAAAAACATCAAGCAATAGTTCCGACCATAAAATACGTGATACGGGATATCCTCATTCCTAAGCAATATTGACCGTGATACTATTTTGCAAAAGTGTTAGGTTGACTTTCCAGACTAAAGCCTAAGCACGACTCGAATTCTACTTTCCAATATGAATACGATTAAGATTAATGCAAAATAGAATATATCAAGGTAAAAACATAGTTCTCATAGAATAATTAAACAAAAGTCATTACATCGCACTTAGGACCACCCCCTAACAACTTGGGGTTTAGCTGCTCATGTTCTTGGTAAACATCAAAGTAATTAGAATTAAAAAGGAGAAGATCATTACAATGCAAGTTGAAATCCTTGGATCATCAATTGCTTCCGCTTTTGATCGATCCTCTGTTTCCAACCGAACTCTCCTCTCAGTTGTCAATCCTAATATCAGTTCCCAAGTGTTTTCTACTTTCTAAAATGTGCCTCTTATATCTAAATTCAAATTACATAGCGAAATGTCTCAAATGCCCTTCGAAATAGGTCTGACAGCAAAAAATCAGAAAACAGAGAAATTTCACGTTCAGTGGCCCTGACACGGGCCGTGTTGTGCAACACGGGTGGCCGTGTCAGGCTGCTGGCTTCTTCAGGGCGTGTCTCCTCTCCAAGGGCTGCAACACGGGCCATGTTGCATGACACGAGCACCCGTGTTGCAAGTCTGAGTCTTCTTTTTTCTTCTGCTTTGGTCCACCCGTGTCTGCCAACCGTGTCCTTCATGACACGGGCCGTGTTGTGCAACACGGGTACCCGTGTTGTGCAACACGGGTACCCGTGTTGTGCAACACGGGTACCCGTGTTGTGCAACACGGGTACCCGTGTTGCAGCTCTGATTTCCCTTTTTCGACTTTTCTTTGCCTCCGAATGCGGTGCGATTGTCGTTCTATCCATTCCTGCCAAAAACACACTAAAAGAAACCAAATCAAACGCACCAGCGGCAAAAGGAACATAAACTTAAAAATAAGACTCGAAGACACACAACTACGAGTAATGCAGATAATAACAACTAAAGCTTCGAAAACTAGATAAAAACATTGCGAAATTAACCACAAACAGCGTTTGAAAACACAACTGAAATTAATGGCTTCTTGCCATAAGTCTGCATCCATAGATGACAGCGCTTCTTGAAGATTTATTGGATCTTCTTCTACATTATAGGCCGCATAATCGGCCCCATATTCTTTAGCAACTCTTGCTCTTTTACTTCTTCGAAGTTTTGTTTCTACATTGTCGCTGCTTTCAGTGCTTTTTATCACAGGAATGTGACTCGATTGTGAGCCCCCACTATTTCTCGATCTGAAAGGAAATTTGTCTTCATAGAATTCAACATCGTTTGATTCTATGATTACTCTGGCATTTAGGTCATAAAACCTGTATGCCTTACTGTTTGCTGCATACCCAATGAATACGCATTCATAGGCTCTAATAGCGAGTTTAACTCGTTTCGGATCCGGAATTCTGACATAAGCCAGACAGCCCCAAGTTCTCAAATAAGACAAATTTGGTTGTCTTTTCTTTAATATCTCATGAGGTGAGATCTTACTTTTTGACTTGGGAACTTTATTCAGGACATAGCAAACAGTCAATAAAATTTCCCCCCACCAGTGAGGTGCAGCGCCAGAATTTAACATGATTGTGACTACAAGTTCAGTAAGAGTCCTATTCTTTCTTTCTGCTTTACCATTCATTTCAGGAGAGTATGGAGCAGTCGTTTCATGTATAATACCATGTTCAGCATAAAAATCATTAAACAAGCTAGAGTCATATTCGGTTCCCCTATCACTGTGAAGTCTTTTAATCTTCTTGTTAAATTGACTCTCAATTTCAGTTACGTACACCTTAAACATGTCAAGCGCTTCACTTTTATTCTTCATTAGATATACATAAATATAATCAGAGCAATCATCAATAAAAGTGATAAAATAACGTTTATTATTTCTAGTTAAACTTCCATCTAATTCACATATATCAGAGTGTATAAGATCTAGGGGATCAGATTCTTTTACAATTGATTTATGTGAAGTCTTTGTTATTTTTGCTTGACTGCAAAATTCACATTTATTGGAATCATTGACATTTAGTTTAGGGATTAGGTCTATGTTGCTTGCATTAGAAATGATTCGTTTATTAACGTGACAAAGTCTTCCATGCCAAATATTAAAGTCACACAAAGAGTAAACAGAAGGAGAAATTTTATTCAAATCAACATTCAACTTAAACATGCCATCAGTGGCGTACCCTTTTCCTACAAAAATACCATTCTTAGTGACGGTGTACAAATCTGCCCCTAAAGTTTGACTAAACCCAGCCTTATTCAAAAGAAAACCAGAAACAAGATTCTTCCTAATTTCAGGAACATGCATAACGTCCTTCAAGATCAAGGTCTTTCCTAAAGTGAACTTCAGCTCAACATCTCCAATTCCAGCAACATTAGTGGTGTGAGCATCTCCCAACAGTACTTTCTTATCTTCAGCATTCATGTATGTCTTGAACATAGCACGATCATAGCAGACATGACGAGTGGCGCCAGTGTCTATCCACCAACCATCACTTCCACCAACCATGTTGATTTCAGCGATCATGGCAATCAGTTGCTCATCAGTCAGGTTAACCTGAGCATTTGAGTCAGCTGCAGGTTTAGGCCTGCTCCTACATTTCTTTGCCATATGGCCCGGTTTCCCACAGTTGTAGCAAGAGAAAACCGGAGCATCATTTCTTTGAGGTGGTGGCTGTTACTGACCAATTATTTTCTTAATTAATTAATATTTATTATTAATTAATTTTCCACCAAATTATATTAATTAATTAATGATAATTAAATTCTATAAATTCGGGTCCAAAAAATAATTCGTCTAGACCGGACCGAGCCGAGCCGGCCGGCCGGACGGGCGGCGGCGCGCGCGTGTGTGTCTTGATGGTCATGGGTGTGTCCTCACTCCTTTCACAAAATTGGGTGCCCTTTAGGGCCCAACCCAATTGACCAAGTTGGAATATATAAACACTACTAATATTTCCATTCCCTTCAATGTGAGACTAAAATGAATCTTTTCAAATTCACTTTTATATTAGTTCTTACTTGTGTTCATTTATTGCCCATTAATTGTCAATAAATCTTTCCAATTCCCACTCTAATTAATATAATTCCAACAGTTTAATAATATTCCAACGATATATCTTCGGAGCAGTTTAAACCTTAAACAGTTACAACATAACTCCCATAACCCATTTTCATTTGAATTTGTCCGAAGATACATCTCTGAAGTGTTTCAGAACAGATATTTTTTAAAACACATTGTGTATTTGTTCGCAAAGGACTTATAAAATCATAGACACACCAAAATAACATAACAATATATTAATGGGATGTCATACGTCACGTAAATCCAAAATGAAATAACAATGTCAGAAAAAACGTACAAACTACAGTATGATAAATGTTAAATTATAGTGATTTTAAGTATAAATAATTGGCACTTATCAGCTTAATTATACCAATAAACCTCAATTTTAGTGTATGTTTTATATAGTTTACACTATAGTGTGTAATATGCGTAATCATGTACATATCTTTGAGTTTGATAGTTTCTCTCTCATTTTTGTAGGTATACAAGCAATGATATTTTGTCATTGTCTTATAGAGCATTGAATAAGCTTTCCAACGCTTCTGGCCGTGCGTAAAACGGAATTACGGTTCTCAAGTTATGGTTGAAACAAGTTCTGAGTTTGCTATCATGTTTGTTGTGCGAACTAGAGGCGAGCGAGTTCACCAAGAGTTCGTCTGGCGAATCCAAGGCGAACTAAAATTGCCCATAAGCGTGGGAAAACACTTTTGTAGGCAGTAACTATGTTTGTTATGTTCGCCCAGCGAGCACGAGAACTCATTTTTGCCTATAAAGTCACATTTTCAGATTTTTTTTTTAGGTTATCTTTTAGGAGCCTTTGGACCCAATTGATCAGAACTATATTCTTTAGTAGTTTTAGCTTAGAAACAACACATGGATGATGCATCTAGATGATTTGGAGTCAAATCATACTTCAATCGGAGATGACAAACCGTGAGAAGTTCAACCGGAGATGACAAATCGTGAGAAATTTGGTCTTCTTCCTTCTTCTCTTTGTATTTTTCATTGTGTTTAGGTTGTTGTATGTATGTTTACTTAGATTGTATGTTCATCTATGGATATTTGTATAAAATCCCTTTTACAAATCTTAATCGATGTTATCTTTGATTTAATACCTATCTTAATGGGTTTGAACCCTTGTAGACATATACTTTTCAAACTCGATCTAAGATGATGATCTATTGGCTATGGGGGAATGGTCTAAATATTCACGCATTTGTGTCGGAGCTTAATGCTCTGTGTTGTTTTATCGTGTGAGATATCACCTTCCAAAGAACATGGTTGATCTCTCGAACCTTGCGTTAGACATAACCTCCGTTTGTGAGCGATACGTGGGAGTTTTGACGAGTATTAGGGTGAGTGCATTTGATCGATAGGTTTTTTCTCGTACATGATGGGTATAAGGAAATGCAACTCCTGATGAGTTTCTCCTTTCTAAAGAATGTGTTTATTTATTTGCTTTTATACTTTTAATTTCCGCATGTTATCTTTGGAGCCTAACTGCTTCAAATACTAGGAAGTGTCTGCGCCACAGACTAGTCCCGATGATCACCAAAAATATTTCTAGTAAAGAGGAGTGAATAAACAAATGACATATAGTAGGATCCGTCTTTAAAGTAATGTCACCACCATTTGTCTCGTTGAGCTAATAATTGAGAGAAGATAAGAAATCAACGCTAGCTCATGCTAAAAAATACGAGCTCTCCTCCATTTAAATCTATCTTTGAAAAGAAATGATGATGAACCCCAAACATCATAGTGAATAAAATCAAAAGGTGCATATTAAATGATAAAGCTGAAGACATATCACTAGTTTATTACATTCCTAATGCTTTAGTAGAAGACAAAAACTTTAAACTAGGAGAAAAAATATGTTCAAGACGAGAACTCCATTAAAAAACTAGAAGAAGAAGTATTCAAACAAGAAGATGATAATAAATCAGTGGTAGAAGTTAAGTTATAGTATATGGGCCTCTTATCTTATCTAACACATAAATTCCTCCAATCTATGGCATGTCCCAGTCAACCTCCTTAAATGTGGATCCTGATTACAACAAGAAGTCGAAAAAAATAAACTTGAGTAACCAAAATCATAAAATTGATTAACAAAATCAAAACTCAAAGTGAGTTTAGAAATATATTAAATATTAAAAAAAATGCATTCATAATGGCCAAACTTATTTCTCCCATGAAATTTCTATTTAGGAAAACAATAATAAAAAATTGATGAATGAGTAGAGATCGTCCTTTTATTTAAAAATCTTTTCATTCTATTACTCCAATTAAAATAATTTTCTCCATTGAATTGAACATTAACGGATTCAAAAAATCATCTCTCCAATAACTTGTAAGGAAAAAAACACTTTTTATAAATGTCATTAAATAAAATCCAACTAAAACACTCGATTTCTTGTTTTTTTCAAAAATTAAAAAGAAACTGTGCATGGCCAAATTGGTTTTATTTCTTGAAACAAATAAGAGGCACACCAAATTGAAACAAAGCCACAACTAAACTAAACCTCTTACAAATTAATATCTCACTTTATCTAGTTTAAAAGAAATCAACTAATAACCATTCAATTAAAGCTTTGACCAACCAATAAAAAACATAAATAATATAAAAAAAAACTAAAATAACCTTACTAAAATATAATAAAAACATATAATAACTTATATAACATTTTTCCCATGTTTTTAATATTAATAAGCAATAAATTTTTCTTGTTTATTTTATCTTGATAATCAGAACAAAACTGATTTTTTTTTGTTATAAAATTATTATAATAAATTTTTTTTTACTAAAATTGTTATATTTAATATAACACAAATGGGTGAAGCTTTTTTTTATAAAATTAATATAACACAATTGAGTGAAGTTGTACGTTTTTATTTTTAAAATATTTGATATAACATGACAAATTTAAAGATTTTGATGGATTATATATATAGTATTGTTTTACAGGTCTATGCACTACGTTTGAACTAAAGAAAATATGTCAGCATAATTTTAAAAAGAGTAAGGGCTAACAATTCAAGAATATTCTTGGAGAACAAAAGAATTTAATTTCTTGAAACTTCTTTGTAACTCTTGTAATCAATTTTTACATAGTAGACCAGAGAAATTATTTCTTCTCATATTCTTTCTTTATCTTGTGTTGGTATTATTTGTGTTGTTTCTTGCATCAAGGGGTTGTGATTATTGTTTCAAGTTATTTAACTTTGGCTTTCAAAGTCCATTATGGAAAAATAAAAAGTTTCACAAAAAACCATTGATAACATTTATAGACTTATTATTGTTATGATAATTCTAGTACACCTCCTTTGGAGTATGTTGGGGCCTCAAAAGGTAGGTTTGAAACAAGCCTTCTCTATTCCAATTCACACGTCTGTAAACATGAGGCATTGAATCACCTTGATAAGATTGATTGGATTACTACTTATTATTAAGATTGGAAATTTCTAATATACTTTTAAAATTTGCATCTATTATATTGAAAATAGATGTAAATAAGCAACTCGATGGCACATTTATAAATAAAATATTATAATATTAACACGTGATAATAGATATTCTATTTTTTTAAATGTATAAATTAAAAATATTATTATTATAATTAAAATGATTATTATAGTCAAATCTCTATTACTCATTTTAAAGATAAAGCAGGTGTAAATTTAGATTGGTCGAAAAAAATTATTTATTTTAATAACTTTAAATATTGATTTTAAACACATTAATAAAATACAATATATTTTATTAAGTGTTAATTAGGTGAATAAATGAATTAATGGGTGTAAATTTATTAAATTAACATTGTGTAACTCAAATAATGAAAAAATAAAACAAATATTGTATCGATCAAAACTCTTTTTTTGAAACTCTAATTCTTTAAACTCATTCTCTCTGAAACCCTATAGCTCCATCTTCTTTCTCGCATGGCAAATCAAAACCAAGATTTCCATCAATCAAAATACAATTTTTCTCATCTCTCATCATCGCACGACCATTCTCTCAGAAATTCTAGATTTTTATTGTTAAAATTATCAAAGGAGATTCAGCTTGCAATGTCTTGCTAACAATAAACCTTCTTCTCTCTACAATATTGTGTATTGTTTATGTGTAGATTGCTTAATTTGTAACTCTTTTTTCTTGATCAGTGTTTTCGAAGGTTCGCTTGATCTCCTACCCTCACCTTATAGTGAACTAGATATATACTGTTATTTGATTAGCTTCTTGATATTACTTATGTGCCATCTTTCAATATTGTAAGTTGTTTAACAAAAGCATTTAAAGGTTCTCTTTATGCCTTCACACAAATTCTATTTTTCAGATAGTTTTGGATAATGTAAATATACTGCATGAGAGTAGTAAACTATATCTACGTCTATGTCGCAACAAGGTTTGATTTTAATTATTTTTATGGATTAATACACATTTTAATCTTTGCCGTTTAGGGCGAATTTGAAAGGAAAAAACCTATCAAAAAAACATATGTCGTCTCTGTCATTTGAAGATTCTTTTATTTTAACTTACAAGTGACACTCTCTTCCACTAAGCTAGTTGTTTCTATTATATAAGTATTTGTAACAAATATTTATACTATACTTTCGGTTTACTACTTATAGTATACAAATGTTAATGTTAATGTTAATTAAATACTTCTAGTTTACTATTTAATTTTTTGGTTTATTATTTTCAGTTTACTACTATCTATTTTAATTAATATTTTCAGTTTATATTCAAATATTTATAATATATATAATTAATGTTAATTAAAATATTTAATATTTAATATAAACTAAACAAAAATATTTATAATATATATAATTAATATTTAATATTTAATACTTTCAGTTTTTTTATTTAATATTTAATATTTAAAATATTAAAATGAAATAATTAACATATTAACATATTAAAATGAAATAGTTAACATATTAAAATATTAAAATGAAAAAATAAACATATTAGAATGAAATAACTAACATATTATAATTAACATATTAAAATGAAATAATTAACATAATAAAATGAAATAATTAACATACTATACAATATTAATATATTAATATATTAATATTATAATATGCTAATAATATTTTAAATAAATATTTATTTATTTATTTTATTTTAATATTTGTTATATTTATAATTAATAAATTAGTTTATTTTTAAATATTAATTGTTAATATAAATATGTAGTTTAAAATAATTTAGTTTATTTTGTATACAAACGTTAATGTGTGCCTATATATATATATATATACATATATATATATATATATATATATATATATATATATATATATATATATATATATATATATATATATATATATATATATATATATATATATATATATATATATATATATATAATAATTTAGTTTTAAAAATATAATAAATATTAAATATTAATTAAGATAAATTTTAATTAATATTAATTATTTAACATTTTTAATATATTTTAACATTTTTGGAAGAATTTATTTTTAATATTTTTTTAATTATATGTTAGTATTAATTATATAAATATTAATTAAATATTTTTTAATATATTTTAATATTATTTAACATTTTTAATATGTTTTAACATTTAACGTTATAAAAAAAATTCAAGCGTATTTTCATTACATTTTTATGTTATAAATATATAATTTAAATTGAAACAAACAAATAAATATTTTACATATTCATTACTTATTACATATGACATATTCATTACATGTTGTAATATTTATTTGAAGCAAACTAATTGACAAGAAAGAAATATTGACAAGAAAGAAATGTTAGCCTAGTGGAAAAGGTGTTTTTTCACAAGAAAAAGGTTTTGGGTTTAACACTAGTGAGAGACAACAAATGTGTCTATTGAGGCGGCAAAATGAAAGAATCTTCAAATGACACGTGCCCCACGATTTCTTCCACCATTAATGCGTACAGTAAACCGGTTCCACTTCATCCACCTATAAATAGTGAAAATCACCATTTTCTAATCTTTTTCACTCTCTGAACCTTTTTTGAGCAAATTTTTTTAATTCTTCATCTCTTGTAAAACTCTTTTTCTCCAAATCTACTTCATTAATGGCATCTTCAACTAAGACTTCCAAGGATTCAGGAAAGAACACTAAGGAGCCCAAGAAATCCATAGAGCTTGCTCCAGTTCACAAATTGTTTGGCCCATCAGTGGTAGGTAACGAACAATACATTCCTAAACCACCTCGTGAAAAAGAGAAGCACAAAATCTACCAATCCCGGGTACTCATTCTCGTCTCTGTCTCTGGCAAAACACATGCCATGTTAGGTCGTCTTCCTAACCTTTCTGCAGATCCTGCTAAGGTTAAGAAAATTTTCCCTCCTTATCATTGTTATAAGTCTATAGAAAATGGTCAGAAACCTAAGTCTAGTGAAGAAATTAAGGCTGATGAAAGATCAAAAGTTGATGGTCAAGGTTCCCCTTCAAATATAGCTTCCAAAGACCCAATTAACTTAGAATACATGAACAATAGCTTTAGGGTATTTAGGTCATGCCCCTTTTTCAAAGACCCGTCTGACTATCTTGCTTGGCTGAAAAAGATATAAAAAGTAAAATCCCAAGTCTGGAAAGATATGGGCATCTTTGACATGATCCAATTGTCGTAGGTGGGACCTGGCTATTGCCCGTCCATGCTGATTGCTTCTCTATATTTTTGGGATAACACTCACAACAATTTTCATATTTCTTTTTGAATGATGACTCCAACCTTATTCGACGTTGCTTTCATAACTGGGCTTAAGCCAACTAGAGAAGCTTATGACCCTACCTTCCTATCAGAAGATTCCATACGCTTCGACACTACCAAGGCAGCCTTCACAACCTATATCGCTTATTATCACAACAAGGAATCTGACGAAGTCTCTTACCAATAGCATATTGCATTCCTGGCTCTTTGGCTATCTCGTTAGGTCTTCTGTTCAAGATCCCTTCAGGTGGCAAAAAGATACTTAACAATGGCTAATCAATTACACGCTAGACACAATCTTTGTCTTGGCAAAATGATCGTAGCCAACCTTTATGAATCTTTAGGGTAAGGCGTTACAACACTGAAGAACCTTAAGTCCAAAGGAAACTTACTTCTCTCTAGCCTTTTTTGGCTACTACAACTATGGCTAAATGTCACGTTCAAAACATCCCTTCCTACTCGTAACCCTATCAATGAAGAATCTGTCAAAGTAAAGAACAGGAGAGTTAAAGGCATAAAGGCTTGTTATGCTAACCACAAGCGATAAAGGGTTAAATCTTCAGAAAACCTTCACTTGTTATGTGATGATGTTTTCCAAATGCTATAAATTTTCACCCAGCATGGCTCCCTTTGCAAATAAGGAAGTTGGCCCTGAGGAAGACAAAGAACAACAAGATGACTAACCGAAGGCTAACCCAAATCTTGCAGCTTTGACTGGAACAACCACTACTAGAATTTCCCATGAGGAACTAGAGTCCTTAAAGGTACAAAGACAACTTGAATACCTAAAGGATATGATTAGCACCAGATACAATTGGACTGAGAAAAGCACCAGTACTTCAACTACATCAGGTGGTCAATCTGCCAACAAACCTAGGGATGACTTGCTTCTCAAGATAAAAGAGAAGGTCTTCGACACTGACTTGTTTCAACTTTTGGAGAGAGACACTTTAGCTTGCTTTGAGATAAAATATTTCCTAAAACAAGCTAATGTTTTAGAGGTTTCTCCAAAAGTTGTGGATGTTATTATGGAACTGGGCCTGGTAGTTGACCATGTTGTTGCAGATCACAACTGTATCAAAGATGCTTTCAATAAAATTCAAAAAAAGTCAGAGACCCAAATGGTTGGATAAGATGTAGCCGCTGAATCCACTGAAAAAGTTGCAGAGTTGAAAAAAATGCCCTGAACAGAATAAAAAGGAAATCGAAGCCTCCGACCAAAATGTCAAAGCTTGGGAGCAGCAAGTTAAAGAATTGCAAGCCAAAATTTCAAAGGCCAAGGAGCGTAAATATGAACTCTTGAAGTTTAATCATGATGAAGCAGCCAAAGAACTTCAAGCCGACATGCATCACGTCGAACGTGCTCGAACACTTGGGAAATAAATTAAAGAAATTTTGACCAACAAATATCTCTATGAGTGGCGCTTGATGCTTCAAAGGTCGAAATATCAAAAGCTGAAAAATTTCCATGCTTTTTAATTTGATTGTAGTTAATAAACATGTTTCTTTGTTGTATTGGTGTTAAGCCCTTCGTGGCATTTTATGTAATGACTTAGCCATTTTGGCAACCTTTTTATCTTGATCCTCATTTTGGCTTCGACTATTTATGCATGAATTATTCCTTACTTATTTTTACTTCTTGAAGTACAGGCTTATATTTTTTTCAAATATTTACCATTCACTTTCAAGATTCTTCGATCTTCACTTAACTCTTCGACTTCATATGCGCCATTAGAAAAAACTTGGATAATTTGAAAATGGCCCTCCCACTTAGGGGACCATTTACCCGAAGTTCTATCTTTTCGATCCATAGGAAAAACTACTTTCCAAACTAAATCCCCAGTCGAAAATAACTTAACTTTGACCTTTTTATTATATGCTTTCTCTACTCTTCTCTTTTGCCTCTTTAACAATTCTAAGGCATTCAATCTCTCTTCGCATAAGTCAACTAATTCGTCCAACATCATGTTCCAATAGGATTCTGATGGAATCTCATGTTATCTCTAAATTCTAAATTACTGTAGGTAGATTTCGACTGGTAACACTGCATCGTGACCATATGTTAGTCGAATAGGTGTAGTGTTTGTAGCATCTTTAAGGGAAGTTCGACATGCCTATAAAATTTTGTCTAATGTCTTGTGCCAATTCTTTGGCTTCTTCCCACATGCTTCTTGATCAAGCCAAACACTACTTTATTTACTGCTTTGACTTGACCATTAGCCTGAGCGTAGTAAGGTATGGATGTCAATAGTTTGAACCCCGTTTCTTTAGCAAACTATTGAATCTTTCGACCAGTGGAAACTGATCCTTGGTCGGTTGTAATAGTTTCTGGGATTCCAAACCTATAAATGATATGTTTTTGGATGAAATCGATCACTGCATCCTAGTCAATATTTACCAATGGTATAACCTCGATCCACTTAGTGAAATAGTCCATTCCCACTAGAATGTATTTTTTACTCTTTGACGATGTTGGTCAAATCTCTCCAATAAGTCCAAAGCCCACCCTCTAAAGGGCCAAGGCTTCACTATGGAATGAAACTCACTTGCAGGAACATGTTGAATTCCTGCATGCATTTGGAACTCCTGACATCCTTTAGAGAATTCAATACAATCCTTAAGCATGGTGGGCCAATACATCCCTTGTCAAAATAATAACCATTTCATTTTATGGCCCACCTGATGCGCTCCACATGCCTCACTATGGACATTAGAAAGAGCCAAGCATGCCTCAGACTCACTAAGGCATTGGAGTAAGATACCTTCAGGCGTATTTTTGAATAGCTTGTTCCCCATCAGAACATAACTTAAAGCACAATATTTGACTTTTCGTTTGACAAATGCTATGGGGTTTTGTAAGTAGTCTACTATTGGCTTTCTCCAATCTTCATCTGTCAAATTATCTATAGCCAATATCTCAAAGCTCTCTTTGTCAACATATCCTAACTTCATTGTTTCCAAGTCCGTTGGGGACAATCTAGTATATGCAACTCTTCCTCTGACTTCGATTGCCTCTTGTAATCTTTCTTTCAAAATTTTGTATCCATAAGCAATATGGGCTAAGTCATTGACCTCTTTATTCTCAAGTCGAGGTATGTGTCGAATACTTAACATTTATACTCCTTTGTAATTTTCTTTATAACCAACTCTGAGTAACCCATTATTTCGACTCAAGTTGCCCCCAGTTCTAACAAGATTTCATGTCCAACAATCAAATCTTCGTACTCAGCTTCATTGTTTGAACAAAGGCCTTCGACCTTGTACTTAAATTTTTTTGGAATTTTTTTTAGGAGAAATAATTAATACTCCCACACCTGTTCCATCCTTATGACTAGAATCATCGAAGTATTACTTCTAAGGTTCAAGCTCCACATAGTTTTGGGAGCTTTCGACTATATAGTGGTCGACTATAAAGTATGCCACTACTTGGCCCTTAATAGCCTTTAGAGGCATATAAGTTAAGGAATATTCAATTAATGCAGTGCCGATTTGTCAATTCGACTATGTAAAAATTGTTTAGAAAGCATATGTTTAATAATTTTGAAATGAAATGAAACATAAACTTCAACTGGCTTTAAATAATGCTTTAATATTGTACATGAGTAGTATAGACATAAACATAATTTTTCGACTATACTATATCTAGTTTCTGCATCATTCAAGACTCTACTAAGGTAGTAAATGGCTCTTTCAACGCTGTTTTCATCCTCTTGAGCCAACATGCTCCCTAAAGTCTTGTCAGATGCAGATATGTACAATCTTATATTCCTATCCCTACAAGGAAGCGATAATATTATAGGGTGAGCGAGGTAGTCTTTGATCTTGTCAAAAGCCTCTTGTTGTGCTTTCCCCCATTCGAATCCTTCTTATTTAAGTTGAAGTAAAAGTGAGAAGGCTTGAGTATTTTCACTTAAGTTGGAGATGAATCTCCTTAGGAAGTTTATCTTTCCTAGCAATGACTGCAACTCCTTCTTCGTCGAAGGCGATTTCGCCTCCATGACGACCTTGGTCTTGTTCTGGTTGATTTCAATTCCTTTCTTATGGACCACAAAGCCTAGAAAATCTCCTGTCTGTATACAGAAAGCACACTTAAGAGAATTCATCTTGAGATCATGCTTCCTCATTCTTTCAAACGATTGTCGAAGATGATCTATATGACTTTTCCCTGAAACTGACTTAGCTAAAATATCATCAATATAAATCTGCATAAATGTTTTAATGAAGTCATGAAATATCGAATTCATTGCTCCCTGATAAGTTTCCCCAACGTTCTTTAGGCCAAAAGGCCTTACTACTCATTCGAAAGTGCCTAAGGCTCTAAGGCATCAAAATGTTGTTTTTGACACGTCTTCTTCGGCAATGATAATATGGTTGTATACAGAATACTCATCGAGCATACTTAGATATTTATGTCCTACAGCAAAATCGACTAACATTTATGCCACAGACATTGGGTATTCATCTTTTGAGATTGCAGCATTTAAGTCTCTGAAATCTATGCAAGCCTTCAAAGTTCCATTTTTATTAATAACTGGAACAATATTGGCAATCCATTCGACATACCTGGTTATACAGATGAACTTGCAGCTTAGAAGTCTTTCGACCTCCTCTTTGATCTTTGAGAGAATTTTAGGTGCAAAGTGCCTTGGAGTTTGCTTGATGGGCTTCCTCCCAGGCTTTATTGGCGGCTTCAATTTGACCAGATCTCTGCTTAAACTTGGAATTTTGTTGTAATCCCATGCGAAACAGTCTTTAAACTCCTTCAACAGTTGGATCACTTCGACCTCACACCTGCAGACAGTGCATTTAAGTATATGGTTGGATGTAGGTATAACGAACAAAATGATAATATGGTTGCCCCTTTTCCTAGGTCGATTTCTTAGAAAGGGTCTTATGCTAGCATCTTGATATTGTCCACCAGCGGATCCTTTTCGAATCCCAAAGGCTCGTCATCATAGATGGCATCTAGCCTTTGGTTTTGCACTTCGCCTAGATCCTTGTCTGGTAGTTCTAGATCAAAGTCCTTCCCAGGACCTTCAAAGTACTCTTCTTCATTTTTGGCTTTGACAGCCATGTATTTTACTTCCGCCTCTAGGACCGCTTTTAATTTATTTTTAGCTATGTAAGCCGAAATCTTTCTAAGTGCCAATGACTCGGTCATCATCACCGAACTCCCTACCTCAACCAGTTGGTTGGATTCCTGTTGTTCTAAACACGTAGTGTTCTTCACCTACAAATTCCATATCCCACTGGAAACCATGGGTTGGATGTAGGTATAACGAACAAAATGCACTGTCTGCAGGTGTGAGGTCGAACCCTGCAGGTTTGCAGGGCGCTATATGGGCTAAGTTTCTGTCGAAATGTCGCCCATTTACTTGATTGACCTCAGGCATATAGTATCTTTGGTCCGCCTCTATATTTCCATGATCTTATCGCTTCACCAAATGGAGATGCAATGGTGCAGTGAGGATGGAACTGCGCCTACTCCATGAATCCACTCTCGACCAAGGAGCAGATTATAGTTTGCCTTTGACGCAATCACCATGAACATTGTTGGCCTTGTGAACGTGCCAACTGTCAGATCTACTTGTATGACCCCCAAAGTGGTGCCCACTTTACCTTCATAGTTTGAGAGGACCATGTTGTGGGGCTTTGTATCAGAGTCATTCTTCCCAATTTTCTTAAACATGTAGTGCGGCATCAAGTTTATAGCCGCTCCACCGTCAACTAGGAATTTACTGATCCCAACATTTTCTATTTTACCTCTAATAAACAGAGGTTTCAGATGGTTCTTCATGGTTTCGTTGGACATTTCAAAGAAGGCATTTTGTTCTTCGATGCAACCATTGTTTAATATATAATAACAGACTGGACTATAACTAGCCACCTCCATTTCGAATTTGTCTTCTTGTTCGTCCATCTCTGTAACCCTGTTGTATTCTCTAGGTAGTACAGATACTACATTGCATATGATATCTAATGACGACTCTGAACCTGAGTCGAATTCTTCAGTCATCATGTCGTCATCTGCAACAACTTAGTCAGATTTTTCTCTTACTTCCTCCTTCTGGTCAGCAAACAACTTTCTTTTGACTGGCTTCTTTTCGACAGGTTTCATGTCCTCCTTCATGTCCTTATTGATTGGCATGTTGCTTATTGACTCAACTTTTTCTTTCTCTACAGCCTCTCTTTCAGCTTTACGCCTTCTCAATTGTCGTCTCCACTGAGACCTAGACATTGGGTTTTTTCCTTTATAATTCTCAGAGTGCCATGCTGATTGTTTGGAGGCTTGAAACTCTCAATGGTAGGCTATTGACAAACCTCTTTCCACTTCGAAGTTCTGCCATTTCTTCTGGCCCTGTTCCCTCTTTTCAACCGGTTTTACCCCCTTGCCCTAAGGGGCGTCTACAGTGGGTTTGAATGTGACAGGCTTATTTCCACGCAACCTTTGTCCATCTTGATCATGTCTCCTAGGTGCTCCTTACTTGTCGAAGGCACCGCGTTTACCAGAATCCCTTCACTTATTCATGGCCTTGGCACGTCGAACTCCCTGTATGTTCTCTGTAGCCTTCTTGTCGAAGATCACGCTGCACCTTGGGCACAACATTACTTTGGAGTTATTTCTTTGGCAACTATGGAGGAATTCAACCAGATTCTCCTCCTACTTAGGATAAGCCACCTTAACGTATTCTTCCTGCTTGAGGCTGTGTTTGTCCACCTCAATTGTAGATTCTTGGGTCATTTTGACCATATTGACCCCTAAGTTGGCACCCTCAGTGATGCCAAAATCTTGAAATTTGATCCTAAGGCCTTCAGTGGCCTTAATTTCGTTGTTAACTTATATAAAGCCTTCAGCTGTCTCATGGGTTATAATTATTTGGTTAGAACCTTCAGTGATTCCTTGTTGAGGCCATCACTGACCTCTTGATTGAAGTTCTCAGTAACTTTGTGGGCGAAACCCTCAGTGTTCACTTTGTTGGAGTCCTTAGTGACCCCTTCGGTGAAGTCTTCAGCAACTTCGACAATCACAGCGTCATTGGCGAAGTCCTCAGCAACTTCTACCATGTTGACCATTGAAGATTCAGAGTAATGTGCATCTTCTACAGGGAGAGGATCAGAGTCTATCTTCATTTGATTCTTTGATTTTTCAGCAAACCTGAGCCTTCCCTCCTTCATTGCGTTTTGAATAAGATACCTGGAGAAAAAAGCATTGAGAAGTTTTATGACCCAAAACGTTATGCTATTTACAAAAACCTCTCTTTTTCTTTGCTCTAAAGGAGGCATTTTAGCACCAGCGGCACCATCATCTGGCCATCCTTAAATAAAAAATCAAAGATTACGTCACACTTAGTAACGTTGAAAGTATAAGTTCTCTTAGGGAACCTATCACTTTTCTATGAATCGACTGGATTTTTCCCATTCGACGATGTTAAGACTTTATAGAAATAAGGTGGACCTTGCTTTAGTTCAGCAAGGTCGATTTCTCCCTCGTCAAAATAGGGATCACTACTCATTTCTTGTTCGTCTTCATCAAATTCGACGTAGGCTACCCTTTCTTTCCTATTATTCTTGTTTGCCCTGGATTTCTCAGCCTTTAGGCGTTCTATCTATCGAACTCTGTCAGTCAATTGGGTCATGTCTCTCAAGTATTGTGTATCTAATTTCTTCCTAATTGAGTAATCAAGGCCACCAGTGGCCATTTCGAAAAACTCATGCTCAGGCACTTAAGTAAAACACATGGCCTTAAGCGAGCGAAACCTATTCAAATAATCATCAATTGGCTCAGAGAATTTCCTCTTAATGCTTCCTAATTCTTTCAAACTTATTTTTGACTATCCCATATAGAATCATGGAACAACCTTTCTAGTTGAGTCCAATTGTGAATTGAATTTGCTGGTAATGTGGTGAACCAAGTAAAGGCATTCTTGGTAAGTGAACTTGGGAAATACTTCATCCTTAGGTTCTCATTGTTAGCAATTTTGCCTTTCTCTATTAGATATCTTGCCACATGTTCGACTGTGGACTCACTAGTATTCCCAGAAAACTTAGTAAATTTGGGGACTTTCCATCTAGCGGTAATTATGTTTGTTGAACATAATCTGACAATGGTGATGTATAGGTTGGCCTATGAAGGCTAGTATTCACACAATTCCTCCCCATAATTCTTTCGACCATGGTTGTTAGGTTATTATCTGCTACCACATCCTCACGTTGAACCTGATTTATGACCTCATCAGCGTCTTGGTTTCTATTTACCATCACTGCCATAGGTTCCCTTGGGATTTATTGCTCAATTCTAGGAGGTTCGACCCTAGGTGGTTCGAATCCTATTCTCTAGTTTCCCACATTCGCTTGGGGTTCATTTTGTTGGACTTGGTTAATTATGGGGTCTTCTTCTAAGACTAACCCTGGGATTTCTCTTACCCATTCTCTTTAAGGTTGTCGAGGAGGTTGAGGGACACTAAAAATATCAGCAATGCACGTCATTTGTGCAGCCAATTGTTGGTTCGTTTGGGGTAGTGTTTTGGATTAAGGGATTGAATATAACACTCATTTGTTGGGCAAGCATCTGGACCATTTCATGATTGCTTTCGTCCATTTGCTACCTTATCACCGCTACATAATTGTTGGTGATATTAGGCTTTTGGGTAGGAAATCTCGTCCTTAAGGCCTGACTAATTCAACCCATGTTATTAACGCTTAAACTAGATCCTTGTAATGGAAAAGTTGCATTCACCAATGGGTCTGAGAATATTGATGATAATTATGTAAACTTGTCATCATCGATGTAGGCATTCCATAAGGTTGTTCACGTCCTATTGGAGGCATCAAAAATCCAAGTATATAAGGCCTGAATATGTTACTTCATATTGGAGGGGGGCAGTAGTGGACCCTGCGTTCCCATATAAGATAATATGGGTCCACTTTGTGCAATCGACTGCACAGGTGTCGTAGACGTCATGGATTGCACTGGTTTCAAAACTGACGTTGGAACTGTAGTTCCCCCTGTCGAAGAGGAAGAGGTGGTTTTTCATTGTTTGATGGATTTTAGTTATTTGGTGGGTTTTGATTCACCATCCTTCTTACGTATCTTCTCCTTGGTCTTTCTTCGTTTTTTTTTTGTTATTCTATCAGTTCTAAGTCTCATGCAGCAAAGTTTAGAGAGATAGTAAAAATGAAGAACTTATGCAAAATATTTTTGAACAATAGCAGTGTCCCACCGGGTGAGCCAATTCGTTTACCGTGAAAATTGGTAAACAACCGATGGTCTTCTAAAAATGATTTACTTGTAGGATCAACAAGTGAATCCTTAAGACGTAGCTATTGTCAAAACAATTTCTGGAAATGTCAAGAACACTTTGATAGTGCTCGTGCTTGTGAAAGATTGTTTAAAATTTTTGAAAAGATAAACTTGCAAAATTGTAAAGTTGCAATAAAGATAAACTTCAAAGTAAAAGTGTCGTAAAGAGATAAATGGTAAATTGAAAGTAAACTTCTATTGAAATAAATGTGGTGTTTCAAACTTACATTTCTCAATGAAAACTATTTTTTCACTTGACTTAGATACTTTGAGTGATTTTTTGAGTATTTGTATAATAATGAACACACAAAATTCTAAACACTAAGACTCATATTTATATATAATATGTCAAAAATAACTATGCTCAACGGATATTTCTCCAAAAATTAACACGTTTTACTTTGTATGTCTTCATTTCGCCACAACTCTCCATGTGTCCTCTCTTGAGAAACATATAAGGACAAAGACAGTTATTATCCGTATTTTGAATTTCAAAATTTCTGTCAAAAGAGAGTCACATGCACCCTCCGTCGAAGTTGCTATTCAAACTTAGAAAATATTTCTAAGTGTCTTTCCAGCATGTCCTCCTTGTGAAGACGTTTTTGACTAGAATTCTTACATAAACTCCTGTCGAATTCAACAACTCAAAAAACACTTATTTATTTATTATTCTTATACAAAATTTTGCGATGAAATTTTCAGCCAACAGTCTCGTACTGTCATAGAAAATGCAGGCAAAGTTTCTCTATTTTAGTTGTATTAGGGCCAAAAAGAAGACTCTAAAAATCGTGCATACTTGACTAACTGTGTTTCAACTTTGATTGTCTTCCCTCTACTTTGTTCAAGGCTATCACCTCTGGTGCAGCCTTTTCTCTTTCCTCTACATTGGTGGAGCAGTGGAGCTGAAGTTATTACTTTCTGGGCATTATATCCACTGACCTACCCTGCTGTCATCCTTACTATCCTTAGTTTGTTCAGTGCACCACTTTACACCTCAATTGAAGCTATTATTTTCCACCACATCACGTAAGCTTGCCATTCCCTTGTTCGGTGCTCCTGGTTTCTGTCTTGTTGTCCAGAGATATCGTTTCATTCATCACAATGTCTTTTGTCTTCCCTCTCCTCTATTGACGCCCTTACTTGGCCAACACTTGCCCAAAGCCAATTTGATACCTTGGAGTTTAACTTTGGTTTTCGTAAACATTATGAAGGTAGTGTGACTCTTGTTATCGACCTAATTTGTTTATCTTCAAGTCTTTATTTGGCATCAAACAATACCCTCGAGAGTGATTAGATAGATTCAATATGTTATTTCACAATTAGCTATTATCTGTAGTGAAGTTAACCTTCTATACAACAAGAGGGAAATATAGATTCATTTGGATATGATTATAAACACAAAATGAAAATTAGTTTTATTATATAACCTAAATACTATTCTATGCTTGATGACAGTTTGTATTAGAAACACTGTGATTATTATTATCCATGGTGCTCTACGATAATGGTGTTATATAAACATAAAATCTTACGGAGTAATCTTTAGGATGCTTGGTGTTAAAGAACTTTCATTTAATCAGCTCTATTTTCTTCTTCAAAATTTACAAAGTGTGACGGGCTCTGGGAGTCTTGTGTGTATCTTGAACCTCCATTGATCCATTATGTCCAAATTCAACAGGATTCAGAATTTAAATCTTCCAATACCAGCTTTAAAGACTGTTCAAGTTCTATCTCTGATTTTACTTTTCCTAATGAGGACAGTTTAATTACCTATGATGGACCTTTCTCGACCCTTGAAGTGATAGCTCCTACTAGTATGGGTAGTTTCATGTCTTCCCCTGAAAGCAATCTAATTGAAGATGACTTGGAAAGTCCAACTTTTAATATGATCAAGAATCTTGTGGAATCTGTTCTTGATGGTGATGATGTTGATTACGATGACGGTTATTATAATTTTGATAATGATAATTCATGTATGGGTGATATTATGGCGAAGCTGGTCCAACATGGAGCTAGAGTAGCTAAACTAAACCTTTCTTACCATCTGTATCATTAAAATCTAGGAAGGGATCCATTTTCTCTGTCTTCCCACTCTTGTGGGAGGATTCTAGTTGCAAACTTTCCATAGTGATTAGTAGTTGTTGATATTAGAGATAGGAATATTAGCATGAAGAATAGATAACAGTTTGGTTTAACTTTTAAAATTTTCTTGTGAAACAACCATGAATGCTCTGAAGCTTCTTTAATAGATCTCTCCTAGCTAGTATATAAAACAATAGTTAGCTTCTGTTTTTATAACAACTCAAGTTGTTCATGTTCTTGTGTCAAAGGGGGTCAAGATGGTTCCTTTCAAACTGAATTACACAGTCGATTATACTAAAGGTATATTAAATTTCATAATGGACGTTGATATGCTGGCTAATTTCGATCATTGGCAGCGCTCAGGGCAAGATAATGTGTATGAAGCCCAAGATCAGTGGCCCACTGAACTACGTCGTGCGCGCTTAATTCCAACAGTGGAGTGGACTATATACAGGTCTTTTATTCCATCCCTTACATAATTAAATTGAACATTGGAATCTTTTCTATGAAGAACTTAATGCATTTTAGTTTAAATAATAGATTAAGGCGCCACACTTTCATTCTTGTTAAAGTCCTACATTGATTTTTTTTATGCAGGCACAAAGAGCGCGGGGAAGGATAACGAAAGAAATAAGAGATTCCTTTATCGTCGATGCATTCATTTTTAATACAACTGATTGGGAGAAAGTATGCATAGGCGACCTTATTGGTTTACCAGTCATAGTAGTGCCAACTTGATTTAAAAATATCTCTGATCTATCATTTTTTCTTCAACCGAGTATAATGGTTTCTTCGGGCACAGATGCTATTAAGAAATTTTGCGGTTTCAAAAAAAATGGTTGAAGAGCAAAAGATTGAAGAGCAAATTCAAATGGATGAAGAGTATGAGGACCAAGAGGAGGAGAAATTATATATAGAAAGTATGCATAGGTAGCCTTGTTGATTTACCAGTCATAGTGGTGCCAACTTGATTTAAAAATATCTTTGATCTGCCATTTGGAGGTTGTTGAAACAGTATTAATGTGGGTTTTTGTTATCGTATCCGCATGGATTGGTTGATATTACCTCTGTTCTACTGTTGGAATTGTTTTAAACATAGAACATAAAAGATGTTTGTTTTGGTTTCGTAACGTAACAATCACATAAGAAGTTATAAGCAACGGTAAACCACCTCTGAGAAATCTCTGAACTGATTTTTCGCCTAGCGAACCCCAATTTACACACCTAAAGTGTCTCTGAAGAGTTAAACCTGCCTATGAGAAATCTTTGAAGTTCGTCGTGGGAACGATTCTTCACACTGTGAACTACCTCGCCTAAAAGTTCGCACAACAAACTTATGGTCCTTTAGATACTGCCTCAAGTCTAGCATAGTTCGCTAGCTCTTCACTGACGCGCTGCCACAACAAACATTTGTTGGCTTGTTCGCCCAGCGAACTTATAGCCCTTTTGCTACTGCCTCAAGTCTGAGAGCATTCAATGGGACTTTGCCAGATGTTCGCAAAGCGAACATTCACTGGTAAGTTCGCCCATCGAACTTACTGATATTCTTCTCTTCCTTTGGCCTCCTTGTCCATTTTTTAGTGTCTCACACTTTGATGATTTCATGCCTAATTCTGCACAATAACACACAAATCAAAAGGACCAAAGGAATTTCATGCAATTGAAGAATAACATGCTTTCATGTACTAAATCCAAGAAAATAACACAAAAGAGTTAAAAAATGCTAATAGTAAATGATCGATTTAAAGCAAGATTGGCATCTAACCAATTTTCCTCAACTAGATCTTTGTTTGTCCTCAAGCAAAGTATGTCTCTCATTGAAAACAAGAGGATTTTCTCGAGCATCTAATTCAACCAAGAATGGATTTATGGCTCAAATAAACAACAAATGTACATAAGCAATGATTACAACTTCCTAGAATTGAACAATGCAAATGAATTTAGTTCTTAAACAAATATCACGCAATGCTTCAAGTAACAACTAAACTATCATGCTCAAATCACTCAACCACTCCTCTTCAAATAAGAATTAAAGGAAATACACGCTTACAACTGCGGGGTAAATCACTTACCTAACAAATGACGAAAATACAAACCAATTCATACATTCATCTAAACAATCACCAAAAAAATTATGGAAGCAAAAAGATCACTTAAGAACTTGAAAGGTTGTAGCTTGGCCAGGTTTCACAAAAAATTGACATTTATAACGCCATGGATTCAAAGTTGCCAATGCAAAAGAAACATTCACTACACAAGGCAATGTACACATTACAACTCCATCCAACACTTTCTTTTTCTCTATTGCTCACCTTTTTCAAACTTCCTTTTTGCACATTATTTCTTCTCTATATTTTTTCTTTCAAACAAGCATTCTTTTTCTTTTGTTTTTCACATTCATATTCACATTTTCTTTTCATGCTTGCTTGAAAATTTTCAAAATTTTTGAGTAGCCTACCATTTTCTTTTCACTCTCCCCAACTTGGTTTTTAACCAAACCTTAAGTGAACGTTTCTTGCTTTTTGAGGCAAGGAAGACAATTTAGTACAATTTCAAAGGTTCGAGAAAAAAATTAGAATCCTACACAAAGTAATGATGAACTATCTTTATCATTATGTACCAATACCAAGTTCATCACTAAACTAGGATCTAACTATTAATCTCAACGGAGTTAGCAAATTCTCACTACTCACGGGTACGTTACTTATTGGGATATGGTTGTGCTCAATATCAACAAATGCCTTGATCATTTATAATGCTTCTACAATATCAAAATAATCACAAGATTAAGCATGAATCAAATATATTCAACAAAACTTATCAGTTATCCTATGCATTTAGTAAACAATGGAGGTTTCTCACAATTGCATTCAAACAAAGTTCCAACAAGAAACACAATTACATTTGCACAAAGAAATAAATTCTTAAACATTCTAGCATCCTAGGAAAAGTTAACCATGTACCTTGCCAACATTTACATGATCAAATACTATCATCACCATCCAAACTTGGGAGAATTTTTATTGGATACTTTTAGCAAATAGCAACCAATCTAGAAGTTCTCATATTTAACACCAAAAAAAGTATGGAAACAATAAATTCCAAACAAGCATATCAATAATAAACACAAATAAGCATATCAACAATAAAACTATAAGATTTGAAAATTCGTAAACTGAAGAATCCAACTCGTAAACTGGAGAATTCAACTGCAAATAACATTAAAATGTTAATGGTGTAAAAACACCAACAAAAGTATTAGTACCCAAAAGTGGTACATACAACAACATAATCCAAAATAATCCAACAAGTGGATAAAGTACAACAGAAGAGTATACAATAAACATAAATATTAATAACAATGATCTAATGCTAACAGAAAACTTCACTTTATAGAATCAAAGGAAGTCGAATAAGGTCATGCTCAAAATGTCAACAACAAAAACTAGTCCTCCTCGGACTCAGTATCCTCCTCTGAACCAAAAACCTCCACAGAACCAGCTTCATCATCATCATCATCATCTCTAGCCTCCTCAGCCTCCTCAAGATCACCTACATCGACCCCCTCTCTAAACTGTGGCACGGCCTCAGGCCAAGCAGCATGTGCTAGGAACTTCTTCCTCGTCATCATAGAATGTTTCACATAGGGCTCCATGTACTACAACTGTAGTACCTGCATAAAATCATGGATATCAATCATGGCTTGCTGAGTTGCCGCCATCCACTCCTAGTTGTGGTTACAGATCTCCCTCTAAAATGGGTTCAAAGCCCTGGGAGCCTGCAACTCCGGAACCAGAAGCACCACCAGTATCAGTACCAGCACCAGCATCAACACTAGATGTATGTCCTCCTCTCAATCCCTTAAGTCTGCAAAACTTGTCCATATACCTATCATTGATAGCAGCAGGAATCGTCACATGTCGACGGGAGGGTACCTTAACCCTTGCATGCACACACAACACCATAATCAGATAAGGAAAAACCAAGGGACAATTTTTCCGCGACCCTGATCCAAGTCCGCTTTCCACAATGGCACGTATCTCATCAGCAATGATTCTAGCTACATCAATCTACACATTAGTCAAAATATTGTGAACTAAGTGAGAAATAGGAATTGGCATATTAGAAGTGTGCGACTTTGCCTTGATGTTAGTCAACACCAACAGAAGTACAAGTTGAGCCAAAGGTCGCATGTCCTCCCTGTGATACCTTCTAGGAACCCCAGACGAGTTCAACTCCATCGACTTGCCCTCAACGAACAATGCACTAGAAATGACATTTGTGTCTATATGAAGCCTCAAAGTGTGATGATATTCATCAATTTCATTCTCTCCCAAGGATAAAGGTTCACCTAAAATAGCATTAATGGTGTCACGAACAAATTTCACAACTCTTCCACAGACCATAGTAGTCCAAGTAAATGCCTCTTCGTCATCTAGAAGTGCATTGACATAAAACTCCTGTACAAGCTCTACGTTATAACTGTCACCAGGTGTTATCAACCTATCCCACTTTTTTCTATGAAGGATTCCCGCTACCGCCCAGTAGGAACCTTAAGGGTTGAGGTTGAATCTCTTTTCTGGTAAAATGCTCCCCTTCTCTAGAGCCATATAAGGAGCAGCTTGCTTAGCTCCTCTGAACTTGTCAGTATCATACTGGACTGTCTGTGAATGAGATGAACTTCCGACCTTTCTTTTCTTTGACGAAACTGTCTTTGGAGGTGCCATCTGTACAATCACAAAACAAAACCAGCCAGTCAAACACAAGATATATTAGTGAGGAAGTTAAACACAAAGAATCAGAACAAGAATCTCAACACAAAAAATGTTTTTAAAATTCTGTCATGTTTCCCCAAAAGTCCGCCTAGCGAAGTTATGGCGAATACTCGGCCCAGGTTCGCCGTGCGAACTCAAGACGAACCCTACGAATTCCCATTTTGCAGGTTCTGCGTACAACAACCAAATTTCCAGAGACAAAGCCAAATCCTATTTTCTGCTATTTCAAATAATGGTACATAACAAGTATTCAGTAACAACATCAACCACACAATTTTTCAAGTTAAAGTTAAAGTTTTTACAAGATTTCATTCGATGTTAGTTCAACTCTAACCTAAACAATCTCAACTTCAAACCTTTTGTTCAGAACCCACATGCAAAGCAATATAAATCAAAAATATATAACATGCATAAAGTCAAATAATATAGGTGCATGTTCTATCAATTTCACAAACCAACCCTAACAACATGTTGGTAACAAGAACAGAGGAAAGAATAAGGAACCCAAACCTGAATGTGCTGAGAGGATTGATTGGGAAAAGTAAGAAAGAAACTTGGAACCTTCTATGGTTACAGTGGAGAAAAATGTGTGTGTGTGTGTGTGTGTGTGTGTGTGCGTGTGTGTGTGTGTGTGTGTGTGTGTGTGTGCGTGTGTGTGTGTGTGTGTGTGTGTGTATGTGTGTGTGTGTGTGTGTGTGTGTGTGTGTGTGTGAGAGAGAGAGAGAGAGAGAGAGAGAGAGAGAGAGAGAGAGAGAGAGAGAGAGAGAATGTGCAAGATTGGGACAAAATGGAATGGGGAAAGTGTTTACCCATAAAATCAGAAAAGAAAAGGGGGGGTGGGCCTACGCAGCTTTGGCCCACCCAAAAACATACTTAAGTGATGTGGCAGAAAATTGCTTAAGTTTCTGTCTCGGTCAGTTTTCTTTGCGAACTTTCCAGCGAACGTTCGCTCCAGGTTCGCCTAGCGAACTTACCAACGAACATGACCGATTTTTCATATTTTTTTCTTTTCAGCACATTCTACCACAATCTTTCCTAAACAAACTTACATTATAAAAGCAGTAAAAATGCAGGAATACTTACAATGTTGGGGTGTGTAACACGGTGGGAGAACTGACTTTAAACAATGTTGCGGATAGAAAGAGTCGCCACCGACTTTTATTTTATCCATAAGGAAAGGTTATAAAAGAACAGGAAAGACCTTAGAGAATATTTTGGGTCCGGGGGGTAGGTTATGAAAAGGGAAGGTGTTAGCACCCTTTTCATCCATGGTTATCCATGGGCTCTTAGGTACTTAAGCTCACTTTTGAATTGTTTTGAAAGTGTAGTGTGTGAATAGAAAATTTTCAGAATAGTTAATAAATAATCCATGTAAGGATGTGTTAAGAACTTGTTTGAAAACTTGTTGAAAATTTGTTTAAGTGTGAAACAGTTTTGAAGTGAGCAAGCACCTAGGAGTAACCTACCCTAATGTCTAAAGGTCTTTCTTATTCTTTATTCTTTCCTTTAGTAAGACTATCCCTACTATAATGGAGTAGGTAGTCCTTACTTTGGATGTTAAGGGGTATGTGAGGGACAATTTGACTTTGAAGGCCATTGTGGGATGTAATAAGCACATATAAGGGACCATCATCATTTTTCGAAAGGGACTTGATTCGTAAAGGCAACCATAAGGGACTTTGATGATTTTTTTATTTGAGGGACTTGCTTTATACACCCCACTTAACCATTATTCGTAGGCAACTTGAGGGATATCCTTAGGAAGTGAGATGGCGATTAAAATCGACTTACGTGTGTGACGTGTTTATTTTAATTATCTTTATTTAAGAGTGATCTAAATTTATTTTAATATTACATACATGTTATTAACTCCCTAATTACTAACCATAATAATAATTAAATAATTAAACAACTTTACATCCAAGAAACAATTACAAAATAATAAGCAAAATAATTAAATAGCAAAGATAAATAAAATATAAATAAGCAATAATAAACAATAAAGGGGGTTAATTCTAAGTTTACTCGGCAAGACATCGCATCTTGTGCCTACGTATCCTTACGGGAGTGGAATCAGAGTAATCGTAGTTCCCCTCAATAGGGAGGTTAGAAACTTCTTGACTGTGGTCAAGGTCTCAAGGGGAATAAACGCATCTTAAGGACACGCTTACGTGGAGTGTAGAAACTCCAAATCTCTACGTTGAAATGTTAAGTTGTAATTAGGGTTAAATTAGGGATTCCACGGCGGGAAACCCTAAAATGAGCGCGGCGGCTCTTTGACCTAATGCTAAGGGTAAAATTGTAATTTTGCCTGCGGCGAGGCATTTGTGAAAATTAGGGTTTGTAGTTTGTAGTTTTGAGGATTTGAAATTGAATGTGTGAAGTTTTACGGACTATTGGCGCGGCGACCAAACAGTTAGACCTAACCTTCGGATGTGTGCAATGTGACAGAAATAATAGTAAACGCGTGAGATAATTGAATCATGCAAACAGAGAGATAATGTCATAATTTAAACCATGCAAGCAGAAATTTAAAGGCAGAATTTAAAGAGCGATTGTTAAGTTCGCGAGGTTACACGAGGGGAGCAGATACAATATGATAATGAAATTTGAATTGAACAATAATAAAATAAAATAAATAACGATTCTAGTTATTATTTTTAAAAAAAGATTTTAGTTATTATTTTAAATTTATCTAAAAAAAAGTTTTTTCTTAAAAATAATAGGTTTTCATATTAATTTGGAAAAGATGTTAATGTTATTTATTTTAAAAAACAGATTTTTATATTATAACAAATTTTAATAAATTAATGATAACAATAATAATAATAATGGTAATAATAATGATAATAATGATAATAATAATAAATAATGATAATAATAATAATAATAATAATAATAATAATAATAATAATAATAATAATAAAGCAATAATGAATTTTAAATGTGCCAAATAACCCAACAATGTTGCTAACGCAGAAATGCGCTCATCGCAACCAGATCTAAATCGGACGAAACAAAATTTATCGCAAAGAAAAAGAAATTAAGCAAAAAATAGTATTATTGCTCACACAAAAATGCGATCATCGCAACCAGATCGAACTAACACAAATGTCACGCGTCATGCACACAAATGTGCAAACATCGTATCGACATAATTCGATCAAAAATCTTATATATATAAACTCTAACAATTTAAAAATTATATATATATAAACGTAACAGTAATAGATAAAGAAAAAGAAATAACGGTAATAGATGAAGAAAAAGAAATAACGGTAAAAGATGAAGAAAAAGAAACAACAGTAATAGATGAAGGAAAAGAAATAACGGTAAACGATGAAGAAAAAGAAACAATAGTAATGGATGAAGAAGAAAACTAAATAACGGCAAACAAAAAAAATGACAAAGGTGAGATTCGAACTCTCAACCTCTCACACTCATAACTCCTTACACATGTCCTCCTGCCAATTGTGCCATTTTTACTTTTTAGAAAAAAATGCATGCCATATGATATTTACCTGCAAAAAGTCAAACGACTACACAAATTTGTTAGTAATTGATTAAATGCAATGAAATGTGACGACAAATCTTAGGGCAAAATTTGGGGTATTACAGTTATTATGATAATATTTCTCACCCAACCTCTCTTTGATGTTGGCAAAAAAAATCATGAAGTTTGACTTTGGTTTGACCACAGTTGACCTCAGTTTGACCTTTTAACTGCATTGACTGCTTTTGACTTATCTGATCATCTGACTGAGCAAACTTTTGAGAAAAGTCTTGAAACTTGACATGGGGGTTCTTATACACATATAAGATGTTATGAAGCTCACTTGAAGTCTTGGAAGTCCATTTAGCCTGATTAAAGTCAAAACCCTAGTTTTGGATGCACTGCTTAGGAGGTGCATTGTCTGAGGGAATTGTCAACTCTTCTGACCAATTGTGAATTTTGTGAACCTTGTGAACCTTCTTGGAACACAAAGTCTTGTATTGTGAGGGCAAATTTTGGGGTGCAACAGCTGCCCCTGTTCAATTTTCTGAAACCTGAGGGGTTAGATTGGTATATTTGCCAGTCGTAACCTGGAAGGTTGAAGGGGATTGAACACAAAAGCCCAAAAATTTGCACTCACCAGTGCATGGAGTGATATTGATGGTTGGTTGAACATGATTGAGTGGGCTTAAAGATGCCACTAGGGGAAAGTTCTTCAGTAGTATAATGAGAACTGTCAGGAGTCTGGAGTAATACTGATGTAACAGCATGTCTTCATGAGGATAGAGCAATCAATAATGATAACCCTAAAGCAGTCTTGAAGTGATAAATCTGACCTCAGGAGGATAGAGCAATCAATAGCTCTAAAGCAGTCTTGAAGTAATAATGGCTTCAGGAGGATAGAGCAATCAATAGCTCTAAAGCAGTCTTGAAGTAATAGAATGGCTTCAGTAGGATAGAGCAATCAACAGCTCTAAAGCAGTCTTGAAATAATAATGTGATATGTCTTCAGGAGGATAGAGCAATCAATAACTCTAAAGCAGTCTTGAAGTAATGATTTCAGGAGGATAGAGCAATGAATAGCTCTAAAGCAGTCTTGAAATAATAATGGCTTCAGGAGGATAGAGCAATCAATAGCTCTAAAGCAGTCTTGAAGTAATGATTTCAGGAGGATAGAGCAATGGATAGCTCTAAAGCAGTCTTGAAATAATAATGTAATTTCAGGAGGATAGAGCAATGGATAACTCTAAAGCAGTCTTGAAATAATTAGATGGCTTCAGGAGGATAGAGCAATGAATAGCTCTAAAGCAGTCTTGAAGTAGTAATATGACCTCATGAGGATAGAGCAATGAATAGCTCTAAAGCAGTCTTGAAGTAATAGGATGATTTCAGGAGGATAGAGCAATCAGTAGCTCTAAAGCAGTCTTGAAGTCATGAGAGGCTATCAGGAGGATAAAATAACCCTGAGGTTACAATAAAGCAGTCCCAAAGTAATAAGAAGCTCATCAGGAGGATAAAGTAACCCTGAGGTTACAATAAAGCAGTCCCAAAGATCATAAGATTGTTTGTTGGATAATTAACCTGAAAACAAGGTAGCATTCTGTATAACAACATTAGTTTATGCTTTATGTATGCATGTATGACATGATGCACTTAGGTAATGTACTATAGACATATATGTTATGGTATGATGTAAATGATGTATGTATGCTATGACACTGCTGGAAGTGTCTGGATATCCTTGTATAACAACTGCTGGCCAAGGAAAATAAATCCCGATTCGTTGTTGAAGAACATATAACCCTCTGTCTGCTGGGGATAACAAGGTATAGATAACCTCCCGTTGTTGGGGATAACAAGGTATAGATAACCTCCCGTTGTTGGGGATAGTAGGGTATAGACAACCTTCGTTTTCGTTTGATAGTAGTATAACATCCCGTCTTCGTTCATCGTGCCCTTATTGGAAAGTAATTTCCCGTATATCCGTATGAGGATAAAAGAGATGGATATAAATTCCAGGGGAGATTAGACTTTGTGAAAATGGATTAGTCCTACTGATGGTTTGTAACTGTCTTGTAAAGATGAACCGGCGAAGCTTCGTTGAAATCCTTCCCTCGTTCGTCCTTAGTAAATACTATTACTGCATTTTCATGCATTTCTGGTAAACATCAATCATATTAAAAGCATACATGCGTTTCTGGTAAACATCAATCATATTCAAAGGCATACATACATTCAAACACAACCAATGGACGTTTCGCTTATGTAAATAGGGTAAAAGTGAATCTGGATTCAAAAGATGGAATTTATTTATATCAAAAGTGACCCATACACGGGTAAGTTTGTACAAGGAGACATAAACCCTAGTAAGAGAATTTTGTCATGAAGTTTTACAAAAAGAATCAGCTATGTGGGAAATAATCCTATTGAGTTTCAATTCTACTATTGCCACTCAAGTATCTCATCTTCTTGCTGTTGAGACGGAAACGATTGGATTGAGCTTTATCTGTTTGAGCTTGAGTAAGTAGTACAACTGGTTGCAGTTTCATGAGTGATCCAAACGAGACATAGTCATACGCTTTAATCCCTAACTTTTGCCTGGATTGCCCTTTCAGGTTTTCAATCCACCGGGATACCCTTTTTTGCCCAAGCCGCCTTTTCAGGTTTTCGACTTGCCGGGTGTACATCTTTTTATATATATATCCCTAATTTTTGCCCAAACCCTTTTGGTTTGCCGGGATGCCCTTATTTTTGCCTAGGCCTGTCAACCTAGCGGGTCTCTTTTTATGCGTAGTATTTTTTAACTATGTCTGCGTTTACAGGTTGTGGGAAGTCTTCACCATCCATTGTAGTCAGTATCATGGCACCTCCTGAGAACACTGTCTTGACTACAAATGGTCCCTCATATGTTGGAGTCCACTTGCCCCTAGGATCACCCTGTGGTAATATGATACGCTTGATTACCAAGTCACCAGCCTGATATACCTTTGGCTTAACCTTCTTGTTAAAAGCTTTGATCATCCGTTTCTGGTACATCTGGCCATGACAAACTGCTGCTAACCTTTTCTCATCAATCAAATTTATCTGGTCAAGTCGAGTCTGAATCCACTCATCTTCATCCAAGCCTGCATCCTTCATAATTCTCAAGGAGGGGATCTGAACTTCAATAGGCAGAACTGCTTCCATACCATAGACTAAGGAGAATGGGGTTGCCCCTGTTGAAGTACGTATTGTAGTACGATAACCATGCAGAGCAAATGGTAACATCTCGTGCCAATCCTTGTAAGTAACAGTCATCTTCTGTACAATCTTCTTAATGTTCTTATTAGCAGCTTCAACTGCCCCATTCATCTTTGGACGATACGGAGAAGAGTTGTGATGCTTAATCTTGAACTGCGTACAGAGATCAGTAATCATAGTGTTGTTCAGATTAGAGCCATTGTCAGTGATAATCCTTTCAGGGATACCATACCTACATATGAGATTATTCCTAATGAACCGAGCCACAACATTCTTAGTCACAGATGCAAATGAAGCTGCCTCTACCCACTTCGTGAAGTAATCAATAGCAACCAGGATGAAACGATGCCCATTAGAAGCAGTAGGCTTGATCTCACCAATCATATCAATGCCCCACATGGCAAAGGGCCAAGGAGCAGTCAACACATTCAATGGAGATGGAGGTACATGTACTTTATCAGCATAGATTTGACATTTGTGACATGTTCTGGAGTGTTGATAGCAATCAGCTTCCATGGTAGACCAATAGTAACCTGCTCTCAAAATCTTCTTTGCCATGGTATGACCACTAGAATGAGTGCCAAAGGTCCCATCATGCATCTCTTCCATAATTCCTGTAGCTTCCTTCTTATCCACACAACGAAGCATAGTTGAATCATGATTACGCTTATACAGAATGCCATTACTCAGAAAGAACTTAGCAGAAAACCTTCTCAGGAACTTCCTATCTTTGACCTCTTTTCTGTTTTCTTCAGTTCCCAGATTCACAACTTCGACTGGCTCTTCATGTGGCTGTATAGCTTTCTCTTCTTGTTGTAACAACCTAGCAAGCTCTACAGGTATTTCACAATCGTCCTCGCTTCCGTCTTCAGTTTGATAGATCGGATTCTCGAAATTGTAATTGGCAATAGTAGAACTGTTATCAACTGGATCCAGAGTGGATGAGGATCTGCATTTTAGTGACGTGGGTGTGTGTAAGAACACATAGCTGATAAAGCAAAAATAAAAGAAAAAGAAAGACAAGGAACACAATATTTACGAAAACGAAACGTCCACTGATTTTATTGAATGAAGTATGCAAATGAAATGACAACCCGTAACAAGCACACCATTGTGCCCCGGGTAAGGCACAGGGCTTGAAAGTTTTAATTGTTCCAGAAATTATAAATTTAAAAACATAACACAGTAATAGTATTTACTCCTGACTAAAGGAGATAGGGATAACATCTTCAGCTGTCCAATTATTGAGTCCAGCACCCACAGTAGGAAAAATCCATGCCTCCAGGTTGTAGTCTTCATCTTGATCTCCCACAGCATTGATAACCCCTTGATTGGTAATACGAACAGCACGGGCACGACGGACAGCCTTCTGGGACTCTGCAGTGAAACCCAAACCAAACTTGTCAGACTTGTATGGAATATCAGGAAGCTGACCCCAAATAGTACAACCACCTTCTTCCACCACAGCTTTTGCATCATTGAGGGAGGCCATTGCCATTGTTGGAGGGTTTCTGATGACCACAGGAACCTTCTTCACAGCAGGAGGAGTCACACAATCCTTAACAGCCCAGGGAACCACTTCAAATGACTGACATGGAGTTTCAATGTATTCACCTTCTACTTCCAGATACTTGAAAGTGTTTACATGGCTGACAAAGTATTCTTCCTCTCCAAAGACAGTAACAACTTTTCCATCCACCGGATATCTCAACTTTTGATGTAATGTGGAGGTCACAGCACCTGCCCCATGGATCCAGGGACGACCAAGCACACATGAGTACGAAGGACGAATATCCATCACATAGAATGTAGCAGTGAACACCTGAGAGCCAACCTTGATTGGAAGATCAATTTCCCCATGCACTACTCTTCTAGAACCATCAAAAGCCTTTACCACAATATTACTGGGCTTCAATACCGTATCTTTAGGACTCAGCTTGTTCAGGACTTCCTTAGGCAACACATTCAGAGAGGAACCATTGTCTATCAGCACATGAGACAGGGTAGTGCCCCTGCATTCAATTGAAATATGCAAGGCCCTGTTATGATCCCTCTTGGCAGGGGTCAAGTCAGCATCAGAAAATCCTAACCCGTTGTCATAGGTCAGGTGAGCAACACAATTCTCAAACTGGTCCACAGAAATTGCACTGGGTACATGAGCCATCTTTAGAAACTTGATCAATGACTTGGCATGAGCCTCAGAACATAATAACAGGGAGAGCATAGAAATCTTTGAGGGAGTATGCCCCAGCTGATCAACAATATCATAATCACTCTTGCGAATGATTTTCAATACTTCTTCCATCTGCTTAGAGAGGTCATCAACAGCTGGCACATCAGTAGATACAGGCTCAATAACAGGACCCTTGCCCCGAGCATCAGTGGTGGAAGTAACAGCAGGAGTAACTGCACTCTTAGAAGCAACTGGAGGAGAGAAGACTCTTCCACTACGAGTGATCTTGCTAGATCCAGCAATATTATCAATGTCAACAGGCATATCAGGTAAAGGCTCCTGCTTGACACCATGGATGTAAACATCAGACCCATAGTGCCAAGGCACAGCTTTGTCAGATGTATAAGGAATAGGACCAGGAGTGGTAATGATCAGAGGAGCTACTCTGGCTTCAGCAACAACTTTCACAGGACCTTCAGCAGTAATCTTGATTGGGCCCTGATGAGTGATTTTAATGGGACCCTTTGAAGTGATTCTTAGTGGTACTTTGTCAACCATGTCAACCTCTTCAATCTTCTTACCCTGAGTCAGATGATCTACCATACTTTCTACGGATGCTGGTCTTCTTTCAAACACTATAGTATATTTATCCATGAGATGTTGAATCCCATCTCTCAAAATGAAGCAACTATCCGGCTTATAGGTACAATATAGACAATCTTCATGACAACCTGGAAAGATCCCAGCTTGTACTAACCTCTTTTTGATAACAGACAATGGTGTGCTCAACTCCATAACTGAATAGACAGCGAGAAGATGAGAAACCTGTGCACAATTATAAACCTGTGATGCAATGATATGGGAATGCATATGCAATGTTTTCAAGGACCGCAGGATTTAAATTTGCTTAAACAAACAAGAAAGTAACTTTTTATTAGTAATAACTTGTTTTGCCTTTTAGGCTTACAAAAAATGAAAACGAAATAAGTACAAAAGATGGGGTTTTAAGTCTCCCATGGACGTTTCCTCTTTGTGTTGAGGTATGAGTTGAGGTTTCGTTCCTCATGAAGTAGCTTTGTTAGCTCTAGGATCCTTGCTTGGCTTGCTTTGTAATGAGCCTCGAAAGTATCCCTTTGCTCTTTCAGTTGGATCCATGATCTCTGCAAGTCTTCCATATCAGTAGGCATGTCTGGGTGAAGGATGGTATAAGCTGTGTCTCCTTCAGCAACAGGTTCCATGGTAACTGGTAGGACGGCAGGATATGGCATCATGAGTGTCTGAGCACGAGATCGTACCCATCTGAGATAAGCCTCCATAGGAATAGTGTACTTAGGCTCCAGTGTCTTGCTGTCAATCCTGTTTACCTTTCCCCAAGCTCGTATGAATCTCTGGTGGTAACCCTGAAGATCGTTGTCGTAGTCAAACACAATGCCCTGAATCAACATGTCATGTGGACCATCGCTCCGAGCGTAACCAAACTGTCGTAAAGCTAGAGATGGGTTGTAGGTGATGCCTCCTCTTATGCCTAGAAGTGGCACATTAGGAAACTCCCCACAACGGTCAATGATGGTGACATTCTCCATAGATCTGGAGCACCAATGGATGTCTGAGTGAGAAAGTGACATGATCCTCTTGGACCATCTGAAACCTTGCTCATTCTTCATTACTGAGCGAGGAAGGTGAGAAATAAACCACCTAGAAAGTAACGGTATGCAGCACATCAAAGTTCCTCTTGCCCTTGTAGTACGGGTGTGAAGAGAATGTAGGATGTCTCCAAGTAAGGTAGGCACTGGATTGTGACTCAGGAATATGTTGATGGCATGAACGTCTATGAACTGATCAGGATTGGGGAACAACACTAAGCCATAAATCAATAAGGCTAAGATCTCCTCAAAAGCATCGTAGCTCATAGCCTTCAAGAACATTTGAGCTTTATCCACTAATACCTTGGCAAGAATACCTTTAACTCCACTCCTCGTCTCTAGAACAATGTCAGACTTCTTCAGATGTAGAGCTGCAGCAATAACTTCTGGTTTAAGCTCCTTCTCTAAGCCTGTGAATGGCTTCTGATCAAGAACAGGTATACCCAGAAGCTTGGAGAACTCCTCCATGGTTGGAACCAGCTGATAATCAGGAAATGTAAAGCAATGGTGCTTAGGGTCAAAGAACTGAAACAGCACACTCATCATGTCTTCACTGAACCCTGAAGTAACTAGATCCAATAAGTGACCATGTCTCTTGTTGAACTGGGAATGATCAGGCACTAGGGAAACCAACTCCTTGAGCTTAGCAGGTATCCCTACAAAGTTGATCCTGATGGTGTTTCTACGAGCAGAAGCCATGACCTGCAACAAAGAACAAAGATAAATCCTTTGGTCCTTGAAATGGTTAGGGAAAATGATATGCTTATGATGCATGATGATGTCATGATGTCATGCTCAATCACAAACATGTGGCACACACAAACAAGTCACACCATAACCCTAGGTTTAAAGGCTTGCATGAGGTTCAAAGGCAAGTACCCTCCCCTGAAGTTAGATGGTTCATCCTATCCTACAAAAGTAACCAGGTTCTAAGGGATCTCAATATCATTGATCCTTCACAAGGGTGGTTGTTCAGAAGGCAACTTACTTGCCAACCAAAACCCTCCAAGTTTAAGATCTCAATGAGCGTAGTATCGAGTGTCAACCAACTTCAGTCTGCACCAAAGCCGGTTACCTCACTACTTTCTAAAGGCCAAGATGAGTTAACTAGGGTTCTAAAAGTCAGTTAGTGCATTGACAACATATGGCAGCCTCAATATTATCCTCAACTTGACTTAAGGAATATAAGCACCAACCAAGAAGTCGCACTAACTATGGCCACCAGATCAACCGTATCGATATACGTCGTACAGTTTCCTTGGTCTATTGCCATTTACCTAAGGTACACTAGATCCGGGTTAGGACCTTTCACACATAAGAGCACCCCAACAATATAATAATAAAGCAAACAAGGCAAACAATTTAAAGTGATCTTAATTCCTAAGGGTACCCCTCTTAAATAGATCCCCAGCAGAGTCGCCAGTTCTGTAACACGGTGGGAGAACTGACTTTAAACAATGTTGCGGATAGCAAGAGTCGCCACCGACTTTTATTTTATCCATAAGGAAAGGTTATAAAAGAACAGGAAAGACCTTAGAGAATATTTTGGGTCCGGGGGGTAGGTTATGAAAAGGGAAGGTGTTAGCACCCTTTTCATCCATGGTTATCCATGGGCTCTTAGGTACTTAAGCTCACTTTTGAATTGTTTTGAAAGTGTAGTGTGTGAATAGAAAATTTTCAGAATAGTTAATAAATAATCCATGTAAGGATGTGTTAAGAACTTGTTTGAAAACTTGTTGAAAATTTGTTTAAGTGTGAAACAGTTTTGAAGTGAGCAAGCACCTAGGAGTAACCTACCCTAATGTCTAAAGGTCTTTCTTATTCTTTATTCTTTCCTTTAGTAAGACTATCCCTACTATAATGGAGTAGGTAGTCCTTACTTTGGATGTTAAGGGGTATGTGAGGGACAATTTGACTTTGAAGGCCATTGTGGGATGTAATAAGCACATATAAGGGACCATCATCATTTTTCGAAAGGGACTTGATTCGTAAAGGCAACCATAAGGGACTTTGATGATTTTTTTATTTGAGGGACTTGCTTTATACACCCCACTTAACCATTATTCGTAGGCAACTTGAGGGATATCCTTAGGAAGTGAGATGGCGATTAAAATCGACTTACGTGTGTGACGTGTTTATTTTAATTATCTTTATTTAAGAGTGATCTAAATTTATTTTAATATTACATACATGTTATTAACTCCCTAATTACTAACCATAATAATAATTAAATAATTAAACAACTTTACATCCAAGAAACAATTACAAAATAATAAGCAAAATAATTAAATAGCAAAGATAAATAAAATATAAATAAGCAATAATAAACAATAAAGGGGGTTAATTCTAAGTTTATTCGGCAAGACATCGCATCTTGTGCCTACGTATCCTTACGGGAGTGGAATCAGAGTAATCGTAGTTCCCCTCAATAGGGAGGTTAGAAACTTCTTGACTGTGGTCAAGGTCTCAAGGGGAATAAACGCATCTTAAGGACACGCTTACGTGGAGTGTAGAAACTCCAAATCTCTACGTTGAAATGTTAAGTTGTAATTAGGGTTAAATTAGGGATTCCACGGCGGGAAACCCTAAAATGAGCGCGGCGGCTCTTTGACCTAATGCTAAGGGTAAAATTGTAATTTTGCCTGCGGCGAGGCATTTGTGAAAATTAGGGTTTGTAGTTTGTAGTTTTGAGGATTTGAAATTGAATGTGTGAAGTTTTACGGACTATTGGCGCGGCGGCCAAACAGTTAGACCTAACCTTCGGATGTGTGCAATGTGACAGAAATAATAGTAAACGCGTGAGATAATTGAATCATGCAAACAGAGAGATAATGTCATAATTTAAACCATGCAAGCAGAAATTTAAAGGCAGAATTTAAAGAGCGATTGTTAAGTTCGCGAGGTTACACGAGAGGAGCAGATACAATATGATAATGAAATTTGAATTGAACAATAATAAAATAAAATAAATAACGATTCTAGTTATTATTTTTAAAAAAAAGATTTTAGTTATTATTTTAAATTTATCTAAAAAAAAGTTTTTTCTTAAAAATAATAGGTTTTCATATTAATTTGGAAAAGATGTTAATGTTATTTATTTTAAAAAACAGATTTTTATATTATAACAAATTTTAATAAATTAATGATAACAATAATAATAATAATGGTAATAATAATGATAATAATGATAATAATAATAAATAATGATAATAATAATAATAATAATAATAATAATAATAATAATAATAATAATAATAATAATAATAATAAAGCAATAATGAATTTTAAATGTGCCAAATAACCCAACAATGTTGCTAACGCAGAAATGCGCTCATCGCAACCAGATCTAAATCGGACGAAACAAAATTTATCGCAAAGAAAAAGAAATTAAGCAAAAAATAGTATTATTGCTCACACAAAAATGCGATCATCGCAACCAGATCGAACTAACACAAATGTCACGCGTCATGCACACAAATGTGCAAACATCGTATCGACATAATTCGATCAAAAATCTTATATATATAAACTCTAACAATTTAAAAATTATATATATATAAACGTAACAGTAATAGATAAAGAAAAAGAAATAACGGTAATAGATGAAGAAAAAGAAATAACGGTAAAAGATGAAGAAAAAGAAACAACAGTAATAGATGAAGGAAAAGAAATAACGGTAAACGATGAAGAAAAAGAAACAATAGTAATGGATGAAGAAGAAAACTAAATAACGGCAAACGGCACTCACTCCTCTTAGGTTTTTTTCATTCTCTCCTCTTTTCCAACAAGGCAACACATGTATATATAGGGAACAAATTAGGGTTAACACCAAATTGTCAATAATGTCCCTAAAGCCCATTTTAAAGCCCAAACTAAATAATTAGTTAAGAAAAAATAAAATTTAAATAATTTAAAATAATTAAAATAAACTTAAAATAAAAACTAATAATCCTATTGATTCCTAAAATAAAAAATATTATAAAAAGAACAAAATTTTTTTCAATATTTTTTATTTTATGATTTTTTGGATATTTTTATGAATAATTTAGAAAAAAGTGAAAAAAAATAATATTTTAAAAAATGATTTAATTAAAATACGAAAATAATAATTAAATAATAATAAAAAACTATTTTTGTTATTTTTTTAATGAAAGATAGAAAAATTTAGAGTAAAAATAATAAAAAACAAAAAAAATGACAAAGGTGAGATTCGAACTCTCAACCTCTCACACTCATAACTCCTTACACATGTCCTCCTGCCAATTGTGTCATTTTTACTTTTTAGAAAAAAATGCATGCCATATGATATTTACCTGCAAAAAGTCAAACGACTACACAAATTTGTTAGTAATTGATTAAATGCAATGAAATGTGACGACAAATCTTAGGGCAAAATTTGGGGTATTACAGTTATTATGATAATATTTCTCACCCAACCTCTCTTTGATGTTGGCAAAAAAAATCATGAAGTTTGACTTTGGTTTGACCACAGTTGACCTCAGTTTGACCTTTTAACTGCATTGACTGCTTTTGACTTATCTGATCATCTGACTGAGCAAACTTTTGAGAAAAGTCTTGAAACTTGACATGGGGGTTCTTATACACATATAAGATATTATGAAGCTCACTTGAAGTCTTGGAAGTCCATTTAGCCTGATTAAAGTCAAAACCCTAGTTTTGGATGCACTGCTTAGGAGGTGCATTGTCTGAGGGAATTGTCAACTCTTCTGACCAATTGTGAATTTTGTGAACCTTGTGAACCTTCTTGGAACACAAAGTCTTGTATTGTGAGGGCAAATTTTGGGGTGCAACAGGGTGCCTCCCAACTAGCGCTTTGTTTAACATCGTTTGAGCTCGATAGCCTGGAGGTTTGAAACCTCAAAACTAAAAGTGAATGGATTAACTTCCGAGAAAAATACTCCAACACAAAGACTTCATCTGTTGTAATGACCTATTATTGGTCCATTTTTCTTTAGAAAAGAAAAGTCCCAACACGAATTCATCATTGTCGCTTTAGCGTCTTCATCCATCTTTTTCCTTAATGCAACTTTTACATCTTCTTTTTTCTCATGAAATCCATCTTCCAATAAACTTGAACACAACACTCCTTTGAAAAGTGCGTAACATACTTCTTCCTCACTAGTCTGCACCTTCATGATACCTTCATCAACATTGACCAACATTTTTGCGGTCTTCATGCAGGGCCTTCCAAGGATGATTGGAGTATCCTCGTCTTCTTCCATACCCGTGACTACAAAATCAACCAGAAATAAAAACTTGTCTATTTTTAGCAACACATCTTCTACAACTCCATGGGGGCGAGTCCTTGACTTGTCAGTCAGTTGCAAAGTCATTCTAGTTGATTTCATTTCCTTGTTTTCAAGCTTTTACCATGTACAACGAAATCAAATTGATTCTAGCACCCATGTTGATCAAAGTTTTGCATTTAAAATCATTACCTATTGTGATACGTAAAGCTACTCTCCCCGGATCACCTTCCTTCCGCGGAAGAATGGTTTGAACAACAGCGCTACAGTTTGTATTAAGCGCAATGGTTTCTTTGACCATATACATTTTCTTTTTAGTAAGTATGTCCAACTTTGAATTTCCAAAGGAGCTTGTGGAGGTTGAGTGTAGTTTTGATATTATTTTTGATGATTAAAAGTTCCGGCATCTTGAGGCCTCCATTGTTGTTGATAACCTTGATTACCTCTTTATTGGTAACCTTGGTTGCCTTGTTGATAAGGTGGTCGAGGTTGATACCCTTGGTTTTGATTTCCCACATGATTTGCCTCTTTTATAACTAGAGGTCAATACCAGGTAGGGAGATCTCATTTACAAATCTCACAACTCGCCACTTATTTATTATTGGGAATCTCCTGCATTTCTTTAATTTGTTGTGGAAGCTTTGACATTTGTTGCGTCAACAACTCCACTTGTTGTGAAAGAAATTTGTTTTCCGCAAGGATCACATCATTTGCTCCCAACTCTATCACTCCCGATTTCCGTTGAGGTGTATCACGATTGTGATTTCCTTGGTGATCATTCAATGCATCCTATCAATGATGGCTACCGCATCTTCTGCACTTTTTTCCATTAACGATCCACCCGCTGTAGCGTCTAATAAAGTTTTGTGAAACAACTGGAGCCCATTTCTAAAGATGTGCACTTGTGTTAATTCATCAAAACTGTGGCCTTTTCATTTTTGTAACATGGATTTGAACCTCTCATAAGCTTCATTGAGAGATTCATTTCCTCCTTGAGCAAACACTGAAATTTTTAATTTTGCTTCCATGAATTGATTGTATGGAAAAAATCGTTCAAGGAACTTTTCTTCCAACACATTCCAGTCTGTCATCACCAAAGTGGATTGATCAAGATATCATTCCTTTGCCTTCCCAATTAAGGAATGCGGAAATAATCTCTTGAATAATGGCGTCATTTTGTTGAAACAATATTAGTGTGGGTTTTTGTTATCGTATCCACAGAGATTGGTTGATATTACCGTCGTTCTACAGTTGGAAGTTTTTTAAACATAAAACATAAAAGATGTTTGTTTTGGTTTTGTAACGTAACAATCGCATAAAAAGTTATAAGCAACGGTAAAAGAGTTCTGGTTTTGAAATGATTATTAAAAGCATGTCAATATTAGGGCTCGATAATCCATTTGGGATATATATTCTTAATAAAGCATGTGAATTTATTAACAATAAATATAATCACATATCCTCTCAAGATGTTTCATCTCTAAAACAAATTGTGAGTTTTATCATATTGATCCTTAGATGATTTCTCAACCTAACTATCAACTCACAAAACTATCTCTAAACATTGTTTGTTGAAATATGAAAAAGTTAGGTCAATAGTTGAAACATATCTCTCAATAATGATCCAACACAAATATAAACCATAAAAACAAGGTTTTTCACCATATATTCATCATCAACTTGTTCACATACAAAATATTAAGAGAAATACATACAAAAGTAAGGATTATCTACCACTAATCTTGACACAAAAGTGATTAGCTACCCATAACCATGGTAGCTACCTTTACAAGTTTCGGGAGGAGATGAATGAACATCCACATCAAAGAATTGAACTCGGATGCGAATTCAGCTTCTATTTGAAAAATATCACAATTTCGTGAAGAAATCTCAGAAAATCAGGTTGCAGTGTGTCGCTACTCGAAAAATGCAACGACAGAGAGGCGAGAATGGAAAGACAAAAGAGTCTTCATCGAACTTTATTTATCACATAGGGGGAAGGGAAAACATTGAGAAAACCCTAAGAAAGAAAAGGATAAGATGGTCTCGCAACCAAGAGAAAGGGTTTGGAAGCCGGTTATGCGAAGGGAAGGTATTAGCACCCCTCGCATCCATCGTACTCGATGGGAACCATTTATTTGTCTATGTGTGAAGGTATTTGCTAAAGGTTATTACTTTAAAGAGTGTTCCAAGGGATAAAGAGAAAGATTAAAAATAGAGAAAGGAGAGATTACGGGGGAAAAGAGAGACTCGGTAGGACCTCGCGGTCCTATGCCTACGTATTCTCAACGGGTATGAGAAAGTCAGAGTCAACATAGTTCGGGAAACTACGGATAAAAAACGGGGAAGTGTGCTCGACAAGGATTGGGGCCCTTGTGCCTACATATCTTTACTTAAAAGAAGTAAAAAATTAGAGCAGTCGTAGTTCGGCCTACGGTTAATTGGTGTTTTTGTGGATGATGTTATCGTATGCATTCTAGCAGTTAGGTGTATTGCGGCTCGCTTGTAGAGTCTTAGGAGTTACCTGTTTGCGGTAGAACGGATGTAGCATATCCTTTTTGAAAAGAGAGTTTTCTCCATCGAGGCAAGATGTCACATTTGATTTGTGAGAGTATTTTTAGGGATGAAATAGGTCCTCGGATAGTAACCCCTAGTACCCAATTCTTTATCTCGGAGGAATTATTGTGAAAAGGTATGGCGAATATAAGTATGTCTTCGTATTGAAAGACGAGTATCGAGACCACACACTCTACATTGAGCATCCTGACACTCGGAGAGGAAGAAGTCTGCACTCAATCCTCTCTCTTTAGTTCAATACAAAGAGAACTTTATTCTCTTTATTAAAGATGTTTTGATCTTGAATGGTAAGTGTTTTATGACAGTGAACCCTAAAGGTAATGTCAAGCACTCGGGATAGAAGAAGGCCTACGCCTAACCACTCCACAACCATTCAAGTTTTATCTAGGAAAAGAGTTTTGAAAAAGAAGTTTTGAAAAGTGAAGGTGGTGAATAGAGCATGGTAGGTTGATGGCGATGCGCGAAGCAATCGACTTACCAAGGTTGAATACATGCAAGGTGAGTGGTTTGAGGGAAGAAGGGTGAAACCCTAAGGTGGTTCAATTTGAAAAGAGTTTGAAAAATGACTTGACATTGGATCAAGCCTCATTTGTTCTTTATTTTGAAAACGTGTTCTAACCTAATTCATTTTTTATCTTTCTTAACAAGTAGCACGCATGAAAAGCACCAAACTATTACACTGTACGGGAGAGGGATACATACAAAATACAGGGGATTGTGAGAAATAAATGATCTCATTGTCATGTTGCCCAAGAGAAAGCCGTGTGTGTGCGATGTGTCCTAAACTAAGTCGTGTGTGTGCGATGTGTCCTAAACTAAGCAACATTTACATTGCAATTATTTAAGAATTTACACCCGTTTTTTAAAATAGAGTGTAATATTACATATTTATACACCCATTTTAAACAAAAAAGGGTGTAATATATCAACTATAAATGTGTACATGTAAACATTTACACTTGATTTCTATAAAACAGGGTGTAATATACCATCTATAAATGTATATATGCAAACATTGTAATATAACATTTACACCCGATTTCAACAACAAAAAAAGTGTAATATAACATCTATTTACATTCGTTTTAAAATTGTAAGTTTGTCAGACATTTCTCACCTGTTGAATTCACATCCTCTAATAACGGGTGTTAAATGTTTTAAAAAAAACAGGTGTAAATTACCTCTCTGCACTAGTGGAAATAATAATTCATTATATATAGGCATATCCCACTATCAAAAGTTGTGTGTTTCATAAGCACTTATCTTCTTTGAACCATTTCCCTATAGGAAAATTGTAAGTAGGGGTATAAGTGTGTTGATCTCTAGGAGGGTAATAAGTCCTTTTGTTCTTAGGAGGATCATAAATTCAGCTTAGATTCATGAGATTCCTTTGGTAATTCTTTGCATGGAATAAGTTTCCTTTGTTGTTCATTGTCTCATTATCTTGTTTCTCTTTAAAGATCTTCTTTCTCTCTAGTCTATCGGAAGCTTTTGCAACATCTTTTTGAAACACCTAATTGCAATGATGACATGTCATGACCTTTTTGTTGGTGACATGACCTCTTTGTTGGTCTTACATATCTTTTGAACAAAGTTCAATTGCAACTCATCATTCTTAGGATAATCCTCATCCAAAGATTCTTCTTTGAACTTTTCAATCATAAATGAAATTCAATTCTATGGAGGACAGATGTTGGACTAGATGCTTGGGACAACTTGTACAACTCATTTATGATAGATAACAAATTCTAGGGACAAATTCCAAACACGATGTTTGAGACATTGTATAACAAAAAAAATAGTTTACTACCAAGATTAACAATTTAACTTACACAAGATGATGAAGCAGCAAAGAAATAAATAACACGATAATTGTTAACCCAGTTCAGTGTAAACAACACCTATATTTTGGGGACATTCTACCCAAGAAAGGAAATTTACTATTTTGAATTATTGCAATTAGTCTTATAGGAACAATAATCACATGTTATTTGATGCCTCTTCCTAATCCTAGTGACTTTCTATTTAGGTTTATCTTTAGAACTATTTGACTCCCAATAGTCATAAGAACAAATGGTCTTACTCTAAATTATCCCACTTCTAGGTCACTTTCCTAATACTACCCTTGAAGATTCGTTCTAGTCTCCCCCTAAATATGAGAACCCTCTCACTTTCACTCAAACACTCTCTCAAGTGTTTAAATTAAACAATATGATTGAAAAGATGAAACAATCATCTCACACAAATATTTTTCTCTCAAGCTTATATAGAATTAGTATCTTGGAATAAAATTTTACAACTTAACTAACAAATTAAACTCCATGCTTTAAGATATGAATGAAGGCGCTAGAGTGACGAACAAAAATAACACAAATAAAGACTCAAAAGATCAACCCTAACACAAGGAATCTTCATAACTTGTACACCTCAAGCATTAGGTGTGAGTCTCCTTAAATAGCAATGCTTCTTTTGAAATTTTTAATGGGCATTAGAAACTTTTTGATCTTTTCCAGAAATATAGGGGATACTATTCTATTTTGTTTCTTAATAGCCTCCAAAATATATGATTTGTTTTGATTCAAATTCAATTTAAATATCCATTTAAATTAAACTATAACAAACAAATTCACGTAAATGCATTGCTAAAATATAGCAACAAGTATGATTAAAATCAATCAAAAAATTTGCACCAATCTTGCATTTCACACATGCTGGAACATCGTGTTCCACATGTTGCACCAGAACATCCAAAATAAATTTCTTCATATAAATCTTCATTATAGAGTAAATCTTGGATTAAAAATATCTGAACCAAAATTTCCTTCAAAACACATCCAATCAAATCTTCTTTGACAATTCCAAATCTTTTAATTAAATCATATCATCCATATTCATGATTTAATAAAATCATTTCCAAATTGATTTGGATTAACAAACTACTTCCAAAAGTAAACTTCTGTGTGTTCTGAAGAAGTTAACACCACAAAAAATCTGAAGTAAATCTAAAGATAATCAGAAGCCAAACCTTATGCCAAGATGTCACACAACATGTGTTGAACATCTTACTTACAACCAAATCTTTCTGTCAAGCACTTTAGCAGAACCTTAGACTGAATAAATCTTCTTAGATTTCTCGCTCAGATCTCACTTAGATTTCTTCATGAAACCAGCTAATAGACTGAGTCTAGATGTTGAAACATATGTTGAAACATCTTGTTCCATATGTTGCCTCTGAATAAAATACATCGTGTACATATTTTGTTTTACAAGATGCAGCCAATCAAAAGGAACTACAATAATACCAATGCTCTTGTCTTCCACAGATATAACTTCTACAAAAGAAACGTGGAAGTCAGGTTCATTAAAGTTCCTAACTACATGGAAATGGTCATGATCTACTTTCATTGGTATCATGATATTCTCATCAAACACAATTGTTCCTTCATCTTTTTTCCTTTTGGATCATATCCTTGAAATGAATACATAAATTAGTGTGATATCAAAAAATGTTATGTATCTTGTACTGTTCTTTTTACTCTTATATAATCATAATGTTAAATATTATATGACTCTGACTCAATAATAATGGTTGATCTTTCAAAAAATTATTTAAAAAATGTATTGGTCTTGATAATATCAAATTTATACTTTTGTTTATTAAAATTTGATTTAGTATTCAACTTTATGGGTTTGAAATTTATACATTTTTAGGGTGACACTAGTTTCAATTTGGTCATATTGACACTTTGATATAATGGCTCATTATAAGAGTCATCTAAAACTTCTTCACTCTCAACCAAGGTGACATAAGAGACTTTATCTTTTCGAGGGAACTTCTTTTTTTATTTTTTTATTTTCTTTTTCAGGTTCAATTTCTTAACTTTCTTGGATCTATCTGATAATTGTGCCATGTCTCTAAGTTTTTAGCTAAACATTTTCTTTCAAACTTCTTAATTCAAGCCTCACGTGTCCATTTGCACTAACTTATGTTATGGAATCATATCCATGTATTTATCCTACATTTGCTCGAACCTACTAAAGGTAAATGCGATACAATACGCAGCGAAAATTTTTTTTTCCCTTTAGATAATCCTTACGAATGAGCCTGATTAATGATAGAAATTGTTACGTCTTGTGGCAATTAAAAACTTTTATGCACAATCATATGAATGATCACAAGCAATGAACAAATAACAACGCCTCTACTCAATCCACGTGAATAGAGTATCTTTAAGCTCAGTTCTAGGTGCTACGAATGAAAACTTGAAGAGGAAGAGAGTTCAAAACAAACTTGAATCAAGTAAAAAATATTTTGCACAAGGTTTCTATTTATAAAACCACTTGTGTGGGCTGCAAGCTAAAAATCCCACTTAAGTGGATTGTACCTTATGGTGTACTATACTTCACTTAAGCGCATGATACCTTACCATATTTTGTATTCCACTTAAGTGTATTTTACCCTACGGTGTTCTAAAATTCACTTAAGCGCACCGTACCTTATGGTGTTTCTTATTTCACTTACTTCTTCTATTTGTCATTAATTTGTCCTTACGTGTGTGATCCTATACGCTCTTGTGACGTTGGCAGTTATATTAAATCACATATTTAATATAATAAACAGTGAGCGGTATCTAGTATTACATCACTGCTACCCAACTCATGAAAATTTCATATGACCTGACAAAACCTTTCTGTGATAATGTTTGTGTGTACAATTAATCTTTTTCCCTTATGTCTATATTGAACACAAGGCCTAGGCCGTGTCACCCTTGTCCATTTCACATTTATCAGTTGAACTAAAATTCTTCAACTATCAATAAATCAAGCTTCTTGAACTAATACAAACATAGGAATGGACTAAAATGATGTACTTGAGGCCTTTGAATCATGTCTTGAGGTATGACATCATGTCTTGATGAAAGTCAACTTCAAGTTGTCTTTAGTCAAAACCCTAATTTGGTGTACTATATGACTTGGGGCTTGATGAAATAGCATTGATGGAATCTTGCACTTGATTGTGGATGAAGGGACACTCTTGACCATGTTGGAATGAATTGGGCACTTGGGATGTTAAGGACCACTCAAATCCTTAACTGATCAACTTCTTGAGCTTTTTGGTGCCAAAACCTTAACTTGTAATCAAAGCAAAGCAAGGCACATATTTTATATTTTTAATGGGGTTAGTAAAGTATAAAAGACACACACATGAGATGCTTGATGGAATGCAAAAATGATGCAAATGAGTTCAAATCTTAGGGTTAAATATTAGGGTATGGCATCTGGCGGATGAGACTATAAGTCTCTCAGACGAGGTGTTCGACCTACTTGGGTTGGACTTCCATCGAGCCCACAAGAAAGACTTGTTATCAAGTCTCTTAGACTGAATGTTTGTCGCGCCTCTCAGACGTGATTCTTAAGTAATTGTCCTGCCCGAGAAGACACTAAGTCCCTCAGGCGAGAAGTCATATATTCCATTCATATTTCCTTATGAGGCGACAAGAATCTTCACTACAAAGTCCAACAAGAAGATGTTACCTTAAGGGACGAAAAGGATCTTCACTAAGAAGTCTAACAAGAAGATGATGCCCTGAGGGGTGGCAAGGATCATCACTATGAAGTCCAGCAAGCAGATATATCCCTGAGAGACGACAAACATCTTCGCTATTAAGTCTATCAAGAAGATGTTGCCTTGAAGAGCGGACATGATATTCATTAAAAAGTTCATCAAGAATATGTTGCCCTGAAAGGCGGAAAGGATCTTCACTAAGAAGTCCAGCGAGAAGATGTTTCCTTGAGGGGTGGAAAGGATCTTCGCTATGAAGTCCAGTAAAAAGATGTTTCCCTGAGGGGCGACAAGGATCTTCGCTATGAAATCCAACAAGAATATATTTCCTTTAAAGGCGACAAACATCTTTGCTCTGAAGTACAACAAGAAGATGTTGTCATCATGGGCGGTAAGGATATTTGCTTTGAAGATCAGCATACAACATTTTCAAGAATGAACATCCATGTCAGAAATAAATCACTTAATAATTATTCATAGGTATATAAAAATAATGTTTAATAGAGAATGAGAAATAATTCTAATGCTAATAGTATCTAAGATGAATAGTGTTATAGGTTCAAGGTAAGAGCGACCCTTTTAGTTCACACAACTTCTACGTTTCATGTGGGAGCTTCTAACATATGTGATATGGTTCTTCCTAGTTAGGTTGTAGCTTTACATATTGTGAAAATAGAACTATTTTGTTTAATACCAAGTCGCCCTCCTACATCTCTCTTGGTTTAACTTTGGAGTTATATCTCTTAGCGACCATGTGTTTGGAGGATAATTCTTAGATGTCGGCAGCCTCCCTTACTTTGTTGACCAGATCAACTTCATGTAACGCCTCCCTTACTTTGTCGAGGATCTTTTTCTATGCTTCCTCAGGGGAGTCTGAACTTCAACGGCTTCTGGTTGAACAGTTTCAGAGTCTTTTGCCTCAACATGTTTAGCTTATGAAGTTTTACCTTTAGAGCATGAATAAATGATCTTCAGATATGCAAACTTCTCAATTAGCTTTGACTTTTCAGGGGCAAGCTTATCATCATGAATTGATTCCTCAACAATTCGTGTTTCATTGTTATATAATATATAGCCTTTAGAGCCTTCAGAGTATCTTGAGATTATATACTTTTGTGCTTTATAGTCAAACTTGTTCAGATTTTTCTTAATATTCAGAATTAAAAAAAGTACATCCAAAAGGATGGGAATGTGAAACATTGGATTTTCTATTCTTTCCAATTCATAAGGAGTCTTACCCAGAATAGGTCTTGTCATACGCCAATATTTCCCCACTTTTTTTTTCATTTTCTTTCTTTCTTTCTTTCTTCTTTTTTGGCTCAGACTAAATTCATTTGATACATCATAAAAAGTTTCATCTAGTCCACCTTAAATTTCATTTTACTTAATGGTTCAAAGGTTCTCCGTTAATCTTTATATTTTGTTGGTTTGTGACATATAATTGATTATTGATTGATTTTGATCATTTCAATATTGTTAACCACTTTATGGCCAATGTTGAACTTTACCATTACTATTGACTTTTTCCACGCGTTGACTTTTATCATATTGGTTGAATTTATCATTATCATTGACTTTTAATTTTTATTGAATTTTCGTCATTGATTGGATGTTATTGACTTTGAATCGTTTTAAACATTAATCATTGTTGACTATTTTCTTATTATTTCTATTTTGACCATGATTTGACTTTTGTTGAATTTTTGGAAAGAAATGTAATATCTTCATTCATGGGTAATTGGAATACATTACAAACATCACAAACTTTATTACAAGGAAATGGATCATTTACAAGAAAAAAACTGCAAAATTTTGGTATAGTTGACTTTTAGTCTACGGATGACTTTTGGTCATTGTGGACCATTGACTCGATTTTGACTCTTGAGTTTTCCTAGATCTATTCTACAAGCATTTGACCAAAGAATTCATCATTATTCATCAAAAATCAATTATTCAATGATTATGCTACAAATACTAATTTCCAACAACTCAAGATTTCATCTTCCATCAAGCTCCATTCTCATAGTTTTTTCTTCATTCTCCAATGTCCCCTCAAGCTCATTCTTCCACCACAATGCTCTATTTTTTACAAGGAAGAAAAATCAATTATTCCATGATTATGTTTTTTTTTTCGGAAAAAAAAAATCAGTTATTTTCTTTTAAAAATTTATTTTTAATTATTTTAAAAAAATCTATTTTTAATTAACTTTAAAAAAATAAATCTAACAAAAATAAAAATAATTCATTGGATCTTTAAAATATGTTGGATGAATTGAATTCATCCATACATATAAATGAATGTATTTAATCCAATTTATTAACTTATTTTTTATGTGATAGATAGATTAAATAAATTCTTTAATAAATAGATTGAATAAATTTTGCGTTAATAAATTCAATTGTCACCTCTACAAAGGCTTATATAATTTCTAAACCATTATAAACCATATTTAAGATGCATAAAATGCATTCTTAAGAATCTAATCTTTTTCCAAGAGTCTGTACAGTCCATTAAACGTGCTCTAAGAGTTGTTTTCTCAGTTTACGAAAAGTTATTGTTTCAACTCCACGAGGTGCAAACCATTTCTTTGACTGTGGCAGCTTGGATCACGTTCTGTTTAACTTCCTTACGAGTTTGAGTTGTATTTCTATATAGTGGTTGGCATGTGTATCATTTTAAGCTTGCACTAAATAATTATTATACTCATGCACAATTATTTTTAGGATCTAATTTTTGCTTAATTTATAATAGAGTTAATGTAGTTTTTTTAATAAAAATAAGATATTATTTCTCTTAATTGATTAAGATTAGGGTTGATCATAACTTTTAACCTTGATTGTTTTCTTTTATTTATAGCATTAATCTTGATTTTTATTTTTCTTGGTCTTTAATTCATAGTTTGATGGTAGATTGTTTGAAATAAAATGACCTATAAACTCTTACATGCTCCCTTAGATTTTTTAGTCAATTAATTGATCAAAAGTCCATTGATCACTTAATTTGAATTAGAGGCATTAGGATTTGTACCATACATGTTCCTCAAGTCAATCTCAATTTTATTCATATTTAAAAACTCTAGAAAACAGATAGAATCAATGCATGCATGACAATATTAGTCTTCATTCTATTTTTTGCTACCATATCTCATTCTCCTAATCATGACCTTAACTTATCTAATGAAAAACTAAAATTTTTTTAGCAAATAAATTTAAAACACTACTTCGATGCAAATCATGTGCGACGAGTCTTAAGAAATGGAGAAGGAATAAATGGGAGCATTCCTATCTTTATTATGAATATCTTTTGATACGAGACGCATGACCCGGTTGTTTAAAGTATTCACCTTTACTCATAGACTTTAGTGCAATTTAAATCAAAGTCATTTTCATAATAAAAGGAAGAAAAGGGAGGAGGATGTAAACTCTCTCTCTCCGAATGATTCAGACACTACTGCAGAGCTTCATGTCTGAATATTCGTCTTCAAACTAAACCAATCACAACCAATATCAAAAAATATTTCATAATCATACGTTCTTGGTTTAAACACCACCTTTGTTTGTTTAAACATTGCCTCTTTTGGTTTAAACACCATCTCTCTTGATTTAATCATCCTTGTGTCTTAAGAATTTGACCCATGTTCACATGTTGTAGTCATCAACAATGACTAAACCATATTTCTTGTCATTGACAAAAGCAGCTTTCACTGGTCTAAAGAGGTCAATGTGCAAGAGTTCTAATGGCCTAGAGGTAGAAATAACATTTTTTGCTTTGAAATAAATTTTTGAAAACTTGTCTTTCTGACATGCTTCACAAAGAGCATCTGAAGCAAACTTCAGACTTGGAAGGCCTCTATATAAATCAAGCTTATTTAGGTGAGTAATCATTATCATGCTAATATGGTTCAATCGTTTATGTCAGACCTATTGCTCTTCATTAACATACATGACACATTTTACATTCTGATTTTTAAGATCAGAAAGCCTAATTTTATAAATATTATTTTTTTTCTATTGCCATTGAAAAGAATGGAGCCAACATTCTGACTAACAGCTTTACAAGACTTTTGATTAAATATTATATCATAACCAGTGTCACTTAATTGTCTTATGGACAATTTTATGCATTAATTCATCAACTAATAAAACATTAGTAATAGAAAGGAGAGATTCATTACCAACTGGTCAGGAGCCTATGATCTTCCCTTTTTTATCACCTTCGAAACCCACGAAGACATCTGGCTTAAGTTTTAGATCTTGGAACATATTTCTTCTACCTGTCATGTGTCGTGAACACCCGGAGTCTAGGTACCATGATTGGTGTTTCAATCGAGCTGCTAAAGATGTCTGCAACATATATTATCTTGTCCTTAGGCACCCACGTCTTTTTGGGTCCTTTCTGGTTAGTTTTCCCATAGTTCTTAGAAAACTTTGGTGTTTGTGCAGAATAATTATTTTGTGTATTAGCAGAAGAGAAATGGGAATACAAAGCTTTTAGTTTTGCCTTAGGTTTTGAAATAGGTTTTTCTTTAGGCACATAACCAATTTCTCTTCTTCCATTTATGCTAACTCCATAGATCATTGAAGTCATCTTGCTTCTATATATGTTTCTAGGCATAAATGTCTGAAAAGATTTTTCATATTTCTTTATGAAATTTTCAAAATCCACAGAAGCTTCTGAAAGAATTTCTTCCTCAAGTTTAGAACTTTTACTTTGAAGAGCAGGGTTTTCATTTTTCATAATAAATTTTTTTCATTCAAAGTGGAAAAATATTTCTTAAGCTTACTATGTGCTTCAGATTCAAATACTTGGACTTGTTTCACATCCTTGTATTTATTTTGAAGCTTCTAGTATTTCTCTAAAATTTTATTAAGATAAGATTCTAATCTAGAGCAAGATAAGTTAGAAAATACCTCTTTAGAGTCTGACTCATATTCTGATTTTGATTAAGATTCTGGTTGGCTCTTTTTATCAGGTGCTTTTGTGATTGCCATCAGTCCCACATTAGCTTGCTCTTACTCAGAGTCATCTTCTGAGGATTCAGAGTCATCTCAGGTATCCATCAGACCTTTCTTCTTTCCTTTGAAGTCTTTCTTCTTTTGTATGTCTTTCTTCAGCTTGGGACACTCATTCTTGTAATGACCTGGCTCCTTTCACTCAAAATAAATGATGTCTTTGCCAACACCTGACTTCTTTAGCTCAGATGTAGACTCAGAGTGACTGCCTTTCCTTCTGGAGCCTCTGAACTTACTTTTTCTTTCCTTTTAGAGTTGATTAACTCCTCTAGAAAGAAGAGATAATTCATCTTCTTCTTCGGAATCTTTTTCTTCTTCAACTTGAAAGGCTTTAGTCTTTTTAGACATTCCCATGGATTTCAAAGCCATAGATTTAACTTTTCTTTGAGGCTCATCCATTTCAATATATATCTCATGACTTCTCAAAGAACTCTCAAGTTCTTCAAGATTTGTGTTGTTCAAATCCTTAGATAGTTTCAGCACAGTTACCATAGGCCTCAATCTCTTGAGTAAGCTTCTGGTAATTTTCTTAACATGATTTTCAGTTGAGTAACCTTTGTCCAGAATCTTCAGTTCTTCAACAAGAGTCTGAAACCTTGAGAACATGTTCTAAACAGTTTCATTATCTTCCATCTTGAAGGCTTCATACTTTTGTATCAAGGCAAATGTCTTGGTTTCTTTCACTTGAGTGTTTCCTTCATGATTCATTCTTAGAGAATTAAATATAGACTTTGTTTTGTATATATTTGTCATCTTTTCATACTCAGAGTAGGATATAGCCTTCAACAGGATGGTTTTTCTTTATGATGAGTCTTGTAGTCTTTCTTTTGTTGATCAGTCATCGTTCTTCTTTCCACCTTGTTACCACTACCATCAACAGGATGAATGTAGCCATCAATTGTCATATCCCATAGATCCACATCATTCACAAGAAAAAACTTTTTATTTTATCTTTCCAATAGTCAAAGTTTTCTCCATCAAAGACTGGGGGTTTGACACTATAGTGGTCTCTTTCATTGTTACTAGTAGGTGCAGCTGGTGGAGGAATTCTTGCCATAGTGTTCCAAAATACTGGATCTTTATCTGACGCGGTGAAGTGTTTGATGTGTAATCAATACCAGAACCAGAGCTCTGATTCCAATTGAAGGTAATGGAAGCACAAGAAAGAGGGATTTGAATTGGGTTTTAAGAAATAAAACTTTTGCAACCCAAAGATACAAACAGAAAGCTAAGAACAAAACTAATAAACACAATTATTTTTATCTTGGTTCGATGTTAACAAAGCTACCTCCAGTCCACTCACCAGGGTGATTTCACCTTATCACAAGAACATAATCCACTATAATTAAACTTTATTACAACACAAAGGCCAACTGTCAATGTCTTCTTGAGTAATTCTGACTAAACTTTAGTCACTCAAGGAAATACAATCACAAGGATTGAGATGTAAATTATGTTTACAAAATGCTTCTAAGAATGAAAAATACACAAATGAATTACAAGTATATCACACAAAATATATTCTATGAAGAGTATGAACAAGATTTATTTGTGTGTATGTTTCTTTTTTCTCAAATATTTCACAAAATGCACTGTTCACGTATATGATAATCTCTTAGAGTATAACACTATTCCATTCTTCCAAGTCTTCTTTATATAGGCAATGAAGAAATCTGTTGGAGGGTAAAACTAGAATACTAAAATGCAGTTGTATCTTTGTATAACGGTTTGTGAAAATGGAAGATAAAATGGTATAATAGTACAGTCTTTACCCCATAAAATTAGTGTAATGGAAGGAATATTTGATCTTGTATTGTGTACTATTTTCTCACGTAAAACCTTTTTTTATCTTGTCTTCAATATTCAGGGGCTTATAATAGAGAGGTGATGAAGCATGCATAAAAGAATAGTAGGAGTCTGGTTGAAAGAATCTGTAGAAACTTATTCTTCAAAGTCTTGATTTAGTTCTTCAGAACATGGTCTTCAGAGTTTGGTAACACAGATAAGAGTTGTTTGAGCTTAGGGCTTCAGAGCTTAACATCGTCAGTAGCTTCATAGTAATAAAGCATTGGATGAGTAGATATCATAAGCATTAATTACAAAATCTAGAGCTTAATTATCTTGTAAAACATACATCTTAGAGTCATAGTGCACTAGATTCAGAATCTGATGATGTCACATGTCATTGAATAAGGGTCAGAACTTATATCTAGTATTTGCATACTAAACAAAATCATTAGGGTATAAAATTGTTCTCTAACATTCTATGTTTTGTTATCATCAAAACATAAGGTTAGATGCCTAACCAAATTTTGTTCTTACAGCCACCCATCCAAATACTACTCCAAGTCAAACCTCCTTAAATATGGAGTTCTTATTTGTTTAGCTACTGAAAAGAAGATGCATCTTGTTGGTACAGGTAGTACCAATCAATCCTTATAAGTTTTCCTTCAAGCATGTAGTCACATACCTGCACAGCCTCAGGGTCTTCTCATTCCAATGTGAATTAGGGCAACCACTCCCCTCCCTCGTTGACCTAGGGTGTTACACTTCATGCTTTAAAACATATCTCATTCTCCTCTTCATTGAACTGAAACTGTCACCGTGGGGGAATTTAAATCTCCACAGGTGGCATGGCATATGTCCCATAAACGATGGAAAACAGGGTTTCCTTGGTAGTGGATTGTGGAGTAGTATGGTACAACCATAGTATCTCATGGAGCATGTCTGCCCACAATCATTTGGTGTTATCAAGTTTCTTCTTAATTATCTTAATAATTACCTTGTTTGCCAACTCAGTTTGACCGCTAGCTTAAGGATGTATAACGGGTACGAATTTCACTGCAGAAGTACACATCGGCGAGGAAACTAAGACCATATTTTCCCCGTCTTATATAGTTTTCAAGATTGTAGGGTGTACTTAGTAGCCTATTTTCGGATCCATCTTGTTTCTCCCTCATCTATTGGTATTTCACCAGTCTACATGTAGCATAATATGGGCGACATCCAGCTAGATTTTGGGATAAATTCCAGGGAGTACACATCGTCTACCTCTATGCTGGGAGAGAAGGGGGTCTCTTGGATAAATGTTTTGTTGAACCCATCCATTTTTGATGTGGCTATCTTGGACAAAAGGTCTGCCCTGAAGTTTTGTTCATGGAGGACGTGCTATATTTCAAAGAAAGGGAAGCGAGAAGATAGTTTGTGTACCTTTTGTAGATATTATATCAGCTGGGGATCTTTAGCTTGGTACTGCCCAGAGACTTGGTTGGGACCAGTTGGGAATCATTTTTGGCCTTCAACTTAGAGCCTTCCATTTTTAAGGCAAGAATCATTTTGGCAATGAGAGCCTCGTACTATGCTTGGTTATTATTGGAAATGAACTATAACTTTAGGCTTGCTTAATGATTATATTGCCAGGTCCCTCTAGGATTATTCTGGAACCACTCTCATTTATGTTAGAGCTGCCATCTACAGACAACGCCCATTTGTGGGTGACTTCATGTCCACAGGCGAGTTGAATTCTACCACAAAATCTGCAAAAACTTGTGACTTGATGCTTTCCCTCAGGACATATTAGATGTCATATTCTAAGAGCTCTACTTCCTAGGATATCGCCCTTCCTGCTAGATTAGGCTTCTTTAGTACTTGGCAAATTGCATAGTTGTTTTTTACTAGGATATTATGACCCTGAAAATATGGTCTTAGTTTCCTCGCCGCTATGACGATGGCTAACGCCAACTTCTCAATTTTATTCTTATCCTAAGATTTTATTAACCCATCTGTATTTGTCCTTTTCAAACTATTTGAACCATCTGCGGATAAACAACTTCAGGCATAAATTTTCAAATTTTTTGAAAAAGTACTAAAATAAAGCAATTAAAATCATAGGTGTTTTAGAGTGCAAGCTCATTTTTTTATGTCTATTGTGTTCCACCCACGCATAAAAGTTTGGCCCGCTCCTAGATCATCAGGGTTGGGTTGGCCTCTAGAAAAGCATCACAACTTACTAAGCTGAAATCTCGCTAAGCAAGTTTGGTGCAACGAAACTCATTTAGCGAGCCACACAACCCGCTTAGCGAGTTGTCTGCTATCTTTTATTTAAGATACCTTTTTAAAAAATCACAATTAGAATAACCATAACATGACACAATGGACAGTAAATAAATTGTTGTGGTAAGAGCTGTCAAAATGGGCTCGGACTCTTTAGAGCTGGGCCAAAAAAGTCCATTTCTAATATGGGCTCAAAAATTACTACCCGAGCCCGACCCTAGATGGGCTTCGGGCTACCTGGCCCTAAACATACTTTTTTAAATAAAAAATAAAAACAAAGATGTCATAATATTTAGGAAAATTACCCTTTTTAGTCTCTTAACTTTACCTCAGGGTCCATTTTGGTCCCTTAATTTGAAAAAGTGTCAATGTAGTACCTTATGTCTTCAAACAGCGTCATTTAGGTCTTTTCCGTCTTAATTCTCACAAACGACGTCTATCTCTGCAGACGTAGCATCTAATGTGGCATATGTTCATATGTGTGACATCTAAAATGGCATATGTTAATTACCAAGGACACCAAAAATTTCAAAAATAATCCCAAAATTTTGCTTTCACCAAGAATCAAACCCACACCTATATAATTGCTTAGAAAGATATTGCACCACTAGGCCATATTGCACTTGTTTATTTGTTTTACAAATCAGATATATATATTAACAAATTTATTACTTCACTCATCATCTTCCTTCAGTTTATTCAGTTCTTCTTCTCGAATATCAATATTCTCAAATTCAGATGAATGTGCAATCATGTTAATCACCTAAAGCATCAAAAACGTAAAAAGAACATGAAAATACATTATAATTATATAATAGCACACTATTTTATGCATTACATTTTAGATTTAAATTCTCCATAAATATATATATTTTTTTCAGCAAGATATTACCTTTTGTTGGCAGGGAATTTCAAGTCACTCAACCTTCCTTTCAGGTGTTTTAATGTTCATGATTACATATGCGTCTCCAACGTTATTCTTTTTTTCTTTGGAAAAGTACATCTCTATCAAGGTCACAATCTGCCCTTTAGTCATTAGAAATGGAAATTCTGGAGAAATTCTCAAGTCTCTTCTTCGATTTCCTTGCCTAATACCACTGAGCATAAACTTCATTCTCTTGTCGCCAAACACAATTGTCTTAGTGTTGATGAGGAACCATTTATTTATTTGGAGTGTTTTCTCCCCCCAAGTGAGTCTTCCATTCTTTGTGATTTATTGAATTAATAAGGATTAATCATGATTTTGTGACATTTTTATCTATGGATATCATTTAACCTTGTAAAACATACACTGCCAATTTGTTCTGCAAGTACCTTTATGTTTGTGCAGCAATTGCATGTGTCTATATTGGGGTTTTCATTGTCGTTGCAACAGTGATTTATACATATATAATACTTTTCTGGTTGAGAAAGAGCTTGTCCATCATAACTATCAAGGAAAATGATACATGATCATATATGTTAACAAAAATTTATTATTAGCTTGTCAAAAAGCAATTTGGACTCATTAAACTGCTTGGTGAGTAAGTGAATATTGTTTTTGTTTCTTTTGATTTCCCGAGGCATGACAAAGTGAAAAATATGGAGATGCTTTCAGGGAAAATTAAGAATAGAGTGAAACCTATCTATAAAGAACCATATTGTTGATGCCAATTTGCAAACTGAACTGGGATTTTACACATTTCATGAACTAACCTTTAGACTATGTACATTTTAGGGTATCTCCGTTGTTTTCTTTTTTCAAACAAATAGAAAAACCTCTTTGAAGACAATGTTGTGTAAACTACTAAAGAAAACAATAACTGTTTTTTAGCTTTAAAAACAGAAATTGAGGAACAAGTTAGGGTTGTTCTTGTTTTGTATACTATTTTTAATGACAAATCAAATGAGTCTTCATCCCTAAGATTGATAACTCTAGTTAATTTGTTTGATAATCTTTAGAGTATGTTTTCAATAAAAAATATTGTCCAACAAATTATCATATCCAACTATTGTTTTATACCTATTTTACACCTATTTTTTTTACGTTTTTACGTTTTTGATGCTTTAGGTGATTAACATGATTGCACATTCATCTGAATTTGAGAATATTGATGTTTGAGAAGAAGAACTGAATGAACTGAATGAAAAGAGAAGATGATGAATGAAGGAATGAATTTTTTAATATATATCTGATTTGTAAAACAAATAAACAAATGCAAAGTGACATAGTGGTGCAATATCTTTCAAAGCAACCCAATAGGTATGAGTTCAATATTTGGTTAAGGCAAAATTTTGGAAACTTTTTTGGAATTTTTGTGACCTTAATAATTAACATATGCCACGTAAGATTCCACACATATGAACATATGCCACGTCTGCAAAAATAGACGTCGTTTGTGAGGATTAGACGAAAAAGACCTAAATGACGTCGTTTGAAGACATGAGAGACTACATTGACACTTTTTAAAATTAAGAGACCAAAATGGACCTCCGAGGCTAAGTTAAGGGAATAAAATAAATATTTTGCCTAATATTTATTATAAATAAAATTAAAAATTATATTATTTTAAATATAATACATTTTTAAGTATTATATTATCTTTTATAAATACTATAATGTGTTTTTAAATACAATACATGTTTAAATTGTATAAAATAATACTCGAATATTTAACATAAGAGAAACTAATAAAATACAAGAAAAGAGTGTTGATTATATTAATGTATAATATTTAAAAGAGAAATATTGAATAGAATAGAGATAAAATTTAGTGAAGTGAGAAAAATCAATGTGTTATTTTGGAGTAAGACAATATATGTATTAATATAATTTTTTAAAATTTATAGCAATGTGTGCCTAATGGGCTACCTAAGGCCCATCTGGGTTAGCCCTAATGAGTAGCGAGTTTTTTAAGATGGGGTAAAATAGCCTTGAAAAATATATGCTCTAATTTTAAGGTCTAAATCCTATGGTTTTTCGGGCCTGGCGGGCCGGCCTATATGGGCTAGTCCATTTTGACATCTCTAGTTGTAGTAGTTTTTTTACTCAGACTGCTGAAGTAGCTTAAATAAGCTATTATTTACACATTAATTTAATCAATAAAAATATAAACTATTTAAGAATTTCACATTTTATTTGTTGGAATTAACCCAATCTTGAAGAATTCCGAACCAATTTTGATGAACAAGATTCAATCAACCAATCGAATTCCTCTCTTGTTCTTCACTCTTCACTCGAGTGAATCAATCACACCTTGATTGCAAGAATAATTTTGTGCAAAAATTGTTAATGGAAGAAGAAAGAAAAATTGAATTGGGAAGAAAAGGGAATTAGGGTTTGAACCAAATATGAAAGAAGAGAATTTCTGCAGAGTTTCTCTCTGCTATTCAAAATTGAATACTATTCTTTGCAACTACAAATTGTTATACAATAATAGGGGTTACTCTCTTTTTATATATTTTGGGTTTGTTTGTTCCCTAAGAAAAGGCTAAAATACATAGTTCTGCTAACACTACAAAATTAGGCCTAAGTCGAAATCCATGTAGAGGCTAACTCATTCAACACTTCGACAACTACGCAACTCAGACACACTAGATTATTTCAACACTGCCTTATTTATGTCGAGCAACCTGCTTTGACACAAGGAATTACATACTCAACACACCACCTAATTCATTATATATAAGCTATCTATATTCATCATAGACCTTAACTACTTAAACACTTTGACTTGCACTCCTTTTATCATGATATCTGCAATCTGATTCTCAGTTCTGCAGTATTCTAAGTTCATCTTACCTTTTGCTACCTACTCTCGAAGATAGTGGAACCTCATTTTGATGTCCTTGCTTCTTCCATATGTTATCGGATTCTTCGCCAGATTGATAGCTGACATGTTATTGATCTTCATGGTAATTGCTCCATGACTCTTTGCTATAATCTCTTCGACCAAGTTCACCATCCACATTGTTTGGAATTCACAGAGAGAATCAACTAAGTATTCTGCTTTGCACGATGATAATTCCATTACTGGCTCCTTTCTCAAACTCCAAGAAACTAGTGCACCATCTAGCATAAACACATAACCATTTGTGAATTTTATATCCTCAAACTCACTACACCATCTTGAGTCAGTGTACCCCCTAGCTTGCATTCTTTTCCTTCATCAATCGCAGGAAACAAAATGCCATAGTCAAGAGTTTCTTTCAGATACCTTAGTATCCTTTTCATTGCTGCTAGGTGTGATATTTTTGCCTTCTGTATGAATCTACTCACCATACCTACATTGTATGTTAGATCATGCCTTGTGTGAAAAAGGCACCTTAATGACCCAATAAGTCTTCTGTACTGAGTTGGGTCAACATCATCTTCATCTATATCTTTTGACAATTGCATTCTGGGCTCAGTTAGAGTCGAAGTTGGGTTGTAGTCTTGCATCTCAAATCTATTGAGTATTTTGCCTGCATATCTTCTTTGATGCATCATCAAACCTCTACTGCTCTTATAGAATTTGATGCCAAGGAAGTATGAGATATTTCCCAAGTCTGACATTTCAAACTCCTCAATAAGGTCATGTTTCAAATCTTCGATCTCCTTCTTGCAATGTTATCAACAGGTCATCGACATAGAGACATAGTATAAGCAATTCACTATTGCTTCTCCTTACATATACTTCATGCTCAGTGCACTTCACAAATTCTTTCTTCCTTAGAAAGCTATCTATCTTCTTATTCCAAGCTCTTAGAGCTTGCTTAAGTCCATACAAGGCTTTATGCAGCCTGTACTCCTTTCTTTCTTTATCTTGTTTCACAAGTTTGGCTGGTTGTACAACATAAACTTCTTCATCTAAGGGGTCATTTAGAAATGCACATTTTACATTCATCTGACACATGTATTAGTTGTTCATGTTTGTTAGACCAACAACCAACTTGATTGTTTCAATTCTAACCATTGGTGAAAAAACTTCGTCGAAATCAATTCCTTCTTTCTGAAGAAATCCTTTTTTTTTAAGTCTTGACTTATGTCAAGTTACTTCTCCTTTGGGATTCAGATTCACCTTGTATACCCACATCACATTTATTTCCTTCTTGCCTTGAGGAAATTCGATAAGTGACCAAGTGTAATTAACTTTGATGGACTCTAGTTCCTCATTCATTGCTTTCACCCACTTCGAATCTTTCAATGTCTCAGCTGCATTGACTGATTCAACATCTGTGTAGAAAACATAGTGTACCAAATCACCTTCTTCATTGACCATATCATATGATGTAATCACACAGTCTTGCAACCTTGCAGGCATATGTCTTGTTCGTTGAGATCTGCTTGGGCCTGCTTCACCTCTTACTTCTTCTTGTCGAACTTCTCTTTCAACTTCGTTAGCTGGTTCTTTACATAAGATTCTCACTAAATCCTTCTTAACATTCTTAGTCCAATCCCATTTCTTAAGCTCATCTATGAGCACGCCCCTACTGATCATAACTTGCTTGTTCACTGGGTCAAACAATTTGTATCCTCCAATTAAATGATATCCTATCAAGATCATTTGACTCGAGTTGTCATCAAGTTTTTTTCTCAACTGATCTGGCACATGTCTATGTGTTATAGATCTGAACACCTTCAGATGACTTAGACTAGGCTTGACACCAGACCAACATTCTTCAGGCGTGATTCCTTCTAGCTTCTTCGTTGGACATCTATTCAAAATATATGTTTGAGTCGACTCAGCTTTTCCCCATAATTCGTTGGGTAGATGCTTGCCTCTCAAAAAACTTCTCACCATATTCATAATGGTTCTATTATTCTTTTCTATAGTTCCATTTTGTTGTGGAGTGTAGGGTGGCACAACCTCATGCACAATCCCTTCTTTCTCACATAATGCATTGAAATCTTTTGACACATACTCTCAACCACCATCATTCCTCATAATCTTTAGCTTTCGACCACTTGTTCTTTCGACCATATATTTAAACTTGGCAAATACCTAGGTCACTTCACTTTTCTTCTTGTTCAGGTAAGTCCATAATTTTTGACTAAAATCGTAAATGTGACAAAGTATTTATTACCCCCAATCGAATCCACCTGGATAGGACCATATACATCAAAGTATATGACTTTAAGAATTGCCTTCGACTTGTTTTCTGCATCCTTGTTGAAGATATTCTTGTGATGTTTCGCCTGAACACATTCTTCACACACTTCACTTGGAATGTCGATTTCTGGTAATCCTGAAACCATATTTCTCCTCTTCAAATATCTGATGTCTTTGAAATTGAGATGGCCAAGTCTATAATGTCATATTCATTCATCTATGTTGGCTGCAGTTGCAAGGCACTTATGCTCAATCACATTAAGTTTAATCTTGAAGGTTCTATTTTGAGACATTGGGGACTTCAAGATTAACCTACCACCTGAGTCGAGAACTCTCATCATCTTGTGTTCAATCGACACTTTGTAATTCTTTTCGACCAATTGCCATATACTGAGAAAATTTCTCTTCATGCATGACATGTACAACACATTGGAAATTACAGACCACTTGTCATCTTTCCTCATAATCAGAACATCGCCAATACCTTCAGCTGCTAGAGTATTGTCATTTGCAAATTTCACCATATTCTTCATTGAGGGGTTTATGTTGACAAAAAATTTTCCTTTTAGGCATGTATGATGAACATCTTGAGTCCAAGTACCATAGTTCATTGAACCTCTCTTCATCTCTCGTTGTAACCATCAACAACATCTCTTCTTCTGTATGTTTCACCAGTTTTGCATTAGTTTCTTGATTCTTCTTCTTTTCTGGACAATCACTAGAATAATGACCATACTTCTGACAATTGTAACACTGAATGTGACTTTTGTCAGGTTTTCAACCACCACCTATTCCTCTACCTGCAACACTACCTCTTTGGTTGCCTTGTTTCCAAGGTTTTCTCTTATTCGACCAGTTTCCTTCTTACTGATTTTGAACAGTCGAATTGTTGTAGCCTCATTTGCCTTTGTTGTTATTCCAACTTCCTTTGCCTTTTTTTTTCTTTTGCTAACTGTGCCTGCAAAGCTACACCACTCTTCAACTTTCCTGCACCTCTTTCAACCATTCTTTGTTCATGAGATTCAAGCGTCCCTTAAAGCTCTTCCTTTGTCAATGTTGACAAGTCTTTCGACTCTTCTATGGCTACTACCACGTGGTCGAACTTCAGAGCCAATGACCTCAAGATCATTGCGACAACTGATCTTGATGTCAACGATTCTCCACATACCTTAATTTGATTCACCAGTTTCGTAATCCTAGTGAAGAAATCGGTTATGCTTTCATTCTCCTCCATCTGAAGTAATTCATAGGTTCTTTTGTGAATTTGTAACCTCACGTCTTTCACATTTTCTGCGCCTCCAAACGATTTCTCCATAATTTCCCATGCTTCTTTTGTTGATTATACATCACTAACCTTTTTAAAATTATCTGGATCAACACATTGATGAATTATAAAGAAATCTTTATAATCTTTCTTTTTCAATTCTTTGTGCGCATCATTTTCTTCATCTGTCACATTTTCTGCAAGAGGTGTTACTTCTTCCTTCACAAGATCCCAAAGATCTTGATAAGAGAAAACAACATTCATCTGCTTGCACCAATTCTCATAATTATTGTTCTTGAGAATCGAAAGACTCGCTAGAAAATGTCTGTTTGGATGATTCATCGCCATCGCGTTTTGCTTTCACGAATCACAACCAAAACTCTGATACCAGATGTTGAAATTAATCCAATCTTGAAGAATTCTGAACCAATCTTGATGAAGAAGATTCAATCAACCGATCGAAATCCTCTCTTGTTCTTCACTCAAGTGAATCAATCACACATTGATTGCAAGAATGATTCTGCGCGACAATTGTTAATGAAAGAAGAAAGAAAAATTGAATTCAGAAGAAAAAAGAATTAGGGTTTGAACCAAATATGAAAGAAGAGAATTTTTGCAGAACTTCTCTCTGCTATTCAAAATTGAAAATTATTCTTTGCAACTGTAAATTATTATATAATAATAGGGTTACCCCCTATTTATAGATTTTGGGTTTGTTTGCTCCTTAAACAAAGTTCAAAATACAACACCTAAAATACCTAATTCTACTAACACTACAAAATTAACCTTAAATCAAAATTCATATCGAAGTTAACTCCTTCGACAACTTCACAACTCATACACACTAGATTATTTCAACACTACTTTATTTCTGTCTACACAAGACATTAAATACTCAACATTATTAACATCGACCCAAAATATAAATAAATTGAATAAATATGACACAACATTGTAAGAACCATTTTATAATAATTTTTATTTAAATTGAATAAATATGACACAACATTGTAAGAACCATTTATAATAATTTTTATTTAATTTGATCATTGAAAATTCGCTTATACAGAGATGACACTTATGTCTTATTTAATTAAAAAATGGACACGTTTAACTACACATCCATTTTTCTTAATAATATAATAAATATTTAAATTTAGAAATTGAGTATAAAATTGAATTTAGTTATTGGAGAAGTTAAAAGTCCTCCCTAGTCTTAAATGATGTGTGACTTTCTAATATAAGTAACATTTTTTCCGCAATACTAGTAGTATACTTCTACAAGGAAAAGTTAGGAATTTGAGGAAAAGTATGGTGATAGATCTAGAAGGGGATTTATTATCATTTAAAAACTAGATTAATGGAGTAGTCTATGTCTCAGCACCAGTGATTCTCCTTTGCTTCAAAAGATGAAATTCATATAAGTAGGTATGCGTGCACTAAGTTGTGATTGGGATCCTTCAATTAAGGTTGCCATGTGCCTTTCAATTTGAATATTTAGTTATATTTGAGTAGAAATGATTCACCAAAATGAAAAGGTAAATAAAAATACTATTCCCTATATTTCAAAGTGATTATCATTTTAGCAAATTTATTTATTTCAAAATAATTATCATTCTCACTTTTTACTTTTTTTTTTTTTAAATCTTTTCAATATTATTAACTATTTTATTTACGGACTTAATATTATGAACTTAAACTCCATTTTATTCATCCGAAGATACTCAAAAGAGAAGTTATATTAAAGCATGCCAACACACGTCATATTTCTAACAAAAAGTTTCACATATGAAATTTAGTATTGTTAATCATTGTCTCAAAGAATAAAATATTAAGTTAAACACATTTAAGAATGTTTGTGGTATAGTATGAACAGTTTTGATACTAAAAATTATTTAAATCATAAAAAAAAGGTACGAGTTGCTTTGGTTTAGTTTGATTGAATTTTAAAAATAAAGTCGAATAAAATCGAATCAAACTAATGCAGTTTGATTCAATTAAGTTAATTTGGTTTTTTACAAAACTTTTAGTAAGTCATACATGCACATATAAATGATAACATAACTTTATATTTAATCATTCATATATTATCAAACAACTCATCATTTTTTAACAACAACTTTTTATTTAATGTATAAAAATCAGATTAGACAAAGGCAGAATAATATACATAACATAATATCAAAAACATTATAATAATAAAAAAAAATAGAGGAGTTGAGAGATTAGTGAAAATGAAGAAAAAAAATATAATATAGGAGAGACTAGAAAAGAATATATATGATATAAACAAAATTGGAAGAGAGAACATTAGCATACAAATAAAAAGGTGAAAAAGAAAGAATATAAGAGAGGAAATATTAGATAAGAAAAGATCAGAAGTATCTGGTGAAAAATATGCGATACTGATATGAGAGATTTGAAAAGACTTAAACTAAAAACCTAAGTGTGAGGAAAAAAAATTATTTTTAACCATAAGGATAAGACATAATAGGTTTAGGTTTAGGTTTGATTTGAATGTGAGTTAAAATTTGAGTTATAATATAATGTGGTTCATTCGGTTTGTAAAATTTAAACTGCAAATTAAACTGAACCACGTGATTTTTGTTAAAATATTACTCAAACACATTATGATCAAATACAGTTTTTTTTTAAAATTTAATTTGGTTTAACTAATATTTTTTAGTTTACTAGATGTAAAATGTTGATCCACGATTCAATTATTACCTTTTTTATATTTTCTCGTGTTGTAAACAAGTTGATGATACATATAACACAATTTATTAAAATAAAAAGTATAAACACATTTCCAAATTAATAGATGTACTTATTTATAATTTTAAATAAATTTAAATTAATAAAATTACTATTATAAAGTGTTTTAAAATATAAAATAAAATACAATTAACTATATGCATATAAAAAGTATATTTTAGATATGTTAATACATAAAATGGACAAATAAACTAAATTGTCACTTTTTCTTTAAAAACTAAAATATATAATTAATCTAATAAATTAGTTTTTCTCTTTTAACATTTTTTAAATTTTGTAGCGGTATATTTTGTCGGGCCTTAATAAATAGTACCCGCATGGAGCTAGCATCTTAAGGATGACTAGAACCTAAAGAAGAGGGCGAGCCCTCAGGGCTAGACCTGGTTGCCCACTCGACTAGAACCTAGTCGCCGATGGGGCTATACATAATTGTTCACTGGGTTAGACCATGTCGGCCATTGGATAGACCTAGTCGTTCACTAGGTTAGACCTAGATGCCCACTGGGGTAAACCTGCTAGCCCTACGAGGTCAGAAGGCCCCACACTAGAATTGAGTTAAGATACCTAGTCCGAAGAGTCAGTAAAAAAAGAACAACTTTCCATATGATTCTAGGAAGAATAAGTCTTCCCTTGACCATGTTTCTAGGGCATAACTACCAAATAACTCCACAATCCTAAGCCTAAAAAAGCCTCCATAAATACTACTCCTCAAAATGTAAGAGGGGGACTCACAATTCATACATAATGGCTACTATACATTGCTACTCATAGAGAACTTTGCTCGTAGTAGCCTTAACACCGTCAATTTAACCGCCCGCCTGCAACCCTGCAGTGCCAGCCGCCAATAGGGCCTCTCACCTCACGTGAGTTAGTCCCTTAAACATCCTAAAAAATCACCGTATGAGGCTACTCGATGTCGTGAACTAGCCTTCACCCAAAATGTGTAACATATCTACTAGGGTTTATGAGTCTCCCTGCCCTTGCAAGGGGAACACGCACACACACGTTTACTTTTTGGACAGTATAGTGGCCTAACGTGGGACCTGGTAAAATTGACATGGGACTCAAGTTCAACCTTTAACCTTCCCCATGGTGAAAAGGATGTCATCTTGATATTTTGTCTCACAATCGTACTTTCACTCTAGGAAGAGGTTTTACTTTCCTTTTCATATTTAGTTATACTATTCGTGTCAGTTTCGTTTTCTCTACTAATGTGAAGCGTTGATGTTTAATGCCTTTTTCATGTTAAAATTTGCTCCACCATCAGTTTCTCCCATGGAAGACTCGACCAAATGTTTAAACTCTGAGAAATCACTGACAAACATCTCCCTAACACACAGAGGGGTGCACTCTTTTGATGCTCACCCCATTTTTTTATAATAATCTAGGGCATGATTTGGCCATCAGCGGTAACAAATGTCTCTTTATCTCAACCTCACAAAAAATTAAGGTGTAGAATTATCTGTAAGGAAATTAGTGAATGATACCCAGACAAGTTCAGTCGAACTGTTCACCTCTCCGAGTTGACTTGCTGATATGTTGTTGAATCAACACTTCGAGTCATCACCATAACCAAAACACTCATCTTCGCCTTACAATACCCAGGCTATCCTTTATGAGCTTGAAGAAAGTACTGAGGTAATATTCAATGCTTGAAAATATATTTGCTAAGGAGACTGTCCAGGATATTGCAACTCCTCTTTAAAAAGTCACCATTCAAGTCAGAAAAAAAGACTCAGAGGAAATGGAGAAGCAACCGCTAACCTTAAGCAACCATTCCTACTAGCTAAATATTTTGGCTGCTCTAAATGACTTCAATTTGACGCACCTATTGTTCATGGTTTTGCTATTTTACTAACATTTGACATGCTTGTCACACTTATTAGTTTTCTTCCTTAACGTAGTTGGTTCTTGATTTTCTTGCTATTTTAATCTGATGTGACATTGGTTTGACTTATTATGATTATGCTAATCTCCCATTTTGAATAAAAACATGTGAAAACAATAACCTGTCTCTTAGACTGATAAGTTTTACTTGTTGTAAATTCTTGCAACAAAATGGTGATAAACACAAATAAATGTTATGACTAACAGAGATGTCATAGTGTATCATAGTACAAGCTTATGAACAAATATGCCAAATAAAAAATGTTCGAATATAACCTAGCAATCATGCAAAAAGCTAAGGGATAGAAATTTGCCCGCAAATAGGTGAAGTCTGCCACACTACATCTTGAACATGAGCTGACATGACTAATATTGAAATCATCAAGCGTGATCGTCGGCAAGGTCAAAAGAGTTGGTGGACCCAAAACTATAATTTAATTAATTACTTGTATTATTGGACAAAGCGGATTGTTGTCTCTACTGTTTGTAATTTCTATAGGAACTATTTGTCTAGTTTTAATAGTGGGGTGGAACTCTTTTCCCTGTGTGGATAGGTTTTTTGTGAGATGCCCCCTCTTTGATTTTCATCTACTATATGAATTCTTTGTAGGATCATGTGCTGAAATCCTAAAGACATCATAAAGAGTTTGCTGGATCCTCATGAAGGAATCCTTGTTGCCCATTAGGCGATCATGAATATTGAACTTCCATATGAAGATCCTTTCTGCCTCTCAAGGCAATGAGACCTTCATAGAAGGATCCTTGTCGCCCCCTGTAACACCCCGTTTCCCAAAAATAAAATAAATGCAATTTAAATCAAAATAATTATCAGAGTTGCCACCCAACACGGGATGTCACAAAACAGAATCTCAACAAAACACTCAATTTATATGAATTCAACAATAAGCAGCGGAAATCATCATATAGATATATACATATAAACATCATGTACATCGTACATACATGATACACCTCAATGCAAATATTATAATTACACGAATAATCAAGGAAATCATATTCCAACCCCATACATATACCCTCCACAGATCAACATCATTCTCATATTCGATCACGACCAACAAGGGCCCAACAACACTAGAAAACAGAACAGAACAGCATCAGAAACACAAACTATTGTCATGCTCGCTAGCGCATTCGCCTGGCGAGGCCCCGCAGCGAATGCTTGCTACCCGTTCGCTCGGCGAATCCCTTAGTGAAGACTCGCTACTAGCTCGCCCAGCGAACTCCCTAGCGAATGCAGACAGTGGTTACATGGGAGCAATCGCTAACCAGTTCGCCTAGCGAAACATCAGCGAATGTTCGCTATTCGTTCGTCTAGCGAAAGTGCTGACGAATGTCTGCGATTTCACAAAAACCCCAATGCTCAGAGTCGGCAAAACTCTCTGAACTCAACCAATTACGCGCAAACCAGCTCTCACAATATCAGACCAATATTATACGGCTGAGCTACAAAATCTATTCATGATTTTACCCGATACAACTTTAGTTCTACTCAATTAAATCAATTTCGGCATAAACATAGCAATTACCCGAAATCCCCAAATCACCAAACAATCACTCTACATCACATGCAACCAGCTCATCATGCTATCACAAATCAGAAATTCAACAATACAATCAAACATAATCATCAAAACCTATGGGGTTAGGGAAATCCCATTCTACCTAGAATTCATGCAACTACCGAATTCGACCCGATTCCTCCCCCCCCCCCACCCACCCCCCCGTACCTCGATAGCTCGAAGAGCTGATGAAACTCTTGCTCCAATGATGATTCCTAGCTTCCTCTTGCTCCAATCGACCGAGTTCTTCTTCCTTCCAATTTTCCTCTTCTCCGATCGTGTTCTTGTTTTTTCCTTCTTCTCCCAACGTGTTCTTCCTTTCTATTTGCAAATTCCCCAAACAGCCTCTTCATCCAATTCCTCCTATTCCTATTTCCTTATCCCAATTTTATTAATAATAATAATAATAATAATAATAATATTACTAATAATAATATTATTATCATTACTTTTATATTATTATCAACAATAATTATATTATTAATATTAATGTCCAAGATCATCAATCAATCTCCAACTTAAGAGCTACACACGATCACACTCAAACACCCCCACAAAACACGCCGAAAATAAAATAACACAGAAAAACTAGATAATTAAAATGGGCGTTACAACTCTCCCCCACTTTAATTATTTTTGTCCTCGAAAATACCTGATGGAAACAATTCTGGATACGCATCCCGCATCCTGCTTTCCAACTCCCAGGTCATACTGCATCCTGAAGCACCTCCCCAAGCCACTCTTACCAAGGGTATCTCTTTCCCTCTCAGTCGCTTCATCTTGCAATCTTCGATCCTCAATGGCATCGTCTCAATAGTGAGATTTTACCGGATTTGCACTTCATCTCTCTGAATCACATGAGATGGATCTGCGACATACTTCTGAAGTTGCGACACATGAAACACGTCATATAAATTCGAAAGCTCAGGCGGCAACGCCATCCTATAAGCCACAACACCCACTCTCTGCAAAATCTGATACGGACCAATAAACTTCAGATCCAGCTTCTTGGACTTCAATGCACGACCCACACCAATCACTGGGTTAACTCTCAGGAACACGTGATCACCTTCACTGAATTCCAACTCTTTCCTCCGGTTATCATGATAACTCTTCTGCCTATCCTGAGATGTTTTCATCTTCACACGAATCATCTGAACGGTCTCATTAGTTTGTTGCACAATATGTGGTTCCAACACAACATTCTCACCTGTCTCATACCAACACAGAGGAGTTCTACACCTTCTACCATAAAGAGCCTCAAATGGTGCCATCCCGATACTTGAATGGTAACTGTTGTTGTACGTGAACTCAATCAATGGCAAATGAGTATCCCACGCACCACCTTTTTCCAACACACAAGACCGTAACAAATCCTCCAGAGTCTGAATAGTCCTCTCTGACTGACCATCAGTCTGTGGATGATAAGCTGAACTCAGCTTCAACTTAGTACCCAAAGCTTCCTGCAAACTCTTCCAAAACTATGAAGTAAACCTCGGATCTCTATCCGACACAATACTCGACGGCACACCATGCAGCTTCACAATCACCCGAACATAAATCTCTGCCAGCTTCTCCAACGGAAAACTGATACTAATCGGCACAAAATGTGCAGACTTTATAAGCCGATCCACAATTACCCAAATGGAATCAAATCCTCTTGCCGTGTTCGGCAATCCTGTAACAAAATCCATGGTGATACAATCCCACTTCCAAACCGGAATTTCCAATGGTTGCATAAATCCCGAGGGTCTCTGATGTTCCACCTTCGACTTCTGACACGTCAAATAGGCGTACACAAACCGAGCTATATCCTTTTTCATACCTGACCACCAAAACATCTTTCTTAAATCGTGGTACATCTTCGTAGCTCCCGGATGAATACTCAGACTACTACGATGTCCTTCACTCAGAATTGACTTCTTCAGATCATCGTTATCCGGCATACAAATCCTGCTTCGGAACCTCAACACACCAGCACTATCCAACTTGAAATCACTATCGGAGTCACTTCCCACTCCAGACATCAAATCCACTAGCTTCACATCTAGCCTTTGACCCTCTTTAATCATATCCAAGAAATCGTTGTTTACTTGCAACTTGCCCAACATCACGCGATCTGCCGAAGTCCCACAAACTATGCTCAAATCTCTGAACTGCTCAATAAGCTTCATCTCTTTCACCATCATAGCCGACATATGGATCGCTTTTCTGCTCAAAGCATCCACTACAACATTAGCCTTTCCTGGATGATAACTTAGGCTAAAATCATAATCCTTCAAGAATTCTAACCATCTTCTCTGCCTCATATTCAGCTCTTTCTGATCAAACAGATACTTTAGACTTTTATGATCGCTGAACACCTCAAATCTCGAACCATACAAATAGTGCCTTCAGATCTTTAACACAAAAACTACCGCAGCCAACTCAAGATCATGAGTAGGATAATTCCGCTCATGCACCCTCAGTTGCCGCGAAGCATACACCACCACCTTACCATTATGCATAAGAACTCCACCTAAACCCATCTTAGACGTATCACAATACACCACAAAAGGCTCGCTCGGAGTCGGCAACACTAACACTGGTGCCGTAGTTAATCTCTTCTTCAATTCCACAAAGCTCTCTTCACAAGCGGCATCCCATACAAAAGCTTGGTTCTTTCTCGTCAACTGAGTCAACGACAACGCCAAAGCAGAAAAACCTTCAATAAATCTTTGATAGTACCCTGCCAAACCCAAAAAGCTTCTAACTTCCGTCGCTGTCTTCGGAGGTTCCCACTGCAACATCACACTCACCTTTGATGGATCTACCGATATACCCTCACCAGATATCACATGCCCCAAGAAACTCACCGTCTTCAACCAGAACTCACACTTCGACAGTTTCGCAAACAAATTATTATCCTTAAGCACCTGCAAAGTGATTCTCAAATGTTCGGCATGCTCTTCCTCGGACTTAGAGTAAATCAGGATATCATCAACGAACACAACAATAAACTGATCCAAGTAAGAATGGAAGATCTGGTTCATATACTCCATAAACACCCCCGGCGCATTAGACACTCCGAAAGGCATCACCGCGTACTCGTAATGTCCATATCGAGTTTTAAACACCGTCTTTTGAATATCACCTTCTTTTACTCGGATCTGATGGTAACCCGACCTCAAATCAATCTTACTGAACACACGAGCTCCTACCAACTGATCCATCAAATCATCAATCCTTGGAAGAGGATACTTGTTCTTGATGGTCACTTTATTCAACTGACAGTAATCGATGCACAGACGCATACTACCATCCTTCTTCTTCACCAACAACATTGGAGCTCCCCACAGTGACACACTCGGTCTGATAAACTTCCTATCCAACAACTCTCCAATCTGAGACTTCAATTCAGCCAATTCCACTGCCGACATCCTGTACAGCGCCATAGATATAGGCCTCGTACCAGGTACAAGATCAATGCTAAACTCAACTTCTCTCTTCGGAGGTAACTTTGTAATATCATCAGGGAACACTTCAGGAAATTCATTCACCACCGCCAACTCTTCCAATGACGCTTTGCTGTCAACAGATAATGATGTAAATAAAGCAAACATTTTAGCCTCATCTTCCAACAAAATCCTCAATTCCTTACTAGACAAGGAATCTGCCAAAGCTTCTGCTTCTGGAGTAAGAAACAACAACACCTTCCAAAAAAAATCGATGTAGACTCGGTTGAACTCTAACCAGTTCATACCCATAATAACATCCAACTTACCAAGCGGCAAGCAAATCAGATCCACCCCAAAATCTCTACCAAAGATAGTCAGTGGACACTTCAAACACACCAAAGAAGTGGTTACTGAACCAATAGAGGGAGCCTCAATAGTCATCCGCCGCTCAAGAGTAGTTGGCACCAAACCTAACCTCTTCACACAATCAACAGAGATGAATGAGTGGGTTGCACCCGTATCAATAATAGCAGACAAGGGAACATTATTGATGAAACAAGTACCTTAGATAGAATGATCCTCACTAGAAGCTTGAGTTCCCACTACCGCAAACACTTTACCACTGGTCTGAGACACCTGAGACGGCTTCGGCTTCTTGCAATGCATACTGATGTGGCCCTTCTCACCACAGTTGTAACAGGTAGGCATAGCGACTCGACAATCAGCCATCAAATGGCCCGATTTACCACACTTGAAACACTTCTTCACTTCCCGAGAACAATCAATGGCACGATGACCCGCGCCACCGCACCGGAAACACTTCCCACCAGCGAACGCCCTCCCTTCTCTGGGCTTCTTATCAACAACAGTCTTAAACTTCCCCTTATCAGTAGGGACACTGTAAGGAGTACCACCAAACCTCTGCTTACCCTTACGATCATTTGCAACCTTGTAATGCGCAATCCTGGTCCGGTTATTATTGTCATAAATCCTGCTTCTGCTTATCAGCTCAAGATAATCCCTGATCTTCTGACAAGCGATTCCCATCTTAACTTCAGGACGCAGCCCATTTTCAAACTTCAAACGTTTGGAGGTCATCGCTCTGTCAGTATTGTAGTGAGGACAATACTGTACCAGCTCTTCAAACTTAGCAGCATACTCAGTCACCGTCAGATTGCCCTGCTTCAGTTCCAAAAACTCTATCTCTTTAGCGCTTCTGATATCCTCCGAAAAATACTTCTCCAGAAAACCAGTTCGGACCACATCCCAAGTAATTGGAGTTCCTGCAGTCTCCAACCTCTGGCGACTGTTGTCCCACCAAGCTTCAGCTTCACCGTCTAACATGTGAGTACCGAACCTCACCTTCTGCTCATCACTGCATCCCATCGTCCTGAAAATCTTCTCAATCGCCTTCAGCCACTTATGTGCAGCTTTCGGATCCAAGATCCCTCCTTGAAACGTCGACGGCTTGTTACTCTGAAACAGCGCCAAATCTATGAATTGCGCACCCGCAGCTTGGTTCTGATTAGCAACCACTTGTGCCATCGCTTGCATAGCTGCAGCTAACGCAACATCATTCCTCCCCGCCATACTGCTCAACAACAACAACGCCAGGTTAACAAAAAAACAAACTCTATCCTACAGACAGACTCAACTACTACACTGGTCAGACGGACCGACTTGCTCTAATACCAACTTGTAACACCCCGTTTCCCAAAAATAAAATAAATGCAATTTAAATCAAAATAATTATCAGAGTTGCCACCCAACACGGGATGTCACAAAACAGAATCTCAACAAAACACTCAATTTATATGAATTCAACAATAAGCAGCGGAAATCATCATATAGATATATACATATAAACATCATGTACATCGTACATACATGATACACCTCAATGCAAATATTATAATTACACGAATAATCAAGGAAATCATATTCCAACCCCATACATACACCCTCCACAGATCAACATCATTCTCATATTCGATCACGACCAACAAGGGCCCAACAACACTAGAAAACAGAACAGAACCGCATCAGAAACACAAACTACTGTCATGCTCGCTGGCTCATTCGCTTGGCGAGGCCCCACAGCGAATGCTCAGCTACAAAATCTATTCATGATTTTACCCGATACAACTTTAGTTCTACTCAATTAAATCAATTCCGGCATAAACATAACAATTACCCGAAATCCCCAAATCACAAAATAATCACTCTACATCACATGCAGCCAGCTCATCATGCTATCACAAATCAGAAATTCAACAACACAATCAAACATAATCATCAAAACCTATGGGGTTAGGGAAATCCCTTTCTACCTAGAATTCATGCAACTACCGAATTCGACCCGATTCCTCCCCCCTTACCTCGATAGCTCGAACAGCTGATGAAACTCTTGCTCCAATGATGATTCCTAGCTTCCTCTTACTCCAATCGACCGAGTTCTTCTTCCTTCCAATTTTCCTCTTCTCCGATCGTGTTCTTGTTTTTTCCTTCTTCTCCTAACGTGTTCTTCCTTTCTATTTCCAAATTCCCCAAACAGCCCCTTCATCCAATTCCTCTTATTCCTATTTCCTTATCCCAATTTTATTAATAATAATAATAATAATAACAATAATATTACTAATAATAATATTATTATCATTACTTTTATATTATTATCAATAATAATTATATTATTAATATTAATGTCAAAGATCATCAATCAATCTCCAACTTAAGAGCTACACACGATCGCACTCAAACACCCCCACAAAACACGCCAAAAATAAAATAACACAGAAAAACTAGATAATTAAAATGGGTGTTACACCTCTCTCTCTCCCCTCCCCCCCCCCCCCCCCCTCCCCCGAGGCAATCACGTAGCTAGACTTCTCTATGAAGGTCCTTGCCTCCCCTCGAGGAAATATCCTATGTTGGACTTCTCCACGAAGGTCCTTGCCGCCTGATACGCTGTAAACGTACGACCAGAAATGGGTTTTAAAAGAAACTTAAGTGAAAAAAGCACTTAAGTCAAAACAACTTATTTGAAAAAGTACTTTTATGAAAAACAACTTAAATATATAAAAATATATAAAGCAAACATGACTTAGGGTTATGAATCCTATCTTAGACTTCTCCACATGACTTAAGCATTTCTATAACGAGAATCCCGACTCAGTTCATAGAAAAACAGATTATTATGGCAATACCTACTTTTGTCAGCCTATTGCCCTACCTCTAATAAACGGGGTGCTCGTCGGCTTTCGCTCGCACATAAACATTCACTAGTGGTCATTACATTTGCAGAGCTATTAAAAAATTGGAACTTTTCTCAATTTCTTCTGATCACTTTCGTGACTTCAGACTTTATCGTTTGAAAAAGTGCTTTTCGGTGTTCACCTCTACCCTTTCAGCATAAGGCGAACGTCTAAAAAAACTCCTACTTTTGTAGCGAGGTTTGACTTAAAAACTCAGACTTTTAAAATAAAAAGGGTGGAATTCTTGTAACTAGCTTAAGTTCATGCAAATAACCATATGATATGGTTCATAACCCTTAGTCCCTAGTGGACTACTCACTCATGGTGAGGAATGATCCAATCAAAGCAATTACCATAAATAAAGACATACTTGACAAAAGGATAAATAAAGCGATAAAGAACCTAATTAAGCGAAAGGAAATACTTGATTAAAATTCCGATCTAGTGTTCGAATGGAGACTTTTACAAAAAGCTGTAAATTAAGAGTGAAAATATAAATTGGAATGTAAAAAATGGATAAAAACTCAAGACTACCTATGAGTTTTTATATCAAAATCTAAACATGTAAAAAATCTCGTTAGTTTAATGCCAATTACAAATAATGAATATCAGATCTAAGCAATCAAAAGCCTTTAAGCAGATGGGATCGGGTCAGAAAAGGAAACAAGTCGGGAGAAAGGTCGCCTTCCTGTTACGACCCATAATAGCCATTACGGGTGGCCGTAACAAGGCTCTGGTTTTTATACTGGGCGCCTCTTATGAAGGGTTGGAGAGCTATGCTTGTTACGGCTCGTAATAGCCATTACGGGTGGCCATAACAGGCCCCTAGTCTTTGTATGGAGAAATTACGACTCTTTGCCTTTTTTCGCATTCTATCCACTTTTCGTCCTTCTTTAGATTGGAATGCTTATTATGACCTGAAAACAAAGGAAATATAATACCTAAGTGTAAAACATGGTAAAATGAAGGAAAAGCGAATGAAAGCGGTAAAATATAAAGGAAAAAAACTAATAAAAACGATATAAAAACCACTTACCACCGCCCCTCGAGGAAACGTTATATGCTGGATTTCTCTATGAACACCCTTGTCACCCCTTGAGGCGATACCTTACGTTGGACCTTCAAGAAAGGATCCTTTTCACCCCTCGAGGAAATATCATATGCTGGATTTCTCTATGAACACCCTTGTCGCCCCTCTAGGCGATACCTTATGTTGGACCTTCACGAAAGGATCCTTGTCATCCCTCGAGGCAATCACATAGCTAGACTTTCACAGGAAGATCCTTGCCACCCCTCGAGGAAAATATATGTTTGACCTTCACGGAATGATTATTACCGACCCTCGAGGCAATCACATAGCTGGACTTCCATAGAAGGATCATTGCCGCCTCTCGAGGCAATCACATAGCTGGACTTCCACAGGAAGATCCTTGTCGCCTCTCAAGGCAATTATATACTGGACTTTCATGGAAAGATCCTTGATGTCCCTCAAGGCAATCATATAGGTAGACATTCACAAAAGGATCTTTGTCGCCCCTCAAGGAAATCACATGGTTGGACTTCCACAGAAGGATCCTTGCCGCCCCTCGAGGAAATCATAACGTTAGAACTTCCTTTGAGAATCCCTATCGCCCTCCCGGGCTACGCCAAGTTGGACAAGAGAAAATATTTCCTAATGGACTTAGTATCTCATGAACGACATTACTTCCAAAATAATCATGCCTAAGAGGCGCAACCTATATCAAGCCCCAGAGACATGGTGTCAAGTCTTTCTAGAGCGCTTGATGGAAGTCTCACCTTAAAGGTTAAATGCCCTGCTTGAGTGACTCAGCGTCTCTCCATCTAGGCTATGCGATTCAGTGTTTAAGGAACTTATATTCCTCATAACTAATTATAATCTTGCCTGAGGGACTTTGTATTTCCTCGAGCGATACCAAAATCAAAATTTACGCCTAAGAGGCACGACCAATATCCAACTCCGAAGACTTGGTCATAAAACTTGACTAAGGGCCCCAAGAGATTAACTCCTTGCCTTGGAGGCTCCGAGTCTCATTAGTCGAGCGTATTATATAAAGTCTCGCCTAAGAGACTCAACATAAAGTCTTATATGAAGGGCTCAACATAAAGTCTCGTATAAGGGACACAACATAAAGTCTCATATGAGAGACTCAACATAAAGTCTCACCTAAGAGACTCATCATAACGTCTCATATGAAGAACTCGACATAAAGTCTCGTATAAGGAACTCGACATAAAGTCTCGCCTGAGGGACACCCCACAAGCCTTCATTTAGAAAAAACCCATATGGGATAGATTCGTAGAAGGGAGCATAAGGAATATGAACACTCTTGACAAACCATTTCAGCCTTTTTAAGCCCCTCGTGCTCGAGGGACTGTGTAGTGGTATTTTTTGTCGGACCCTAATAAGGAGTACCCAAAGGGGGCTAACACTCTAAGGAGGGCTAGAACCCAAAGAAGGGGACAAGCCCCTAAGGCTAGACCTGGTCACCCACTGGGCTAGACATGTAACACCCTAAACCCATAAACTTATATAAAAATATTTAATCGATAATTTAAGGTGTCACTACGACAACCATCTAAAACTCATCAACACATTTGACAACAAACAACAAAAAATCATATCATAACAACTTCAAAATTAAAATTTGCAAATAAAGCATTAAACTTTAAACCACATAATTCAACATTAAATCAAAACATAGTAAAAACATCCAATTCCTGATGTTACAAGATCAGAGCACTAAAATCACTAAATTGTGATAAACAATAAGTAATGAAGAATAGCTCTAACAAGACACCTTCCACACACAGTAACAACTTTACTCCTGGTTATTTGCAAGATGTTCATGGCGGACAACATTAAACAAAAGGGGTAATAAATAAACTTCGATATAAAAAGTCTAAAGAATGTAAGGGTAAATAAACACACAACATGTCATACATTCAATACCCAGACAACATCATAATCTCACACCCATTCCACAATAATATGCAAATATATGCAATGGAACTCACGACACAACGTAACACTATGCATGCAGTACCAATTTAATATTTGGTTCTCTCAGGAACCGAGTCCCCCCTTTTGAACCCATGAGCCCCGCCCCCCTTATGAGCTCTAAGCCTCCCATTCAGAGCTTGGAACAAGCCATCAGTCATCCCTTCTAAACTAACAAATATGCTAGTATCTTTTAAGGACATGACACAATGATTCATGTCAATACAAATCAATGCAACAACAATAACAATGCTTACGATCCCCTTTCTGACCATAACCAACATGCATTGAATCACAATAGTAATTACCCCTTATGAACTACTATTCAACAATCATAACAACAATGCATACAAGCATACAAATAGTCCCTCCTTCTGAACTATTTATCATCACGCCAACAATACATAATTAATCATCATATAATCATACATCTCACAATAATACTAGTCATATTCACATCATACAACATCAAAAAAACATCATCATATGCATTCCATACAATTGCTACATCATGTACACAACATTTAAGTAATTCAATTATTATTCAACAATAATGATTCCACCACGATTAATTAAGCTTATATTAATTAATTAACAACACTAATACATCCAAGCAGTAACCAGTTATCGACCAAACTACAGGACGACATCAAAATTCTGAACCGACAACTCGAACTGGAATAAAATCGCCCTTTTTGAAGGATGACAGGTAGCCCGTCACCGAGGTGACGCCTGTCATCCAATTAAAAAACCCAACTTGTCATTCCAATGACGACCGACCTGTAAAACCAAGCTTGGAGACCATGACGGTCTCCCCGTCATAGTGCTGACGCCCATCAACATCTTAAAGTACGTGACAATCGTCACCTTTCACCAGATTGCAGAAACACAAAAATGCCATGGAATTTCACTTGAAACTCCAATTTTTTGCTTCCCAATCGTCCCAGAACTTCCAAAAAATTATATTACTTATAATACCATAATCACAACATGATAATTAACATATTTACACAATTTATTCTTCAATTTCATGAAATTCATGTTTATGATTCAAACCTTTAAAATTTCAACAATGACATATATCATATAGATATACACATAATCACACACATACGAATTTAGTCACGAAAATCAATAACAAATACATTCAATCATAAAACTTTGGATTTACATACAACAACAACAATTCGTAATAGATTTTACACAAATCCTAAAGAGAGTAAGGGTCTCTCTTCTACCATTTCATGCAAAACACCAACATAGAAGCACTTTCGCCCCCTTACCTCAGATTCCTAGCAGAAAATTTAGAATTTGATTAAGATTGGTGATTTGTGTTATTCCTTCTTCAAGCCTTGACCTCTTTTTCTCCAAACGCTTTAGCTTTACGTATACCCCTCAAAAGCTCCACTAACCCCTTTTTATCTCTAAAAGCCTAATTTAATCTTTTACTAGTTACACCTTGCCCCAACTCTTCTTATAATTTTTACCACTTCCTTTATTTCTTCTTAGTTCCTATTTTCAATCCAAAACCTCTATTTCTATTTATTTTAATTAATTAAAAAACTATTAATTCTATTTAATTCTAATTATTTCAATCGTTCTAACAATCCACCAATATTCTCGCTACACCCCACCATATACCACATGCACATACAACTCATAATATATTTAGTTAGAAGCGTATCACATACTAAATAATTAAATAAAAACACGAATAATTTGATTAAATAGATTAATCAAATTTTAGGGTGTTATAAGACTTACTAGCCCAACGAGGTCAAAAGGCCCCATACTGGAATCAAGTTAAAATACCTAGTCCAAATAGTCAGTCAAAGGATGATCACTTCCCCATGATTCTAAGAAGAACAAGCATTCCCTTGACCATGTTTCTAGCGCATGACTGCCCATTAACTCCACAACCCTAGACCTAAGAGAGTCTCTATAAATACTCATTAAGGAAAGAGGGAGACTCTCAAGTCATACATATTGGCTACTATCCATTAATATTCAAAGAGCAACTCGCTCGTAGTAGCCTTAACATCGTCAATCTAATCGCCTGCTAGCAATATAGTTGTGCCTAGCGCCAACAAGGTCTTTCACCTTACATGATCTGGTTCCTTAAACAATCTCAAAAACTACCGTACATGACTACTCGTCGATGTGAGCTAACCCTCACCCCAAACATGTAATATACATATCAGTGCATCTAAGTCTCTCCGCCCTTGCAGAAGAAATACACACCTGTACTTTTCGGACATTACAAATTTATTTTATTTAAAAAAATTGTTTAAAATAAATATTATTGTGAATCAAATACCTTTAAACAAAGTATAAACGGTTTCTTAATGATCAAGAAACTCACAAGGGTTAGGGTTAACAAAGAAAACAAGGTAAAACAACAAGGAACAACAAGGATTGGTTATTAAACTGCTATTCTTTCCTTTCTCTTAGAAAAAGATTACAAGTATACAAGAATAACAAAATAACCTCTCTCCCTTGAAATTAGGATTTTATCTTCCTATTTTCCTTATGCCAAGATTGAGAAACTAGCATCCTATTTATAAGAAAAAAAAGCACACTAACCTAATGGACTTTTTAACAATTACCCATTATAAGGCAACTTAGGGTACAAGCTAACTTAAACAATTGGGCTTACAAGCAAAGCCCAATTCAACATGCTAACAACCCTAACAATATTGACTAATGCATGTTAGAACAAACTTCGACTACAACACGCATTACTTGCGAACAGACTTCGACAACACTAGAGTTCAATCCAACGTTTCACAAATCTCCACCTTGGATCTAACTCTATAACATCAAGAAACTAGCTTTCTTCATGCAGCTTTATTAACTGCATACAGTGTAAAAACTTGCAACTGGGCAACGTCTTGGTGATCATATCAGCAACATTATGATCTGTCGAAACCTTCAGCACTTGGACTTCTCCACGCTCGATTACCCCTCTGATGAAATGCAGCCTCACATCAATGTGCTTGGTTCGCTCATGATAGGCTGAATTCTTCGACAGGTGTATTGCACTTTGATTATCACATTTAACAGTGATAACTCGACCTTGAAGTTTTAGCTCCTTTGAAAAATCTTCAAGCTACAATGCTTCCTTCATAGCTTTAGTTAGGGCAATATACTCCGCTTTCAACTTCATCTGGGGTAAGAAATTCGACATCAGCATGCTCCACCTCAACAGGAATCTCTCCCTGTTCCAGCTCTTCGTCAGGATCATCAGTTTTTTTGAAAGCCATCTCTGCTTCATTGAAAACTACATCTCGACTAGTGATACACCTCCTGTGACCTGGCTCTAGGCACCATAGCCTATAAGCTTTGACTCTTTCAGGGTATCCCATGAACATGTATTTCAGAGCTCTAGGTTCGACCTTGTCTTGCCTAATATGAGCATAGGCAACACAGCCAAATACTCTCAGTCTGTCGAGACTAGGTGGATGTCCCGACCAAACTTCTTCAGGTGTCTTCATTCCCAAGGCAGTCGAGGGACATCTATTTATCAGGTAAGCTGCTGTCGAAACAGCTTCCGCCCAAAACACCTTCTTCAATCCAACACTAACCAACATGCATCTAACCCTTTCAAGGATTGTTCGATTGAATCTCTCAGCTAAGCCATTTTGTTGAGGAGTATCTGCTACAGTCTTATGCCTTGCAATCCCAGACTCAACACAGTAACTGTTGAACGCTTCGTTGCAGAATTCAAGGCCATTGTCGGTTCTCAACCTCTTAACCTTTCTGCCAGTTTGAGTTTCGACCAGAATCTTCCAACTTTTGAAATTCTCAAAAGTTTCATCCTTCGTCTTCTGAATGAATACCCATAGCTTTCTAGAATATTCATCAACGATGGATAGAAAATACCTTGCACCTGAGTGTGAAGGATTCCTTGCAGGCCCCCAAAGATCAGCATGAATGTAATCCAGGGATCCATGTGTTCTTTGCTTGCCTTTGTTAAACTTCGCCCTACAGGATTTACCAAATACACAAGATTCACAAAATTCCAACTTTTCGACTTTGTCACCTCCTAGCAGGTTCTGCTTCCCCAATTCGACCAGGCCTCTTTCGCTGACATGGCCCAATCTCATGTGCCATAATTATGTCTTCGACATAAGTTTCGTGGATGCAACATTTGTCGAACCACTTACAACCTTAGCCTCAAGGGTATACAACCCTTGTTTCTTCACGCCTCTCAAGACTTCCTTCGACCCCTTCATGACTCTTAGGATACTTTCCTCTCCTTGAAAAACGTATCCTTTTCTGTCGAATTCACCAAGAGAAATCAAATTTTTCTTCAAGTCAGGTACGTACCTGACTTCAGTCAATAACCTTATTGACTCATCATGGAGCTTGAATCTCACAGATCCAATACCTGCAATTTTGCAAGATTTGTTGTTTCCCAACAACACAGATCCACCATCTTGATCATATAGCTCCTCGAACAATTCTCTGTTTGGAGTCATGTGCCAAGTGCAACCTGAATCCATAATCCATTCTTTCCTCGAGTCGCCACTTGAAACCACAACAACATCAGATGAGTCAAAGTCATTTTGAACAATGCCTGCATTGCCATTACCTCCATGATCTTTCAGGAGTTTAGGGCACACCTTTCTTATGTGACCCTCCTTCTTACAGTGATAACATCGAATACTAGATGTTTCGCCACTATAAGACTTCTGTTGACTTTTACCTTTCTTCTTGTCGAACTTACCATCCTTTCGCAAGAATTTTCCCTTAACGCCCAAACCTTCGCCCACTGTCGAAGGTTTATGCTCCTTTCGTTCGTTCAAGTCCTTAGAATACAAGGCTGATTGAACTTCTTCAAAGGTCAGGGACTCCCTTCCATACAAGAGAGTTTCTTTGAAGTGAGCATGTGTTTTGGGCAAAGCACACAGCAGCAACAGTGCTTGATCTTCATCATCGATCTTCACATCAATATTTTCAAGATCAAGAATCAGCTTGTTGAACATATCCAACTGCTCAACCAACACTTTGTCTTCACTCATCTTGAATGAATATAAAGCTTGCTTCAGGTAGAGTCGATTCACCAGAGATTTGGTCATGTACAAACTTTCAAGTTTCACCCATAATCCCGATGCTGTAGTCTCCTTTGATACTTGTCGAAGAACCTTATCACCAAGGCTCAACAATATTGCGCTGTGGGCTTTCTCGATCATGCCCGTCTTTTCTTTTGCCGTTAATGCAACGTCCATGGCTGCCTCACCCTTCAACGCTTCCAAACAACCCTGCTGAACCAATAGGGCTTTCATCTTCAAGCGCCACAGACCGAAGTCGTTCACTCCGGTGAACTTTTCAATCTCATACTTTGTTGAAGGCATCTTCTCCACGCTCACCGCACCAATTTGTTGTGAATCGGATACCTTTAAACAAAGTATAAACGGTTTCTTAATGATCAAGAAACTCATAAGGGTTAAGGTTAACAAAGAAAACAAGGTAAAACAACAAGGATTGGTTATTAAACTGCTATTCTTTCATTTCTCTTAGAACAAGATTACAAGTATACAAGAATAACAAAATAACCTCTCTCCCTTGAAATTAGGATTTTATCTTCCTATTTTTTCTTATGCCAAGATTGAGAAACTAGCATCCTATTTATAAGAAAAAAAGCACACTAACCTAATGAGCTTTTTAACAATTACCCATTACAAGGCAACTTAGGGTACAAGCCAACTTAAACAATTGGGCTTACAAGCAAGATCCAATTCAACATGCTAACAACGCTAACAATATTGACTAATGCATGTTAGAACAAACTTCGACTACAACATGCATTACTTGCGAACAAACTTCGACAACACTAGAGTTCAATCCAACGTCTCACAAATATCAATTATTATTTTAAGAAAATAGGGCAAAATAAAACATAGTATTAGATATAATCATTCATTCAAATAATGTAGTACTTAGTATTATATATAATTTAGTAAATTATTGCCCTTTGAGGGGGCTGAAGCCCCTGTGCTGAAAGCTTAATAATTTTGCTAAAACCAAATTCCTTGATTTTTCTCAAAAATTCACTAATAACCAAAAGAGAAATCAGACAAATTATCACAAACTACTTTGATTCCTCTAAAAAAGAAAATAAGAGACCTATTTCTCATAGGTGAGTGACTAAATAAATGGTGATAAAAACCGCAATGAGAGGGACAAGGAAAGGCAAGACAGAATGACCTAACAATGACCTGAATAATACATGCTCACGCAAAACTAGCACATCATAGAAAAAGCATGAAATTCAAAAGGCTAAAATTTCACACCACACATCAAAATGAAAACAACACTGATTAAAAATCCCATTATAGCCTATTGATTTAACATACATTTATCTTCTAGTAGACTATCATTTTTCCCCATTACTAAACGTACTAATGTATAACAACTAATCAATACTAGTAAATGACAATTTGTGCTTTAAAAAATAGAGACAAGCAAATCTCAAAAATATTTTATTGTTTTTCTTGATATTTTTGTTTTTTTAATACAAAAGAGATAGTTGATCTTTTATAAAGAGTAAAAAAATTTATGCATAACAATTTTGTATTATGTCAACAACAAGTATAATTTTTAAAAATATTGATTTTGAATTCATTTATTTCTTTTTTTTTAAATAACCTTTAGTATTACATATTATTGTTGAAAAAAATTACAAAGAGTTTTTCAAAAAAAATTTGTTTAAATAATTATTTTAAAAATTTCATCTTTTTTATATATTAAAATTGTAAAAAAATATTTAAATTTGAAGTTATTTCAAATAACTTTTTATAAAAATCAATTTGTTATATATATATATATATATATATATATATATATATATATATATATATATATATATATATATATATATATATATATATATATATATATATATATATATATATATATATATATATATATATATATATATTTTTTTTTTTAAATTGTGATTTTGATTATGTTTTAATCTTTAATACTATATGTTTATCTTATAGAATATCAAAATTAATTCGTCAATTTATAAAAAATAAATTAAAACTTTTTATGAAATTTATTTAAAAAAATATTTTTATAAAAATCATTTGAAAAAATTATTTTGAAAAATACAAAAACAAATTATTTTTTTAAAATTAAAAAAAGCAAATCTTTTATATTCTAAAAATGAATAGCTTTTGTTTGTTTGTCTTCTATTATTTATATTTATTTAAGAAATTTACTAAAATAGTTAATTAATAAGAAATTGAAAACTAAAAAAACAAACACATTTAAATTTCTCTATATTTGATTTGATTTTTTAAAATTTCACTCCAATATGTGTGAGGTTTAATTATACTAGTATATATATAATTTGTTCACTGAATCAATAAAATAAATTTTCTTTCTATAATAGAGAGTGGAAGAAATATTAATTATATCTAATTAAGATTAAGATGCAGGCTAAAGCATGATGAAGTTGACTAATAATATTCTTTAATGAGATACCGTTTACTCTCTTCTACTTTCCCCGCAACTCACATTTCTTCGATCTCCGAATCTGGACGTTACAGAACCACCTTTAAAAACCCCTTAAATTCACCCGCAACTGAATCTCAAACTAAACAGAGAGAACGAAATTCCTCTGAATCGAGTTCTCTCTCAAACCGAAACCGAAAACGGCGTCGCTTTTCAAATTCTCGTCAACCCGCTCTCCACCACATCAACGCGCTCATCACAGGTTTGTTTTTCCGATTCATGAAGGTTTTTCCGTGAATTTGGTTATGGTTTTATGTATGATAATTGATGAGCTAGATTTGTTTGGATTAGGGATTTGTAGTGGTTTTGTAATTCTAGTGGCGTGGTGCTTGAGTAAGGATCGTGGATCTGTGTTTTGGATTGTGTAACTTTTTTGGCAAGTTATTTTTTAAGCTTTTGGAATTGTTGTAACTTGGTGATTTTGGTTGATTTGAAGTTTGAATCTGCTGTAATTTGTTTTGTATGATCGGAAGGAGTTATGGATCTGATGAGGATTTTGCTATTCTGAGTTCATTTAGTTGGTTATAGGTTTATATTGAATTTTGATTGGATTTTGAGTCTAGTTAAAAGAGATTTGCGTTTCAATTCAATTTCTAAGGGATTGTTTGGTTGTGTTGTGACAAAGATTGACTATGAATGGACTGATTCTATAAAGTTGATTCTTACTAAAAATGAGTGGAAGAAAAGTGATAGTTGGATACTAAATTCAAAGGCTAAAATCAATTGTAGAACCCAAAAGCTACATATTCTAGGTTCAAGTTAGGATCAATTCTTGAAGCAAAAAATTCTACTTGAGGAGGACATTGAAACATAGAATCAATTTTGGCTCTTCCAAAAGTGAAATCAAATATACACTGCATTGTTAACTTCAATGTTTATTTATCCATTCTTCTAAAGTTGCCTATTTTAGGATTTCTGACTGAAAAAAGTGGAGTCTGATAAGAAATATTTATTCAACTGTTTCAACCTTTTTTATGTACAGATAATATCATGATGATTCTGCTCTAATGCAATTGTAATCCCTCTGAGTGGAGATATCAGTAGGAGTAAAAAAGATGCCATATTTGTTGTTGTGTTCCTTTGTTCATGATTTTCTTGTATATGGATATAAATTGATGTGGTCTAATTGGTTATGGTAGCTTATTGCCCCCTCCTTTTACAAAATAAAAAAGCTAAGTAATTTTAGAACCCTTTTTTTTTATTATTATTTTTTTAAATTTCGAAATAAAATTAAAAACTACCTATTGAGTGAAAATGGGAATTTTACTTCTATAGAAATATGTGCTTCTTTTGATGATTTATTTTCCATACAGATAAAGCCGTGCGGTTTTGAACTTGTGGTGCAGGCCAGTGAAAAATCCAGTTTCTATATTGGAAAATCTAGTTCAATATGTCATCTGCAAGCAAGGGTGACAGGAAGGCTTCCCTTGATGCAGCATCATGGTTGTTTAACGTGGTCACATCTGTGGCAATAATCCTTGTGAATAAAGCCCTAATGGCCACTTATGGTTTTAGTTTTGGTATGGCCCTTTCATAACTTTTCCCATTTTCTTACCCTCTTTTGAATCTTTGGTTGGTCATTTGTATAATTTAAAAATGTTGTGTTTTTTTATCCATGTATTGTTTGAATATTAACTACTTATTGTGTGCTTTCCGTTTTTTGTATGATACATGCACCTACATGTTTTGTCTGTGGAGAAAAAAGGAGAAAGTTTTTTAGTATAGTATACTCGATTTTTATGTATATATTTCACTCTGCAAATAGTCAGATTGTACAAGTTTCTTAACTTGACTTGGATTACCCTTGAGATATTGTTTCTGCTGTACTTACTCTATAATGGCCCGATGGGCTAAAAGTTTGATATGCATTATGGCATCGAAAATATCGTAAAGGGTGGTATTTGATACTATGGTTGTTGGAAAACTATTATATAGGCTTTCAATAGTATACTCCTCAATTTAATTTCATTCTAATATGTTGTTGATTGTACTTTATCAGGCTGTTATTGATGGTGCCCGATATAAACTAAAGATTTGAAAAATGCATCTATTATTCTTTGTAGTTGTTGAGTAGGTCACTAGGGAAAGTTAGCATTGAATATGCTCGTAATTCATAAGCAGTACTATATTTAGTATAAAAGATTCATAGAAGGAATATCTGAGCTGAGTGTATGCTTTCTGATCATATTCAAAAGTTGTACAACACACTTTTTGTATATGTGATGTTCAATCCAAAAATCTGAGCAAAATGTGCAAATCTTTTTACCAATCCAAAAAATTGGTTGTGCTATATGAGATAGGCATGTAGAGGTTTGACTAGGTTAGTTTTTTGAGCAGTTGCTATTTTTGGTTTTGACATTGATTACGGAAGTATTATCATTTAATTTACATGTCAAACAGCTAATGCATTTTTCCAGTACTGAGAATAGCATTGGATGATCAGTTAAAAATCTCTTCCATAATTGCCCAACCAAAGAATAATGCAGTTTATGTTTCTTCTAATGTTAACTTGTAATGCTACGAATTGCTTCTGAACCACAGCACTAGACTCCTGACATTCAAAATCATATAACGTTATTATGCAGCCACAACTTTAACTGGCATGCATTTTGCCACAACAACCTTGTTGACGATCATTCTTAAATCGCTGGGATATATCCAGACCTCTCATCTTCCAAAATCTGATATCATCAAGTTTGTCTTATTTGCAAATTGCTCCATTGTTGGCATGAATGTGAGTTTAATGTGGAACTCCGTCGGTTTCTATCAGGTAAAATTTGGGCTTTTGGTTGAGTATCAAATTTTAAACTTTGTGTGAAAAGATAAGCGTTTATAATAGTTCTTCTCGTTGAAATGAAATTGTCAGATTGCTAAGTTGACTATGATTCCAGTATCGTGTCTCCTGGAAGTAGTCTTGGACAATGTGCGATATTCAAGGGACACAAAGCTTAGTATTGTCTTGGTTTTGGCTGGTGTTGCGGTCTGTACTGTCACCGATGTCAGCGTCAATACAAAGGGTTTCATAGCTGCCGTCATTGCAGTTTGTAGCACAGCACTACAGCAGTATGTAAGTAACACACCGACACTATTTCAAACTTGAATCTGAATTGGGAGATAGAAAACGGTCAATTTGATTTCCATGTCACCAAGTCTGTTCAAGATTACTAATTCATTTCTAGGTTCATGATACTTGTAAGAATTAATAATGCATGAAGAATAAATTATCTTGTTATATAGATTTCAAAATGAGAAATTGGGAAGCCTGCAACAAATTTTCCTTGTTTTTCTGCTTTTATATCATAAGCAGTCTTAGATAAGTGATTATTATATTTTTAACTCTTCCGTTTTTGTTCAGGTTTCTCATGATCTAGTTTTTGTTGGACTGATAATTTCTTACATTTGTGCAGTATGTGCATTTTCTTCAGAGGAAATATTCTATTGGATCATTTAACTTGTTGGGCCACACTGCACCAGCTCAGGCAGCAAGTTTATTGCTAGTAGGCCCCTTTATGGACTATTGGTTGACAAACAAACGAGTTGATGCATACGATTATGGCTTGACATCCACGGTAAGTTTCTCTATTTCTTTTAATTTTCAGTTATGAAGAGGGGATAAGGATACTTGTAAAGTTTATTTATGGGCCTGTTTGTTTATGATTATCAAAATAATTGATTTCTTTATGTTCGTGTGTGTTAGAATTAGAATTGGACGTAATCCATCCTTACAAAACCGACTTGTATTGTCTTCATTTATAAATACATATTCAGGCCATATATTGTTCGATACAAATTCGGGCTGAATTATATTGCCTGATATGGAACTCTTAACACCCCTATCATGTTCAACACTATTGGGCTTGGTGAGTGGATAGGTGGGTGATCTGAAAACGGAAATCTAATAGATGGCTGTCCACTTGATCTTAAGCGAGACTTTGATACCATCTTAGGATTAGAGTTTGGCCTAATTCATCCGTACAAAATCCGATTTGTAAGGTGAGAGTTGTCACTCTATATAAAGAGTTTCTAAACTCTATTTATGACTAATGTGAGATTTAGGATTTTCTTAATACATCCCCGCAATCCTATCACTATTGGGCTTGGTGTTTGAATGTATATAACTGTGAATGGCCCGAATTGTCAAATCTTTTTTGTTAAAAAAGAATGATTTTTATGGTGAAAATTAGAAGTTATTTTAATTAGCGTTTGAAGGAAATCATTTTAATAAAAGAGAGAAATACAAAATCAAATTATTTTTTGTTACAAATTTTTTTAGCAAGTCAAATGCCGCAATTAAAGCCCCTAGTCGTCTTAATTGCGGAATTTGATTTGCCATCTTTGCAACTTCAAACACCTTCATTGTGTTGGATTTAGTTCCACATTGCTTAGAGATATGGCCTGTGGTGTGTGTATAAGTGAAGACAATCCTCATTTTGCAAACCGGTTTTGTAAAGATGAGTTAAGTTCAATTCAAATTCTGATTGAAACAAACACAAAGTAGTTCTATTCATACAAATTTCAATAGAAGTCTATAAATTATTTATATCAAAATCGGTTTTAAACAGGCCCAATATCAAGTTTAGACCGCTCTTTCTTTCCTGTGAAGAGTTGACTTATATTAAAATAACTTACTATTCGATACAAAATTTCCTAATTAACTTGCATAGAGTTAACGATTAGGGTGTGAACTTGCATGGAAATTTCCTATTTGATACAAAATTTCACTTACTGTTTACATATAGCTTACTATCTACTACAACAATCTAGATAATGTTTTATCCAGGACCATGATTCTATCCAAATCATTAACTTCTAGATCTTTCTTAATAACTTCTCTTATAGTCTTTCGAGGTCTTTCTCTCCCTCTAATTGTGTAACTTTTCTCAATCTGATCTACTCTCCTTATCACCGAATCTACAAGTCTTCTTTTTCCATACCCAAACCATCTAAGTCTATTATTCACCATCTTCTTTATTATAGGTGCTACTCCAACACTCTCGCTAATACTTTCATTTCTAATCCTATCTTGTCTAGTCTTACCACACATCCATCGCAACATCTTCATCTCTACCACACTTATTTTATTCTCGTGTTAGATTCTTAATCGTCTAACATTATGTCCCGTACATCACTGCAGGTCTTACTGCAATCTGATAAAAATTTTCCTTCAGCTTGAGCGGTACCTTAGAGTCACATAGAATCCCTGAAGTCCTCCTCCATTTCAACCATCAAACTTGAATTCGATGATTTACATACCTTTCTATTTCTCCATCAATTTGTATTATGGACCCAACATATTTAAACCGTGTGACTCAGGGGATGATATTGTTTCCAACTTTCACATCTAGGTTAAAAACATTTATCTTTTTGTTGAGCTTACATTCCATATAATTTGTCTTACTTGTGCTTAAGCGAAAACCATGTGTTTCTAAAACTTGTCTCCAAGTCTTCAACCTCTCATTTAAACCCTCCTTTGACTCTCCAAATAGTACTATATCATCTGCAAAAAGTATGCATCTCGGTGGTAGCTCTTGGATGTGTTCCGTGAGTAAATCCAAAATTAAGGTAAAAAGGTACAGGCTTAGGGTTGAACCTTGATGCAAACCTATTGCAATGGGGAAATTGTTTGTCTCTTCACCCTGTGTCCATACACTAATCGATACCCCTTCATACATATCTTAGATAGCTCGAATAAATGCATTCCTAACCTCTTTCTTCTCTAAGGCTTTTCACATAATCTCTCTAGGCACTCTATCATACGCCTTGTCCAAATCAATAAAAATTAAGTGCAACTCTTATTGGTCCATCCGATACTGCTCCATCACATGTCGTAGTAGATAGATCGTTTCCATGCTCGACCTTCCGGACCTAATACCAAATTGATTCTCAGTGACTTGGGTCTTTTTCTTATCCTCCTTTCAATCATTCTTCCCCATAACTTCATGGTATGACTCATTAGTTTAATCCTCCTATAATTTGCACAATTTTGTATATCCTTCTTATAGATTTGAACTAGAGGGCTTCTTCTCTATTCATCCGACAATTTTTTTTGGAAGTCTGTAAGCATAGCTTGCAGCATATAGTTATTATATAATGTTCCTTCCATTTATAGGGTTTCAAATTCAAAAATCCAAATTTCCTGCTTGACTAGAGAAAGAGTCTGTAAATAGCATTTGAAGTAGAAGGTGTTGTAACAGATCCAGTGTTGTAACACCTTTTAAGTCCTTTTTTCTTGTTAATAAAAGGCCATTTAAGTCTCATTTTGGTGGGGATTCATTCTTCACAAATGTATTCTTTACAGCTAAAAAGTATTTTCTTCCAGAATATTTAGAATAAAAAAAGAAACCATGAAAAGTGGATATAATTATTTCTGAATTTTGTATAAACTTGTCCTGCATGGGGACATTTGCCGAAACATTAACCCGGTGTCAAGTACTTTGCATTCTTATATGACCTACCTATCTAGCCTCAAAAAGGGTTACGACTCATGAGCAACATTCTATTAAGTTAAGATCTATGAGGTTTGGTTATCATGCACAAATCTAGAGGAGAAAAAGATCTTTCACATTGGTCCGTGTTGACACTCATATGACTCGTGTCTGACAATTCAGACAAGTGTCGAAAAAACAAATTCTAATGTTCATAGTTACCCTAGTTAACATTTTATAGCAGTGTCGATTGTGCCATTTCAAGTGTATGTGTCAATCTGTGTTTAATAGCTAGTATCATTTTAGGGGAAATCACACTTACCTCCTCTAAGGTTTATTAAAATGAAACCGACACTCCATTAGTTTTAAAATATACACCATCCTTCCATATGTTTTCATTAAATAGACATGCACTTAGAAACAAAAATTTGCTATTCTTGCTGAGCCTAAAATCCTTTCTCACACCATTATTAGAAGCAAAAACTTCACCTTGACCTTGGTGGACTGAAAATTTAAAGATGAATTTAAAAGTTAACAGAAAATAAACAATGTTAATGGGGAAGGGAGGCGGTTATCTATTTAATGAGAATGAACTTAGGGAAGTTAGTGTAGATTTTAAAACTAGAGGGGGTGTCGGTGTCATTTTAATAGACCTTATGGGCGATGAGTGTAATTTTCCCATAATTTTATGTATCTTGAGCTCCCATGTATGACTTATGAGAGGTTTGTGTTTTATCTATCTATACCCCTGAATTGCCAATTATGCTTTTTTCAATGATTTCCTGGGCTTATGATATTGCTCTAGTCAAAAGCGAGATGTATTTAGTAGTATAAGTATCCTTACAATACCATCCGTTTAAATTTACTTTTATCTCTTCACTTGTGTCATGCATAACTCATCCTTTAATTCACAACAGCTCTGTATACTTGACAATTTAGACTCATGAGTAACTAGTTACTAACAATTTATACTAAATTTATATGGGCCCATCCCTGGCATACCTTAGAACCAGATCTGGTTCTACCAATAATTCTCTACCTTTTTGGACTTGGGTTATATCCCTTGGCCAAAGGACAAACATTGTCACTTTTTAGAAACACAATTTATGCTGTGGAGAGATAAACTGTATACTGTGCACGGACTTGTACTCTGCAATCTGCACCTTTTTGCTCGTTTTTTTCTCTCTTAAAATGACCCTGACATTCACCTTAGGAAAAAAAGTAGGATTTGAATAGGCATACACTTTTATGTCAACTTTATAAATACTGTACATTGTACCTTCACTCATAAAAACAACCATGATTATTGTAACTACGGCTGGAAAACTATTATTAAACTGATCTGCTCCTGGTGTCTGCAGTTGTTCATTATTCTGTCTTGCACTATCGCGGTAGGGACAAATCTCAGTCAGTTCATCTGCATTGGTAGGTTTACGGCTGTATCATTCCAAGTCCTTGGTCATATGAAAACTATTCTGGTCCTATTCATGGGATTCATTTTCTTTGGAAAAGAGGGCCTCAACCTTCATGTTGTTCTAGGCATGGCAATTGCAATAGCAGGAATGATTTGGTATGGAAATGCTTCTTCTAAGCCTGGAGGGAAAGAGCGTCGTAGCTTTTCCCTTCCTACCACCAAAACACAAGATTATGCTGCACTGCCTGTGTCATCTGAATCAGTTGAGAAGGTATAGAAAATAGTAAGGCTCACAAGAAAGAAAGTGATTAAACCTTTGGGGAAGTGCATAGGAAAATCATGCGCCTGATTCATTTTCTTTATACCTAGAGGGAATTCCCAATTATTTATAGATCATATTTGACATATCTCTACCATTTGTGTTAAGGAATTGTTTGGGAGGGAAGAGAACTCTTGTTTTGGAAGAGGGATTAATTTATGTTCCAATTTTTTTTTATAATAGAAAATGTTACTGTTACTTTTTATAGTAAAGAGTTATTCCATTTGTCTTCATTGTTGGCACTTGTCAACTTTTTGCTTCTGATGACTGACTCTGACTTTGTTGGGAGTTCAAACGTAGGAATCTTGACTGCTAATTGACCAATAATTATAGATGATGATTTCGTGCACTCATATTCCAATAGTGCATATTCAATTTTGATATTTAAATAGAAAACTGAAAATTTGAGTAATTATAAAGGGGAGAATTCATATATTTATTATTTTTTAAATGAGTATGTAGTATGTCTATCATAATATATATTCATAAAGAAAGATTTCAATATAAAAATGCTGCATGTTAGATTTCATTAGGTATGGGAAATTTTAGTGACAGATACACCTCAGTCCCTAAAAGTAAAATTTTTTGAGCTCAGTTCAGTGAATAATGCGGGAATTTTCATCAACGATCAAATAGAGGATAATGGTCTCTTATATTTAATACGAATTGTGATCTCTCTAATTTATCTGCACATGATGAATACATTTTTTATATTATATTAACGACTTTTCATGTAATCGTGAGTATTTAATAATTTTGTCGATAATACTTAATTTTATCTAGTTAATATTATACTTATGGCAAATTAATATTCTAATTTTTTTACGAAACATTTAAAAAAAACAAGAGCAGCAGCAGTATACTAATTAAGGGTGTTCTCATTGATGTTTAAATGTTTTAATGTTAAAAGTCATTTACATCGTAAAAGAAAAAAAATGTGTGTTTTTGATTTGGTCGTCACACCTAACTAATACATACGATTTGGTTGGTTCACTCAATTCAGTTTTTTTTTTTTTTTTTTAAATTGAGTCATACAAACACATATAGATGATACTATAACTTTGTATTTTATCATTCATATACTATTAAATAACAATAAATTTTTTCATATTTAGACAATAACTTTTCAATTAATATATAAAAGTCATATTAGATAAAAGTGGAATAATAAATGTAAAATAATAGCATAAAATAATATTAAAAATATTAAAATGATAAAAAAAAGAGAGGATATAATAAGATTATTGAAGATGAAGAAAATAGGAGAGATTAGATAAGATGTGCAATAAAAAACAAAATTGAAAGAGAGGACGATATCATAAAAAAAAAGAATGTAAAAAAGAAATAATATAAGAGACTAAAGATTAGAGAAGAAAAGATATAAAGTGTCCGACAAGAAAGACGTTTTTCGTGGTGATCATGTCATGAGAGATTTGAGAAATTGAGACTGAAATTCTAAGTGTGAGGAAGATAAAATCATTGTATTCTTAAGGCTAAGACATAATATATTTAAGTTTTAGTTGAATGCGAGTTAAGTGAAATGTGGGTTGTAACACATATGAAGCAAATACGATTTTTTGTGATTTTCAATTTTTTTTTAGTTCAGTTTGCGGTCGCTATTATTCTGACTTGGTTTTGAATACATTAGTGTAATAGATACTACTTCAATTAAGTCTAACTCATTCATACTCGCTTGTAAGATAAGATGTGTTTTTATATAAATTTTTTATAGACTTTATCTTTAACTAACTTAAAATTTAAGTTTTTTCTAATATACTTCGCATTTAACACTATTGAATTTTGTACGTGAATATAAACGTAAATGATCCAATACCAATGCTCTAGAAAAAGAAGGAAAAAAGAAAAGCAGAATAAATGCTTAACGTTTAGTTAGGTGAGGTAAGGTGGTAACGTAATATTGAATAATTGAAGTTTGGGATTGAGTTGGTATGGTCCCCAAGAACAGGTAGATCTGCAAATTAAACACTTCACTTTCAAGAGATTGGGCAAGCAAGACATATACATGTATTAAAAGCCTGATTTTCTGAAACATGGGGAATGATGCATTCATGCACAAACAGTGAAAATTAACTTCTATTTTGACATTTAAGGCCTCATGTACCAACACTTCAGACCACCACCTGCTTCTGTCCACACTCCTAATCTTTTGATTCTTTTTTTTTCTTTCTCTAGGGTAAAAAATATCTTCTTATTTTTTTATTTTTTATTTTTTATTTTTTAATTTTTTTTTTTACTTTTTGTACTATACATTTACAATTATAGTACACATTATAATGACTTGTTGGTTTCTATTTTTTATTTTATGAGTTGGAATCAAATTGGTACCAAGTTTCTACAACACTCACACATACGGATCAACATTGTGCATCAGTGGTATATTTGAGACACTCATCTATGATTATATAACTATTAATTTTTTAAAAATGAAATGATATTAAACTTAAAATTGTATTTATAATATATATAAAAAAACAATTTTATAAAGTATCCCTCTCATAAAACATGTCATAAGAGTTTTTAATAAAATAATAAAATAGGTTAAATGTAATTATAGTCAATGGAAAAGATTAATACAATTAAAAGTTAATAAAGAATGTATATTAGTAAAAGTATAATAATAAATATTATATTGATGTTGTAAAGAGATAATTATTTAAAAAAATATAAGTGAAATTTTTTATAAATTAATTAATTAATTAAATTGAGTAAAAAATAATAATTTATGGTGAATATATTGAATGTAATTTAACATTAAAATTAATTTACCTTTGAGTTTCATTTGCATTTAAATTTAAATTTGCATTTGAATTTGAATTTCTATTTAATTTAATATGCATTTGAGTTTGGATTTTCATAAAATCCAAAGTTAGTTGGAGTTTGTATCATTTGAATTTTTGCATTTTGAGATTAAAAGTTAGTTACAACTCTCTTTCAACAATGTTCATTCTTCTTCTTCATTCTTGTGCGTTGTTAATAGATGTTCATTGTTGAACTCCAACACTTGGTATCCAGAACTCCGGTTCGATTCACAAGGAAACACGAGTGTAATGAGGTGTTGATTGATTTCGTTCTTGAAATTCGCGTTGAATTGAAGTTCGAAATCGAGGAGAATCAGAGATCTTAATTCTCATGGTTTGGGAAACACGAGTGTTGGTGAGAACTGAGTGATTTGCAAAAGAATAAAGATGAGCGCCGAAAACAATAGTTTGAACACAAAAATTCCAGTATTCGACGGAAAGAACTATAATTGGTGGTCGATTCAGATGCACGTGTTATTTGGAGCTCATGATGTTCTTGATCTCGTCAATGACGGTTGCACACCGGTTGCAGAAATGCAACAGAAATGCAAAGAATTGCGCAACGTGAAACAAGGATAAAAGATCAAAAGGCATTATTCTATATCCATCAGTGTGTGAATACAAATATGTTTGATACAATTGTTAATTCGATTACGGCGAAAGCAGCATTGGCTACACTAGTACGATGTTATGGTGGTGATACATTAGTGAAAAAGCTCAAGCTTCAGTCCCTACGTAAGCAATATGAGAATCTCAACATGAAGAACAATGACAAGGTACCTGATTACATCTTCAGAGTGATTGTGGTCACTAATGAGATGAAGTATTGTGGAGAAACGCTCTTTGAACAAATAATCATTGAAAGATACTGAGATCACTTACTTCTCAGTTTGATTACATAGTTGTAGTCATATAACACTATAAAGATACCAACACCATGAGAATTAAAAAGCTTTAAAGTAGTATAAAGACACAAAAGTTGTTTCTAACTGAAAGAAACTTTGAACAAGAGTTAGAACAAGCTATGAAAGACCAGACTCTGAAAGCTTCTTCTGGAAAAAATAACCAGAAGTAGGCATCGCAAGAAAACCCAGACCCGTCCGGACCCGCCCTGGAATTAACGGGAGAAATCCGGTTTAACTGGATGCGGGTGCAGTTAAAAATCCGATTTTCTATTACAAGTGCGGGGACGGGGGAGGGGGATGCTACTACCCGCCCCGCACCCGGCCTCGCCCCCGCCCTCGTCTACTTTAATTTACTTTTATTCCTCATTTTAATTATTTTGTTATACATTTATTAGAGTTATTTTAATTTTTAGAAATAGTTTTACTAGAAAAACATGTTTATTAGTTATTTTACTATTTAGAAACATGTTTATTATTAAAATGATTAATTATTTAATTAAATTATTAATTTTTATTGTTATGAAAAAATATTTATTTAAAATAAAATAGTTTTGCGGGCGGAGACGGGTCTGGGTGGTAGTTTTTTTACCTCCGACTGGGTGCGGGTGCGGGGCTGCTTAAACCCGCCCCGACCCGCCCCGTTGCCATGCCTAACCAGAAGCAAGCATGACTAAAGAACATGAAGAAGTATGATGGTGGTTTTTAGAAGTCAGAGCTCTCCAATTCCGATAAGAAACATCAGAATGTTCACAAGGGAAATAAGAAGTTTGACAAAAGAAAGGTTAAGTGCTACTGTTCTAAAATGTTTGGCCATTTTGCTGTTGATTACTGCTCAAACAAGGTTAACAAGGGTGAAGAAGCCAACATAGCAAGAGCAGATTCTGACGATGAATCTGTGCTATTGTTGGCATTTGAAAATATAGATGGATCAATGGTAGACTAATGGTATATGGACAATAACTGCTCAAATAACCTAACTAGAAACAAACAATGACTTGCTGATTTTGACTCTGGTAAGAGGACCAAGATCAGATGTACTGATGATGAGTATCTGAATGCTAAAGGAATGGGAAACATCATAGTTAAGTTGAACAATGACAAAACTGTACTGATCAAGGATGTATGTTATGCTTCTGGCATGAATAACAATCTGATGAGTGTAAGCCAGTTGATTAAATAAGGAGTTTTAGTTGCCATGAAGGACAATCTCTTGAAGTTGCATGATTGTAATCAAAATTTGATTATGCAGTATGAATTGGGAAGAAACTGAATAGTCAAGGTGAATGTTGCAACATAGACACTCAATACCTTAGTGAAAGAAGTTCTAAAGGGAAAAATGAGTCGTGACACAAGTGATTGGGGGCATCTGAACTACATAAGCTTAGGGCATCTGAGTTCAAAGAATCTGGTACATGGAATTCCTAAGATTGTGACACCAGAGAAATCATGTGATATTGAGAGGCAAGCAACCAAGATTTCCTATCTTATAAGAAATGCCTCCAAGAGCAACTCATGCTTTGGGTGTGGTGTGTAACACCCCGTTTTATTTAATATTATATTAATATTTTCGAGTTACCGTTTGACGTTTATTTTGCGACGAGAATATTTATACTAACTGATATATCTGTTAATATATTTGGCGACGTATTATTCAGACCGGTAATTATTTTATTCGGTCCGATAATTATTTTGAGGGACCGGTAATTATTTTATTCGGTCCGGTATTTGTTTTGAGGGACCGGTAATTATTTTATTCGGTCCGGTATTTGTTTTGAGGGACCGGTAATTATTTTATTCGGTCCGGTATTTGCTTTGAGGGACCGGTAATTATTTTATTCGGTCCGGTATTTGTTTTGAGGGACCGGTAATTATTTTATTCGGTCCGGTATTTGTTTTGAGGGACCGGTAATTATTTTATTCGGTCCGGTATTTGTTTTGAGAGACCGGTAATTATTTTGTTCGGTCCGGTTTTCATTCCGTTCGGTTCGGTAAAATATTATTCGGACTGATACTTAATTATTTGGAGTTATTTTAATTATTTAGGTTAATAATATTATTTAGTGTTATGAGTAGTATATTTTAAGAGGGGCTAATTGGTAATTTGAATTATGTCTTGCTACTAATCAAAACCAAATACACCTTGTTTTATGTCATAACTCACAAAACACACTTAGAGGCATTAGAGAGAGCTAGAGGGTCTTGGAGAAGAGAAGAAGAACAAGAACACAAAGCTTGGGTTTTGGGTTGGTTGAATCATCAAGAATCATTCCAAGTATATAAGGTAAGGGGTTTGATTTTCCAATGCCTATAGTTAGAGTTTGATTTGGTATATTTTGATTTGGGATAAAATTGATTTTTAGGGTTTATGAGTTGTGTTGAGTGATTTTGATAGAGGTTAGAAGAATTGATTTAGGTGTTATTGTTGTTGTTGGATTGTTATTGAATTAATTAAGAATAATTAAATTAGAAAAGAAAAACTAATTATATTAATGTTATAAAAAAAAAAAAAAAAAAGTTATGCAGGAAAACTTATGCAGAAACTCTGTTTCTGCTAAAGTTCTATTTATATTATTATATATATTAAATAATTATATTAATTAAATACAAATATGAAATAAGTTAGCCAATTTAATTTGGAACCCGATTATGTTCTGATTTCTCGATTTCGGTAATTTCGGCGACGGAGCTAGTTACTCCGAATTGGACGAAAATTGACGTGCTAGCTAACTTTGACGTGTAGAACGTCGTGGTGAGGTTAGTTTTTAGAGATTACGAGTTTTTAACGGAGTGACCCAAAATAGGCCAATTTACGGTTAATTCTAAACGGGTTGCATTTTAGTCGGTTTAAGTCGCGTATGGACAATCCGATTGCGACGTTGATAATTATGATTGATGCCGATTATTATGAATGACTTTTGCGACGATTATTGATGTTTGATTATTTTTCCATGTTTGGAATGAAGTGAATTATTTGATAATGATGTGGTGTGATTAAACATGATGTTTGCGACGGTTTATTTATAATGAATACTTGATGATATGCGATGCGATGATATGTTTATCTTGATGTGGATAAGTATGGCGACGTGGGCTTTATGCCAATCTTGATGCGTGATGATGATGTTTTTGTTGTGTCGTGTTTGTGATGTCGTGTTGTCAAGTCACATACATTGCATTGGCGACGAGGGCTTTTATGCCAAGCGACGAGGGCTTTTATGCCAAAGCGACGATGGGCTTTATGCCAAATGTCCCTAATTATGGACAAAGCGACGGGTACCACATGCATAACATAGTCGTGTCTCATGGAGTCGGTTATGTTTATTTTGAGTCTTTTGGCATTGAGTTTTATTTGATGACTTATGATGAATTGTGATGTTGTAGGATACTTTATTTTGTGATCATTTTTATGTTAAACATAAAGTGATTATGATTTGATACATTCACGAGGATTATGCGACGAATATAACATGGCGGTAAAGCGACGATATGAATTTATGACGATGGAGTTTATATCTTGTTTTGATATGATTATGGCGAGTATGTGACGAAATTAAAGTGTTGATTCTATACACTAAATGATGATTTAAAGTGTGTGAGATTTGGATATGTGTTAATATATTCTTATTAATCCTATATCATTTATGATTCCAAACTATTCATATATTTCATCATGCCTTTAATTATATGTTTTGGAGTATCTCACCCTTTACTTGTTTCGCCGTTGCCTTTATATTGGTAACGTGCAGGTGATCCGCGAGGATGATGTGGATTAGCTCGAGTCTCTTTTTTTTGAGTCGCTCTGCTCTGATAGTAGTAACACTCGGGATTTGGGCGACGTTATTATTTTGGATATGATAGTTTATGTATACTATTTTATGACTTTATGAATTTATGTATTGATGATAACTTGTTGATGCGTATATTTTGTGAATACTCATATGGTTATATGATGTTAATGATATGAATCGGTATATCCGACTTTTGATTTTTGTGTTGTGCATTATATTGCAAAGTGATGAAAATGAATATGTGATACCTCAATTTATGTTTGGATGAAATTTTGAAACTCTGATTTTATTATTTATTACGAGGGGTTGAATTGGGGTGTTACATTAGTGGTATCAGAGCAGGTCGGTCTGTCCGACCAAGTTGTTGAGTCTTTAGTTGTTTAACAATCAAGTATTGTTATTTGTTGATTCTAATCCTTGTTTATGTGGTGAGCAGAAGTGTGATGGCCGGGAGAAATGCTGGAAGAAACGATGAGGCACTTGCTGCAGCTATGCATGCAATGGCTCAGGCGTACCAGAATCCGCCAAACGCTGACGAGAACATAGGGTCTCGTAGTTTGGCAACCTTTCAGAGGGAGAACCCTCCTACTTTTGAAGGAAAGTATGATCCCGAAGGAGCACTGGCGTGGCTGAAAGAGATAGAGAGGATATTCAGGGTGATGGATTGTACCCTTGCTCAGAAAATCCGTTATGGTACACATAAGTTGACATTGGAAGCTGACGACTGGTGGGTCGAGACCCGTCAGAGGCTAGAGCTTGCTGGAGAAGAGATCTCGTGGGAGGTATTCCGAAGGGAATTCTTAAGAAAGTATTACCCGGAGGATGTAAGAGGAAAAAAGGAGATTGAATTCCTTGAGCTAAAGCAAGGAAACATGTCGATCACTGACTATGCAGCGAAGTTCACCAAGCTGGCTAAGTTCTATCCGCATTATGATGGACCCAATGCTGAGTTCTCTAAATGCATTAAGTTTGAAAATGGCTTACGTCCTGAGATTAAGAAAGCAGTGGGTTATCAAAAGATTCGCGTCTTTGCGGATTTGATTGATAGTTGCAGGATCTTTGAAGAGGATAGTAATGCCCATTATAAGATCATGTCTGAAAAGAGAAACAAAGGTCAACAAAATCGTGGGAAGCCGTATGATGCCCCGGTTGGAAAAGGGAAGCAAAAAGTAGTCCAAGGGCGAAGGACTAGTGGGGGAGATGCCCCTGCTGGTATTGTTTGTTACAAATGTGGGAAGGCAGGACATAAAAGTAATGTTTGTAGAAGTGATGCCAGGGTTAAGGAGAATGAAGTGAGATGTTTCCGATGTGGAGAAGTGGGGCATATAACCCGTGATTGCAAGCATAAGGATGTGGTTTGTTTTAATTGCGGTGAGGGGGGTCACATTAGTTCTCAATGTAAGAAGCCTAAGAGGACTCATGATTCGGGAAAAGTGTTTGCTTTGTCGGGAGCTCCGAAGGCAAACGAGGATGGACTTGTTCGAGGTACTAGTTTCATTAATAGCATTCCTCTTATTACTATTATTGATACTGGTGCTACTCATAGTTTTATTGCTGCTGATTGTGTTAAGAGATTGGGTCTTACTTTATCCTCCTTGAATAGAGATATGATTGTAGAGGTTCCAGCTAAGGGAACGGTTACTACCTCCTTTGTGTGTTCAGATTGTCCTTTATCAATCTTTGATCGAGATTTCCTTGTGAACCTTATTTGGTTGCCGCTTGTCGGAATGGATGTGGTCTTAGGTATGGACTGGTTAAAATCTAATTATGTTCATATCAATTGCTATAACAACTCGGTGATGTTTTCTTCCTTAGAAGAAGAAGAACGAGCCACTTTGGTAACAACGAAGCAGTTGAACGCGTTTATGAAGGAAGAGGCGTTAATGTTTTTGTTGATGGAGACTCTGTCTGTTGAGAGTCAGGCTGTGATTGCAAACTTTCCGGTGGTATGCGACTTTCCCGAAGTATTCCCTGATGAGATTCCTAGTGCACCGCCAAGAAGAGAAGTTGAATTTTCTGTGGACCTTGTCCCTGGTACCAGACCTATCTCTATGGCACCATACAGGATGTCCGCATCCGAGTTATCAGAATTGAAGAGCCAATTAGAATATTTGCTCGAGAAGAAGTTTGTTAGGCCAAGTGTGTCACCGTGGGGAGCTCCTGTGTTATTGGTGAAGAAGAAGGATGGTAGCATGAGACTTTGCATCGACTACCGTCAGTTGAACAAAGTAACGATCAAGAATAGATATCCGCTTCCAAGAATTGATGATTTGATGGACCGATTGGTTGGCGCTCGCATGTTTAGTAAGATTGATTTGAGATCGGGTTACCATCAAATAAGGGTGAAAGAAGAAGATGTTCAGAAAACTGCTTTCAGGACGAGGTATGGACATTACGAGTATTTGGTGATGCCTTTCGGTGTCACTAACGCACCGGGAGTATTCATGGAATACATGAATCGTATTTTCCATCCTTACTTGGATCGTTTTGTGGTGGTTTTTATTGATGACATTCTGATTTTTTCTAAATCGGAAGAAGAACATGCAGAGCATTTGCGCATTGTGTTAGAAGTTCTGAAAGAGAAGAAGCTTTATGCTAAGTTGTCAAAGTGCGAGTTCTGGTTAAGTGAAGTTAGCTTTTTGGGCCATGTCATTTCTGGTAATGGCATTGCGGTGGATCCTTCAAAAGTTGATGCGGTGTTGAGATGGGAAACTCCTAAGTCGGTTACCGAGATTAGAAGTTTCTTAGGCTTGGCTGGCTATTATAGAAGATTCATTGAAGGATTTTCAAAGTTGGCACTTCCTTTGACAAAGTTGACTTGCAAAGGAGCTGCATTTGTGTGGGATGTCAAGTGTGAAGAAAGTTTCATGGAATTGAAGAAAAGGTTGACGACGGCTCCGATCTTGATTTTGCCTAATCCGGAGAAACCGTTTGTTGTTTATTGTGATGCTTCTAAGATGGGTTTAGGTGGTGTGCTCATGCAGAATGGAAAGGTGGTTGCTTATGCTTCTAGGCAATTGAAGGTTCATGAGAAGAATTATCCTACTCACGATTTGGAACTTGCGGCAGTTGTTTTTGTGCTTAAGATTTGGAGGCATTATCTTTATGGTTCTAGATTTGAAGTATTTAGTGACCATAAAAGTTTGAAGTACTTGTTCGAGCAGAAAGAGCTTAATATGAGACAAAGGCGGTGGCTTGAATTGTTGAAAGATTATGACTTTGGATTGAATTACCATCCTGGTAAAGCGAATGTGGTGGCCGATGCCTTAAGTCGCAAGACTTTGCATATGTCACTTTTGATGGTGAAAGAGTTGGAAATGATTGAGCAATTTAGAGATATGAGTCTTGTGATCGAGGTGACGCCGAAGAGTGTTATTCTGGGGATGTTAAAGATCAATAATGATTTCCTTGATAATATTAGAGAAGCTCAGAAGTTAGATGCAAAGTTTGTTGACTTGATGGTTAGTATTGGACAAACTGAGAATGATGATTTCAAGTTGGATGCGAATGGTGTGTTGAGATTCTGTGACAGGATTTGTATTCCTGATGATGTGGATTTGAAGAGAATGATTTTAGAAGAATGTCACCGAAGTAACTTGAGTATTCATCCCGGAGCGACCAAAATGTACCAAGATTTGAAGAAGTTATTTTGGTGGTCTGGTATGAAAAGAGAAGTAGCTCAGTTTGTTTATGCTTGTTTGACTTGTCAGAAGTCGAAGGTGGAGCATCAGAAACCTGCTGGGCTGATGCAACCGTTAGAGATTCCGGAATGGAAATGGGATAGCATTTCTATGGATTTCGTGACGGGGTTACCGAATACACCAAGAGGACATGATGCGATATGGGTTATCGTTGATAGGCTCACAAAGTCGACTCACTTTATTCCTATTAACATCACTTATCCCGTATCAAAGTTGGCGAAAATTTATACGCATGTGATAGTGAGATTACATGGTATTCCTCTTTGTATCGTTTCGGATAGAGATCCGAGGTTCACTTCAGATTTTTGGAAAAGCTTGCAAGAAACTTTGGGTTCTAAGTTGAGGTTAAGTTCAACTTATCATCCTCAAACCGATGGTCAGACGGAGAGAACAATTCAATCTTTAGAAGATTTGTTGCGGGCTTGTATTCTTGAACACGGTGGTTCATGGGATACTTATATTCCTTTGATTGAGTTCACTTATAACAACAGTTTTCACTCGAGTATTGGAATGGCACCTTTCGAGGCTTTGTATGGTCGGAGGTGTAGAACTCCTTTGTGTTGGCATGAGTCGGGTGAAAGTGTGGTGCTTGGACCGGAGTTGGTTAGAGAGACAACCGAGGCGGTTAAGATGATTAGAGAAAAGATGAGAATTTCGCAAAGTAGGCAAAAGAGTTACCATGATAAAAGAAGGAAAGATTTGGAATTTCAATCGGGTGATCATGTGTTTCTACGAGTTACTCCTACAACCGGTGTTGGAAGAGCTTTGAAATCGAAGAAGTTAACTCCTCGCTTTATTGGACCTTACCAAATCACTAGTAAAGTGGGAAAAGTGGCTTATCGAGTGGCGTTACCGCCGAATCTTTCGAACTTGCACGACGTATTTCATGTGTCGCAACTTCGGAAGTATGTTCCGGATCCTTCACATGTAATTGAGATGGATGATATTCAAGTTCGAGACAATCTTACGGTGGAGACGATGCCGTTGAGGATTGAAGATCGAGAGATAAAGACCCTTCGTGGTAAGGAGATCTCTTTGGTCAAAGTTGTGTGGATAGGAGCAGCTGGTGAAAGCGCAACGTGGGAGTTGGAAAGCAAGATGCAGGATTCATATCCCGAGCTTTTCGAGTCAGGTAAATTTTCGAGGACGAAATTCTTTTAAGTGGGGGAGAGTTGTAACACCCCGTTTTATTTAATATTATATTAATATTTTCGAGTTACCGTTTGACGTTTATTTTGCGACGAGAATATTTATACTAACTGATATATCTGTTAATATATTTGGCGACGTATTATTCAGACCGGTAATTATTTTATTCGGTCCGATAATTATTTTGAGGGACCGGTAATTATTTTATTCGGTCCGGTATTTGTTTTGAGGGACCGGTAATTATTTTATTCGGTCCGGTATTTGCTTTGAGGGACCGGTAATTATTTTATTCGGTCCGGTATTTGTTTTGAGGGACCGGTAATTATTTTATTCGGTCCGGTATTTGTTTTGAGGGACCGGTAATTATTTTATTCGGTCCGGTATTTGTTTTGAGAGACCGGTAATTATTTTGTTCGGTCCGGTTTTCATTCCGTTCGGTTCGGTAAAATATTATTCGGACTGATACTTAATTATTTGGAGTTATTTTAATTATTTAGGTTAATAATATTATTTAGTGTTATGAGTAGTATATTTTAAGAGGGGCTAATTGGTAATTTGAATTATGTCTTGCTACTAATCAAAACCAAATACATCTTGTTTTATGTCATAACTCACAAAACACACTTAGAGGCATTAGAGAGAGCTAGAGGGTCTTGGAGAAGAGAAGAAGAACAAGAACACAAAGCTTGGGTTTTGGGTTGGTTGAATCATCAAGAATCATTCCAAGTATATAAGGTAAGGGGTTTGATTTTCCAATGCCTATAGTTAGAGTTTGATTTGGTATATTTTGATTTGGGATAAAATTGATTTTTAGGGTTTATGAGTTGTGTTGAGTGATTTTGATAGAGGTTAGAAGAATTGATTTAGGTGTTATTGTTGTTGTTGGATTGTTATTGAATTAATTAAGAATAATTAAATTAGAAAAGAAAAACTAATTATATTAATGTTATAAAAAAAAAAAAAAAAAGTTATGCAGGAAAACTTATGCAGAAACTCTGTTTCTGCTAAAGTTCTATTTATATTATTATATATATTAAATAATTATATTAATTAAATACAAATATGAAATAAGTTAGCCAATTTAATTTGGAACCCGATTATGTTCTGATTTCTCGATTTCGGTAATTTCGGCGACGGAGCTAGTTACTCCGAATTGGACGAAAATTGACGTGCTAGCTAACTTTGACGTGTAGAACGTCGTGGTGAGGTTAGTTTTTAGAGATTACGAGTTTTTAACGGAGTGACCCAAAATAGGCCAATTTACGGTTAATTCTAAACGGGTTGCATTTTAGTCGGTTTAAGTCGCGTATGGACAATCCGATTGCGACGTTGATAATTATGATTGATGCCGATTATTATGAATGACTTTTGCGACGATTATTGATGTTTGATTATTTTTCCATGTTTGGAATGAAGTGAATTATTTGATAATGATGTGGTGTGATTAAACATGATGTTTGCGACGGTTTATTTATAATGAATACTTGATGATATGCGATGCGATGATATGTTTATCTTGATGTGGATAAGTATGGCGACGTGGGCTTTATGCCAATCTTGATGCGTGATGATGATGTTTTTGTTGTGTCGTGTTTGTGATGTCGTGTTGTCAAGTCACATACATTGCATTGGCGACGAGGGCTTTTATGCCAAGCGACGAGGGCTTTTATGCCAAAGCGACGATGGGCTTTATGCCAAATGTCCCTAATTATGGACAAAGCGACGGGTACCACATGCATAACATAGTCGTGTCTCATGGAGTCGGTTATGTTTATTTTGAGTCTTTTGGCATTGAGTTTTATTTGATGACTTATGATGAATTGTGATGTTGTAGGATACTTTATTTTGTGATCATTTTTATGTTAAACATAAAGTGATTATGATTTGATACATTCACGAGGATTATGCGACGAATATAACATGGCGGTAAAGCGACGATATGAATTTATGACGATGGAGTTTATATCTTGTTTTGATATGATTATGGCGAGTATGTGACGAAATTAAAGTGTTGATTCTATACACTAAATGATGATTTAAAGTGTGTGAGATTTGGATATGTGTTAATATATTCTTATTAATCCTATATCATTTATGATTCCAAACTATTCATATATTTCATCATGCCTTTAATTATATGTTTTGGAGTATCTCACCCTTTACTTGTTTCGCCGTTGCCTTTATATTGGTAACGTGCAGGTGATCCGCGAGGATGATGTGGATTAGCTCGAGTCTCTTTTTTTTGAGTCGCTCTGCTCTGATAGTAGTAACACTCGGGATTTGGGCGACGTTATTATTTTGGATATGATAGTTTATGTATACTATTTTATGACTTTATGAATTTATGTATTGATGATAACTTGTTGATGCGTATATTTTGTGAATACTCATATGGTTATATGATGTTAATGATATGAATCGGTATATCCGACTTTTGATTTTTGTGTTGTGCATTATATTGCAAAGTGATGAAAATGAATATGTGATACCTCAATTTATGTTTGGATGAAATTTTGAAACTCTGATTTTATTATTTATTACGAGGGGTTGAATTGGGGTGTTACATGGTGCATTCTGATGTATGTGATCCATTTGAGGTACCTTCACTTGGACAGAACAAGTATTTTGTGTCATTTTTGGATGAGTTCATAAGAATGACACGGGTAACACTCATTAAGTTCTAACATGAGGTGTTTCTTGAGTTCCAGAGGTTCAAAGTGAAGGCTGAAAATCAAAGTGGACAAAGGTTGAAGATCCTCAGAATTGATGGTGGTGGTGAGTTTAACTCAACAGAGTTCAAGAAGTTCTATGAGGAACAAGCTATTGAGCATGGGGTAACTGATCCATACACTCCACAAAATAATGATCTTGTTGAAAGGAGAAATAGAACTCTGTTTGACATGACAAAGAGCATGCTGAAGGAGAAGAATCTACCTAAGTAGTTGCGGGGTGAAGCAGTTGCGGGGTGAAGCAGTTGCTACTTTAGTATATGTGCTCAATAAATATCCAACAAAGAAGTTAAAGGAAGTAGTTCCTATCGAGAAGTCGACTAGAAGAAAGAAAATTGTCAGCCATTTCAAGGTGTTTGGTTCAATATGTTAAAAACATATACCAGATGCTACTAGAAAGAATTTGGATGACAGAAGCAAGGTCATGTTGCTTATAAGTTACCACATTACAAGTGCTTATAAGCTCTATTTCCCAGTCACCAACAAAGTTGAAGTTGTCATACCCCAAATTCTGACCCTAGATTCCATTATCATTCTAGGTGCATCAAGCATGTGTTATCTAACCCTAACCTTTTTCAAGGTAGTCTTTGTCAAGATGCAGATGAATTAGGGTCTCACACTGTCAAAATCAAGAATCCTATGGACTGATCAGTTAAAGCTTAAGATTGATCTTCTATAAATCAAGTCTTCATATCATCAAGAGTCTCATATCTTGCCAAGAACAAGTGCTATTTGAAGTTGTTACCAAAAGAATAGGAGCACTGTAGTGGAAAACTCTAATTAGGGTTTTTAGTGGAAAAAGTCAACTGAAGTTTAACTTTTGGTCTAAATAGGTTTCCAAAGCTTGAACCATGGTTCATGGTACTCCTATGACTTATTGAAGTCTCCTCAAGAAGTTTGAAAGGCTCAAAGAACCCAGAATATTGAGGATCGATCCTGAAGATTTCAACGGTTCAGTTCGTTTGTCTGGAAAGTCAACTCTTTGACTTTTAGGGTTTTGACCCCAAAATGAAGCAAAAAAGTTTTCCAACATCATTTTATGCCTAAATAGTGAGTTTGGTGGAGATTTAATCAAATATTGATGGATAACTTGCAAATCAAGAAACTAGGGTTCATGAAAAACTCTAATTTTAAGCCAACTTGAAATGATCATAACTTCCTAACCACACATCCAATTGGAGTGGTTCAAAGCTTGGTTGAAAGCTCTTAAGGAGTCCTAGAAAAATGTCCTATGGGGCTGAGGTCTAAAAATGCATAGATTTGGAGTTATAAGCTTATCAATTTGTGAAGGATTTCCACACTTGGAAATTTTTTCATGTTTCTTGACTTGTAAGACAAATTTGCAGCCAACTTCAAGAGGATTTTTTACATAGTTTCTTTTGGATTTTTGACATAGTTCCTTTTGGATTTATCAGTTTTTTGTGCTATCGAAATCATTACCACACTTATGTAACACCAATTCAGAGATTTTCCTTTGGAAGTTCTTGGCCATTCTTGCAAAAGGAGGTAATTCTGCCAAAGCAACCACTTGGAGGAAGTTTGGACCAGTTGAATAGCTTATTTTGAATCATCTCTCAACTGGATTTCTTGCTTTGTGCATTTGCTTAAGGAGGCTACAAGAGGTAAGTGCTCATGACTAGCTACTTTTAGAATCATGCAAGCTTTTGTTGTGTATTGAGTATAGACATGTTTAATATCTGTTATAGGTCATGTTTGAACCTTGGTTTGCTCTTAAACTTGTATGGTTGTGATTGTCTCATTGTTTTTGCTTGCTATCTTATTTAAGGTTTCATTTCCATATGCAACATTGTGTTTTTGTTTAAGCATAGGTGCTAGATGTTTGTAAACATCATTTACATGTTATATGTGTTGTGTTGAATCACTTATTGGTTATTGAAATGTTGCATTTCTGTCTGTCACCATGTTCTTGCTCAAACTTGGCATTTTGCCCACTTCATGTACTATCTGTGGTTTGAACTCCTGTCTTGATGTGTGATGCTTGTAAACATCATTTATATGTTCTATATGGTATGTTTGATCACTTGTTTGCTGCTGAAACCATGTACATTTGACTGTCAACTTATTCTTGCACATAACATCTCATTTTTGGTGATGTCTTCGAGTTTTTCACATAGTGCATGATCTGACTAAACCACCACCATCATTGGATTTGTTGTGAAAAAAATACACAATTTAATTTTTTGTTTCACTCAATTTCATTAAGTTTTGAGCAAGTTATGATTGCTTTTGCAAATCTGTCTACAATAGGTTCAAGTTGCCCAAGTTTTTGCCTTGCCTTGCCTATTTTGACACCCAATTTTTCAAAGTGCATAACTTCTTTGATTTTTATCATTTTGATGCCATTCTTTTTGTAAAATTCTCCTTGATATGTCTAGTTCCAATGCATGAAGAAAACAATTCAAGAATTATCATTTTTGAAACACTTTGTTCCACTTGAAAGACATGACCTTTTTAAGGTTTTTACTTGTTTTCATGACTTTCTTTGACTTAGTACTTTATTTTCTTGCATGATTGATCTTGTATGAATCACTTTTGAATGTTTAACATGTTTATGTGTTTGAAAACATTTGGTTCTTTGCTTTACCATGCATATTCTTGCCTTTGTAAATGTATGAATATGAAAACCATGTCGTAATTTTTTTTGATTTTTACATGCTTCTTGATGTTGTAACCTCTTGAACATGATCCCTTAACCCCATATTATTTTTTTATGTGTCTATTTAGAACCATAACATGTTTATGGTTTGATTCTTGCCTTTGCAAATGCATGAATGTGAATTTATGACTTGGAACTTCTCTGTGAATCCTTGTGTGTTTTTTGATGTTGTAACTTCATGAACATGATCCTCAACCCCATACCTTATCTTAATTGTTTTTGAAAGATACTATGAATCTTGTTTATCTTTCCTTATGTGAAGTTTGAACCCATGCTTGAACTGTTGTCACTCTTCTTGCTTATCCATGATTGATTGTCATCAACATGCTTTAAAAATGATTGAATGTTGTTAAATTTATCTTTGTTTGATTCATATACCATGTCTAACTAAAGTTGTAACTTGTATGAATTAGTTTTGTTTGCTTATCATTAATGAACTTGTTGTTGTTATACATGTTTCATGCTTGCTATTGTTGGTTTTTTATCTTCATAATCTTTGAACATTGTTATGTTAAATGCAAAACTTTGGTTATTACCATGCTTGTTGTATTTCAAGTTGATCATATCTATTACTATTTATCTTTGTCAAGATTGATTCATAAGGGATGGAACTTGTTAGTTCCCATCAAGTTGTTGTTATAAGTTTTTTCATGTTGTTACATGATTGCCCTAACCTTTCTTGGTTGTTACCATGACTTTTATACCTTCGTCATGTTTGAATGAATGCTTATGTGTGCTTTAACTTTTTTAAGTTCTCCCCAAGGGATGGAACTTGTTAGTTCTCATCCAGTTGCCTTATTTTTCCCTTACTCCAAAGGAAAGTCTCTCTATTGACTTCACAGTCATTAGATAGCTCATTACCCCTCCCCTTGACTTGGTTAAGTCATTAGGTCCTTTAACTTAGTTAAGTTAGAACCTATATCCATTAGAATTTTCTTTAATTCTAAAAGACCTACCCCTTGTTAGGAGTATCCTTCAACTAGAACTTTAAGATAGAGTTTGTTAACTCTATGGAAGGATCATTGTCATGGTTACTTACTCCCCTCTTGGCTTTTGTCAAAGTAAATCCTCTTGAGTGTTAAACTTAGACCTAGAGAGTTTTGTCAAACTTTATACAAACATTTTTATGTTTGTTCCCCCTTGGAGTTTTGACCATAATCAAGTATTCCTCAAAATTAGTGAGGAGAACTACGGTTGCTCTGATTCCATCCTAGTAAGGATAAGTAGGCATAAGATGTGATATCTTTGCGAGAAAACTTAGAACTATCCTTAGGTCTTTACCTTAGAACTTTATCCTAACCATGATCCCAATGACCCTAGCAAACAATCACTGAGATAACTTAGCATACATATAGAAAAAAGGTTCATGTAGAGTACTACAGATGTCTAGGATGTGAAATACCTACCCTAGTCATAACCAACCCCCGATCCCCGAATCTTTAATATTGTTGTCACATCTCGCAAAAGGTTTTTCTTTCTTTAACCTTTCCTTTGGATAAATCAAAGCTCGGTGGTGAATTTCAATGAATTAAGGTTCAAGTTAATCAATAGCATCTATCTTGGATGTTTCAAATTTTCTCTAAGAGGTAAGTTTCCTCAAACTTGGAACTTTGCAAACCATGCTTTCCTTTGATGTGCATTGACTATAGTCATGTTTGATATGTCATATGTGATGATTTTGAACTATTTTTAGTTATTATTCTTGACTGCGTATGACTGTGACATAGAAAATACAAGAATGTGACTTTTTTGATTATGCTATCGTGTTTTAAAATAGAGACATTGTTATCCAAAACCAATGGTACCATTGTGATCCTTGTGAAAATTTGAGAAAATTTGATCTTTGAATCATCCATTTTCACAGAGTATTGAGGAAGTTATCCTTTGTTTTGCAAAACTGATTTTTGAGGTCATGGCCATGGCGCCATAGGTCAGTCTTCAGAACACCTCTAGGCTCTTATTTTAACTGAGGGAGGTGATAAAATGGATGTATCACCAACCTAGTGGTTTACCATGCGCATTCAAGTACTCTCTTGCCTTTCTTGACCAGGGTTCGAGTTCCAACGACCACCCTTCTATTTTTTTTCACTCATAGAGCTTGTTTCACATATAATGTCATATTTCCATATGATTCATAACACGCGCGTTGGTTGGATGGTTAGAGTTTTGACTTGTGAGCAGTAGTGCGTGGGTTCAAACCCCATTGAATGCATTCCTTTTATTTTTAATGCCTTGTTTTCATGTTTTCTTTCACAAATTCATTTAATCATAACTCTCTTGATTTTTTTTATACCATTTTGACACCACTCTTCATGCTAAATTCTCATATGAATGTCTATTTTTTTTGTCTATGTTAAGAAAAATCCCAAAATAATTATTTATTTGGTACTTATTCTTGTTCAAAGTATTTGACTTTTTAGGGTTTCTTAGGTTTCCTTTAGATCTTTTTGATTGATTCCATTGATTCTCCTTGCTACTTTTGAACCCTATACTCCTTGTATGAACCTCACTTGATGTGTGAATTTGGATACCCTTGTGGTTACATGATGGTTATTGCTTTTTTCAATTTCATGTTCATATGTGAATGCATGATTGAATATCATAAAAACCTTGGTTATTACCTTGCCCTTAACATGCGATTCTCCTCCATGATCAAATGATTTGAATGTGTATGTGCTTCATGTCTCTCATACCTTGCCCTAAATGTTCCTAAATACTTGTTACATTGCTTTGAAAGTTGTTTAATATACATGTTTTTGTAAATCACCCTTGAGATATTTCTCACCTTATTCAAAAGCCATGATTGAACCCCCTTTACATGTCACACTATTGTTCAAATATGTTTGGTTGTTACCTCCACTTATCTTGACTTGTATACATGCCTTAAATATTGTTATGATTTATGCATGTTGGCCTTGAGTTTTGAACTTTACCATGATAAGTAATGTTTTAACTTATGCATGACTCGCTTGTACTTCAAATTATCATCTATGATGTTTGGTCTTGTAAGAACATTATTTCATAGACATTTAGATGTTGTAACATCTATATTTACCTTTGGTTGTAACCATTTGGTTTAATTCTAAACTTCTATGGATGAATACTTGGTTGTAACCTTGTTATTTGCTTTGCTTGATGTTGTCACATGCTTGTATTTACTTTCTTGGTTGTTACCATAATTTTATATCTTCATCATGTTTGAATGAATTTATATGTATACTTAAGCTTTTATAAATTTCCTCCAAGTGATGTATCTTGTTAGCTCATCCTAAAAAAGAGTTGCCTTGTGTTCCTAAGTCCAAAGGAAAGTCTCTCTATTAACTTAATGTCATAGATAGCTCATTATTCTCAAACCCCCCTTTGACCTTGTCATAGTCATTAGGACTTTCAACTTAGCCTTAAGTTAGAACCCACTACCTTTTGACTTTATCAAGTCAAGACGTTTAGCATACCTTGTTAGGAGTCCTGTAACTTAGAGCTTAGGTCTAGAGCTTGTTAACCCTATGTGTGTACCATTGTTGTGGAAACTCACTTTTCCCCTTTTGGCTTTTGTTAAAGTCAACCCCCAGTTAGTATTTCAACTTAGACTTAGAGAGTTTATTAACTTTATATAAGTATTATTGTTATGAATACTTATTCCCCTTGGAACCTTGACCACAATCAAGAGTTCTCTCCTTAGTTAGGAGAACTACGGTTGCTCTGATTCCAACCTTGTTAGGATACGTAGGCACGAGATGCGACGTCTTTGCGAGCATACTTAGTGTATATATCCATAAGTCTTTACCTTTAGCAATCCTTACCTTAGCATGATCCATTGATTCCTTTTTATCTTTTTGATTGATTCCATTTATCCTCCTTACTATTTTTGAACCCTATACACCTTGTATGAACCTCACTTGATGTGTGAATTTGGATACCCTTGTGGTTACATGATGGTTATTGCTTTTTTCAAGTTCATGTTCATATGTGAATGCATGATTGAATATCATAAAAACCTTGGTTGTTACCTTGCCCTTAACATGCGATTCTCTTCCATGATCAGATGATTTGAATGTGCATGTGCTTCATGTCTCTCATACCTTGCCCTAAATGTTCCTAAATACTTATTACATTGTTTTGAAAGTTGTTTAATATACATGTTTTTGTAAATCACCCTTGAGATATTTCTCACCTTATTCAAAAGCCATTATTGAACCCCCTTTACATGTCACACTATTGTTCAAAGATGTTTGGTTGTTACCTCCACTTGCCTATACTTGTATACATGTCTTAAATATTGTTATGATTTATGCATGTTGGCCTTGAGTTTTGAACTTTACCATGATAAGTAATGTTTTAACTTATGCATTACTCGCATGTACTTCAAATTATCATCTATGATATTTGGTCTTGTAAGAACATTATTTCATAGCCATTTAGATGTTGTAACATCTATATTTACCTTTGGTTGTAACCATTTGGTTTAATTCTAAACTTCTATGGATGAATACATGGTTGTAACCTTGTTATTTGCTTTGCTTGATGTTGTCACATGCTTGTATTTACTTTCTTGGTTGTTACCATGATTTTATATCTTCATCATGTTTGAATGAATGTATATGTATGCTTAAGCTTTGCTAAATTTCCTCCAAGTGATGTATCTTGTTAGCTCATCCTAAAAAAGAGTTGTCTTGTGTTCCTAAGTCCAAAGGAAAGTATCTCTATTGACTTAATGTCATAGATAGCTCATTATTCTCAAAACCCCCTTTGACCTTGTCATAGTCATTAGGACTTTCAACTTAGCCTTAAGTTAGAACCCACTACCTTTTGACTTTATCAAGTCAGGAGTCCTGTAACTTAGAGCTTAGGTCTAGAGCTTGTTAACTCTATGTGTGTACCATTGTTGTGGGTACTCACTTTTCCCCTTTTGACTTTTGTTAAAGTCAACACCCAGTTAGTCTTTCAACTTAGACTTAGAGAGTTTGTTAACTCTATATAAGTATTATTGTTATGAATACTTATTCCCCTTGAAACCTTGACCACAATCAAGAGTTCTCTCCTTAGTTAGGAGAACTACGGTTGCTCTGATTCCATCCTTGTTAGGATACATAGGCACAAGATGCGACGTCTTTGTGAGCATACTTAGTGTATATATCCATAGGTCTTTACCTTTAGCAATCCTTACCTTAGCATGATCCATTGATTCCTTTTGATATTTTTGATTGATTCCATATATTCTTCTTGCTATTTTTGAACCCTATACACCTTAATTGTATGAACCTCAATTGATGTGTGAATTTGGATACCCTTGTGGTTACATGATGGTTATTTCTTTTTTCAAGTTCATGTTCATATGTGAATGCATGATTGAATATCATAAAAACCTTGGTTGTTACCTTGTCTTTAACATGTGATTCTCTTCCATGATCAAATGATTTGAATGTGCATGTGCTTCATGTCTCTCATACCTTGCCCTAAATGTTCCTAAATACTTGTTACATTGCTTTGAAAGTTGTTTAATATACATGTTTTTATAAATCACCCTTGAGATATTTCTCAGCTTATTCAAAAGCCATGATTGAACCCCCTTTACATGTCACACTATTGTTCAAAGATGTTTGGTTGTTACCTCCACTTATCTTGACTTGTATACATGCCTTAAATATTGTTATGATTTATGCATGTTGGCCTTGAGTTTTGAACTTTACCATGATAAGTAATGTTTTAACTTATGCATGACTCACTTGTACTTCAAATTATCATCTATGATGTTTGGTCTTGTAAGAACATTATTTCATAGACATTTAGATGTTGTAACATCTATATTTACCTTTGGTTGTAACCATTTGGTTTAATTCTAAACTTCTATGGATGAATACTTGGTTGTAACCTTGTTATTTGCTTTGCTTGATGTTGTCACATGCTTGTATTTACTTTCTTGGTTGTTACCATGATTTTATATCTTCATCATGTTTGAATGAATGTATATGTATGCTTAAGCTTTTATAAATTTCCTCCAAGTGATGTATCTTGTTAGCTCATCCTAAAAAAGAGTTGCCTTGTGTTCCTAAGTCCAAAGGAAAGTCTCTCTACTAACTTAATGTCATAAATAGCTCATTATTCTCAAACCCCCCCTTTGACCTTGTCATAGTCATTAGGACTTTCAACTTAGCCTTAAGTTAGAACCCACTACCTTTTGACTTTATCAAGTCAAGACGTTTAGCAAACCTTGTTAGGAGTCCTGTAACTTATAGCTTAGGTCTAGAGCTTGTTAACTCTATGTGTGAACCATTGTTGTGGAAACTCACTTTTCCCCTTTTGGCTTTTGTTAAAGTCAACCCCCAGTTAGTATTTCAACTTAGACTTAGAGAGTTTATTAACTTTATATAAGTATTATTGTTATGAATACTTATTCCCCTTGGAACCTTGACCACAATCAAGAGCTCTCTCCTTAGTTCGGAGAACTACGGTTGCTCTGATTCCAACCTTGTTAGGATACGTAGGCACGAGATGCGACGTCTTTGCGAGCATACTTAGTGTATATATCCATAGGTCTTTACCTTTAGCAATCCTTACCTTAGCATGATCCATTGATTCCTTTTTATCTTTTTGATTGATTCCATTTATTCTCCTTACTATTTTTGAACCCTATACACCTTGTATGAACCTCACTTGGTGTGTGAATTTGGATACCCTTGTGGTTACATGATGGTTATTGCTTTTTTCAAGTTCATGTTCATATGTGAATGCATGATTGAATATCATAAAAACCTTGGTTGTTACCTTGCCCTTAACATGCGATTCTCTTCCATGATCAAATGATTTGAATGTGCATGTACTTCATGTCTCTCATACCTTGCCCTAAATGTTCCTAAATACTTATTACATTGCTTTGAAAGTTGTTTAATATACATGTTTTTGTAAATCACCCTTGAGATATTTCTCACCTTATTCAAAAGCCATTATTGAACCCCCTTTACATGTCACACTATTGTTCAAAGATGTTTGGTTGTTACCTCCACTTGTCTATACTTGTATACATGTCTTAAATATTGTTATGATTTATGCATGTTGGCCTTGAGTTTTGAACTTTACCATGATAAGTAATGTTTTAACTTATGCATGACTCGCTTGTACTTCAAATTATCATCTATGATGTTTGGTCTTGTAAGAATATTATTTCACAGCCATTTAGATGTTGTAACATCTATATTTACCTTTGGTTGTAACCATTTGGTTTAATTCTAAACTTCTATGGATGAATACTTGGTTGTAACCTTGTTATTTTCTTTGCTTGATGTTGTCACATGCTTGTATTTACTTTCTTGGTTGTTACCATGATTTTATATCTTCATCATGTTTGAATGAATGTATATGTATGCTTAAGCTTTGCTAAATTTCCTCCAAGTGATGTATCTTGTTAGCTCATCCTAAAAAAGAGTTGTCTTGTGTTCCTAAGTACAAAGGAAAGTATCTCTATTGACTTAATGTCATAGATAGCTCATTATTCTCAAAACCCCCTTTGACCTTGTCATAGTCATTAGGACTTTCAACTTAGCCTTAAGTTAGAACCCACTACCTTTTGACTTTATCAAGTCAGGAGTCCTGTAACTTAGAGCTTAGGTCTAGAGCTTGTTAACTCTATGTGTGTACCATTGTTGTGGGTACTCACTTTTCCCCTTTTGACTTTTGTTAAAGTCAACACCCAGTTAGTCTTTCAACTTAGACTTAGAGAGTTTGTTAACTCTATATAAGTATTATTGTTATGAATACTTATTCCCCTTGAAACCTTGACCACAATCAAGAGTTCTCTCCTTAGTTAGGAGAACTACGGTTGCTCTGATTCCATCCTTGTTAGGATACATAGGCACGAGATGCGACGTCTTTGTGAGCATACTTAGTGTATATATCCATAGGTCTTTACCTTTAGCAATCCTTACCTTAGCATGATCCATTGATTCCTTTTGATCTTTTTGATTGATTCCATTTATTCTTCTTGCTATTTTTGAACCTTATACACCTTAATTGTATGAACCTCACTTGATGTGTGAATTTGGATACCTTTGTGGTTACATGATGGTTATTGCTTTTTTCAAGTTCATGTTCATATGTGAATGCATGATTGAATATCATAAAAACCTTTGTTGTTACCTTGTCCTTAACATGCAATTCTCTTCCATGATCAAATGATTTGAATGTGCATGTGCTTCATGTCTCTCATACCTTGCCCTAAATGTTCCTAAATACTTGTTACATTGCTTTGAAAGTTGTTTAATATACATGTTTTTGTAAATCACCCTTGAGATATTTCTCACCTTATTCAAAAGCCATGATCGAACCCCCTTTACATGTCACACTATTGTTCAAAGATGTTTGGTTGTTACCTCCACTTATCTTGACTTGTATCCATGCCTTAAATATTGTTATGATTTACGCATGTTGGCCTTGAGTTTTGAACTTTACCATGATAAGTAATGTTTTAACTTATGCATGACTCGCTTGTACTTCAAATTATCATCTATGATGTTTGGTCTTGTAAGAACATTATTTCATAGCCATTTAGATGTTGTAACATCTATGTTTACCTTTGGTTGTAAACATTTGGTTTAATTCTAAAATTCTATGGATGAATACTTGGTTGTAACCTTGTTATTTTCTTTGCTTGATGTTTTCACATGCTTGTATTTAATTTCTTGGTTGTTACCATGATTTTATATCTTCATCATGTTTGAATGAATGTATATATATGCCTAAGCTTTTCTAAATTTCCTCCAAGTGATGTAGCCTTTTAGCTCATCCTAAAAGAGAGTTGCCTTGTGTTCCTAAGTCCAAAGGAAAGTCTCTCTATTGACTTAATTTCATAGATAGCTCATTATTCTCAAACCCCCTTTTGACCTTGTCATAGTCATTAGGACTTTCAACTTAGCCTTAAGTTAGAACCCACTACCTTTTGACTTTATCAAGTCAAGACGTTTAGCATACCTTGTTAGGAGTCTTGTAACTTAGAGCTTAGGTCTAGAGCTTGTTAACTCTATGTGTGTACCATTGTTATGGGTACTCACTTTTCCCCTTTTGGCTTTTGTTAAAGTCAACCCCCAGTTAGTCTTTAAACTTAGATTTAGAGAGTTTGTTAACTTTATATAAGTATTATTGTTATGAATACTTATTCCCCTTGGAACCTTGACCAAAATCAAGAGTTCTCTCCTTAGTTAGGAGAACTACGGTTGCTCTGATTCCAACCTTGTTAGGATATGTAGGCACGAGATGTGACATCTTTGCGAGCATACTTAGTGTATATATCCATAGGTCTTTACCTTTAGCAATCCTTACCTTAATGCATAACCATTAGCAGACAAACATTAACAAGAACATAATTACCTAAAAAGAGGCTCCTATAGAGTACTTAAGATACTTAGGGTGCTAATACCTTCCCTTAGCATAACCAACTCCGAACTCCCCGATTTGTTAGCTTCGTTGTCACGTAGTGTACTTAGGGTTTTCTTCGATCTTTACCCTTTCCTTTGGATAAATTAAAGCTCGGTGGTGAACTTAAATATTTTTAGTTCAAGTTAATTAATAGCTTGATATCTGATTCTCACTGCAACACTTGTCTACCATTTCAAACTCAAACACTTAAACAACCATTCCATACTTAACACTATGTCTAGGATTTTATAGCCGATCCTGCAAGTAACCTTTAATAAGAGGCTGAGGGAACAAATTGGCACACCCGGTGGGACATATTATGTTAAGTACACGCAATTGCATAGTGATAAAAAAATGGTAGATCCACGAAACACCAGTCCAAACGTGGAGCAATTCTCAAGAGGAAATACAGTTGTGCCATAAGGAACTGATGTTAGTTCTAATACTATGGATGAGGTTTCGGATGCCCACAATGGACCAATACAGTCACCGTGTTGGCCTGAAACTCTAAGACCGACGGTGGTTGGAACCTCAGGGCCATATAAGCCCAGTTTCACAATGCCCGTGTATGGCAGGGGTCGAAGTTTTGGAATGCTAACCGAATTGATGGCAAGTATACATAGTAGCGGTTCAACATTTGGCGAAAATTCATCCTCAGCGTTCTCACCTTACCATGGATTTGGACCTATGGGAAACCAATTCGGTCAAACCATAGGGCTAGGGTTTTCATCTCAGGCAATCCCAACTTTCACCTCAAGTTCTGCCACAGTTATGAGGCAGAAGATGAACGAAAGTAATCACGAAATGGTTTACATGCTAACTCAGCAAATGGGTACCATACTTAGGTCATTAATTCAAGATTTGACTCAGAGTTACCAAGAAAGAGAAAGTGTCTTGTGTAGAAGTTGACGCATACTCTTCTTACAAAGAAGAGCTCGTTGACGAAAGCGAGATCAATGTGGCTGAGCTCAAGCCAGGACCTCCCTATGCTTGTAAATTGTTGAAACCATCAAACAGGAAAACTTCCGTCGAAACTAAAATAATAAATAAATTCATTGCAAAAACTTATACTTTTGATATATCTAAATGTGACAAAATATTTGATTTGTTAATCAAGGATGGTCAAATTATTGTGCCTTAGGGCCTGAAAAATTCCCCATTAGAGCAAAAGAAAAAAGGGGATTCTGTAAGTTTCATAATTTTCTTGGTCATAAAACATCTCAATGTGTTATTTTCTTGGATTTGGTGCAAAAGGCTTTGAAAGAAGGCAGACTTCAATTTGGCGAAAAGCCAAAGATGCAAGTGGATAAAAATCCTTTGAAGGTTGAGGAGGCCTTGTATGCTGAACCTTTTGAGTGCATGATGGTCAAAACCACTGATGGTTTCGACATGAAAACTGAAGATGAATTGAGGGAAGTCTATCCTCAAGCTGGAGAAGATTTGACTGATTTCCAGGAAAAATGCAGAGTGAGAGGGCCGAAGATTGTGCTATGTCTAAGATGCAATGTTGTCTTTGATGAAAAAGCTGCTAAAAATTATTAAGCTAACAAGAAGAAGATGCCAGAAGGTAAAAAACCTCTCATTCCAAGATTTGTGTTTGAAAAAAGAGGAGCCCATCAACGAAATGAAGAGTTCAAAAGGAAATTCCAGCAGGCTCAACCAAAGACCTTTCGTCCTCTGTCGGACACGCCACAAGAAAAATGGGTGGAACCAATGAATCAAAAAGGGAACAAGAGGCCAAAATGGAGAGTACTTGATCTGGAGACAGAAGCGAGGCATCCATAGAAAAGAATCAAACCTAAAGGCTATGTGGTTTCTCCCAATTACAACGGGAAAAACTCCATCCCATGACAAGAACATAATAGAGGCGTTATCAGAGGAACAAGAAAGCAGAGACAGAGGCTTCAACATCACATCTGAAACCTGTCAAAACTCCTGGGTAGAAAAGGCATTATCCAAAAGGAAGGCTAGTCGAGAAGGAAAAATTATGGTGAATCAGACGTTGACCATGAATGTTGATCCTTCGGGAGAAAATGAGATAATATCAACCCAGAACACAGAGTACACTCCCCTGATCGAGGAAGAAGAGTCTGAATACACCCCTAGTCGGATGAGGAAGAGCCTGAATACACTCCTCAATCGGATGAGGAAGAACCTGAATAAAATCCGTAGTCGGATGAGGAAGAACTTGAATACACTCCCCTGTCAGATGAAGAAGAGCCTAAGTATACCTCTTCGCCAGAAGATGAGATAGTTGGCGAGAATTACGGTGAAGACTTTATCATCAACTGCGGTATTGTGTCAATGTTACCTGCTGAATATGACAGAGTGTCCAAAGTTTCTAAAGCTGACAAAGACTTTGTACCAAATGAAACTGTTGAAGATAAACCATTGTGCTACTATGTTATGAATAATGTTGTGGTGGAAGAGAAAAAGGCTATGTTTGAGAAGCCTAGTGCAGGAATGATGTATCATCTGAAACCATTATTCATAAGGGCAAAGGTAGGTGGGATGCCAGTAAAAAAGATGTTTGTTGATGGAGGGGAAACTATCAATTTATTGCCTCATACGTTGTTAAAAAAGATGGGAAAGTGTGATGCCGATCTTTGACAACACAATATGGTTTTATCCAACTATGAAGGAAAAACCAGTAACATACTAGGAGTGATCCAAGTCGAACTGGTTGTCGGTATAACTACCTAATCAACATTATTAATGGTGATAAACTCCAAAGCAAACTTCAATTTGTTGTTAGGACACGAGTGGATCCACGGAATAGGGGTAGTGCCATCAACCTTACATCAAAGGTTAATTATCTAGAGAAAAGATGGAGTTGTAGAGAATATTGAAGCTGATCAAAGTTACTGTAGAATCGATGAAGCAAAGGGCGTGAAGAAGTCCTTCGACCAACATTTAGAAAATACTGCACCTTGTGATGGTGAATCAGAAGTTTACATCTCTGTCAAAAATACAAACTATTTCTTGAGTCTAGATCCCGACTATGTGTTTATCTAGGATACCAAAGAGGCATTAAATCCTAAAGAGGTGAGTCCACCTACGGGGTGGCCTGAGATCGATGAAGATGACCACTGATTCAGAAATTTTGGCTCGTATTTTGGCCTATATGGATGAAAACAAAAGAAAATCGGAACTAGAAGCCGAGAAACTACAAAATTTGGTTGTTGAGGCCAAAGTCGAAAAACTTGAAGTTGGCCAACAAAGCCAAACAACAGCTTCAGAAACTCGGAGGCTAGATTATATCTATGACAATGAGCCTTTGAGGTTTGAGAAAGACCCATTGAATGAATTGCAGAGAATGTAAGCACAAGATCCACTCGAAGAAATAGATCTGGAAGATGGAGTCATAAAAAACCAACTTATATAAGCACCAAAGTTGGGTCAAAAATGAAGGTGAAGTTGATCGAATTATTGAAAGAATACAAAGATTTCTTTGCCTGGGATTATAGCGAGACGCCTGGTTTGAGTCAAAGTGTGGTGGAACATTGCTTACCTATTCGACTAGGGAAAATGCCAGTGAAGCAACATCCTCGAAGGTTTGCTCCACAAATCACAGTGAAGATTAAGCAAGAAATACAAAGATTTCTCAAGATCCAGTTCATTATAACTTCAAAGTATGTCGAATGGTTATCTAATATTGTACATGTTATTAAGAAAAATGGAACACTTCGAGTTTTTATAGATTTTAGACACATGAACAAGGCAACTCCAAAAGATGAGTATTCAAGTCCAGTGGCAGAAATGTTAGTCGATTCAAATGCAGGTTTCGAATACCTCAGTATGCTTGATGGATATTCTGGTTATAACTAGATTTTTATAGCAGAAAATGATGTACCTAAAACAAAGTTTTGATGCCCATGGGCTTTAGAAACATACAAATAAGTTGTGATGCCATTTGGTTTAAAAAACGCCAGTGCAACTTATCAAAGAGCTATGGAAGCTATGTTCCATGATTTTATAGAAAAGTTTATGTAGGTATACATTGATGACATTGTGATAAAATCCTCGTCTAAAAATGGTCATTTAAACCATCTTCGACGCTCCTTCGAGAGAATGAGAAAATATGGATTACAAATGAATCCACTAAAATGTGCTTTATGTGTACATGCAAGAGACTTTCTAGGTTTCATAGTGCACAAAAAAGGCATCAAGATCAACCAAAACAAAACAAAGACAATTTTGGATCTCCAACCTCCTTCGACAAAGAAACAGCTACAATTTTTGTTGGGGAAAATAAACTTATTGAGAAGATTCATATCGAATCTAAGTGGTGGGATGAAATTTTCTCGCCATTACTCAAAATCAAGAAAGAAAGTGATTTTCACTGGGAACGAGAGCAACAGAAGGCTTTCGACGCCATCAAAAAACATCTCACAAAGCCTTCCATTTTATTTCCCCTAGTAGAAATAAGAATATGAAATTATATATTGTTGCGTCTGATTTGACCAAAGGAAGTATGTTAGTGCAAGAGGATGATAGTGTTATCGAAATACCCATTAACTACCTCAGTCAAATCTTAATAGATGTTGAAACTAGGTACAATATGATTAAAAAATTGTGCCGACACTTATACTTCTCACATATAAAACCAATTTATGTTTCATCTCATTTTGATGTTATTAAACATATGTTGTCTAAACCCATTTTACATAGTTGAATTGGGAAATGGGCACTTGCATTAGCTGAATTCTCTTTGACATATATGCCTTTGAGGGCCATGAAAGGTCAAATTGTGGCAGACTTCATTATAGATCATACAATAGTCGAGCCATCATTGAATATGACCGACACAAACCCTTGGAAGTTATACTTCGACGGGCCAAGTCATAAAAATGGAACTGAAGTTGGAGTCTTACTATTATCTCCAAAAGGAATTCCGACGAAGTTCAAGTGTCAACTAGACGGAAGATGTTCCAATAACAAAGCGGAATATGAAGCCCTAATCGTTGGTCTCAAAATCTTGAAAGATTTAGGAGCAAAAAAAGCTGAAATAAAGGTGATTTAGAGCTAGTGATCAAGCAAATTACACGAGAACATAAGTGTATTAAAGAGCATTTGTTAGTGTATTTCATAATAGCAAACTACTTTTGGAGTATTTCGAGATAGTCAGCATCACACATGTGCCTAGAATAGAAAATCAAGATGCTAATAAATTATCGCAGATTGCATATGGGTATAAGGTGTCGAATGATAAGCTCAGAGACTTTACTAAGGTCAAAGATAAGGTGGTGTCGAACGTATTACCGCCACCAAATGTGTCAATCCCAAAATTTGAGGGGGCAAAAACTCTGAACGAGATTTTTGAAAATTTTGAAGTTTTTTCCATTGACAATTTGACAAAGTCAGATTGGTGAAGGCCAATTGTAGAATACTTGGAAAATCCAGTCGGAGGCACCGACAGGAAAATCAAGTATAGAGCATTAAATTATGTCTGTATGGGCAATGAATTGTTGAAAAAGACTCCAGAAGATGTATTACTCAAGTGTCTTGGAGATACGGAGGCGTACCTAGAAATATCAGAGGTACATAGTGGAACATGTGGAGCTCACTGTTGCGGTGAAATTTGGATGTCAAGCTATTGATTAACTTGAATCTTAATTCATTTACAACCGGTCTTTAATTTATCCGAAGGAAAGGTTAAAGAAAGGAAAAACCTAAAAGGGAGAGATCTAAGGTTCGGGGGTTGGTTAAATTTAGGGAAGATATTAGCACCCTAAACTTCCGTAGTACTCTACGGGAACCTTTTGTTTATTTTTTTTATTTATTTCATTAATTATTTTGCTTTAGGGTATATACAAAGGATTGAAAATTAAAAAAGACCTAGGGGTTAATTCTAAGTTTACTCGGCAAGACATCGCATCTTGTGCCTACATATCCTTACGGGAATGGAATCAGAGTAACTGTAGTTCCCCTCAAAAGGGAGGTTGGAGACTTCTTGACTGTGGTCAAGGTCTCAAGGGGAATAAACACATCTTAAGGACACGCTTACGTGGAGTGTAGAAACTCCAAATCTCTACGTTGAATTGTTAAGTGAATTAGGGTTAGGTTAGGGATTCCGCAGCGGGAAACCCTAAAATGAGCGCGGCGGCTCTTTGACCTAATGCTAGGGGTAAAATTGTAATTTGGCCTGCGGCGAGGCATTTGTGAAAATTAGGGTTTGTAGTTTGTAGTTTTGAGGATTTGAAATTGAATGTGTGAAGTTTTACGGACTATTGGCGCGACGGCCAAACAGTTAGACCTAACCTTCGGATGTGTGCAATGTGACAGAAATAATGGTAAACGCGTGAGATAATTGAATCATGCAAACAGAGAGATAATGTCATAATTTAAACCATGCAAGCAGAAATTTAAAGGCAGAATTTAAAGAGCGATTGTTAAGTTCGCGAGGTTACATGAGAGGAGCAGATACAATATGATAATGAAATTTGAATTGAACAATAATAAAATAAAATAAATAACGGTTCTAGTTATTATTTTAAAAAAAAGATTTTAGTTATTATTTTAAATTTATCTAAAAAAAAGTTTTTCTTAAAAATAATAGGTTTTCATATTAATTTGGAAAATATGTTAATGTTATTTATTTTAAAAAACAGATTTTTATATTATAACAAGTTTTAATAAATTAATGATAACAATAATAATAATAATGGTAATAATAATGATAATAATGATAATAATAATAAATAATGATAATAATAATACTAATAATAATAATAATAATAATAATAATAATAATAATAATAATAATAATAATAATAAAGCAATAATGAATTTTAAATGTGCCAAATAACCCAACAATGTTGCTAACGCAGAAATGCGCTCATCGCAACCAGATCTAAATCGGACGAAACAAAATTTATCGCAAAGAAAAAGAAATTAAGCAAAAAATAGTATTATTGCTCACACAAAAATGCGATCATCGCAACCAAATCGAACTAACACAAATGTCACGCGTCATGCACACAAATGTGCAAACATCGTATCGACATAATTCGATCAAAAATTAATCTTATATATATATAAACTCTAACAATTTAAAAATTACATATATATATATATATATATATATATATATATATATATATATATATATATATATATATATATATATATATATATATATATATATATATATATATAAACGTAATAGTAATAGATGAAGAAAAAGAAATAACGGTAATAGATGAAGAAAAAGAAATAACGGTAAAAGATGAAGAAAAAGAAACAACAGTAATAGATGAAGGAAAAGAAATAACGGTAAACGATGAAGAAAAAGAAACAATAGTAATGGATGAAGAAGAAAAATAAATAACGGCAAACGGCACTCACTCCTCTTAGGTTTTTTTCATTCTCTCCTTTTTCAACATGACAACACATGTATATATAGGGAACAAATTAGGGTTAACACCAAATTGTCAATAATGTCCCAAAAGCCCATTTTAAAGCCCAAACTAAATAATTAGTTAAGAAAAAATAAAATTTAAATAATTTAAAATAATTAAAATAAACTTAAAATAAAAACTAATAATCCTATTGATTCCTAAAATCAAAAATATTATAAAAAGAACAAAATTTTTTCTAATATTTTTTATTTTATGATTTTTTGGATATTTTTATGAATAATTTAGAAAAAAGTGAAAAAAAATAATATTTTAAAAAATGATTTAATTAAAATACGAAAATAATAATTAAATAATAATAAAAAACTATTTTTTTTATTTTTTAATGAGAGATAGAAACATTTAGAGTAAAAATAATAAAAAACAAAAAGTGACTAATGTGAGATTCGAACTCTCAATCTCTCACACTCACAACTCCTTACACATGTCCTCTTGCCAATTGTGCCATTTTTACTTTTTAGAAAAAAAATACATGCCATATGATATTTACCTGCAAAAAGTCAAACGACTACACAAATTTGTTAGTAATTGATTAAATGCAATGAAATGCGACGACAAATCTTAGGGCAAAATTTGGGGTATTACAGTTGCCCCTATTTAAATAACTTCACCGGGTGATTTGAGCAACGGAGACTCGAGAAATCATGGTGGAGGGATTTAAATACAGATAACCGAAAATTTTGCCTTTAGACGCAGTGCTATGCAATGATATGGACAAAACAAAACGAACTATAATGCTAAATATGATATGAATCCGATATGATGCGTATGATGAAAATGACAAATGCACGGATACAGACGAAACAAACGTCACAGGGGACGACCCACCGAGGAATTGCACTAGGGAAGAAGACATGTCATATCTGGAAGAACGTCGGGTAGACACGACACAGAATTGTTGATAGGTGCCAAGTAAATTAGAAATTGTCCGCAAGGTAAGACGCGGGTAAAACACGACCTCAGGGAGAAAAAAAAGCAAATGGGGGTAAAACACCATGATGTTAGGTAAACCCAGGAATATCTGGTAAACGGGGAATAAAACACCCGGGATAAAGGTACATGGGGGATAAAACACCCAAGGATAGAAGGTAAGTGGAGAGTAAAGCACCCAAGATAGACATGTAAATGGGGAGTAAAGCACCCAGGATAAAAATGTAAATGGGGAGTAAAGCACCCAAGATAAAAATGTAAATGGGGAGTAAAGCACCCAAGATAAAAATGTAAATGGGGAGTAAAACACCCAAGATAGAAATGTAAATGGGGAGTAAAGCACCCAAGCTAGAAATGTAAATGGGGAGTAAAGCACCCAAGCTAGAAATGTAAATGGGGAGTAAAGCACCCAAGATAGAAAGGTAAATAGGGAATAAAGCACCCAAGATAGAAATGTAAATGGGGAGTAAAGCACCCAAGATAAAAATGTAAATGGGGAGTAAAGCACCCAAGATAGAAATGTAAATGGGGAGTAAAGCACCCAAGATAAAAATGTAAATGGGGAGTAAAGCACCCAAGATAGAAATGTAAATGGGGAGTAAAGCACCCAAGATAAAAATGTAAATGGGGAGTAAAGCACCCAAGATAAAAATGTAAATGGGGAATAAAGCACCCAAGATAGAAATGTAAATGGGGAATAAAGCACCCAAGATAGAAATGTAAATGGGGAGTAAAGCACCCAAGATAAAAATGTAAATGGGGAGTAAAGCACCCAAGATAGAAATGTAAATGGGGAGTAAAGCACCCAAGATAAAAATGTAAATGGGGAGTAAAGCACCCAAGATAGAAATGTAAATGGGGAGTAAAGCACCCAAGATAAAAATGTAAATGGGGAGTAAAGCACCCAAGATAAAAATGTAAATGGGGAATAAAGCACCCAAGATAGAAATGTAAATGGGGGGTAAAACACCCAAGCTAGAAATGTAAATGGGGAGTAAAACACCCAAGATAAAAATGTAAATGGGGAGTAAAGCACCCAAGATAAAAATGTACATGGGGAGTAAAGCACCCAAGATAGAAATGTAAATGGGGAGTAAAGCACCCAAGATAGAAATGTAAATGGGGAATAAAGCACCCAAGATATGCACATGTATAGGAATTATGCTATGACATATGATCAAATGCAAATGCAGACATCGACGACAAGGCTCAACTCTTTCTGTGAGATGACAAAACTGGAGGACTGATTCCTCAACACGAAAATCACTGTCATTCTGTTAAACTGTATCAAGTTGATAGTCACTGTAGGAATGATGAATAACTGCTTAGGGATTATGCGAGTAAACTGCCCCAGGTCAAATGAACTGATAATTGCTTCAGCTGTCTAATTCGTGGAATCGACTGTTTTGCTGTATCCTCGGAGGGCTTGCCCCAGTCTGGGTCTTGAACAATTCTCTGGATAAACCAAATCTGAGAAGATATTGCCTTGAACAAATCTTGAACTAATTCTTTGACAGGATGTAAAAGGACCTTGCCCCCGATAAGATCACTTGACCACGTTTCTCATTGTTTGAAAATTCCTTAGAGGAAAGCCAGTTTGCAAACAAAAATATTCCTACAAACATGGTAATGCAAAGTTCATGCGACTTTTGAAATCAAAATTATTTTTGAAAGATGGAAAATACATGAGTCGTTAGTCAGAACACAACGGTTCAAGACGCTCAAAGTTTAAAACAAAGGTGTACTGCCAAAATAAATGATTCACAAAGATCTTTAGGAGTCAGGTTACGCAACCTTGCTGTAGTATACTTTCAAAATAACCTTGCTTCAATTAGGTCTTTTGAGGGTTGTAACGTGGCCTGGTTCACGGTTTATGAAACAAAAGATAAAGGCTCAAAAGTTATTTGTACCCACCCAATCTACGTGATGATCTTCAATCCTATGCTCAGTTAACTCATACTATGCATTCAGGTTCCCATAAGTTAGGGATTTCATTGATCGTCGCAGTGATGATTCAGAAGTCAAAGGGACCTATGAAAAGGCAGCCACTACTCCCCTATAACATTTGATTGTTTTGACATTGAGGATTTTCAAGATAAGGATTTAAAAATCTCTTTGTATTATCCCTAAATTTTGCCTGAACTGTTTATTTTAGAGTTTACAGTCAGCGGGATGCCCCAGTTTTGCCTAAGTCTCCTTCATAGGTTTTGACTTAGCGGGCTTCTTTTGATTTTTTTTTATTATTTTTTTGTGTGAAGGAAAGTGACTGTTTGATTTTAATGATTACGGTGAACCATCATTGACCTTTTGATTAGAAAACATCTTCGACACTTGTTTGACGTGTGCGAAGGAAAATTTGTTAATGAAAGGTGTATCGTATGAACACACAACCAAGTTAACTGAGAACTACCCATCCCAAGGTTAAAACTGTGGGTTTTTTGTAACGAAAGAAACTCCAACTTCTAGGCTCGAAGGGGGTAACGAGGGATTAACCTCCTTATTTCTCCAGTGTTTGGGAATTGAAACAATGTCTTACATCGTCAACAAGGTTTGATTGAAAGCATACTGACAGCAATTATGGGTATAACGTTTTCGTCATCCTCCCTCCGATCTTAGCATATCAAAATTTTGGACAAGAAGTAAACATTTGAAAAATAAAGCATAAAGATGCAAATAAATGGACGGAAATGAATTGAATCAAAAGTCGCAATGCTTATTTCATTAATGAAAGTACAAACATAATTGAAAGCAAACAACTTAAACAAAATAAGGAAAATGCAAACAACGAGAAAAAAAAGGCCCAATGACAAAGCTTCATTTCTGATGTACTGGCAAGGGATTTTTCTGAACATCCGGATGACTGTCTGTAAAATCAAGTATTCCAGTTCTAACCAATTCACATACTCTAGCCTTCAATGCAAAACAATGCTCCAAGTCATGGCCTGGGGCACCCTCATGGGAAGCACAATGGAGATCAGCCCTAAATCCAGCCGGAGGATTAAGAGGAGGTGGTAAAGCCTTTGTAGTAATCAGTCCTTGCCGGACTAAGTCAGGATATAGCTCTGTGTAAGTCATGAGAATAGGATCAAAGTGACTCCTGTTCCGTTTCTGGTTTGATATCTGTGTCGAGGAATCAGCTTGACGACTCAAAGGTACACTAGAAGACGATAGGACCAAGAAGGAGAAACTGGGGGACAAATGCAATGCAAAAATGTGATGCTGATGCCATGCAATGGTTTCAAGAATTTCACCGGTCGATTGCGAATATTGCTTTTTAAGAAAGTTGGAAAAAATTTTAGACTTTAAAATGTAAGGCTTTTCGAATTTGCAAAGGACTGCTGAATTCCTTGAAACTAGAAATGATATGATGCTTTATGGATGTGAAGCACAAATACACATAAACAAACAAAAGGTCCTAAGTTAGAGGAACAATGAATGGAGTCAAGGTCTACCCTTCCCAAAGTGGTGTGTACTATAGGTTAATTGTACCTGCAGAACAAGGGTTCTAAAAAGTGCCCAAAGTCATCAGCCCATCTTTTGGATATTATCAACTTCTCGACTGACTCAAGGGTCGATAATATTCTCAAGAGAACCTCGTTCGAGTGTAGTATCGCGTAGCAACCATTGTAGGACTACTCCCACGTAGTTCCTGCACTACGTCCTATATAAGGCCAAGATGGTGTAAAGGTACTACGGTTCCCAGTATCACAGACTCCAATCGATAACGGTAAAAGTTTTCACGACTACACTCGATCAACCGAACCATTTTCAAAAGTGTCTCAACTGAGCGGTGATTCTCGAGTCAACTTAGTCGGGACTCACTCCCTATAAGCCTCGTAGAATATATCACCATCCTATAATAATGTCACTCAAGTCCGGGTGTAGGACTTATCTCACAACACAGTAACTCCCAAGCAGGTACCCTGAACAACGTATATACAAATGAGTAAAAATATTAATGAAACAAATATATGAAGAAAAATAAACAAGATAGGGATAACCCTCAAAAATTAGGAGTCCCCAGTGAAGTCGCCATTTTCTGTTGCGGTGAAATTTGGATGTCAAGCTATTGATTAACTTGAATCTTAATTCATTTACAACTGGTCTTTGATTTATCCGAAGGAAAGGTTAAAGAAAGGAAAAACCTAAAAGGGAGAGATCTAAGGTTCGGGGGTTGGTTAAATTTAGGGAAGGTATTAGCACCCTAAACTTCCGTAGTACTCTACGGGAACCTTTTGTTTATTTTTTTTTATTTATTTCATTAATTATTTTGCTTTAGGGTATATACAAAGGATTGAAATTTAAAAAAGACCTAGGGGTTAATTCTAAGTTTACTCGGCAAGACATCGCATCTTGTGCCTACATATCCTTACGGGAATGGAATCAGAGTAACTGTAGTTCCCCTCAAAAGGGAGGTTGGAGACTTCTTGACTGTGGTCAAGGTCTCAAGGGGAATAAACACATCTTAAGGACACGCTTACGTGGAGTGTAGAAACTCCAAATCTCTACGTTGAATTGTTAAGTGAATTAGGGTTAGGTTAGGGATTCCGCAGCGGGAAACCCTAAAATGAGCACGGCGGCTCTTTGACCTAATGCTAGGGGTAAAATTGTAATTTGACCTGCGGCGAGGCATTTGTGAAAATTAGGGTTTGTAGTTTGTAGTTTTGAGGATTTGAAATTGAATGTGTGAAGTTTTACGGACTATTGGCGCGGCGGCCAAACAGTTAGACCTAACCTTCGGATGTGTGCAATGTGACAGAAATAATGGTAAACGCGTGAGATAATTGAATCATGCAAACAGAGAGATAATGTCATAATTTAAACCATGCAAGCAGAAATTTAAAGGCAGAATTTAAAGAGCGATTGTTAAGTTCGCGAGGTTACATGAGAGGAGCAGATACAATATGATAATGAAATTTGAATTGAACAATAATAAAATAAAATAAATAACGGTTCTAGTTATTATTTTAAAAAAAAAGATTTTAGTTATTATTTTAACTTTATCTAAAAAAAAAGTTTTTCTTAAAAATAATAGGTTTTCATATTAATTTGGAAAATATGTTAATGTTATTTATTTTAAAAAACAGATTTTTATATTATAACAAGTTTTAATAAATTAATGATAACAATAATAATAATAATGGTAATAATAATGATAATAATGATAATAATAATAAATAATGATAATAATAATACTAATAATAATAATAATAATAATAATAATAATAATAATAATAATAATAATAATAATAATAATAAAGCAATAATGAATTTTAAATGTGCCAAATAACCCAACAATGTTGCTAACGCAGAAATGCGCTCATCGCAACCAGATCTAAATCGGACGAAACAAAATTTATCGCAAAGAAAAAGAAATTAAGCAAAAAATAGTATTATTGCTCACACAAAAATGCGATCATCGCAACCAGATCGAACTAACACAAATGTCACGCGTCATGCACACAAATGTGCAAACATCGTATCGACATAATTCGATCAAAAATTAATCTTATATATATATAAACTCTAACAATTTAAAAATTACATATATATATATATATATATATATATATATATATATATATATATATATATATATATATATATATATATATATATATATATATATATATATATATATATATATATATATATATATATATATATATATATATATATATATATATATATATATATATATATATATATATATATATATATATATATATATATATAAACGTAACAGTAATAGATGAAGAAAAAGAAATAACGGTAATAGATGAAGAAAAAGAAATAACGGTAAAAGATGAAGAAAAAGAAACAACAGTAATAGATGAAGGAAAAGAAATAACGGTAAACGATGAAGAAAAAGAAACAATAGTAATGGATGAAGAAGAAAAATAAATAACGGCAAACGACACTCACTCCTCTTAGGTTTTTTTCATTCTCTCCTTTTTCAACATGACAACACATGTATATATAGGGAACAAATTAGGGTTAACACCAAATTGTCAATAATGTCCCTAAAGCCCATTTTAAAGCCCAAACTAAATAATTAGTTAAGAAAAAATAAAATTTAAATAATTTAAAATAATTAAAATAAACTTAAAATAAAAACTAATAATCCTATTGATTCCTAAAATCAAAAATATTATAAAAAGAACAAAATTTTTTCTAATATTTTTTATTTTATGATTTTTTGGATATTTTTATGAATAATTTAGAAAAAAGTGAAAAAAATAATATTTTAAAAAATGATTTAATTAAAATACGAAAATAATAATTAAATAATAATAAAAAACTATTTTTGTTATTTTTTAATGAGAGATAGAAACATTTAGAGTAAAAATAATAAAAAACAAAAAGTGACTAAGGTGAGATTCGAACTCTCAACCTCTCACACTCACAACTCCTTACACATGTCCTCTTGCCAATTGTGTCATTTTTACTTTTTAGAAAAAAAATACATGCCATATGATATTTACCTGCAAAAAGTCAAACGACTACACAAATTTGTTAGTAATTGATTAAATGCAATGAAATGCGACGACAAATCTTAGGGCAAAATTTGGGGTATTACACTCACCAAGATGGCCGTAAAATGAAATGGCTACTATTTCAACAAGGTGTCTATTGGCCAAGCATGTTAAAAGACTGTATTGACTATGCCAAAGGATGTTCGGAATGTCAGAGACATACATGCGTTCAACATGTGCCATCCAGCAAATTGCACGCAATCATTGAACCATGGCCTTTTTGAGAGTAAGCATTGGATATCATAGGTGAAATTCGACCAGCCTCATCAAAACAACAAAAATTTATTCTTGTGGGTATAGATTATTTCACAAAGTGAATAGAGGTCGTACCTCTGGTAAAAGTAGATCAAGAGGTGGTGATCAAATTCATTCAGAAAACATTATTTATAGATTTGGAATTACTAAAACCATTACCATGGGCCAAGGACCAATTTTTGTTGGTCAAGAAATGCAAGGGTTTGCAGCCGAAATGGGGTTCAAGTTGATCACTTCCACACCTTACTACACCTAAGCAAATGGTCAAGTCGAAGCAGCTAACAAAGTGATAATTGGGATGATCAATAAACATGTTGCCAAAAAATCTAAGAGTTGGCACAAAACACTAGATAAGATTTTATGGGCTTATCAAACATCCCCTAAGGAGGCAACAAATTTAACGCCGTTTCGTTTGACATTTAGTCATAGTATTGTATTGCTAGTGGAAATTTGTTTACAATAAATTAGGATACAACGGCAAAACGAAATCCGGTTAGAGCAATATTGGAGTATGATGTTTGACGAAACAGTCGACCTGAACGAAGAAATGTTAGCTGCATTAGACGTGTTGTTGCGACAAAAAGTGCGGGTAGCAAAAGCATACAATAAAAAGGTTAAGGTGAAAACCTTCGCAGTATTACGTTTGGAAAGTGATCCTACCTATGGATCGAAGAGATCAAACTTTAGGAAAATGGTCGCCAAACTGGGAAGGACCATTTCAAGTGATCCAAACGTTTATGAATAATGCCTATGAAATTCAAGAACTAGGTATTGATCGACGAATCTTAAGGGTAAACGATAAATATTTGAAAAAAACATAAACCTATGCTCCAAGAGATTCAAATCAAAAGGTAATAAAACATATCATTAATAATGGTGGCCAAAATGGAATAAAACCTAAATAGAAGTCAAAATATTCAAAAAGAATTACATCGTCTCGACAATAAAAAATAACTAAGCAGAGAATCTAGACTTAAAGTCTTCAAAGAGAGTCTTTTCATAAGCAATCTTGCTATCGAGACTGGCGTTCCTCCCCTCCAAGTGATCAATTATTTCTTTAATTTTGAGGGATTTCTCATCATGAGCAATCCCCTTAAGTATTTCCTGGTTGACAACATCCTGAGTCGGAAGGTCTTCAGACGAATCCAATGAAGCTTTTTATTGCTTGACTTCAGTAATCTTTTTGTTAAGTTTGTCTATTTGAGCCTGATAAGTTGAGATTTCTTGGTCGAAGGCATGGTGTTTATGGAGACGTTCCTAACTCTTGGCCTCAAAGTCATTCAACTTTTTCTCACAAGCTTCACTGAAGTCCCATTCCAATCCCATCTCGTTTGTCTTCGTCTTGATTTGAAATTCGTTGTTCCGTCGAAGAGGGAGATCCTTGACAAGTTTATTGAAAAAGGCCTCGAACTCAATCAGGTATTGAGCCAAAGAATCAAGAATGTTGTGTTGAGAGATTTCATCAAGAAGTTTGAGAACATCAGCCCCTAGAGAAGATTCATCTTCGACAACAACCAAATTTCACCCTCAAACAGATATGTTTTGAGTTGCTGGAGTTTAAGGGTAAGAGGTGCATCCATTTTTGGCATAGGAATGGGAGTTGAGCCAGAGGTCTAAGCACCAGCTGGCACCTGCCGAAGTCTTAGAAGTCTTCGTAAAGTCTCAGCTTGGTTTTTCTGATTCATAGCCAGAATTTCTTCTTGACTAAGCGAGTTGTTGGAACTCGTGTCTTGTAAGAGTGGGTTGGGGGCACCTTCTATAGAAGCTTGTGGATTCGATTTGCCTTCGCAAGCATTTTGTCAACAGCAGCAGTCGAAGGCTTCTGATTTGCATTATTGTACGTGTCGGGACCCAGATTATCTTCGGTCGAAAAGCCTTGAAAATCATCATGTTTTTGGGAGCTCAAGAGGGTTGAAGTCTCCATCAGATTCTCAGCAGGTGGTCCCTATAGAAAGAATTCAAGGTCAATATTGAGGAATAAATCACGAAGTTAGACAACGAAAATGTTCAATACCTCAGGAGTTGTGTGTTTGGGAGGAGAAGTTGGAGTTGCCTCTTCATGACCAATAGATTTGGAGGTCGAGGTAAGATTGTCGGGGCTAGAGTTTTTGGCACTCGAATAGACGGTTTTCGAAGCCGGTTTCTTAAGAAAAATATTTCTTTTCTTAGCTTGAGTGGTCGTAGTAGGCGTCGAAACCTTCAAAAAAGAAAATATTTGAGAATGAGTACTACTATTAGAAGTTTCACCTTCAACAGATGGCACCTCTTCGGAGACCTAAAAAATAAGAGACGTAAGAGGTCCGTCAAAGTGTACATCATAAGACACCAAAAAACATCATACATGTGGTTTTGAAATTGAAGATTCCTTTGTCTTCTTCGAAGGTTTATTTGGGGCTGATGCCAAAGTCGGAGCATGCTTTCGACCCTAGAGGACAAGCACAAAAAGCATTCAGTTTGTTTTGCTTTTGAACAAAAGAAATTCGATGAAACAGTGTTTAACTTCTTTGGTCGAGCCTCATCAACGTCATCAATTTGGATAGTTTCGATGAAAGCATCCGTTGTCGGCTTTGCAGCTGGTAGTTTGTTATCCAGAACGGAAAAAATGTCAATTAAATTTTGGAGGAAAGTTGAGCTGAAAAAATACAGGAGCTGGTATTCAAACCACCATTAGTCGAATTCCTTGGTGGTGAAGAAGGATTGTTGAAACTTGAACACAGGAAGTTCAAGGTGTTGGGTTGTCTTGTGAAACTTGAGGCAAGCCACGTGGCCATCAGTGTTCAGTTGTCGGCCAGCCCATACAATGTTGGTCGAATGGGACACTACGGAATTTGGCAGTATTTGACTCAGACCAAATTATTGAGCCACCAAATTGGGTTGGTAGTTCATGAACCCATACCCCTTGAACCCATATTCAATTCTGAAAGACATCATCATGGGAGTCAGAAACGCTCTCCACACAGAATTCGACTGCACTACAGATTTTGGAGCAACACCAGGAAAAGGATCCATGAACCAAGTCGGACCAAAGCTTCGATCCACGAAGGGAGCCATGGCCAAAACAAAAGTGGTGGCTTCGACAAACATAATAATATACTTCATAAAAATGAACCTGTTGAGAGTTTCTTGATAGCGGTTAAGGCAAGCCTTATGCCTTCAATAGGTCGAATATGTGTCAAATGCATAATACGCTCCGACACAGAAGAGTCTAGTTGATACTCAAAGGTGCTGTTCAACCAATAATACAACATCCATATGGGGCCCAACAGATTCAAAGCTTTAGGAGGGGCGTGAAGGAGTTTTGGCATCAGAAAAGCAATACCCAAAGAATGATAAAGGGACGCCAGCAGAAGTTTTCCCATGGAAACCTATTGACCCTCATGTATCTAGATCGCTAAACTGATATAACTCTTAGCTATCTGCAAAACGCCAGGATATAACACATAGTAGGAGAGCCAAAGAGTTAAAAAAAGCAACGTGCTCCGTGTCGGAAACTTCCTCAGAATCTTGGACATCATGTTCTTATATATAATGTTTGAGACTTGCACGATTGAAAGAAAAAGTGTTCTTAGTCGAAAGAGTTGGGTTGAAAGTTTCGCCCAAAGGTGACATGCCAGTAATGGCTGCCACGTCGAAAAGAGTAGATGTTAACATACCATAAGGAAATTCGAAGGCGTTAGTCGAACCTTCCCAAAAGTAAATTGATGCTAGAAGCATGTAGAGATAGACTTTATGGGCATGTCTCGATATCTAGATGAAGTCGAAGATGCTAGCTGTCTTCCATTATTCTTGATGTTTGCTTTGAACCCTGTCGAGCCAAGCCAAGTAATTCGTATTGCTCAAAATAGGCATCGACTGAAAAACCCTGGCATTTGGATCCATGAACCTCAAATCGAGAGAACCATTCTTTACGAAAGCGGGTGGAATGGCGGAAGTATAACAAGGAAATTATCCTTGAACCTTTTTTGGGTATGTCTTTTCATTTGGATACAACCCATGGAAAGTGTCGCTACTCGAAAAAAATGCGTCGCGCAACGACGGGGAGGCGAAAAGAAAGGACAGAAGAGTCGCCACCGAACTTTATTTATCCCATGTGGGGAAAGGAAAATATCGAGAAAACCTTAAGAAAAGAATGGATAAGATGGTCTCGCAACCATGAACGGGTTCAGAAGCCGGTTATGCGAAGGGAAGGTATTAACACCCCTCGCATCCATCGTACTCGATGGGAACCTTTTGTTTGTCGACGTGTGAATTTATTTGCTTAAATATTATGCTATAAAAAGTGTTCTACGGGGTAAAAGAAAGGTTAGAAACAGGAAAGTTAGGAGGAAAGGGAGAACAGGAAAAAAAAAAAAGAGAAAGAACAGACTCGGTAGGACTTCGCAGTCCTATGCCTACGTATTCTCAATAGATGTGAGAAAGTCAGAGTCGACGTAGTTCAGGGAACTATAAATATAGGGGGGAATGTGCTCGACAAAGATTGTGGCCCTTGTGCCTACGTATCTTTACTTGAACGAAGTAAAGAATCAGAGCAGCCGTAGTTCGGCCTACGGTGTGAAAGGTGAAAAAGGGAGCTCGCCAAGACATCGCTGTCTTGTGCCTACGTATTCTCATCTGGTATGAGAAATCAGAGCAGCCGTAGTTCGGCTAACTACGGTGCGGATAACCGGTGTGTTTGTGTGGATGATGTTATCGTGCGCATTCTAGCAGTTAGGTGTATTGCTGCTCGCTCGTTGGAGACTTAGGCGTTACCTGTTTGCGGTAGAATGGACGTAACATATCCTGTTTGAAAGGTTGGTTTTCGCCATGCGAGGCAAGAAGTCACGTTTGATTTGTTGAATTGTTTTTAGGGGGCGAGACATGTCCTCGGATAGTAACCCCTACGGGTAGTACCCAATTCGTTATCTCAAAATTTTTGTTATAAAAAGGTGTGGCGAACGAGGCGTCTTCGTATTGAAAGACGAGTATCAAGACCACACACACTACAGTGAGTATCCTGACACTCGGAGAGGAAGGAGACTACACTCAATCCTCTCTCTTTAGTTCAACACAAAGAGAATTTCATTCTCTTATTAAAGATGTTTTTGGTTTTGAATGGTAAGTGCTTTGCGACAGAGAACCCTACGGTAAACGTCAGCACTCAGGATAGGAGAAGGCCTACGCCTAACCACTCCACGACCATTCAAGTTTTTGTATGAAAAGGAAATGAAAATGCACTCGGTACAGGACCGAGGTTTTAGGTATGAAAATTGTGAAAGGAAGTTGTGAAAGCGAGAGGTGATGGAAGAAGTCGCGTCTTCGTATTTGAAAGACGAGTGTCTAAACCACCCACACTACAGTGAGCATCTCGACACTCGGAAAGGAAGAAGTCTACACTTAATCCTTTCTCTTTAGTCCAATACAAAGAGAAGTTAATTATTTTTGAAAGGGATTTTGAAAATGTTTTTGAATCGAGTCGGGACAAGTGATGAAGAGAGAAAAGAGGTGGTCTCAGATCCAACATTACTCATCAATAATTTGACTGGTAATGAATTACGGAGGTCTCGTCATCGACCTAAAAGGATAGAAGTGAAATAAAAGGTCCAATGATAAATCGAGATAAAATTCAACTCTAAAAGAAAAATAGTATATGAATTCTAACAATATAACATATATAAAGTTCTAAAAAGAATACATAAAATATAAAGTAAAATATATATTTTTTACAAAAAGAAAAAAAATGAAACTAAAATGTAATATATACAAAATAAAAATATGATATGATTATTAAAAATTATTTATAGCACATTTAACAAAGTTAAGAAAATTATTAATAATAATAATAATGTTAAATATTAGAAGAGAAAATAGGGGAGATGTGTGTGGAGAACAGTTTGTGTGATTATGGAATCACTTGGGCCTTTGAGAAACCCATCTTCCACCTTAATAAAAAAAACACAGCTGGGAAAATGACTGGAGGGGTGCAGAGGAGATCCACTCGGGTGGGCTTGGCCCAACTCCAAAACAAATAATAATAAAACAAAAGCCAAACGGGATGGGGCAATGAGGAAACACGGGATGTAACTCTGAAAAGAAAGCAATTGGGCTGGAGCCCACTAACCCAATCCACGAAATCAGTTAGTCTTCCTCACTTTGTCCAACAGAAACCCTAGCTTCCCTATCTCCTCTTCAAACCGCCGCCGACCTCTCCCCTCACCATCTTCGCTCGAAATCTCCGCCGTTTGCAAAACATCAAACTTCGTTTTTCGTCACTTCAAACATTCTTTCAAATCCTTCTCCAACTTTGTTCATCACCTGCTTTTTCTTCCAAAACCATATCCGTTCAAATCCTTCTCCTGTTTAAACCAGACAAAAACGAAACAAACATAATATCTAATCAATCAAAGCTTTGCATGCGGATCTAGAAACTTTGACGAACTCTGTTGAAGCTGTTGATGGCGAGAGTTACGGCGAACTGCGAGCTGAGATGAAGAAGTCCGGATAGGTTTGAGCTCGTGATGTTTCGTTCGTATAGTCAACAACGGACGAAGGTAATGGTTGACAAAGATGCTGAAACGGTTGCTTCTAATTTCAACTTAGCGAAATCTGGTGATGATGAGGTGAATTTGTGGTTCGAGATTGAAGTTTACGGAGGTTGATGTTGAAGTTGTGAATGTCGTAGATCGAAGAAGGCGGAAGGTTGTTTGGAGGATGAAGTTCTGTGAAGATCTATGAGTTTGTGGGTTTAGATCTAGGTTTGATTTATGTTCTAGTTGAAGCTTGTTAGTGGTTTGATGTTGTTTGGTGTGGTATAACGAAGATGAATGGTTGATGTGAAGGAATTCGAACGAAATCTGGGTTTTGATCATGAAATCAGTGAATCTATGTTTTGATTGTGAGGTTTGTGATAGATCTGAAGTTTGAATGTTTTATTGTAGTTTTGATGTTTGCGAAAAATCTGGAAAAATCATGAACAAATGATGAATGTGTACGAAATCTGGAAAAAAAGTTTAAAGGAGGATGAATTTCATGAAGGAATCTGAAAAAAAAAGTAAGAACATGATGAAGTTATTGATTTCCTGGAAAAGTATATGAAGGAGACAGATGAAGTTCATAGTGTTAGACGAAGAACATGGATGAACACGGATTAATTCTGGAAAATGGCTTATGAATATGATGAAATTGATGAAGGATTCGAAGTTTCTGGGAAAATGATATGAAGATATGATGAATCGTATGAATTTTCTGGAAAAAAGGGCCAAGGACTCGATGAATTTGTTTGTGTTTCTGGAAGAAGTGTATGAAGGTGGATGAACATGCTTGAATGTCGTATGAACTTGGCTGAAGAACACGAAGAACGTTGAATTTTCCGATCACTTCATGAATTTTCCGGCGGAGGATTCCGGCCATGGTTTGATTCGTATGGATTTTTCTGGTGAAACGGCAAAGTGTTTGCATGGCCTTGGGACCTGTGTCTGATAGGGTTAGCGTTGTTGATACTGTAGCGGCTAGGGTTAGGGTTGCGAGGTGGCGGCTGCTAGGGTTTCAACATGGGAAAATGTCCCCCCTTAATGCAGCCACAGCTAGGCTTTATAGCCTGCTGACAAGTGGCGCATCAATGACATAATGGGCCTCGAAATCTGACCAATGGATCCAATTATTGAAGCTGCCAATTAGTTACTGATGGATTAATGAAAGCCATTGACTTACTCAATAAACCATTAAAACGTTAACACTCTTAAAAAAATTAAAACCAAGCCTAATTAATATTAATTAATAAAAAATTTAAACCTAATTAAATTAAATCAAATTTTGAATAGAATAAATAAATAAATAAAAACTAACATATTTTTTTTAAAAAAAAATCTAATTAACTAAAATCCTAAATATTAATCTACATAAAGAAAGATAATTACCATTATTAATCTAATTAAAAAAACCTATTTAATATATAACTCTAAACAACTTATAAACAAAAATATTTAAAAACTATTAAAATAAAATAAAATAATTTCTACATGAAAATAAAAATCTATTCAAAACTATTTAATATTCTAAAAAAAAAAATTTAATCCTAAAATATCTCTAACAATACTAATTTAATTCTAAAATCCTAAAATGACTCTAAAAACAAATTAATTCTATGCTTATAAAAATAATCTATTTCTATCCTAAATTAAAAAAAAAACTATTTCTAATAAAAATTCAAATAAATTAAACTTCTATATAAGAACTTATAAAAATAAAATCTATTCTAAAGAAAGAAATAAATAACTATTCTAAATGATTAAATAAAGCAAAAAAAATAATAAATAAATGCAAAATGCCATGGGAAAACGGGCGAGCACCGAAATGTGCCGATATTATCAACATGGATTGAATTATCAAGAGGAGAACGATTTTCGCTCGATTTTGACACTGAGCTTTTCGTTTGAATTAATTTGATTCGCCTGAAACGCGAGCAAAGCGGCTAAAATCCTGACAAATTCAATCCGGCTGATAATACAGGCAAAATGCGAAAATGATATGCAGATGAAAAACGAAGCAAAAGCCAGTCAAAGTCGGAAAACCGGTGGGCAAATTTTGGGGTGCAACAGCTGCCCCTATTCAATCGACTTGGACCAGAAGGGATGAAAAGTAACCACTTTCAGACATCCATGGTAAAAGGTGATTGAATACAAAAGAACCCGGAAATTTGCCAACCGCAAAAGAAACCTCTGACATCGCCGTCAGCCATCAATATCAAATTTCTAAAACATCTGACTCCACCGTCAGAACTCTACATAAAATTCCTTTGACATTGTCGTCAGAAATTCAAAACAATCAATTGGTAAATCACACCTGACATCGCCGCCAGTCATTCACAAAAATAAAGCGTCTGACATCGTCGTCGGACTACCAAAACACCCAACACCGCCGCTGGAAAACTAAATCACCTGACATCGCCGCCAGAAACAAACATCCAACATTGCCGCTGGAGAACCAAATTACCTGACATTGCCGCCAGAAAAACATCCAACCTCGCCGCTGGGAAACCAAATTACCTGACATCGCCGCCAGAAAAACATCCAACCTCGCTGCTGGGAAAACAAAATTACTTGACATCGCCGCCAGCTAACTATAACTCTGAGAAACACCCGACATCGCCGTCAAGTACCTATGAGGATACAGAACTCTGACATCGCCGCCAGACAACTATGGTGCTAATAAACCTCTGACATCGCCGCCAGACAAACATAAATCTGATAAGCACCTGACATCGCCGTCAACTCTCAACATCGTCCAATGATGGACGGAGAGAAACATTATATCCAAAACTCACATCGTCAAAATCACATCGTCTAATGGTAGACAGGAAGAATATGCCATATCCAAAACACTCACATCGTCCAATGATGGATGGAGAGAAACATTATATCCAAAAACTCTCACATCGTCTAATGATAGACGAGAGGAACATCATACCTAAATCTCGCATTGTCTAATGATAGACAAGAGGAACATCAAATCCAAATCTCACATCGTCCAATGATAGACGAGAGTAACATCAAATCCAAATCTCACATCGTCTAATGATAGACGAGAGTAACATCAAATCCAAATCTCACATCGTCTATGATAGACGAGAGTAACATCAAATCCAAATCTCGCATCGTCTAATGATAGACACAATACCCATAATCACATTGTCTACTGATAGACGGGAGGAAAACGTTATGTCCAAAACACTCACATCGTCCAATGACAGACGGAGAGAAACATCATGTCCAAATCTCACATCGTCTAATGATAGACGAGAGGAAAATTGCATCCAAATCTCGCATCGTCTAATGATAGACGAGAGGACTCACCACGCTCACATCATCTGAGGGTGAACAGGAACAAATCCAATACACACATCATCTAATGATAGACGGAAAGACACCAATACTCACATCGTCTAATGATAGACGGAAAGACACCAATACTCACATCGTCTAATGATAGACGGAAAGACACCATCCCGAAGGTTCACATTGTCTAAAGATAGACAGAAAGAAAAAATATCCACGTCAATGAACTTCAAAACTACCCATCAAATTTCAGAATCCTTTCGTCCATAGGAGCTGATGGAAAGATATCTTCAAAGGGGCCACATCATTAATAAGAATTGACAGGAATAAAACCACCTTCAAAGAGCCATGTCGTCAATAAGAATCAACAACTAGGAAAACCGACCATTCTTCAAAGAGCCTCGACATCAATAAGAATCGACGGTCAGGAGAAAAAACCTCTTAAAATGTCACCTCAACCAATAAACAGACAGAAAGCCAATATCTGAAAGATCGCCTTGAAACCTCGCATCGTCTGAAGATAGACGGAGAGAAAACCATATCCAAACTCACGACGTCTAAAGATAGACGAAGAAGACCATACCGAAGGTCAGATCAACATGCACTTGATCTTATCACATTGTCTAAAGATAGACAGGAAGAAACGTGTCTGAACCTCACATCGTCTAAAGATAGACGGAAAGAAAACCATGCTCAAAACTCCCGACGTCTAGAGATAGACGGAGAAAACCAAACTCACGGTGTCTAATGATAGACGGAGAAAAACAACCTTTCCGAAGGCCAGATCAACATGCACTTGATCTTATCACCTTGTCTAAAGATAGACAGGAAGAAAACTTGTCTGAAGAACCACATCGTCTAAAGATAGACGGAAAGAAAACCAAACTCACGACGTCTAATGATAGACGGAGAAAAACCTTGCTGGGGAAACACATCGTCAATAGGAGCTGACGGGAAGAAAATCTGTTTGGGAATGTCATCATCAGAAGATTGATGGACAAAATCATAACCGTCATATGATCTGAAATTCGAGTAAACCGACAAGCTGTCTGAACAAATCTGCTGGATAAATGCCCCTGGACTGATTACAGAGTGATTCATGTTGCCACAGAAGGCTAATGGAAAAACTGGCTTATGCTTCGCATGCATATGCGTATGTTTGAATTTTTCTATGGCGTAATGCTCCATATAGGATGAAAATGCTTTGCATTTGAGGATGAGATGCAAAGATGATGCAAATATGATAACTATATGCAAAAATGCAGATGCAGGCTCGGGCTGCTGGGGAAAGCTGGATCTGAAAGAATCACTCCAGCAAAATAAATGCTGAAGAGGTGAAGCCAACTCTGCTAGGAATAACTAGATGTGACAAGTATGATTGGACTCTCCTGGGGATAGCTTGCACGTGCCAATGATGATTGGGCTTTTGCTGGAGAAGACAGGTGAAGAGTTACGACTTCCCGACATTCACCTTGAACTTGAAGATTGACTGCACCTGCTTGAATAGCTCTGAGTAGCTCTGAAGACATGGAGAGGAAAAGTTCCCTTATTTCCAAACTTGTCCCAGCCTGTGAGATATCTGTGTAAATCTTTCTCGAAAGGAACCTGAAGTTCTGTACCCTGCTGGTTTGATATGAACTGCCTTAGCGTCATGAACCTTAGAGAGGTGCTTCCGATTAGCTGCCTTCTGGGTAAGGATAATATTTGTGCTCTTGGGGTGACCTGCCCCAGCTTTGAAATGATTTGCCCCTGATTGGCTGATTTGCAGAGAAATGCCCCTGGCTGACTTCGAGAGATTTATCGAATCTCGACCTGATTGCCCCAGATTAACTAATCTTCGAATGGCTGATTCCTTTGATAATCATTTGATATGCCTTGCCCCTGCTCAACAGAGTACTCAGGCGTTCTGCATCTTACCGATCAAACTTTCCACTGTAGGAAATTTCCTGCTGTCAAGTACTTACTCGCAAGTAAAACAAATTGTTTTGCAAATGATAATATCAATGCAATGCATATGACAGTTTTGAAATCCAAGTCTGTTTACTAGAAAAAGTTGTGATGTATAGTGAATGAATCACTTATCGGAATGTCAATATCAATACCCATAGGGTAAGAAAATCCTTTTAGGAGTCAGTTTCGACGCGATCTTTACCGAAGTATGCTTTCGAAACAAACTTGCTTCAATTAGGACTTTTGAAGGTTGTAACTTGGTTAGGTTCGCGGTTTGAAAGAAAGGATGTAAGGCTCAAAGTTCTGTTTAACCCACCCACTCTCCTTGATGTTCTCCAATCCTATGTTCAGCTAATTCGACACTCGCTCGCCTCTTAGAGGTTGACTGACAGGAATGATGATTCAAGAAACCATAAGTTTTCGGAGTGACAGTCACTCGCTTTTCGTCTTTGGTGTCTGGCTCACACGACTTGCTCTTCGTCATTTTTTTTATTTCCCTATTTTTGCCCGGACTGACTCTTTTGAGTACATCTTCTGATTTCAAAGTCCAGCGGGATGCCCTAATTTTTGCCTAAGTCGTTTGTTTTCAAGATTCGACTTAGCGGGCTTCTTATTTCTTTCTTTTCTTTTTCTTTTTCGAAACAAATCGTGTGACACCGGCTGGTCTGACTTTTTGAAAGGGTGGTGACTGTTCCACTCTTTGGTTTTTTGGGTACGACCTATACAGGTGTGATTGATCCTTAAACGGGAACACTCCTCTCATAATTTGGATGTTTAGTCGAATTAACTGACACCTACCCTGCCCCAGGTTAAGATTGAGGGTTTTTCGTTTTCAGAAAGAAACTCCTACAACTAGGCTCGAAGGGGTTGACAAGGGATTAACATCCTTATATCTCCTGTGTTTAGGGATTAAAACAATGCCTGTACATCATCAGCAGGTTTCATTCAAAAGCATACAATCGGAAGCTTGCGCGTCTTTCAATTTCGTCATCCTCCCTCAAGGAATTTCGCTTAAACAAGCGTTTGACATTAATGAAAAAAGCAATATTGAGTGAACACGAATGGATTTAATCAAAACATGCATATTCATTTCATTATCATTGTCAATCAAAAACAAACACGTCTTACAAATGAAATTTGCAAATAAGTTCACACTTAAATAGAAAAGAAACTACAAATGCAAAGGAATAACATGATAGAAAGATTGCCAGCTTCGGGGAACTGGGCTTTCATTCTTGACTTGCTGCTGAACCAATCATCTTTAGAATTGCTCATCGAAATCCGTCTGATACTCTTCTGAACATATTCTCTCGGTGAATCCCTCCATGACATTAGCTGCCGAACTCATATGACTTGACGAAGGAAGATCGTTGATCTGAATACCCTGAGGCGTGATTGAAAACCTGTTGGAGTCCAGCAGAGTCTGAACCTGGCTTCTAAGCACCTTACAGTCTTCAGTTGAATGCCCCTGTGCCCCAACGTGGTACTCACAGCGGGCGTTGACATCAGAATCTGAAGGATGTGGAGAAGTTTCTGGATCAGTTTTCTTTGGCACTATCAAACCACCTCTGATCAAGTCTGGCAATATCTGACTGTACGACAACGGCAACTGAGTGAAATGTCTCTCTGACTTCCTCGGTCTTCGTCGGGCGTGCTTACGCGGCTGATGACGGTATGAATGTTGACTCTGTAGGGAAGCAGATATCTGATACGCAGACCTAACAGGTTGCTGACTCTGAATACTTGAAACGTCTGAAAACTGAATCTGAGATAATGGAGATTCTGGGATAACATTACTTTATTTCTCCCATTCCTCTTTAGAGCTGACAACTGATTCACTTTCAGAAACTGAGGTATCTGAGATGTCTCGAATCTTTCCACTCTTGATTCCGCTCTCGATACGTTCTCCCGCTATCACTAAGTCAGCAAAGTTTAACGTTCCGCCACTAATCATTAAATCATAGTAATGGCCCTTCAAAGTACCCAAGAAGATGTCAACCAGTTCTCTTTCCTGAAGCGGTGGTTGAACACGAGCAGCAAATTCTCTCCATCTCTGCACATACCCTCTAAAGGATTCATTCTCCGCTCGAGATAATTCTTGCAACTGCATGCGGCTGGGATTCATGTCGAGATTGTAGTTGTACTGCTTCACAAAGGCATTGGCTAAATCTGACCATGATTTGATGCAACTACTTTCCAACTGCATGTACCAACTCAGAGATGCCCCACTCAGACTGTCTTGGAAACAGTGAATCATAAGCTTGTCATTGTGGACATACGAAGTCATTCTTCTGCAAAACATCACCAAATGCTGCTTCGGACAACTATCCCCTTGGTACTTCTCAAAATTGGGCGCCTTAAACTTCGGAGGCATCACAAGACCTGGCACCAAACACATGCTCGAAGCATTCAAATTAAGAGTGTTTTGACTCATCAGAGCATCAAGCTTTTCATCCAACAGACGATACCTTCTCATAAACTCAACAGTATGTGGATTTTTAGGATTAATCTTTGGAACAACCCTTTGGGAATTTGGCACAGAGAAAGTGAAGTTCTGATAGTCCGAGTCATGGAGAGAAGATGAATCTCTATCTCTAACAATAGTATGCTCTTGATCTTCGACAGGAACCTGCACATGCTGAGCTTGAGCAACATTGTTCACTGGAGTCCTTTGAACATTGGTCTCTCCTCTTGTTATAGCTGACATGGCCTCCATGAGTTGATCCAACTGATTCTTCATCATCTCAAACTCTGCCCTCGTAACAACCAAATTCTGCTCCTCTGAGTCCATGATCCTTCCAGAAGCTAACTCAAATCCAATGTGAATGTCGGGAAATCAACTGCGGGTTGGACAAAAGACTGGTAAGCTCTCTGCTCCGGTTGAGGATGGATATGCAAAAATGAGATGCAAATGAAATGCAATGCAAAATGCTAATGCAACACACAAAGGATCAAAGTCACAAATTCTGCAAGAAAATACAACGAGATACCTCTCACCTCGGGTGGGCAATCTATTGGTTTATAAGAGGGTATTCCAAAGGCTTTTAAACAAAGTCCCATGCACTAACCCTCAAAAGTTTTCCATCAGAACGACTACTCGTAAGACGGTAATCCCTTCAAAGGATGAACACAGAGTTATGTTTTAGGAACCTTCGGAATAAGGTTCTACAAAAGGTCCTCAGAGTCAAGGACTCCCAATTGGAAATAAAGATGCCGTTACGACTACACGTAAGACATTATTGTTCCAACGGGGTCTCATCTGAGCGGTGGGATTCAAACCAATTCAACGAGTCCTATGTCTCGCAAATCAGAAAGAAACCACCTCCTAATCTTAGTGTATACTCAAAAGCTCGGGTAGAAAGCTTTATCCTCACAAACCATCCAAATATACCCAACAGGTAAAAGGAACACAACAATAAAACAAAAAGCAAAAGCAAATAAAGCACAAATGCGACAAACAAAATAGGCGTGGCTTTCTAGGAAATCCCCAGCAGAGTCGCCAGCTGTCGCTACTCGAAAAAAATGCGTCGCGCAACGACGGGGAGGCGAAAAGAAAGGACAGAAGAGTCGCCACCGAACTTTATTTATCCCATGTGGGGAAAGGAAAATATCGAGAAAACCTTAAGAAAAGAATGGATAAGATGGTCTCGCAACCATGAACGGGTTCGGAAGCCGGTTATGCGAAGGGAAGGTATTAGCACCCCTCGCATCCATCGTACTCGATGGGAACCTTTTGTTTGTCGACGTGTGAATTTATTTGCTTAAATATTATGCTATAAAAAGTGTTCTACGGGGTAAAAGAAAGGTTAGAAATAGGAAAGTTAGGAGGAAAGGGAGAACAGGAAAAAAAAAAAAGAGAAAGAACAGACTCGGTAGGACTTCGCAGTCCTATGCCTACGTATTCTCAATAGATGTGAGAAAGTCAGAGTCGACGTAGTTCAGGGAACTACAAATATAGGGGGGAATGTGCTCGGCAAAGATTGTGGCCCTTGTGCCTACGTATCTTTACTTGAACGAAGTAAAGAATCAGAGCAGCCGTAGTTCGGCCTACGGTGTGAAAGGTGAAAAAGGGAGCTCGCCAAGACATCGCCGTCTTGTGCCTACGTATTCTCATCTGGTATGAGAAATCAGAGCAGCCGTAGTTCGGCTAACTACGGTGCGGATAACCGGTGTGTTTGTGTGGATGATGTTATCGTGCGCATTCTAGCAGTTAGGTGTATTGCTGCTCGCTCGTTGGAGACTTAGGCGTTACCTGTTTGCGGTAGAATGGACGTAACATATCCTGTTTGAAAGGTTGGTTTTCGCCATGCGAGGCAAGAAGTCACGTTTGATTTGTTGAATTGTTTTTAGGGGGCGAGACATGTCCTCGGATAGTAACCCCTACGGGTAGTACCCAATTCGTTATCTCAAAATTTTTGTTATAAAAAGGTGTGGCGAACGAGGCGTCTTCGTATTGAAAGACGAGTATCAAGACCACACACACTACAGTGAGTATCCTGACACTCGGAGAGGAAGGAGACTACACTCAATCCTCTCTCTTTAGTTCAACACAAAGAGAATTTCATTCTCTTATTAAAGATGTTTTTGGTTTTGAATGGTAAGTGCTTTGCGACAGAGAACCCTACGGTAAACGTCAGCACTCAGGATAGGAGAAGGCCTACGCCTAACCACTCCACGACCATTCAAGTTTTTGTATGAAAAGGAAATGAAAATGCACTCGGTACAGGACCGAGGTTTTAGGTATGAAAATTGTGAAAGGAAGTTGTGAAAGCGAGAGGTGATGGAAGAAGTCGCGTCTTCGTATTTGAAAGACGAGTGTCTAAACCACCCACACTACAGTGAGCATCTCGACACTCGGAAAGGAAGAAGTCTACACTTAATCCTTTCTCTTTAGTCCAATACAAAGAGAAGTTAATTATTTTTGAAAGGGATTTTGAAAATGTTTTTGAATCGAGTCGGGACAAGTGATGAAGAGAGAAAAGAGGTGGTCTCAGATCCAACATTACTCATCAATAATTTGACTGGTAATGAATTACGGAGGTCTCGTCATCGACCTAAAAGGATAGAAGTGAAATAAAAGGTCCAATGATAAATCGAGATAAAATTCAACTCTAAAAGAAAAATAGTATATGAATTCTAACAATATAACATATATAAAGTTCTAAAAAGAATACATAAAATATAAAGTAAAATATATATTTTTTACAAAAAGAAAAAAAATGAAACTAAAATGTAATATATACAAAATAAAAATATGATATGATTATTAAAAATTATTTATAGCACATTTAACAAAGTTAAGAAAATTATTAATAATAATAATAATGTTAAATATTAGAAGAGAAAATAGGGGAGATGTGTGTGGAGAACAGTTTGTGTGATTATGGAATCACTTGGGCCTTTGAGAAACCCATCTTCCACCTTAATAAAAAAAACACAGCTGGGAAAATGACTGGAGGGGTGCAGAGGAGATCCACTCGGGTGGGCTTGGCCCAACTCCAAAACAAATAATAATAAAACAAAAGCCAAACGGGAGGGGGCAATGAGGAAACACGGGATGTAACTCTGAAAAGAAAGCAATTGGGCTGGAGCCCACTAACCCAATCCACGAAATCAGTTAGTCTTCCTCACTTTGTCCAACAGAAACCCTAGCTTCCCTATCTCCTCTTCAAACCGCCGCCGACCTCTCCCCTCACCATCTTCGCTCGAAATCTCCGCCGTTTGCAAAACATCAAACTTCGTTTTTCGTCACTTCAAACATTCTTTCAAATCCTTCTCCAACTTTGTTCATCACCTGCTTTTTCTTCCAAAACCATATCCGTTCAAATCCTTCTCCTGTTTAAACCAGACAAAAACGAAACAAACATAATATCTAATCAATCAAAGCTTTGCATGCGGATCTAGAAACTTTGACGAACTCTGTTGAAGCTGCTGATGGCGAGAGTTACGGCGAACTGCGAGCTGAGATGAAGAAGTCCGGATAGGTTTGAGCTCGTGATGTTTCGTTCGTATAGTCAACAACGGACGAAGGTAATGGTTGACAAAGATGCTGAAACGGTTGCTTCTAATTTCAACTTAGCGAAATCTGGTGATGATGAGGTGAATTTGTGGTTCGAGATTGAAGTTTACGGAGGTTGATGTTGAAGTTGTGAATGTCGTAGATCGAAGAAGGCGGAAGGTTGTTTGGAGGATGAAGTTCTGTGAAGATCTATGAGTTTGTGGGTTTAGATCTAGGTTTGATTTATGTTCTAGTTGAAGCTTGTTAGTGGTTTGATGTTGTTTGGTGTGGTATAACGAAGATGAATGGTTGATGTGAAGGAATTCGAACGAAATCTGGGTTTTGATCATGAAATCAGTGAATCTATGTTTTGATTGTGAGGTTTGTGATAGATCTGAAGTTTGAATGTTTTATTGTAGTTTTGATGTTTGCGAAAAATCTGGAAAAATCATGAACAAATGATGAATGTGTACGAAATCTGGAAAAAAAGTTTAAAGGAGGATGAATTTCATGAAGGAATCTGAAAAAAAAAGTAAGAACATGATGAAGTTATTGATTTCCTGGAAAAGTATATGAAGGAGACAGATGAAGTTCATAGTGTTAGACGAAGAACATGGATGAACACGGATTAATTCTGGAAAATGGCTTATGAATATGATGAAATTGATGAAGGATTCGAAGTTTCTGGGAAAATGATATGAAGATATGATGAATCGTATGAATTTTCTGGAAAAAAGGGCCAAGGACTCGATGAATTTGTTTGTGTTTCTGGAAGAAGTGTATGAAGGTGGATGAACATGCTTGAATGTCGTATGAACTTGGCTGAAGAACACGAAGAACGTTGAATTTTCCGATCACTTCATGAATTTTCCGGCGGAGGATTCCGGCCATGGTTTGATTCGTATGGATTTTTCTGGTGAAACGGCAAAGTGTTTGCATGGCCTTGGGACCTGTGTCTGATAGGGTTAGCGTTGTTGATACTGTAGCGGCTAGGGTTAGGGTTGCGAGGTGGCGGCTGCTAGGGTTTCAGCATGGGAAAATGTCCCCCCTTAATGCAGCCACAGCTAGGCTTTATAGCCTGCTGACAAGTGGCGCATCAATGACATAATGGGCCTCGAAATCTGACCAATGGATCCAATTATTGAAGCTGCCAATTAGTTACTGATGGATTAATGAAAGCCATTGACTTACTCAATAAACCATTAAAACGTTAACACTCTTAAAAAAATTAAAACCAAGCCTAATTAATATTAATTAATAAAAAATTTAAACCTAATTAAATTAAATCAAATTTTGAATAGAATAAATAAATAAATAAAAACTAACATATTTTTTTAAAAAAAAAATCTAATTAACTAAAATCCTAAATATTAATCTACATAAAGAAAGATAATTACCATTATTAATCTAATTAAAAAAACCTATTTAATATATAACTCTAAACAACTTATAAACAAAAATATTTAAAAACTATTAAAATAAAATAAAATAATTTCTACATGAAAATAAAAATCTATTCAAAACTATTTAATATTCTAAAAAAAAAATTTAAATCCTAAAATATCTCTAACAATACTAATTTAATTCTAAAATCCTAAAATGACTCTAAAAACAAATTAATTCTATGCTTATAAAAATAATCTATTTCTATCCTAAATTAAAAAAAAAACTATTTCTAATAAAAATTCAAATAAATTAAACTTCTATATAAGAACTTATAAAAATAAAATCTATTCTAAAGAAAGAAATAAATAACTATTCTAAATGATTAAATAAAGCAAAAAAAATAATAAATAAATGCAAAATGCCATGGGAAAACGGGCGAGCACCGAAATGTGCCGATATTATCAACATGGATTGAATTATCAAGAGGAGAACGATTTTCGCTCGATTTTGACACTGAGCTTTTCGTTTGAATTAATTTGATTCGCCTGAAACGCGAGCAAAGCAGCTAAAATCCTGACAAATTCAATCCGGCTGATAATACGGGCAAAATGCGAAAATGATATGCAGATGAAAAACGAAGCAAAAGCCAGTCAAAGTCGGAAAACCGGTGGGCAAATTTTGGGGTGCAACAGAAAGCAAATTTTTTCAGAAACAATGAAAGGAATAAGCATTTTTCGCTGCCAATTATCCACCCAGATTTATTAGTTGAAAGTGGTTGAGGAATAGTTTTTAGACCCTCTTCTTCGTTAAACACAAATGTTATAGGGTTGTTACCAGTGTTGTCAGTAGTAGAAGCCATAACAATGTGAGGAAAAAGAAGAAAAGCGAAGAAAGTTGTGATTCTTTGAAAGTAGCAGAAAATAGGCGCGAAGAAGAAGAAGGAAAGAAACGAAAGATGTGGAAAGAATATTTATAAGCGGAAAACTCAAACGTTGATGATAGGCAAATGGCAATTGATGGTACTCTATGACTGTTCCGTTCCATTGTAGTGGAAAAACTAGTTGGGATAGCCGAGAAATCGACGACCTGGGAAATAGCCGAAATCATGAAAAGTGACAGAGTGTTCCTTGAAAATCGTGACGGAGATAGTTGTTATCATTACACGTGATGTCAGCAGATTGAACATAGAGTCAAAATTTGGCAAGAATAAAATTCCAGATTTCTTTGTCGAAGATAATCTCGACCGAAATTGGCCTTTTAGGGGGGCAATTTGTTAGCTAGAAAATTTCGACTAGGGAAAATGAAATGAATAAAAGGGAGAAACTTTGCATCACAAACAAAGAAGCGTCAAAATAGGTCGACGTCGCCAAAGAGGTTCAACGAGAAATACAGGAAAAAGGACATATGGGCCCAGTCGAAGCAAGTTCGACGGACAACCATACAGATCAAAGTCGAAGCCAAATTAACATGGGCAAGTTTTGAAAGCAGTTGATGAGAACATGAGAAAGTTACAAACAAAGTGGGTGTGCATGGATGGACGCGTGGCAAGCTGTGAATAGTCGACAAAGCATCAATTATTTTTATGCCTATTTAAGTAGAATTTAGTTTCAATTCAAATGGTCGCATTTTGGAAACGTTGCAAATAAAACACTCAAAGTACCAACATCGTAGAGAAACGAGTTATGTTTACACAAATGTATGCATGCGTCCAACTTATATTTAAGCAGTTTACTTTATAAGTCTTTTTCAATTCACTTTCCTCTCCAGTTTTTGTCTTGTTTTCTCATTTATTTATCTTAGTTGCACCAACGCAGTTTCGTCCAATTTTTTGTCTACCATTTCAAACTCAAACACTTAAACAACCATTCATACTTAACACTAAGTCTAGGATTTTGTAGCCGATCCTGCAAATAATATTTAATAAGAAGCTAGAGATTGTTCGCCAAAAATTTGTGCGAACACTAGTTAAGGTTTATCTATTTAAGGATTAATACATCTCTATCTACCATATTTTCATATAAGAAAATCTTATTCTAGTCTAGTCAAGTTAGATGTTAATCACATAATATCTATTTGTCTTATCTCTATTCAACATTTTAACAAATGTTGTAAAGGTATCGAAATCAGGTATACTTTTCACGTAATTGTAAATACTAATCTTAAACTTAAGGAAGAATTTAACAAGTGTAAAAAAATTTGACTTAATTGTAATTTTGGTCCCCCTATTTTTATTTTTTTATTTTTGATCCCCTATTTTAAAATCCAGAATTTTGGTCCTCCTATTTTTAGTTTTCGATTCCACTATTTTAAAATCTAAAATTTTGGTCCCTCTATTTTTATTTTTATTTTACTTTTGGTCCCTCTATTTTCAGTTTGTTTTGGATTTTAGTCGCCTTCCCAATTGGGAAAGGGGATCAAAAGTTTAAAAAAATTAAAATAAGGGGACCAAAATTTCGAATTTTAAAATAAGGGGATCAAAAGTAAAAAATAAATAAATATAGGAGGATAAAAAATCTGGATTTTAAAATAGGAGGATAAAAAAAATAAAGGTATCAAAATTGCAATTAAACTAAAAAAATTAACTCTATGATTGAATTTGAACCAAAAACATATAATTAAGTTGAAAAAAAATCCTTTCGCATCTCATCTGAAACTAAAAATACCCATGATTTACCATGATACCTTCCTACTATATCTATATTAATTTATTAATTATTAATTGTTCTGGACTGGGCCGAAACTTGGCCCATAGTCGAGCAGGCCCAACTCCCACCGGGTTGGAAGACCCAATAAGATATAAATCGCCTCCTCGTCGGGCAGAAACCTTTCTCCTGTCGGACAGAACCTTTTCTCCCGTCGGGCACGGACCCTTGGCGGTCGAGCAGGCACCTCACGTCTACCCGACGTGCTCTCCCTTCTGCCTGCCGTTAGGCAGACCCCATCCAGCTCGGGGAGCTCCTCTGACCTCCCCGACATTCTCAACGTGTCTCCTACGCGGAGACACGTCATCTCGTAACATCCCGTGTCCTGATTATCCGATCCTCCACGTCCCGGATAGCACGGAGCAGTTACACTAGGGCGAAGACCACATGATGGTCTTCCTGACGCCACGTCAGCCCTAGCAGTTACCAGCATTGAGCCTGGCAGGCCATCCCAATGCGAAGTAACTGTTGGCCCTGCGCTGGGGCACACTATAAATACCCTCTTTCACTAGAGGATCAGGTAATCTCATTCTTACTTCTCTCTCTATACTTGTTATCACTCTGCCTAATTCTTACTTTGACATCGGAGTGTGTTTCAGGTACACCCTCCTCCATTCTCTCAGCAGTCAGACATCTCAGACGCGTGGCCGACCAGTGACTGCTTCTGATCAGGTACGATCAGTGGCGCCCTCTGTAGGAATCTAGAGCTTCCCCATTCTATTCGAGCAGTAGAACCAAAGATTTCATCAACTTATGAGATCATGACCAACCCACGCCACGACCATGTTGTCTATAATTCCTCCTTCGACCCACTCACTAATGGTAAGGATTAGGGTGGGCTCTCCAACATCCATGACGGGTACGTGAGAGACGGGCAGACTGCCTCCCCTTCATCCGATGACGCGGCACGCCACGTCGCCCCTCGGGCAAGGAGCCCGACTGTTTTCCAGCCCGTCCCCACATCAGTAGGGGCGGACCCGACGATGACTGTCCTCTTCGCAGTAATCAACTAGACTAATTTGATGTTGTTTAAGTAGAACGAGTGTATCGAGATGCTGGAACTGGATATCTCATCTCGCTCTCCCCCGCGGAGAACCCAGCGCGAAGATTCCCGGAGCCCTTCTCCCCGTCAACGGGGGCGCCAACCACAATTGAAGAGGCCTCAATTCGTGGCCTCTAAGAAGTGCGACAGGTCACCTCCCCGGAAGGAGAGACGCTCCCAGGCCCTGAGGAAGAACATACCTGAGGGTCTGAATAAGAGGACGAGGGGTCGTAATCAAACCCCTCGACACAATCCTTCCCCTTCACACTCCCCTGTCCGTAGTGACGAGGACAATCACCGGACTCCCTTGTCACAAGAAATCATGGAGACCCTCATCCCCCACGGTATGGAGAAGCCGCCCGCACTCTCCACCTACGACGACACGACGGACCCAGAAGACTATCTGGAAGATATCGAGGCCATGCTTGATTATCGGAACGTCCGAGGAGCCATCAAAAGACGTGGGCTGCTATGGGCGCGATCATCCAAGCCCAGGATGAATCTCTTAGGAATTACATCGAGAGATTCACGATGGAGGCAGTCCGGGTGACTACTTCAGATGACATGAAGTGTTACCTCATGGAGCAAGGGCTGCGCCGCGACTCCAAATTTTACGAGGCTGTAGCAATCCACTGGCTAACCTCCCTTCAGGCCTTCCTCGAGAAAGCCCGAGCATACATCCGGTACAAAGAGACCTAAGTTGCCAATTCAGCCCGAGACTCTCGTAACCGCGAAGCTGCCCGTGGAGCTCGGGAGGAGAAGCACCAGCCCCCCGTCAAGGGGGAGACCGACGAAGAGATGATCATCCCCGGGAGCCCTGAGAACAGAGAGGCCCTGCATGCCGATTCACTGAGTACACAACCCTCGTCGCTTCCCGCGAGCGCATTCTAGCTGAGTGTGCCAACTCAGAGTTCGTATGGGGAGGTGTCCGTTTCTCTAAACCAGCACCCCCCAAGGCCAACGTTGACAAGTCCAAGTATTTCCACTTCCACTGCAGCCACGAACATCTCACCGAGGATTTCATCCACCTCAAGGATGCAATCGAGATACTCATCAAGGATGGACACTTGAAGAGGTACACCAGGGGAGAAGATGCCCCTCGACAGGAGACATACGAAGCCAAAAGGGTCGAGGACATTCCTCTGCCCGCCAACGACTCGGGGCTGCAGGTGGCCCTCAACATAAGTAAGCCTGAAGACTTGTTCTCCCTAAGGGAACACGGCTTCCCTACCGGGCACCAGTTGCCCGATGAACCAATACGCCCCGTCAGTCCATGGGAGTATTTCCTCACTACAATGGTCATCTCAGGCGGGGCCCCAAACAAGCTCTCCATCGGGTCCGTGAAGAGGAAGTTCGACGAGCTGATGAGCAACATCTCCAAAAAGATGAGCACCCTCGTTAAGTTCCACGGTCGATCTAACCCGATCACGTACTACCTTGAAGAGCTTCCCGGGGGATCCCCCAACGCCGCCATCCCCCGCTGATTCGGGCACAAATGGCGAATTTTGACGTCCGTCATATCCTGGTCGACGGGGGAAGCTAAGTGGATATCATGTATACCCACTTATTTTCGACGTTGCAGCTCGACAAGACAAATTTAATCCCTTATGTTGGCTCCGACCTCCAAGGGTTCAACGGGACGACAACGAGACCATGAGGATATGTGGAACTCAAGGTCAGCTTCGGGACAAATGAGACATCTAGGGAGATCAATATCCGATTCTTGTTCGTCGAGTGTCCTTCACTGTATAACTGCATCTTAGGCAGGACGACCCTGGCAGACCTCATCGCAGTGCCATCGATGGTCCACCTTAAGATGAAGTATTACACTAGGCGGGGAGGTTTCGTCACCCTCAACGGCGACATAGAGGCAGCCCGACGATGTTTTGAAGCGACAATGAAGGACCTCAGCATGATCGGCCCCTCTCCTAAAGCAATCAAGAAGTCTCCACCCGTCCAAGAGCACATGCCAAAGGATCATGTCGACGCCGTGGACCTCGACTGCCGCTTCCCCGACGAACAGGACCATGAAGGCGAAGCCGAGCACGCTCCTCTAGCGGTCAACGGGCATCCCTTCCACCCAACGTGCCCCATTCCAGACGGGGAATTAGAGCTCGTAGCCCTCGGCGAGGATACGACCAGGAACGTGAAGATTAGGGTTGGCCTGCTCGACCTGGAGAAGAAGCAGCTGAAGGCCTGTCTCCGTGAGAACGCCGACCTCTTCGCTTAGAGCGCCGCAGAGATGCCCAGTCTTGACCCCGAGGTCGCCTGCCATCAGCTCTCCATTGATCCAGCCGTGAAGGCCGTAGTATAACGTAGGCGTAGGCAGTCCCCCGAAAAGTCAGCGGCTGTTGAAAAAGGTATAAAAGACCTCCTAGAGGCCAATTTTACTTTGGAAGCCCGGTATTCAACCTGGCTATCCAACGTTGTATTAGTCAAAAAGAGTAATGGAAAATGGAGGATGTGTGTTGACTATACGGATCTCAACCGGGCATGTCCCAAGGACGCCTATCCCCTCCCTAATATCGACAAGCTCGTCGACAACTCGGCGGGCTTCAAATTATTGTCCTTCATGGATGCCTACTCGGGATACAACCAGATCCCCGTGGCTGAGGTAGAGAAACAGAGCACGACCTTCATGACTGAGTCGGGCAACTATTACTACAACGTAATGCCCTTCGATTTAAAGAACGCTGACGCCACCTATCAACGGATGATGAACAAGGTCTTCCGGGGAGAGATTGGCGACATGCTCGAAGTTTACATGGACGGTATGATCGTTAAATCATGTATCGAGGTCCACCACATGGCCTACCTCAAGAAGGGCTTTGAAACAACAAGGAGGTGCAGGATGCGATTTAACCCAGAGAAGTACACCTTCGATGTATGGGCGGGGAAGTTCCTCGGGTTTTACCTGACCGAACAAGGGATCGAGGCAAACCCAGAAAAATGTCGGGCTTTCTTCGAGTTTGCAACGTCGAGCACGAAGAAGTCGATCCATTCGCTGAACGGGATGTTGGCCTCGTTATCCCGATTCGTTGCCAAATCCGCGCATCATGCCCTCCCATTTTTTAGACTACTGAGGAAGGAGGCCATGTTCGAATGGACGGAGGAATCCGAGCAGGCCCTCCTCTATCTCAAGCGTGTCCTCTCGGAACCGCCCGTCCTGACGAGACTGGACATCGGGGAAACCCTATACCTATACCTGGCCGTTTCCACCAAGGCCGTCAGCACCGTACTGATCCGAGAAACTCCTGACGGACATAAGTCGATCTACTTCACGAGCAAGGCCCTTCACGGACCTGAGGTGAGGTACCAGTAGATCGAGAAAGTCGCCCTGACCCTCATCAATGCGGCCAGAAGATTGCAACACTGCTTCCTAGCCCAAACCATCATGGTCAGAACCGAGAAACCTATCAAACAGCTGCTCGGTAGGCCCGACATGTCAGGACGCATGTTGAAGTGGTTGCTGGAACTCTATGAATTTGACATCCTCTACAAAGGCAGAAAAACACTTAAGACACAAGTACTGGCCGATTTCCTCGCCGAGATGACACCCACCGTGGAACCAACCCTCGGGGCCCACAAGTGGACCATCTTCGTCAATGGCGCTTTGAGCTCATCAGAGAGCGGCACGGGCATCATCCTGGAAAACGAGGAAGGCACAGTCATGGAAGTTTCTCTTGCCTTGGCCTTCCCGACAACAAACAATCAGGCCAAGTACGAGGCGTTCTTGGCCGGACTCTGCCTGGAAGAAGACCTCGGAGCCAAGGAGATAAAAATCTTCATGGACTCCCAGTTGGTCGCCTCATAGGTCTGGGGTGAGTACTAGGCCAAGAATGACAATCTGGCAAAATATTTAGCTCTTATAAGGGAGCGAATAAAGAGTTTCGACTACTCTGAAATACAACCCGTTCCCCATGAGCATAATACCCAAGCTGATGTCCTCTTGAAACTAGCGAGCAAGAAGAAGAAAGGCGGGAAAAAATCCATCGTCCAGGAGGTCCTCGCTCGTCCCAGCATGGAAAAGGAAAAAACGATGCTTGAGGTCAACGCCATTGGGGACAACGACTGTTGCATGACCCCGCTACGCACCTACCTTAGCACGGGATACCTCCCCGACGATGTGAAGGAGGACAACAGGGTCAAACGTCGAGCTTGCTCCTATGTACTGCTCGAGGGCAGATTGTACCGAAGAGGCTTCTCAATCCCTCTCCTAAAATACGTTGATAAAGCCCAAGCCCCGAGCATCCTGCAAGAGATCCACGAGGGCATTAACGCTCAACACTTGGGGGGAAGGTCTCTAGCCCAGAAGGCCCTGCGAGCTGGGTACTATTGGCGGACGATGCAGCAGGACACTAAGGAGCACGTGAAGAAGTGCAAGAGGTGTCAATGGCATGGGGACATACTCCTCGCCCCCTCCGAGCGAGCTCAAGACCCTCTCCTCCCATGGTCGTTCTCCTGGTGGGGGATGGACATCTGAAAGAACTGAATTCCCCTTCGAGGAGGAGGTCAACGACGAAGCCCTCCGAGATGAGCTCGACCTAGTCGAAAAGATCCTTTTAGGGGCAGCTCTTTGCTAAAGCAGAAAATCGCCCTTCTCTATGACAATAAAGTTATAAGACGGGAGTTCCAAGTCGGTGAACTGGTCTTGCAAAGAAACTAGAAAGACTCATGCGAGGGCAAGCTCACCGCGAATTGGGAGGGCCCCTATCGTGTCCGGGACAAGACGGAACACGGGACCTACTACCTCGAAAATCTACACGGGGATGAAATTGCTCGACCATGGAACGATGAGAAGCTCAAAAGGTACTATAATTAAACACTGTCCGCGACGACCAACCCCGCGAGCATGGGAGTGCGGCCTGGTACAAACGCGTCACCCAAAAATCAAACGAGATAACAAGCATATGCCCTTTTATGAGCGCTTTGTTCGATGGAGACCCCTCAATCGAGAGCCATCGCCGCTGTACCGAGATGGCAGAACGCCCAGCTCGCGATGGGACGTTCACGCCACAGAGAGAGGGCCGCAAGCACGACCTCTCTTCGTAACCGACCAAGTAACAACCTCGACCAGCCGACCAGTTCCCTACACTACTAGGCACAACAGGTAACATCGAGCTACCACTCCCACCAATATATAAACCAGCAAACGAGCATACAAAGACGTGCAAACAAGCACACATAAATAAATAAACGAGCACACACAAAAACTTGGCAAAAACGATAAATATTGTTATACCATCACGGGCACTAGCCTAGCTGTTCAGGAATTACAAATAAGGGCACAAAGCCCGAACAACAATAAAAAATTACAAACGGGCACGCAGGCCAATACAAACAGGCACACATGCCAACATATACACGGGCACGCAGGCCACACAAATTCCTACTCGTCAGTATGATCCTCCTCTTCTAGGACGGGTTGGTCCTCCTCGTCACCGTCTGGTCCGTCGGGTGCCACAATGCGATCACCTTGGACTTGATGTTAGGGGCCAGTCCCCTCGGTCACCAAATCCACGCCGGGGTTGGCAAGCCGAAGCTGGGCCACGACACTCTTAAAGCCTACCTCGACAGACCCAAGGCAGTCGCCCTCCAACAGCCGAATCTTTTCCACCAGCTCCCATCGGGAAACCAATAACTTCTCCTCGTCAGACTCTTCCTCAGCAGGAGCAAGCAAATCCTCGAGTTCAGCAACCCGACCCTTCAGCCCAGTCAGCTCGTCATCCCCGTCCTTCACCATCTTCTCAAGCTCCCTGATCCACTCGCGATGGGCTTTGTCCTGCCTCTGATACTCCCTCTGGTCAGCAACCAACTTGGATCTAACCTCCTCAGATACTGCCAGCTCACTCCGCATGGTGGCTAAGTCCACTGAGGAACAAGCCTCCTCATTGAGCACGATAGCCGTTTCAAACGCCCTCACCACCGAGGCCAGGTCGTCGGACAACATCTTCCTCCGAGCCTCCTTGCTGGCGGCCAGGATGGTCTTCGTGTCCTTGAGAGCTACAACAGGGACATTATCCCTATTAAAGAAGTTAGGCCTGAGACATCAGAGGGGAAGGACGAAACATCGATAAGGAAAGCTGTCCGTCAGGTCAATCGGGGACGCTTCGATCTCTCGTCGCCTCTTGGAGACTAACGACGCAACCGAGGAGTCGCTACCTTGCAGGGACGGAACTAACCCCGTCGGTCCAGCACTGACCTCCTTCCTAACAGCAGCGACCCTCCCCACGAGACGTCGGCCACCCCCATTGAGCAGCTTCGTAACACGTTCTTCCATTAAACCCATAACACCTGCAAAGAGAACACAAGAAAACAGTTAGTATGGAAGTTCAGAGCAGAACGAATAAAAGCCGAGGAAGTTGCTCGCTACCTAAAAAACGATGAGCCTCTGCCTCGGTCCGACACTCAAGGAGGGCCTTTGTGTTGATACACCTAGTCTCGGTCTAGATCTCCCTGCAAGCGTCGCGGATATACTGCCCATTCGGGGTCACGCATTTGTAACGGGGAAGACGCCTGACGAAGTCGACCAATTTCTGGAAGGCCAAACTATCGTCCTCGTCCAGATGGTTAGGTCGGTAGATAAAGCTCTTGGTACTAGATCGAAAATGAAATTCCATCCACTCCAAGGGGAAATGGAAGTGGAAGTCCACCTCGGACTTGTCGTCGTATTGATTGCCTCGTCGATCTCCGACATTACTATGCACCACCTGTCCTTGAACCCTCTGACGGAATCTGTGTATGCCCGGAAGAGCCTGGTCGGCTGCTTCAGGGATACCCAATTGTGTTGCCTAGACACAGTCTGCCGTTGCAAGTGGAAGATGCAGAAGAATAGTGGTATGTTGGCGCCGAGCTCGAGATAGTTGTAGACGATCTCAAAAGCACGGAGGAAAGCAAGGGAGTTGGGGTGGAGCTGAGAGGGCGCCAGCATCAGGTGGTCGAACACTCCATGTTGGAAATTTGTGGACGGAAGGCACATCCCCGCCTCCTTAAACGCAAATTCATACATGGGGAATCGACCCCCATCATAGCGAGAGCATATGCGATCCAGTTCCCGAGGCCGACATGCCCTAAACTGGAGAGGAACCCCAACTTCTCTATCCTCGATCACGGCGAAGACGTCTGCATCGTCGACGATGAACCGTGACATGTAGTTGAGGGGTTCGTCCCCGATCCATTCTTCTACCAGTCTGTTTGGAGGCTCCACAACGGTCCCATCTTGGTGACACTTTTCATCGTCGGACAAGTACCACATTGTCTCCTCTTCTTCAAGGGCAGTCATTTACCTGAAAAGCAGAGGAACTCAATGAAGTCGACAACTAAATTAAATCCACCCTTCCACTACAGTTCAAGTGAAAGGGCGTGGATGCTCGAAGCCGAGCAGAACTACGACACGCCCCGGGTCGCCCAGAAGACCAGTTTGGGTTAACCCTAAATCCTCCGTCGTCCCCGGGGAATTCATCCTTTTGTCCTCGGTGTACTCATCGTGTCCGGGGTATTCATCGAGCGGCCTCGAAACATTCAACAATCGTCACATCTCCCCGGGCCACTCATCGCAAGTGCCGGGGACGTTCGGTCAGAACCCTAGTTTTGGAGGACTTTCTGGTCTTTCTAACGCCACGTCAGCCCTAACAGTTACCAGCATTCGGCTTGGCAGCCCAGCCCAATGCGAAGTAACCGTTGGGCTTGCGCTGGGGGCACATTATAAATACTCTCTTTCACTGGAGGGTCAGGTGATTTCATTCTTACTTCTCACTCTGGTCGACTTTTACTTTGGCATCAGAGTGTGTTTCAGGTACACCTCCCTCCATTTTCCCAACAGTCAGATAGCTCAGACGCGTGGTCGGCCAGTGACTCCTTCTGATCAAATACGGTCATTAATATTTTTAAAAAGTGAGTTTATTATAAACTAAATCTAAAATAAGTGAAAGTGACATTTATTATCGGACAGATGATAATTTCCTGCAAAATGAAATTGAGATGAATTTATCTTGGAACAAAAGTGTTTTTTTTTTAATATTTTAAATAAACTTTATTTATTCTCATTGTTAATTTGTATCGATCAAAACTATAATTTTAAATTTAGTTATTTTTATTAAATATTTTATATTTTGAGGTAAGTTAATTTTAATATTTGGATTATCTTGTGTCCAAAAGTATTTAGTTAACATTTTTTTAAAATAAATTTTACTATATTTAAAAAATTATACTATATTAAGAATAAATAAAGCAGTTCAAAATTATTGTTCGAAATTTAATCTTTAGCGGTAGTAATTATTTATATTCATGTATTAATTTATGCAAATATTAATATTTCTAAATCAATAATATTTTTTCAAAAAAAGAATTTTATAATGGTGTAAATTTAATAAAATATATTAATACTTAATAATTTAAATATTAACTTTTGAATATTAAAAGCTAATTTATGTTTATTTGTTAAAACGGAACTAGCCTTTTTGTAAAAATTGATTATTAAAAATAATTTTTAAAAATCTATTATAATCAGTTTTTATATTCAAATTTATAGATTATTTTTAGATTTAAATTTAAAAAAATAATTATTTTATAAAATTTAATTGGTACACACCGACAGTGTAAAATTACACTGTCAATTACTCACCTTCATACATTTCGTCACATTAAAATGTAAATTTTAAGTTAAATATATGACACATTAATATATTTGTATTGGATAACTGTGTAAAATTATTTTAGTCCGTCCGTACATATCAATTAAATTTTTTTTATTTTTTATTTTTTATATTAGATTACTAACAAACATGTTTTGCATTTTACTAGCGTCCAGACGGACACTCGCGTGCCCGTCTGTCCGCTTTTTTAATGCACATAAAAAGATAAACGATATTTTTTGTTAAAATAATTCTTTTATAAATATAATATGTGAAAATTAATAATAAGAAATTATGTGAAAATTAATAGTAATAAGTTATATGGAAGTTAATAATAAAAAATTACACAATAATATGAAAATAAAAATGGTAGAAAAATAGATCACACAAACATAAAATATTCTAGCTCTTTATATATTGTATAGATAAAAAAAACAACTTTTCAGTTTTTTCATATTAATATTTTCAGAATTTTTTTTATTTTTCTATTTTTTTATTTTTGAAAAAGGGAGTTTTCCAGTAATTACTCGTCCATAAATTTTTTGAAAGATAGTCGTTATTAAAAATAGAGAAGAAAAATAGTGATAGGGTGATTAGAATTTATGTATCTATAATGAGTTTTGTTTTTGTTTACCATGAAAATAAACATTGTCCGATGATGATGGAGAAATAGTTGTCGTGTTGAAGACAATAGAGAGGAATCCTTGTGACGAATCCGTTATAGATGTAGAATCATATCACCAATCATATTTTTCTTAGCCTTATCTATGTCGGTCACATTGCTCCTGGCTGAAAGATACTACTACCTACTTTTATATTTCTAAGAAATTTTCTCTACATTTTATGTTATTATGTTGTCTTCATGAATTTTACTTTTGGTGTGTATCATCATCGACATGTACTATCTATTGGGTGCCAAAGTCAAATAGTGTTGCAAGTGAATGAGAATGTGTTAACTTTACATCGAATAGCATATAACACTGAATGAGAATGTGTTAATCGAATAGCATATAACCTAAATATATAATTATTAGTGGAGGAAAATTTATCATACGTTTCTGTTTTGTAAAGTTGAATTAGATATCGATATAAATTTTAAGATTGTATTATAGAGTCTTTGAGGATCCAAAGACATGAATTTTTAGTCTATCATCATGGCAACTCTTTTTTCAACATCTCAAGTAAGCATGACAACATAACTTATATTCGCGAGTACTGACCCGAACTTATCTCGAAGTTGACGGGAAAAATCCATTTTGATTGAGTTTGAATTTTCCTCGATTAAAAAATATGGGGATAGATCGAATAATAGAAACACTAGTACCCATTCCAAATTCGTCCTCGAACTCGCCCTGTTTATTTTATTATGTACATTATTATTTAGTTTTGTTAATTTGAAATATTAAATATGTAGTCGACGTTCTGATATTTAGATTTGTATTAATTAATAAAAATATTTAAAATGTATGTATGGAATTTTTTGAGATTGTTATTTTTATTATTTGTAATGTAATTTGATTTTGAAAAAAATAAATATTTCTATTAAAAAAAATTGATTTTACTAAATGAATGGTAACAGGACGGGGATACCCGAACCCGTTTGGGACGAGTTTGGGTTTTAATTATCCATCCTGTTTGGATTTGGGGCGGAGAACGAGGATTGTTTGAGGATTCAAGTTTGGATTTGGAGTAGGTAAAAACCGTCTTCGATCCGCCCCGTTGCCATGCCTAATCTCAAGCTACTTTATGAACAAGTCATTCTCGGTGCTAAATAAACATTCAAACAGCTAATTTATGTGAAATTGGATGACACATACTATCTTCAATGGGGGCAACAAATCGAAGGTGTCATTTATGGCACACAAATGGCAAAATATGTTCTCGCACCTCAAATTCCGGAATGGTTTCTCACCGTCGTCGATTGCGATAATTCCTATCAGAATCCTGCTTACACAAATTTGAAGAAACAAGACTCCTTATTGTCCACTTGCATGTTATCCACTGCCTTTGGGGCTCTCTTATTTCACTTTGTTCTCATTCGTCACTCATGGAATGTTTGGGACGAACTAATGCATACTATCATATACAAATGAAAAAAAGAATACAAATAGCTTAAATATGAACTTTGTTCTCTTACGAAAGGTACACAAACCATTGCTCAGTTTGTTATGAGTGTTTGCACCATTTTTGAAATTCTAATACCCATTAGAGATCGTGTTCTACCTCATGATTACATCAAACTCTTAGTTGAAAAAACTGTATAAACCGATGATATTTCAATTACTTTGATTTGATTCAGTATTTTGTGTTTTTAAAAATGGAACCAAACCAACCTTATTGGTTTGGCTCAATTTGGTTTAGTTTGACTTGGTTGATTGATTTACACCAAAATTTTTCCAAACATTATATTCATTTGTGTATTATCTATTATCATATTTTCTGTGTATTTTCTGCTATTATTTTTTCTTCAAATAATACATTTCATTTAATCTATTTCATATTCTACATTTCGAACAACTTACAAATTGTATTTTAATCCATACTGCGGTAACAAATAAAACACAATAATAAAAATAAAAAGGTCGCAATACACATAAATTAACATGCTTCACACATCAAACACACATAAAAATTACTCCCTCCGTCTCATAATAAATGTTTTGTTTGAGTTGTGCACGGTTCTTAAGAAAATGATTAGATGTGTTGGTTTTAATGATAAAATTGATATCTTTTACTAAAATACTCTTATTTATTATAATTAGTGGAGTAGTTGAAAAGCGTGAAAGTTAATGAATAAGGGTATACTAGTGGAAAAAAATGTTGTATTGGTATTCTAAAGAGACATTTATTTTGAGACATAAAAAAAGTGCAAATGAGACACTTTTTATGAGACGGATGAAGTATTTTGTAACACAACTAGAAAAATTTTGTTGAAGAAAAAGTAAAGAAAGTCTAAAAAGGTATGAAATCTAACCAAGAGAACTTGAAACATGAAAAAAGGCGACCAGAACAAAGCAGAACAACGGTGGCAGCCGACGATAGCAACTGTTCGGTGAGAATTAGTTTTTGTGTCTTAGGGTTTCTAATTTTTACATTTGGAGTTTGATTGGTCACTATGTGTATTGTTACAAGGAATGAAGCTTAAACAAATAGGAAGAAGGGATGGACTAATATACAAGTTTAGCTTAATAATGGGATGAATAAAAGACCAAGTGGATAATTATGGATAATTATAGTTATCATTTTTGTTCACTGATTTGGCAACTACCTCTGTTTTCATCAGTTCGGTTCGATTTTTGAACCAAACCAAAAATATTGATTAATTTCCAATTTAGTTTGGTTTGGATTGTCAGTTTAACTAATTTTTTCTGATTCACTTAGACCCCTACCATCCATTGACAACCCACCCTAACCTGCATATCGACTATACTATTTTTTTTTATCTAGTATTAAGCAAAAAGTGATACATTAGTGGTTTCTAAAAAGATAAAGCTACCACGATTTCCACAAATTCAAAGGTCAATATATTTGTAGATAATCCAATCCACTTTGAAACTCATTGAATGAGATGTTTCGTCTAACTAAGTAAAATACTTAGTATAAGCTCAAAAGGTAATAAAAAATAGGCATAGTTATTCTATTATTCTTTCAAATTTTTTCCTTAAAAATAAAAGTGTTACTTCCTCGGTCCTATAATCAGTGACTCATTTGTCAAAAAAAATGTACCAAAATAAATGACTCATTTCAAATTTACAGTGCAGATTAATTTTTTTCCTTCCAATTCTACATTTTAATCATTACTACTTTCATCACTCCGAATACTTGATAATGAGTAATTTGATAAAAACATCTCTCTCTCTCTCTCTCTCTCTCTCTCTCTCTCTCTCTCTCTCTCTCTCTCTCTCTCTCTCTCTCTCTCTCTCTCTCTCTCTCTCTCTCTCTCTCTCTCTCTCTCTCTCTCTCTCTCTCTCTCTCTCTCTCTCTCTCTCTCTCTCTCTCTCTCTCTCTCTCTCTCTCTCTCTCTCTCTCTGATCACTATTATAAGCAAAAGCTTTTTTAGATTCATTGAATAAATGATGTATCTGGTCAATTATTATATATCAGATACATCAATTACTCAATGAACCTAATTTTTGTTGTTACTTATAATAATGATCAAATGGTGTACACTTTTTTTTAATATGTGTGAAATAGTCGATTGAATCATTCATTGTAGAACGAATAGAATATAAACAAATTACAAATAAGAGACCAAAAACATCATATCACATAACCTTTTGAAATTGAGATTTTTTTTTGTTTTTTTAATTGTATAACAATGAAAATCACATTTCTTAAATGTAGATCAACTTATTCACATTATATAATAGTAAATCAACTTTTATATATATATATATATATATATATATATATATATATATATATATATATATATATATATATATATATATATATACTAGTATCTATTTATCTATTTATAATGTATTAAATCTGAAGCGCACAATATCATGCGAATACTTCATCTCTCTTTGTACCATATCAACCATAACCGTATGTGTCACATCACAAAAGTCTATTTTATTTCTCATATGAACAAAAATCATCATATGTAATATCTATTGGAGGTCATGACTTCGAATCTCCACAAAGACAAAAATATATTAATTTAACAATTTACAAATTTTGTTTCACATCATCTATAATCGTATGTCACACAACTCATAACTCTTCTTTATTTTTCATATGAACAAAAATCATATGTATTATTTGTTGGAGGTCATGGTTCGAACCCACACAAAAACAAAAATATTTTAAATTAACAATTTTATAAGTTAGTTTCCCATCACTCATAATTTTATATGACATATCTAAACTCTTCTTTATTTTTCATATGGACAAAAATCATATTTATTATTTATCGGAAATTATGAGTTCAAAGTTCAAACCTAACAACTATATATTAAACTAACAACAACTTACTAACTTTGATATATATTATTTCATAAACTTTATAAACACTATTTATACTTTTTTTCTTCCAATAATATAAATGAGAGAAAAGAAATGACGATTACACCATTTTCAAATATAAGTCACTTTAATTTATATATTGATATATTTCATTATTATATTTTTCATATTATTTTTTTATATTATATTAAATAAATAAATAAAGACAAATAATAATATTTTTAATTTCTCAAATATGAGAATATTGAGTTTTTTTAAACTGATAATAGTTATTTTTATATTAGTGACCATATAAATGTAATAAAAATAAAAAAAGTAGTTAATGACTAATATAAAACTATTATATTTCAATTAATATTAATAATTACTTTTTTAATTTATATCACTTTATTTATCATATAACTAAAATTTGTCAACATAATGATAAATTTGTTAAATGATTGAAATTTCACTTATAATAATTATCTAGGAACTTTAACTTTTTAATTTAAGACAAAATAAAGATGAGTTCAAAAAGATATGAGAATTGAATTTAAAATATAAACCATTAATGATAGTTTTAAATTATATGAATATGCAAAATTAAATCTTGATTGTCTCTTTAAACTTGCAAATAAAATATACATTTTTATCTATGGCTAATTATAATTAATGATAAATTATAATATATTAATTATTAATCATATTTATTTAAAACATAATTAAAATTCAATATAAAATAAATATAACTAATTTACACCCGTGCATCGTGCGTGTCTCAATCTAATAAGTAATTATTATATCTCTTTTTGTCTATAGAGATGTGAATGAAATTTTAAAGATTCGTTTTTTGAGATTAAATAAGGCAAATGAAATCATATGGAGGTTTGATAATGGCAGTATAGTGTCAAAAGTGGCTATAGAGTGTGTGCAGAGCGTTTGGTCAATATAATGACTTAAAAGTTCCAGGTAATTGAAAATGGTTGTGAAATCTATTTATCCCATCAAAAGTCAAATTTTTTTTGTGGAGACAGGGAAGAAATTGCCTTCCATATCAGGAGAATATAAAAAAAGGTGTAGATTGTTCTCCATCCTATGTTTGTTATGGCCATGATACTGAGATTTTTTTTCTTCAAAAAAAACCAAATTCATTAAGAGCACAATAGAATACTAAGTTACACTAAATACAAAGAAGATACACAAAAAATAGCTTCAAAGCCAACCTAAAACGACTAGAACTGTTAAATTTCCTACAAATTTTTAGAGAGTTCTTAAATATAATATGTAAGAAAATATAGAACATCCTAGAAACTATAAGGTGTATGAATATGGTAGAATAATCTAGATATATAAGTATATGGCAAAGATAGAAAAAATCTAGATTTACTCATGATAATAACCTATCATGAGAACTCTAGAATATTCACCACCATTGAAAGGTTGGTGACTTGAGCCTATAAATAGGCATTTGCTACATTGTAAACCATAATCCAAGAAATTAATCACAAAACCTTCTTTCTAAACTACTCTCTAAAACTATCTTCTACCAACTATCATCTAAACAATTCCAAACAGTGGCATCAGAGCTACGTTTGGTCATACATTGGGCGTAGTTATACTAATACCTACCATTTCAAAATCCTCCAAACTACTTCAAAATATTTCCCTTATACTATTAACCCACTACAATGTTTTTTCTAAGCCATGGATAACACTACTCAATCATCAACTATTTGTGTCCCTATTTTCAATGGTGAAAATTATGATTTCTGGCGTGTTAAAATGGAGACATATTTTTCATCTCAAGATTTATGGGACATAGTAGAAGAAGGCTTCATCGCTCCCATAAATACTTCAGCTCTAAATGCAGCTTAAGAAAAAGAGTTGAAGAAAAATAAACAGAAAAATTCAAAGGCATTGTTCACCTTGCAACAAGCGGTGACTGATGCAATTTTTCCAAGAATTATGAGAGTTAAGACTGCAAAAGAAGCGTGGAAGACGTTGCAGGAGGAGTTTCAAGGAAATGACAAGGTACGTGCTGTCAAACTTTAATCTCTAAGAAGAGATTTTGAACTATTGAAGATGAAGGAGTCTGAGACAGTTAAAGATTACTATTCTAAAGTTAAAGAAATAGTTAATCAAATGAGAGCTTTTGGGGAGGATATTCTTGACAAGAAAATTGCTGAGAAAATTCTAATTACTATGCCCCCAAAATTTGACCCAATTGTGATAACAATAGAGGAAACCAAAGATCTGTCTACTCTATCAGTGACAGAACTAGTAGGCTCTCTTGAAGCATATGAGCAAAGACTACATAGGCATAAAGAAGATACACTTGAAAATGCCTTTCAGTCAAAGCTCAAATTTAAGTTCCAAAGTAAAGAAAATGGAGGAAAGAAAAATTATGGTGAAACTTCCAAAAGAAGAGAAGTTCCTAGAAAATTCCAAAAGAACAATCCAGATAAAAATATTCCATGCAATATATGCAAACGACTAGGCCACGAGGAGAAAATTTGTTAGTACCATAATATGCCACAATGCAATCATTGCAAGAAATTCGGGCACATAGAGAAACACTGTCACAACAAAAATAGGCATCAAGCTAATATCGCATAGGAGCATGATCAAGAACAATGTATGTTCTATGCCACTCAAGAATCAATCAAAGAAAAAGGAGGAAGTTGGTACTTGGATAGTGGATGTAGCAATCACATGGCCAAGGATGAGACTATTTTCAAAAGCATTGATGAGTCAGTCAAAGTCAAAGTTCGACTAGGAAATGGAAGTGTGGTTGAGTCAAAAGGAAAAGGCACCGTCGTGGTAGAGACAGATAAAGGTACGCGACTCATCCATGATGTCTTACTAGTTCCCAGCCTAAAAGAAAATCTTCTAAGCATTGGCCAAATGATGGAGAGAGGCTACACACTTCACATTGAAGGAGGTGTATGCAAAATCTTAGACAACAAGAATAAAAGGGCCGAGATAGCCGAAGTGAAGATGAATAAGAGCAATAGAAGCTTCTCGCTAAATTTAAAATATACAACTAACATTGCCATGAAGGTACAAGTTGATGATTCATGGCTTTGGCATCGAAGATTTGACCACTTTAACACACATGCCTTGAAGTTGTTACATGATAAGAACATGATGAGAGATCTTCCAAGCATAAAGGATAACAATGAAGTGTGTGAAGGATGTCTCCTTGGTAAGCAACACCGATTTCCATTCTCAACAAGCGGAGCATGGAGAGAAAAAGATCTATTGGAGCTGATACATACTGACGTCTGTGGATCGATGAGGACGCCATCACATGAGAACAACAGGTACTTCATACTCTTCATTGGTGACTTCTCTAGAATGACATGGGTCTATTTCTTGAAAGAAAAATCAGAAGTTTTTGGAGTATTCAAAAGGTTCAAGGCCCTTGTTGAAAATCAAAGTGGAAAGCGGATAAAAGTACTAAGAAGTGATCGCGGCAAAGAGTACACATCCCGCGAGTTTGATAGATTTTGTGAGGATGAAGGCATAGAGCGACAACTTACAGTCGCATATTCTCCTCAGCAAAATGGTGTGTCTGAGAGAAAGAATCGCACAGTTATGGAGATGGCTAGATCGATGCTCAAAGAGAAGCGACTACCTAACACATTATGGGCTGAAGCAGTCTACACTGCTGTTTACTTACTCAACATATGTCCAACTAAATCTGTACAAGATAAGACTCCAATTGAGGCTTGGAACGGGAAGAAGCCATCAGCAAAGCACCTAAGGGTCTTTGGATCTATATGCTACATTCATATTCCAGACGTGAAGAGGCATAAGCTTGAAGACAAGACTATACGAGGTATCTTCTTGGGGTATAACACAATATCTAAAGGCTACCGTGTATATAACTTGCAAACAAAAAAACTCATCATCAGTCGAGATGTTGAAGTTGATGAGAATGCTTCTTGGAATTGGGATGAAGAAAAAGTGGAGAAGAATGTTCTTATACCCACTCAACTACCTCAAGAAGAAGCTGAGGAAGAAGTCCTAGGTGAACCTTCTTCACCTCCACCACAACAACAAGTTCAAGAACTATCATCACCAGAGTCTACTCCAAGACGAGTAAGATCTGTGAGAGACATATCTGAAACCTGCAACATGGCCATACTCGAACCTGGAAGCTTTGAATAAGCATCAAAGCATGAAACATGGGTCAAGGCAATGGAAGAAGAGATAAAGATGATCGAGAAAAATAACACATGGGAGTTAGTAAATCGTCCCCATGGAAAAGATATCATTGGGGTTAAGTGGGTCTATAAGACAAAGCTCAATCCTGATGGCACCATACAGAAACATAAGGTGAGGCTAGTAGCTAAGGGTTACTCACAACAACCTGGGGTTGACTACAATGAGACATTTTCACCAGTAGCTCGTCTTGATACCATTAGAGCTCTAATAGCTCTTGCGGCACAAAAAGGATGGAGTATACATCAACTAGATGTCAAATCTGCCTTCCTCAATGGTGTACTTGAAGAAGAGATCTATGTGGAGCAGCCACAAGGATTCATATCTGAAGGCGAAGAGAGCAAAATTTTAAGACTAAGAAAAGCACTATATAGTTTGAAGCAAGCTCCTCGAGCATGGTATAGTAGAATCGATCAATATTTCATGGATCAAGGATTTAGGAGAAGCAAGAGTGAGCCCACACTATACATCAAGTCTCAAGGTCAGTACACTCTCTTACTCTCTCTATATGTAGATGACCTTATCTACACGGGAAACAATACTAAGATGATAACGGAGTTCAAAGAAGACATGCTGAAGACCTTTGAGATGACCGACCTTGGTTTGATGAGTTACTTCCTCGGTATAGAGGTAAGCCAAAGAAATGAAGGGATATTCATCTCACAAAAGAAATACACAGAAGGCTTACTTAAGAAATTCAAGATGTACGGTTGCAAACCTGTCGCTACCCCACTCATAACAAATGAGAAACTACAAAAGAATGATGGAGCACCAGAAGCTGATGCATCCAAATATCGAAGTTTAATTGGAATCCTCCTATATTTGACAGCTACGCGGCCAGACATAATGTATGCTACAAGTCTTCTATCAAGATTCATGCAAAGTCCAAGTCAAATACACTTTGGAGCAGGAAAAAGAATTTTGAGATATCTACAAGGAACAAAAGAGTTAGGTATATGGTACTCTACCGAAACTAACTCAGGATTACTTGGCTACACCGATAGTGATTGGGCAGGTTCGGCAGATGACATGAAGAGCACCTCTGGCTATGCTTTCTCACTCGGATCAGGAATTTTCTCTTGGGCGTCGAAGAAGCAAGCTACGGTTGCACAATCCACAGCAGAAGCAGAGTACGTGGCAGTTGCTGAAGCAATGAGTCAGGCTATATGGCTTCGTAGGATACTTGAAGACATGGGAGAAAAACAGGATCAACCAACTAAAATCAATTGCGACAACAAATTAGCAATTGCAATGGCAAAGAATCCAGTGCATCATAGTAGAGCAAAACATATAGCAATCAAGTATCACTTTATAAGAGAAGCTGAAGCAACTAAAGAGATCAAACACGACTACTGCAGAACAGAAGATCAAATTGCAGACATATTCACGAAGGCGTTGCCGAGACCAATATTTGAAGAGCTACGAGCTATGCTTGGAGTCAAAGAAATTTGTATCAAGGAGGAGTGTTAAATTTGCTACAAATTTCTAGAGAGTTCTTAAATATAATATGTAAGAAAATATAGAACATCCTAGAAACTATAAGGTGTATGAATATGGTAGAATAATCTAGATATATAAGTATATGGCAAAGATAGAAAAAATCTAGATTTATCATGATAATAACCTATCATGAGAGCTCTAGAATATTCACCACCATTGAAAGGTTGGTGACTTGAGCCTATAAATAGGCATTTGCTACATTGTAAACCATAATCCAAGAAATTAATCACAAAACCTTCTTTCTAAACTACTCTCTAAAACTATCTTCTACCAACTATCATCTAAACAATTCCAAACAAGAACATAAAAGAAAGGGAATTCACAACCAATTCTGACAAAAAGTAAGAGCTAAATCAACACCGAAACAACAACCTTGCCCAAAAAAACTAATGAAACTCTACTGTACCAAATGGGAAAATCACCAAATCCCTACCGCGACCATCGAACAACACCACAACATCGAGGCCAAACAATGACAGGAACTGACCACTAAATTAGGAGCTGGCACACAAGCTATAGCTAATGGAATCTAAAAAAAATTCAAAAAATCACTTGCAACAACTATGACACAGAAATAACAGCAGTTGTAGAAAGCCAACAAATGCCACAGAGTTCAAAGGGAACAACTCTGAGAATTCTTGACATTTTTTCCTTATTTGCCCTAATAGCGTACGATGTTGGCAAAAAGTTTCTCTGTGGTTTCCCTTACATAACTTGTTGCTCTCAGCTGAAGGCTTTTATGATATTTATTTTGCAGGTTTGAAGTCGTTTTAATTATGATCAAATATCCATGTTCTCTATGATAACATGAAGTATTTGGCAAAAGAGGAGTCTAAAGCTTTGGGATAACAAATATGATTTTGTTGAAAGCGTAGTTATTCAAGTAACATATATGCTTATCTCATGGAGACATGCTTAAAAGAATCAAATGACTCAAACTAGGTTAAATCCTTCTTTAAGTATTCATTGGGAATCTCTCCCTTTGGTTCTTTCAAATGTAATGTAGATGATGTCACCTTTCAACTTCCAGCTTACTTGGGTATTTTAATGTGTGTTTGAGATGATAATGGTTGTTTTGTTATGGCTAGAACAAATTGGTGTCACATGAATCTTCAAGTAGTAGAGTGTGAAACGTTGGGTTTGAATAATATACTACAATGGATTGTGACAACAAATCTTACAAATGTTATTTTCTAGCTACATGGTAAAAAAATGTTCGATGATATACACTATATAATTTATGGCTTATAATATAGTTTCATTATTGATAACCGTAAAGATATCCTAAAGTGAAGTAAGAATTTTAAAATTGTGTTTACCAGACGACAAGCTAATGATAATACTTGACAATAGTGTCTATCTCTTATCCTCTTTGGAGTGATTTTTATTATCACCATTAAATACAAAAACTGTTCTTACAATACAAGAATATCATGCTTATATTATTTATTTTAAAAATCAAAATTTATTATGATTTATTTAACAAAGAAAATTATTTTCCGTTACAATAATGAGAAGCATTTTTTGTTTGGTTTACATCCATACCATGATGACACGTGAATAGAGCAAGGTTTACCTCAATTCATATTTTGTCTACCGTATACGACATTTTAGGTATAGTACAGTACATGTTACATACAACAACTACAAAAACGTTTTCTGAATTACTAAGAAAAGTAATTATGATGTAGTTAGAATTTTTAACAAAGACGAGGTGGCTTGATTCCTTATTCCACCTATCAACTACTTTATGACTTGATTGATTTTTCTCAACACTATTCATTTAGCTATTCAACAGAAAAAAAAAAGAGAAATTTAGTCATAATTTGTCAACATTTAGGTTCTAATACAGATACTACGGTCCCATTGTTGAATTTATCTTTAGATATATTGCCTAACAATTCGGTGGAAATTTGAAATTATTATATGCTCTTGTAATTGTACTTTATATATATATATATATATATATATATATATATATATATATATATATATATATATATATATATATATATATATATATATATATATATATATATATATATATATATATATATATATATATATATATATATATATATATATATATATATATATATATATATATATATGTTTACCACCACTAATTTACATTTTGATTGCCAAAATAATTGGGTAGGGTCAAACTCAAATAAAGTTGATAAACTCTCGTGTGGCATTGATTTTCATTCTCATCTCTCTTTTTCTTTTGTACTTGCTATACATTATTTGATGAAATACCAAAAAGACGCCAATGATAAAAGCACTTGATTATAATTACTATAAATTTATAATCATACAACATTCATTAACAAGCTTTTTACTTTATTTAACTTTTATTAAGATTTTTAGTTTTTTTGACCCAATGTGCACGCACGCTCTTAGTCTTTTGGTCCACACACATAACCTCTTTCTTTTTTTTTCCAATGCTTTTTGCACCCCCACTTTTCTTCTAGCTAACTCGATACACTTAACTTCTAGTGACAGATGAACATGACCCCACCTAGTCTTTTCAAGTGGGACCCATTTAACTCTTCAATTATTTTATGCGCGTGCTTGTGCACGTGTGGTGTCCTATCTATCTCTATCTATCTTTCTCATACATTCATCATTGCTCTTTTTTTTTCTTTTGCTCTTAAAATTAGCTTTGTCTGTTCTACTAATTAAGATGATTAAATACAATCATTGTATAATTATCTTTCTTCATTAGAATGTAATTAATTAATTAATTGATGTATGAAATAAATTTGAGAATATAAAGAAGGTTTTGGTGACTGAGCAGTCAAAGCAATGTAATAGTACCTGGTAGCGTAATCACTTGCACTTGACAACAGCACGTGTTGATGCAGCTTCAGGTCCCTCCACTTCATAATAATCACCATCGTGAAAATGATCATTATTTTCTACTCTTTATTTTTGGATTTTCCAATTAATCAATCTAGTGATTTTTTTAAATAACTATATTTTTAAAATTTTTTTCTTTAAAATAACTACTTAAAAAAATACCAAGTAATCATATTCAAACAAAAAATATTCATCTCCCAAGAGGAGACGCCACGGGTATGAACACATGCATTTTTATTTTGAATTAAGACACCATAGGCTATGACGCATGCATTCATATTTTGTCATTGTCTGTGGAGCATGCATGCTATTGCGGTGAGAATCAGATGTCAAACTATTAATTAATTTGAATTGCAAATTTTTAAATATTCACCACCGAGCTTTGGTTTATCCAAAGGAAAGGGTAAAGATCGAAGAAAACCCTAAGTGCGCTACGTTACAATGAAGCTAAGAGATCGGGATTCGGAGGTTGGTTATACTAAGAAAATGTATTAACACCCTAAGTATTTGTAGTACTCTACATGAGCCTCTTGTCTAGTAGTTGTGTTTTTGTTAATGTCTGTTTGCTAATGGTTATATGTTAAGGTAAAGACCTATGGGTATATACATTATACTTAGTTCTAAGTTGTAGGTCACCTAATAAGGTGTGCTAAAAGTCTTGACTTAACAAAGTCAAAAGGGATAAGGTTCCCTAAAAGTCCTAATGACTCTAACAAGGTCAAAGGGAGATGGGTAAAAGAGATGATGAGATATCTATGACATTGAGTCAATAGAGAGACTTTCCTTTGGAATTAGGGACATGGGGCAAAACTTGAGGATGAAAGCTAACAAGCTACATCACACGGGGAGACACATTAAAGCACACATACATTCATTCAAACATGATGAAGATGTAATAATCATAGTAACAACCAAGAAAGTAAATGCAAGCATGTAACAACATCAAGCAAAACAAATAACAAGGTTACAACCAAGTACGTACATAGAAGAAGTTGGGATCAAACCAAATGGTTACAACCAAAGGTAAGCATAGATGTAACGACATCTACAAGGGGATGATGATAAGGTTCTTACAAGACCAAACATCATAAACATAAGTGAATCATGCATAAGTCAAAACATTACTTACCATGACAAAGTTCAAAGATCAACATGCTTAAATCATAACAATATTCAAGCATGAATACAAGTAAATAATCATGTATAAGTCAAAACATTACTTATAACAAAGTTCAAAGATCAAAATGCATAAATCATAACAATATTTAAGCATGTAACATGCATAAGTCAAAACATTACTTATAACAAAGGATCAAGATCAACATGCATAAATCATAACAATATTCAAGCATGGAACATGCATAAGTCCTGTATAAGTCAAAACATTACTTATAACAAAGTTCAAGGAATCAACATGCATAAGTCATGTATAAGTCAAAACATTACTTATAACAAAGTTCAAGGAATCAACATGCATAAATCATAACAATATTCAAGCATGGAACATATATAAGTCAAAACATTACTTATAACAAAGGATCAAGATCAACATGCATAAAACATAACAATATTCAAGCATTGAACATGTATAAGTCATGTATAAGTCAAAACATTACCTAACATGGATACAAATCAAGGAGAGGTAACAACCAAAGCAACTTGAACATGTGTAGGATATGTGTGTAAACAATCATGTGATTTATGGTGAATCATGTTAGACAAGTAGGTAAGAACCAAATATGCAAAAGGAATTCAATCATGGATCTGTAAATGATGAGAAACATCTCAAAGGGAAATCATGTATACTTGAACATGTTTCAAAGTAACACAACAAGTGTATGAGAACACTCAAGGTAAGGTAACAACCAAGGTTTTAAAATATGCATTCAAACATACATTCACATGTGAAAATCAACTTGGAAAAGGTAACAACCATCATGTAACAACAAGAGTGGGCAAATTCACACATCAAGTGAGTTTGATACAAGCAAGGTGTGGGTTTATACAAATAAGATGTGCAAGGAGAATCAATCAAAAGAAGTCAAGAGAAATCTCATAAAACCCTAAAAAGCATCATATTTTCCTGACAAAACCCTAATTTGGGGCCAGATGAAATTGGGCTTCAATTGACTTGCAATGAGATCAATTAACACTTGATTATTTTTGAATATGAGCTTCTTGAATATATGGAGACTTGATTTGGTGATGATCAATCCAAAACATTGACTGATCAAGCAATAACCCACTTGATTCCACAGGTGCAAAACCCTAATTGAGATGAATTTAACAACAACAAACTTGAAACAAGGTTAGGAAACAATGCTTAATGCTCCTAGAATGGTAATGGAATCTAGGAGTCAAAATTTGGGGTATGACAGTTGCCCCTATTTAAATAGCTTTACCAGATGTTATAAGAGATGACAATCCCATAGGATTATGGTGAAAGGTATTTAAATATAGTAGACCGAAAATTTTGTCCCTTAGATGCAATGATATGCTAAGGATGACAAAACTATGCAAGTGATGACATTCCATGAACTCTACAATGATGCTTTATGATGAGAAATGCACAAATGCAAGATGCAGACAAGCGCGCAAGCGGAAGAAAGCCAACACAATGAGTACCATTCATTGGGGAAAGTCAATAACACTAGGGAAGCTAAAACAAACTGGGGAAATCTAAAGTGACCAGGCACGAGGTCCAAACATGACCAGTGTGACACTCTAGAGGAAAGGATATCCCAACAGGGGCAGGAAACAAATACACTGGGGAAAAATGAAGAAAATAAAACCCACCAGGGAATCCAGAAAGAAATAAAATCTTCACTGGGGACACAAAATAAATACAACAGGAAGAACCAGGAAGGAACAAAATCTCCACTGGGGAAAACATAGATCTCCACCGGGGACTAAACCAAAACGGAGAATTTCCTTATAAGAAGAGTTCAAACGAGATCTTAAGGAAATGACTGGAGATGTTGGTGACAAACAAACATCCTAGGATTCAATGGGAATGTTGGTAAAAACTAACCATCATAAGATCAGGATTAGGTGAACATTTCTAATAACCATTGGACTTTAAAATAAGGCCAGTCAAAACATTACTTGATCCTCAAATGGTATGGTAACAACCAAAATCGAGATGCCAATAAAAATTGGAATTTAAACAATGCCAGTCAAAACATTATTAGGCTTTCAAACAGATATGGTGACAACCAAATCAGAGATGCCAATAATAATTGGATTTTAAACAATGTCAGTCAAAACATTACTGGACTTCAAGGGATTAACGACGGCTAAAAAACCGAGATGCCAATAATAATTGGACTTTAAACAATGTCAGTCAAAACATTACTGGACATCCTGGGGATGAGGTAACAACCAAATCAGCAATACTAATAACAACTGAATTTTACAATTCCAGTTAAAACATTACTAGACTTCAAGGGATTATCGGCGACTAAACTTCATGGGGAAAAGGCTGGTGACCACCAAATAGAAAAAATGATTTGAGGAAATAGTAACAACTAACTTCACAAGGTAATACTAGTAACTACCAGACGACAAACATCGATAATTGGATTCTCTGTTGGAAATTGCTTATTACAACTAGACTTCATAGGGGAATCTGGAGACAACCAGACAAGCAAAAACAATAGGGGGCTAGTAACAACTAGACTGCAGGGGAAATTGGTAACAACCAAATGTTAAAAAGTGGCAGTAACAATTGATCTAGAAAGGTTTGGTGATAACCAAAGATCTCGAAAAGGGGAGCCGAGCAACTCTGCAGGAGACGAAGGTGGACAACAGCCACAACAGACACAAAAGATTTCCAGTTACAACTGAACTTAGAAACGAAAACAACAGACAAGAAAACACAACCCAAAAAGATATGCTAAATAAGAATGCTATGATATGATGCAAATGTTCAAAGACGCGCAAAGACCGACTCTAACAAGAGACGGGAAACAACAAACTCAGAGGGAAAGACAAGTCACAATCTACTTCATTGAGGAAACAAGTGTCACACTGAATCCAGGGAAACAAGATGTCCGAAGGCTCGCTGGGAAATAAACCCACTCCACTTGGGAAATATAAAAACTTAGGCAGGCTTGTTGGGAATGGCGGTGTAACCTCAATAGAGACACTGGATGACCCCAACTAAGGATGAGTCTTCCACTATCAAAATGTATTTCATAGAGAATACTAGGACGATCATTCTTCAATCTTGGTAACCACATACAACCGAAGGAATAACCCAATAAAACAATTCACATTTTCATTTCAATAGGGAGATATGCTGAGATTGCACATCAAGACTTCTGCCGCCCTAAGACTTCACGGGGAATATATGATTTCCACTAAACCTTTCCATGAGCCAGAGCAACTTTATGTTTTGTTAAGTCTTCAAAAACTGTTTTTAAGTTCAAAACCTCTTGCTTTCAAAATCAATATTAACAAATAAGCAATGTTTTGCATAACAAAGAAAAGTAGTGAAGATAGTAAATTGCAAACAAACGAATGGTGCAAAATATGATTTTATTCACGAATGGTAGCTTGTAAATGGAAAAGCTCCACGGAACATTTACAATTGAAAATGGAAACAGGGAAAAAGGTTACATTGAATCCAATGACAATCTATCCCTAATGACTAAGAATCCTCCAAAACATCGCTTCTGACAAGAGCGGTTGAAATGAACTTCTCGTATAATCTTCTACAGAGGTGACAACCATCTGATGCAGTGAAATGCCTTTGCCCCTAGCTTTTTCCTGGATTGCCCTTTCGGGTTTTCAATCCACCGGGATGCTCATTTTTGCCTAAGCTGTCCTTTTGGATTTTCAACTTACCGAGCTCATTTTTTCATTTCATCCCTAACTTTTTCCTGGACCTCATTCATAGGTTACGATCAAGCGGGATACCCGTTATTGCGTAAGCCGACTTTTCAGGTTTTTGACTTATCAGGTTCTTTAGGCATAATATTTTCATACTGCATAAGAATTCACCGGGTGTGTAAGTTGCTCTCCATCCATGGTTGTGAGGATGAGCGAACCTTTAGAGAAGGCTGTCTTCACAAAAAATGGGCCATCATAGTTGGGCATCCACTTTGCACGTGCATCCTTGTGAACTGGCAAGATTTTATTGAGTACAAGTTCTCCTTCTAGGAATTCTCGAACACGGACCTTCTTGTCAAAGGCTCTTTTGATCCTTTTCTGATATAGCTGGCCGTGGCACATGGCAGTCATTCGATTTTCGTCGATGAGGTTCAACTGATCGAATCTTTCTCTGACCCACTCAGCTACTTCCAACTTAGCTTCCATCAGGACTCTTAAAGAAGGTATCTCTACTTCAATGGGAAGGACTGCGTCTATTCCATATACCAAGGAAAAAGGGGTTGCCCCTGCTGAAGTGCGAACAAATGTTCTCTATCAGTGTAATGCAAACGGTAACATCTCATGCCAATCTTTATAGGTTATAACCATTTTCTGCACGATCTTTTTAATGTTCTTATTCGTGGCTTCAACAGCTACATTCATCTTTGGTCGATAAGGAGAAGAGTTCTGATGTCTGATCTTGAAGCTATCACAAAGATCTTTCATAGTCTTGTTGTTCAAATTAGTTCCATTATCTGTGATAATACGACTAGGAATTCAGTATCAACAGATAATCCCCTTCTTGATGAATCGGGCAACCACTTGTCTAGTCAGGTTGGCGTATGATGCAACTTCAACCCACTTTGTAAAGTAATTAATGGTGACTAGAATGAAACGGTGTCCATTGGAGGCCTTTGGCTCGATTGCCCCAATCATGTAAATGCCCCACATAGAGAAAGGCCACGGTGATGATAAAACATTTAGCAATGTCGGAGGCACATACACCTTGTCCGCATAAATTTGGCATTTATGACATTTTCTGGCATATTAGATGCAATCGCTTTCCATAGCCAACCACTAGTATCCAACTCTTAGAATCTTTTTGGCCATGACATATCCATTGGCGTGTGTGCCAAATGTTCCTTCATGAATATCTTGCATTAACAAATTTGCTTCTCATTTTTCGACACATCTAAGCAGGACCATGTCATAATTTATTTTGTAGAACACATCATTGCTAAGGAAGAACTTGGATGCCAACCTTTTCAAATTTTTCTTATCGAGCGAAGTGGCGTTAGCGGGATATTCTTGATTTTTCAAGTACTGTCTAATATCGTGAAACCATGGTTTCCCATCAGATTCCTCCTCCACCATCTGGTAGTAAGTGTTGCACCCTAATTTTTGACCTTAAGATACCACCTCTATCGTGCATTTTTTTTTGTGTATTATCTTTTACTGTTGTACGTAGGTTTATTATGGCTAACCAGCCAGTGCAGGCGTATTAACCAACTGGTGGCAGGTTCAAGAAAATGCTCATGTGGCTTATCCAATCTTGAACCAAGTTTTATCGAAGCTCGCAAGCTGATTTGAACTCAATGGCTTTTATCTGGCTCTGAAATTAAAGGCAGTCTGGATCTATATGTAAAGAATTGGACCTTATGGGGAGTTCATCATATTCAAGCCCATACTACTAAATTATCGCATCACTTCGAAGTAAAGACGCAGGCTACGCAAAAGGGAATCACATAATAACCAAACTCATGATTCATGATTCTCAGGATCCATCCTTATTTTCATCAAAGGTTGAAGGGGAGTTCATGCCTTAAGGCTCTAGTTCAAACTCTTTCACAAATGGAATGTTCGTCATTCAACACTTACTCGAAGGATTCCATGCCAACCAACAACTCAATACTCAGTTACCTTACAAAGGACAAGTTTCTCTCAAGGATCATAAGTTGGATTTGTGATTTTTGCTATAGTGGTTCCATTATAAGATTAATACCTATACACAACTTTGAGACCACCAAACTTTGTCTTTCAAGACCAAAGAGTTTCCGTTTTTCACAAGAGGTGTGTGCGGGAGTCAATATCTTACAAGTAATTCGCAATAATTTCATGAACCTCAAAATCTCAACGCATTTGCGAAGGAAATAAAATTATGATTACAATGAAGGAATTACACTACTTCTACAAAAGATGAGGTAATTACACTTAAGCTGTCTCCATTGGAAAGAAACAGGCACATTGATTAGGTCCTAGAGTTTCACAAAAATAAAAGAAGGCAAATTAAACCAAGTACATATTACATCGGAACACAAAATTATAACTTCTAAAGAATCCTCCTGCAAGGGTCCAATTTGCAACACCGTCGACATGATAACGAACTTGATGAACCATGGCTGCAGCTAGCTGATACGAGGTGTCGACCATAGATGGGAGAAGGTGTTGCTTTGCTTGGATAGGAGTACTTGGCGGTCGAATGAATGCTACTACTTATCATGACATCATGGATACAATAGAAGGAGGCAGGAACTTAAAGCATGTTCTTGGAAGAAGTCCAGCCAACATGATCCCTGTAAAGTGCACAATAAACTACCACAACAACATTTCCAATTCCATGGCAACCAGTTCTTGCGCTTTGCTCAGGTTGTCCTACAAACACATCCACATTTTTGGGTTAGCCATCATGTCGTTTGAACCGTTCGACTCGTTTGGTTACCATGATTAACACCACCTCATCACCTGAAAACAATTGGAGCATCAATCGTGAGATTATTAATTACCTAATGTTTACGCAACAGACCCTCACAACTACAAACCATAAACTTATCAGAACAGTTACTAGTAACAACCTGCATTATTTCGCAGCCAGACTTTCGTCGACAATGCTCAAAGCAACAAACTTTGTCACCGCAAACTGCCGCAAATTACCAGCCAGCGCCGCCGCTGCTGCTACAAATAACATCATCATTTCCAAGCAGATCAACCTGTTCCAAATCCATTCCAAAATAACCTTCTCAAGCGTGACCAAATCTGTGGAATCAAAAGGGGAAAAGAATGACGTCAGAATGGTGGAAATATAATTAATAACCGTGGGGGAATCGAAGAAGATCAAGAAACCGTGCCTATCGTACCTTTTGCCGTTGACTCCGAGCATGCAATACAAAATTGGCTTGCAAGCCAAAGCTAACCTGCATATTAAGAAGAAGGGAACAGGCTGCATCAGTTCGCTCAGGCCCAAACATATTTGCAACTTCAAATCCTGGAGAAATATGCCAGCTTACGAGCACCAAGCCGCTGGCTGCTGCTATTAACTCACTCACTTCACTCCCACATTGCTCTGCCTCTGTTCTCCCTTCTCTGCTCTCACCCTGATATCCTGGACAACCATGGGTGATAAAGGAGGAAAATCATGTCTGATTTGCACCGAGGAGATGGACCTGACTGATCAGCATCTGAAACCATGCAAATGTGGCTATGAGATTTGTGTGTGGTGTTGGCATCATACAATGGAAACGACACAGAAGGATGAAACTGAGGGTCGTTGTCCTGCCTGCCGTTCAGCTTATGACAAAGAGCGCATTGTGGCAATGGCAGCTAACTGTTGAAGATTGGTTGCTGAAATGAATTCACAACATAAAAAGAAACTACAGAAGACAAAGCCTTTGGAATGTTGGCTGCACCGAAAGTAACGCAACTCAACTGGCAGCAAAAACTTCAAAATAGAAGTCAAAACTACCATGAGAACTATTGGCAAACAAATTCACTTACCGTAACCAGAATCCAAACTTCTGCCACATTTCAGGAGCTTATTGCAAATCCTAAAGGATGAACATATTAAAACACCACACATATGCCACTCTCAACTTGGAAACCGTCTTAGAATGCTACCTCTGCCGTCCTCTAATCAACATCATTTGAGCTGCAAAAGTTGGAGTATGAGAGTAACGCTTTTGTGACCACCGAGTAAGCCTTTAAGAGAAACGAAGAAATAGCATAGCAATGGCATACCAATTGTCGACCCAATTCGTTCTTGCCCATGACTGTCATCGCCAAAGCATGTTTTGAAGGGGTTGATTTGAGTAGTTGAAGTCCACCGCCATGTACAAAGAGAAGAAAACTTGAGACAAAATTCACAAAACAAGCAATGTTCAGAACCTGTCACAGAGTTAAATCAAGGCCATATTGTTCACTTTCCTCCCATAAATAGATTTCAAAAAAGGCATAGAGAGGAACTAGAGATGGAAAAGTTCACCTCATTTATTCAACTACCGGTTTCCCGCCAGCATGCTCAAGCAAACGAAGCTCAGAAATCTGAGAAATCCTGTATTTAACCATGAAGCAATCAAAATAAATAATCCCAACTATGAATCTCAGTACGCAAAATTGCAGCAGATGAGTAATCAGCAGGCCACAGTAAATGAACAATCTAGTAGCCAAGTCAATCGTAGCAAGCGAAAGCCAACGCAGGTTCCTCTAGACAAAAGCGACCTGTCAGAACCAACAGCAATGTTAAAAGAAGGTTATTAAACTTACATGGGAAGTCAATGAACAATAACACCTCTAAATGGAGCTACCAACGACTCCGTAATCCCCCTACTTCAACCACAGATTTTCACAAATCAAGGGTAGCAAGGACATCCGTTTTCCCCGTTACTGCCTATAATCCACTTGAAGATTCTTTAAGCCAAGATGTGATTACAACTGTAGAGAAGAGCATGAATAAATATGCGGACAACCTCATACGAGTTAGCTGAGACTCAAAAAGAACTAGCCAAGCTTCAACCTGCTCAGAAAGAATCCCCTGCCTCAAGCCATTCACAGTCCAATGAGGACAAATCACCTTCTGCAGATCTTGAAAAACTGATATTGCGTCTGATACGAATGACCATCAGTTGGCTCTTGCCCCTCCTCCTCATCCAAATTCGGCTGCTGAAAATAAAAGAAGATTGAGTTTAGAAGAAACCAAAGCAAACCGACATCAGATCGAAATGAGTTCAAAAGTTTGTTTTAGATTAAATACCAACGAACTGTTGTTCCAAAGCCTGAAGACTCGCCATGGAGGAATTGAAGATTAGTTCCTAAAATAGAAGAGGCAAATCACGTCAATTTGAATCAAAGATAGTCAAGCCTTTTTGGTCCCTTCCTAAAAATAAACCATGAGCATGGAAAGCCATCACATACCTCCAAATGCATACAAATCCATCACCTGTAAATCACTTATGGTGAGAGGTTGAACACCCAAGTCACTTGTTGATAAAGCTTTGCAAAAGGAAGCTAGTTTCACACACACAACACTACACCCTACACTTAATTGCTAATCACGCCCTAATCGCCTTTTATTTTAGTCAGTTTAATTATTAGTTTTTAACCAATAATCAACCCTTTAATTAATCAGCTAATCAAGTTTTAAAATAAACCTTTTATTTATTTATTATAAACCAGTCTTTTATTTACCTAATTGATCTTTGGTAAGCTAATAACTTATTAATCAACTTTTTATTTTTAATTAACAACTTTTATTATAATTAGTTAATCCCCTAAAATAATAACTACTCGCCTCTAATAATTTAGCTTTCATTTAATTTTATCATATAGTTCTTAGGTCTTATTTTATTTAATACATAAGGACCTATTACACTATTTTTATTAAATCGACCTTAAGACGATTAGGCCTTTTCTTAATAGAAATATAATATAACAAATTTCCTTTATTCATTTAAAATCATTGTGCTAAATCAATTAGTCTTTTTTTAAAATAGTATGTTACTAGATAATTTGTTCACTCATAAAAATAAAACTTTTATAATTTTATATTTAATTACCATTCTGCATAATCAAGATTTAAAACCTTTTTAGGAGTATAATAAAACAACCCTCTTTATAATTAACCTTTTCCACACTAGATTCCTTTTAATTATATTATTTCACCTAAGTTCTAAATAACCAGTAAATCATTATAATGTTTTATCCCCATCTAAAAACTTAACCTCACCTGAAATCAATCCATCTTAAAAAATCCAGCCGTTTAAAATCGACTAATTAAAATCAACAGCGTAAAATAAAATCTAATCGTGCACCCCACGACACACTCACCCTCACACACTTCAGCGCTTTCATGCATATGTGTATGGCTTTATCATTCCCGCAATTTATTTTACGAGCAATTTACAATTATCGTATTTATATTTTCGCATCGCCTTCCGTCCAAAGGAAAAACCTACACATGAGTCAACACTTGTGTGTAGTGCACATCATTTGCATCATAATCCCTTCGATCCTTGAGTCCATTCAAGTTGATCGCTTAAGATAGATCCTACCCCATAGGAAGGACCTTGTCTTTATTTTTTTTACAACTTAGACAAACAAACAATCAACAAACAACACTATACAACTTTTTCAAACACAATAGAGAATAGATGTTAATCATCTTAAGTGAGATATAATCTCCACCCCCACAATAATACAATCAAACATGTAGGAACTTTGCCTTAAGAGTGATCAAGGCATACTCGTCAAACAGTCCGAGTACTTAAGCCCTTTTCTTAAGACGATGCAAAGACTATTTTCCTACAACCCCCTTTACACTTGTGGTGGTTACATCTCCCTTAACATGAAGACTCATCTCTTCTCCTAAACCCAATCAAAATAACTACCCTAAACCTGTAGGAACTTTGACCACAGTCAAAGAGCTCCTCTAACCCTTTAGGGGAACTACAAGTACTCTGATTCCACTCCCGTAAGGATATGTAGGCATAAGATGCGACATCTTATCGAGTATACTTAGAAATAAACCACTAGGGTCTCTAATCCTTTAAGCAGATAACACTTAGCAATAAACAACATAAAATAAGAGGTTCCTGTAGGATACTACAGAAACTTAGGATGCTAGTACCTTCCCTAAGTTTAACCGACCCCCGAACCTATAACTCTCTAGCTTGCATTTGCATTGCATTGTGGGTATTTTGATCTTTATCCCTTCCTTTTGACAAATCAAAATTCAGTTGCAAAATGAATTAAAGATTCAAACTAATCAATAGTTTGGTATCCAAATTTCACCGCGACAGTAAGCAGGCTCAGTCTTCCTCTTAATTTGGATGAGCGTTGCTTCATTAACAAAATAGACCTGCCACATAGCAACCATCATAGCTATAACATCAGCGATGTGATTTTCAGACCTTGGCACATGCTTGAAGGTTATCTCGTCAAAATACTCAATCATTTCCACAATATAAGCTCTGTACGAGATTAGTTTCTCATCTCGGGTCTCCTATTCACACTTGACTTGGTAGATACCTAATGTTGAGTCATCACTCACTTCTAGAATTTTGATACGGAGATCAATTGCTGCTTCTAGTCCCAAAATGCAAGCTTCATATTCAACAATGTTGTTAGTATATTCAAAACACAATCTTGCTGTGAAAGGAGTATACCCCGAGCCGGGTTTATAAAGATGGCACCTAGGCTATGGCCCTTTTGGTTGGAAGCACCGTCAAACATCATCTTCCACCGGAAACCAGGTTCAGGACCTTCGTCTGGGCCTGGCTCTTCACAGTCTTTCTTGATTAGAATAATGTCCTCATTTGGGAAGTCAAACTTTAGAGGCTCATAATCTTCTACTGGCTGATCGGCGAGGTAATCTGAAAAGATGATACCTTTGATGGACTTTTGAGCAATGTAATGGATATCATACTCTGGCAAGAGCATATGCCAGCAGGAGAGCCTTCCTGTCTGAGCAGGTTTCTCAAAAATATACTTTATTGGATCCATCTTGGAAATTAACAAAGTGGTATGACATGTCATGTATTGCCTCAGACGTCTGGCGGCCTAAGTCAAAGCACAACAAGTCTTCTCTAAGAGTGAGTAACAACTTTCACAATCGATGAGTTTCTTGCTAAGATAGTAGATGGCATGTTCCTTTCATTCGGACTTATCATGTTGAACCAATACATAACCCATTGATCCCTCAAGCACAATCATGTACATGAAGAGAGGTTTTCCAGGTACAGGAGGAATCAAGATTGGAGGTTCTTGGAGATAACCTTTAATTTTTCGAAGGCTTGTTGACATTCTGAGTTCCAAACAACAGTTTGATCTTTTCGTAACAACTTGAAGATTGGCTCACAAGTAGGAGTCATATTGGAAATAAATATGGAGATATAATTCAATCTTCCAAGGAAACCTCTAACTTGGTTTTCGGTATGTAGAGCTGGCATTTGTTGGATAGCTCAAACCTTGTCAGGATCTACTTCAAGCCCTCATTGACTAACGATGAAACCGAGCAGCTTCCCAGATCTGACTCCAAAAGTGCACTTGGAAGGGTTCAGTCTCAACTGGTATTTCCCGAGCCTCACAAATAGCTTCAACAGATGATCCAAATGGTCTTCTTCACTCTGAGATTTGGCTATCATATCATCGACATACACCTCAATTTCTTTGTGCATCATGTCATGAAATAATATGACCACGACTCCCTGATAAGTGGCTCTTGCGTTCCTCAAGCCAAATGGTATGACTTTATAACAATAAGTGCCCCAGGGTGTGATGAACATGGTTTTATCCATGTCCTAGGGATCCATCCTTATTTGATTGTATCTTGAGAAACCATCTATGAAAGAGAAAATAATGAATCTAGCAGTGTTGCCCACTAAAGTATCAATATGTGTGTTGTACCCCAAAATTTGACCAACCCCTTTCTCTTATATTTGGCTTATGTTTGATTGCATTTTAGCATATTGCATTTGCATAGCATTGTTCTTATAGGGGATCAAGTGATTGTGTATGTTCCATCCAAGAGGAGAGCCTTATGGGCTTCAAGCTCAAGCAAAGACATTGGTAGAGGTTATTGTGTGTGTGTGTGTGTTATCATCATGAGGTTATCAGAGCTCATAGAGAGGAAAGATGTGCCACAGCTCATTGTCAAAGAATCATAAGAGGATTTTGTCAAGGGTTCATGAGGACCTATCATTGGTGCAAGCATGAGGTAGAAGCTTTTTGAGTACCTCAAAGGTTATTGTGGAGTTGGAATGGTCACTCAGTTCATCTCCACAATGCCTAGGCAAAAAGGATGAAATTAGGGTTTCACTTATGATCAGGTTAAACTTGTTTCTTGGAGCAAAACTTATTTCCATGGCCTTCTATATGTCTTAAGGTGTTTAGAGGTAGAAGGTTGATCATCAACTTTAATCAGAAGAGCTTCAATTGATTAGTCAATTGAAAATCAGGAGATTTGGGAAAAAAGTAAACTGTGCAGTGAAAATGTCAACTCCTGACTTTTTGAGGTCAAGGTCATGTTTCTCAAGTTTAATATGGCCAATGGATAGAATTTGATCACGAAAAATCAAGGGAATCGTGAAAAATCAAGAAATGTTGAAACTTACCATTTTGGGAAAATTAGGGTTTTAGAAACTTTCCATTTATGAAAAAGTTTCATGGTTGAATCAACCATCTTCAAGGCCATTTTTCTTTATTATCAAGGTTCCAAATGGATTTTTCTCCAACATCAAACTTATTCCTTGTATTCCAAGCTTTCTTTTGGGTACCAATTCATCATCATATGATATTTGGAGCTCATGTTATGATGATTCAAAGTTAGAAAAAAATAGTTCAAAACTCATAACTTAGAATTTTTCTAAGTTACCTCTAGGCAGATTTTGTGCCATGCTTTTCAACCTCAAATTTCATGTTCTTCCAATGATCAAATCAAACTTCCACCAACATCGATGTTGCTCCATGCCATGCACTCTTTAATTTGAGCCCAAGTTTTAAACAAAAGGAGCTTTGTGCATCAAGATATCATGTCTCAAAGTTGATGGTTTGTGAAGGTAGGAAAAACACTTAGAGGGGGGGGGGGTTGAATATAGGTTTTAAAACGATTAAGATGATAGAAAAAATAACACAGTATTTTTATCCTGGTTCGTTTGAACTCAAACTAATCCAGTCCACCCTACCAAGGTGATTTGCCTTTCTCAACAAGGACTTAATCCACTAAATCAAACTTGATTACAGTGTAAACCACTAAGGCAACTGTCTTAGTCTTCTCAAGAAATTCTAACCACAACTTGGTCTTCTTAAGGAAATCTTTTACAAAAGATAAACTAACAATGTGTTTCGATTTGCTTCTAATGAGCTATATCACAACAGTGATTTTTACATAAGTTTAAAAACGAAAAGAAAAACTATTCAGCTTGAAGAAAGTTTGTATGAGTTGCTTGTTGAATAATTTGCCAAGAATTTGTTTCTAGTTTGTTGGTAGTTTGTTTCAAATTCGTTAACCTTTGAAGTGATGCTGAGACTTGCTTTTATAGTACTTTGAAATCCATTTCTCAAAGACTGTGCAATCTGTGTATTCTGTTCTTTTTATCTTCTATTGACTTTTCCTTTCTCAAAAGGGGAATGTTCTGACAAATCCTTTTTGTCTGAATTCCTGTGTCATGCACGAATGAGGAAAGAGCCGTTTAGATAAGGACAAGGAATATGCCAACAGATCTTTATTTGAACAACATCTTGTTCAACAACCTTGGAACGTCTTGCATCAGAATTTATGACGATGTTCCTAGTTCTTCAGATCAGAGTTAACTCAATCAGAGTTTCTCTATCAGAGTTTGCAGCAAAGTGCTTTAAGCGTGAAATTTTTTATCAGAGCATACTTGCTTATCAGAGCTTCTGTACTTGCAGCGTTAAGTACTTCCAGAGTCTTCTGAAGCTTTACGTATGTTCTTTACTCAAGTTCTTCTCAGCTTCGCTCAGAGTCATTTGTAGCAGATCAGAGTCTTCTGATGTGTTCCTTCTGACGCTCAGAGCTTTTTCGTTCTGTAGTGTTCAGAGGCGTTCTTGCTTCCAGAATAATATTAATTTTGATATCTGAAACAAATAAACACTTGAACAAAATTAGAGTATATAAATTCTCTATACAAAATTTCATTAATGTTATCATCAAAACTATGATATATATTAAACACCAAACTGTGTTCTAACAATCTCCCCCTTTTTGATGATGACAAAAACTATGGGAAATTTTGTTAGAATAGAAAAGAAATATCTCTCCCCCTGAGAATATTAATCTCCCCCTGAAATGAATACTTTTGAAAAGATTAAATACTTCCCTTTCAACTTCTGTATTCTTTTCAGCATAAGAGGAAACTTGTAGATTCTCAGACTTTGGTTCAGAGTTAATTCTTAGAACTTTGTCAGATGAGAATTATTAGCTCTGAAAACACTCAAAAATATGATTAGATAAGATATATCATGTATGAGTTGCCTTTGGTAACTGTTTATGTGAATTATCAAAATTACCATTTTCTCCCCCTTTTTGTCATATAAAAAAGAATCTTGATTAAGAAAAACTTTAAGACAGAAAAAAAAACAGAGGAAAAACAATAGATCATAAGATAGATTTAGTCAGAAAAAAAATGCTAACATTCATAGAATCATTTGATAAACACAATCCAAAACAGAAACAAACAGACAAAAAACACATAAGTGCACAAACACATAAAGAAACTAAGAAGGACGGGAAGCCAAAATCCTTAAAAGATTTGTTATCTTAGAAGTGGATTCTTCTTGCTTTACCATCCAAGTCTTGATTTCTTCAGTGGTCTTTTCTTGCTTAACCATCCATGATTTTATCTCAGAGTTACTAGCCTTGAGCTCAGCAAACTTAGCATGCAGATCTTCATCTTCTTTCTTCACATCAGATGACTCAGGAGCAGATGCAGAAGCAGAGGCATCGTGAATAACCAAAGAAGCAGAAGCATTCTAGACAATCATGTCAGAAGGTTGCCCATTCTATTGAGCAGAGTCAAGAGTTTCTTCTGGACCAGGAGCAGAAACTTCTGGAATGACTTCTTTTGGTCTAGACAGTTCAGCAGTCTCAGAAGCAGCCAAGACATCAGAAGGAATACACACGTCCTTTGCAGGTGTGTTTTCCAGAAGCAAGGTAGGATTTCTGCTGACTCTCAGAAGAGTTTGTCTAATAGCTTCAGCAAATCTGACCTTTGCATCGTCAGTGCAAATCTCTTGAAGATTGGAAGCAACAAAGTCAAATCTGGATCGGAATCTCTTCCAGATAGCTTCAGAATCATCAGGATTCAAACTGGACATGCATTCCTTCTTGACAGCTGATAACCACATGTTTATTTCTTTTTCAAAACCAGCAAATAGAGTACCAACATCCAGCCTAGGTTTGGGTTTTAGATAGGCTTCTAATGATGGTGTTTTGATGGGTGCAGAAGTTGAAGGTATGGAAAAAGAAGGGATAATGATAATAGGTGGATATGAAGGAATATGTACAGATGAAGTTTTAGCAATCTGAGGTTCAGATGGGGATGGTTCTGATGAAAACTTATCATCATCAAGGTCAGAAGGAATAGTAACATAGGGTTTGAGAAAATATGAGATGACATATGATTTATCAAAATCAGTGGAATTAGATGAATCAGAAGATTCAGATGATCCAGATGGAAGTGGATAGACAGTCGTGAGAGGTTGAAGATTAAGAACGACTGGTTCAGGATCAGATGGGATGGTTTCAGGTTGTGGTGGTTTAGAAGTTTGTTTTTCAGATTGGGTATGTTCAGAAGATTGGTTTACAGAAGGTTGTGGTTCAGATGTTTATGGAACAGAAGTTGGGGTTTTATCAGGGGTAGTTTTCTGATGGATGTTGAACGAAGGTGTGGATGGTACTGATGTTGTGTGTTCAGATGTTTGTGGTTGTTATGGTTCTGAAGTTTTATGTTGTTGAGGTGTAGAAGGTAGTGGTTGAGATTTTTGTGGTTCAAAAGAAATGGGTTCAGATTTGTGAGGAGGAGAAGGTGAGGGAATTGGGTCATAAGGAGGAGGAGGTTCAGATGTTAGTACTTATCTTACTGTTTCTAAAATAGAAGATAAACTGGCAGAAGGATTACCTTTCTGTTTCTTGATGCGCTTTGGCTTTGTAGAAGATGCTTCGCTAGAAGCTTTCCTCTTGGGCTTAGAAGATCCTTCTTCTGAGACCTTACTTTTCTTCCTCTGTCTCTCCCCATAGAAATCTAGTCCAGGTTCATCTGCTCTTTGGATCAGATGTTCTGGCAAGGGGGTTCCATCTGCTAAGCATTCAACTATGTAAGCCAGAATGATTTCCTTTGGTTCGTTAGCATAGAAGAGAGGAAAATCATCTAAAGGAATTCTTCTCTTGCTTATTTCTTCAGAGTTGATCTGACTTGGTGCAGAAGTAAGTTCTTCCATAATCCTCATCCTCTGCAGACTTTTTCCATTCAGAGGTTTTCCAACAACTAAAGCTAACTCTTCTTTCATACCAGCTTCTGTCAGATGACCTACTAAACCATTCTCAGTCAGAATATCTGAGATTAGTCTTCCCATAGGGATCCAATTTCTCACCTTCTGATGCTTTGTTTTGACAGATTCTTTGGACATTTTACATGTCCCCATAGATGAGTGAAAAGCAAGGCAGATCCACCTTGATGCCTTTACCCAAACAGTACATGAAATACATCTGATCAGAGTTGATGTAGTCAGGAGAATTTGTAGATTTCTTTTGATGAATGCAGCCTAAGAAGATCTTAGCCTAGATCTTGTATTGAACCTTTAAATCCTTTATCTTTCTTGAAGCTTCCCCAGAAGTGAAGACTTCACTGTACACCTCATCCATATCCATATGACTTAGTGGCAGATGAGTAACACCATCTGATTCTTGATATTCTATCAGCTTACGAATCAGATCTTCAGTGATACTGATCTCTTTACCTAAAACTGAAGACACAATGAATTTGGGGAAAACGCTTGCATGAATCCAAAACTCTTTGACCAAGCAAGGATAAACTGGACCAACCAATCTATCAAAATACTTTGTCCATCCTTGTGATGACACAGTTGGACGCAAGTCAAATCCATTTTCAGCAATGCTTTCAAAATCAACCAAGAACTCACATAAAACTTCCAGTTGATCAACGTGTGTGAGGAGAGTTCTTACTGGTTCTTTGAACCGAGTAGGACCCATTGCAGAAGAAGAAACGACAGCCATTAATGATTCAAACTGTTGAGAGGTTGAAGATGAAGTTTCCATTTCTGATCTTGTGAGATAACGAGTTCTTTGGGATTTAGGTTTAGAGGATATGAAGAAGCAATGAAGCAAACAGAAATGCATACAGGTGTGAGAGAGAGTGAAAAGTGTGAGAAGGTGTTGTGTTGTGGAATTTATAGGGGCAAAAAATTAGGGCACACATACACACATTCAGCATTTAATTCAATTAAATTAAAACAAAAATTCACATAAAAAAGAATAATGATTTAAAATTATTAAATGATACTGACAAGCGTGGGGAGGAAAATGAGAAATTGAGAATTCAAACAGTACCTCAAAACAACGTCTCATTGAGTACACTTCACCTTTTCAGATATCATGTGACACGTGTTTGATGTGGATGTGCCTCTGAATCTCTTTAGAATAAGAAACGTTAAACAACACTCAGATCTTCTGAGACTTGTTAGAGCAGAGTTTCACAAAAAATAATGTACCAAAAGAAATAATCAGAAAAATTACTTCAGAATATAGATATTAGTTATATTTTATCTGAATAAATTTGACTCTGAATAATAGTTTTATTCTGGACAAAAATCTATACTAATATTCTTCAGAATAAATTTAAACCTATCTTCAGCAAGGGGTTTTATGAAGATATCAGCCCATCGATGGTCTGTATCAACAAAGTTCAAACTTATAATTCCCTTCTGAACATAGTCTCTAATGAAATGATGCTTAATTTCTATATGTTTTGCCTTAGAATGTAAAATGGGATTCTTAGAAAGGCAAATAGCAGAAGTATTATCACAGAAAATAGAAATGTTACTCTCATGTATCTGATAATCTTCTAGTTGAATCTTCATCCAGAGCATCTGTGTGCTACAACCAGCAACAACAATATATTCTGCTTCTGTTGTTGAAAGCGCTATTGTGGGTTGCTTCTTGCTGAACCATGAGATCAGATGACTTCCCAGAAACTGACAGCTTCCAGAAGTACTCTTACGTTCTATTCTGTCTCCAGCATAGTCAGCATCACAAAATCCAACTAATCTGTATTCATCAGATCTTCTGTAACACAAACCTACGTTAGTAGTACCTTTCAGATACCTCAGAATCCTCTTAACAGCTGTTTAGTGGGATTCTCTAGGATCTGATTGGAATCTAGCACATAGACAAACACTAAAGAGGATATCGGGTCTAGAAGCAGTCAAGTACAGAAGAGAACCAATCATACCTCTGTAGAGCTTCTGATCTACCTTTTTACTCACCTCTTCTTTACCTAGCGTGCTTGTAGGATGCATTGGTGTCTTTGCTAGCTTGCTTTCTGTCATGTTGAATTTCTTCAGAAGCTCCTTTACATACTTTGTCTGATGTATGTAGGTGCCTTCTGGAGTCTGATTCACTTGAATTCCCAGAAAGAATCTGAGTTCTCCCATCATGCTCATTTCAAATTCTGCCTGCATAGATTGAGCAAACTCCTTTCCAAGCGTAATATTGGTAGTTCCAAAAATAATATCATCAACATAAATCTGACAGATTAAAATGTCTTTCTTAATTGATTTATGAAAGAGAGTAGTATCAACTTTTCCTCTGATAAAATTATTTTCCAGAAGGAAATTACTCAGCCTCTCATACCAAGCTCTAGGAGCTTGTTTTAAGCCATTGAGTGATTTCTTCAGTTTAAAAACGTGTTCTGGAAATTTTTCATTTTCAAAACCAGGAGGTTGATGAACATAAACTTCCTCTTCTATGAAACCATTTAAGAAAGCACTTTTAACATCCATATGATACAGAGTGATGTTATTATGTGCAGCAAAAGAAATAAGCAAGCAAATAGATTCTAACCTTACCACATGAGCATATGTCTCTGTGTAATCTATACCTTCTTGCTGACTGTATCCTTGAGCAACCAGCCTAGCCTTGTTTCTGATAACTTCTCCTTGCTCGTTCAACTTGTTTCTGAAGACCCATTTTGTTCCAATGATGTTGAATCCATTTGGTCTTGGAACCAGATCCCAGACGTCATTTCTTGTGAATTGGTTAAGCTCCTCTTGCATAGCAAGTATCCAATCATTATCGTTCAGAGCCTCATCCATAGAAGTAGGTTCAATGATAGATACCAAACCAAACAATGACGTTCCAGAAGATATAAGAAATGATCTTGTTCTGATAGGGTCATCCTTCTTTCCAATTATCATTTCCTCTGGATGAGAGGCTTTGATTCTGGATGATCCTTTAACAGTTGGTTCTTCAGAAATTGTCAAGCTATCCATCTGAGTAGTCAAGGGAGTAGCATCTGACGTTTCTTCTGGTGCTTTTGCTTGAGCTTTATCTGCCTCTGATTCTTCAGAATCTGTGAGAAGGACTTCTCTATCTGCAGAAACTTCAAGCTGCTTTGGCTTTTGATTGCCAAGCTTATCATCAAATCTAACATGAATTGATTCCTCTAAAATCTGTGTCTCAGTATTGTATACTCTATAGCCTTTAGAGTGTTCAAAATATCCAAGCATGAAACACTTCTGAGCTTTAGAATCAAACTTATTCAGATTTTCCTTAGTATTCAACATAAAACAGACACATCCAAAAGGATGGAAATACGAAATGTTGGGCTTTCTATTCCTCCACAATTCATAGGGAGTCTTCTCCAGAAGAGGCCTTATAGACACTCTGTTCTGAATATAACAAGTTGTATTCACTACTTCTGCCCAAAAATGTTTTGCCATGTTAGTCTCGTTGATCATGGTTCTGGCCATTTCTTGCAATGTTCTATTTTTCCTTTCTACAACTCCATTCTGTTGAGGAGTTCTAGGACAAGAAAAATCATGTGCAATGCCATTTTCTTTAAAAAAATTCAAAGTATTTGTTTTCAAACTCTCCACCATGATCACTTCTGACTTTAACAATTTTAAATTCTTTTTCGTTTTGGACTTGTTTGCAGAAGTCAATGAATTCAGAATGTGACTCATCCTTGTGTTTCAGGAATTTTACCCATGTCCATCTGTTGTAGTCATCAACTATGACTAATCCATACTTCTTGCCTATGATGGATGCAGTTTTCATTGGTCCAAACAGATCAATATGAAGCAGCTCTAATAGTCTAGAGGTAGAAACAACATTTTTAGCTTTGAAAGAAGACTTTGAAAATTTTCATTTCTGACATGCTTCACAAAGAACATCTGAGTTGAACTTCAACCGAGGAAGTCCTCTGACCAGATTGAGCTTATTAATCTGAGATATACGTCTCATACCAATATGACCCAATCTTATATGCCAGACCATTGCTCATTGTTAACAGACATAAGGAATTTTACATTCTGAACTTTAAGTTCTGAAAGATTGATTTTGTAAATGTTGTTCTTCCTTTTCCCATTAAAGAGGATTGAACCATCTTTTTGACTCACAACTTTACAACATTTTTTATTGAAGATTATATCATAATCATTGTCACTTAATTGACTTATGGACAATAGATTATATGTTAATCCTTCAACAAGTAAGACATTAGATATGGAAGGGAGGTTACCATTACCAATAGTTCCACAGCCTATGATTTTGCCCTTTTGGTTCCCTCCAAACTCCACGTCACCTCCAGATCTAAGTTCAAGGCTTTGGAACATAGACCTTCTTCCCGTCATGTGACGCGAGTAGCCAGAGTCCAGGTACCATGATTGGTGTTTCAACTTTGCTGCTAAGGACATCTGCAACAAAGATTATTTTGTCCTTAGGTACCCATATTTTCTTGGGTCCTCTGGGGTTAGTAGGTTTGAAATTCTTTCTGAATTTCTTTCCCTTAAAAGCATCTTTGTTCTGCTGAGGTTTTGGTTTATTAAACACAGGTTTGTTCCGATCAGAACGTGTGTGCTTAATATCATTTAAATGACCATATTTGAAGTGAGTATACATATGAGAATACTTTATGATCAATTTATCAACAGGTTTTGGATTTAAATCCTTCCCAGAGGGTGATTCATATCCAATTCCCTTTCTGTTGTTTCTGCTTACGCCATAGATCATGGAAGCCATCTTGCTCCTATCTAGGCCTCGGGACAGAAACTTCTGAAAGCTATAGTCATACTCTTCTAAAATGTTTTTAGAGAATGATATAGGATCTGAGTCAGATTTTTGAGTTTTTTCTAAATTATTTTTCATTTTAAGATTGTTTGCTTTAAGCTCAGCAACTTCTGATCTCAGCTGATCATTCTCAGATGCAAGACATCTTTGAAGCCTCTTATATTTGAGTTTGATCTTGCTGTAGCTTTCAATAATTTCAGATAAACTTTCAGTAAGTTTAGCTCTAGAAAGTTCAGAAAATACATCTTTTAAATCTGATTCTGATCCAGATTCAGCAGTTTCTTCGTGGTCCTCCACATCAGCCATCAGTGCTACATTAGCACATTCATCTTCTGATTCTGATGAAGATTCAGAAGCATCTGAATCATCCCACGTGGCCATTAGAACTTTCTTCTTCTTTTCAAACTTCTTTTTGGGTTTCTCCTTCAGAAGTTTGGGACATTCATTTTTATAGTGGCCTGACTCCTTGCACTCGTAGCACACTACATCTTTCTTTCCAGATTTCTTATGTCTAGAAGATTCGCCACGCTGATCAGATCTCTTGAAGTTTCTGAACTTCTTTTGTTTGTGCTTCCAGAGTTGGTTTATCCTTCTGGACAGCAAAGACAGATCATCTTCTTTAGAGGAAGATTCTTTAAAGCTTTCTTCAATCACCTGCAAATCTTTAACATATTTGTTAGATTTTAGCGCAAAAAACTTACCTTTCTTCTGAGGTTCGTCTTCTTCCAGCTCAATCTTGTGACTCCTTAAGAAACTGATCAGTTCCTTCATAGTGATCTTATTCAGATCCTTTGCAAGCTTCAGCGCTGTCACCATTGGTCTCCATCTTGTTGGCAAGCTTCTGATTATTTTCTTGACGTGATCAGAGGTAGAGTAACCTTTGTCCAGAACTTTCAACCCAGAAGTTAGGATCTAAAATCTTGAGAACATAGTTTCCATAGATTCAGACTCCTCCATTTTGAAGGCTTTGTACTTCTGGATGAGGGCCAGAGCCTTTGTCTCCTTTACTTGGGAGTTTCCTTCATGCGTCATTTTTAGAGACTCAAACATATCAAATGTTGTTTCTCTATTTGTTATTTTCTCATACTCAGTATGAGATATAGCATTTAATAGAATGGTTCTCGCCTTGTGATGGTTTCTAAACTCCTTCTTCTGTTGATCAGACATAGACTTTCTGTCAATCTTTTTGCCTTTATCATTTGTAGGATGAATATAACCATCAGTAACCAAATCCCATAAGTCAGCGTCATAGCCTAGAAAGAAACTTTCTATTCTATCTTTCCAGTAATCAAACTTCTCACCATCAAACATGGGAGGTTTGGTGCTGATTCTGTCTCTATCATCGTATTTGTTGTTGTATGAAGTTGAAGTTGAAGCTTCAGCAGCCATGATAAATCAAGAACAATAAATTAAGAGTTTTTCCCAACAGGATCTTTTTCTGTCACGGTTAAGTGACAACACTTACAAAACCAGGCTCTGATACCAACTGAAGGTAGGAAAAACACTTAGAAGGGGGGGGGGGTTGAATAAGGGTTTTAAAACGATTAAGATGATAGAAAAATAACACAGTATTTTTATCCTGGTTCGTATGAACTCAAACTAATCCAGTCCACCCTACCAAGGTGATTTGCCTTTCTCAACAAGGACTTAATCCACTAAATCAAACTTGATTACTGTGTAAACCATTAAGGCAACTGTCTTAGTCTTCTCAAGAAATTCTAACCACAACTTGGTCTTCTTAAAGAAATCTTTTACAAAAGATAAACTAACAATGTGTTTAGATTTGCTTCTAATAAGCTATATCACAACAGTGATTTTTACACAAGTTTAAGAGCGAAAAGAAAAACTATTCAGCTTGAAGAAAGTTTGTATGAGTTGCTTGTTGAATAATTTGCCAAGAATTTGTTTCTAGTTTGTTGGTAGTTTGTTTCAAATTCGTTAACCTTTGAAGTGATGCTGAGACTTGCTTTTATAGTACTTTGAAATCCATTTCTCAAAGACTGTGCAATCTGTTCTTTTTGTCTTCTATTGACTTTTCCTTTCTCGAAAGGGGAATGTTCTGACAAATCCTTTTTGTCTGAATTCCTATGTCATGCACGAATGAGGAAAGATCCGTTTAGATAAGGACAAGGAATATGCCAACGGATCTTTATTTGAACAACATCTTCTTCAACAACTTTGGAACGTCTTGCATCAGAATTTATGATGATGTTCCTAGTTCTTCAGATCAGAGTTAACTCAATCAAAGTTTCTCTATCAGAGTTTGCAGCAAAGTGCTTTAAGCGTGAAATTCTTTATCAGAGCATACTTGCTTATCAGAGCTTCTGTACTTGCAGCGTTAAGTACTTTCAGAGTCTTCTGAAGCTTTACATATGCTCTTTACTCAAGTTCTTCTCAGCTTCGCTCAGAGTCATTTGTAGCAGATTAGAGTCTTCTGATGTGTTGCTTATGACGCTAAGAGTTTTTTCGTTCTGTAGTGTTCAGAGGCGTTCTTGCTTCCAGAATAATATTAATTTTGATATCTGAAACAAATAAACACTTGAACAAAATTATAGTATATAAATTCTCTATACAAAATTTCATTAATGTTATCATCAAAACTATGAGACATATTAAACACCAATCTGTGTTCTAACAGCTTGAACATAATTTCAAGGCATGGATTACAAGTCATTTAGACAAGTTTGTGCATATCAGCATGCAACATTTTTACACTTACAAACCATGCGCATGAATTGCATTTTGATGCACACAAAACATTGCCAAAACTGAACCAACACATGATGTACCTCTTTGCTCCATTTTTGAATTTTCTTGCCCAAAAAGGAAGAGACAAGCAACCTTTGTTCTGTCCATGCCACAATACATCTATTGTGCCTCTCAATTGAAATGAAACAACCTCATGTGCAAGCATGCTCGTGTACCATTCACATCACCTACCATTGATCCAAAACACCCAAGACATGTGACATCTGATCCATTCAATTTTTACCATTGTAAAACTCTCCAAAATATCTCTTTCACTTCATGTATAAGCCTAGCATAAACCCTAGGTCAAGCCAGCTACCATTAGAGCAAAAAAATCTGAATTTGAAACTTAGAGCTCCTCTAAAAAATCATTCGAATATCCCTCCTCACTGAGCCATTCCATAAGCTTTTCATCAAAACATCTTCACCACAAGCTTCTCTTTCAACTACTTGCAAAAAGAAGCATATGTACACGCATTGACCAACCACTGCTCAAATTCATTTTGGAGATTGGAGGAGATTAAATAACTTTGAAGACTAGCAAAAGCATCTACAAGTCACAAGGGTTGATTCTGCACGTTTCGGTGAAGCTTCATCAAGTTTCAAAGAGGCAGTGGACCATTCTCCACTAGGTATTTCTTCGATCTTTTTCTCTCATGTTAGCCATGAAATAGATGCATGCTGTGTACATCTAAAGTCCTACATGTGTAGGCAATATTTTTGCATTGGTTTGGTGAAGTTTCATGGACTTTCATATTGTGGTACCAAAACTGTTTTACTTCGAAACCATATCAAGATGACCTTATTTTCAAAAACCAAGGGCAGATTTGGACTCTACGTGGAATTTTGAGGGGGGTAGGGTCTTGTATTTTCATTTCTGGGTGGTTGAAACCCTAGCTCCGGTGACCTCTCGCCGGAGAAGACGACCGAAACTAGGGTTCCGGCGTTTGAGAGGTAGGAGATGACCTACGTGGCCTTGGCACCCTTATTTCAAATTTGAATATTTTGTTATCACGTTTTCAGCCAGCCATTTTGCCATATGTATGCCACGTATTTTAATGAGCGTCCATGTGAGCTCAGACTAGGTCATGGGCTCAGTTTGTATTGCTTTTCACGCCCCCCTGTTGGGCCCATTTTCTTGATTTGCACTGATTTCAGTTGTAGCACTTCTTATTCACCACACCCCCATGCACATTTGTTATTTTATATCTTTTCATTTACTTGTTTAGTTTTAATTATTTAAAATTAGTTATGATTCTCATAAAAATACCAAAAAATATGTTTCTATTATTTTAACTTGTTATTAAATGTTTCTTCATTTTTATTTTTATTTTCATTTATTTTTAATATTTTTAATTGAATTTACAATTCAATGTGTTTTATGGTGTATACTTAATTTTACATGGACTATTTGAACCTCAATGATAAATCCCCAAGGATAAAACTTTCTCTCCTACTTAGGTGATAGATTGAGGAAGTTTTGAGGGTTGATTTGAAGTGTTCATGATCATGGTTCATTTGGTTTTTACTTGGTTTTTGTTGAGCTTTGTCATGCAATCGATAAGGTGGAACATCATTCCTTCTTGGATTTATTTGATAGTGCCTTGAGTTGATTTTGCTCATGAGGTTTTGCCTCAACATTTTACTTGGAATTTATTGAAACTATTTCCTATTTTTAGTGAATCTTGCAAGTCAAGTCACTTTTAAGGTGTTTAAACATGCTAGTTTTGACCTAATCTTTGGGATATGAACATGAGTGATCCCTTGAGCACCTCTTAAGCCTTGTTAGCTCATGTTGACATACTTGAGGTGCTGCCTTTCTTGTTATAGGTCAAGAGTATGTGTAACTTGCATCACAAGTTACGCTTGAATCATGTTTCTCCACTTGTTTAAGTGTTGAGATTGTGTTAGGGCATTGGTTCCTTCACTTCATATGATTGTGCTTGTGCTTTACTTCTTATTTGTTGCTTAATTTGAATATTTTTCGTTGAGTTTTACTTCTTCCCTAAGGGGTTTACCACTTGTTTATGTTGATTTGGTGTTATCATTTATGCTTTGAGCTTGCCATGGACATTTATCTATGAGTTGCATTGTTTGTTGGCATTGTTTTTGTTTACATTATTTTGTGTGGATCTTAAGGATTGTTGGTTGAGATGTGCTTGTGGTGGTGGCTGCCCCACACTTTTTCCTCCCTCTTTTCTTTGTGTATGCATCTTTTCTTTGCATCTCATGTCTTTTGTTTGCATTGCATTTGACTTGTTCAAGTCAATTTATTTTCTTTCTTCATTTAATCTGTGAGTGAATTATTTAGTGTTTAGTTGGCCTTTAGCCATGACCCCCTAGGATTCCTAGTCCCTCTGTTTAAGATGGGAGTAGGAGAGACATTAGGTGTTCAATCCTATGCATGAGAACATTAGGATAGTTTCTTCCCTTTTATCCCAACTTTAGGAGCATTGTGTATGAATACATTAGGGTCCAGTTTCCCCTTAGTCAGTGTCTTTCTCTTCTCATCTCCTAAACAATTCAAAACATCTAATAAAGGATAACATGTGTTGTATGCTACGAGCCTTAAGTACTTGAGGAATGATGGTTTGGGGACCTCTTCTCAATTGTCTAGAGTGTTTAGCGTATGCCCTTTGGGCGATATGCGACGCATCCACTCTCGAGTCATAGTCTTTAGTGCAACATGAGTTACAAACTTAACTCAATTCATTTCTTTGTCTAAAAAACACAAAAACAAAAGCATCAAACCTTTTTATCCTTCGGGATTAATTGAAAAACATTTTCAAAGAGAGTGTTGTTAACTCTTGGTTCTATCGCAAACAGGTAATGCTTAAGTCTCCAATGGTCGAGCAACATACACCTAACTACTAAAGCGAAGGTTTAACCCTACTCAGTTTAAAACACTTGAACCAATCTGTGGTCGTGTCAGCCCGAACTATGTTTGCTCTGATTTCTCGTACCAGACGAGGATACGTAGGCACAAGACGACGATGTCTTGGCGAGCAACCTTCCCCCCATCACCCGTAGTTTTCTGAACTACGTTGACTCTGACTTTCCCATTGCACGAGGGAATACGTAAGCATAGAGCGGAGATGCTCTATCGAGTCTCTTTTCTTTTCTTTTGTCCCCGTGAGCCTGTATATTAGATAGTTTAACACCCATTTAGATAGACAACAAGCGTGGATCCCGTTAAGTACAACGAACGTGAGGGGTGCTTATACCTTCCCCTTGCGTAACCGACTCCCGAACCCGAGACTTGGTTGCGATGACCTGTCTTTTCCCTTTTCCGTAGGTTTTTCTATGATCGTTTCCTTTCCCTCTTTGGGATAAATAACAAACAGTGGCGACTCTTCTGTCCTTGCCGGCCCCTCTCCTTCGCAGTGATGCGACAATGTGGCAGAGGGAAGTCGTCCTTTGGACTGACTTTGTTCAGATCCCTATAGTCTACACACATTCTAACTTTGCCATCCTTCTTTGGTACGGGCACAATGTTGGCCACCCATTCTGGGTACTTTGATACTGCCAAGAAACATGTGTCTATCTGCTTTCTGACCTCATCCCTGATCTTGAGAGCCATATCGGGTCGAGTCCTTCTGAGCTTCTGTTTGACGGGCAGACATTCTGGTCGAAGCGGTAATTTCTGAACCACTATGGAGGTGTCTAAACCAGGCATATCTTGATATGACCAAGCGAATACATCAACATACTCTTCTAGAAGCTTCACTAGTCTCTGTCTAATTTCTTCCTCAAGTATTGCCCCAATCTTGAACTCTTTCTTGTTTTATTTAGTGCCAAGATTAATAACATCCACTTGCTCTTGATGTGGTTGAAGGTCCGTGTACTCGTACTTAGACATTCTTGCCAACTCATCCAGAATCTCAAAATCTTCGTCGTTTTTATCTTCAGCTTGATTTATGGGTGAATCAAAGTCAAGAAGGAAAACATAGTCATTAGATTTAGCGGATTTTGGAGTTTCACTGCATGTTTGGAATGACTTGATTTATTAAATCATACAAAGACAAATGCACAAAACAAAAGGAATATATTTTTGCTAGTTTTCAAAAGAAATGCCATATTTTTTAAAAGTAAAAAGCAAAAAAGTAAACAAACAAACGAGGATTTTAATAAAACATCTTCATTGATTATAATAATTTGAAAGCATGTGGCTTATACAAAATAATCCAATAACCTTGGGTAGGGTTATGGAAAACCTTTGAAGGAAACTACAAAACAAAACAAGCAAATTACTTTGTCACAGAAAAGATGACAGGAATCACAACAGCCTCCCATTGCTTAGAGCGGCCTTATCATGATATACCAATTGATCAACATAGTCGTCCTCAAATTCCTCCTCAACGGTGTTGATTTGGATGCCTCCACTGATGAACACTTTGTTGATGGTCTTCAGTCGTCTCTTGGAAAAGTCTTGAGTCCTGTCATGAGTTGGTTTGTAACCCAACCCTTGGCCATTCGTCTTTGTTCTTTCTTCTACTAACTAGTTACAAATTCAAACTAAAGCAAATACATAAAAAGCAGGAAAAGTACAAATGAAATACTTCAATCTGGTATTAGGGATCCATAACTTTTCATTAATCCACCATATGCAGGGAGGGAATTGCTTTTTGTCCCAGCAAAAGGGTGATTCGAACATGAGGATTGCATATTTTGAAAGATATAACTCCTAATTGAATCATTTCCTTCACCTTCTCCTTGAGAACGTAACACTCTTCAATGTCATGGCCAGGTGCTCCTTGGTGGAAGGCACAAAAAGCATCAGTCTTAAAGTAACTCCTATGAGCCTGAGGGGTAAATGGTGGATTTTCTTTCTTGATCAATCCATTATGTAAGAGTATAGTAAACAAACGGCCATAACTCACAGGAATTCCTCTAGATTCATCACTCTGTTCTGACCTCTGATTAGTAGATGAAGAAGAACCATCCTGTCATTGGTATATGATCAACTCCTTGACCAAATTTGTCAGGTTCCTTTTAGCAGCCCTTAGGCTTGTTACTTCATCCCGAAGCTTTTGATTTTTTTGCTCCCATGCATCTATCATATCCTTAATGGCGGAAGAGAAAGCCTCCATGTTAGTTCTTTAAGCAGAAATCTATTCTCGAAGTGCCTGATTCTCTTGTTCCAAACGATCCATCTTCTTTCAAGCTTGAGCCTTAGTTTTGCAAGGATGCGGAGGATTCAGTGTGACCAACTGGAGGTAAACAACACATAATAAGCCACAGAACAGGAGAATGCATATGTAATGCTCAACAATGCTAATGCAAATGCAATGCAAACATTCAAAGGAAGCCCAAAAACATGTTTACAAACATTAATAATGGAGGAAAGAGCAAAGCAAAGTAACTTTTTCATTAACAAATGAAAGTTTCACAAGAAAAAGAAATACATATCCAATGCCCAAGTGCAGACATAAATTACAAGATTGAAAATTGAAACTGAGAGGCCTAATCTTTTTGACAAGAAGATCCTTCCCCTTCTTGAAGCTCATCTTTCTTGTAATTTCTTCTTTCTGGTTCTGACGGAGCAACTTCTAGAGTTCTTCGTTCTCTTGAACAATTATGAAGTGTTTATCCTCCCACATCTTCTTCTTCTCCTTTTCAGCTTTGACTAAAGCATCATTCAATTCTTCCAGAGAGAAGGGTTCTTTCGGAGTTGTCGGAGTATACTCGAAGCGAGTGTGGAACATTTTTAAGGCTATCTCTTTATACCAAAGAAGATACGCTTCTGAAATCGTATAATCTGGATGCCCCTGAGTGTTGCAGTGAGAATCGTGATACCAAGCTATTGATTAACTTGAATCTTTATTCATTCAAATTACAATCGAACTTTGATTTATCCAAAGGAAAGGTTAAAGAAAGAAAAACCCTTTTGTGCATTTTAACAACAATGATAAGAGATTCGGGGATCGGGGGTTGGTTATGCCTAGGGTAGGTATTTCACATCCTAGACATCTGTAGTACTCTACAGGAACCTTTTGTATGTTTGTATGCTAAATTTGCTAAATGTTTTCTATGGCTTGGGATAGGGGTACAAGGTAGGGTGAAGGTAAAGACCTAAGGATAGTTTCTATGTTTTATCGTAAAGATATCACACCCTCTACCTACGTATCCTAACTAGGAAAGAATCAGAGCAACTGTAGTTCACCTTACTGAGGATAGATGTACACTTGATCATGATCAAGGTTCAAAGGGGAACAAACATAACAATGCTTGTATAGAGTTTGACAAAACTCTTTAATCTAAGTTGTACACTCAAAAGAATTGACTTTTACAAAAGTCAAGAGGGGGGTAAGTAATTATCACCATAATTCTTACATAGAGTTAACAAACTCTATCCTAGGGTTCTAATTGAAGGATACTCCTAACAAGGGTTAGGTCTTCTAGACTTAAAGAAAAGTATAATGGATATAGGTTCTAACTTAACTAAGTTATGGTTCAAGGTAACTTAACAAAGTCAGAAGGAAGTTAATGAGCTACCTATGACCCTAGAATCAATAGAGAGACTTTCCTTTGGAATGGGAAAAGATGAGGCAACTGGATGAGAACTAACAATTTCCATCACTTGGGGAATAACTTAACAAAGCTAAAAAGCAAACAAATGGGCATTCATTCAAACATGATGAACATATAAGAGAGTATGGTAATGACCAAAAAGAGATATGCAAGCATGTAACAACATCAAGCAAAGATTACAATCAAATCAAATGGATATATGTGCAGTATATGTTGCATTTGCATTTTTTATTGATTTATTGCATTTTACTTTCAACATCGTTATATATCATTATTGCTGTACTGTGGGGGGGGGGGGGATGTTCCATTGTGAGATAAGCCAAAACCCAGGCTTGAGAATAACCATAGCATTAGAGTGGAAAGTAGTGAGAACCTGCACGTTTTACGTGCACTAGTCTTCATAAAATTCGCGTTCGGACGAGGTTTTCTGTTGAAGACATCCTATCCTGTGCATTGGTCAGGAAAGGGTGTTGGATCTAAAAGCTGTCGACTCTAGAGACCGATCATTTGGGAGTCAGCTAAGTGAGGCCACTTCGTTAGACTATGATGCCAAACTAGAAATGGTGAACGTATCATTGTTTCTCGAAAGTCTGTGATGCTGACGACAACATAGGATGCCAGACCTTGCTGGAAATAAGTTCATACCTATGAGTGGGAGGGTTTTGCAGGAAAATTTGATCTCCAACCTACCCGTTTGTCTTATCAGTATGAACCGTTATAGTGGGATCCTTGTACTAGTGTTGTATGATTTTCTCGCCAAAGCGAAGCGCTGGTTCATCTCCATCAGTGACATAGAAATCTTGATCCTCTGTTGCATTTGCATTTAATTTGTATTTTTACATGGACATGTGCATGCATTTCAGGTATATATCCTCCTCTTGGTTCTAGTAGTTTGATCCACTGTTGTCATGGAGCTTGGTTTCAAGAAGGCTGTCATTTACAAATTCCCGATACCAGATGTGAAGTCTTTGGTTGGTCTTACTTCTGGGGTGGAGCATGGAGTTATGGAGAATTTCAAGCAGGAGTATAGGAAGATCTTGAGCTTTGTTAGCAGAGTCTCTAAGTATGAGTTGGAGGGTCTCAACACGCTACTACAATTTTATGACCCTCAGCTGCGCTGTTTCACTTTCCTTGGGTATGTCTTGTTGCCCACCTTGGAGGAATTTGCTTAGTTGTTGGGAATTCCAGTGTTGGAGGAGATGCCCTTTGTACATTCTGAAGAAGAGCCCAATTTGACTAAACTAGCTAATTCTCTGCATGTGGATGTTTCTGAACTAGATGGGAAACTGGTGCGAAGGAGTGGAGTGCCTGGGTTTCCATTACTGTTCTTAGTGGGCAGGGCTCAGCATTTTGCAAAGGAAGGGTGTTGGTCTGTCTTTAATGCATTCCTGGCGCTCTGTATCTATAGGATAGTCTTATTCCCCAACTTACCAGATTTTGTGGACTTGGACGCTTGCTATATTTTCACTTCTAGGAACCCTGTGCCAACTCTTCTAGGTGACGTCTATCATTCCACCCATTACAAGAATGAGAACTGGAGAGGGAAGACTGTCTCCTGTTGTACCTCGTTGCTGTGCAAGTGGTTTATCTCACATTTGCCAAAGTCCGAACCTTTTGTTGACCTTGCAAGCACTGTTGGTTGGCCAGAAAGGCTCATGGGGTTAAGGTTGGAGAATATTGTATAGTTTGATAGAAACCTCTTGGGTAAGGAAATTGTGTACAGCTATGGGGATTTCCCCAATGTTCCTCTGATTGGGAGGAAAGGTGGCATTAACTACAACCCAGCTCTCACTGTTAGGCAGTTTATCTATGCTTTAAGAGAACCCCTGAAGAAGGAAGAAGTGCAGGAATCTCTATACTTCACAGGCTTAGCAGATACCCCTACCCTGACTAGTTTGCAACAGGCCTGGAATAGCATTCACCGGAATGGAAAACTTTATTTGGGCAAGAGAAATTCTAAAGCTTACGGACCTTACATGGATTGCATTCAGGAGAAAGTCAAGAGACTATTGCTACCCTTTCCAGTAAGAGAACCTCTATACCCTTCAGTAGTTGTAGAACCCACGACAATTGATGTGCAGAAATACAATCAACTATGGGCCGAGAAGGAAGAATTGCATAGGGAGAATGAAGAATTGGATAAGGAAATCATCTAGCTTAGGAGCGAGAAAAGTGAAGCCACCTTCTTATCTAAGAAGCAGACGGAGGTAGTGAACAAGATAGGTAGGGAATCGACAGAAGAAATTAGTGCCCGAGAAAGAGTAGGCCGAGATTTGAAGAGTGTCAGTAATGTCCTCAAGGGTAAGAAGAAGGAACTGGAGAAAGCACATTTAGAGATATCCAAGTTCAACACTTAATGGAATGCTATCCTAACTAACAACAAAGAGAGGGAAGATAAACTCCGTCAGCAGATTGACAGTTTGAGAACTCAGCTTCGGGTCAGAATCGAGAAAGCTCCAGGTGAATCCATGCGCCAATGTGAGAACGAACACAAACTTCGTGAAGCTCTTGCAACATTGGAAGAATACATGTTGAGAGTAGACTTGAAGAAACCCATACTTGAAGATGCCTTTGGGGAGGATGCTTGGGAAGACTACGTTCAAGGTTTGCAAGCCACCATCAGCAAGAGGGATTTGCTCATCCATGGGTTGATTGCCAAGCCTGATCATCCGGACACGAGGAGGCTATTAGAAGAGTTCCAGACTCGACGCCGTAGCTGATGCATTTTCTCTTTTTATTTTTTTATGTTGTATTCCGACCATCACCAGAATTGTTGGATGAGGTCGTGATGACTCTGTTGTATTGATACTCTGTGCCTCATTTTATTTATGAGAAGATCTTTCTGGCTACCTCTGTTGGGTTTTCATCTTCTCACCTTGCTCATGGAACTAGAATCAAGGGGAGAGTTTTCCTAAAACATATTTGCATGTCTGCATTTTTTGCATCATTTCTCATTTGCATAACAGGTGTCTTGGTTCCGTTGAACTTACTTCTTCCTGTGGTTTTCCCTGAAACATAATTGATATGCATTTTTTCCAAGATAGTCTGTCAGGGCCATCCCTAGAGTGGTCCATGGGCTTAGAGCCAGTTAACATCAGGAGTTGGAGGGATTTAGCAGAGGATTTTGTCAAACACTACCAGTATAACAGTGACTTGGCGCCGAACCGAGTACAGCTGCAGAACTTATCTCAGAGGAGTAATGAATGTTTTAAGGAGTACGCACAGAGATGACGTGAACTTGCCGCAAGGGTTCAATCTCCCATGGTGGAGAGAGAACTTATTAACTTGTTTGTGGCTACATTTCCCGGAGTTTACTACGAGAAGTTAGTAGGCAACATGTCTGGTAGTTTTTTGGATTTGATCATTACCGGCGAAAGGGTCGAAAATGGGATTAAGTTGGGGAAGATACAAGCAGGGGAAAAGACCTCATTAGGAGGTGGTAGAAAGAACTTTGGTACCAAGAAAAGGGAGAATGAGACAAATGCAGTGTCGAGTTTTAAGAATCGGAATAGGAATCAAAATCAGCGTCAACAACAACCATACTATCAACAACAACCACAAGTGGCTAGTATTTTCATCCCAGCAATACCACCTCAGCAACAACAGCCACATCAGCAACAACAACAACACCAGAACTATGCACCAAGACAGTTTCAGGATCGCAGAAGGACGGTGAACAAGAACTTTGACGCACCGCCGATGCCTTACAACCAATTATTACAACATCTGATGCAATTACAGTTGGTCTAGAAAAGGACGTTAGCACCGTTAACAGGCCCACCGCCACCAGGATATGATACTAATGCTCGGTGTGACTTCCACTCTGGCGCTCCTGGTGATCACATCGACAATTGCAAAGCCTTCAAGCATAAGGTACAAGACCTTATCGACAACAAGGCTATCAACTTTACTCATGATGTGCCCAATGTTGTCCAGAATCCCATGCCAAATCATGGAGGGGCTGGTGTGAATGCTATTGTCAGTGAAGAAGGCTTGAATTTGGTATCTAACGTGGAAGATCTGAAAACTCCGTTGAACTTTGTGAAGAGCAAGTTGTTGGAAGAAGGAGTGTTCCCTGATTGTGGAAGAGACTGTGAAGATTGTGTAGTTTGTCCTGAGGGATGTAAAAATCTGAAAAGTCATGTACATTGTATGATGGATGAAGGTATTCTGCAGTTTGATAGGATTGATAAAAAGAGTGACAAAAGGGTAATCAGTGAAAAGAAGAATGAGGTGGCCACCATCTCCATCCCTTACAAAACGATTAATATTTTTGCGCCTTCAAGGCCACCCACTATCGTAATTACAAAGGCGGAACCTATACCCTACGAGAACTCCAAGGCGATCCCTTGGAATTATGGGGGCAAGGTCTATTGCAACGGGAAGAAGCAGGAAATGAAAAGTTCGCCTTTGGATTCGATTGACAATCTGGTAAGAGCTGGTGGGATGACCCGAAGTGGGAGAGTATTTTCACCTCTCGAATTAAATGCTAAGAGGTACGATAAGGGTAAAGGGAAGGTGGTAGCTGAAGAGAGTTCTCAGGATGGTGAGAAGGAAACATTGCTGAAGGATGCAGAAGAGTTTATGCGCCTGATAAGGAAGAGTGACTATAAGATTGTGGATCACTTACAGCAGACTCCATCAAAGATTTCCATTTTATCACTGTTGTTGTGCTCTAAGGCGCACATAAATGCTCTCCTAAGAATCTTGAATACAACCTATGTGCCACAGGAGATATCTGTGAATCAACTCGAAGGAATAGTGGCACATGTTAATGCGGGTAATGGGATGGGATTTACTGATTTGGATTTGACGCCCAAGGGACGGAATCATAATCATGCGCTGCATATCTCGATTGAATGTAGAGGGGCTATAATGTTGCACGTGCTAGTTGACACGGGATCCTCGCTTAATGTGCTGCCTAAGAAGGCATTGATGAAGTTGGATACCTGAGGGATAATGTGCACCCCAAGTGACCTGGTGGTACGAGATTTTGATGGGACTAGAAGGTCCATGTTTGGGGAATTGACTTTGCCAATCCTGGTCTGTCTGGAGGTTTTTGATGTTGTGTTTTACATCATGGATATCCAGCCGGCATATAGCTGTCTATTGGGTCGACCTTGGATACATTCGGCTAGAGCTGTAACATCAACACTACACCAGAAATTGAAGTACATGGTGGATGGCAACATTGTGACTGTTTGCAGCGAGGAAGATATCATGGTGAGCCATATGTCCTTGTTTAAGTATGTAGAGGTTGACAGCGAGATTCACGAAACATTATGTCAAGCCTTTGAGACCGTTCAAATCAAGGAGAAAGTGCCCGCGGAGGTCAGAGCACCAGAGGTTGCTATGTCATCGTTCAAGGAAGCACAAGCCATAGTGAAGTCCGGATCAACACAAGGGTGAGGGCAAGTCATGAGCGTCCCCAACAAACAAGACAAGTTCGGACTGGGATACTACCCATATTCACCCTCTTCACAGAGCGCTCCGCACTACAGGGAACCCGTCCAATTCACAAGCGGTGGGGTGATATTCAAGCGAACTAATGCCGTGTCTGACGAGGAAGGAGACAGTGACTGCGACATGGATGCATGGATCCAGCCATGCATTCCCGGCCAGGGGTTGAAGAATTGGACCATCGAAGAAGTTACCTCAGTGACTTATGAAGAGTAATTTCTTTGTTTTGATTAATGTATTACCCTATGTTCTGCCCGGAGCATAGTGGTTTTTATTTGTAGGGCCCTATCTTTTATGTGTGTGAACAATCTTTTAATCATTAATCAAAAAGGCGTCTTTTGCATCAAAATTTTTGTGATCCTTGTTTTTCTTGTTTTTATTTTTATTTTAACAATAAAATGGCAATATGGTTTGTGTTTGTTTGTTTGCATATCATTTAAGCATTAAATCATCATCATTGCAGGTTTCACATTTTAGATGCCACCGACTCAGACTCGTCTATGACTCGGTATGACTTTGATAACCCGATCTTTCAAGCGGAAGAAGAGATCGAAGAAGACGAAGACCTGCCTGAGGAGCTTGTCAGATTCTTAAGACAAGAGGAGAAGTTCATTCTGCCTCATCAGGAGGAAGTTGAAGTCGTCAACCTGGAAACAGAAGAAGCTAAAAAAGAGGTCAACATAGGGGCTGCGTTGAAGGATGATGTCAAACGAAGACTGGTAGAACTACTCCGAGAGTATAAAGATGTCTTTGCTTGGTCAAATGAAGATATGCCCAAACTCGATACAGACATTGTGGTTGATCGCTTGCCTCTTCGAGAAGAGTGCCCACCTGTCAAGTAGAAGCTAAGAAGAACCAGGCCGGATATGGCGGTAAAGATCAAAGAAGAGGTCCAAAGATAGTTGGATGCCGGATTTCTCGCCGTAACGTATTATCCTCCGTGGATCGCTAACATTGTGCCTGTACCTAAGAAGGATGGTAAGGTACGAATGTGTGTAGATTACCATGATCTAAATCGAGCGAGTCCAAAAGATGATTTCTCGCTTCCCCACTGTCGCAACTGCGAAAAACACCCGGCGAAAAACATAAGAGTCGCCACCTTTTGTTATTTATCCCAAAGAGAGGGAAAGGAAACGATCGGAAAAACCTAACGAAAAAGGGAAAGGATTGTTCATCTCAACCAAGTCCTGGATTCAGGAGTCGGTTACGCAAGGGGAAGGTATTAGCACCCCTCACGTCCGTCGTACTCGACGGAATCCACGCTTGTTGTCTATCTAAGGGTGTGTTTAACTATCTATGCTACAGGCTTGCGGGACAAAAGAAATAGAAAGAGATCGGCAGAGCATCACCGCTTTGTGCATACGTATTCCCTCGTGCAATGGGAAAGTCAGAGTTAACGTAGTTCGGCTAACTACGGGAGAAAAAGGGGGGGGGGGAAGGTTGCTCGCCAAGACATCGCGTCTTGTGCCTACGTACTTTCATATGGTATGAAAGATCAGATCAAACATAGTTCGGGCTGACACAAAACTACAGGTTGATTAAGTGTTTTAATTGAGTAGAGTTAAATACCCATTCCAGCAGTTAGGGACTAAGCCTGTTTGCGGTAGAACCGAAGCTTAACAACACTCTTTTCTGAAAAAAGTTTCAATTAATCCCGAAGGAAAAAAGGTTTGAATTTTGTTTTGTATGTTTTAGTGAAGTGAATTAATTCAGTTTGTGATTCACGTTGCACTAAAGACTATGACATGGAGGCGAATGCATCATATATCGCCCTTAAACAGGACGTATACTAAACACCCTAGATAATCGAGAGGAGACCCCTCACTCATCATTACCCATGTAGCTTAAGGCTCGTAGAGCGCAACATTTATCACCTTTATTAAATGAGTTAGCATGACTTTAAGATGAGAAGAGAGACGCACAGAAGGTCTAAAGGAAACTCGGCCCTAATGTTGTCATGCAAAGTGGTCCTAAAGTTCGGATGAAAAGGGGAAACATCTACCCTAATGTTAGCATACTTCGATTGAGCACTTAATGTCTCTCTTACTCCCATCCTAAACGGAGGGACTAGGAACCCTATGGGGATCATGGCAAGAAAGCACAAGAAGCACAAAGGAATAATCAATCACAAGTAGGTAAATGCAAACATGAAAAATGCACAATTAGAATGGTGGGAGGGAGGAAAAGTGTGTGGGGAAGCAGCCACCACAAGCGCATCTCGACCTCAACAGCAATGCAAGAATGATGCAAACATGTGGAGAAAACAAGAGATGAAAACATACGAACACGCGAACGAATTATCAACTCGAACCACATACAAACATGCAAATAATTGAAAGAATGATCATACATGGCAACAACATCATGATTAAACAACCACAAACAGTAGAAAATATCCAACACAATTCAATTCTAATGTATCACATTGATCTATGATGATTCAAATCGAACCGATACTCGAACATGCAAGCAAACAGCAAAATGTGGCATTCTGGCACAGTGTTAATCGGTTAACACATAATGTTAATCGGTTAATCTGTGTAAAACAAGTGAAAATCCAGAAATTCGTAGGTGTTAATCGCTTAACACCAGGCGTTAACCAGTTAACACCATCAAATCTTTGAAAAAATTGAATATTTGAATTGGTTAACCGGTTAACCATATACGTTAACCGGTTAACACTGTGCCAGAAGCAGAAAAACAGCAAACATAATCACTTTCTAGCAAATAAGCACTTATTCGATCAACCGGATGATCGCACAATCACTTATTCATGAACTTAAACCAGCATATCATGATTCAAACAACATGTAAACAGATCAACACAACCAGACCATGGATCAAACAAATTAAATCACTCACAATTCAATCGAATATGAATAACATGATAAACATGCAAATAAGCTCGAAAATTAAATCGGATCAGAAATCCAACCTACGAATCGAAGAATTGATTTGGTAATTGTTGATTCAACTGTAATTGCGTAGATCTAAGCAAAGAAGTCCGGAATACTTCAAGATCCAAGCTAATTGATGTGGTATGAATGAAGATCCTTCACAATTAAGCCAAATTACTCCAAATAAGCACTTCTACAATCACCTCAAAATCCAGATCTGAACTTGCACGAAAATTGAATGATAAAATCACTTCAATCAATATAATGGATGGAGGTTTAGCTCTTAGAAATCAAGGATTCCAATGAAGAATCAATGATTTCAATAAAAAAGAGCTTTGAGTGAAGGTTTTGGCTATGGAGGAAATTGAGAGAATTGAGAGAGAATTGAAATCAAATCTGAAGTGAGAGTGAAAAATAAAGGTCAGATTGGTGTGGTTTGGAGTAATTCACTTAAATACCACTTTGGTTGGGATTCAAAACAAAGGCTTGAAAATTGTGGTATGGAATGATGTTTGGGATTTTGGAGGGAAATGAAATTTAACCAAATCTCAAATGATGTTCTAAATCCTTCTCAAGTGCAAAAATGAGCTTTCAAGTGATCAAAATTGGACCCCAGAGCAGCTCCACTTGAAAATTCACATACAGGACAAATTCTGCTATGGTTAACTGGTTAACCATATGCGTTAACCGGTTAACACTGCTAAAACTTCAATTCTGGGCTGATTTTCAAATGGTTAATCGGTTAACCATATGTGTTAACCGATTAACACATCAAAAAATTTGAATTTGGCGCCTTCTGGTGGAAAATCTGTCCATTTGCCCTGTTTCAACTGTCTGGAGCTCTGTTTAGCTGCTGAACCTCATTTTTGACCATTGTCACTGCGAAAATGTTTGTTACGAGCCTGAGTGCTGATTTCCGATCTGAAATTAACCTGCAAAAATAAAAATCGGTCGCCCGACCACTGGACAAAATAAATGTTCGAGTATCCGATGCTCACTGTTTGTTGTTCAGTCTTTTCCTCCGAAATGAACTTGAGTCACAGGAACGCCTTGATCCCATGCCTCGAGAATGAATGCTATGCAATACAATGCTAAATGCAAAGAAACAAAATCCAGTTACGGTTAAAATAAAAGGCAAATTTTGGGGTGCTACGGCTGCCCCTATTCAAACAACTTGGACCTGAAGGGAGGAAAAGCATCCGCTTTCAAACATTCAAGGTACAAGGTGATTGAATACAAAAGAACCCAGAAATTTGCACCCCGCAAGAATGCAAAACAATGACTACCAACCAAGAGTCGGAAAATTACACATTGGGGATAACAATCCAATATAATCTGAACTTCATCCAAAAGATGCCAACCAAAAGTCGAGAACACGCCCGGAGAATACCAACCAAGAGCAGGAACAAACTTCTCTCACAAAATACCAACCAAGAGTCAGGATAGTGAACTTGGAATACCAACCAAGAGTTGGGACAAACCCTGCTGGGGAATAAAGGAGTAACCAAACAGCTTTGTGGTGGCTTCACCGGGGAAAGAGTAGACTAATCAGACGACTCTATGGAGGACAAGCATCTACCAAAAGACTGCAATCAAAGAATTCCATCCAAGAGATATGATAACAACCCAAACACTACCAACCAAGAGTCGGGATCACCACAACACTAATCGAAACTTCCATGGCGAGACGACTTTGTTGGGGAGTCAACATCCATCACAGGACAACAATCTAGCAATACCATCCAAGAGATGGGATGAGGGTTACTCACTGGGGACAAAACCACCCCTACCAACCAAGAGTCGGAATCCATACCAACCGCAATTACATGGTGATATGACTTTGCTGAGGAGGCAAACTGACCAAAAGTCGGAATCAACAACCAAAGAACCAAGGTTACCAACCAAAAGTTGGAAAAACGTCAACAAATCGACCGCACCGAATATGACGACCTCATTGGAGAATCAAAGACAACCAACTAAGAGTTGGAAAACGAACCGACGTCCACAATTGACCATACCAGAGAAACCAAAACCACCAACCAAAAGTTGGAACACAACAAATCCCCTCATCAACCAAAAGTTGAGATAACAACTCCGCTGAGGAATAAAAGGAAGACTGCCAACCAAGAGTTGAAAACAATAAATCTTCTTATAAACCAAAAGTTGAGATAACGACTCTTTAGGGAAAAAAAGGAAAGCTACCAACCAAAAGTTGAAAACACCAGACATTCCAGCTCGACCCTACTGGGGAAATAGGGGAATACCAACCAAAAGTTGGGACAACCGCAGGGGAAAACATTATCCAACTAGAAGTTGGGAAACAAAGGCACTAACCAATAGTTAGAATGACCATGAAACACCACTGATCAAAGACTACCATCCAACAGTTGGGATCACCAAATACAATCATCTGAATTACGCAGGAGGGTACCGACCAAAAGTTGGAATCCACGACTCTGCTGAGAGAAAATAAAGAAAAACCACCAAAAGCTGGAATAACATCCAAATGCCACTGGGTCATCAACCAAAAGTTGAAATAAACAACGATGACCAACCAAAAGTCGGAACAACTCTGTTGGGGAAAGAACCACAAGCTCGACCAGGGACGACAACACTCGCAAGGGACTCACCTGGGGAAAGCGAAAACATTCACCCAAACTACTCATCTGGGAAGAATCTGATAAAAATAACCACCCAAAAATCCATCCTGACGCGGATAACACGAAAGCCCCTGATTCAAACAAATCTCTGCTGAAAGAAATATCCGGTTCCCAAAACACCAAACCTGGCTTATGCTTCAGATGCTTATGTTTGAAAATGGCGTAATGCTCCATACGAAATGGAAATGCTACGCATTTGGGAGGATGCTAATGCAAAAATGCAAATTCAAAAGAACCAACCTAGCAAAATAAATGCTAGGGAGAAAAGATACCCACTCCGCCGGGGAGAAAGAATAACTCATGACGGAAAGAGAAATCCACACCGTCGGGGATTAAATCTTCTGGTGAACTTGAATAATTCTGCGGGGACACAAGCAATTCGGTGCTTAAATCAAACCCCTTCTACTGAGGAAACCGTCTCTGCGGGGGAAAACAATCAACCACCGAAGATTGACTTTATCCTGCTCAAGAAACCAGCCCTGAATGGCATTCCTGAAAACTTTATCCTACTCGGGGAGAACATCCACTCTGCTTGGGATTACGTCAAATATCAACTTGTCTTGCTGAGGAATATCGGATACTCCTACTATATGGGGAAATTGAATCCGTTGGGGAAAACCCATACTCCTGTTCTACCACTTACTCTATCGAGAGAATCAGCACTGCACTCTGCTGGAGAAAATCCTGAACTGACTCCGTGGGGAAAGGACGTCACTGACGTTGCCTCTGCTGGAGAAGAAAACTGGCTTACAAACCATCCTAACGCTGAGGGAAACCCTTCTACCCTGCTTTGCTGAGAACAAACTTCCACCCTGCTGGGGACTCACGAAGACAAAGCTTTGTTCTGTGGGGATACAATATTTCAAACTTGATAATCAGACTCTGCCGAAGAGAGGACACAACTCTTCTGGGGATAAGATGACCACTTCGCTGGGGAAACGACATATCTTCTAGGGAAGCAAGCCTCTCATCTGCTCATGCCTGACTGCATTTACCTGTGGGGAACAAGTCCATTCTGCCGGAAGTATCACACTTAATCCGCTGAGAATACCTAGCTGACAACAACTGCTACTTGCTGCGACTTGAACTGCTGAGGATAAGGGAATCTCACCTGGTTGTGATAACCCTGTTGGCATGCAACAAAGAAAACACCAGTAATGTTCTGCACGCGAAATGGTTACCTTAGTTACCATCCATGATACTTGCCGATCAAGCAAAGTCAGAGCTTGGTTATGCTCTGTACAACCTCTTGCTTTTACCTGCAATGTTTGCCAAAGTAACAGACATTTCGCAAACAAAACAGTAAAATGGACAAGAAAAATAAAGAAAGCTCTTTGACTGAAGTGAATACTTTATTGATGAAAGGCCTGTAAATAGGCAGATTACATTTCAGAGGCAATTCCTGAAAAGAGGTAATTGCTCAAAAACAAGAAAACAAATACAATAGAAATGTCGACAATGTGGAAACAGACAACCACCATGTGTCGATTCGGCTATGACCTGTATGTCTTCGATGTTCCCCTTGTTTCGTCTTATGATAAAACTGACTAAACTGATTCCTTTCCTTCGGGATAACTGCTCACAAGCTTACAGATCGAACGCAGACCGTGATCATTTGCTTTTTAAATCCCTAACTTTTGCCTGGATCGCCCTTTCGGGTTTTCAATCCACCGGGATACCCATTTTTGCCAAAATTGCCTTTTCAGGTTTTCAACTTTGCGGGTTCATTCTTTTTTCATTTTATCCCTAATTTTTGCCCAAACCTTTTCTTTTTATGGTTCGCCGGGATGCCCCATTTTTGCCTGGACTTTTCTTTTTGTGTCCAGCAGGTCTCTTTTAAGCAAAGTATTTTTTAACCACGTCCGCGTTCACAGGGGACAAAAAATCTTCACCATCCATGGTAGATAGTAATAGGGCTCCGCCAGAGAAAACCTTTCTTACCACATACGGACCTTCATAGTTAGGAGTCCATTTTCCCCTGTGATCTGTCTGAGGAGGAAGGATCCTTTTCAACACCAAATCACCCATCTGGAAGCACCGAGGACGCACTTTCTGATCAAAGGCTTTCTTCATCCTACTCTGGTACAATCGGCCATGCGCAATGGCTGCTAATCTCTTCTCATCAATCAAGCTCAACTGATTCAACCTGGTTTGCACCCATTCAACTTCGTCAAACTTCACTTCTGATAAAACCCTTAAAGAAGGAATCTCAACTTCTAAAGGCAACACTGCTTCCGTACCATACACCAGTGAGAAAGCAGTTTCCCCGGTTGAGGTACGCACTGAAGTACGATAACTGTAAAGAGCGAAAGGCAACATCTCGTGCCAGTCTTTGTAGGTCACAACCATTTTCTGCACAATCTTCTTGATATTCTTATTAGCTGCTTCAACAACACCATTCATCTTCGGACGATATGGAGAAGAATTGTGATGTTCTATCTTGAAACTCTGACACAATTCCTTCATCATTTTGTTATTCAAATTTGAACCATTATCAGTAATGATTCTCTCCAGAATACCATAACGAAAAAATGACGTCCTTCTTTATGAATCGGCTGACCACCTGCTTCGTGACATTAGCGAAGGACGCTGCTTCTACCCACTTCGTAAAGTAATCAATCGCGACCAGAATGAAGAGATGTCCATTAGAAGCAGCCGGCTCAATCTTTCCAATCACATCAATTCCCCACATGGAAAAAGGCCAAGGAGATGTCAACACATTCAGAGGAGCTGGTGGCACTGTAGCACCCCGAAATTTGCCTTCTCGTTTTTATACTTGGCTTATGTTTCATTTTTTGAATTTAGCATTTAGCAATGTATAGCATTCGGTCTTGAGACATGGGATCAAGGTGTTCCTGTGGCTCAGGTGCATTTCAAAGCAAGAGATCAAACAGCAAACAGAGAGCATCGAAGCTTCAACATTTAATTTGTCTAGCAATCGAGCGATCGATTTTATTCTATTTTGCAGGTTAATTTCAGATCGGGATCATCATTCAGGCTCATAACAAGTATTCTCACAGTGACAACGGTCAAAAATGAGGTTCAGCAACTAAACAGAGCTCCAGACAGTTGAAACGGGCAAACGAGCTGGTTTCCCCCCAAAAAGCGCCAAATTCAAATTTTTGAAGGTGTTAATCGGTTAACACATATGGTTAACCGATTAACCATTTGAAAATCAACCCAAAATTGAAGTTTTAACAGTGTTAATCGGTTAACGCATATGGTTAACCGGTTTACCATAGCAGAATTTGCCCTGTACATGAATTTTCATGTGGAGTTGCTTTGGGGTCCAATTTTGATCACTTGAAAGCCCATTTTTGCACTTGAGAAGGATCTAGAACATCATTTGAAATTTGATTAAATTTTATTTCCCTCCAAAATCCCAAACCTCATTCCATACCATAATTTCCAAACCAACTTCCAAGCCTTTGTTTTGGATCCCAACCAAAGTGGTATATAAGTGAGTTACTCCAAACCGCACTAAGCTAACCTTCATAATTTCCATTTCAAATTCAGATTTGATCAATTATCTCTCAATTCTCTCAATTTCCTCCATAGCCAAAACCTTCACTCAAAGCTCTTTTCCATTGAAATCATTGATTCTTCATTGGAATCCTTGATTTCTAAGAGCAAAACCTCCATCCATTACATTGATTGAAGTGATTTCATCATTCAATTTTTGTGCAAGTCCAGATCTGGATTTTGAGGTGATTGTAGAAGTGCTTATTTGGAGTAATTTGACTTAATTGTGAAGGATCTTCATTCATACAACATCAACTAGCTTGGATCTTGAAGTATTCTGGACTTCTTTGCTTAGATCTACGCAATTACAGTTGAGTCAACAATTACCGAATCGATTCTTTGATTCTTAGGTTGGATTTCTGATACGATTTAATTTTCAAGCTTATTTGCATGTTTACCATGTTAATCTTCATATTCGATTGAATTGTGATTGATGTGAGTTGTTTGATCCTTGATCTGGTTGTGTTGATCTGTTTACATGCTGTTTAAATCATGATTTTTTGGTTTAAGTTCGAGAATAAGTGATTATGCGATCATCCGGTTGATCGGATAAGTGCTTATTTGCTGGAAAGTGGTTCTATTTGCTTTTTTTTTTTGCTTCTGGTACAATGTTAATCGGTTAACGTATACGGTTAACTAATTCAAATATTCAATTTTTTCAAAGATTTGATGGTGTTAACTGGTTAACGCCTGGTGTTAAGCGATTAACACCTACGAATTTCTGGATTTTCACTTGTTTTACACAGATTAACCGATTAACAGTATGTGTTAACCGATTAACACTGTGCCAGAATGCCACATTTTGCTGTTTGCTTGCATGTTCGAGTACCAGTTCGATTTGAATCATCATAGATCAATGTGATACATTAGAATTGAATTGTGTTGGATATTTGCTACTGTTTGTGGTTGTTTAATCATGATGTTGTTGCCATGTATGATCATTCTTTCAATTATTTGCATGTTTGTATGTGGTTCGAGTTGATCATTCGTTCGCGTGTTCGTATGTTTTCATCTCTTGTTTTCTCCACATGTTTGCATCTTTCTTGCATCGCTGTTGAGGTCGAGACGCGCTTGTGGCAGCTGCTGCCCCACACATTTTCCCTCCCTCCTACCATTCTAAATGTGCATTTTTCATGTTTGCATTTATCTACTTGTGATTGATTCTTCCTTTGTTCTTCTTGTGCTTTCTTGCCATGATCCCCATAGGATTCCTAGTCCCTCCGTTTGGGATGGGAGTAGGAGAGACATTAGGTGTTCAATCAAAGTATGATAACATTAGGGCAGATGTTTCCCCTTTTCATCCAAACTTTAGGAGTACTTTGCATGACAACGTTAGGGCCGAGTTTCCCTTAGACCTTCCGTGTGTCTCTCTTCTCATCTCAAAATCATGCTAACTCATTTAATAAAGGCGATAAACGTTGCGTGCTACGAGCCTTAAGCTACATGGGGAATGATGAGTGAGGGTCTCCTCTTGTTTATCTAGAATGTTTAGTATCCGTCCCGTTTGGGGGCGATATACGACGCATTCACCTCTGTGTTATAGTCTTTAGTGCAACGTGAATCACAAACCGAATTAATTTACTTCACTAAAAAATACAAAACAAATTTAAACCTTTTTCCTTCGGGATTAATCAGAACTTCTTTTTCGGAGAAAGAGTTTTGTTAAGCTTTGGTTCTATCACAAACAAGCATCATCCCTAACTGCTAGAATCATTGTTTAATCCTACTCGATTAAAAACACTTAATCAACCTATGGTTTCGTGTACGCCCGAACTACGTTTGCTCTGATCTTTTATATCAGATGGAAGTACGTAAGCACAAGACGCGATGTCTTGGCAAACAACCTTCCCCCTTTCTCTCCCATAGTTAGCCGAACTACGTTGACTCTGATCTTTCATACCAGATGAAAATACGTAGGCACAGAGACGCGATGCTCTGCCGAGTCTCTCTTTTCTTTTCTTTTTGTCCCGCAAGCCTGTAGCGTAGATAGTTTAAACACACCCTTAGATAGACAACAAGCGTGGATCCCGTTGAGTACGACGGACATGAGGGGTGATAATACCTTCCCCTTGCGTAACCGACTCTCAAACCCATGACTTAGTTACGATGACCTCGTCTTTTCCCTTTTCGTCAAGTTTTTCCGATCGTTTCCTTTCCCTCTTTGTGGGATAAATAAAGAAAGGTGGCGACTCTTTTGTTTTTTCCGGGTGTTTTTCACAGTTGCGACAGCTGGCGGCTCTGCTGGGGATCTCTGGTTCCCTATGCGAGTCACTCCTAGCGCTTGTCTGTTGCATCTTTGGGTGTTTACGTTTGTACAATTTTTTGCTTTATGTACATTATCTGTTGTATATTATTGCATTGCATTTCTGGTGCTGCTGTGCTATGGGTTGGGTTGTTCCACCGAGAGATAAGCCGGACCTGGGCTTGATTATACACATAGGATTAGAGTGGAGATTAGCGGGAGCTTGTGTGGCGTATGGCTGCGCAATAGCTCGCGTGAAATTCACATTCAGATGAGGTTTTTCTTTGGAAATATTCCATACTGCACGTCTGGTGCAGTTGAGGGAATATTGACTCAGAGAGACTGTCGATTCTGGAGACCAATCATTTGGGAAGTTAGCAAAGTGAGGCTGTTTCGTTAGACTATGATGCCAAACCGGAAATGGTGAACGTATCATCGTTTCTCGAAAGTCTGTGACACTGACCACCCGCATATGATGTCGTACCTTTCAAGAATAGAACCTACATGTGAGAGGGATGGGTTTTTGCAGGAAAACTGGCCTTTAACCAACCATGGTTTTCTCATCAGTATAGAATTTTGATCCCGAGTGTTCTATCCAATATGTTATCTCAGTGTTCTGATTAGAGTGGAGTTCTGGTTGAATTCAGTCAACGGTACGACATCGCATTTGAGCATTGGATACCTTGATCCCATGTATGGATTTGCATCTCATTCTGCATTTAACATTGCATGTTTATGTGTGTTACAGGTTCTCGTCTTTCCTTTGATTCTGGTACTGGTCTTCTGCAGAGATGGAAGTTAGCAAAAAGAGGATTGTTATGTACAAGTTTCTGGCATCTGAGTTGGGACCTTTATTTTGTCTGATTTCCTTAGCCGAGCCCGGTGTTCTTGCAGCTTTCAGAGAACAGTATGGTGGAATTCTGAAGTTTTTCCGTAAGCTTACGACTTATGAGCATGGAGCTATTCATACCCTGTTGCAGTTTTATGATCCTCCACTAAGATGCTTCACATTTCCGGACTATGTGTTGGCTCCGACTTTGGAAGAATTTGATTACATTTTAGGTGTTCCGATTCTGAACAAAGTGCATTTCTTCAGTTCCGAAGAAGAACCTAATCTCGAGAAGTTGTCTGCCGCTCTTTATTTGAGCACCTCTGATTTGGCGAGTCATGTTATCAGTAGAAACGGAGTTTCCGGATTCGCTTTGCCCTTCCTGGTCGACAAAGCCCGAGAGTATGCTGACAAAGGTTGTTGGGTAGTTTTCAGTGCTATATTGGCTCTGTGTGTTTATGGCATTGTGTTGTTTCCCAGTATACCTGACTTTGTGGATTTCGATGCTTTTCATGTCTTTGCTTCTAAGAATCTCGTGCCTACTCTTCTAGGAGACTTGTATTACTCAGTGCATTACAAGAACGAGTAAAGAAGAGGAAAGATGGTGTCTTGTTGTGCGCCGTTGTTGCATAAGTGGTTTGTTGATCACCTTCCTCGCTCAGGAGCTTTTGTGACTTCCACGAACTCATCCGAATGGTCGAAGAGGCTTATGGGTTTGACGGAGAAGAGTATCGCCTGGTTCAATCGAGACGTGTTGGGTCGTGAGCTTATTTTTAGTTGTGGTAGCTTTCCAAATGTGCCCTTGATGGGGGAGGAAAGACGGTATCAATTATAATCCTTCTCTTGCTGTGAGACAATTCGGTTATGCCTTGAAAGGACCTCCAAAAGAAGAGGAAGTGCAGGAATCTCTGTACTTCACAGGTGTAGCTGATCCTTGTATCTCAGCCCGATTTGTGGATGCTTGGGGTAAGATTCACAAGAAGGGAAAGCTTTCTTTGGCCAAAGGAGATTGTAGAGCCTATGATCAATACTCGGATTGGATTGAGAAGAGGGTTGAAGAGGTATTGTTGTCGTTTCTAGTTCAACCACCATTGTATCCTTTAGTCATCAAGCCGCCTACAACCGTTGATATCCTGAGGTATTATTGTCGTTTCTGGCTAAGACAAATGCAGAATTGTTGACCAAGTTGAAGGAAGAACTTGCAGATCAGGTACAAGCACAGAAGTAAGTCGGTCTTGATTTGAAAAGCACTTGTGATGTTCTGAAGAGTAAGAAGGAGGATTTAGATAGAGCCTATCTGAAGATATCCAAATTCAATGCGCAGTGGGATGCTACTGTGACCGCCAACAAGAGTAGAGAAGATCAGCTTCGTGTGCAGGTTGATAAGCTAAAAGCGCAATTCAAGGCTAAGGAGAGAGAGTTATTGCTAGAAACGTTCCGCAGGATTACGATCGAGCAGAAATACCAAGAGACTTTATCAGCACTTAAAGAGTTCAAGATCCGTGCAGAGGTGAAGAAACCCAGGCTCGAAAATGCCTTCAACGAAGATGCTTGGGAGGATCATTGTCATTATCTCCGGGATGTGATATGCAGGAGGGATGTCCTTATCCGAGAGTTGACGGAGAGACCAGACCATCCAGATACGAAGGAGATGCTTGAGGAGTCTCGGGAGTGGCGTAGAGATCATGGCTACTAGGAGTCTTATCTTTTGTAGTTTCATTTGATTTTTGTATCTTGATCATCACCAGAGATGTTGGATGAGATCATTGCTTCTTTGTATGTGGATATTTCTCATTTGGTTGTATTGTTTCAGCTTTACTTGATATATGAGAAGTTTTATTGTGGTGTTCTTATCCATCTATGCTGTTCTTGTTTATTGAAACCGGAATCAAGGGGAAAGATTTCCCTGTGCATACATCGACATGTCTGCATTTTTGAATCTTGCATCCTCATTTGCATTGCAGGTTGTTCTTGGTGGCCTTGTATTCTTATCTCTGCTTGGTTTTCGTAGTTCAGGATTGGGGAATTCAGCTTCCACAGATACTCTACTCGAGGGAATCAGCAGAAGGTGATGGATCAGGTATAGGCGGAATTGCAGGAGGTTAGGGCTCGTATGGCCCAATTTATGAAACTGATGCAGACTGTCGCTAGTGGACAGGAACAGTTGAGAACTCTCATTCAGCCGTTGATAGCACGGGTTGATGAAGACGGTGTTTTGCACGGAAGGGCTGGTGTTGTTCATCCTCCAGTTGGTGGATCTATTCCTCAAGGTATTCCTACTGTTGTTGTACCTCCGGGCGGAGGAGTTGCTGGTGAGAGTGGTAATATCGCGGGTAATGGCAGTGTGTGCACTGTGCACGGGGTTGCTGGCCCTCATTGGGAGGATAATCAAGATGATATATTTTCTGTGAAAGATCTAGATGGTGGTTTGCCAACTGAAGCCGACCAACGTTTCAAACTGATTGAGGAGAAAATGAGGTCATTGGAGAATCAAAATTCTTTAGGCTTGGATATGTCTGATCTTGGTTTGGTTCCTGGGGTCAGGATTTCCCCCAAGTTTAAGGTGCCCGATTTCGATAAGTATAAAGGGACGACTTGCCTCAGAGTACACCTCTGGGCCTACTTCAGAAAAATGTCTGCCTATTCCAGTGATGAGAAGCTATTGATGCATTTCTTCCAGGATAGCCTAGCAGGGGACTCATTGGAATGGTATATGGGGCTTGAGAGGACCCATATTTGTAGCTGGAAAGATTTGGCTGAGGCTTTCGTGCGTCACTATCAATATAATAGTGATCTGGCCCCCAATCGGGTACAATTGCAGAGTCTGTCGCAGAAGAATTCTAAGAGCTTTAACGAATATGCCCAGAGGTGGCGGGATCTGGCTGCAAGGGTACAACCTCCTTTGGTTGAAAGGGAGCTTATAGACTTGTTCATGGCTTCGTTACCAGGTGTATATTTCGAGAAGATGATAGGCTGCATGTCTGCAGGTTTCTCTGATTTGGTGATTACCGGTGAGCGAATTGAAAGTGGAATCAAGTCTGGTAAGATTTCCAATGATGGTGGGTCCTCTTCGGGAGGAATGAAGAAGCCGTATTCTGCAAACCCAAAGAGAAGGGAGGGGGATGCAAATGCTATTTCTCATAAAGGTGAAGGGAGAGCTCAGTCTCGTCAGCATCATCAGGTTGCTACTATGAATATTCCGGCCGCAGCTCGGCAACAAGGCAACACTCAACGTCCTTATCTTGCTAGGCGCTGGATGCCTGACAGATAATTCACAAATCCTCCGATACCCTATTCTCAGTTGTTACAACGGTTGTTGCAATTATAATTGATGCAGAAGAGGACCTTGGCTCATCTCACAGGTATACCGCCTCCTGGCTATGATGCAAACGCTCATTGTGATTTTCACTCTGGCGCCCCAGGCCATGAAATTGACCATTGTAAAGCTTTTAAGCATAAGGTCCAGGATTTGCTCGACTCTAAAGCTATTAATTTCACCAATGAGGGGCCCAATGTTACTCAGAACCCGATGCCGGATCATGGGGGGGGGGGTGGCAGCCAACGCCGTTATTGAAGGTGAAAAGTTGAATCTGATAACTGATGTTGAAGATTTAGAAACTCCGATGGGTTTTGTGAAAGCTTGTTCGTGGAAGAAGGGTGTATTCCCTGGTTGTTCTGCTGACTGCTCAGAATGTGAAGCGCAACCTGAGGGTTGTGATCTTTTGAAGAGGGGTATTCAGAGGATGATTGACGAAGGTTGTTTTCAGTTTGACAAAGTCGTGAAGGAAGATGTTGCGAAAAAGGTGGGTAATGACGAAGTTGCCACTATTTCTATTCCATACCGGACTATCAATATTTCAGCGCCTGCTAGGCCAGCTCCGGTGACTATTACTATCCCAGGGCCCATGTGTCATACCCTAAATTTGTCCTACCCTTTTTGTAATTATTTTCCATTTATCGTTTTATGCCATTTAGACACGTGTCCACCCGAAATTGGGCGTTTTTCAAAAATTTTCTTTCTGACCAATTAAGGCGTGACACGTGGCCTAACAACTTTTCTTTGAAAATATTATCTTCTTAAGATTTTTATTTTTTAAAATATTACTAATGTCTTTAGTAATTACTTTTTTCTTTTTATATATATATTTTTCTTTTAATATTTGTTTAATGTTTATTTTTAATATTTACTCATTTTGTCATTTATTTGTTTATTAGAGTTGTGTCAGCTTTTTAATTATTATTAATCTTAACATTAATAAGTTAAGTAAAAAATTTAAAAAAGAAGATATTAGAGATTTTGAGGAGAAGGGTTGAAAGAGTCAGATGAGGCCCGTTCCAGCGGCCCATTAGGGTTGGTTTTCAGCTTGTTATTTAGAGAAGAAAGACTGATCGAGTGGAGGGAGAGTTTACTGTTCATTCCCCCCTCTTCAACCCTGGATCGGCGTCCCCTAACCCCCTAACGAGAAACCCTAACCCTAGAAAGCAAATTTCGGCGCCACCCTCCCTAATCCTACCTCTCTTCTCCACCAAACCACGACCTTATCCTTCACTAATCTTCATCACCAACACTCTTTCCCTCTGATTTCGTCTTCACCTTCGGAGATATCACGCACCATCACCATTACCTTCGTTTTCGCCCTCAAAATCCACCATCACCCTTTTCCTCACTCTCACGAAATATTTATCTAACTCCACCATTTGCGAGATCTTCGTCAACAACACGATTCGATCTTACAGCAACATCTTGGGCTTCTCACAACTCAGTGACTCTAAGGGTCGCCGTCAAGCTTATCACAACCGTGCATTAGGTTTCGTTCTGAGGCGTAATCGACTCGCGGTGGCCAGCAAAGCTGCAATAAGCGCGTATTCGGTATTGGTTTCGACTTTTTTGACTATCAATCATTGCGTTCTTGTTCAGTATTCACTTTAGCTTTGATTGAATTAAGATGCTTATTCATGTCTCATGTGCATATTAGGGATTGTTATAATTACTAGCAGTTCATGTTATTCACAAACTTTGATACGTTTTGGATACGATTTGTGAATTTTCTCTTTGAGTCTTTTTGTTCCACTAACCCTCGTTTGTTTTAGTTTAATTATTTGTTGATTAGAATGATTCTGACACTGCCTGAAGGTTCGCCGTGAAGGTTCGCTGTGTTTGTTTGATGCGCATTAATAAAAATGGCTTATACTGAGAGAATAGGTTGTTGGTCTTTGAAGGAAACTGGACGGTTGCGAGCTGGTACTCACGGATGTAGAAGCAACACAACAATGTTTGAAGCTTAGCAGGTGTTGTTTCTTCGATCGAAGTTCGCAGTTGTCGTCACAGGGGTTCCGTTTTCAATACGAGATCCACTTGAATCTTCGCCGTCATCGGTAATCGTTGTTTTGCCCTATTTTTTCGTTATATTGATATGAGCGTGAAATTGAAAGTGGGATTCAGTATGTTGCTGCATATTTCAGTGTTTTGGCACCATAAATGTTATACTGTGTCGATTTGGTTGCAGGTTTATTTCAAAAGTGTAATAACTTCCAGTGTATATCTTTTAAGCATGATGCTGTAAAAAAGATGGGTTGTTATTAAGATTTTTGTTTTCACCTTCAATTTCCAGCTAAACTTTCATTTTTTGACAACATGTTTAAGTGTTCTTGACAGGGTCTTTGTATTGTTGAGACTATCTAAAATGTGGAGATTTCTTTAGTTGTGGCTGTTGCGTATTTGTAGTTTGATAAATTTACATTTTTCATTATTCGACATCCAAGTTTTGAGCAACGTCAATGAGTTTCTAAACTCATGTTTATGAGGTTGCGAGGAGTACATAGATTGCAAGGATGTTTCAGGTACAATAGTGGTTCGCAAGGGTAGCATGACGGTTTCAGTCTTCGCGAGGCTCCGACTTAACGGCAACAGGCTTCAAGTGAACAACCCAGTGTGTTCATAATCTTATCTCTTTTTCTGTTGATTCTTCATCTCTAATTCTCACTTTGTTTCATTTTTGTATTTATTCAGCAATGGTTACAAATGAAAGTTCTGTTTTGAAAACGGTTTTAAATATTGGCTTTTGTTGCTGACCATCGGTGCGAAATCACCGTGAGGTTGTTGTTAATTGTCCAGGTGATGCAGATTGGTTCTTGAAACAACATGGTGCCTCAAATCATATCAGAAATCCAAAGAGGGAGGCACTCACTCACAACTCACTCCATCAACTTGTGGCAATAACAACGCGTCGATCCGGTATTCAACTGCGGTGATATTCTTTGAAACTTGGATTCTGAGACATTAGTTGATGAGGATTATAGATAAGAGATGGTAGCCGTGACACAACAAGTACAACAGCGACGATGATGCCGATTCGCATCCACAGCGGCACCCGGTGTTTTGAAGTTCGTAAGCTTCACTTCAGATGTTCTTCAACCGCGACATGGATTTTGCAGCTGCGACGGCAAGGACAGTTCGTCAACACAGGGCTTCCAATTTCGAGCTCAACAAGCCACCTCTAACATTAGTTTTTTTAACTGGATTGTCTTGATTATTTGTTCTGAGCTTTTTTTTTTCAGGCGAGATTTTTGTGTCTTAAGTATCGTTCGGGGTTGGCGTAAGATGACTGTTTCTTTTCTCTTTATGCATCAAATGATGGTATTGTTTAACTGTTTGGAGTAGCTTGACATTGTTGTTAATTATGAGTATTATTTTATGGTTGGGTAATATCGTAGTTTTCAAATGTTGTTGCAATTACCACAGGATCAGGTATTATGAGATTTCGGTTTCGCAAAACGTCGTTTTGTTGCAACTTTCTTACAAAGTTAATTTGCTTTTCTAATATTTTAAATTTAGGGCACTCACTGAATGTTTTACTTTGTAGTATCTTTCAATGTCATAATTTAATTTCGCAGCCATGTCGTAAACTGTTTGGTAAGTTATTATTCTCAGACTCAATTCCGCGGCTGTGTCGTTATATCAAGACATTTCAATTTGATCTGTATTCGTAACCTTCTTTCTCGAATCGACTGCGTGACGCTTGATCGATATTACGGAATTTATCCGGTTCTCGATAGATGTTCTTGTATAGATTGGTGTATGTAGTTATGAATGTGAAACATTGCTATATGCTGCAATGAATGTGAGGTTCTTGAAGTAAAGTCTCATGGCAATAAGGTTTGTATCAAGTGGCTAGTTTGTCTGTCATGAAGTTTTTCTGGTATTTCGGTCGTGGTTTTGGTTCTTATGTGACCATTTCAATGTTATCTTTAAATATCATTGAAGGATATTTTGAGGAAAAAGTAATTTGATATTGATTGTTGTCCTTATTTAAGTTTTGTTAATAAATTTTAATTAACTTAATTATTTGAGTTAATCAAATAATTTAGATAATTGATTTTGATTAACGTAATTAATTAATCATTTGAATTTCAATCATTTAACCCTTTTAATCAATTTTAATTAATTTAATTATTTGATCACATTAGTTTTTAATCAAATAATTTTAATAATTAAATTAGATTAAATAATTTAAGTGGTCCAATAATCTTCTCTCATGTTAGCTTCGAAGTGGGCCAAGACTGAAAAAATTCCAAATTCAAGTCAATATGGTTGGTATGCACTTACGTTTGCATTATTTCTTCCTATTCGATAAAAAGGGCAAATTAAATCTTTGAAGTCTAGCACTTCTTGGATTTTTGGGATAATCATTATTGGGGTGTACACCTTAAATAATATGTTATTCGATTTCTCCTTTTTTTCAAATACTATCTTTTTTTTTTTGGACAAAGAAATATCATAGGAATCTAGCATTCTGTGTGATATTTCTGTCGTTCATCCAAACATTTTCCGAATGAAAAAGGTGTTGTTAGGATCCAGCATCCAAATGATACCCCGATTAATTGGTTGTGAGGCCGACGTCTCATTTACCAAATAATTATCGCTTCTCCTAAATTATTTTCATACCTCGTTCACCTCAATTTATTTTCAAAACATTTTCTCGATTAAAACTCCGAAAGAAGGAGATTCTTGGAATCTAGCATTCCTTGTGTCTTCGAGTGAATAATTCTTGAGGCACGCTCTTGAGTTGTTATTCACTCAACCTTTCGACTCTTTCAAATTCAATCATTTTCAAACATTCTCCTAAGTCGAATGCTTGTACGCATTCACAACCGACATTTCACACACATTTCACAATTCCTCGTGGTTTCGATAATAGGGGCACCCTTAGGGACTAATATCGTTTCTCACAATCTTGACCCTTGACACGTCGTCAAGTCGGTCTCATTTTCAATCAAATCCTCGACACGTCGTCGAGCTATTCCAAACCAACTTCCTTTGGCCTCGCATGCCATTTTTTCGATTCGATCTTTTCACAAACATTTTTAAAACTTACGAAAGAGGGATATTCTCAGAATCTAGCATTCTTTGGATATTCGAATGAGTAACTCTCGAGGCGCGCCCTCGAGTTGTTATTAATTTATTCTTTCGATTTCAAAACATCCAACTCTTTATCTTCAATTTATTCAGTCAATTCCCGAAAGAACTGAGTTCTTGGAGTCTCGCATTCCTTGCATTCTTGAGTGACAAGCTCCTGAGGCGTGCTCTTGGCTTGCTTGTCAGTCACTCTTTCGTCTCTTTTCTCAAACTCCCAACTTTTTCAATCTCATCTTTTCGTGGTTGTTACCACGAACTACGACTGCTCTGATTCTTCATTCTCGTCCGAATGTAAGATACGTAGGCACAACATTGCGATGATCTTGGCAAGCACACTTCTATCCATCTTCCGTTTCCCCCCATCCTTTCCCATAGTCGAACTACGACGCTCTGATTCCTCATTCTCGTCCGAATGAGCATACGTAGGCACAAGGGCCCCAATCCTTGGCGAGCACCCTATCCTCTAACCACCCCTCTCTCCTTAGCGTCTTTTAACCTACCAATTCTACCTTTAGCAACGAGAAGAAAACAAGTAAACCTAAACAACACTCCCCACATTTACCTTAAGAGGTTCCCGTCGAGTACGACGGACGTGAGGGGTGCTAATACCTTCCCCTCACGTAACCGACTCCCGAACCCGGAACTTGGTTGCGACAGCCCTGTTCCTATCCTTTCGTTTTTAAGAGGTTTTCTCGATATTTTCCTCTCCCGTTTATTCGGGAAAAATAAAGTTCGGTGGCGACTCTGTCGAACCGCATTTCCGCGCCTTTCGCACGAGGGTCGTATGTTCGAAATGTCTCCGTGATTTTTCGAGGTGCGACACCATGCCGTATGAGAGCACTAGAGCAATCCCATGGAACTATGGGGAAGAAGTGTTCTGTAACGGTCAGAAACAAGAATGGATAGAATCTCCAAGCGGAAGTTCACCGGTTGAGAACATAGCCGGTGCCGGAGGTATTACCAGGAGTGGTAGGGTTTTCTCTCCACCAGAGGTTATTGCTGATAAGAATGACAGGGGTAAGCGTAAAGCGGTGATTGAAGAGAATGCTCAACCCCAGGTTGTTAGTGATGATCTTTCGAAGGATACGGAGGAATCATGAGATTAATTCAGAAGAGTGACTACAAAATTGTGGATCACTTGAATCAAACTCCGTCAAAAATTTCTATCTTGTCATTGTTGATGAGTTCAGAGGCGCATCGCAATGCGCTGTTGAAAGTTTTGAATGCAGCGTACGTACCCCAGGAGATTTCTGTCAATCAGTTGGAGGGGGAAGTTGCTCACGTGAATACCGGTAATGGTCTCGGCTTTATCGATTTAGATCCGACTCCTGCTGGGAGGAATCATAATCGTGCTCTGCACATATCGTTGGAGTGTCGAGGATCTCTGATGTCACATGTTTTGGTTGATACTGGGTCTTCCCTCAATGTGCTTCCGAAGAAGGCATTGATGAAATTGGACATTCAGGGTTTGTTGTGCACGCCTAGTGATCTGGTGGTTAGGGATTTTGATGGATCAAAGAGATCAATATTTGGAGAAATCACGCTGCCTATTCAGATAGGGCCAGAGATCTTTGATGCAACTTTTTATATTATGGATATCCAGCCAGCATACAGCTGTTTGCTCGGCCGACCTTGGATACATGCTGCTAGGGCAGTAACCTCAACGTTGCATCAAAAGCTGAAATACATGGCGGAAGGGAGCATAGTTACTATGTGCGATGAAGAGGACATTATGGTTAGCCATCTCTCATCCTTCAAGTATGTAGAAGTGGACGGTGAGATCCACAAAATGCTCTGCCAGGCCTTTGAAGCGGTTCAGATTCAGGGGAAGTCTCCTATAACAGCCAAGGGCCCAGAGGTTTCGATGTCGTCGCTCAAGGAAGCCCGTGCTATCATAGAATCTGACTCGTCTCACAAGTGGGGTCGAGTTCTCGATGTTCCTGTCAAGCAAGACAAGTTCGGCTTGGGATACAAACCCTCCAGTTCTTCTCAGATTCCGAGATACAAGGGACCTGTTCAGTTCACCAGCAGTGGTGTGATATTTGACAGAATCAATGTCGTTGAGGACGATGAAGGTGACAGTGACTGCAACATGGAAGCATGGGTTCATCCATGTACTCCCGGCCAGAAGCTGTGAAACTGGACTACTGAAGAAGTCATTCATGTTACTGCTGCAGAGTAATATTCATTGTTTTGATTATGTTCAGTCCTGCGTTCTGCCCAAGACGTAGTGACCCATTTATGGGGCCTTCTTGTTATTTACAGTTTATCATTAATAAAAGACGTTTCACATTCAAATTTTGTGCTCCCTGTTTGTCTTGTTTTTGTTTTGCATTTATACTTAACAGAAAAATGGCAATGTGTTTTGTTTGTTACATCGCATAATAAACATAAGCATCCTCATGCAGGTATTTTCTATCAGATGCCATCGATTCAGGTTCAACTATGACTTCGTATGACTTTGATAATCCCATTTATCAAGCTGAAGATGAGACTGGCGAAGACTGTGAACTACCCAAAGAGTTAGCCAGGCTTCTCAAGCAAGAGGAAAGGGTCATTGTGCCTCATCAGGAGGATATTGAGATTATTAATCTGGGCACCGAGGATGACAAGAAAGAGGTTAAAGTGGGGGCTGCATTGGAAGACAGTGTCAAGAGAAGATTGGTTGAAATGCTCCGTGAGTATAAAGATATCTTTGCTTGGTCTTACCAAGACATGCCTGGGCTGGATACAGATATTGTGGTACACCGGTTACCTCGCAAAGAAGATTGCTCGTCAGTCAAGCAGAAGTTGAGACGGACAAGGCCTGACATGGCAGTCAAGATCAAAGAAGAAGTTCAAAAGCAGTTGAATGCTGGGTTTCTTGCTGTCACGAATTACCCTCCGTGGGTCGCTAATATTATTCCTGTGCCTAAGAAGGATGGAAATGTCAAGATGTGCGTTGATTATCGAGATCCGAATAAAGCGAGCCCGAAAGACGATTTCCCGCTCCCTCATATCGATGTGTTGGTTGATAACACCGCATAATATTCTGTGTTTTCGTTCATGGATGGCTTCTCTGGGTATAACCAAATCAAGATGGCCCCAGAGGACATGGAGAAAACTACTTTCATCACACCGTGGGGAACTTTTTGCTATAAGGTGATGTCCTTTGGATTGAAAAATGCAGGGGCAACTTATCAGCGGGCAATGATCACTTGGGCCGCAAAGCGTTTGAGACAGTACATGTTAAACCACACAACCTTATTGATTTCGAAGCGAGTGCACAACATGTTTTTTCCAGCATTGAGTACCTCGACTCACAATCGGTGAATTTCTTACTCAGGTAGTAGATAGCCTGCTCTTTTCTACTTGACTCGTCCTGTTGACCGAGCACACATCCCATTGAATTCTCAAAAACCGTGAGATACATGATCAGTGGTCTCCCTGCAACTGGAGGCATAAGTATTGGAGGTTCCTGTAGATATTCTTTTATTCTTTCGAAAGCCTTGTGGCAATTTTCATTCCCCCTGTCCATTTGATCTTTTCTCAGCAATTGGAATATTGGTTCACAAGTGGCTGTAAGATGAGATATAAACCTTGCAATGTAGTTTAATCTCCCCAGGAAACCACAAACCTCTTTTTTCTGTTCTCGGCTCAGGCATTTCTTGTATAGCTCTTATTTTAGCAGGATCTACCTCAATACCCTTTTCACTGACAATGAAACCCAGTAACTTTCTAGATCTCACCCCGAAGGTGCACTTGTTAGGATTTAGCCTCAGATTGAACTTCCTCAGCCTTTCAAACAATTTCAGAAGATCGACCAGATGTCCCTTCTCCGTATGCGACTTTGCTATCATGTCATCAACATAGACTTCCACCTCATGATGAATCATATCATGAAACAAAGTGACCATCGCCCGCTGATAAGTTTCCCCTGCATTTTTCAATCCAAAAGGCATCACCTTATAGCAAAACGTTCCCCATGGTGTGATGAAAATAGTTTTCTCCATGTATTCTGGGGCCATTTTGATTTGGTTATACCCAGAGAAGCCATCCATGAACGAAAACACAGAATACTGCGCGATGTTATCAACCAGCACACCGATATGAGGGAGCGGGAAATCGTCTTTCGGGCTCGCTTTATTCGGATCTCGATAATCGACGCACATCCTGACCTTTCCATCCTTCTTAGGTACAAGAACAATATTAGCGACCCACACATGGTAATTTGTGACAGCAAGAAACCCAGCATTCAACTGCTTTTGAACTTCTTCTTTGATCTTGACTGCCATGTCAGGCCATGTCCGTCTCAACTTCTGCTTGACTGGCGAGCATTCTTCTCGGAGAGGTAACCGATGTACCACAATATATGTATCCAGCCCAGGCATGTCTTGGTAAGACCAAGCGAAGATATTTTAAACTCACGGAGCATTTCAACCAATCTTCTCTTGACACTGTCTTCCAATGCAGCCCCCACTTTGACCTCTTTATTTTCATCCTCAGTACCCAGATTGATGATCTCAATATCCTCTTGATGAGGCACAATAACCCTTTCCTCTTGCTTGAGAAGCCTGGCTAACTCTTCGGGTAGTTCACAGTCTTCGTCAGTCTCATCTTCAGCTTGATAAATGCGATTATCAAAGTCATAGCCGAACCTGAATCGATGGCATCTGATAGAAAAGACCAGCATGAGGATGTTATGTTTATTATGCGATGCAACAAACAAAACACATTGCCATTTTTCTGTTAAGTATAGATGCAAGACAAACAGGGATCACAAAATTTGAATGCGAAATGTTTTTTATTAATGATAAACTGTTGTCGCACCTCGAAAAGTCACGGAGACATTTCGAAGAAACGACCCTCGCGCGAAAGGCGCAAAAATGCGGTTTGACAGAGTCGCCACCGAACTTTATTTTCCCGAATAAACGGGAGAGGAAAATATCGAGAAAACCTCTTAAAACGAAAGGATAGGAACAGGGCTGTCGCAACCAAGTTCCGGGTTCGAGAGTCGGTTACGTGAGGGGAAGGTATTAGCACCCCTCACGTCCGTCGTACTCGACGGGAACCTCTTAAGGTAAATGTGGGGAGTGTTGTTTAGGTTTATTCGTTTTCTTCTCGTTGTTAAAGGTAGGATTAGTAGGTTAAAAGGTTACAGACGCAAAGGAGAGATGGGTGGTTAGAGGATAGGGTGCTCGCCAAGGATTGGGGCCCTTGTGCCTACGTATGCTCATTCGGACGAGAATGAGAAATCAGAGCGTCGTAGTTCGACTACGGAAAAGGATGGGAAAGGTGTGGACGGAATAATGGAGGAAGATAGAAGTGTGCTCGCCAAGATCATCGCAATCTTGTGCCTATGTATCTTATATTCAAGAATGAATAAAGAATCAGAGCGTCCGTAGTTCGTGGAGACGACCACGAAAATATGAAGTTTGAAATGGATTGAGAAACGAAAGAGTGACTGACAAGCAACCCAAGGGCATGCCTCAAGAGATTGTCACTCAAGAATTCAAGGAATGCAAGATCCCAAGAACTCAATTCTTTCGGAAATTGGGTTGAAAAGAGTTGGAGATAAAGGATTGAATGTTTTGAAATCGAAAGAATGAACTAATAACAACTCAAGAGCGTGCCTCGAGAGTTACTCATTCGAATATTCAAAGAATGTTAGATTCTAAGAATATCCCTCTTTTGTAAGTTTAAAAAAAATGTTTGTGAAAAGATTGAATCAAAAATGGAATGCGAGGCAAAGAGGAAGTTGTTTTGAAGTAGCTCGACGACGTGTCGAGGATTTGACCGAAGATGGAACCGACTTGACGACGTGTCAAGGGTTAGATTGTGAGAAATGATATTGGTCCCTAAGGGTGCTTCCAATATCAAAACCACGAGCAGTTGTGAATGCGTGTACGAAATATGGGTTGCGAATGCGTACGAGCATTCGACTTAGGAGAACGTTGGAAAATGATTGAGTTTGAAAAAAGTCGAAAGGTTGAGTGAATAACAACTCAAAGGGCGTGCCTCGAGAACTATTCACTCGAAAATTCAAGGAATGCTAGATTCCAAGAATCTCCTTCTTTCAGAGTTTTAATCGAAAAAATGTTTTGAAAAAGTCAAAAGATTGAATGAATAATAACTCAAGAGCGTGCCTCGAGAACTATTCACTCGAAGATCCAAAGAATGCTAGATTCCAAGAACCTCCTTCTTTGACCGATAATAAAGGAAATGAAGCGGAAATGAAATAGTCTCGACTAAATTATCATCTATCAATAATTTGACTGATAATAATTATTAAAGTCGTCATTGACTAAAGAATAAGAAAAAGTGGATAAAAAATGGATAAGAAACGAAAATGAAAGTTTGAAAAAAATTGGTCTCTGGTTTGTTATTATTTGTAAATAATTTGACAAACTATAACCTGGAGGTCTCGTCATCAACCAAAAAAGCGAAAATAAACTAAATCTAAATTCAAAGCTCCTCCCAAAATTCCATGAAAATAAAATTGTTAATAAAAAATATGATAAAATTACATAAAGAAAAGAGGGGGCAAGGATTTAAACGGGATGGTAGAATCATATGGGCTTCAAAATGAAGCCCATCATCTACTTGATTCATATTACAGCATAAGACAAAGGGTGGGGAAAATAGAAACTAGAACGGGCCAACTGAGTCCATCATGTTCAAATGCAACAATTTAAATGAGTAAATCCAAACGGGCTAGTTAGCCCAAAACACCCATCTTGCACTCATAAAAAAAAACAATTGGTTTTATCAGGACGACAAGGATGAGTCATCAGGATCTATAAAACAACGATAATAAATAATAAAAAAACAAGGTTAACAAGGTCGTGGTGTAGAAAGGAAACACGGGTCTCACACCGTTCTTCTCCAAATCCAACATGAGAATAATGCAGAAGAAAGGGTATTTCCAACACAACAAAAACAAAAAATAAAATGGCGACGAAGAGTATTCAACCTTCTCCAATTGGTTCCACCCGTTTCTCATCCGGCTCTAGGTTCGAGGGTTTTTTTGCGATTCACTCTTCTCCTTTATTTTCTTATCCCCATCTCTCAATCTTTCTCTCAGTTTCTGGGTTTGAAGAAGTTTAAAGGGTTTCGGTGTTGAAGGGAGAAAAGGAGTTTGGGTTTCGTTGTCTCCCTGGGTTTGTCGAAGAAGCACTGGGATGAGTTTTGAAGTTTAGGTTGGTTTGGTTGATGATAACAGAATGTCTGAGGAATAGAAAAAGGTTTTAGCTTTTTTCGGTTATGAAATGGTGATTTTCGTTTTATGATTCAGATTGTGGAAGAAGAAGGATATTGGGGTATTTTCGTAAGTTTTTGAAGGAAGGTTTATCAGAATTCTTTGGAGGGTTTTTATTAAGTTGTTGGTTTTGATTGAAGAAAAAAGGTAGTGTATGAAGGTTGTTGTTAATGAAGGAAATGGGTTGAACGAAGCTCTGTTGGAATGACTGAAGAATGATGTTTTTGTTTATGTTAAAGAAGGAGAAAGGGTTTTGGTTTAAGAGGTGATTGAAGGTTGAAGAGTTATGCGTTATGAGGTCTGAGAGAGATTCGAACTTGGGGTTGGAAGGAATTTGGCAGGGTAAAATTGGTTCCCAGAACTTGAAGAATGAGTATGAATGGGTTCTCATTTATAAAGTGAGTGAGGGTATAATGGGGTTTGTCTCTGAAATTCTGTTGGTGAGATTGAGAGGAATTAATGCATTGGTTTTGCTGATTTTCTGATGTTGCTGCTGTCCTTTCTCAAAACATGGTGGGCTATGTGAAATGAAGGAACCTCAGAAATGATTCTCACTCAATCTCCTCTTTTGTCTGTAGTGAGGTAAAAACTTCTAGAATAGCAACTGCTTTTCACTGCGTTAACGACCTACTTCTGTATTTTTACTGTGGTAAATGGTATTCAAATTGATTTATAATTATGTTTGAAAATGATGCAGGGTGCAATTTTGAGTTGTGGCAAATTGAGTACAAGAAGCAAGTTGCATTTAAGAGTATAGGTTTTGCAAACTTCTTGGTAATTTCACTGATATTCATCTCTTTCCTAATTGGTTTGCGAGTACGTGAAAAGCTGTTATGGTTGCAACTTTATTCTGGTGATTTATTTTGTCTTTTGCAGGTATGATTTTTGTGGATTGTAAATGAGGGAGGTATTGGTTTTGTGGTAGTATGAAAGCTTCAAAGTTGGCATAACTTGTATCTTTTGTGAATCAGTGAAGCCCAATTACTCAAGGTCTTGGTTGATAGCTGGTTTGATTTCCATAAACTATGCATCAGGTGGTCACTTGTTACTAACATGCTAACAGTGTTGTTCTTTGCTCAAAATGATGTAGATTTGGCTCAAGTGTGGTGATGTTGGGGTGCGGTAACTGAGCGAGTCGAAGACTTGCAACGAAAGACGTCATGTTACATATGGTTGGGCGTTGTTTGGTGCGTACATGTATGCTTACGATTCGGTGTGCCACAGCCTTCGTCGAACCAGTTGTACGACTTGATTTTTGGAACATCCTAAACAAGTTTTTGGCAAGGCTATACTCAAGTGTCTTGGCGAACTGGTTAATTGCAGATGGAACCTTCAACCTCTGCTTGAGAATTCTTTTCTTTGTAATATGTCACGGCACACTGCGGTTTTGGGAGCGTGAGTTGGTGGACGCAGCATGAGTTTAAGAACATATAATGTCGTGTTTTCTTTGGCTTTTCTTGTGCAGAGAGGTGGATAGAAACAGGTTCTGTGTTATGGTTATGCACCATGACACTGTTTCATTTGTGCAGGACACGTCATGGCATTGGTGTTATGTTGGTTTTAGTTCTGGCTGTACTGTGTATACGACATTCTTGGTGCGTGGTTTGGATAATAATGTCGTCGGTGTCGGTCGCATTCAAATCACCATTGTTGTTGTTGTATGCAGGTGAATCGTAAACTGGTGTGGGAGCCAAGCTAGTTGAGGCACAATTGGTGCAGGTGTGGTTTATTGAGGCACAAATCTCACCTTGCGAAAACCATTTTTTCCACTCGTGAAGGCTGCCATTTTTAGCAGGTAATATAAATCAAACTTGATTTCACCCCTCCTTTTGAATTTATGCTCAAGCATATCACTCTGCACTGTAGTTCTTAAATGGGGTAGTATTTCTCTGGTGTGAATGTTTGGAACAATGAGGACTGCAACATGCCCTATTGTTGATGACGTTAGTCCTGATGCCAATGCCACCAACGGGTTTTCTTCAAGCTAACGTCGGATGCTAGCTTTGTAACGACAACTTTTGTACCACGAGGGATAATGTTATATTTGAAGTGATGTAATCTCCTCACTAAATAATCATTTATCATTAAGTTTCTAACATTTTGCAAGTGATAGCTTGAACTTTATTTACGACTGTTATCGCCGCTTCATCAACATGCCTTTGTGATTCTTACTTTGAAAACGCACGGGTACCTTTTGATGTGAGCAACATGGAATTTTGTAAACATGGAATCTTGTAAATATGAACTAATGCATTGATCATGAAACTCCAGAATAGGGACGTATACTTATCCTAATCAAAAACCTGACCCAGAAAGTACTAGGCACCTTATCATAAGACCACTCCATGACCTGAACTGCAACTCCTTTCTTCTTGCACTAATTAATTTGGTCGTCCTATCATTAAGGACTACAATTTTAACTCAAAGATCAAATGTTGTTTTTTCATCATTGGGCCACGTCTCCATACTAAACCACCTCTTGTATGAATTGATCGCATCTTTTGATCACGCCATAAGTTCTCTAAAGCGAATTTTAATATAACCTGAAACGTGAAAGAATTTCAGTCTTGTATCTTAACATTAACTTAGCCGTAAATTCGCAAAGCTCAAAACAACCCCTCCAATCACATCTTATAGAAAACAATTGAACCAATTAAAACAAAGTAGGTCACCTCGTACCATGACTCCAACTTAAAATTGACTCATGCCCTATAATTGAATGCATAGAAAGGTTACCAATCCACATAACCACTTGGTATAAGGAAATCTCAAAAGGTAGGACAAATTTGGGGTATGACAGATGCCCCTATCTAATTGGCTTAGACCGAGTAAGATGGACGGCTATGGCGCTCACTCTTTCAAGGCATAAGACAATTAGATTAAAAAAAGACCCTAAATTTGTCCAAAAAGAAAAGGAATGCCCAGGAATTAAAATGCTGGATGAGGTATACCTCCGAGTAAACTGTAAATAACTGGCAAAAGGTCACCATCACCAAAAGGATGATGGGACGAAACACAAACGGCTACTATCACCAAAAGGATGATAGATCAAAACACATTCGCACAATCTGACATTAATCACTATGACAGACCCCCCACCAAAAGGATGACGGAGCGAAACTCACACAACACAATATCGCACAATCTATCATTAATGACTATGACAGACCCCCCACCAAAAGGATGACGGAGCGAAACACAAACAAACTATCGCACAATCTATCATTAATGATAACGATAGACCCCCCACCAAAAGGATGACGGAGCGAAACACAAACGAACTATCGCATAATCTATCATTAATGACTACGATAGACCCCCCACCAAAAGGATGACGGAGCGAAACATAAACGAACTATCGCACAATCTATCGTTAATGACTATGATAGACCCCCCACCAAAAGGATGACGGAGCAAAACACAAACAAACTATCGTACAATCTATCGTTAATGACTACGACAGACCCCCCACCAAAAGGAAGACGGAGCGAAACATAAGCAAACTATCGTATAATCTATCATTAATGACTATGATAGACCCCCCACCAAAAGGATGACGGAGCGAAACACAAACAAACTATCGCACAATCTATCATTAATGACTATGATAGACCCCCCACCAAAAGGATGACGGAGTGAAATACAAACAAACTATCGCACAATCTATCATTAATGACTATGATAGACCCCCCACCAAAAGGATGACGGAGCGAAATACAAACAAACTATCGCACAATCTATCATTAATGACTATGATAGACCCCCCCACCAAAAGGATGACGGAGCGAAACACAAACAAACTATCGCACAATCTATCATTAATGACTATGATATACCCCCCACCAAAAGGATGACGGAGCGAAACCCAAATAAACTATCGCACAATCTATCATTAATGACTATGATAGACCCCCTACCAAAAGGATGACAGAGCGAAACACAAACAAACTATCGCACAATCTATCATTAATGTCTATGATAGACCCCCCACCAAAAGGATGACGAAGCGAAACACAAACAAACTATCGCATAATCTATCATTAATGACTATGATAGACCCCCCACCAAAAGGATGACGGAGCGAAAAACAAACAAACTATTGCACAATCTATCATTAATGACTATGATAGACCCCCACCAAAAGGATGACGGAGCAAAATACACACACACAGGTTGCGATCACCAAAATGATGATAGAACAACAAAAATTGAAGGTTACCATCACCCAAAAGGATGTAGGCTAGGTTGAACTGACGAGGTTCGACTATCACCAAAAGGATGATGGTAAGGCAATTGACAATGATCACGCTTGCTGAATACAACTCATTAGGGAACACCCAAGAGGAAGATTGGATTGAAATGAATCAACGGGGTACGCCCACCGTCTTGCTTGGAAATCATAATTTTGTTGAAATGATTTCATGGTTACGCCCATGAACTCTGAAGGGGATGCCCCTGACTGGGCTGAGTTTGTCTTAATGTCTTGTCTTGCTCAATAAAAGGCTGAACAACTTCATGAGGAACGCTCATGGTTTTGCTAAAGATGCCCCTGTCTGAGCTGAATCTTGCTTTGAATATCTCTGATTTTCGTGGGAGAAACCCACAGTCTTGCAAAAATGCCCCTGACTGGGCTGATGATTGCTTTTAAGTTCTTAAAGTTTGTGGGAGAAACCCACAGTCTTGCGGAGAATGCCCCTGACTAGGCTGATGATGGTCTTGGAAATCTTCGAAATTGATCCTGGACCTTGACGTGCGTATGCTAATGCTGGATGTAAAATGATGTTCCATAACGAATGGAAGTGAAAATGCAAATGCTGACGAGCGGAGATGCAAGAGCTGGGGAAGTATGATACGATTGGTTATGCAAAATGATGCAAAATGCTTATGATGATGACTGCAATGCGTATGATGCATATGATGCAGGCGGGTGATTGGAAATGTAGGTGGAGACGCCAGCATGGTGGACTTTTGGTAGTTGTCAATGCGGATTGGACTTCAGGTGGTGGGAGGGATTGACTTCCTCGACACGCAGTTCGTTGAAGACGTCACGATTGAAGCAGAAGATGATGCTCTGGATGCCCCCAGTCCGGTTATTTAGTGATTTGCTTTAGAGAAGGTTGCAGCCCTGCCTGATGATTAGGATAACTTGGTCCTGCCCCTGCTCGAACTGTTGAATGACCTGCCCCAGCCTATGGGGTTTGAAGTACTCTTGCTTCATGTACGCCACTGAAAGTCAAATTCCTCCTCGGTTGCCCCTCGTTGAGATGTCCTTGAATACCTAGCACTGATTTGCAATTAAAACTTTACATTCATAAATGGTAATATTAATGCACAGTTCAATGTAAGTTTTGAAAAAGTATCATTTATTGAGAGTGTCGTGGTATTGAGACGAATGGATAATTAGCTCAAATGTTGTGCTGATTTTGATTGGTGTGAAAGATATATCAAGAGAAATGACACCAATGCTGATGATTAGAAATCATGTGAGGAGTCAGGTTACGCAACCTTGCGATGTTATACTTTCAGAATAAACGTCGTCTCAATTAGGTCTTTTGAGGGTTATAACGTGGTCTGGTTCACGGTTATGAAACAAAGGATGTTAGGCTCAAATTATGATTTGTACCCACCCATTCTTCTTAACGATCTCCAGTCCTACATTCAGTTAATTCTGCACATGCTTGACGGTGTAAACTTGAAGGTTCAAGATTTGCTCGATGTGGCAGTCACCTTATTTTGATGGATGTCAGTGACCCTTTGATTTAGGTGGTCACTGAATCCCCCTTTTTTTGTTGTCGAGGGTTTCGGGGTCCTCTTTTACTTTTGTTTTGATCCCTAACTTTTGCATGGATTGACTTTGTTTGTCATATCCATCGGGATTGCCTTGATTTTGCCTAAGTCCCCTCTGAGGTGTTTGACTTAATAGGCTTTTGATGATTTTTTTATTTTGTTGTGACTGCCATAGCATGGGTCATTGATGAACAACCGTCTTCTGGATTTTGCTTTGTTGATTTGCATGCATTATTGGATTAACTGAACACTACTCTGCCCCAAGTTGAGTGTAAAAGGTTTGAATATCCGAAAGAAACTGCTACTCTTAGGCTCGAAGTGGTTTACTAGGGATTAACTCCTTATATCTCCAGTGTTTAGGGGGTTGAAGCAATTCCTGTACATCATTGACGAGATTCTATCTGAAAGCATACGGTTTGCAATTATGGGTATCTCGTTTTCATCATCCTCCCTCAAATCATGCTAAACAACAGTGAATAGAGTGGAGTGAATAAATGTGTCGGTGATAAGTGAAAATGAGTGAATACGACATAACTAATTCAAAACATGCATAAACATTACATTAATGAAAACCAAATATGAATGGCAATTGTTCAAAGCATACAACACTTAAACAAACAAGGACAAATATAAGAAATGCGTAATATGAAATGGCGACATGACGGCCTTCTTCGAGAAATGAACTTGACTCTGCTTGATCTGATGTTTGCACTAGTTGGCTGGTAGCATCGGATTGTTGATAACATTTAGAGACTTCCCATTGAAGTTGATAGCATCCCTGTCGATCATGTCTTGAATTATGTGCTTGAAAGCTCTGAAATCCTCAATGGTATGACCTGGAGCCCCCTTATGAAACTCACAATGAGCATTTGCATCGTAATCGGCAGGAATAACAGTTGGAGGAGCCAAATCTCTCGGAACAACAGCTTTCTTCTCCATCAACTGAGCAAAGATTTTAGCATATGTCATTGGTAGACGATCAAAGACTCTATCTGGCCTCCATGTTCTCTGCTGACGCTGTGGGCGAGTACCTTGTCGTTGCTGAGTAGCTTGTATTTGTTGTTGCTAAGGAGGATATTGGTATCCTTGCTGATTGTAGGCTTGTTGCTGAGGAGCCTGTTGCTGTGGCATTTGAGCTTGCACTGCTTGAACAGCTGGCTGATAAGGCATTGGAGCATATTGCGCAACAGCAACATACGGATACTGGTAGTAAGGGACTTGATAAGGCATAAGAGCGGGAGTTTGTTGAGAAGCTTGCTCTTTCTGCAAAGAGATAGCATTGTTTCGCCCTCTTTCTTATTGTATCCGTTGAAAGGCTTCTTGGTACTAGCTTGGCTGCTAGAACCTCCTTGGATCTTCCCGCTCTTCAACCCTTCCTCGATTCTCTCACCAACAATCACCAAGTCAGAGAATCCAGCCGCGACACTACCGATCAGTTTCTCGTAGTACTGGCCTTGTAAAGTACCCATGAAGATGTCAATCAGTTTACGATCAACAAGAGGTGGATGCACCCTTGCAGCTAGCTCTCTCCATCGTTGCACGTACTCCTTGAAGGATTCACTATCCTTCTGAGTCATACTCTGAAGCTGAGTACGATTTGGAGCGAGATCGGTGTTGTACTTATACTGCTTGACAAATGCATCGGCTAGCTCGGCCCAAGTGCGCACACTGTTACATTCCAGCTGCATATACCATTCGAGTGATGCCCCAGACAAACTGTCTTGGAAGCAATGAATCATGAGTTTTTCATCTCTGGCATAGGCAGCCATCTTGCGACAATACATATTTAGATGAATATTTGGGCAACTAAGACCTTTGTACTTCGAAAATTCGGGCACCTTGAACTTAGGAGGAATGACAACATCAGGCACCAAGCATAATTCCAAAGCACTGAAAGAATTTGAACTGTACCCCTCCATGGCTCGGAGTTTATCGGCTAGATCTCGGCACATCTTCATGGCTTCTGAATCCTGAGCGGCAACTGGACTGGAAATGGGGATAGCAGCATGATAGTTCTGAACATCGTCATAATGATCCATCAGAGTATCTTCAGTATGGGGAGCTGGGATCTGCACGACAGTAGGCTGAGCCTGCGGGATAGCTCCAACAGTAACTCCAGGCGCTGGGATTGGCTGAGAAGTGTTTCCTTCGGCTGTGTTATTGAAGTTCAACGGCATCTCATGAGGATTTGGAATTGGAACCAAAGGGATGGCAGTAGACCCTTGTCCTTGACCATTGTTGTTGACGACAGCAGCGGCTTCACGTTGTTCTTCCTCTCTTCTGGCCGCGAGGATGGCTTCGAGGATCTGGTTGATCTTTCCTTTCATAGAATCCAACTCTTCCCTGAAGGCAGCTTGCTCCTGCTGAATCTGCTCCATCATTCGTCTTGTATTGGCTCTAGTCGCGTACTGGTGTCGAGGAATCAGCTTGATTTACTGTAGGGGAAGGAACAGAGACATAAGATTCTGTTGAAGGACTGGAAATGCAAAATGCACAACATATGAAATGCAATGCAAATGATATGCAAGATGCAACGCAAGATACAAGATCCAGGATCACATGATCACAATTAAACAATTTTGGAGCTGATAACTGTAACAGATACACAACCACAATTTTCAATAAAAAAAATTGACAGGTACAACCTATAAGGGAAGATATAAACATTCTACCCATAAATCCACTTACGGGATGGTTTCTACGTTTGGTTCCCAGGATCACGGACACTAGTCGTATTAGCGTCACGCAACAGGCTGGCTGTATTATGACGATAATGACGATAAGGTCTCTCCTGAGCGGGGTCCTCATGCTAGGCGCACAAGGAGCGAGTCCTTGGAGACTAACACTACACGACCACCAATATCGGAACTGGTGCTAACAAAAGGTTCCCAGAATCACAGACCCTTCATTAATCAAGTCGTGCAACAGGCTAGCTGTGTTACAACAAGATCTACGAATAGGTCTCCTCTAGAGGAGCTTTCATGCTAGGCACACAAGGAGCGAATCCTTGGTGACTAACACTACTCGACTACCAATTCTAAACTAAGTGTTCTCTCTGATTTTACCAAAACTCGGGCGTAGAGCCTTACTCATGACGTCATCCCAAGAACCAACAGGGCAAGATAACAAGCACAAATAAAATCTACAAGAGAACAAATACATAAACGAAAAGCAAAGCAAACAAACACTCACAAACCAAAAGATAGGCTCGACTCTCTCTTTGCATGGAGCATGTCCCCAGCAGAGTCGCCAGCTGTCGCACCTCGAAAAATCACGGAGACATTTCGGAGAAACGACCCTCGCGCGAAAGGCGCAGAAATGCGGTTCGACAGAGTCGCCACCGAACTTTATTTTTCCCGAATAAACGGGAGAGGAAAATATCGAGAAAACCTCTTAAAGCAAAAGGATAGGAACAGGGTTGTCGCAACCAAGTTCCGGGTTCGGGAGTCGGTTACGTGAGGGGAAGGTATTAGCACCCCTCACGTCCGTCGTACTCGACGGGAACCTCTTAAGGTAAATGTGGGGAGTGTTGTTTAGGTTTATTTGTTTTCTTCTCGTTGTTAAAGGTAGGATTGGTAGGTTAAAAGGTTACAGACGCAAGGGAGAGATGGGTGGTTAGAGGATAGGGTGCTCGCCAAGAATTGGGGCCCTTGTGCCTACGTATGCTCGTTCGGACGAGAATGAGAAATCAGAGCGTCGTAGTTCGACTACGGAAAAGGATGGGAAAGGTGTGGACAGAATAATGGAGGAAGATAGAAGTGTGCTCGCCAAGATCATCGCAATCTTGTGCCTACATATCTTATATTCAAGAATGAATAAAGAATCAGAGCGTCCGTAGTTCGTGGAGACGACCACGAAAATATGAAGTTTGAAATGGATTGAGAAACGAAAGAGTGACTGACAAGCAACCCAAGGGCATGCCTCAAGAGATTGTCACTCAAGAATTCAAGGAATGCAAGATCCCAAGAACTCAATTCTTTCGGAAATTGGGTTGAAAAGAGTTCGAGATAAAGGATTGAATGTTTTGAAATCGAAAGAATGAACTAATAACAACTCAAGAGCGCGCCTCGAGAGTTACTCATTCGAATATTCAAAGAATGCTAGATTCTAAGAATATCCCTCTTTCGTAAGTTTAAAAAAAATGTTTGTGAAAAGATTGAATCAAAAATGGAATGTGAGGCAAAGAGGAAGTTGTTTTGAAGTAGCTCGACGACGTGTCGAGGATTTGACCGAAGATGGAACCGACTTGACGACGTGTCAAGGGTTAGATTGTGAGAAATGATATTGGTCCCTAAGGGTGCTTCCAATATCAAAACCACGAGGAGTTGTGAATGCATGTACGAAATATGGGTTGCGAATGCGTACGAGCATTCGACTTAGGAGAACGTTGGAAAATGATTGAGTTTGAAAAAAGTCGAAAGGTTGAGTGAATAACAACTCAAAGGGCGTGCCTCGAGAACTATTCACTCGAAAATTCAAGGAATGCTAGATTCCAAGAATCTCCTTCTTTCAGAGTTTTAATCGAAAAAATGTTTTGAAAAAGTCAAAAGATTGAATGAATAATAACTCAAGAGCGTGCCTCGAGAACTATTCACTCGAAGATCCAAAGAATGCTAGATTCCAAGAACCTCCTTCTTTGACCGATAATAATGGAAATGAAGCGGAAATGAAATAGTCTCTCAGTTTCTGGGTTTGAAGAAGTTTAAGGGGTTTCGGTGTTGAAGGGAGAAAAGGAGTTTGGGTTTCGTTGTCTCCCTGGGTTTGTCGAAGAAGCACTGTGATGAGTTTTGAAGTTTAGGTTGGTTTGGTTGATGATAACAGAATGTTTGAGTATGAGAAAAAGGTTTTAGCTTTTTTCGGTTATGAAATGGTGATTTTCGTTTTGTGATTCGGATTGTGGAAGAAGAAGGATATTGGTGTATTTTCGAAAGTTTTTGAAGGAAGGTTTATCAGAATTCTAAGGAGGGTTTTTTTAAGTTGTTGGTTTTGATTGAAGAAAAAAGGTAGTGTATGAAGGTTGTTTTTAATGAAGGAAATGGGTTGAATGAAGCTCTGTTAGAATGACTGAAGAATGATGTTTTTGTTTATGTTAAAGAAGGAGAAAGGGTTTTGGTTTAAGAGGTGATTGAAGGTTGAAGAGTTATGCGTTATGAGGTCTGAGAGATTCGAACTTGTGGCAAATTGAGTACAAGAAGCAAGTTGCATTTAAGAGTATATGTTTTGCAAACTTCTTGGTAATTTCACTGATATTCATCTCTTTCCTAATTGGTTTGCGAGTACGTGAAAAGCTGTTATGGTTGCAACTTTATTCTGGTGATTTATTTTGTCTTTTGCAGGAATGATTTTTGTGGATTGTAAATGAGGGAGGTATTGGTTTTGTGGTAGTATGAAAGCTTCAAAGATGGAATAACTTGTATCTTTTGTGAATCAGTGAAGCCCAATTACTCAAGGTCTTGGTTGATGGCTGGTTTGATTTCCATAAACTATGCAACAGGTGGTCACTTGTTACTAACATGCTAATAGTGTTGTTCTTTGCTCAAAATGATGTAGATTTGGCTCAAGTGTGGTGATGTTGGGGTGCGGTAACTGAGCGAGTCAAAGACTTGCAACGAAAGACGTCATGTTACATATGGTTGGGCGTTGTTTGGTGCGTACAGGTATGCTTGCGATTCGATGTGCCACAGCCTTCGTCGAACCAGTTGTACGACTTGATTTTTGGAACATCCTAAAAAAGTTTGTGGCAAGGATATACTCAAGTGTCTTGGCGAACTGGTTAATTGCAGATGGAGCCTTCAACCTCTGCTTGAGAATTCTTTTCTTTGTAATATGTCACAGCATACTGCGGTTTTGGGAGCGTGAGTTGGTGGACGCAACATGAGTTTAATAACATATAATGTCGTGTTTTATTTGGCTTTTCTTGTGCAGAGAGGTGGATAGAAACAGGTTCCGTGTTACGGTTATGCACCATGACACTGTTTCATTTGTGCAGGACACGTCATGGCATTGGTGTTGCGTTGGTTTTAGTTCTGGCTGTACTGTGTATACGGCATTCCTGGTGCGTGGTTTGGATAACGATGTCGTCTATGTCGGTCGCATTCAAATCACCATTGTTGTTGTTGTATGCAGGTGAATCGTAAACTGGTGTGGGAGCCAAGCTAGTTGAGGCACAATTGGTGCAGGTGTGGTTTATTGAGGCACAAATCTCACCTTGCGAAAACCATTTTTTCCACTCGTGAAGGCTGCCATTTTTAGCAGGTAATATAAATCAAACTTGATTTCACCCCTCCTTTTGAATTGACGCTCAAGCATATCACTCTGCACTGTAGTTCTTAAATGGGGTGATTTTTCTCTGGTGTGAATGTTTGCTGCACATGGAGCTTCATCTATTTTTCATGTCAGCTAAGCATGCTTCGAAGCTTTCCTCAAAACTTGGAACAATGAGGACTGCAACATGCCCTGTTGTTGATGACGTTAGTTCTGATGCCAATGCCACCAACGGGTTTTCTTCAAGCTAACGCCGAATGCTAGCTTTGTAACGGCAACTTTTGTACCACGAGGGATAATGTTATATTTGAAGTGATGTAATCTCCTCACTAAATAATCATTTATCATTAAGTTTCTAACATTTTGCAAGTGATAGCTTGAACTTTATTTACGACTGTTATCACCGCTTCATCAACATGCCTTTGTGATTCTTACTTTGAAAACGCACGGGTACCTTTTGATGTGAGCAACATGGAATTTTGTAAACATGGAATCTTGTAAATATGAACTAATGCATTGATCATGAAACTCCAGAATAGGGACGTATACTTATCCTAATCAAAAACCTGACCCAGAAAGTACTAGGCACCTTATCATAAGACCATTCCATGACCTGAACTGCAACTCCTTTCTTCTTGCACTAATTAATTTGGTCGTCCTATCATTAAGGACTACAATTGTAACTCAAAGATCAAATGTTGTTTTTTCATCATTAGGCCTCCATACTAAACCACCTCTTGTATGAATTGATCGCATCTTTTGATCACGCCATAAGTTCTCTAAAGCGAATTTTAATATAACCTGAAACGTGAAAGAATTTCAGTCTTGTATCTTAACATTAACTTAGCCGTAAATCCGCAAAGCTCGAAACAACCCCTCCAATCACATCTTATAGAAAACAATTGAACCAATTAAAACAAAGTAGGTCACCTCGTACCATGACTCCAACTTAAAATTGACTCATGCCCTATAATTGAATGCATAGAAAGGTTACCAATCCACATAACCACTTGGTATAAGGAAATCTCAAAAGGTAGGACAAATTTGGGGTATGACAGATGCCCCTATCTAATTGGCTTAGACCGAGTAAGATGGACGGCTATGGCGCTCACTCTTTCAAGGCATAAGACAATTAGATTAAAAAAAGACCCTAAATTTGTCCAAAAAGAAAAGGAATGCCCAGGAATTGAAATGCTGGATGAGGTATACCTCCGAGTAAACTGTAAATAACTGGCAAAAGGTCACCATCACCAAAAGGATGATGGGACGAAACACACACGGCTACTATCACCAAAAGGATGATAGATCAAAACACATTCGCACAATCTGACATTAATCACTATGACAGACCCCCCACCAAAAGGATGACGGAGCGAAACTCACACAACACAATATCGCACAATCTATCATTAATGACTCTGACAGACCCCCCACCAAAAGGATGACGGAGCGAAACACAAACAAACTATCACACAATCTATCATTAATGATTACGATAGACCCCCCACCAAAAGGATGACGGAGCGAAACACAAACGAACTATCGCACAATCTATCATTAATGACTATGATAGACCCCCCACCAAAAGGATGACGGAGCGAAACATAAACGAACTATCGCACAATCTATCGTTAATGACTATGATAGACCCCCCACCAAAAGGATGACGGAGCAAAACACAAACAAACTATCGCACAGTCTATCGTTAATGACTACGATAGACCCCCCACCAAAAGGAAGACGGAGCGAAACATAAACAAACTATCGCATAATCTATCATTAATGACTATGATAGACCCCCCACCAAAAGGATGACGAAGCGAAACACAAACAAACTTGTCTTGCTTGACAGGAACATCGAGAACTTGACGCCACTTCTGAGACGAGCCAGATTCTACGATAGCACGGGCTTCCTTGAGCGAAGACATTGAAACCTCTGAACCCTTGGCTTCTACAAGAGACTTTCCCTGAGTCTTAACTGTTTCAAATGCCTGGCAGAGCGTTTCGTGGATCTCACCATCCACTTCTACATATTTGAAGGATGACAGATTACTTACCATAATGTCCTCTTCACCGCACACAGTAACTATACTCCCCTCCGCCATGTATTTCAGCTTTTGATGCAACGTTGAGGTAACTGCCCTAGCAGCATGTATCCAAGGTCGGCCAAGCAAACAGATATATACCGGATGGATATCCATAATATAGAAAGTTGCATCAAAGATCTCTGGCCCTATCTGAATAAGCAGTGTGATTTCTCCAAATACTGATCTCTTTGATCCATGAAAAGCCCTAACCACCAGATCACTAGGCGTGCACAACAAACCTCGGATATCCAACTTCATCAATGCCTTCTTCAGAAGCACATTGAGGGATGATCCCGTATCCACCAAGACATGTGACATCAGAGATCCTCTACACTCCAACGATATGTGCAGAGCACGATTATGATTCCTCCCAGCAGGAGTCAGATCTAAATCAGTAAAGCCGAGACCACTACCGGCATTCACGTGAGAGACTACCCCCTCCAACTGATTAAAAGAAATCTCCTGGGGTACATACGCTGCATTTAAAACATTCAACAGAGCATTGCGATGCGCCTCTGAACTCATCAATAATGACAAGATAGAAATTTTCGACGGAGTTTGATTCAAGTGATCCATAATTTTGTAGTCACTCTTCCGAATTAACCTCATGAATTCCTCCGTATCCTTTAAAAGATCATCAATAACAACCTGGGGTTGAGCATTCTCTTCAATCACCGCCTTACGCTTACCCCTGTCATTCTTATCAACAATAACTTCTGGTGGAAAGAAGACCCTACCACTTCTGGTAATACCTCCGACGCCGACTATGTTCTCAACTGACGAACCTCCCCTTGTCGATTCTACCCATTCTTGTTTCTACCAGTTACAAAACACTTCTCCTTCATAGTTCCATGGGATTGCTCTAGTGCTCTCGTACGACATGGGCCCTGGTATAGTAATGGTCACCGGAGCTGGCCTAGCAGGCGCTGAAATTTTGATAGTCCGGTATGGAATAGAAATAGTGGCAACTTCATTTCCATCATCACTCACCTTTTTCTCGACATTTACTTCACAACTTTGTCAAAATGCAAACAACCCTCATCAATCATTCTCTGAATACCCCTCTTCAAAATATCACAACCCTCAGGCTGCGCTTCACATTCTGAGCAGTCAGCAGAACAACCAGGAAATACTCCCTTCTCCAATAAACAAGCTTTCACAAAACCCAGCGGAGTTTTCAAATCTTCAACCTCAGTTATCAGATTCAACTTTTCACCCTCAATAACAGCATTGGCTCCTGCCACCCCATGATCCGGCATTGGGTTCTAAGTAACATATGGCCCCTCGTTGGTGAAGTTAATAGCTTTAGAGTCAAGCAAATCCTGGACCTTATACTTAAAAGCTTTACAATGGTCAATGTCGTGGCCTGGGGCGCCAAAGTGAAAACCACAATGAGCGTTTGCATTGTAGCCAGGAGGCGGTATACCTGTGAGAGGAGCCAAGGTCCTCTTCTGCACCAATTGTAACTGCAACAACCGTTGTAACAACTGAGAATATGGTATCGGAGGATTTGTGAATTGTCGATCAGGCATCCGCCGCCTAGCAGGATAAGGTCACTGAGCGTTGCCTTGTTGCGGAGCTGTGGCCGGGATATTGACAGTAGCAACCTGATGATGGTGACGAGATTGAGATCTACCCTTACCTTTATGCGAAATAGCATTTGCACCCCCTCCCTTCTCTTTGGGTTTTCAGAATACGGCTTCTTCGTTCCACCCGAAGAGGATCCACCACCATTGGAAATCTTACCAGATTTGATTCCACTTTCAATTCGTTCACCGGCAATCACCAAATCAGAAAACCCTACGGACATGCAGCCTATCATCTTCTCAAAATAAACACCCGGTAATGATGCCATGAACAAGTCTATCAACTCCCTCTCAACCAAAGGGGGTTGTGCCCTTGCAGCCAAATCCCGCCACCTCTGGGCGTATTCTTTGAAACTCTCAGAATTCTTCTGCGACAGACTCTGCAATTGTACCCGATTGGGTGCCAGATCACTATTATATTGATAGTGACGCACGAAAGCCTCATCCAAATCTTTCCAGCTACGAATATGAGTCCTCTCGAGCCCCATATACCATTCCAATGAAGCCCCTGCCAGACTATCCTGGAAGAAATGCATCAATAGCTTCTCGTCACTGGAATAAGTAGACATTTTTCGGAAGTAAGCCCGAATGTGTACTCTGGGACAAGTCGTCCCTTTGTACTTATCGAAATCAGGCACCTTAAATTTGGGGGGAATCCTGACCCCAGGAACCAAACCAAGATCAGACATATCCAAGCCCAAAGAGTTCTGATTCTCCAATGATCTCATTTTCTCCTAAATCAGTCTGAACCTTCGGTCAACTTCAGTTAGCAAACCGCCCTCCAGATCTTTCACAGAAAATATATCATCCTGATTATCCTCCCAATGAGGACCAGCAATCCCGTGCACAGTGCACACACTTCCATTACCAGCAATATTAATGTTCTTACCAGCAGCTCCTCTGCTCGGAGGTACAACAACAGTAGGAATACCTTGAGGAATAGACCCACCAACCGGAGGATGGACAACACTAGCCCCTCCGTGCAAAATACCGTCTTCATCAACCCGTGCTATCAACGGCTGAACGAGAGTTCTCAACTGCTCCTGTCCACTAGCGACAGTCTGCATCAGTTCCATGAATTGGGCCATACGAGCCCTAACCTCCTGCAATTCCGCCTGAACCTGATCCATCAGCTTCTGCTGATTCCCTCGAGTAGAGTACCTGTGGAAGCTGAATTCCTCAATCCTGAACTGAAGAAAACCAAGCAGAGATAAGAACACAAGACCACCAAGAACAACCTGCAATGCAAATGAGAATGCAAGATGCAAACATGTCTATGTATGCACAGGGAGATCTTCCCCCTTGATTCCGGTTTCACAAAACAATAACAACAAAGATGGATAAGAACACCACAATAAAACTTCTCATATATCAGGTAAAGCTGAAACAATACAACCAAATGACAAATATCCACATACAAACAAGCATTGATCTCATCCAACATCTCTGGTGATGATCAAGATGCAAAATCAAATGAAACTACAAAAGATAAAACTCCTAGTAGCCATGATCTCTACGCCACTCCTGAGACTCCTTGAGCATATCCTTCGTATCTGGATGGTATGGCCGCTCCATCAACTCTCGGATAAGGACATCCCTCTTGCGTATCACATCCCAGAGATAATGACAATGATCCTCCCAAGCATCCTCGCCGAAGGCATCTTCAAGCCTGGGTTTCTTCACCTCTGCACGAATCTTGAACTCTTCAAGTGCTGACAAAGTCTCTTGGTATTTCTACTCGATCGTGCTCCTGCAGAACGTTTCTAGCAATACCTCTCTCTCCTTAGCCTTGAATTGCGCTTTCAGCTTCTCAACCTGGATACGAAGCTGATCTTCTCTACTCTTGTTGGCAGTCACAGTAGCGTTCCACTGCTCATTGAATTTGGATATCTTCAGATAGGCTCTATCTAAATTTTCCTTCTTACTCTTCAGAATATCACAAGTGCTTTTCAGATCAAGACCGACTTGCTTTCGTGCTTGTACCTGATCAACAAGTTCTTCCTTCAACTTAGTCATCAGTTATGCATTTGTGTTGGCGAAATACACAGCTTTACCCTTATCATGCTTCAGCTGACTGATTTCCTGCTTAAGCTCTTCATTCTCTTTGTGCAGCTCTTCCTTCTCTGCCCAAAGCTTGGTGTATCTCAGGATATCAACGGTTGTAGGCGGCTCGATGACTAAAGGATACAATGGTGGTTCAACTAGAAACGACAACAATACCTCTTCAACCCTCTTTTCAATCCAATCCGAGTATGGATCATAGGCTCTACAATCTCCTTTGCCCAAAGAAAGCTTTCCATTCTTGTGAATCTTACCCCACACGTCCACGAATCGGGCCGAGATACAAGGATCAGCTATACCTGTGAAGTACAAAGATTCCTACACTTCCTCTTCTTTCGGAGGTCCCTTCAAAGCATAACCGAACTGTCTCACAGCAAGAGAAGGATTATAATTGATATCGCCTTTCCTCCCCATCAGGGGCATATTAGGAAAGCTACCACAACTGAAAATAAGCTCACGACCCAACAAGTCTCGATTGAACCAGACAATATTCTTCTCCATTAAACCCATAAGCCTCTTCGACCATTCAGATGAGTTCGTGGAAGTCACAAAAGTTCCTGAGTGAGGAAGGTGATCAACAAACCACTTATGCAACAACGGTGCACAACAAGAAACCATCTTCCCTCTTCTTTTCTCGTTCTTGTAATGCACTATATGATACAAGTCCCCTAGAAGAGTAGGTACGGGATTCTTGGAAGCGAAGATATGAAAAGCATCGAAATCCACAAAGTCTGGTACATTGGGAAACAACACAATGCCATAGACACACAGAGCCAGAATAACACTGAAAACTACCCAACAACCTTTGTCAGCATACTCTCGGGCTTTGTCGACCAGGAAGGGTAAAGCAAATCCGGAGACTTCGTTTCTACTGATAACATGACCTACCAAGTCAGAGGCGCTCAAATAAAGAGCGACAAACAACTTCTCGAGGTTAGGTTCTTCTTCGGAGCTTAAGAAAGGCACTTTGTTCAGAATTGGAACACCCAAAATGTAAGCAAATTCTTTCAAAGTAGGTACCAACACATAATCTGGGAAGGTGAAACATCTCAGTGGAGGATCATAAAACTGCAACAAGGTATGAATAGCTCCATGCTCATAAGTTGTAAGCTTACGGACAAACTTCAGAATCCCGCTACACTGCTCTCTGAAAGCTGCAAGAACACCAGAATTAGCTAGGGAAATCAGACCAAATAAAGGTCCTAACTCAGGTGTCGGAAACTTGTACACAACAACCCTCTTTCTGCTAGCTTCCATCTCTGAAGAAGACCAGTACCATAATCAAGGGATAAACGAGAACCTGTAACACACATAAACATGCAATTTTAAATGCATGATGATATGCAAATGCACACATGGGATCAAGATATCCAATGCTCAAATGTGATGTTGTGCCGTTGACGGAATTCAACCAGAGCTCCACTCTAATCAGAACACTGAGATAATACACTGGATAGAACACTCAGGATCAAAATTCCGCACTGACGAGAAAACTGAAGGTGAGATAATACTTAGAAAGGGGGGGGGGGGGGGTTGAATAAGTATGAAGATTAAAAACTTAGAAATAAAAACTCAATTATTTTTATCCTGGTTCGTTGAACTCAACTACTCCAGTCCACCCTTCCTAGAGTGATTTGCCTTTCTCAATCAAGGACTTAATCCACTATTAAATCAACTGATTACAATAGTTAACACTTAGAACAATTGTTCAAAGTCTTCTCAAGAACTACTGATCCTAACTGGATCTTCTTAAGGTTTACAATCAAATGGAATACAAATACAAGTGTTTAAGATTGCTTCTATAAAGCTTTATCACAACTGTGATTTTTCACTTAACTATTTAGAACAAAGAAATAAATTCTTAGAATGAATATGAAATTGTATGAGAGCTTGAATGTTGATTTCTTTTCAATAAAATCGTCAACTGAAGAAATTGGTGAAGTCTTGCTTTTATAGGCAGCTGATCCAAGGTGAGCTTCACGTTGAGAAGAGTGTCCAAAAGGTCTGAGCCTTTTTGTCTTCACATCAAGTGACCTTTCCTAGAAGAAGAAAGCACAGAAAAATCCTTTTCGTTTGTGTTCTTGTGTCTAGCATAAATAAGGAAAGAGACGTTTGGATCATTCCAACGGATATAAACTTTGAATAATTCTTCTTCAGTTTTCAGCAAATTCATCAGAGTCTAATTGGGTCAGAGCCTTCTGATGATGATCAGAGTTTTGCTGAATCAGAGTCTTCTGCAACAGGTGTGCTTTTAGCGTGTTTAAGATCAGAGCATATTTGAGACAGATCTTAAGTACTGGCAGCTTTAGTACTTTCAGAATCTTCTGTAGAAACTATGCTTTGAAAAAAAAACTCTTCATACATAATTCTTCTATGGTTCAGATGCTTCTGACTTGCTTCAGATTCTTCTAGAGCTTCTGCTTCAGATCCTTCTGGAGCTTCTGCTTCAGAATCTTCTGGAGGCTACACTCAGGATCTTCTGTTGGCAGCAATCAGAATCTTCTAACGGATGCATCTGGCGCTTCAGAGTCTAGCTAATTTCTTATGTTCAATTCTGATTTGCTTATGGAGTGTTTATTCCTTTACTATCTGCAGTAAAAACTCTCAAGCAAATTTTAGAGTATATAATTCTTAATTACAAATTTTCATAATAGTTATCATCAAAACATAGAGATATTATTAAGAACTAATCTGTGTTCTAACAATCTCCCCCTTTTTGATGATGACAAAAACATCAGAAATTTTGTTTAATTGAAAATATGATAATTATAACTCCCCCTGAGATGATGAATCTCCCCCTGAGTTAAATACAAATAAGGAATAGAAACTTCCCTTTTGTCTTGAGTAATTTTCAGAGTTAGATCTTGATTGTTCTTATAACATTTGAGAGTCAGAGTGTCTTACAAATTTCAGAGTCAGAGTTTGATAATTGTCAAATGATCTGAGAGCTCAGAGTTTCTTTTTCAGAGTGTACTTATCAAATGTTCTAAAATACTTAGATTTAATGTTAGATAGAATAGATATGTCTGAAGTTTCATTCTGGTGAAATTTAATTAAACAGTTCAGCTTTATATTTTCTTCCCCTTTTTTGTCATAAGCAAAAAGTAAAAACTTTAAAAAGACAAATAAAAGGAAACAGTAAAGAAGATAAATCATGTGGAGAAAACTTTGAGATTTCATTCAATTCAGTTCAGAGCAAGAGTACATGCATCAGAAGATATTCAAAAAATACATAAGAAAACATCAGATGCAAAAACATCAGAATGAAAAAAAAATGAAAAACTAAGAGTGTTTTGACAAAAGCATCTTCAACAGATCCGTGATCTCAGAGGAGGACTTCTCTTGCTTTGACATCCACTTAGCCATTGTTTCATTCTTCTGATCCTGCTTTGACATCCACTCAGTCATGTCTTCAGACTTTTTATCCTGTTTGGCCATCCAAGACTTGATCTCTGATTGACCAGCTTCCAGAGAAGCAATTTTATCCTCAAAATCTGGATGTTCTTTCTTTATCTCAGATGAAGAAGGTTGATCATTTTCTAGAGCTTGAGCAGAGTCAATCTCCATAAGATCTGTAGAGCTTGGAGCATTAGAGCCAGAAGGAAGTTCTACCAGAGTCATGGCCAAAGGGTTATCTTCAGATGCAGATGCATCAGTTTCTTCTGATGAGGGAGGAGCATTTGTAAGAAGTAATGGTCCAGATCTCTTGACAGTCCAGAACAGACTTCTTGCAGCTTCAGCAAATCTGAGCTTCGCATCATCAGAACATATGTTCTTCAGATTTGGTGCTACAATGTTGAATCTGTTGATGAATCCATTCCAGATGACATCAGATTTTTGTGCATCCATTGTTGCTGAACACTTCTTCTGTATAGTACCTAAACACAACTGTATTTCTTGCAAAAAAGATTGAAATAAATGATTAACATTAAGTCTAGGTTTGGGATGTAACAGAGTCTCCAATGTTATTGGTTTGGGTTGGGGAGTAGGTGGAAAAATGGATTTATGAATGGAATCAGAGGAGGAGGGTAGTATGGAATGAAGGGAATTTTAGAGGATTTGTCTGGTTTGGATCTTTTCAGAGCATTGATCAAATTTGGTTTTGCTCTGATGTTATGGGGAACCACATCAAAGGGTTTAATGGAGTAAGGTTGGAAAGCAGACTTTGGAGGTTCATCAGAAGCAGCAGTTTTATCAGATGAAACTGATATAGCTGAAGTAACAGCTTTTGCAGATTTAGCAGAATATGATATTGTTGCTAATGAACCTGCTTCTGACATTGATTGAATATAGGTGAGAAGCACAAATGGTAGGGTGATTGTAAGTTTGGGTTTCAAGGGAGTGATAGGGTCAGATGGTTCAACTCTGTCATAAAAATCTTTGAGTTTGAAACCATAGGCAAGATTGTGAAAAAGGGATGAGACTTGTGCACATGAAATAGATGTTCTTGTGGTAGATGATGGGTTAGAATTTGGAATGAGAATTTCAGATGATGGTGCAGGTGTGGGAATAGGATCTAGAATAGGAACTTTGGAAGATATAGAGGGTTCTGGTTGGTTTACCTCAGAATCTCTATGAGAAGGGGATACCAGAAAATCTGGGTGTATGTCAGATTCTGAGGAGTTAGATGAAGTGGTTGGTGTACAAGAGGTAGAGGATACTTGAAATACAGTTCTGAGTGGTGTAACATCAATAATTTCTGTCTCAGGGATGTTGGTTCCAGATGGTAGAGTTGATTCTGAAGGAATTTTTGATTCTCAGGGATGTTGGTTCCAGATGGTAGAGTTGATTCTGAAGGTTGTTTCTGTGGTACAGATTGTTTGGTTGGAATTTTTGGTTGTGGAGTTTGAATTGTTTTTGTTGTTGTTGGTGTTGGAACAGATGATTGTTTTTGTGGTGAGATGGAAATTGGAGTAGAAGATTTTTGTGGAGATGGGGTAGAAACATGAGGTGGAGCAGTAACAGATTTATTTTGTGTAGAGGGTGGTTTTAGAATAGACTTAACATTAGAATCATTTATAACAATGGGATTTGCAGAAGATACAGAAGTTTTAGTACCTTTAATCTTGATTCTTTTAGCTGGTACAGAAGGAGTGGCTCCAGATTCTTTCCTCTTTAGCAGCTTCTGAGAATTTTTAGCAATTTTGGGCTTCTTCTGAACAGGTGCAGCTTCTGCTTCTGATTGAGTCCTCTTTCTTGGTGGTTCTTCTTCTTCTACAACAGGCAATGGTTGTCTTGCACTCTTTATAATATCTGCAGGAATAGGCTTTCCTTCTTTCTTGCAATCATCAATGTATCTTACATCAATTTCCCTTGGTTCGTCAGCATAGAACATAGGGTAATCATCTACAGGAGTTCTCTTCTGACTCAGTTCAGAAATGTTCAGCTTCTTGGGAGCTGTTGTGAGTTCTTCTACTATTTTAAGTCTCTGAAGACTTTTGGCATTCAGAGGCTTTCCCAAAATAAATGCCAATTCCTCTGTGACTCCATCAGCGTATAGAGCAGTTACAAGTCCATTCTCAGTTAGAAGATCTGAGATTAACCTTCCAAAAGGAATCCAGGTTCTGATCTTCTGACCTTTTTCTTTCACATATTCTCTAGAAGCATTTATATGATTCCATAGATGCATAAAAATAATATATGGAAGATCTACCTTGGTGCTCTGACTTAGGCAATACATAAAATAGAGCTGTTCATTATTGACATAGTCTGGAGAGTTTGTTGACTTCCTATGATGAATGCATCCCATGAAGATCTTAGCCCAGATCTTATAGTCAGGCTTCAGATCCTTGAACTTATTAGAAGCTTGTCCAACAGTCATCACTTCTTCATACACTTCATCCATATCCACACGCCCAGCTGGCAAGTGTGAAACTCCATCTGTTTCCTCATAGCCAATAAGTTTTCTGATCAGATCTTCTGTTATTATTATTTCTTTGCCCAGTACAGAAGATAGGATAAACTTAGGGTAAACTGAAGCATGGATCCAGAACTCTTTCACAAGAAGGGGGTAAAATGGTCCAAAAAGTCTGTCAAAATACTTCACCCATCCTTGAGCACCTATAATGGAACAAAACTCAAATCCATTCTCAGCAAGTGAATCAAATTCCACCATTGATTCACATAGAACTTCCAGCTTTTCAATAGGGGTGAGCAAAGTTCTTTTTGGTGGAGTATAAGGAGTTACGCCCATGTTAGCAGAGGTAACTGCAGCCATTGTAGATTGAAATTGTGCAGCAGTTGGTGATGAGGTTGCCATTGAAGATGGTTTTGTCACACGCTTAGGGTTTTTATGAAGAGAGAAGAGAAGATTGAAATGCATAAAATGTCTGAGATGTAGAAAGTGTGAATGTGAAGAGAAGAGATGTATTTATACAAAAACATATAGGCATACAAACAGTCAGAATTTTGCACGTTTGAACACGACATTTAATGAAAAGAATAAAAAGCATTTCAAGCATTTATTGCTTCTGAAAAATTGGGGGGAAAATCAAGATTTTCACTATTCAAACTTCACCTATAACGTCTCTTCAGTAGTGTACACGCCACCTTTGCAGATTTGGAGTGACACGTGTTTGCTTGCATGTGTTCTGAATTCTCTTGAGACATGAAACGTTAAACAACGTTCAGATCCTCTAAGGATTGTTAGTTCAGAGTTTCACAAAAATAATGAAAATAAATAAGCAATCAGAAGAAATACTTCAGAGCATTAGGCATTTTTGCATCTGTAAAATTTGCTTCTGCTAAATATCATTCTGGACAAAAATCCATACCAATATTTTTCAGAATAAATTTGAATCTATCTTCAACAAGGGGTTTTGTAAAAATGTCTGCCCATTGATGATCTGTATCAACAAAGGCTAAATTTATGATTCCCTTCTGAACATAGTCTCTGATGAAATGATGCTTAATTTCTATATGTTTTTCCTTAGAGTGTAAAATGGGGTTCTTAGACAAACATATAGCAGAAGTATTATCACAGAAGATAGAAATGTTACTTTCAAATATTTGATAATCTTCTAGCTGACTTTTCATCCAGAGCATCTGCGTGCTACATCCAGCAGCAACAATATATTCTGCCTCTGTGGTTGAAAGTGCAATTGTGGGTTGCTTCTTGCTGTACCAAGAGATTAGATTTCTTCCTAGAAATTGACAACTTCCAGAAGTACTTTTCCTTTTCACTCTGTCTCCAGCGTAGTCAGCATCACAAAATCCAACTAATTTAAAATCATCAGATTTTCTGTAACACAAACCCACATTAGAAGTACCTTTCAGATACCTTAGAATCCTCTTGACAGCTGTCAAGTGTGATTCTCTAGGATCTGATTGGAATCTAGCACACAAGCATACAATGAACAATATGTCAGGTCTAGAAGCAGTTAAGTAAAGAAGAGATCCTATCATACCTCTGTAGAGCTTCTGATCTACTTTCTTACTTACCTCTTCCTTGCCAAGAGAGCAAGTTGGATGCATGGGAGTCTTTGCCAGCTTACTATCAGTCATGTTAAATTTCTTCAGAAGTTCTTTAACATATTTGGTCTGATGTATGTAAGTGCATTCTGGAGTTTGATTGACTTGGATTCCTAGAAAGAATCTCAGTTCTCCCATCATGCTCATTTCAAATTCTGCCTGCATACATTTAGCAAACTCCTTTCCCAGCATAGTATTGGTAGATCCAAATATTATATCATCCACATAAATTTGACAAATTAGAAGATCTTTCTTAATTGATTTACAAAAGAGTGTTGTGACCACTTTTCCTATGATGAAATTTTTCTCCAGAAGAAATTTGCTCAATCTCTCATACCAAGCTCTGGGAGCTTGTTTTAAACCATACAAAGATTTCTTTAATTTGAAAACATGATCTGGAAATTTTTCATTCTCAAAACCAGGAGGTTGGTGGACATAAACTTCTTCTTCTATAATACCATTTAGAAAGGCACTTTTAACATCCATCTGATACAGAGTGATGTTATTTTGTGCAGCAAATGAAATAAGAAGGCGTATAGATTCTAACCTTGCCACTGGAGCATAAGTTTCAGTGTAATCAATACGTTCTTGTTGATTGTACCCTTGAGCAACAAGCCTTGCCTTATTTCTTTCAACTTCTCCTTTCTCATTTAGCTTATTTCTGAAGACCCATTTAGTTCCAATTATATTGAATCCTTGTGGTCTTTGAACTAAATCCGACACATCATTTCTGGTGAATTGATTTAACTCTTCTTGCATGGAAATAATCCAATCATTGTCTTGCAGAGCTTCATCTACAGAAGATGGTTCAATTTCTGACACCAGTCCAAATAATGATGCTTCAGATGATCTTAGAAAGGATTTTATTCTGATGGGATCATCCTTCTTTCCAATAATGACATTCTCTGGATGAGAAGCTTTAATTCTGGATGATGATCCTCTAACAGTTGATTCTTCAGAAATGTTTAGATTGTTCATCCGAGAAGTTAAAAGAATAGCATCTGGCGTTGCTTCTGGTTCCTTCACTTGAGCTTTATCTGCCTCTGGGACTTCAGAGTCAGTGAAGACTACTTCTCTATCTGCAGAGTTTTCAGACTGCTTTGGCTTTTTGTTGCCAAGCTTATCATCAAATCTAACATGAATAGATTCTTCCACAATCTGTGTCTCAGTGTTGTATACTCTGTAGCCTTTAGAGCGTTCAGAATATCCAAGCATGAAACACTTCTGTGCTTTGGAATCAAACTTGTTCATATTTTCTTTAGTATTTAACATATAACAAATACATCCAAAAGGATGAAAATATGAAATGTTGAGCTTTCTATTCTTCCACAGTTCATATGGAGTCTTCTCCAGAAGAGGTCTTACAGACACTCTGTTTTGAATGTAACAGGCTGTGTTGATTGCTTCTTCCCAAAAGTGTTTTGCTAGATTTGTCTCATTGATCATGGTTCTGGCCATTTCTTGCAGAGTTGTGTTTTTCCTCTCTACAACCCCATTTTGTTGTGGAGTTCTAGGACAGGAAAAATCATGAGCAATGCCATTTTCATTAAAATATTTTTCAAAATATTTATTTTCAAATTCACCACCATGATCACTTCTGACTTTTATAATTTTGAAATCTTTTTCATTCTGGACTTGCTTGCAGAAGTCAAAGAACACAGAATGTGACTCATCCTTGTGTTTTAAGAACTTTACCCATGTCCATCTACTATAGTCATCAACAATGACTAATCCATACTTCTTGCCTCTGATGGATGCAGTTTTCACTGGTCCAAACAGATCAATATGAAGTAATTCTAGTGGTCTGGAAGTAGAAACAACATTTTTTGATTTAAAAGATGATTTTGAAAACATCCCTTTTTGGCATGCTTCACAAAGAGCATCTGAGGTGAACTTCAGATTAGGAAGTCCTATGAAAAGATTAAGTTTATTAATCTGAGATATACGTCTCATATTAATATGCCCCAATCTTCTGTGCCAGACCCATTGCTCTTCATTAACAGACAAGAGGCATTTAACATTCTGAACTTTAAGTTCTGAAAGATTTATTTTATAAATGTTGTTTTTCCTCTTACCATTAAATAGTATAGAGCCATCCTTTTGACTAATAGCTTTACAACATTTTTGATTAAAGGTAATATCATAACCATTGTCACTTAATTGACTTATGGACAATAAGTTATGCTTTAACCCTTCAACAAGTAAAACATTAGTAATAGAGGGAAGTTTACCATTTCCAATGGTGCCAGATCTAATGATCTTGCCCTTCTGGTTCTCTCCAAATTTCACATCACCTCCAGATCTAAGCTTCAGGCTTTGGAACATAGACCTTTCTCCTGTCATGTGTCGTGAGCATCCAGAGTCCAGGTACCATGATTGGCGTCCTGACCTTGCTGCTAAGAACATCTGCAACAGGAATTATTTTACTTTTAGGTACCCAGATCTTCTTGGGTCCTTTAGGGTTAGTAGTTTTGAAGGTTTGTCTAAACTTCTGTTTTTCAACATAAGGTTTATTCTGACTAGCCTTAGATTTAAACACATGAATATTCTTTTCAGAGCGTGTTTGTTCAATATCATTCAAGTGACCAAATTTAAAGTGTGAATATAAAGAAGTTTTCTTGATGATAATTTTATCAACATGTTTTGGATTTAAATCCTTTCCAGAGGGGGATTCATATCCAATTCCTTTTATGTTATTTCTGCTAACTCCATAGATCATAGAAGCCATTTTGCTTCTGTCTATGCTTTTAGCAAGAAACTTCTGAAAGCTATAATCATATTTTTCCAAAATATTTTTACATTCAGATTCAGTTTCAGAATCAGAGTTTTGTTAAGCTAATTCAGAATCATTTTTCAATTTTAAGTTCTTTTCATTTAGCCCAACTAATTCTGATTTGAGAATATTATTCTCAGATACAAGATTGCTTTGACGCTTCTTGTATTTGAGCTTAATATTGTTATAGCTTTTCAGAACTTCTGATAACACTTTGATAAGTTCTTCTTTAGTAAGTTTAGCCATTACCTCTTCAGCGTCAGAGTCAGATTCAGAGTCAGATTCAGATCCTGAAGTTCCTTCCTCCTGATCTTCTATGTCTGCCATCAAAGCTACATTGGCACATTCTTCTTCTGACTCAGATTCAGATTCAGATGTATTTGAATCATCCCAGGTGGCCATCAGAACCTTCTTCTTCTTATCAAATTTTCTTTTAGGCTTTTCTTTCAGCACCTTTGGACATTCATTTTTGTAATGTCCAGGTTCTTTACATTCATAACAGACAACCTCATTTTTGCCAGATCTTCTGTGTCCAGAAGATTCCTTTCTTTGGTCAGGCTTTCTGAGGTTTCTGAACTTCTTTCCTTTATGCTTCCAGAGTTTGTTTATTCTTCTGGACAGCATGTATAGTTCATCTTCATCTTCAAATGAGGATTCTTCAGAGCTTTCCTCTATTACCTGCAATGCTTTAGCAGATTTATTAGATTTTAAAGCTACAGATTTACCTTTCTTTTGAGGTTCATCTTCCTCAAGTTCTATTTCATGACTTCTTAGTGAACTTATCAATTCCTCCAAGGAGATCTTGTTCAGATCTTTAGCCATCTTCAGCGCTGTCACCATAGGTCTCCATATGGTGGGTTAGCTTCTGATGATCTTTTTCACATGATCAGCAGTAGAGTATCCTTTGTCCAGAACCTTTAGTCCAGCTGTAAGTATTTGAAATCTAGAGAACATAGCTTCAACAGATTCAGAGTCTTCCATCTTGAAGGCTTCATACTTCTGGATCAGAGCCAGAGCCTTTGTTTCCTTGACTTGAGAGTTTCCCTCATGAGTCATCTTTAAGGATTCAAACATGTCAAATGCAGTTTCCCTGTTTGTAATTTTTTCATACTCAGTATGAGATATTGCATTCAACAATATTGTTCTGGCCTTGTGATGATTTCTAAATTCTTTCTTCTGAGCATCTGTCATAGATTTTCTGTCTATCTTCTGGCCATTCCCATCAGTGGGATGAACATATCCATCTATGACCAGATCCCATAAATCAGCATCATATCCAAGGAAAAAACTTTCAATTCTGTCTTTCCAATAATCAAATTTCTCCCCATCAAACATAGGGGGTTTGGTGCTGATTCTGTCCCTTTCTTCATATTTGTTGTTAATGTTAGACATTGTATTATCAGCCATAGTAACAACCAAATATATATCAAAGTATTTCTCTCTGGATCTTTACTGTCACTGTTAAGTGGTCGCACACACAGAACCGGAGCTATGATGCCAACTGAAGGTGAGATAATACTTAGAAGGGGGGGTTGAATAAGTATGAAGATTAAAAACTTAGAAATAAAAACTCAAGTATTTTTACCCTTGTTCGTTGAACTCAACTACTCCAGTCCACCCTTCCTAGAGTGATTTGCCTTTCTCAATCAAGGACTTAATCCACTATTAAATCAACTGATTACAATAGTTAACACTTAGAACAACTGTTCAAAGTCTTCTCAAGAACTACTGATCCTAACTGGATCTTCTTAAGGTTTACAATCAAATGTAATACAAATACAAGTGTTTAAGATTGCTTCTATAAAGCTTTATCACAACTGTGATTTTTCACTTAACTATTTAGAACAAAGAAATAAATTCTTAGAATGAATATGAAATTGTATGAGAGCTTGAATGTTGATTTCTTTTCAATAAAATCGTCAATTGAAGAAATTGGTGAAGTCTTGCTTTTATAGGCAGCTGATCCAAGGTGAGCTTCACGTTGAGAAGAGTGTCCAAAAGGTCTGAGCCTTTTTGTCTTCACATCAAGTGACCTTTCCTAGAACAAGAAAGCACAGAAAAATCCTTTTGCTCTGTGTTCTTGTGTCTAGCATAAATAAGGAAAGAGACGTTTGGATCATTCCAACGGATATAAACTTTGAATAATTCTTCTTCAGTTTTCAGCAAATTCATCAGAGTCTAATTGGGTCAGAGCCTTCTGATGATGATCAGAGTTTTGCTGAATCAGAGTCTTCTGCAGCAGGTGTGCTTTTAGCGTGTTTAAGATCAGAGCATATTTGAGACAGATCTTCAGTACTGGCAGCTTTAGTACTTTCAGAATCTTCTGTAGAAACTATGCTTTCAAAAAACAACTCTTCATACAGAATTCTTCTATGGTTCAGATGCTTCTGACTTGCTTTAGATTCTTCTGGAGCTTCTGCTTCAGAATCTTCTGGAGGCTACGCTCAGGATCTTCTGTTGGCAGCAATCAGAATTTTCTAATGGATGCATCTGGCGCTTCAGAGTCTAGCTAATTTCTTGTGTTCAATTCTGATTTGCTTCTGGAGTGTTTATTCCTTTACTATCTGCAGTAAAAACTCTCAAGCAAATTTTAGAGTATATAATTCTTAATTACAAAATTTCATAATAGTTATCATCAAAACATAGAGATATTATTAAGAACCAATCTGTGTTCTAACAAAAACCAGGGTGGGTTGAAGGCCTGGTTTCCTGCAAAGACCCATCCCTCTCACATGTGGGCTCTAGTCTTGAAAGGTACGACATCCTATGCGGGTGGTCAGCATTACAGACTTTTGAGAAACGACGATACGTTCACTGTTTCCGGTTTGGAATCATGGTATAACAAAGCGGCCTCACTTAGCTGACTCCCCAAATGAACGGTCTCCAGAGTCGACAGTCTCTCTAAGTCAATATTCCCTCAACTGCACCAGACGTGCAGGATAGAATATTTCCAAAGAAAAACCTCGTCTGAATGTGAACTTCACTTGAGCTATTGTGCAGCCAGACGCCACACAAGCTCCCGCTAATCTCCACTCTAATCCTATGTGTCATAAAGCCCAGGTCCGACTTATATCTCGATGGAACAACCCAACCCACTATTGCACCCCAAAATTTGCCCAACCTCTTTTCTTTGGCTAGCTTTTGTTTCATTTCATTTCTTTCTAGCATTTGCATTGCATAGCATTTTTCATTAAACAGGGGATCAAGAGGAGTCTACCCAAAGTGTTGAACCCAAGCAAGGGGTGTTACTCAAGTTTTAATGGTCATCAAGTCATCAAGAAGTGGTCAATAGTCTTGTGAAAGGATTGATGGATGCATGTGGGTTAGCTCCTAACTTGGAGGCCAGTTAAAGATCATCTGAACTTTGTAAAGCCATGATTATGGATATAAGATGTTTATAGAGCTCATTGAGTACTTTAAGAGTCATGTTGGAGTTTATTCAAGTTGTTGTGTGATGTGAAAGAAGCCACAGTCAAGAATGTTGCATCTAGGGTTTTCATCTGGTTAATTCTCAATCAATTATGGAATTGAAGGAGATTAAAACTAAATTCCAAGTCTCTATGGTTATGGGATGTTGTGTTGAGTGTGAGAAGTTACTAAATTAGGGTTCTCAGTGTAAAATCCCCTATTTAGCGCCCAACTTCAAGACCACATATCTCAAGATACAAGTCTCATCTCAACTTTTAACCAACATGAAACCTGTAGAGCATGTTCTTAGCTTTCTTTTGAGTACTAGAACTCCTTGATTAGATTTATAGAACTCAAGTTATGATGCAGACAAGTTACAAGTCATCAGATGAATGTGATTTTGTTCAACAAAAGTCAACCAACTTCCAAGCCATTTTTGACCCAGAAGGATGTTTCTCCTCAACTTTTGATGAACATGAAAGTTATAGGTCATGGTCTTAGCTTTCCAAATAGTACTAGAAGTCTTTCATATGATTTGTAGAACTCAAGTTATGAGCTTTGCAAGTCAGGGGTATTTTGAGAAAGTGAGATTATAGGTCATAAAATTATAGGTCCATTTCACCAACTTGCACACTTCAAATGGAGGTTTTTCCAACATCAAATGTGCTCCAAATGGTGTCAATTGTTCAACCAAGCATTGAGAAGTCATGAATTTGGCTTGGAATGGTGAATTCGCAAAGTGATTTTCATGGAAAAAGCTTTAAAATTAGAAAATTGGATTTAATTCATTTTGGACCATTTTTGTGCAAATGAATACATATTTTGAGTGCAAACTATATTTCAAACACAATGGCGATGATATAATTTAAATTTGGTGAGTTTTGATGAGCCATTTTCAAGCTTTCTTCAAGCTTAAGTCACACTTGTAATATCAACCATTGAGATCAAACAAGGATTAAATCCCAGCCCTTCACACTCCTCATGCTATCAGCAAGCAAAGTGCATCACTTTGGAGCCAAATTAGAAGGAATTTCGTGCACACGGCCAAAGTGAAAAACTCAAATTCCATGGATTTCAATTGGGCTCTAGGGACTGCCATTGGGCTTTATTCCTTTCCAAATCCATTACATATAAGCTTTCCATCATTCACAAATCATTAGTGCTCGTTTTGGAAGCAGAATTGAAGGAGTAGCATTTGAAAAAAGTGAAGAACAAGTGAAATACGATTTTTGAGATTTAGCAAGATTCAAGCAAAATTAAAGGTTGCAAAGGCTTCATTGAAGATCACTAAACGTTTCTGGATACTTTTCTTCAAGCTTAAGCATCAATTGAAAGCTCAGTGGAAGTTCTCCACTAGGTATTTACAATTCAACTTATCTTTCTCATTATGCCATGATTCTCTGCCATTTTTGCATACTTGAGACCTAGACAACATGTAGATCATTAATCACTAAAATGAACTGGCATTTGTGATTATTGTTGGATGAAGCTCCAAACTATTTTGATCTGGTATGGTTTGTTCTTGTGATGTTTTGCTTAATTCTTGCTTGATATGTGATCTCCATAACCTATAGATGATTTCTGGACCAAATTGAGTGAGGTTTGTGAGCTTTTGGTTTTGATGAGTAGAAATGTCTGGCTTCGATTTGGATTTGTTATGAAGAATTAAGGAAAACTAGCCATGGATTCGTGATCCTCATGAGTTGTAGATCAATTTTCATATAAGGTTTGTTAGAATTGGTGAAGTTTTGCATCTGAGCCCTGTTCCCCTCGCTGGAGAAGACGACCAGAGTCTTCTCCGGCCACCACTGAGCTTCCCTCCATCTCTCAGGTTTGAATTAGAGAAGATGATGTTCTAGCCACACGATCTGGCTGACTTCCTTTACCTAGTATGTTAATCTGACGCGTGAGATTTAATTCCAATTAGGTTGACTAGGGTTTTGCATACGTGGCAAGGTATAGATCCTAGGTTGTGATTACTTTTGGAATGGATGACCAAGATTAAGGCTCACCGTGTGCGTGAGTCAACTAACCACACCTGATCCTCAGTGAAACATGCCATTTCACTTAAATCCCTCAGCGCTTGTGTGGCACGCTCTAGGCCCTCAGATCTGTTGACTGGTAGTTAGATCCGTTGGTTGTGCTTTTTTCATTGCATTTTCATTTTCTTTTATTCATTTTCTTATTTTCTTTTATTCTTTGTTTGAATTTAATTCATTTAAAATAGCTCCAATGCTCCAAAAATTCCACAAAAATATTTTTTACAAACCTTGAGATGTCTATTTTTTTTAGACAATTTTTATTTTATTTTTCAGATTATTTTTCATTTTTAAATATAATTAAATATTGGAGGTGTTTTAAATGATTTAATTTGTGACATTGTTTGTTCTTTATTTTGTTTCTCTCATTCCTTTTTGATCCAATGAATGAAAATTTATCCTCATATCCATGATGAGTTGAACAATTTTTTAGAACCATTTTTCCCCTGGTTGGTTGACTTTAGGGTTGACTTATGGTGCTTTTCTTTTGACCCTCGATTTTCCCATTTCAAAGTGGTACATCTTGAATATTATTTTCTTTTGATGGTGCTTTGAGGGGATATTTGCTTTGAGCTTTTGGCCTCTGTTTGCCAACATGTTTAGGTACCTTGTGCATTTTATTTGATCATTTTTGAACCATTTTCCTATTTTTGAGGTAACTTGCAAGTCAAGTTACCTCCAAGAGAGGTTCACACATGCACCTTGACCTAATTTGACTTGGATATGACATTTTTGGATTCTTTGAATTCTTAATGCCTCTTGTTTCATGTTGCTAACATGTTGAGGATGATGTTTGTTCAATTTTAGGTCATGATATTGTTCCTTCCTTGTTCATTTGTTTGTTTTCTTTTGAGCTTTCAATTAGGGTTTCAATGTGTAGCTTGTTTGCATTCGTTTATGTTTTTGTTTGCATTTATTTTTGTTATGCTTTGTTTTTGCTTTTGAGCTTTCCTATTCATATTTACCTTCTGTCCAATGACCTTGGAGTGTCATTTAAGGTGGCTTGGTCCCTCCTTTGGAGGTATTTGAAACATACCTAGAATGATGAATCCTTGAGGACACTTTTGGTGCTTCTTTGCTTTTGATGAGTGATGCTTATGGTTGAGTACCTACAATGAGGTCCTTGCTGCCCTAATTTGGTCTCCCATCCTCACTTGGCTTTGCGTTTTGTTTTACTTTCTATTTGGTTTAGTTTTGTTGGTGTGGTTGATGTTGTTTGACTTAGGTCATTTCATCCCACTTTTGGTGCATCTTTGTGTGATTTGTTCTTGTTTGGTTGGTTTCTTCTTGTGCTCTTCTTCTTTTCTTTTCTTGCATTTCCATATGCATGCTTGGTTGAGATGAGCTTGTGGAGGCTACTGCCCCACACTATTTTCCTCCCACTTTCATTCTATTTGTGCATCTTATGTTTGCATCTTCATTTGCATGTGCTTTCTTTTCTTCTTCTTCTTTTGCTTTTCTTTGCCATGCTCCCCATAAGTTCTCTAACCTCTTGAGGTTATGATAGACATTAGGTGCCTAACCATGCATGATAACAATATTTAGTTCCCTTTTAAACTCAACCTTAAGTCCACTTTGCATGATAACTTTTAGGATTGATTAGTCTCCCATTAGTGTCCTTTCTTCTCTTCTCATCTTCAAACATTCATAAAACATCTAATAAAGAATGACAAGTGTGGTACGCTACGAGCCTTAAGCTACTTGAGAAATGGTAATTGAGGGGCCTCCTCTCAAGGACCTAGAGTGTTTAGTGTACACCCTTTGGGTGATATACGACGCATTCGCTCTTAGGTCATAGTCTCTAGTGCGACATGAGTTACAAATCAAGTTCAAAACACTTCTCTAAAAAACACAAAAACACTTCAAACCCTTTTCATCCTTTGGGATCTTAATCATGGAAATATTTTCAGATAAAAGAGTTTCGTTAACTTTTAGTTCTACCGCAAACGGTAACGACTAAGTCTCCAATGGTCGAGCTGCATACACCAACTGCTAGAACTACTTGTTAACCCTACTCAGGCCTAAAAACATTTGAACCAACCTGTGTTCCTTTTAGCTCGAACTACGTTTGCTCTGATCTTTCATACCAGATGAAAGTACGTAGGCGAAAGACGCGACGTCTTGGCGAGCAACCTTCCCCCTTTACCCGTAGTTAGTCGAATTACGTTGACTCTGACTTTCCCATTGCACAAGGGAGTAGGCACAGAGCGGCGATGCTCTGCCGAGTCACTTCTATTTTCTTTTTCTTTTGTCCCTAAACCTTTAGCTTAATAGTTTCAACACACCCTTTTTAGATAGACAAAAATGCGTGGATCCCGTCGAGTACAATGGACGTGAGGGGTGCTAATACCTTCCCCTTGCGTAACCGACTCCCGAATCTAGACATGGTTGCGATGACCTTGTCTTTTCCCTTTTCCGTCAGGTTTTTCCGATCGTTTCCTTTCCCTCTCTCTAGGATAAATAACGAAAGTGGCGACTCTTCTATTTTTCTGCCGATTGTTTTTCGCAGTTGCGACACCCACAACACAACAATAACAAGAATGCAATGCAATAATATACAACAGATAATATACATAAAGCAAAAACTGTACAAAAATAAACACCCAAAGACGCAACCAGACAAGCGCTAGGAGTAACTCGCATAGGGAACCAGAGTCCCCAGCAGAGTCGTCAGCTGTCGCAACTGCGAAAAACACCCGGTGGAAAACAGAAGAGTCGCTACCTTTCGTTATTTATCCCAAAGAGAGGGAAAGGAAACGATCGGAAAAACCTAACGAAAAAGGGAAAGGATTGGTCATCGCAATCAAGTTCTGGATTCGGGAGTCGGTTACGCAAGGGGAAGGTATTAGCACCCCTCACGTCCGTCGTACTCGATGGGATCCATGCTTGTTATCTATCTAAGGGTGTGTTTAACTATCTACACTACAGGCTTGCAGGACAAAAGAAAAAGAAAGAGACTCGGTAAAGCATCACCGCTTTGTGCCTACGTATTCCTTCGTGCAATGGGAAAGTCAGAGTCAACGTAGTTCGGCTAACTACGGGAGAAAAAGGGGGGAAGATTGCTTGCCAAGATATCGCGTCTTGTGCCTACGTACTTTCATCTGGTATGAAAGATCATAGCAAACGTAGTTCAGGCTGACACGAAACCACGGGTTGATTAAGTGTTTTAATCGAGTAGAGTTAAACACCCGTTCCAGCAGTTAGGGACTAAGCCTGTTTGCGGTAGAACCGAAGCTTAACAACACTCTTTTCTGAAAAAAGTTTCGATTAATCCCGAAGGAAAAAAGGTTTGAATTTTGTTTTGTATTTTTAGTGAAGTGAATTAATTCGGTTTGTGATTCACGTTGCACTAAAGACTATGACATGGAGGCGAATGCGTCGTATATCGCCCCCAAACGGGACGTATGCTAAACACCCTAGATAAGCGAGAGGAGACCCCTCACTCTTCATTCCCCATGTATCTTAAGGCTCGTAGCGTGCAACGTTTATCACCTTTATTAAATGAGTTAGCATGATTTTGAGATGAGAAGAGAGACGCATGGAAGGTCTAAGGGAAACTCGGCCCTAACGGTGTTATGCAAAGTGGTTCTAAAGTTCGGATGAAAAAGGGAAACATCTCTCCTAATGTTAGCATACTTGGATTGAGCACCTAATGTCTCTCCTACTCCCATCCTAAACGGAGAGACTAGGAACCCTATGGGGATCATGGCAAGAAATCACAAGAAGCACAAAGGAAGAATCAATCACAAGTAGGTAAATGTAAACATGAAAAATGCACAATTAGAATGGTGGGAGGGAGGAAAAGTGTGTGGGGCAGCAGCCATCACAAGCGCGTCTCGACCTCAACAACGATGCAAGAATGATGCAAACATGTAAAGAAAATAAGAGATGAATGTAATTAAACATGCAACTGAATGATCGATTCGAACCATATACAAACATGCACATAATTGAAAGAATGATCATACATGGCAACAACATCATGATTAAACAACCACAGACAGTGACAAACAGCCAAAACAATTCAATCCTAATGCATTAGACTGATCTATGATGATTCGAATTGAACCGATATGCGAACATGTAAGCAAAACAGCAAATATTTGAATCAGTTAACACATACTGTTAACCGATTCGAATCAGTTAACACATACTGTTAACCGGTTAACCTGTGTAAAACAAGTGAAAATCTGGAAATTCGTAGGTGTTAATCGGTTAACACCTGGCGTTAACCGGTTAACACCCTGAAATCTTTGAAAAATTTGAATATTTGAATTGGTTAATCGGTTAAGCATATACGTTAACCGGTTAACACTGTGCCGGAAGCAGAAAAACAACAAACAGAATCACTTTCCAGCAAATAAGGACTTATCCGATCAACCGGATGATCGCATAATCACTTATTCACGAACTTAAACCAGCATATCATGATTCAAACAACATGTAAACAAATCAACACAACCAGACCATGGATCAAACAAATCAAATCACTCACAATTCAATAGAATATGAATAACATGATAAACATGCAAATAAGCTCGAAATAGCAACTACTATCGTGTTTTTATTTCAAGGCATATTTTCAAAATTCTACCTGGACCATCCTCTTCCTTGTTTAAAGACACCCAAAATTGATCTAAGGTTGCTTGATTTGGTTGAGAAATTAGTGTGTTTGATATCAAAACGTATTTGTGGATTTGCCTTGTTTTTGTTTCATTTTTGCCCAGCCATTCACCACACCAAGCCATATATATTTATGGGGGTGGCTATATCAACGGATGTATAGCCACCCTAGTGGTAAGCAACTTGTACCTATTCACGCCTTGCAACGCCTAGACCTGGGTTCGATCCCTGAGAAGGATCAACCCTTTTGGCCTTTTTTTCTTTTTCCTTACACATGCGTGTTGGGTTGGAGGGCGTGGGTTCAACTCCCACCCCTTGCACTTTCTTGTGATTTTCACTTATTAATTTTTTTGTTTTGCACATTAAAACTCATGAATTTCAGATAATCACAACTCTCTCATTTTCATCCTTTTTTGCTCATTCTTTTTGCATTGTGTTTGTTATAGTGCCTATTTTTATATGATGTGAAAATATTACTTGTTGTCATAAATTGTGATACATTTTGCCCGTGAGGAAATTTGTCTGTTTATTGTGATTGGTGATTCTACTTGCTGTTGAATTCCTTTGAGCATGTTTGAATTTCTTGTGAGATGTTTATTCCCCTTGTTAGTTAAAATGTTAGGGTACTTCCCTTTAGTTGTCACCATAATCTTGTCTTACATTCCTCCTAAATTATGAGGTTTAAACTGATTTACCTGTGTTCAATTATCATCTATGCATTTTGTTGTTACATTTGCTATGTTTTGAACTTATTGTCGCTACTGCGAAAATCGGCGCCGGCTTGACAGGAGAGTCGCCACCGTGCGTTATTTATCCCTCAGAGCAGGAAAGGAAACGCTCGAAGTAAACCTCGCAAAGACGGGAAAAGGTATGGTCATCGCAACCAAAACCTGGGTTCGGGAGTCGATTACGCAAGGGGAAGGTATTAGCACCCCTCACGTCCATCGTACTCGATGGGATCCACGCTTGGTGTTTATAGGTAAAAGGGTGTATTATCTATCTACGCTAATGGCTGGTCTGAAAAGAAAATAAAAGGACAGGACTCGACAGAACATACGGTGTTCTGGGCCTACGTATTCCCTCGTGCAATGGGAAAGTCAGAGTCAACGTAGTTCGACTTCCTACGTCTAAACGGGGGAAAGGTTGCTCGCCAGGACATCGCGTCCTGTGCCTACGTACTTCCACACAGTATGGAAGATCAGAGCAAACGTAGTTCGACTAACTACGGGTAAACAGGGGCTCTCACACAGCAGTGAGAAAACAAACTGGTCTCTAAGGCTCGGGAACCTACAAATACGATCTGGTCTCAAATGCACTCGGGCAGGAGAAAGGGATAACAATTAGTCGTTAGCGGGAAAGTCTCGATCGCACAGCCGCGAGAGAACAAAGGTTAGTCGTTAGTGTGCTCGCTAGGATATCGCATCCTATGCCTACATATCTTCGTCTGGTACGAAGAATCAGAGCAGCTGTAGTTCAGCTAACTACGGATCAAGCTACTCAAAAGCTCCTACAGAAAGGAAAGGGAAAAGACACCCTAAACTATAGCTGGAAAAGGGGAATCTACCTACTGTTATCATGCCTGGTTGACCATCCTAATGTCTATCATAACAACTCCGCAGCGGAGAAGTCAGAGCTCCTAAGGGATCATGGCAACAGGACTAAACTACAAACAAGAAACTGCAAAGTAAAGGGAATACTGAAAATATGCATGAATGCAACAACTAAACAAACAAGGCGCGAAGGCCGCAAACCACAGAGGCAAGGGAGCTCAGCTCTACCAAATACCAACAAGCAAAGCCACTCAATAACAAACAAGCAGAAGGAGGACCACCTCAACTTCTCATGCACACAAAGTCTACTTCTAAGATGCACCTATTCAGAACTATCTAGATGAATACCTAAGTCTAATGCAACATAACATCATACAAGTCAAACAACACAAAGAGACTAACCCTGAGCAGGGCCTCTATCTACAAAACAAGAAGCTACTCCTGGGCAAGGCCCCTAACAGACCTGAAACAAGCTCCTAATCTATCTCTAAACAAAACTCTATACAAAACCCTAAGCAACGATCTAAGCAAAAACTCTAATCAAAACCCTTAAGCAAAAGGAAACAATCCCAGTCTCCAAGCTTCAGAACAAGCTTACCAAAGAAAGGGAGCTAAGCAGACAAGCTCATAGTGCCTTCCTCAGGAAAGTACCAGGAGGTTACTACTCAGGAGTCATATCCTATGCGGCTCGACAACTGTGATCAGTTTACATTCCTCCTCAGGAGAAACTAAACTCACATGAAGGCTCCGGCATCACTGGATATTTGAGAAAACCTATATGCACTAAGGGAACTAAGTGAACAGACCCATAGGACCTTCCTCAGGAAAGTACTAGGAGGCTGACACTTAGGAATCGTATCCTACGTGGCTCAACAACTGTGATCAGTTCACATTCCTCCTCAGGAGAAATTAAACTCACAAGTTGGCTCCAACATCACTGGGTACTTGAGAGATCCTAGACAAACTAATGGAACTAAGTGAATAGACCCATAGGACCTTCCTCAGGAAAGTACTAGGGGACTTCCACTTAGGAATCGTATCCCATGTGGCTCAACAACATGTGATCAGTTTACATTTCTCCTCAGGAGAAATTAAACTCATAAGTTGGCTCCAACATCATTGGATACTTACGAAAGAGGTGAGAAGAAAGAATGAAAGTCATTCATAGTGCCTTCCTCAGGAAAGTACCATAAACTCCCTTCAAACTTCAGGATCTCGAACCTCACAAACAGACTACAAGCTCCTAGACTAAGCCTCAATCCACTGCATCCTTGCAAGCTCCAACAGGACCTCAACCAGCTCCCACCTTGAGAAGAACCCACAGGCCAACAAACCACAAGAGACTATCCCTGAAGTTCAACCACAGTTGAACTTCAAAGTCAGAAGTCATCAAGACTTCTCCTATCTTCAGGCCCAGACAAATCATATCAGAACATCCTACAAAAATCTATCAAAAATCTAATGGGAGACCTACATGGCTCTAGGACAACATACTAAGAAATCAGAACAAAATTCAACACCAGATGAAAGAACTAAAATCAGCAACACAGACATATCCACAAACCAATTTATTCAACATCAATAACAATGGAAAAATGCAATTAAAATGAAAATGCATGATTAAGCTAATGTTTCTGCACTATAAAACTCTACACTGAATTACGAGTCTACAGAAAAAAGAACGGAATTATTTGACTAAATCTACTATTTTTATTAATTTTCTAATGACATGTATGCACTAAAAATATTAAAAGAAATCAATTAAAATGGAAAATATACCAAAAATAGTAAACAAAAATAAAATGGCATTTTTATTTTTATACAATTTCCTAAACATTTTCATGAAATGGCTGAAAAAAGAAGAGTTAAAAAATCACTTATTTTCATTTTATTATGAATTATTTAATATGCAAAGAAAATAAAAGAAATTGAAAGAAAGTAAAATTGAAATAAAACTGGAGGGGGGGTGCTAACAGCAAGGGATTCTAGGCTTATTCTGGCTTTGGGCCAGAGATGGGGGGTGCGCTTAGTGATACAGACTGGGCCCAAATGAGTCAAAGAAACATTTACTGAAAATAAAATAAAAACGCAGGGGGGGTGTGAACTAGCAGGTTTCCAGTTATTCTTCACTGGGCTTACGCCTAGGGGGGTGCTGTTAGCAATTAGGGCCTAAGGCCCAAACTGATTCACTCTGGTTTCTCACACAGGGGGGGGGGGGGGGGGAATTGAGCAAATGGGAGGTGCTTCTCAGCAATACGCGCTTGGGCCTAAGCCCAAATCTGATCCTAACCCAACGAAACCCTAAACAAAAGTCTGAATCCCCTTTCAACCCCAAATCACTGTTCACGCTTCTAACCCTAGCCGCTTTGTTTGTCTTCCTCCTCTCCCTCACCCTATCTGAAACCTTCGTATCCTTCTCAAGAAATCTCAATCAACATCAAACACCAACCCAGCAACATGATCAATCTAAGCCTAACTGTTCTAAATCATCATCAACCACATTATCAAGATCAAACCCAAATCCCAGCATTATACAACAAACCACGCACCAATTAATCCCTCAAAACCCTAACCGCTCTATGAATCATTGAAGGCAACGCAATCTAAAGAAGAACACGCAATGAGTTTTAGAAAGCATACCTGGGGATATCTTGAGCGAACTGGAGCGTATTGGAGAATGAAGCCCCTTCAACGAAGATCCAAGTCGCGTACGAAGATGAAGCGAAGATGAAGTTGAAGGATGACGCTTGAAGATCGTGGCGAATGGAGACGACTCAGATGAAAATCATAAAGATTTTCTGGAAAAAAACCAAGGATGAAGGTTCCTGACGAATCCACGAAACTCTTGACGATCAATGTTGAAGAACGATGATGTTCTGGGGAAGGATTGAAGAGTGATGAAGGTTGGAGTGGTTTCTGGATTTACTGACGGGGAATGATGAAGATCTGGTGGTGGTGAATGTTGATGATGTTCTGGAAAAGTGGATGAGGATGAAGGCGTTCTGGAAACCTTGAAGAACGATGAAGATCGTTGATTTCTGGAAATTCTTTATGAAGAATGACGAAGATGGAAGATGATCTGGAGAGTGTTTCTTGCAGTTTCCGGCGAAGTTGATGTTTCCGGCGAGGGGATGATGAAGGTGACGGAAGAGCAAGATGAAGATTGGAGCGTTTCTGGAGATTCTGGGTGTGAAACGAACTCCGGCGAGCCGTTGCGGTGGCCGGAAGACGTTGGGGGTCACCGGCGGTGGGAGGTTATGGCGGATGCATGGCCGCCGGTGGGTTTTCTGGTGAAGCTCCGGTGAATGCTGGCGAGGTGACAAGTGGCGCAGTGGAGGTTGGGAAGGGGACGTGTGGCACGCATGCACAGAGAGAGAGAGAGAGTGTGGGCCAGCTGGGGGACGCGTGGCGCGAGCTGGAAAAACTTCTGAGTTGTGGTGGGTCCTCCTGAGTGGGACGCGTGCATGCCCTCTTATAGTGACAAGTGTCACTCCTTGGCCAAAAACCTGCACAAAAAAAGCATTGGACTGACTAGATGTTGGGCCTCAGAAAAAAAAGCACTCTAGCCCACACGAAAATGACCACAAAAACTGTAAAAAAAACTGGATTAAAACTAAACCTGATTAATGTCTAATTAACACTAATTAATCTAATGATTAACTAATAAACTCTAAACAAAAATTAAGCCCTAATCAAATCTAGAAAGATTAAAACTCTAATTACTCTATTTAAGCCTAATTAAATCTAAAAAAACAATTAACCTAATTAAACTCTAAAAAGTGATTAAATGTCTAATTAATTCTATATTATCCTAATTCCTTATTAAAATTCTACCATTATTTAAAACTAGTAAATCTATTTAAGACTATAATATTTCCTATATTATCTAAAACAACTATTTAATTTCTATTAACCCTAATTTGTATCATTCTATTTAATATGCTAAGAAAAATTCACTAATATTCTAAAAATGATAAAAGCTATTTAAATTCTATTAAAAATTCTACAAATGATTAAAATCTATTTAAAAGATTCTATAAAATTCTAAAAAGAGAATTAAGCTATTAAAATATTCAAAAACCTATTTAAATTCCAGAAAAAATCTATAAAGCCTATTAAAAATTCACAAAAGTCTATAAAAATCCTAAAAATGCAGATGAATGCAAATGACCGCCATAAAAGAGCGCACGAGACCAGATCGAATCGAACAGAGAGCCTCGGGCATCAGAATATCATCAAAATCATTGTGCAAGCTAAAAATCACCGAGGAGCGCACAATTTTCCCGAAAATAAAACCCTGGTGATCTGGACTGGATCTGCCATATCTGATAGACGAAAATCAAGCTGTAAACTCTGATATCCTCCGTTTGTGCACAAATATCACGCGTCTGATTTGCGAATATGAAATTAAACCACGAGTCAGATAGGAGAACCGGTTGGTCAAATTTTAGGGTGCAACAGCTGCCCCTATTCAAGCGACTTGGACCTGAAGGGTTTGAAGAGCGCTCAGCCTTCAAACATTCAGAGGTACGAGACGGTTGAATACAAATAAAACCCGAAAATTTGCCAACCGCGAGCATATACTGGTAAACTACTTGGGGAATACAGTCCAGAAAACCGAGTCCAGTCATTACGGCACCAAACTGATTAATCATCTGATAAAGAACTCCTGATTTGAATACCCACTACTGGTGATACCCCGTATAACAAACCCTGAGGGTTGCAACAACATACCTGATCCTTTCACATTGCCTACTGATAGGCAGGAAGAGAAATATACTCACATCGCCCAAAGATGGACGGGAAGACATCCTGATTGAATACTCACTTCGTCTAATGATAGACGGAAAACAACATTAATCTCCCAATTCACATCGTCTAAGGGTAGACGGCATCATCCTGATCGATGAACCAATCAATATTCACATCGTCTAAGGGTAGACGGCATCATCCTGATTGATGAAACAAATCAATATTCTCATCGTCTAAGGGTAGACGGCATCATCCTGATTGATGAAACAAATCAATATTCTCATCGTCTAAGGATAGACGGGAACAAAGCCTGATCGCATACTCACATCGTCTAAAGATAGACGGGAAGAAATAATCTCTGAATTCACATCGTCTACTGATAGACGGCATCATCCTGATTGATGAAACAAATCAATATTCTCATCGTCTAAGGGTAGACGGGATCGTCCTGATTAATGACAAATCAATTCACATCGTCTAAGGATAGACGGGAAGAAATAATCTCCATACTCACATCGTCTAAGGATAGACGGAAGAAAACCTTAATCTCCATACTCACATCGTCTAAAGATAGACGGAAAGACACCATAATCTCCATACTCACATCGTCTAAGGATAGACGGAAAGACACCATAACGCAATTCAACACCCTCCTTTGAATTTCAGAATTCTTCTGTCTACGGAAATTGATGGAAAGATCAATATCCTTGAAGGGGCCACATCGTCAGTATGGACTGACGGGAAGAAAACCACCTTTTAAGGAACCATGTCGTCAATAAGAATCGACAATCACGAAAACTGAACATTCTTCGAAGAGCCTCGACATCAATAAGGATTGATGGTCAGAAAAGTCCCTCTTAAACGTCATCATATCCAATAACCAGAAAGAGAACCAATATCCAAAATCATTTTGAAACCCCTCAACAACCAAGGATAGCCGGAGAAGACTCGCTGGGGAAACACCTCATCATATGTATGATCTGGCAATAAGAAAACTCGCTGAACGGTAACCCGAAACTTCACATCGTCTACTGATAGACGGAAAGAAAAGCATACTTGCTGGAGAAACTCTATTTTGAACCCTATTGAAAATCCATCAAAACTTCACATCGTCTACTGATAGACGGGAAGAAAAACACATCCTGGGGGAACCCCTTCTTGAAGCCCTACTGTGATCACCCGCAACTTCACATCGTCTATGGATAGACGGAAAGAAAACCACATTCGTACTCAAGACGTCTAATGATAGACGGAGAAGTCCATTCATTGGAGGAACACATCGCCAATATGAATTGACGGGAAGAAAAGTTTGTCGACATCAGATGACTGCTTGATCAAAGCATAATCGTTGTATGATCTGAGATACAAATAATCTGCTGACCTGTCTGAATACTGTTGCTGGATAAATGCCCCTGAACTGATCACAGAGTAATTCACGCGCCATATGAGGCTGATAGAAAATCTGACTTATGTTTCGTATGCACATGCATATGTTTTAATCTTTCTATGGCGTAATGCTCCCTTCTGGATGGAAATGCTACGCATTTTGACCATGATATGCAAGTATGATGCAAGTATGATGATGCATGCAATATGCTAGTGCAGGCTTGAGCTGCCGGAGAGGGCTAGGTACAGAACCGCTTCAGCAAAATAAATGCTGAAGGCGAGGCCAACTCTGTTGGGGATAAACCGGATATCACAGGATTATCCAGCAAAATAAATGCTGGGAGAGTGAAATCAACTCCGCTGGGGGTATTGAGGACTTAACCGAACACCGGCGACGAAGTAATACCCTGCTGGTGAATATAACTCCGCTGTGAAATAGCAGACGTGCTGAATGTGATTGGACTCCTCTAGGGATAGCTCACCCGTACCAATGAAAAAGTGGACTTTGCTGGAGAAAATAGACGGAGTCTTCCTGCGTGCTGATGGAGATTGGATTTGGAAACTGATGCGCTAACACGGATGGGCCTCACAGTGGTTGCCAACATGAATTTGAATTTTTAGGCTATCTGTGATGGGTCAGGTACAACTGGCGCTGGAAAACCCTCTGCCTGAATACACAGCCTTTTAGTTGAATAGTCAATGGATAGTAACATGACTTCCCGCATTCGTCTCGCTCTCGAAAATCGATTGCATCTGTTCGAATAACTCTGAATGACCCTGCTGAAGCGGAGAAGACCAATCCTTTCGCTTCTGATATGCCCCAGCCTGCGGGATCTCTGTGGGGATAGTCCTTGAAAGGAAATCTGCAAATCTGTTGCCTCGATGGTCTGATATAACATGCCTCAGCGTTCTGAACTTCTGAGAGATACTTCACCTCACCTGCTTCTCGCACAACCTTTGCGCGCTTAAGATGGTCTGCCCCTGACTGCAATGACCTTGCTCCTGATTAGCTGATCCAGAGCAGTACCTCCTGACTACGACGTATTCACCGAATCTCAACCTGATTGCCCCAGAATAACTGACTTCGAAAAGCTGACCTGACTGGGGATCACAATAAAAGCTTGCCCCTGCTCTCGGAACATTCGGGCGTTCTGCATTCTATCTTGACCATACTTTCCATTGTAGGAAACTTTTCTGCTGTCCAGCGCTTACTCGCAAGTAAAACAAGTTGTTCTGCATAAAAGATGTATTAATGCAACACATATGACAGCTTTGACATCCAATCTGTTCACTGGGAAAAGGAAAAACAGTTTATGGCATATGATGCATAAAACATTTATCAACATCAGTATCAACATGGTAAGAGGAACCCTTTTAAGAGTCAAAATCGACGCGACCTTTGCCGGAGTATGCTTCCGAAACAACCTGCTTCAATTAGGACTTTTGAAGGTTGTAACGTGGTCAGGTTCATGGTTTCGAAGGAAAGGATAAAGGCTCAAAGTTTATTTTAACCCACCCATTCTCCTTGATGTTCTCCCATCCTACGTTCAGCTAATTCAACCTTAGCGCTCACCTCTCAGAGGCTGAAAAAAATAGGAATGATAGTTCGAGAAACTTTTGGATTTTGGAGTGACAGCCACTCACTCTTTCGTCTTTGACACTTGAGGTCACACGACTCGCATTTCCATCGAGGATTTTTCTCTTGATCCTTTTCATCTTTCTCTTTTCATATCCCTAACTTTTGCCTGGACTGACTCTTTTTGAGTTTCTTTGACTTTTTTAAGTCCAGCGGGATGCCCTCATTTTTGCCTAAGTCATTTGTTTTGAAGTTTTCTTGACTTAGCGGGCTTTTGATTTCTTTTTCTTCGTTTTTTCTTTCGAACAAGTCGTGTGACACTGGTCGTTTGACTCTTTGGGGAATGATGTGGCTGTCCCACTCTTGATTGAACCATTGTGGTCTTTTAGGCACGACCTCTAGGGACGTGATTGATCCTCGAACGGACACTTCTTTTGCAATTTGGACGCTCAGTCGAATTAGCTAACACCTACCTTGCCCCAGGTTAAAGATCGAGGGTTTTTCATTCACAGAAAGAAACTCCTACTACAAGGCTCAAAGGGGTTAACAAGGGATTATCTTCCTTATATCTCCGGTGTTTAGGGGTTTGAAACAATGCCTGTACATCATCAACAGGTTTTATCTCAAAAGCATACAATATCGGTAGTTGCATGTCGGTCATTTTCGTCATCCTCCCCAAATTCTTCTTAACCAAGTGTTGGACATTTGTAAAAACAGTTAGTGAACACGACTGGATTCAATCAAAACATGCATATTTATTTCATTATCATCAGTTGAATGAAAACAACAAGTTTTACAAACAAGATTACAAATTCAAACAGGAAAGCAACTACAAATGTAAAGAAATGACAAGCTAAAACCAAGAAAAATGCTAGCTTCCGAGAACCGGGCTTTCGCATCTGCCCTGCTGCTGAACCAGCTATCTTTATTAGAGGCAATTCGATGCTGTCCTGATCTGTTTTCAACAACTCAACCAAATTATAGAGCCCTTCCTCCTTCATTCAGATGATTCTAGGACCTCCCGGCCCGAAGCTGATTGCTGCACTATCAAGCAGATCCTGCACTTTGTGCTTAAAAGCATGGCAACCTTCTATATCGTGACCCGGGGCTCCGGAATGAAACTCGCAGTGTCTGTTTGCATCGTAGCCGAACGGGGGAGCTCCCGTTATTGGTGCCAGAGTTCTTTTCTCCACCAGATTCAATCCCAACAATGTCTGCAACAAGTCGGCATATGTTGAGGGAGGCTTCTCAAACACTCTTCTCGGTTTACTACCCTGGAATCTTCGTTGAGCCTGCTGTGCCCCCTGCTGAGGCTGCTGCTGCTGGTATCGGGTTGACCCTTGAACACCCTTTGTATCAAATGCAACATTGGTTTCTTGACCTTCAATGTACTGATTAACGCTCTCCTTATGCTTAACCATTTTCTTTCTTAGATCTGCCCCAGGAATAGGCAACAGTTGTGGGCCTGGAGATTCTGACACCATGGAGTCCAGGATACGCTTCTGACCCACTGCAGCTCTAGAAACGTCTGTCATCTTAGCATCGATCGAGACAGGAGCAATATGCACAGCTACGCCGCCCGGCGTGAATTCAATATCGTGCGAGTCAATCAGGTCTTGAACATTGTGCTTAAAAGCATGACAACCCTCGATGTCGTGTCCGAATGCCCCGGAATGAAATTCACATTGCTTATTGGCATCGTACCCATGAGGAAACACTCTCGTTGGTGGTGCCAACGTTCTCTTCTCAACCAGATTAAACCTCAATAAGGTCTGCAAGAGCTCAGCATAGGTCATAGGTGGTGCCTCAAACATTCTCTTTGGTTTCCCTTCCTGGACCCTTCGTTGAGCCAGATGCATCTTCTGTTGCTGCTGCTCAGGTTCCACATGCACAGGTGGCGCGAGCTTCTTCATTGCGGCTTCAAATAGCTGATCGTCTTCTTTCCTAAGCACATTCTTGACTACCTCCATGATCAAGCTCATTTGGGTCTTCAGCTGATTGTTCTCCTCTTTGAGAATCTTCTGCTCCAGACGCATCTCTTGCATGTCTCTCATCATCTGCCCCAGCTGGCTTTGGACTTCGATCAATTCAAACTGATTCTGTTCCATATCTCTGAAGGAATTCCTGCAACAAACTGGACGATGAGGAAATAAGACCCACGGTTCTGATATACCTGTTAAATGATAATGCAGCGCAGAAAGCAAACACATATTCACAAAGAGAAACTCAAGCTATAAGCACACAGACGAACATCTCCCACACATGTATAACCAACAAAATCAGCAGGTAAGCACAAATGAGTACGAATACAATGACCCCAGCCAACAATCCTGGTGGTGGTCGGCAGACACTAGTGCACAAAAAGCTAAACAGATTAAGCAGAGAAAACAGATGCGACATCCGGCGCAGAAACCTCTAGAAATTTCTCCCACACAACTGAACTCTCTGATTGACAATCTTCAGAGCACACACTTCCTGTGGAGTCTTCCATGACATTAACTGACGAACCCACACAACTGGAGGATGGAGAATCATTAATCTGAACAAAACCCTGAGGAGTGATGCAAATACGGCTAGAGTCTAACAGATCTTGAATCTGGCTTCTAAGCACCTTACAATCATTGGTTGAATGCCCCTGTGCCCCATCATGGTACTCACAGCGGGCGCTGGCATCAAAACCTGGAGGATACGGTGGAATCACCGGCTTAGTCTCTTTCGGCACTATCAATCCACTTCTGACCAGATCTGGCAACAACTGACTGTACGACACTGGTAGTTGAGTAAACTGCCTTTCAGGCTTCCTTGGTCTTCGTGGAGCATGCTGACGCGATCGGCGGTAAGATGATCGTTGACTTGAAGTGTCTGAAAACTGATCCTGAGATGCTAGAGATTCTGAGGTGGCGTCATCTCCTTCCCACTCTTCTTGAGAACTGACAACTGACTCAATCTTATTAACTGGGACGTAAGGAACACCTCGAAACTTTCCACTCCTGAGTCCTCGCTCAACAATCTCTCCCAGCCTCATCAGGCCCACAAAGTTTGTGCAACTGAACAATTTGTCAAAATAATGGCCTTTCAGAGTTCCCAAGAAGATGTCAACCAGTTCTCTTTCCGGAAGCGGCGGTCGAACACTAGCAGCCAATTCTTTCCATCTTCGCAAATATCCTCTGAATGATTCATTCTCCGCCTGAGATAATTCTTGCAGATCTATGAGACTAGGAGTCAAATCCAGGTTGTAATCGTACTGCTTCATGAAAGCTCTGGCTAAATCCACCCATGATCGAATCTGATTACTCTCTAATTGCACATACCATCTCAGGGATGCCCCAGTCAGGCTATACTGGAAGCAATGGATCATCAATTTGTCATTTCGCACAAACGAAGTCATCCTTCGACAGAACATCATCAAATGCAGCTTTGGACAGCTATCTCCCGTGTATTTTTCAAATTCCGGCACTTTGAACTTGTATGGCAACACCAGGTCAGGAACCAAACACATGGCTACAGCATCCAGGTTAACGGCATCCTTCGCTTCTAAGGCTTTCATTTGCTCTTCCAACACTCGGAGTCTTCTACCATCGTCAAGAGCTCTTGGATCTACCACCCCGGTCATTGGAATATCTCTCCGGTAATTCATCACAGGGAAAGCAACACATTGATTGTTAACAGGAGGATAGCGTTCATTTCGGGCGACGAACTGCTCATGCCGACCTCGGTTCTCATTCGTAGGCTGTACAACTTGGTCTGCAGTAAGATTGTTCGCTTGCGGGAAGCCTTCCATAGAATCATACTGATGGTTGGACGCCACAGTAAACCTTGCCAAGGTGCTAGGAGCCTGGAAATTGCCTTCAGACATAACCACCAATTACCTGTAACGGACTATGCTGCTTGATTCTGCTCAAATCTGCTTCAGCCCCTTGGTCGTCTTCAACACTCCACTCTTGCCTCAAACAATTCCCCGAGAATCACCCTCTGGTGAAAACAAAGGTTGGATAAGTGCTCTGACCTGCTAGAGAAATGCTATGCAGTATGATTTATGCAAACAGAAATACAAAAATGCTAACGTGCATGTGTGCATTGGAGATATTTTCCCTCCAATTCCAGTGTCAGTGGTAGCAAGACGAGATAAACCATAAAGACAATATTTGGAAAAAACCCTCATATATTCATTAGAATAACTGCCTTGTCAAGAAGTTACATAACTATGCTCCATACAGCTGATATGATAAGGAGGATCCCAGCCAACATGCCTGGTGGTGATCTCAACATACAGAATACAAGAGAGAAATCAAGTACGGGTACGGCTGCGGAAGTCCTCGACCATCTTCTTTGTCTCTGCATGATCCGGTTGATAAATCAAACCTTCTATCAGTCGATCCCTCTTCCTGACCGTCCCCTGGATGTCTCTGACAAAGTCTTCCCAAGCCTTATCATTGGCACCGCCCCCAGGTTTGGGTCTCTTGGCATCTGCTCTATGCTGGAAATCTTCCAAATTCCTCATGGCATCTGTCAGCTTGCGCTCGGCCTCGTATCGGCGACAGGCTTCTTCTTCAAGCTCTTCATTCTTCACTTTGACTTGTTCTTCTAACTGAGCTACCTGTGTCTTCAGCTCTTCTTCTCGCTCCTTGCGCTTGGTCATAGTGAGATCCCAGTGTTCTCTGAACTTGGCTAGCTTTGTGTAGGCCCTTTCCAGCTCTTGCTTCTTAGTGGCCAACACACTACTAACTGAGTCTACATCTAACTCCAGACGCTTCTTGGTTTCAGTCAATTCCAATAACGTAGTCTTCAGATGCTTCAGAGTTTCAGCCTGTTGCTTAGAAAAGTATCCTGTTTCAATCTTTTCATGCCGAAGCTGGGCATTCTCCTGCTCTAAAGCCTCTTTAGCCCTTGCTAGCTCTTCTTTCTCCGCCATCAGCTGCTTGTAGACCTGCATGTCCACAGTGGTGGGCTCCTCTACCGGAGGAGGATGCAATGGCTGAACCGCTGGATACGGCATAAGGAACTTCACAGCTCGCTCACGAATCCATTCCACATATGGGCCAGGAACTCGAGTATCTCCTCCGCTACCTGAAAGCTTCCCTCTCTTGTGCAAGTTTTTCCAGGCTTTCTCGAGTTTGGTCAGCATTTCCTTCCCTATTGCCCCGGTGAGATACAGAGATTCCTGTATCTCCTCGGGCTTTGGCGCTCCTTGAGGTACATACCCAAATTGCTTGATCAATAAAGAAGGGTTATAGTTGACACAACCTTTCCTTCCTATTAACGGAACATTCGGGAATCCTTCGCCTTTGAGTATGACTTCAGCTCCAAATACCTCTCTATTGACCCAAACCACGTTCTCAGCAGTCAATCCCATTAAGCGCTCGGGCCATCCTAGAGAATTGATAGAGGTGACAAACGGGCCTGACTTAGGCATATGACTGGTGAACCACCTGCATAGGAGAGGTACACAGCAAGACACATTCCTTCCTCGTCGCTTTTCATTCTGGTAGTGAGTTGAATGGTGGATATCCCCCAGCAAAGTAGGAACTGGGTTCTTCGCAGCCAAAATATAGAAGGCATCTGAATCAACAAAATCAGGAATGTTCGGGAACAACACGATGCCATACACACATGCAGCAAGGATGACGTCAAAAACACCCCAGCTACCCTTCTGGGCATATTCCCGAGCCTTCTCCACCAAGACATCCAATGGAAATCCCCATACATCTCCTCTTCTGATCATCTTCCCAGACAGCTCAGACTCTTTCAAGCACAGGATGGCAGAAAGCTCGGCCAGCTTAGGCTCAGCGTCCGTACGATAGAAAGGCATCTGCTCACGGATCGGTATATCCAGAAGTGCAGAGTACTCCTCCAGGGTAGGAGCCAAAACGAAGTCGGGAAATACAAAACACCTGAGCTCCGCGTCGTAAAACTGTAACAGAGTATAAATGCCGCTGGTCTCGTAGGCAGATGGCTGATAAACGTAGGTCAGAATCCTCCCATATCTCTTTCTGAAGTCACCCATTCCCCTCTTCTTAGCAATAGCAATCAATTCTAACAATAGACTGATATTCGGCAACGGAAACTTATAGGGCAATACTCTCTTCAGGTTTTCCATGTCTTGCTAGGAACAAACACCGGAACTGGAAGGGAAAATATGTACCTGCAATACACACACGTTAGTTGAATGCAGATGATAATGCAATGATGCAATATGATAAATAATGCAATCTGCGAACGCAGGGGCTATGCTGTAGCCTGAAGAGGAATATCTCTGTGATCAAGAACAGAAAACCAACACGGTCACCAGAATCTCATGCCACTAACTACCATCTGATACTCAAAATATCAATCCCCTGGTAAGAAAACCATCTGAACCTCTGTATCTGACGAGAATACCATCTGATAATAGCCTCAACCTCAGATAAGAAACCCATCTGACCCAAACAACACACCTGGAGATAAATCAAGAACACCGTCTGATAATTACTGAATCATGGTTTCTGAAGGCCAGTTTTCCTGCAATAACCCAGTCCCTCTCACAGGTAGGATAGACCTAATCCACGGACGAAGGTACGGCATCCTATGCGGTCATCAGCGTCACAGACTTTCATGAATGACGATACGATTCCCAGAAGGAGTGGCATCATCAAGTCATGAAGAGGCCTCACTTAGCTGACTTCCAAATGATCGGTCCCCAGAGTCGACAACCCTCACGTCTGGACTCCCCTCAGATCCTCAGGACCGGAAAGGAGCACCTCTGCAAGAATCTCGTCTAAGCGCAGATTTTCGTAGGGAACTGTGCCTGCTCAGCAGACAGGTTCGTCTACTACTTCTCCGCAACTATATCTAGGTGTGTACTCAAGCCCAGGTCCGGCTTTTCACTCACAGTAACCTCCCTTGCCCACAGCAATAATCACAATAATATAATGCTGGAAAATAAATGCGGAAAGGTAAAGGTACAGAAAAGTAAAGTGCAGAAAAGTAAAACACAATATGCACAACACCCAACAAATAAACACCCAAGCGCTAGGATTGACTCGCGTAGGGGATGGGAAACGGTCCCAGCATAAGGGATGGAAAAAGTCCCTAGATGCTATAGTCCCCAGCAGAGTCGCTACTGCGAAAATCGGCGCCGGCTTGACAGGAGAGTCGCCACCGTGCGTTATTTATCCCTCAGAGCGGGAAAGGAAACGCTCGAAGTAAACCTCGCAAAGACGGGAAAAGGTATGGTCATCGCAACCAAAACCTGGGTTCGGGAGTCGATTACGCAAGGGGAAGGTATTAGCACCCCTCACGTCCATCGTACTCGATGGGATCCACGCTTGGTGTTTATAGGTAAAAGGGTGTATTATCTATCTACGCTAATGGCTGGTCTGAAAAGAAAATAAAAGGACAGGACTCGACATAACATACGGTGTTCTGGGCCTACGTATTCCCTCGTGCAATGGGAAAGTCAGAGTCAACGTAGTTCGACTTCCTACGTCTAAACGGGGGAAAGGTTGCTCGCCAGGACATCGCGTCCTGTGCCTACGTACTTCCACACAGTATGGAAGATCAGAGCAAACGTAGTTCGACTAACTACGGGTAAACAGGGGCTCTCACACAGCAGTGAGAAAACAAACTGGTCTCTAAGGCTCGGGAACCTACAAATACGATCTGGTCTCAAATGCACTCGGGCAGGAGAAAGGGATAACAATTAGTCGTTAGCGGGAAAGTCTCGATCGCACAGCCGCGAGAGAACAAAGGTTAGTCGTTAGTGTGCTCGCTAGGATATCGCATCCTATGCCTACATATCTTCGTCTGGTACGAAGAATCAGAGCAGCTGTAGTTCAGCTAACTACGGATCAAGCTACTCAAAAGCTCCTACAGAAAGGAAAGGGAAAAGACACCCTAAACTATAGCTGGAAAAGGGGAATCTACCTACTGTTATCATGCCTGGTTGACCATCCTAATGTCTATCATAACAACTCCGCAGCGGAGAAGTCAGAGCTCCTAAGGGATCATGGCAACAGGACTAAACTACAAACAAGAAACTGCAAAGTAAAGGGAATACTGAAAATATGCATGAATGCAACAACTAAACAAACAAGGCGCGAAGGCCGCAAACCACAGAGGCAAGGGAGCTCAGCTCTACCAAATACCAACAAGCAAAGCCACTCAATAACAAACAAGCAGAAGGAGGACCACCTCAACTTCTCATGCACACAAAGTCTACTTCTAAGATGCACCTATTCAGAACTATCTAGATGAATACCTAAGTCTAATGCAACATAACATCATACAAGTCAAACAACACAAAGAGACTAACCCTGAGCAGGGCCTCTATCTACAAAACAAGAAGCTACTCCTGGGCAAGGCCCCTAACAGACCTGAAACAAGCTCCTAATCTATCTCTAAACAAAACTCTATACAAAACCCTAAGCAACGATCTAAGCAAAAACTCTAATCAAAACCCTTAAGCAAAAGGAAACAATCCCAGTCTCCAAGCTTCAGAACAAGCTTACCAAAGAAAGGGAGCTAAGCAGACAAGCTCATAGTGCCTTCCTCAGGAAAGTACCAGGAGGTTACTACTCAGGAGTCATATCCTATGCGGCTCGACAACTGTGATCAGTTTACATTCCTCCTCAGGAGAAACTAAACTCACATGAAGGCTCCGGCATCACTGGATATTTGAGAAAACCTATATGCACTAAGGGAACTAAGTGAACAGACCCATAGGACCTTCCTCAGGAAAGTACTAGGAGGCTGACACTTAGGAATCGTATCCTACGTGGCTCAACAACTGTGATCAGTTCACATTCCTCCTCAGGAGAAATTAAACTCACAAGTTGGCTCCAACATCACTGGGTACTTGAGAGATCCTAGACAAACTAATGGAACTAAGTGAATAGACCCATAGGACCTTCCTCAGGAAAGTACTAGGGGACTTCCACTTAGGAATCGTATCCCATGTGGCTCAACAACATGTGATCAGTTTACATTTCTCCTCAGGAGAAATTAAACTCATAAGTTGGCTCCAACATCATTGGATACTTACGAAAGAGGTGAGAAGAAAGAATGAAAGTCATTCATAGTGCCTTCCTCAGGAAAGTACCATAAACTCCCTTCAAACTTCAGGATCTCGAACCTCACAAACAGACTACAAGCTCCTAGACTAAGCCTCAATCCACTGCATCCTTGAGAGCTCCAACAGGACCTCAACCAGCTCCCACCTTGAGAAGAACCCACAGGCCAACAAACCACAAGAGACTATCCCTGAAGTTCAACCACAGTTGAACTTCAAAGTCAGAAGTCATCAAGACTTCTCCTATCTTCAGGCCCAGACAAATCATATCAGAACATCCTACAAAAATCTATCAAAAATCTAATGGGAGACCTACATGGCTCTAGGACAACATACTAAGAAATCAGAACAAAATTCAACACCAGATGAAAGAACTAAAATCAGTAACACAGACATATCCACAAACCAATTTATTCAACATCAATAACAATGGAAAAATGCAATTAAAATGAAAATGCATGATTAAGCTAATGTTTCTGCACTATAAAACTCTACACTGAATTACGAGTCTACAGAAAAAAGAACGGAATTATTTGACTAAATCTACTATTTTTATTAATTTTCTAATGACATGTATGCACTAAAAATATTAAAAGAAATCAATTAAAATGGAAAATATACCAAAAATAGTAAACAAAAATAAAATGGCATTTTTATTTTTATACAATTTCCTAAACATTTTCATGAAATGGCTGAAAAAAGAAGAGTTAAAAAATCACTTATTTTCATTTTATTATGAATTATTTAATATGCAAAGAAAATAAAAGAAATTGAAAGAAAGTAAAATTGAAATAAAACTGGAGGGGGGGTGCTAACAGCAAGGGATTCTAGGCTTATTCTGGCTTTGGGCCAGAGATGGGGGGTGCGCTTAGTGATACAGACTGGGCCCAAATGAGTCAAAGAAACATTTACTGAAAATAAAATAAAAACGCAGGGGGGGTGTGAACTAGCAGGTTTCCAGTTATTCTTCACTGGGCTTACGCCCAGGGGGGTGCTGTTAGCAATTAGGGCCTAAGGCCCAAACTGATTCACTCTGGTTTCTCACACAGGGGGGGGGGGGGAATTGAGCAAATGGGAGGTGCTTCTCAGCAATACGCGCTTGGGCCTAAGCCCAAATCTGATCCTAACCCAACGAAACCCTAAACAAAAGTCTGAATCCCCTTTCAACCCCAAATCACTGTTCACGCTTCTAACCCTAGCCGCTTTGTTCGTCTTCCTCCTCTCCCTCACCCTATCTGAAACCTTCGTATCCTTCTCAAGAAATCTCAATCAACATCAAACACCAACCCAGCAACATGATCAATCTAAGCCTAACTGTTCTAAATCATCATCAACCACATTATCAAGATCAAACCCAAATCCCAGCATTATACAACAAACCACGCACCAATTAATCCCTCAAAACCCTAACCGCTCTATGAATCATTGAAGGCAACGCAATCTAAAGAAGAACACGCAATGAGTTTTAGAAAGCATACTTGGGGATATCTTGAGCGAACTGGAGCGTATTGGAGAATGAAGCCCCTTCAACGAAGATCCAAGTCGCGTACGAAGATGAAGCGAAGATGAAGTTGAAGGATGACGCTTGAAGATCGTGGCGAATGGAGACGGCTCAGATGAAAATCATAAAGATTTTCTGGAAAAAAACCAAGGATGAAGGTTCCTGACGAATCCACGAAACTCTTGACGATCAATGTTGAAGAACGATGATGTTCTGGGGAAGGATTGAAGAGTGATGAAGGTTGGAGTGGTTTCTGGATTTACTGACGGGGAATGATGAAGATCTGGTGGTGGTGAATGTTGATGATGTTTTGGAAAAGTGGATGAGGATGAAGGCGTTCTGGAAACCTTGAAGAACGATGAAGATCGTTGATTTCTGGAAATTCTTTATGAAGAATGACGAAGATGGAAGATGATCTGGAGAGTGTTTCTTGCAGTTTCCGGCGAAGTTGATGTTTCCGGCGAGGGGATGATGAAGGTGACGGAAGAGCAAGATGAAGATTGGAGCGTTTCTGGAGATTCTGGGTGTGAAACGAACTCCGGCGAGCCGTTGCGGTGGCCGGAAGACGTTGGGGGTCACCGGCGGTGGGAGGTTATGGCGGATGCATGGCCGCCGGTGGGTTTTCTGGTGAAGCTCCGGTGAATACTGGCGAGGTGACAAGTGGCGCAGTGGAGGTTGGGAAGGGGACGTGTGGCACGCATGCACAGAGAGAGAGAGAGTGTGGGCCAGCTGGGGGACGCGTGGCGCGAGCTGGAAAAACTTCTGAGTTGTGGTGGGTCCTCCTGAGTGGGACGCGTGCATGCCCTCTTATAGTGACAAGTGTCACTCCTTGGCCAAAAACCTGCACAAAAAAAGCATTGGACTGACTAGATGTTGGGCCTCAGAAAAAAAAGCACTCTAGCCCACACGAAAATGACCACAAAAACTGTAAAAAAAACTGGATTAAAACTAAACCTGATTAATGTCTAATTAACACTAATTAATCTAATGATTAACTAATAAACTCTAAACAAAAATTAAGCCCTAATCAAATCTAGAAAGATTAAAACTCTAATTACTCTATTTAAGCCTAATTAAATCTAAAAAAACAATTAACCTAATTAAACTCTAAAAAGTGATTAAATGTCTAATTAATTCTATATTATCCTAATTCCTTATTAAAATTCTACCATTATTTAAAACTAGTAAATCTATTTAAGACTATAATATTTCCTATATTATCTAAAACAACTATTTAATTTCTATTAACCCTAATTTGTATCATTCTATTTAATATGCTAAGAAAAATTCACTAATATTCTAAAAATGATAAAAGCTATTTAAATTCTATTAAAAATTCTACAAATGATTAAAATCTATTTAAAAGATTCTATAAAATTCTAAAAAGAGAATTAAGCTATTAAAATATTCAAAAACCTATTTAAATTCCAGAAAAAATCTATAAAGCCTATTAAAAATTCACAAAAGTCTATAAAAATCCTAAAAATGCAGATGAATGCAAATGACCGCCATAAAAGAGCGCACGAGACCAGATCGAATCGAACAGAGAGCCCCGGGCATCAGAATATCATCAAAATCATTGTGCAAGCTAAAAATCACCGAGGAGCGCACAATTTTCCCGAAAATAAAACCCTGGTGATCTGGACTGGATCTGCCATATCTGATAGACGAAAATCAAGCTGTAAACTCCGATATCCTCCGTTTGTGCACAAATATCACGCGTCTGATTTGCGAATATGAAATTAAACCATGAGTCAGATAGGAGAACCGGTTGGTCAAATTTTAGGGTGCTTCTTTCCCCAAGTGATGGAACTTTTTAGTTCTCATCTAAGTTGTCTCTCTCTCTCTCTCTCTCTCTCTCTCTCTCTCTCTCTCTCTCTCCTTCCAAAGGAAAAGTCTCTCCCTTGACCCTTGTGTCATTGGATAGCTCATTACCCTTCCTTGACTTTGTGAAGTCATCTTGAACATTAGTATGAGCCTTAGACTTTTCCTTAAGTCTAAAAGACCCACCTTCACTAGGAGTGTTCTTCAACTAGAACCCTAGGATAGAGTTTGTAAACTCTATGTAAGAATCATAGCAATGATTACTTACTCCCTTTTTGAGTGTTATAACATAAATTTAGAGAGTTGTCTTAAACTCTACACAAGCATGTAATGTTTGTTCCCCTTTGAACTTTTATCATAATCAAGTGTTCTTCAACCCTAGTGAGGTGAACTACGATTGCTCTGATTCTATCCTAGTTAGGATACGTAGGCAGAGGACGCGACGTCTTTGCGAGCAAACTTAGAAACTATCTTCAGGTCTTAACCTACACCCTTCACCCAATCCCAATTCCAACCATATCAAACATTTACCAACTTAGCATGCAAACAAACAAAAGGTTCCTGTAGGGTACTACAGATGTTTAGGATGTGAGATACCTACCGTATGCATAACCAACCCCCGATCCCCGAATCTCTTAGCGTTGTTGTTACATCGCGTAAAAGGTTCTTTCTTTCATTAGACCTTTCCTTTGGATAAATTAAAGTCCGGTTGTGAATTTAAGAATTAAAGATTCAAGTTAATTCAATAGTTTGGTATCATGATTCTCACTGCAACAGAAATGACGACTTCACTGGGGATTTTACTTACTTATTTTTGAGGGTTTAGCCTATTTTGTTTAAATTGCATGCTATATTTGTAAATATTTGCTTAACATGTATATTTGTCAATATATTTGTTTAATTGTGGATGTTGGGTGTTTGAGTGGTGAGACGGTCCTATACCCGGACTCGAGTGCACTTATGATATGATGGTGGTATATTCAAGAAGGCTTATAGGGAGTTGATTCCCGACCAAACTAACTTGAGAAACCACCGCTCAGTGTAGGCCCTCTTGAAAGTTTTAGTATTATTGATCGAGTATTCGTGAAAACAATGCTACTTTCAATGAAGGAGCCCATGACATTGTGGACTTTTAGAATACACTTTACCCCACTTTGGCCTTATTAGGACGTAGTGCGATGGCTATAAGGAAGTATTTCCGAAATAGTTGATACGTGATACTACACTCAGGCGAGATTCTCTTAAGAATATTATCGACTACCAAGTGATTTGGGAAGTTGATAATATCCGAAAGATGGGTTGATGACTCTGGGAACTTTGTAGAACCCGTTCGGCAGGTACAATCAATCCATAGTACAAATCTTTGGGGATGGGTAGACCCTTGGACTCATGCTTGTCCTTAAACCTAAGTTTGTGTTGTGTGCATATGCATTTGCTTGAGTTTGTGCATCTTGCATTCATATCATCATACCATCATATCATCATATGGTTTCATGGAACTCAGACTTTGCTGTTTGTAAACATCAGAGGTCGTCATGAACAATGAAAGAAAGAAAACTTTGAAGTACACTTACAAGGGTTTTAACCTAGATGACTTGAAAAGGTTGAGCACCTTAGTGACAGATCCAGAGGGATTTCAAAGCCGGTATGGGAAGATGTTTCTACTCTTGAAGATAAAGATGAACATTGGACTCCTTTTTACTCTTCTCCAGTTTTATGATCCGCTCTACCACTGTTTCACATTCCTTAATTATCAGCTAGTGCCCACACTAGAAGAGTATTCTCAGTTGATTGGATTGCCCATTCTTGAAGATTCCCCTTTTCAAATTGTGGAGAAGGACCCTAAAGAACAAGATATCACCAAGACTACACGTTTGGGAGTGGTTGATATTAAAAAGAATCTGATTACAAAAGGAGGAGTCTTTGGGTTAAAATAAGAATTCCTGTTTGAGAAAGCTCAGTATTATGCAGATCATTTAAGCATGGATGCATTCGAGGCTATCCTTGCCTTACTCATCTATGGTATCTTCTTGTTCCCGAGCTTTGAGAATTTTTTGGATCTCAATGCCATTAAGATTTTCTTGAAGAAGAATCATGTGCCTACCTTGTTAGCAGACACATACCATTCTGTTCATCTGAGGAATTTCCACAATGGAGGGATGCTCACTTGTTGTGCTCCTTTGTTATACAAATGGTTCACTTCACACTTGCCCAACGCCAACTCTTTTTGGGATCCAAAGAAAGGATGGTGGTCACAAAAGATCATGGCTCTTACCCACTCCGATATTGATTGGTATAGCCATGACTATGACGGGATAATGATCATTGACAATTGTGGAGATTTTGGCAATGTACCTCTTCTCAGTGCTAATGGAGGAATCAGTTATAATCCAATACTTGCCCGCCGACAATTGGGATACCCATTAAAAGACAAACCCAATAGTGTTCAAGTGGAAAACATCTTCTTCAAAGAAGAGGAAAATAGTCAAGGACTAAAAGGGAAGATTCTAGAAGCTTGGAAGCATCTACACAAGAAAGGGAAGAAGGATCTTGGAAGACTCAACTGTGTCTCTTTGGAACCTTACCTTCAATGGGTTCGAAAGAGAGCCATCACACTAAGGATGCCTTATCCTAAGCAAGACCCTTTGGCCTTGAAGGAAGAACGCCCGTTGGTCTTCATGTCTGAAGAAGAAAGGTTAAAGAGTGCTTTGGTCAAAGCACAGCAAACTGAAGAAGCTTGGAAGCACAAGTATCAAATAGTCGTCGAAGAAAATGCAAACCTCCAGAAACAACTCCAGTTGAAAGACGAAGAAATCCTCTCTTGTTAGAAGAGGAAGGAACTAGAAGAACCTTATGAGCCTTAGCCTAATCCGTGGAAGATAATTGTAGACAGAATCATCTTTGAGAAGACTCAGATGGAAAGAAAGATCGAGAAGCTCAACTTAAGGCTGCTTGGGGAACCTTGATAGAATTCATTTAGCTGTTGTTTAAAACTCTTGTAAGGGGAAACAATATTGTGTAATCCATTTTAATCAATGAAATGGCGACTTCTGATGTTCGTAAATGTCTGAGTTCCGTTACACCATTTGCATTTGCCTTTGCACTTCTTCTAACCATTCAAGGAAATTTATTTTTTCTTTTTGCAGACAACAACATGGTAAGAAGAGACATGATTCCGGTTCCGGATCTGAGATTGGGCCGTCTAAGGATGTTAACTAGACTTGTCCGAAATCCCGCTGCTTTCATAGTCAAATATGGGGACCTATTGCCGTTAATAAGTGCTCCGATCAACGATCCCATGTTGCAAGCCTTGGTTGAGTCTTACTCTACAGCCTACCACTGCTTTGTATTTCCAGACTTTCAGCTACTCCCAACCATCGAGGAGTATACTGATTATTTAAAGATTCCATGGACTTTTACGCTTCCTTATGGAAAGCCAAAGAAGAGGGACATGGCTAAAGCCTTACATATCAAGCTGGAGGACTTACCACCGATGAGAGCGAAAGGAGGGTGGTACGGAATGGATGCCAGGCCTTTAATAGAGTTGGCTGAATATCATTATGAAAGTAGAAACTTGGGCATTTTCGAAGCGATTCTGGCATTCCTGATATATGGGCTGTATCTTTCTCCAAGCAGTTACGACTTCATCAGTGAAGAGGCGATTCTCCTTTTCATCATCAAAAATCTGGTCAACGCAATACTGGCTGACACTTATGTGGTCATTCACCGTTTCATTTTGTATGATCGCGGGCAATTCTCATGCTGTCTGGCACTACTCGACCGATGGTTTACTTCTCATCTGCCAAGGACTCATATCCTTTGGAGACTTCCTACCAAAAGTGCATGGGTTTCCAAACTCGTCACCCTCAGGCACCATGACATCACATGGTATGACACCAGCCTCGGTGACCAAGTTATGATTCCTAGTTACGGAGATTTCCCCAATGTGCCTCTCATTGGGCCATAAGGAGTTATCACTTATAATCCTGTCCTCGCCCGGCGTCAATATGGGTATCTTACTGGACCAGAGCCCGAACCAGAACTATTGAGGCCTTGCTTCTGCGAAACTGGTCGCAACCGAGAACTAGAAGCTAATGCTCAATACGCTTAGAGAGATCCACACCTCTTGGGCCTAACTCCGATGGATAATGCAAGTTATTTAACTACCAGGGGGTACCTGCTGTGGTCAAAAGAAATTGCCTTGACCATGTTCTACACTCATGATTATGAGATAACCATGGAGCCTAAGGTCCCCACAACTAGGGAAGAGCTAAAATACGCTTTGATCAAAGTGCAAAGAGAGAACGAAGATCTGTGGGAGATTATCCGCCAGGACCAAGTTCATGTCAGTGTCCAGGAAGGAGAAGGATCATCTTGTTAGATTGATCTTTGTTTCACCATTTCCCTGCTTTCCCTAAAAAGGATTGAAATCCTATTGTTTCATTTACTTTCATTTTCTTGTAAGAAAGGTCTCGCTTTTTATCAAGGGCCACCCTATTGTAATAGATTTCCAGCTATCAAATGAAAAACGCTTTTTAAGCATGTCGTTACATGTTGTTCTAACTCTTTGTTTGTGAACAAAAAATTTGGGTTTCCTTGAATGGTTTATGCATCCGCATTTGCATTTGCATTCATATGTCATCCTGTATCGGTCCTGCATCTGGGTTCCGCAGCTCATCCTTTGTTCTTGTTCAGAGAGAGAAGAGAGTCACGCTGAGTACTCACAGATACAACACACGGGCCCAAGCTCAAAAGAAGATGGCAGATAACGACCAGATGTTCGATCAAATGGATAATGACATCGAAGGGATCAAAGGGGACGTCAGCCAGATCATGGAAGTCCTCAACATAATCAAAGCAAAGATGGACACGCAACCTACAGTGATCTCTGAAGTTGCCACAACAGCGGCCAATGTCACAGTAGTTCCTGTTACTTCAGCAGAGTTTCCCTACGGCATGTCTCGGGATTTTGTGCCACCATTCAACAATATGCAATCTTCGAGTCTCAATCCCCTGTTCGACTCAACAATCAGAAATCCTATTTTTACCCAGGCGGGTGGACCTACCACAGTGCGACCAGTTTTCGCCAATCAACAACCAATCTTGTTAGAACACAAATTGGTTCTTAATAATATCTCTATGCTTTGATGATAACTATTATGAAATTTTGTATTTAAGAATTATATACTCTAAAATTTGCTTGAGAGTTTTTACTGCAGATAGTAAAGGAATTAACACTCCAGAAGCAAATCAGAATTGAACACAAGAAATTAGCTAGACTCTGAAGCTCTAGATGCACTCATTAGAAGATTCTGATTGCTGCCAACAGAAGATTCTGAGCGTAGCCTCCAGAAGGATCTGAAGCAGAAGCTCCAGAAGAATCTGAAGCAAGTCAGAAGCATCTGAAGCAAAGAAGAATTTTGTATGAAGAGCTTTTCAAAGCATAGTTTCTACAGAAGATTCTGAAAGTACTAAAGCTGCCAGTACTGAAGTTCTGTCTCAAATATGCTCTGATATTTAACACGCTGAAAGCACACTTGCTGCAGAAGACTCTGATTCAGCAAGACTCTGATCATCATTAGAAGACTCTGACCCAGTTAGACTCTGATGAATTTGCTGAAAGCTGAAGAAGAAATATTCAAAGAATATATCCGTTGGAGTGAATCAAACGTCTCTTTCCTTATTTATGCTAGACACAAGAACACAAACAAAAAGGATTTTTCTGTGCTTACTTCTTCTAGGAAAGGTCACTTGATGTGAAGACAAAAAGGCTCAGACCTTTTGGACACTCTTTTCAACGTGAGGCTCACCTTGGATCAGCTGCCTATAAAAGCAAGACTCCACCAAATTCTTCAGTTGACGTTTGCATTGAAAAGAAATTAATATTCAAGCTCTCATACTTTCATATTCATTCTAAGAATTTATTTCATTGTTCTTAAACTTAAGAGAAATATCACAGTTGTGATAATAGCTTTTTAGAAGCATTCTTACTCTTCTAATAGTTTTACATTGATTGTAAAAGATTTCCTTAAGAGGATCCAGTTGGGATCAGTAGGTCTTGAGAAGACTAAGAACAGTTGTTCTTAGGTGTTACTATTGTAATCTGTTTGATTAAATAGTGGATTAAGTCCTTGATTGAGAAAGGCAAATCACTCTAGGAAGGGTGGACTGGAGTAGTTGAGTTCAATGAACCAGGATAAAAATACTTGAGTTTTAATTCTAAGTTTTAATCTTTCATACTTATTCAACCCCCCCTTCTAAGTATTATCTCACCTTCAGTTGGCATCAGAGCTCCGGTTCTGTGTGTGCTACCACTTAACAGTGACAGTAAAGATCCAGAGAGAAATACTTTGATATATATTTGGTTGTTAATATGCTGATAATACAATATCTAACATTAACAACAAATATGAAGAAAGGGACAGAATCAACACCAAACCCCCTATGTTTGATGGGGAGAAATTTGATTATTGGAAAGACAGAATTGAAAGTTTTTTCCTTGGATATGATGCTGATTTATGGGATCTAGTCATAGATGGATATGTTCATCCCACAAATGGGAATGGCAAGAAGATAGACAGAAAATCTATGACAGATGCTCAGAAGATAGATTTTAGAAATCATCACAAGGCCAGAACAATATTGTTGAATGCAATATCTCATACTGAGTATGAAAAAATTACAAACAGGGAAACTGCATTTGACATGTTTGAATCCTTAAAGATGACTCATGAGGGAAACTCTCAAGTCAAGGAAACAAAGGCTCTGGCTCTGATCCAGAAGAATGAAGCCTTCAAGATGGAAGACTCTGAATCTGTTGAAGCTATGTTCTCCAGATTTCAAATACTTACAGCTGGACTAAAGGTTCTAGACAAAGGATACTCTACTGTTGATCATGTGAAAAATATCATCAGAAGCTTACCCACTAGATGGAGACCTATGGTGACAGCGCTGAAGATGGCTAAAGATATGAACAAGATCTCCTTGGAGGAATTGATCAGTTCACTAAGAAGCCATGAAATAGAACTTGAGGAAGATAAACCTCAAAAGAAAGGTAAATCTGTAGCTTTAAAATCTAATAAATCTGCTAAAGCTTTGCAGGTAATAGAGGAAAGCTCTGAAGAATCCTCATCTGAATATGAAGATGAACTATCCATGATGTCCAGAAGAATAAACAAACTCTGGAAGCATAAAGGAAAGAAGTTCAGAAACTTCAGAAAGGCTGACCAAAGAAAAGAATCTTCTGGACACAGAAGATCTGGCAAAAAGGAGGTTGTCTATTATGAGTGTAAAGAACCTGGACATTGCAAAAATGAATGTCCAAAGGTGTTGAAAGAAAAGCCAAAAAGAAAATTTGATAAGAAGAAAAAGGTTCTGATGGCCACCTGGGATGATTCAGATACATCTGAATCTGAATCTGAGTCAGAAGAAGAATGTGCTAATGTTGCACTGATGGCCAGCATAGAAGATCAGGAGGAAGGATTTTCAGGATCTGAATCTGATTCTGAATCTGACGATGACGCTGAAGAGGTAATAGCTAAACTTACTAAAGAAGAACTTATCAAAGTTTTATCAGAAGTTCTGAAAAGCTATAACAATGTCAAACTCAAATACAAGAAGCTGAAAAGAAGTCTTGAATCTGAGATTGATCTTCTGAAGACAGAACTTGTTGAGCAAAAAGAAATTAATCTGAAAATCAAAAATGACTTTGAAATAGCTCAACAAGAATCTGAATCTGAGACTAAGTCATGTGAAAACATTTTAGAAAAATATGACTCTAGCTTTCAGAGATTCCTTACTAAGATAGACAGAAGTAAGATGACTTCTATGATCTATGGTGTTAGTGGGAACAACAGAAGAGGTATTGGATATGAATCTTCCTCTGGAAGTAATCCAAAATCTGTTGACAAACTCTTCATCAAGAAGACACCTCTGTACTCTCAATTTAAATTTGGTCACTTGAATGATATTGAACACACTCATTCTGAAAAGAACATTCATGTGTTTAAATCTAAGGCTAGTCAGAATAAACCTTATGTTGAAAAACAGAAGTTTAGACAAACCTTCAGAACCACTAACCCTAAAGGACCCAAGAAGATCTGGGTACCTAAAAGTAAAATAATTCCTGTTGCAAATGTTCTTAGCAGCAAGGTCAGGACGCCAATCATGGTACCTGGACTCCGGATGCTCGCGACACATGACAGGAGAAAGGTCTATGTTCCAAAGTATGGAGCTTAGATCTGAAGGTGATGTGAAATTTGGAGGGAATCAGAAGGGCAAGATCATTGTATCTGGCACTATTGGAAATGGTAAACTTCCCTCTATTACTAATGTTTTACTTGTAGAAGGATTAAAGCATAATCTATTGTCCATAAGTCAATTAAGTGACAATGGTTATGACATAACCTTTAATAAAAAATGTTGTAAAGTTATTAGTCAAAAGGATGGCTGAATCCTATTTAGTGGAAAGAGGAAGAACAACATTTATAAAATAAACCTTTCCGAACTTAAGGTTCAGAATGTTAAATGTCTCTTGTCTGTTAATGAGGAGCAATGGGTCTAGCACAAAAGATTGGGGCATATTAATATGAGACGTATATCTCAGATTAATAAACTTAATCTTGTCAGAGGACTTCCTAATCTAAAGTTCACTTCAGATGCTCTTTGTGAAGCATGTCAAAAAGGGAAGTTTTCAAAATCATCTTTTAAATCAAAAAATGTTGTTTCTACTTCCAGACCACTAGAATTACTTCATATTGATCTGTTTGGACCAGTGAAAACTGCATCCATCAGAGGCAAGAAGTATGGATTAGTCATTATTGATGACTATAGTAGACGGACATGGGTAAAGTTCTTAAAACACAAGGATGAGTCACATTTTGTATTCTTTGACTTCTGCAAACAAGTCCAGAATGAAAAAGAATTCAAAATTATAAAAGTCAGAAGTGATCATGGTGGTGAATTTGAAAACAAATATTTTGAAAAATATTTTAATGAAAATGGCATTGCTCATGATTTTTCCTGTCCTAGAACTCCACAACAAAATGGAGTTGTAGAGAGGAAAAATAGAACTCTGCAAGAAATGGCCAGAACCATGATCAATGAGTCTAATCTGGCAAAGCACTTTTGGGCAGAAGCAATCAACACAGCCTGTTACATTCAAAACAGAGTGTCTGTAAGACCTCTTCTGGAGAAGACTCCCTATGAACTGTGGAAGAACAGAAAGCCCAACATTTCATATTTTCATCCTTTTGGATGTATTTGCTATATGTTAAATACTAAAGAAAATCTGAACAAGTTTGATTCTAAAGCACAAAAGTGTTTCATGCTTGGGTATTATGAACTCTCTAAAGGCTACAGAGTATACAATACTGAGACACAGATTGTGGAAGAATCTATTCATGTTAGATTTGATGATAAGCTTGGCATTAAAAAGCCAAAGCAGTTTGAAAACTCTGCAGATAGAGAAGTAGTCTTCACAGACTCTGAAGGCTCAGAGGCAGACAAAGCTCAAGTGAAGGAACCAGAAGCAACGCCAGATACAATTCCTTTAACTTCTCAGATGAACAACTTAAACATTTTTGAAGAATCAACTGTTAGAGGATCATCTTCCAGAATCAAAGCTTCTCATCCAGAGAATGTTATCATTGGAAAGAAGGATGACCCTATCAGAACAAGATCCTTCCTCAGATCATCTGAAGCATTATTATTTGGATTGGTGTCAGTAATTGAACCAACTTCTATAGATGAAGCTCTGCAAGACAATGATTGGATTATTGCCATGCAAGAAGAGCTGAATCAATTTACCAGAAATGATGTATGGGATTTAGTTCAAAGACCACAAGGATTCAATATAATTGGAACAAAATGGGTCTTCATAAATAAGCTAAATGATAAAGGAGAAATTGAAAGAAATAAGGCAAGGCTTGTAGCTCAAGGGTACAGTCAACAAGAAGGTATTGATTACACTGAAACTTATGCTCCAGTGGCAAGGTTAGAATCTATACGCCTTCTTATTTCATTTGCTGCACAAAATAACATTACTCTGTATCAGATGGATGTTAAAAGTGCCTTTCTAAATGGTATTATAGAAGAAGAAGTTTATGTCCACCAGCCTCCTGGTTTTGAAAATGAAAAATTTCCAGATCATGTTTTCAAATTAAAGAAATCTCTGTATGGTTTAAAACAAGCTCCTAGAGCTTGGTATGAGAGATTGAGCAATTTTCTTCTGGAGAAAAATTTCATCAGAGGCAAAGTGGACACAACACTCTTTTGTAAATCAATTAAGAAAGATCTTATAATTTGTCAAATTTATGTGGATGATATAATTTTTGGATCTACCAATACTATGCTGGGAAAGGAGTTTGCTACATGTATGCAGGCAGAATTTGAAATGAGCATGATGGGAGAATTAAGATTCTTTCTGGGAATTCAAGTCAACCAAACTCCAGAGTGCACTTACATTCATCAGACCAAATATGTTAAAGAACTTCTGAAGAAATTTAACATGACTGATAGTAAGATGACAAAGACCCTCATGCATCCAACTAGCTCACTAGGCAAGGAAGAGGTAAGTTAGAAAGTAGATCAGAAACTCTACAGAGGTATGATAGGATCTCTTCTCTACTTAACTGCTTCTAGACCAGACATTTTGTTCAGTGTATGCTTGTGTGCAAGATTCCAATCAGATCCTAGAGAATCACACTTAACAGCTGTTAAGAGGATTCTAAGGTATCTGAAAGGTACTTCTAATGTGGGTTTGTGTTACAGAAAATCTGATGATTTCAAATTAGTTGGATTCTGTGATGCTGATTACGCTGGAGACAGAGTGGAAAGAAAAAGTACTTCTGGAAGTTTTCAATTTCTAGGAAGAAATATAATCTCTTGGTACAGCAAGAAGCAACCCACAATTGCACTATCAACTACAGAGGCAGAATATATTGCTGCTGCTGGATGTAGCACGCAAATGCTCTGGATGAAAAGTCAGTTAGAAGACTATCAGATATTTGAAAGTAACATTTCTATATTCTGTGATAATACTTCTGCTATATGTTTGTCTAAAAACCCCATTTTACACTCTAAGGCAAAACATATAGAAATTAAGCATCATTTCATCAGAGACTATGTTCAGAAGGGAATTATAAACTTAGCCTTTGTTGATACAGATCATCAATGGGCAAATATTTTCACAAAACTCCTTGTTGAAGATAGATTCAAATTTATTCTGAAAAATATTGGTATGGATTTGTGTCCAGAATAATATTTGTCAGAAGCAAATTTTACAGATGATAAATGTTTATCACTCTGAAGTATTTCATTCTGTTGCTTATTAGATTTATATTTATTTGTGTGTATCTGAACTAACTAATCTCAGAGGATCTGAACGTTGGATAACGTTTCATTTCTCAAGAGAATTCAGAAGCACATGCAAGCAAACTCGTGTCACTCTAAATCTGCAAAGATGGCGTGTACACTACTGAAGAGACGTTTGAGGTATGGTTTGAATAGTGAAAATCTTGATTTTCCCCCCATTTGTCAGAATCAATTAATGCTTGAAATGATTTTTATTCTCTTTCATTAATTGACATTAATTTCTGTGAGTGAACGTGCTTTGATTGTCTGTTTGTATGCCTAATTGTTTTCTATAAATACCACATCTCTCACCACTTTCACACTTTTCACAACTCAAGCAAGTTTATGCATTTCTGTCTTCTTTTCTCTCTTCACAAAAACCCTAAACCTTTGTCAAAATCATCTTCAATGGCAACCTCATCTTCTACAGCAGCTCAGTTTCAATCAACCATGACTGCAGTTACTTCTGCAAATATGGGTGTGGTTCCATACACGACACCTAAAAGGACTTTGTTAACTCCTGTTGACAAACTTGAAGTTCTCTGTGAATCAATGGTGGAATTTGATTCATTAGCTGAAAATGGATTTGAATTTCGTTCAATAGTTGATGCTCAAGGCTGGGTAAAATACTTTGACGGATTATTTGGACCAGTTTACCCTCATCTGGTGAAAGAATTCTGGATCCATGCTTCTGTATACCCCAAATTCATCTTGTCTTCTGTTCTGGGTAAGGAGATTATAATTACAGAAGATCTAATCAGGACACTCATAGGATATGAGGAGACTGATGGAGTATCTCATCTGCCAGCTGGGCGTGTAGACATGGAAGAAGTTTATGAGGAAGTCATGACTGCTGGACAGGCCTCTAACAAGTTTAAAGATCTGAAGCCTGACTACAAAATCTGGGCAAAGATTTTCATGGGATGCATCCATCACAGAAAATCTACAAATTCTCCAGACTATGTGAACAATGAACAACTCTACTTCATGTACTGTTTAAGTCAGAGCACCAAGGTAGATCTTCCTTACATTCTGTCCATGCACTTATGGAATCATATTAATGCTTCAAGAGAATCTGTAAAAGATAAGGGTCAGAAGATCAGAACATGGATTCCCTTTGGAAGGTTAATTTCAGATATTCTGACAGAAAATGGACTGGTGACTGCTCTGTATGCTGTTGGAGTCAAGGAGGAACTTGAATCTATTGTTGGGAAACCTCTGAATGCCAAGAGTCTTCAGAAACTAAAAATTGTAAAGGAACTCACATCAGCACCCAAGAAGCTGAATATCTCTGAACTTAGTCAGAAGCGAATCCCAGTTGAAGACTACCCACTTTTCTGTGCTAAAGAACCAAGGGAAATAATTATAAGGTATATTGATTCTTGCAAGGCAGATGGAACCCCAGTTCCTGCAGATATTCTGAAAAGAGCAAGGGAACCAATGCTTGATGGAGGAAATGAGAACACAAGGAAAAGAGGTCAATCAGAAGTAGAAGCAGTGGCTGTTCAGAAGAAGCCCAAAGTTGCTGACAAGCCTCAGAAGCTGATCAAGAGGAAAGCATCTGGAGACGCTCCCTCTGTTCCCACAAAGCGTATCAAGATTAAAGGTACCAAATCTTCTGTATCCTCTTTCAATAATATTGTTTTAAATGAATCAACATTCAAGTCTATTCCAAAACCACCTCCTACTCAAAAACAATCTGTTCCTGCTCCACCTCATAATTCTGAACCATTAAAAATTCCTTCTCCACAAAAATCATCTGATCCTGTTTCCACCACTCCTGTAAAACCTTCTACCAATCAATCATCTGTAACAACACCAAAAACAACAACACCAGCAAATCAAACTCCACCATCTATAACAAAACCAACAGAACAATCTGAACAACAACAACAACCAGAAAAACAGTCTGAACAACAACAACAACTAGAAAAACAATCTGAACAACAACAACAACAACAACAACAACCAGAAAAACCTCAATCAAACAGATCTGAACCTATTGCATCTGCACAAGTTCTTTCTGAACCTATACAATCTAATCAAGTGGCATCTGATCCAACTATATCTGATCCACCTACATCTGCTCCACCTAAATCAGAGCCACCTGCATCTGCACCTCCATCAAAACTTTATAAGAATCCATCAGAATCAACCAACCCATCTGAAACCAATATCCCTGAGATAGAGTTTCTAAACGTTACACCTCTCAAAACTGTTTTTGAAGTGTCCTCCACGTCTTACAGTCCAACCACATCCTCAAATTCATCAGAATCTGACATACACCCAGATTTTCTAATATCTCCCTCTCACAGAAATTCTGAGGTTAACCAACCAGAACCACCTGTTTCTTCTGAAATTCTCATTCCCAATCCTATCCCAACACCTAAGCCAAGGACATCTGAGTGTGTACCCTCTGCTTCGTGTAAACTGTTTTCATCTGACAAACTTCCCTCTGGTTTCAAATTCAAAAATTTCTACACCAGAATTGAACCATCTGACACTATCACTCCTCTTAAACCTAAACTTACCATCATTCTACCATCTGTTCTTCAAACGTATATTAAAGAACTGCCAGAAGTGATTTCATCAGAACCTATTTTATCTGATAAATCTGCATTCACTCCTTACTCTGATACCCCATTTGATGTTGTTTCTTATGCATCAAATGCAAGACCATATCTGTTGAATGCTTTAACCAGATCAAAACCTGACAATTCATTTGATCCTCCATTCATACCCTTCTACCCTCGTCCTCTGATCACCATTCCAAAATTCACCATTCCACCTTCACCCCAACCCAAGCCAATCACATTGGAAACTTTTCTAAACCCAAAACCTAGGCTGAATGTTGATCATTTATTTACAAGTTTTTTGAAAGAAATAGAGATGTATTTAGGCTCTGTACAGAGGAAGTGTTCATCAACAATGGATGCAAATGAATCTGATGCCATTTGGAATGGCTTCATAAACAGATTCAATACTGTAGCATCAAATCTGAAAAACGTATGTTCTGATGATACGAAGCTCGAATTTGCTGAAACTGCTAGAAGTTTGTTCTGGACTATTAAAAGATTTGCACCATTTCTTCTTAAAGATGCTCCTTCATCATTAGAAGAGAATACTGAATCTGCATCTGAAGACAACCCTCTGGCTATGACTCTGGTAGAACATCCCTCTGGATCTGTTGCTCCTAACTCCAAAGCCCCTATGGAAATTGACTCTGTTCATGCTTCAGAATCTGTCCCACCTTCTTCATCTGAGATCAAGAAAGAGTATCCAGATCTTGAAGATAAGATTGCAGTTCTGGAAGCTGGTCAATCGGAGATCAAGTCATGGATGGCTAAGCAAGATAAGAAGTCTGAAGACATGGCTCAGTGGATGTCCAAACAAGATCAGAAGAATGAAACCATGGCTAAGTGGATATCAAAACAAGAACAGTCCTCTTCTGAGATCACGGATCTGTTGAAGATGATTTTGTCAAAACAATCTTAGTTTATTTCTGATGTTTGCATCTGATGTTTGCACATGTACTTGAATATTTTCTGATGATTGTACTTTCTGCTATGAATGAATGAATGTCTCAATGTTTTTTTTCTACATAATTTATCTCGTTTGTTTTTTCCTTTTATTTGTCTTTTAAAAGTTCTTACTTTTTGCTTATGACAAAAAAGGGGGAGAAAATAGATCTGAACTGTTTAATTAAACTCTACCAGAATGAAACTTCAGACATATCAATTTTATCTAACATACTATCTGAGTATTTCAGAACATTTGATAAGTATACTCTGTAAAAGAAACTCTGAGACTCCCAGATCATATATAAATTATCAGACTCTGACTCTGAAATATGCAAGAGACTCTGACTCTCAAATGTTTAGAACAATCAAGCTCAAACTCTGAAAAATACTCAAGACAAAAAGGGAAGTTTCTATTCCTTATTAATATTTAATTCAGGGGGAGATTCATCATCTCAGGGGGAGTTATACTTATTCTCTTTACAATTAAACAAAATTTCTGATGTTTTTGTCATCATAAAAAAGGGGGAGATTGTTAGAACACAAATTGGTTCTTAATAATATCTCTATGTTTTGATGATAACTATTATGAAATTTTGTAATTAAGAACTATATACTCTAAAATTTGCTTAAGAATGTGTGCTGCAGATATTAAAGTAAATATCACTCCAGAAGCAAATCAGATATGAACATAAGAAATATGCAAGGCTCTGAAGCGTCAGATGCACCCATTAGAAGATTCTGAATGCTGCCATCAGAAGATCCTGAGTGTTGTCTCCAGAAGGATCTGAAGCAGAAGCTCCAGAAGAATCTGAAGCAAGTCAGAAGCATCTAAACCAATGAAGAATTCTGTATGAAGAGTTTTCAAGCATAGTTAATTCAGAAGACTCTGAGAGTACTAACACTGCCAGTACTGAGGATCTGACCCAAAACTCTGCTCTGAACTTATACACGCTAAAAGCACACTTGCTGCAAAGGCTCTAATTCAGCAAAACTCTGATCAACATCAGAAGGCTCTGATCAAATTAGACTCTGATGATTCTTGCTGAAATTTTTTGAAGAAGAATTCAAAGATTATGTCCATTGGAATATCCAAACGACTCTTTCCTTATTTATGCTAGACACAAGAACACAGACAAAAAGGATTTCTCTGTGCTTTCTTCTTCTAGGAAAGGTCACTTGATGTGAAGACAAAAAGGGCTCAGACCTTTTGGTACACACTTCTCAACGTGAAAAAACTCTTGGATCACTGTGCCTATAAAAGCAAGTATCCATTCATCTTCTTCTGTTGACGAATCACTTAAAAAGAATTCATTATCAAAGCTCTCATACAACTCATATATTATTGCTAGAATTAATTCTTTGTTCTTAATCTTAAGTGAAAAATCACAGTTGTGATAAAGCTTTATTAGAAGCATCATAACACTTGTATTTGTTATTACATTTGATTGTAAGAAAACCTTAAGAAGATCCAGTTAGGATCAGTAGTTCTTGAGAAGACTTTGAACAGTTGTTCTTAGTGCTTACTATTGTAATCAGTTGATTAAATAGTGGATTAAGTCCTTGTTTGAGAAAGGCAAATCACTCTGAAAAGGGTGGACTAGAGTAGTTGAGTTCAACGAACCAGGATAAAAATACTTGAGTTTATTTCTACAGAGTATACAATACTGAAACACAGATTGTGGAAGAATCTATACATGTTAGATTTGATGATAAGCTTGGCATTGAAAAGCCAAAGCTATTTGAAAGTTCTGCAGATAGAGAAGTAGTCTTCACAGACTCTGAAGGGTCAAAGGCATAAAAAGCTACGCCAGATGCAACTCCACTAGCTGCTCAGATGAATAACATGAATATTTCTGAAGAACCAACAGTTAAAGGATCATCCAAAATCAAGGCTTCTCATCCAGAAGAAATGATTATTGGGAAGAAAGATGACCCTATAAGAACAAGGTCGTTTATCAGATCATCTGGAACATCACTTCTTAGGTTGGTTTCTATTATTGAACCAACATCTGTGGATGAGGCTCTGAGTGACAATGATTGGATACTTGCAATGTGTTGCACCCTAAAATTTGACCAATCGGGTCCCGTATCTGGCTCGATGTTTCGACGCATGACCGCATTCGCATCTGCATATCGCATACAGTGCATTTTTCATTTGTTTTGGCTTTATCAGGATCACAGCTCTCGTCTCGCGTCTCAGGTGTTTTTTAATCAGTAGAATCGTATTTTTGAGCTATTTCGGTGCCCGTTTAATTTTGCCGGCTATTTTGGTGTGCTCTCGCAGTGTTATTTGTCGTTCGGTGCTTATTTTGTTCCCTCAGGAATTATTGTGATTGTTCTGGATTTTATTGGCCATTTTTAGATTTTTTTAACAACTTTTAAATCATTTTAGGATAATATAGAATATTTTTAGAATATTAATAGTTTCTTAAATAGTTTTAATAGTTTTACTCCATTTTTAGAATTTAATAGTTTTAATAGCTTTTAGATCATTTTTAGAATATTAATAGGTTTTTAATAGTTTTAATTCTTTTAAATAGATTTTTTAATCATTTTTGGATAATAGGAGATTAATAGATTTTTCTTTTATTAATAATGAATTTTCTTTTATAGAATTTAAATAGATTTTTTCCTCATTTTCTTAATAGAATAGTATGGATTTTCTTTTAATTACTTTTCTTTTTAATAAATAATATAGTTTTATTAGAAATTTAATAGAATTCAATTAGTGGAACTTTTAGAGTATTATTAGTTTAGGAGTTAATTAGAATTAATAGAATTGTTAGGATAATTCTCCTTGTTAGGTTTAATTGAGTTTTAGAATTAATTAGATTAGTCTTCAGATTAGTTAATTCAGTTAGTTAATTAGGATTAGATTTAATTCATTTTATTTTATTTTTCAGTATTATGCAGTTTTTTGGGGGTTATTTTTGTGTGGGCTTTTATCCAATCCGCAAAGCCCAACTCATTATGCTTCTGTCCAGAATTGTTCAGCAGAGTCTAGAAGGATCCAGAATTTTCCCAGCCTATAAAGCTTCAGCAGCCACGTGTAAACTAGAGAGGATGGCCACATTTTCGCACTTCCATCACGCCACGCATCACTCAGAGTCTCTCTCCATGCCACGTCTCCAACACGTGGTCACCATGCACCGTCCTCCCCCACTATCACTGACACGCGTCACCACCTGAGACTCCACTAGTTGCATGGCCGGCGGCCATGCAACCGCCACTCCAACCTCCATCGCCGGCGACCCCAACCACTTCCGGCCACCGTGAATTTCACCGGAAACCCTAAAACACCTAAAAACTCCCAGAATCCGATCAATCTCCGTCTCCTTCGATCAAACTTCTCCACATTCATCTTCCTCATCACCAAGTTCAACATTTGTCCAGAAAGCTTGTTATGATTTACATTTCGTTTCCAGAAACATGCAACAACCTTCATCCCTCGTTCTTCATCATCAGCAAGAACGTTCCAGAACAATCATCCAAATCTCAGAAATTCATCAACAACAACCATCTCCAGAAATTCATTGTTCATCCGATCTTCATCATCGATCGTCATTTTCTGGAAGACGCTCAAGAACAACGAGAGACCATTTCATCTCCAGATCGCATCTAGGTTCAACAAACCTCATTCTACCACCACGTCCCAGCGATCTTCTTCGTTTTCAAACAATCTTCTTCAGAAACATGAACCAAATCCAGATCTTCATTCAATGTTTAAGAACTTCAACGAATCTTCAGCGACTTTCTTCAAGAACACCATTCGAGCCTTCAACCGTCATCAACCGCTCTTCATAATTTCCAGATTCACATGCAAGATCATCTCCAGATCATCAGAAAATCTTCCAGGGTTCATTGAATCTTCTTCTGCTTCGCGAAGATACTTCAATCCTCATCCTCTCCGTGGATCTTCATCGAAGCTCGAATCAACTTTGGATCCATCAAACCTTCGTTCAGTTCGCCTCAAGCGGTGTGGATGAGCCTCCTTCGTGAAGGTTGAGTAGGGAGAGTTGGAGAGAAGTTTGAATTGAAGTGGGCGGTGGTTGTTGAGGGAAGTTTTGTGCGATGATGAGGTTGCATTGAAGGAGGTTGGAGGGCGGCGCCGTGAGAGAGGGAGGACACCTTAGGGTTTCAGAGTGAATGGAGAAAGGAAGTGAGATGGATCGTGAGAGATCTTGGGCCTGAGCCCAATACGGATTTGCCTGGCTCATACACCCTCCAATTTCCTATCTTCCCCCCCCCCCTGCTGTGTGTCTGATGGATTGGGCCTTAGCCCACGTGACAATTTCCAGACTAACACCCTCGTTTCAGCTTCACACCCCCTCCCAAATTTTTTTTCTGAACTAGCACTTATGGGCTGGGCCCGGTTTGGTTTTTGTTTTGTTTATTTTTACTTGTTTACCCCCCTGTATCCATAATGCACCCCCCTCCCCTTTCTTATTTCTTTTTTGTTTTTTTCTTTTGTACGAGAAAAAATATTATGAAAAAAGAAATAGCATAAAGAGAAAAGAAAAGATATTGAAAAAAGGAAAAAGAAAAAGAAATATTGAAAAATAATAAAGAAAAAATATATGGAAAAATAGTGAGAAAAAGAAAAATAGAGAAAATATATTTGAAAGAAGATATGGAGAAAAATATATAGAAAAATACAGAAAAAAATATGAAAAGATATTTTGAAAGAAAAGAGAAGAAAATAGTTGGAAAAAAATAAAAAAATATTAGTATAGATGTAATATTTTTTTTAGTGTATTTTCTTCATGGAGTTTTATTTTAGGATAGTTTAGAAGTCCACTTGTTAGGGGACTTTTTCATTCGATTTTTCAGGATAGGATAGGATAGTATTTCCTAGGAGATTTATTTTCAGTATTCAACTGTTGTAATCATTTTCCAGTAGATTAATAAAACGAGATTTGAGCTGTGGTCCCGAAGTAGCCGAACTACAGCTGCTCTGATTTCTCGTACCAGACGAGAATATGTAGGCATAGGATGCGATATCCTAGCGAGCACACTAACAACTGACCTTTTGTTCTCTCGCTGCTGTGTGATCGAGACTTTCCCGCTGACGACTAATTGTCACCCTTTTTTTCTCTCTTGCCCGAGTGCATTTGAGACCAGACCGTAGTTTTGCCCATAGGTTCCCGTACCTTTGAAACCAGTTTATTTTCTCACTGCTGTGTGAGAATACCCTGTTTAGCCGTAGTTAGCCCGAACTACGCAAGGCTATGATCTTCCATGCAGTGTGGAAGTACGTAGGCACAAGACGCGAGGTCTTGGCGAGCTAATTTCCCTGTAGTCCCGAACTACGTTGACTCTGACTTTCTCTCTTGAGAATACGTAGGCGTGGAGTGCGACGCTCTATCGAGTCAATTCCCTTCCGTTTAGATTTAGCAACCGTAGATAGATTGTTTTGCATCCTTTAGACAATCCAAGCAAGCGTGGATCCCGTCGAGTACGACGGACGTGAGGGGTGCTAATACCTTCCCCTTGCGTAACCGACTCCCGAATCCAGGTTTTGGTTGCGACGACCATACCTTTCCCGTGTTGTGCGAGGTTTACTCTGAGCGTTCCCTTTCCCTCCCGTGGGATAAATAACGCACGGTGGCGACTCTTCTGTTCAGCCGACGACGATTTTCGCAGTAGCGACAGCTGGCGACTTCACTGGGGATTTGCGATAGTTCCCTATGCATGTGGGATCCAACGTCCCCTAAGAGAGTCAATCCTAGCGCTTGTTTGCTTGTCTATTGGGGCTTATTTATTGATATTATCTGTTGCTGTTGGGGGTGACGGGTGTTCTATGATTGAGAGATAAGCCGGACCTGGGCTTGAGTACAAACCTAGAATTAGTTGTGGAGATTAGTGGGTGGACCTGTTTGCTTAGCAGACACAGTTCCCTACGAAATTCGCGCTCAGACGAGGTTCTCTTTGATGATTTCCTTTCCGATCCTTAGGATCCGATTGGGAGTTGGATCTGAGAGTTGTCGACTCTGGGAACTGTCATTTGGAAGTTAGCTAAGTGAGGCCTCTTCAGGACTTGATGATGCCACTCCTTCTGGGAATCGTATCGTCAGTTTTGAAAGTCTGTGACGCTAACGACCGCATAGGATGCCGTACCTTGTCAGATATAGGTCCATACCTGTGAGTGGGGGGGGGGGGGGGGGTTTCTTGCAGGAACCTTGACTTCCAACCTACCCGTTATTTTGGTCTTCTCTTCAGAGCAAACGTCTTCGTCAGCAGCGCAACAGTATTCAGATTGTGTGGGGGCTGTGGTCCCGTTGTTTGCTGCATCTTGCATTGCATTTGCATAAACAGTGTTGCATCATATTGCATATCATCTTCCAGTTAGCCAGAGTTCTGATCCAGCCTTTGTTTCCTGAGGGTGATTACCCGAAGTTTGGATTGAGCAGCTGTTGATTGTCCGAAGACCGACCTAGGGGTTGAGTAGATTTGAGCAGAATCGAGCAGTGAAGTCAACTGAAGACTACTGGTAGCTATGTCTGAAGGCAATTTCCAGTCTCCTAACGCCTTGACAGGGTTCACTATGACGTCCAACCCTCTGTATGATGCTATGGAAGACTTCCCGCAAGCGAACAACGTTACTGCAGACCAAGCTGTACAACCTTCTGTGGAGAATCGAGGTCAACATGAGCAGTTTGTTGCCCAGAATGAGCGTCCTCCTCCTGTTAACAATAGAGGTGTTGTTTTCCCTGTGATGAATCCACGAAGAGATATTCCAATAGCTAGGACCGTAGATCCAAGCGTTGGAAGAAGGAATGAAAGCTTTGAAAGTCAAAGATGCTGTTAACCTGGATGCTGTAGGCATGTGTTTGGTTCCTGACCTGGTGTTGCCTTACAAGTTCAAAGTGCCAAAATTTGAGAAGTACACGGGAGATAGCTGTCCGAAGCTGCATTTGATGATGTTCCTCCGAAGAATGACTGCGTTTGCGCGAGATAACAAACTGATGATCCATTGCTTTCAAGATAGTCTGACTGGGGGCATCTTTAAGGTGGTGTATGCAGTTGGAGAGAAATCAGATTCAGTCATGGATGGATTTAACCAGAGCTTTTCTGAAGCAGTACGATTATAACCTAGACATAGCTCCTCATCGCATGCAGTTGCGAGAACTGTCTCAAGAGAGCAATGAACCTATCAAGAAGTATGCTCAGAGATGGAGAGAATTTGCTGCTAGAGTGCATCCACCGCTTCAAGACCGAGAGTTAATAAGCATGTTTGTACACTCCCTGGAGAGCCCGTACCTCGAAAGAATGCTTGGAGTTACGTCAAACAGTCAGGTTAGTGAAGCTGAATCTCCTTGTGACTATCAGAGTGAAGAAGGAGTTGGGATCAATGCAGTCATGCCAAAGGTTGAATATCCTCGAAGCGAATTAGTGAATTTTGTTGGTTCGTCATCTTATCAAAGATCAGTACCTCCTGTGCCTTGTTATGCTGGATAGACAGCTGTGTCTGGGGCACACTATCAGGAGTCTTATGTCACTTCCCTTGCAAATCAGCGAACTCGTGGCCGAGATTATCAGACTCAGCGTCAGAATCAGATTAGACCTCGCAGCAATTTGGAACGAAGGAAAGCTCCTTCTCGCCCAGTGCCTATGCTGTATAGCCCGCTGTCACCATCTTTGATCCAGAGTTCTTTGGTGGGACTGAAAGCTCTCAGGCCCGTGCCAGAACCTTACCCTCCTGGGTACAATCCCCAAGTTCAATGTGGTTACCATGGTGGCTCTCCAGGGCGTGCAACTGAAGATTGTAAAGCGTTTCAGGCGAAAGTGCAGCTGTTGATCGACCAAGGGTGCATTTCCTTTCCAGAAGGAGTTTTGTTTGTTCATGCCAACCTCTCAGCTCTCTGAGATCGCAGATCCTTTTCAAAAAGCCAGTGGTCCAGACCGACAGGCGCCCTCAGCATTGGCAGTCCTCAGACTTTATATCATTTGCATTTGTAGTTTCTTTTCTGTTAGTTACTACTTGCTTTTAAATATTGATTGTTTCGAATGGTGATATTAATAAGGTGACTATGCATGTTTCTGAATTAATCATGTCGCTGTCGCTCATTTACTGCATTGCACTGACACTCGCATTTTATTCACCCCACTTGCATCACTGTGACTAGCAAAGATTGGAGGGAGGATGACGAAAATAAACTCATAACCGATGATCGTATGCTTTCAGATCAGACCTTGCCGATGACGTACAGGGCATTGTTTCAAATCCCCTAAACACCGGAGAGATAAGGAAGAGAATCCCTTGTTAACCACTTCGAGCCGAGAAGTAGGAGTTTCTTTCGGATTTGTAACCCTCACATCTTGACCCGGGGCAGGGTAGTTGTCAGTTAGCTTGACCGAGCATTCAAGTCTTACCGAGGCGTGTTGTCTTTCGAGGACCAATCAGTTTACGCCTCTCAAGAGGTCGTAATCCGTCAACCACAGTGGTTAAACCTCACCAATCAGGAGTAAGGCAGTTACAATCCCTTCGGAGCAATCAAGACAACCAGTGTCACACGACTTTGTTCCAAAAGAAAGAAAAAAGAAAGCCCGCTAAGTAAAAAGAAAAAGAAAAAGCTGGAAGGCTAATACTTAGGCAAAAATTAGGGCATCCCGCTGGACTTCAAAAGAAATCGAAAAGAACTCAAAAGGAGTCAGTCCAGGCAAAAATTAGGGAATCAAAAGAACGAAAAAGAAAGGATATAAAAAGAAGAATCCTCGAACAAGGACAAGGTCGTGTGGATACAGACACCGAAAACGAAAAAGGAGTAACTGTCACTCCGAAACCTTGTGAGTTCCTTAGCCATGGTCCTTACCATTCAACGTACCTCTCGAAGAGGCGAGCGCTTGTGCCAGGTTAACTGAACCTTAGGATTGGAGATCATCACGTAGAAGGGGTGGATACAAAGCAAAATTTGAGCCAAATATCCTTTGTTTCATGAACCGTGAACCCGACCACGATACAACCCTTAAAAGACCTAATTGAGGCAAGGGTTATTCTGAAGGTGCATTACGGTAAGGTTGAGTAACCTGACTCCCTCTTGATTTGCTAGTCATATCCTTGTTGTATTTTTCACTGATCACATAAGCACTACGTTTGAACTTTGGTTCATTCATCACTCACAGTCATGACACATAAATGAGTGACAGCACAAATTTTTCAAAATCTGCATAAACACTGCATTAAAATTACCATTCGGGATTGAACAATTTTACTTGCAGGTCAGTAGTTGACAGGAAAGAAATTCCAACAGGGAATAATCGAACAGGATTGAATAATTCAACAGTCTGGATCAGAATCGTGTATGTTGTGAAACCCTGTAAATCTGGGACATTGACTTCCAGAGAGTTCGGAATCAATTAGTCTGAGGAGAAGTCCCGAAGCATCAGTGGATCACGGAGCAATTGATCAATAGCGAATCTTCTCGAGAGCCAATCAGGGGCAGTCATCCAGAATGCGATATCAAGGCAGGTTAAGTCGCTCAATGCTCGTTCAGGGGCAAGTCACGATGTTGATAGTTGTTGAATCAAGGGAAACATCGGGGTAAGCCACCGCAAGGTCGTATTGTAGCAAGGTGCTTTCGGTTCAGAGTAAGTTCTTTCTGAGAACCAGATTGAGGCAAAGTCATTATAGACAGGGGCATGCCATCCCAAGAGTGCAGGGATTATTCTTTATTCGAGAGGCGTTCGATTCGAGGTATCTCGCGGAAGTTCAGAATGCTGGGGCAGTTCATATTAAACCGCCAGGGTACAGATTTTCAGACTATCCCACAGAGGGGCCTGCAGGCCGGGGCATAGCAAAGGCGAAAGAGTTGTTCTTCTCAGCGTCATCAGAGTTGTTCAGAGCTACTTGAGCAGATCCAGCCAATCTTCAAGTTTGAGACAAATGGCGAGAAATTGTGACCCTTCTACTAGAAATTGTGAATTTAGACTGGATATTGTCCAGCCTCAGGCGAGTATGATCCACCACGGAGGTACAGAAGTCCAGCCTACTTGGCACACTCGTTTATCCCCCGGCAAAGTCGTACATTCGAGAAGCAGTTCATCTGGGGCAATTAGGTCGAGATTTGGCAAATCTCTCGCGGCTATGGGCACTGCTCCACGAATCAGTCGATCAGGGGCAAAAGATTATCGCAAGACCGGGGCAGAACACCCTAAAAACAAAAGATGTTGTTGGGACATTCTTTTGGGGTTTGACGTGCAGAAACAATTCAGATCTAACCGTCAGGGTACAGAGATCGAAGAGTCCTCATCAGAAGGTTGGTGCCGATTCAGGGGCAAGGTATTGTGAGTAGCACTATGGCTAACCTTTCTTTTCCAGACGAAATGCTCGGACTGGGGCATGTTGGTATTCGTGGGGCAAATTTCCGAGAAGGAATAGAGTTCATGTCGCCCTGACCAAAGGCTTTTTGGTGAAAGACTTGATCGTTACGTAAAGTGAACCCCCACGCAGGTAGCGCTTCTGAGATAGCAGTGTTCCTCACTGAAGAGAGATCAAATTCCCCAGCTAGTCGTAGCTTATCCAAAAGGGCGTTCTCCAGCCAAGTCATGTATTCTCAGTAGAATTGGAGATTCCAAGATCGTAAGGCTGTATTCAGACAATATGGTGTCCCCCAAAAGGATTCCCTTATCTCAAGCAGAGTGGTTTAGCCGCAGAAGATTAATGTTTGTGAGCTGTATTCAGACAGTTTACCTTTCCCCGCAGGGACATTTACTCTCTCCCAGCGGAGTCAGTTGATTTTCCCTAAGAGAATCATTCGTCCCCAACGGAGTTCTCTTTCCAGCAAGTATTTTCATTCCTCCCAGTGGAACTCGAAGATTAAGACTCTCCCCGGCAGAGTTGGTGGTGCGCCCAGGCATTTATTTTGTCAGAATACCGTGTGATATCCGTTCACTTTCCAGCAGAAGTCCAATCATACCAAGCGCATCTGCTATTCTCCAGCAGAGTTATATTCCCCAGCAGGGTGTTACTTCAAGGAGGTGTTTGGTTTAAGTTCCCAATTTCCCAGCTGAGTTGACTTCACTCTTCCAGCATTTATTTTGCTGGAATAATTCTGTAGCATCTGGCTATCCCCAGCGGAATCGGCATTTGTCTTCAGCATTTATTTTGCTGAAGCGGTTTCTTGTATCCCAACAGCTCGAGCCTGCATTTGCATCGGCATATAGTGTCACATTTGCATCGGCATATAGTGTCATATTTGCATCAGCATATAGTGTTATATTTGCATCGGCATATAGTGTCACATTTGCATCCACCAAATAAAAGCAAAAACGCGTAGCATTTCCATGTCGAAGGGAGCATTGCACCATGGTCAAACACATGCATTATGAAACATAAACCAGGTTAGCTAACCGTTTGTGTTCAAGTGTTATTTCTCATGCAGGTAGAGAGAGCTCTTACTCAAATGAATTATCAAGCATTCAAGATCTCGACGTGAGACATTCAGTGAAAGTGTCAGCTTTGGCACTACTCCCCACACAGTTATCATGATGAAGTTTCTTTGTCCCCGAGCAGAGTGATTTGTGAATTTCTCGTGTGTCCCCCGCCAGAGTGAGTAGGCAAATTTTCTCCTCATTCCCAAGCAGAGTTATGCGTCATCAAAGGGTTTCCCGAACCAGAATCTCAGAGGCTGTCGCCGGTTATCAGAACAGGCGTCCAGTGGTTTGGTTTCCAAATATCCCCAGTAGAGTCCGCCTCAAAGTTGCTGTAACGTCAGTGCTAAGAAGTTTGTAGGTTGGGACCAGTGGAGAAATGATTCCTGACGTGGACAAATTTTATTGAGGGATCTTCTTCGTGTTAGAGAAGTGGGGGTCCTGACGCGGACATTTCCTCAAGTTGACGATATGTGTTAGTCCTAACGTGGACAGGTTCGGTCTCTCAGTATGGGTGGAATGTGAAGTCCTGACGTGGACAAGATTGGTTACTCTTCGTGTTGGTGTCCTGACGTGGACCATTTATTTCTAGCAGATAGCTTTATTCGTAATGGTGAAATGTGCGTCCTGACATGGACAAGTTTGTAGTTCTTTGTGATGACAAGATACGAGAGTCCTGACGCGGACAAATTTATCCTTCTTCGTGTTGTTGGCAAAGTATGAGTCCTAACGTGGACAAGTCTTATTTCCCCAACAAGTCGAAGACGCGCAAGTCCTGACGTAGACAGGTTCTATTATTTCAGCTAGTTGAGATGTGAGTCCTGACGTGGACAAGTCTCACTTCCCCAGTGGGTCAGAGGTGCATGAGTCCTGACGTGGACAAGTTCTATTTCCTCAGCGAGTCAAGAGGCGAGTCCTGACGTGGACAAATCAAGACGAAACGTGAGTCCTGACGTGGACAGGTTTCTTCCTTACGTGGAAGGAGAAGTTTTAGTTCCTTACGTGGAAAAGTTGAGTCCTGACATGGACAAATCAAGACGAAAAGCGTTTCCTTACGTGGAAAGATTGGAGTCCTTACATGGACAGATCGAGCAAAAATGTGATTCCTTACGTGGAAAGAAGTTGATTTCTTACGTGGAAGAAAAGTGGTTTCCTTACGTGGAAAGATTGTGGTTTCCTTACGTGGAAAGATTGATTCCTTACGTGGAAAGATGAGTTTATTCCTTACGTGGAAAGATTGAGTCCTTACGTGGACATATCAAGTTGGAGTCCTTACGTGGATAGATCGAGGTTGTGTTTCCTTACGTGGAAAGAAGTTGATTCCTTACGTGGAAGAAAAATGGTTTCCTTACGTGGAAAGAGAAGTTGGTTTCCTTACGTGGAAAGAGAAGTTGGTTTCCTTACGTGGAAAGAGGTGATTCCTTACGTGGAAAGATTGGAGTCCTTACGTGGACAGATAAAGAAGATTTATTCCTAACGTGGAAAGTTTAGTCCTGACGTGGACAGATTTAGAAGAGAAGTTGGTTTCCTTACGTGGAAAGAGGTGATTCCTTACGTGGAAAGATTGGAGTCCTTACGTGGACAAATCAAGATGAGTCGTGTTCCTTACGTGGAAAGATGAGATTCCTTACGTGGAAAAAAGATGTAGTCCTTACGTGGACAGATCAAGAAAGATTTGATTCCTAACGTGGAAAGATTGTATTCCTTACGTGGAAAGAAGTTTATTCCTAACGTGGAACGGTTATTCCTTACGTGGAAAGGTGAGTCCTAACGTGGACGGTGTTATTCCTAACGTGGAACGGTTATTCCTTACGTGGAAAGGTGAGTCCTAACGTGGACAGTGTTATTCCTAACGTGGAACGGTTATTCCTTACGTGGAAAGGTGAGTCCTAACGTGGACGGTGTTATTCCTAACGTGGAACGGTTAGTCCTAACGTGGACAATGTTAGTCCTAACGTGGACAGTGTTATTCCTAACAAGGAAGAGTTTAGTTCTAACGTGGACGATTTATTTCTGATGAGAGGCGGACGAGCCATCCCCATTGAAGTTGTCGAGATTTTTCCTAACGTGGACGAGTTTGGTTGAGATTTCTTTGTGTTAACGAAACAAGCGTCCTGACGTGGACAAAGTTCTATCCCTGCAATGATAAAATCTTTTTCAGGCAGATGAAAATAATCCCCAGCACCGTCGCTAATGGATCAGTTGGTTGCCGTAACAGTTAAATTCAGTCGATTAATGTCGTTCCCCAAGCAGTGGTGCAGTTTATTTCTGCGGTTGGCCAATTTCAGGGTTCCATTTGTATTCAACCATCTTCTACCTTTGAATGATCAAAGGCTGGGCGCTCTTCAACCATTCAGGTCCAAGCTGCTTGAATAGGGACAGCTGTTGCACCCTAAAATTTGACCAACCGGGTCCCGTATCTGGCTCGATGTTTCGACGCATGACCGCATTCGCATCTGCATTTCGCATACAGTGCATTTTTCATTTGTTTTGGCTTTATCAGGATCACAGCTCTCGTCTCGCGTCTCAGGTGTTTTTTAATCAGTAGAATCGTATTTTTGAGCTATTTCGGTGCCCGTTTATTTTTGCCGGCTATTTTGGTGTGCTCTCACAGTGTTATTTGCCGTTCGGTGCTTATTTTGTTCCCTCGGAAATTATTGTGTTTGTTCTGGATTTTATTGGCCATTTTTAGATTTTTTTAACAGCTTTTAAATCATTTTAGGATAATATAGAATATTTTTAGAATATTAATAGTTTTTTAAATAGTTTTAATAGTTTTACTCCATTTTTAGAATTTAATAGTTTTAATAGCTTTTAGATCATTTTTAGAATATTAATAGGTTTTTAATATTTTTAATAGTTTTAATTCTTTTAAATAGATTTTTTAATCATTTTTGGATAATAGGAGATTAATAGATTTTTCTTTTATTAATAATGAATTTTCTTTTATAGAATTTAAATAGATTTTTTCCTCATTTTCTTAATAGAATAGTATGGATTTTCTTTTAATAGCTTTTCTTTTTAATAAATAATATAGTTTTATTAGAAATTTAATAGAATTCAATTAGTGGAATTTTTAGAGTATTATTAGTTTAGGAGTTAATTAGAATTAATAGAATTGTTAGGATAATTCTCCTTGTTAGGTTTAATTGAGTTTTAGAATTAATTAGATTAGTCTTCAGATTAGTTAATTCAGTTAGTTAATTAGGATTAGATTTAATTCATTTTATTTTATTTTTCAGTATTATGCAGTTTTTTGGGGGTTATTTTTGTGTGGGCTTTTATCCAATCCGCAAAGCCCAACTCATTATGCTTCTGTCCAGAATTGTTCAGCAGAGTCTAGAAGGATCCAGAATTTTCCCAGCCTATAAAGCTTCAGCAGCCACGTGTAAACTAGAGAGGATGGCCACATTTTCGCACTTCCATCACGCCACGCATCACTCAGAGTCTCTCTCCATGCCACGTCTCCAACACGTGGTCACCATGCACCGTCCTCCCCCACTATCACTGACACACGTCACCACCTGAGACTCCACCAGTTGCATGGCCGGCGGCCATGCAACCGCCACTCCAACCTCCATCGCCGGCGACCCCAACCACTTCCGGCCACCGTGAATTTCACCGGAAACCCTAAAACACCTAAAAACTCTCAGAATTCGATCAATCTCCGTCTCCTTCGATCAAACTTCTCCACATTCATCTTCCTCATCACCAAGTTCAACATTTGTCTAGAAAGCTTGTTATGATTTTCATTTCGTTTCCAGAAACATGCAACAACCTTCATCCCTCATTCTTCATCATCAGCAAGAACGTTCCAGAACAATCATCCAAATCTCAGAAATTCATCAACAACAACCATCTCCAGAAATTCATTGTTCATCCGATCTTCATCATCGATCGTCATTTTCTGGAAGACGCTCAAGAACAACGAGAGACCATTTCATCTCCAAATCGCATCTAGGTTCAACAAACCTCCTTCTACCACCACGTCCCAGCAATCTTCTTCGTTTTCAAACAATCTTCTTCAGAAACATGAACCAAATCCAGATCTTCATTCAATGTTTAAGAACTTCAACGAATCTTCAGCGACTTTCTTCAAGAACACCATTCGAGCCTTCAACCGTCATCAACCGCTCTTCATAATTTCCAGATTCACATGCAAGATCATCTCCAGATCATCAGAAAATCTTCCAGGGTTCATTGAATCTTCTTCTGCTTCGCGAAGATACTTCAATCCTCATCCTCTCCGTGGATCTTCATCGAAGCTCGAATCAACTTTGGATCCATCAAACCTTCGTTCAGTTCGCCTCAAGCGGTGTGGATGAGCCTCCTTCGTGAAGGTTGAGTAGGGAGAGTTGGAGAGAAGTTTGAATTGAAGTGGGCGGTGGTTGTTGAGGGAAGTTTTGTGCGATGATGAGGTTGCATTGAAGGAGGTTGGAGGGCGGCGCCGTGAGAGAGGGAGGACACCTTAGGGTTTCAGAGTGAATGGAGAAAGGAAGTGAGATGGATCGTGAGAGATCTTGGGCCTGAGCCCAATACGGATTTGCCTGGCTCATACACCCTCCAATTTCCTATCCTCCCCCCCTGTTGTGTGTCTGATGGATTGGGCCTGAGCCCACGTGACAATTGCCAGACTAACACCCTCGTTTCAGCTCCACACCCCCTCCCAATTTTTTTTTTCTGAACTAGCACTTATGGGCTGGGCCGGGTTTGGTTTTTGTTTTGTTTATTTTTACTTGTTTACCCCCCTGTATCCATAATGCACCCCCTCCCCTTTCTTATTTCTTTTTTGTTTTTTTCTTTTGTACGAGAAAAAATATTATGAAAAAAGAAATAGCATAAAGAGAAAAGAAAAGATATTGAAAAAAGGAAAAAGAAAAAGAAATATTGAAAAATAATAAAGAAAAAATATATGGAAAAATAGTGAGAAAAAGAAAAATAGAGAAAATATATTTGAAAGAAGATATGGAGAAAAATATATAGAAAAATACAGAAAAAAATATGAAAAGATATTTTGAAAGAAAAGAGAAGAAAATAGTTGGAAAAAAAATAAAAAAATATTAGTATAGATGTAATATTTTTTTAGTGTATTTTCTTCATGGAGTTTTATTTTAGGATAGTTTAGAAGTCCACTTGTTAGGGGACTTTTCATTCGATTTTTCAGGATAGGATAGGATAGTATTTCCTAGGAGATTTATTTTCAGTATTCAACCGTTGTAATCATTTTCCAGTAGATTAATAAAACGAGATTTGAGCTGTGGTCCCGAAGTAGCCGAACTATAGCTGCTCTGATTTCTCGTACCAGACGAGAATATGTAGGCATAGGATGCGATATCCTAGCGAGCACACTAACAACTGAACTTTTGTTCTCTCGCTGCTGTGCGATCGAGACTTTCCCGCTGACGACTAATTGTCACCCTTTTTTTCTCTCTTGCCCGAGTGCATTTGAGACCAGACCGTAGTTTTGCCCATAGGTTCCCGTACCTTTGAAACCAGTTTATTTTCTCACTGCTGTGTGAGAATACCCTGTTTAGCCGTAGTTAGCCCGAACTACGCAAGGCTCTGATCTTCCATGCAGTGTGAAAGTACGTAGGCACAAGACGCGAGGTCTTGGCGAGCTAATTTCCTTGTAGTCCCGAACTACGTTGACTCTGACTTTCTCTCTTGAGAATACGTAGGCGTAGAGTGCGACGCTCTATCGAGTCAATTCCCTTCCGTTTAGATTTAGCAGCCGTAGATAGATTGTTTTGCATCCTTTAGACAACCCAAGAAAGCGTGGATCCCGTCGAGTACGACGGACGTGAGGGGTGCTAATACCTTCCCCTTGCGTAACCGACTCCCGAATCCAGGTTTTGGTTGCGACGACCATACCTTTCCCGTGTTGTGCGAGGTTTACTCTGAGCGTTCCCTTTCCCTCCTGTGGGATAAATAACGCACGGTGGCGACTCTTCTGTTCAGCCGGCGCCGATTTTCGCAGTAGCGACACAATGCAAGATGAGCTAAATCAATTTACAATAAATGATGTGTGGGATCTGGTTCCTAGACCAAAAGGGTTCAACATTATTGGAACAAAGTGGGTATTCAGAAATAAATTAAATGAGCAAGGAGAAGTTGTAAGGAACAAGGCAAGGCTGGTAGCTCAAGGGTACAGTCAACAAGAAGGTATTGATTACACTGAAACTTATGCTCCAGTGGCAAGGTTAGAATCTATACGCCTTCTTATTTCATTTGCTGCACAACATAACATCACTCTTTATCAGATGGATGTTAAGAGTGCCTTCTTAAATGGTATTATAGAAGAAGAAGTTTATGTCCATCAACCTCCTGGTTTTGAAAATGATAAATTTCCAGATCATGTTTTCAAACTCAAAAAATCTCTTTATGGTTTGAAACAAGCTCCTAGAGCTTGGTATGAAAGATTAAGTAATTTTCTTCTGGAAAAAAATTTTATCAGAGGCAAAGTGGACACAACTCTTTTCTATAAAACATCTAAGAAAGATTTATTAATTTGTCAAATTTATGTGGATGATATTATTTTTGGATCTACCAATATTATTCTTGGAAAGGAGTTTGCTTTGTCTATGCAGGCTGAATTTGAAATGAGCATGATGGGAGAACTTAGATTCTTTCTAGGAATTCAAGTAAATCAGACTCCAGAATGCACATACATTCATCAGACCAAATATGTTAAAGTGCTTCTGAAGAAGTTTAATATGACTGATATCAAGATGGCAAAGACTCCTATGCATCCAACAAGTACTCTTGGTAAGGAAGAGGTAAGTAAAAAAGTAGATCAGAAACTCTACAGAGGTATGATAGGATCTCTTTTCTACTTAACTGCTTCTAGACCTGACATTTTGTTCAGTGTATGCTTGTGTGCTAGATTCCAATCAGATCCTAGAGAATCTCACTTAACTGCTGTTAAGAGGATTCTAAGGTATCTGAAAGGTACTACTAACGTGGATCTGTGTTACAAAAGATCTGATGAATATACATTAGTTGGATTCTGTGATGCTGACTATGCTGGAGACAGAGTAGAGCGTAAAAGTACTTCTGGAAGCTGTCAGTTCCTTGGAAGTCATCTGATCTCATGGTACAGCAAGAAGCAACCCACAATTGCACTTTCTACAACAGAGGCAGATGCTCTGGATGTAGAGTCAGTTAGAAGACTATCAGATCTTTGAGAGTAATGTATCTATCTTCTGTGATAATACTTCTGCTATATGTTTGTCTAAAAATCCAATTTACACTCTAAGGCAAAACATATAGAAATTAAGCATCATTTCATCAGAGACTATGTTCAAAAGGCTATTATAAACTTAGCTTTTGTTGATTCAGATCATCAATGGGCTGATATTCTTACAAAACCCCTTGCAGAAGATAGGTTCAAGTTTATTCTGAAAAATATTTGTATGGATTTTTGTCCAGAATAATATTTATCAGAGGCAAACTTCTCAGATGCAAAATGTTTAATGCTCTGAAGTATTTCATCTGTTAATTTATTCATTTTCTTGAATTATTTTACTTGTGTAAATCTAAACTAACAATGCTCAAAGGATCTTAAAGTTGGCTAACGTTTCATTTCTCAAGAGATTTCAGAAGCACAAGCAAGCAAACACGTGTAGCTCAGAAACTAGAATGGTAGAGTGCACTTTACTGAATTAACGTTTGAAGTACTGCTTTGAAAATCTGATTTTTCTTGATTTTCCCCCATCTGTCAGAATCATAATTGCCGTGCAATGATGTTCTTACTTTTCATTTAATGCTATGTGAAGTGTGCCTATGTGATTGTTTGTGTGTCTGATTTTATCTATAAATATCACAAATCACACCATTTCACACTTTTCACCTCACGAACCTTTTATACATTTCTGTCGTCTCTTTGCTCTTCATCTAAACCCTAAACCTAAAACCTCTCACTCAAGAACAACAATGGCATCTTCTTCATCAACATCTGTTCAGATGCAATCAACCACTGCTGGTTCTTCTCCAAATGCTGAGGCTTACAAGGAACCTGTGAGAACTCTTCTCACTCCAACTGTAGAACTGGAAGTTCTGAGTGAATGTTTTGTAGACTTTGAGTCCATTGAAGAAAATGGGTTTAACCTTTCTTCAACCATTCAAACTCAGAGTTGGACAAAGTATTTTGACAGGCTTATGGGTCCGGTTTATCCAACTTTGGTGAAAGAATTCTGGATACATGCTCAGGTGTGCCCTAAGTTCATCCATTCTTCTGTCCTTGGAAAGGAGATTGTGATTACTGAGAAGCTGATCAAACAACTTATTGGGTACTCTGAAACTGATGGTGAAACCAGTCTACAATCCTCTCGTGTGGATCTTGCTGATGTGTTTCAAGAAGTTACTATTTCTGGGGAACCAACTAGCAAAGTAAGGGAACTAAAGCCAGTCTACAGGATCTGGGCCAAGATTTTCATGAGTTCCATCTTTCAAAGAAAATCATCAAATTCCCCAGATTATGTCAGTGCTGAACAACTCTACTTTATGTTCTGTATGAGCAAGGGAAAGAAGGTGGACTTGCATTATCTTCTGTTTAGTCACATTCTGAATCATATAAAGGAAACAAGAGAAAAAGTAAGAGTCAAAACTGGAAAAGTTAGGAATTGGATTCCTATGGGTAGACTGATATCAGACATTCTAACAGAGAATGGTCTTGTGAAATATCTGTATGATACTGGATTGACAGAGGATCTGTCCTATGTCATAGGTTCTGTCATTAATGGCAATACTCTGAAGAGGATGAAGGTCATCACAGAGCTTGCCAGCAAACCTAAGAAAATTGCTACTAAGGATGTCAGCAACAGAAGGATTCCTGTTGAAGATTTTCCAATGTTCAGTGCTAACGAACCAAGGGAGATCATCTTATCCTACATAGCTAATTGTCTGTTAAATGGTGTTCCTCTGCTTGTGAACATCGTCCAGAAGGAAGGAGAAGTTCTGCCTAATCTTCTTAGAGAAAGGCGTTCAAAGAAGATTGCTGAAGAAGGATCTGAGGCTCAGCCTAAGAGAAAAGCCTCTGAAGCTGCTGCTAAGCTTCAGAAGACAAAGAAAGTGAAACCAACTCCTCCAGAAGCAAGTCTGGAAGACATAAGAGAAACTATCAAACATGTATTAACATCTGATCCAACACCAGCCATTCACTCTCCATTACCTTCACCTCCTCCATCACCGTCTAGACCACTATCATCTGTACCACCATCTTTTGGAATTCATACATCTGAACCCTCTCCATCTCAAACTACACATTCTCAACTATCTCCTGTACAAACTCCATTTGAACCACCTCAAACAAAAACACAATCTCAACCAGAACATCAACAACAAGAACCACCTCAACCAGAACCTCAACAACAACAACAACTACAACCAGAACAACAACAACAATCACCAGAACATCAATCTCAACCCATTTCATATAAACCTCCCCAACCAACACCATCTGAACATCGCTCAATAATATAACAACCGTTATCTGTTCCAGAACCTTCAAATGACATTCTTGATTTGGAACCACTTGCAACCATGGTTGTCTTGTCATCCACCTCATGCCACTCCACTGAATCATCTGATTCTGAATCAGAAGTTCATTCACCCTCTTGTTTACACATTCCTGATCCACTCAAACCTGCATTTTCTGACCTATCAGCATCTGACCAAATCAATCGTAGAATTTCACTTCGCTCAAAATTCAACCTTTCAGATTTTCAACCTTCATCATCTGAAGCTGAAATTTCACCAACCCCTACACCTCAACTCACAATACCACAACCATTTGAACCTCAACCATCTGCATCTCAACCATCTGAACAACCACCAACTGATCCAACACCTCCTAATACCACTTGTGAACAACCTCAGCCAAACTCTGAATCTGCTGAGAAAGTGACCCCTGAGGAATTTCTTTACCCTAACCCTAGATCAGATGTTGATAAACTATTTGAAAATTTCAAAAAGGAGGTTCGTATGGGGATTGCACGTGTGGAAGAAGAGTGTATGTTCAGTATAGATCCTGTTAAGTCTGAAGCTGCTTGGGATAAATTTATTTCTAAGTTCAACGTTGTGACTTCTCATCTCAAAGCAGTCTGTGCTGAAGATGTTAAGGCTAAGTTTGCTGAATTAGTCAGACAAACTCTGATGAACATTCCCAAACCACAAGTGCTGCTTCTGGAAGCTGCTCCCGCTGAAGACTCTCCATCTGAAGATGTTGCATCTGATATGGACATTGATGTGTCTGAATCTAAAGTGAAGCCTGACAATTCAGAACTTGTGAAAGAGGTTAAGGAGATCAAGTCCTGGATGATCACACAAGAATAAACCACTAAAGAGATTAAGACTTGGATGGCCAAGCAAGAAGAGTCTACTGCAAAGATCACAGATCTTATGACCCTGATTGCATCTCGTCAACCTTAGTTTCTTTTCATGTTTTTGCACTATTGTTTTGCATTTGTTTTCTATTGTTTTTTTTATCATCTGTTATGTGAACCATCTGAATGAATGAAATTGTTTGCTTTGCTTTTCTTCTATTATCTTTTCTGTCTTTACACATCTTTTTGATTATGACAAAAAGGGGGAGAAAAAGAATCTGATTGTTCAATCAATAAGCAAATACTAAAACGAAATTTAGACATATTATTATCTATCTTTGAATTTAAAGTCTTTCAGATTCTATTGTTTCATCTGACAAAATAAATTCACTGAAGTTATCCTGAGAATTATCCTACCAGACTCTGATTCCTGAAGCAAATTGTACTCTGATTCTAAACGGAAAACCAGACTCTGTGCTTGAAAGAAGTCATCAGACTCTGATTCTGAAATACACTCAAGCAAAAAGGGAAGTATTCTTTTCCTTTAGAGTATTTATTTCAGGGGGAGATTCTTAATCTCAGGGGGAGTTATAATTACTGCTTTTTATTGAACAAAATTTCTCATGTTTTGTCATCATCAAAAAGGGGGAGATTGTAAGAACACAGATTGTTTCTTAGTAATATCTTTATGTTTTGATGATAACTCATATGAAATTTTGTATTAAAGAATTATATACTCTAAAATTTTTTCATGAATATTTGCTGCAGATGATTAAAGTATATATATATCTAAGAGCAAATTAATCTGAACATGGAACTATGGAAGGCTCTGAAGAGTCAGAATCATCTTATAGAAGAATCTGAGCGCTGTATGCAAAAGGATCTGAAGCAGAAGCTAAAGAAGAATCTGAAGCAGAAGCTACAGAAGAATCTGAAGCAGAAGCTGCAGAAGGATCTGAAGCAGAAGACTCTAATAGATATGAAGACTCTGAAGCATTGAAGATCTTTGTATGAGAGTTAAGAAGCACAGTTTTTCAGAAGACTCTGAGAGTACTACACGCTGCATGTACTGAGGATCTGATTCATAAAACTCTGCTCTGATAGAACTACACTCTAAAGCACACTTGCTGCATTACTCTGATTAAGCAAAATCTGATGGGCATCCAAGACTCTGATCAACCAGACTCTGATGTTACTTTGCTGAAATGAAATACTTGATGAAGAAGAAATTCAAAGTCATATCCTTTGATTTGGCTCAACGACTCTTTCCTCTTTCATGCTTGACACTAGAACACATACCAAAAGCATTTCTTTGTGCATACTACTTCCAGGAAAGGTCATGTGATGTAAAGACAAAAAAGTTCAGGCCTTTTCAGTACACAGCCTCCAATGTCAAGACTTTGTGGACTACTGTGCATATAAAAGCAAGTCTTCCTCATCTTCTTCATATAACGAATCTTTGACAGAAACTCAAAAAAGCTCTCATAACACATTCTTATTTGCTGAGTTTATTTCATTGTTCTTAATCTTAAGTGAAAAATCACAGTTGTGATAAAGCTTTACTAGAAGTATTTTATCACTTGTATTAATTATTACATTTGATTGTAAGTGAACCTTAAGAAGATCCAGTTAGGATCAGTAGTTCTTGAGAAGACTTTGAACAGTTGTTCTTAGTGCTTACTATTGTAATCAGTTGATTAAATAGTGTATTAAGTCCTTGTTTGAGAAAGGCAAATCACACTAGAAAGGGTGGACTGGAGTAGTTGAGTTCAACGAACTAGGATAAAAATACTTGAGTTTTTACTTCTAAGTTTTTATCTTCATACTTATTCAACCCCCCCCCCCCCCCCTTCTAAGTATTTTCTCACCTTCAATGATGACATAATGTGTGAGATTAATTATTATGATGAATTATATGATGAATTATGTGATAACATGAGATATGATGATTTATTTGATGATGATTATTATGACGATTTATGTGATAGCATGAGATATGATGATTTATGTGATGATGATGACTATGTTAATGAGTTATGAAGTTTGATGAATATATTGAATATGATGAATATGATGAATGATGATGCACCATATGCTGTATTGTGAGGGTTATTATTGTGGCGTGTGCATCATGCATTCATGTGCCTCCGGACTTCGGTTCATGACCTCGATTACTTTGGCTTCAATCCCATTGTGCAGATGTGAAGTATTTTAATGTGCTCCGGTTCTCAAGTAGAATCGATCCTATTGATGAGGATCTATGGAGGGTTGATGGCCCAGTGTCCATCGCAATGTGATGATTGGTACCACATGCATTGAGTCTATGTTGCATTTGCATTTATGAGCCTTTTTGTATAAATTATGATGTTGTGGCCTTCGAGGCCTATTGAAGAATATGAATGTGTTGAGTATGAATATGACGCTGTTTATGCATTAATTGTTATACATTGATTATTATGAATTGTTTTACTCACCCTGCCTGTTTGAATGTTACCTCCACATGGGTAACATGCAGATGACCAAGTTTAGTTGTGGATGCTGTCGAGGAGTATTTTTGAAGTCTTAGAGTTGTTAGCCTTTTGGTTAACTTAGAGGGTCTTGCTATGATATGTAACATCGGGTTGGGTTCTTTTAATTGAACTATATATCAGTGGGTTATTTTACTAACTTTCCCTTATGAGGAAAACCTTGAGTTATGTTTTGAGTTTCGATGCTTTGTGCAAATTGATTTATTTTGAGAAAACCCGTGTGTTACGGAGCATTGACTTATTTTGAGACATTGAGAAATGTATGCCCTTTTGTGGCTTTTTATGAAAGTTAACATTTTACTCTGAAATCTGTGTAATTTTTCCATAATAATTGTGGGGTAGAAAAGGGTGTTACATGGACAACGTGAGACTTCAAACAAGTTAAATCACACAAAAAAACCAATGCCTCAAAGGCATGTATCCAACAGTAAAATGGATCACCTCAACAGGCCATGGATTCAAGACACTCACAAGTGGTGATCTCACACTAAAACCTACTCACTACAACTCTAAAGTATCAGTTTGTTGATTTGCAAGGCTCTCAAATTAATTGAGATTACGTCTTACAAGTTGAAGTGCCAAGCCATAACCCACAATCCTTCTCACAAAATGAAAACAGTTTTGGTTTAAAACAGAATAAAGCAAAGTTGGCATCACAACACAAACACCAGTTAGTATATTGCATCAAGGACAGTTAGAACCCCAAAATGAAGACACACTAAATGGACAGCAAGCACAGAACCAAGTGTGTTCCACTAGATCATGATGTTTGAAGTTAAGTCTCATCATAAGTTCAACTATGCACATAATACAGTAAGCTAATCTAGTCCAAAAATGTAAGCAAGTTAGGATTCTACTCTACATCAAGCATCATCCTTAAACAAGGTCCTGATGGCGCCTCAAATAGAAATCAATGATAAGATCACATGGATACTCAGATTCACTTACACACACCTAGCAACAGCCTTAAACAAGACTTTAAAGGGAACACCAATCAAACCCTAATGACAGTTACTAAACAAGGAGAACAAGTTATTGGCAGTAATGAACATCAACTCAATACAACCCTAACAAGTCTAGCCTCATCATACATTTTGATAGTATAACTAGCAAATTATTTCAACATGGTAATATACAAACTAAACTCATAAACAATCAACACATGATGATGTATATTAGTGAAAGAGTCTAAAACACCATACCTCTTGTAGTCTAGCTGCAAAAATCAAGAATTCCTTCCCTTTGAACAAGCTTGTGAAATTGCTTCCTTTTGAAGAAAGAATGCACCTTTGTGGACAGTTTGAGCAGGTGTACCTCCAGCTGTGATTTGATACTTTAGACAGCTAACATATCATGGATGTGAGGTGCTCCAATTGTCATGGTGATTGAAAATGGTTTGTGTAGTGATTCAGCTTGAAATGTGCAAAAAAGTCAAACTATGGTGTGTGGACAGTTAACTTTTTGATCCATGGTTTTTTTTATGAAACTAACTATTGGAATTTCTTCAAATGGTGATTTTAAGGGTGTGTATATGGTTTTTATGATGGTTTCATGGCTAGAAATGATGCTGCTGTAAAAAATGCAAAGTGGCCATTTTTGGTGATTTTGTGAGATTTCTTCACTTTCAAGTAAAGGGAGAAAGAAAGATAGCTATGTATTTATATTTTTTTTGATAGCTCTGGTGTTTTGTATGCAATGGCATGAAGCCTCTATTTATAGGCTAAGGGAAGGTTTGGGGCAGATTTGAAGTTTTTTGCCTTTGGAGGGAGACTTTGGAAGAAAATCTATCCAAGATTATATGGCAGCTGTGTATATCAGCTCCTTGGCTCAATGCAGGGCAAAACTCAAGTGAATGAAGGACATGAGGTGACTGAAGTGAGGCTAGAGGGATAGGGAGGTTGCAGCTGCAAGTCTTTACCAAAAAAGGTTTCTCTTTCCTCTATTTTTGAATAAAATAATGCCACATGTCTTGCAACTTGCATTGTCTACCAAATCCATCTTCCTTCTACATTTTAAACCATCAACCTCTCTAAATATCATATTAAGACATGATCAAATGGTTGAGAATGGTCCAAGTGGCTGAAAAGTGAATTTGTGAAAAAGTGGAAATGGTGCACTCAAGTGTGGATACCCCAACTTTTTGGATTCATAACTCTCAACTCACAAGGGATATGGAGGAGTTCTAGTACTTTTTTTGGAAAGAACTCATAGAGCTCTACGAATTTCATGTTTTCATGATCTTCAGATTCCAAGTGGAACTAGGTCAAAAATCCCTTCAAAGTTCACTGAAAACATGATTTGCAAGGCCAGAAAACAGAGAAATTTTCTAAGTGTTTTCCCCTCTTGTAATGATTTTGATCATCACTCCCAATATACTCATTGTTTGCACATGGACCCCTGTGAGACTTTTGTAGGAATTTTTAAGACCTTTCAAACAAGCCTTGAACCAACTCAATTGGATGTGTGATTAAGAAATTATGGTCTTGCCCCTTTCAAAACCCTAATTCCCGACTTATTCGATTACTCCTCCATCCTTGATCCAATGGTCATGAAACTTCATGGATGGCTGTGATATGTCGTTAGGAACATTTTTGCTGCACACTTTGAGGTCAAGTTCCTTATGGTTGAAGAGTTGACTTTTTTACTGCACGGTTGACTTTTCCCCCGAATCTCCTGATTTTCAATTGACTGATCAATTTAAGCTCTTCTGAGTAAAATTGATGGTTAATCTCTCATCCCCAAACACCTTAGGGCACATGGAAGGCCATGGAAACAAGTCTTGCTCCCGAAAACAAATTTATCCTGATTAAAAGTAAAACCCTAATTTCACCCTTTTTGCCTAGGCAATGTGCAAATGAGTTGAGTGACCATTCCCACTCCCCAATGACCTCTGAGGTACTCAACAAGCTTATACCAATGATAAATATTCATGGACCCCTTGACAACCTTCTGATGGTTCCTTGATAATGTTGCAACACACCTCTCCTTTCTAGGATCTCTGATATCTCCATGATGATAACACACACATAACAACCTCTACCAATGCCTCTGCTTGAGCTTATGGTCACTAAGGTTCTCTTCTTGGATAGGAAATAAACAAACACTTGATCCCTTTTAAGAACTATGTTATGCAAATGCAAAAATGCAAAAATGCAATGAAATATAAGCCAAAGATTAAAAAAAGAGGTTGGTCAAATGTTGGGGTGCAACATTGCCTGGACTGACTCTTTGGAGTATATCTTCTCTTGAAGTCCAGCGGGATGCCCTAATTTTTGCCTAAGCCACTTGTTTTCAAGTTATCGACTTAGCGGGTTTTTTATTTTTTCTTTTCTTTGATTTTTCAGGAACAAATCGTGTGACACCAGCTTATCTGACTTGTGACTGTCTCACTCCTTGGATAACCATTGTGGTTTTTTAGGTACGACCTATACAGGTGTGACTGATCCTTGAGCGGGAACACTCCCTTCTGCAAATTGGATGCTCGGTCAAATTAACTGACATCTACCTTACCCCAAGTTAAGATTGAGGGTTGTTCGTTTTCAGAAAGAAACTCCTACTACTAGGCTCAAAGGGGTTAACTAAGGATTAACTCCTTATCTCTTTGGTGTTTATGGATTTGAAACAATGCCTATACATTATTAGCAGAGGTTTTATTCAAAAGCATACAGTCAAAATATTTGTGTCTTTTCAACTTCGTCATCTTCCCTCGGATTCCGCTTAAACAAGTGTTTGACATCAATAAAAAAGTATTTGAGTGAACACGAATGGATTTGATCAAAACATGCATATTCATTTCATTATCATTATCAATTGAAAACAAACAAGTTCTACAGATAAGATTTGCAAATAAGTTCGCACTTTAACAGAAAAGAAACTACAAATGCAAAGAATTAACATAATAAAAATATTGTCAGTTTCTGGGAATTGGGCTTTCAAATCTAGATTCTCTGCTGAATCAACCATCTTCAGAATTGCTCGTCGAAGTCAGTCTGATAATCTTCTGAACATCTGCTTTCGGTAAATCCCTCCATAACATTAGTTGTTGAACCCAAGTGACTAGATGATGGAGGATCATTGATCTGGATACCCTGAGGCGTGACTGAGAACATGTTGGAGTCAAGCAGAGTTTGAATCCTGCTCTTAAGCACCTTGCAGTCTTCGGTTGAATGCCCCTGTGCCTCAGCATGGTACTCACAGCGGGCGTTGACACTAAAACCTGGCGGATAAAGAGGAATCTCTGGATTAATCTTCTTTGGCGCTATCAAACCCCTCTGATCAAGTCTGGCAATATCTAACTATACGACATCGGGAACTGAGTGAAACACCTCTCTAGCTTCCTTGGTCTTTGCCGGGCATGCTGACGCGGCTGATGATGGTATAACCATTGACTCTAACGGGGAACAGATATCTGATGCAAAGACCCAAAAGATTGTTGACTATGAACAGTTGAAATGTCTTGGGACTGAGTCTGAGGTATCAGGGACTCCCTTTGTTCCGGTACTTTCATCCTCAGGCTTGGCCCAGGAACAGGCAATAGTTGTGGGCACGGAGACTATAAAATCACAGATTTCAAGACATAATCCTGTCCTGATGCAACTTCAGGGGACAGAATAGGGACATCCACCTCTTTTCCAACGAAGGGAACTAGACCACCTGGTACGCTCACGCCGCCCGACGCGAATTCAACTTCCTTTGTGCTTAAAAGCTTTGCAGTTCTCGACATCATGCCCCGGTGCCCTAAAATGGAAATCAAAACGGGCACTTACATCATAGTCTGGTGGTGGCTTACCAGTAAGTGGATCCAAAATCCGAAGTTCAACCAATCGAAGTTGGAGCAAGAGTCGCAAGAACTGGGCATAGGTCATAGGAATCTAGTCAAAGATTCTGTCGAATTATTTCGTCCTTTGGGCATACCTCCTAATCTTAGAATTGCCTCGGGAAACAGAGAGTAGCTGCTGACGGGGAAATTTTGGAACCTCAGGTTGACAAGAAGATCTTTGAGACACCTCACGCCTTGGGAGAGGTTCCACAGGTAAAGGTGGAATAGCCATTTCTACTGCAGCTTCAAGCACATGCTCGCCTTCCTTTCTTAACACTTTTCTTATCACTTCTGTGATCAAGCCCATCTGAGTCTTCAACTGACGAACTTCCTCCCTAAGCATCTTCTGATCCAAACACAAAGCTTGCATGTCCACCATGAATTGTCCCATCTGGCTTCGAACTTCCCTCAACTCCGCTTGAATCTGATCCATAGTCAACTTTTGTCTTCTCTATAAGTTGATGTTTGAAATTCTCTTGTGAAAAACCGGATTAGGACAACAAAACCCAGTCTCGAACACCTGTTATGCAAATGAAATGCAAATGCCATGCAATTCAATATGAAATGCAACAGAGGATCAAGGCTGTTGTCTCGTTGACAGAGGTAAAACAGTGATTCGCGTTGGCGAGAAAACCATATATCCCTAGTACAGGATCCTATTGTAATCGTTCATACTGAAGAGACAAACAGGTAGGCTGAAGGTCAAGGTTCCCTGCAAACCCAATCTCTCTCACAGGTATGGACCTAATCTGACAAGGTTTGGCATCCTATGCGGTCGTCAACGTCACAGACTTTCAAGAAACGATGATATGTTCACCATTTTTGGTTTGGCATCATTGTCTCACGAAGCGGCCTCACTTAGATGACTCCCAAGTGATCGGTCTCCAGAGGTGACAACTTTCAGATCCAACACCCTTTCCTGACCAATGCATAGGATAGGATGTCTTCAACTGAAAACCTCGTTTGAACATGAATTTCATGGAGACTAGCGCACGCCTAACGTGCAAGTCCCCACTACTCTCCACCCTAATTCTATGTGTATCCTCAAGCCTGGGTTTTGGCTTATCTCTCAATGGAACATCCCACCCACAACACAACAACATGATATATGATATAAAGTGCTAGAAATAAAAATGCAAATGCAAAATTGTACAGATGCAACACATATACGCATACATATACACCCAAAGACAAAACACACAAGCACTAGGATTGACTCGCATAGGGGATGGAAAAGGTCCCCAGCAGAGTCGCCAGCTGTCGCATCGCTGCAAAGAGGGAGTCGGCAAAGTCAAAAGAGTCGCCATCGTTCGTTATTTATCCCAAAGAGAGGGAAATGAAACGATTAGAGAAAACCTAACGAAAAGGGAAAAGACAGGTCATCGCAACCAAATCTCAAGTTCGGGAGTCGGTTACGCAAGGGGAAGGTATTAGCACCCCTCACGTCTGTCGTACTCAATGGGATCCACGCTTGTTGTCTATCTAAAAGGGTGTAAAACTATCTAAACTACAGGCTCACCGGGACAAAAGAAAAGAAAAGAGACTCGATAGAGCATCGCCGCTCTATGCCTATGTATTCCCTCGTGCAATGGGAAAGTCAGAGTCAACGTAGTTCGGAAAACTACGGGTGAATGTGGGGAAGGTTGCTCGCCAAGACATCATCGTTTTATGCCTACGTATCCTCGTCTGGTACGAGAAATCAGAGCAAATGTAGTTCGGGACGACACGACCACTAGTTGGTTTAAGTGTTTTAAACCGAGTAGAGTTATACCTTAATTCTAGCAGTTAGGTGTATGCTGCTCGACCATTGGAGACTTAGGCGTTACCTGTTTGCGGTAGAACCAAGAGCTAACGAAAATCTCTTTATGAAAATGATTTTCCAATTAAGACCCCGATGGATAAAAAGGTTTGATGTTTTTGTTTTTGTATTTTTTAAGACAAGAAGTGGATTGAGTTATGGTTTGAAACTCATGTCGCACTAAAGACTATGACTCGAGAGCGAATGCGTCGGATATCTCCCGAAGGGCATAGGCTAAACACTATAGATAGTCGAGAGGATGCCCCACAACCATCATTCCTCAAGTACTTAAGGCTCGTAGCGTACGACACGAATTATCCTTTATTAAGTGTTTTGAATAGTTTAGGAGATGAGGAAAGAAAGACTCAAACTAAGGGGAAACTGGACTCTAAAGTTATCATGCACAATGCTCCTAAATTTGGGATGAAAGGGAAGATACTATCCTAATGTTATCATGCATAGGATTGAACACCTAATGTCTCTCCTACTACCATCCTAAACGGAGGGACTAAGAATCCTAGGGGGATCATGGCCAAAGGCCAAGTAAACACTAAATAATTCACTCACAAGTGAAATGAGAAAGAAAAGAAATTGATTTGAATAAAGGACAAACCACAAAGTACATTAATTGGTAAATTCAAAATAAATAAATAAAAAGATAAAATGAAAATTAAAAGAAAAAATAAATAACGCAACAAAATATTAGAAAAATCATTTTTTTTGGATTTTGATAATGGTTAAAACTAATTTTAAATACATAAAATAAAAACAAGAAAAGAATAAAATAAAATAAAATAAAATAAATAAATAAAGAAAATAAATCACTAAAAATAAGAAAAGTGCCTCCCCCAAGGCTTGAACCCAAGACCTTGGGGTCACAGGCTGAAAACTTAACCAAATCTACCAACATGCGCATGTGACTAGAAATGGAAAAGGAAAAAGAAATAATAAAACATGAAGAATACATGGAAAAAGCAAAAAAAAAAGCCCCCAGCAGGGGTCGAACTCAGGACAAAGGCATGGCAAGACAAGGTACTAACCACTGGGGTGGCGATACATCCATTGTAACAAGCCACAAATCCAAGATACTCATAAATGGTAATTGACTAAAATCTGATGATAGCAACAACTACAAAATCTTTAAGGCAACAATGGATTGCTAGCTCCAGGTGTTTCAGTTAATATCCACTGATGGATTCCCATCATAGCTTCCAACAGTAAGTGGAACAAGGTGAAAACCAAACAGACAAGGGTGTCTTTTTTAAAGGATCAAAACAATATTGATTCCTACTTTTAGTTCCAAGCAAAAACTTTCAAAGTATGACCATACTTTTAAATGATGAGAAACTCAAATTAAACCGCAAATAGGTATGATTGAGATGACACCTTCAAACCTCAATGACAGTCATTGGCAATATTATTTTAATCCAAACAATTGCCAAATCATTCTATCAAACTAAAGTCTTAGGTTACAAGTCAAGAAAAAACAACTAAAAGAACAGAACTCAGCAGTAATGAGTCAAGGATATAGTAAATACCAACAACAGTTCCAAACATGCCTTCAAAGGTTGATGCTCAACATAACTTTTAGCAGCAACCCCTTTAATGCTCTAAAGACAGAGTAGAGTCAACATTACAATGTTAAGTTAAACCAAAATTCAATTGTAGCAACCAAAATCTTTACAAAGAATGAGCATACATTCATGACATAAACTGGCAGCCACCTAAATAAATTCAAATATGAAGAACAAGTTTTAGCAGCAACAGGGCATTGATGCTCCAATCAATGTCTTTGCAAAGACCAAAGAGACATTTATAAATCCAACAACACACTCAAGACAGCATAGTTAGAAGTTTAACATAATAATGTCTAAACCATCTAAACAAACCAAAAATCATGATGCCTAATGAAGAGGTTTTGGGCTACATACCTCTTGTAGACCTCCTTGAGCAAGCTAGCAGCAAAGAAAACCAGAGATCCTTCCTTTTGAACAAGTTTGTGAAGCATACTTCCTTTTGAAGAAACAAGCAAATCTTGAGGACATTTTGAGCAGATGAGGTCCTAGTTGTTTTTTAGGATTTTAGACAGTAGGTATAACACAAATGGAAGGTGTTCAAAGTGCCAAAGTGTTTAGAACTAGTTTAGGCAGTGTGTTCTGCTGGTTTTTGTAGGAAACTCAATATTCATGGTGTGAGAAGTTGACTTTTTGAGTTATGGTGTTTTTGGCTGGTTTAATGGTTGGAACACCTCTTAATGATGATTTGGAAGTTGTGCGGATGATTTTTAGGGTGATTGGATGGTTGGAGAAGGTGCTGGTATCAGATTTGCACAAGGCAGATTTTTGAGGTTTTGGAGGATTTGAAAATGGTTCACAAAATGAGATTCTTTTGGTTTCTCAATGCAAACTGGTGGCTAGGGTTTTATGTGGACTGATATCTAGCTTAAATATGCAGTAAAAGGGGTAAAATGGCAAGCTATACCATGGTAAAAAATGAAGGGATGAGATGTTGTATTTTCATGGATTTATTAATCAAGGGTTGATCATGAAGATGGTTCATCAGCCAGCTGCAATCTCTTGTCTTCTTGTAGGTTTCTTGTGGGTGAAGATAGTGACATAGCTGGGCTGCAGGAAGCAGAACAATAGCAGCTATTTGTCCTATCCTTATTTTGGTAAAAGATTCAAAAATGGGGCAAAGAGGTACATGCTTGTGTTGGTTCATTTTGGGAAAAGTTTGATGGCTCCCCACTACAAGAAAATTGGCAAATTGCGACGGTTCATTTGGAGAGATTGCGACGGTTACAACCGTCGCAATTTGTAAGTTACGACGGTTTCAGCCCAGTCGCAGAAACGTGCGTCGCAAGGCCGTATTGCGACGGATGTGAAAACTGTCATACAAATCGTCGTTATTTTCACGACGGGTAGCTAACTGTCGTAATCTCCATATTATGACGGTTTCCAGCCGTCTTAACTTGCTTAATGATTTTTGTTTTCATTGATTGCGAAAGTATATTGTGACGGTTTATACCGCCGCAAGTTGCAAATATTTTTTTTTAAATCTATGGTATATTGTGGCGGTTAGAACCGCCGCAAGTTGCAAATATTTTTTTTTAACTATATGGTATATTGTGGCGGTTTAAACCGCCGCAAGTTGCAAATATTTTTAAAAAAAAAATCTGCACTCAGTTTAGGATTCATAATACAGCTATTGTAGGTTACATTAATAGCAATTATCAATATTCATGATATTCACACAATAAACACAAACATTAAAAAGTTTTCAATCATTAACCTTGTGTGCTCGCGTGTTACTATTCTCCTTTTTATACTGTCTGTAACTTCTATATACAACAAGACTATTTAATCAATATTTACAGAATAATGGTTTAAATACCAACAAATCTGCATTAATACTAATAAATAATATTTTGTTATTCAATTCTATATATTGACAATTAAAACTGTAAAATGCGGCACAAACTACTTTCTTAGCAACATACACTTTAACTAACTTTTAGATCAGTAACATAAAGGCAATGAAATTAAGAGTATGTTATATAAATAAAGTGGAACAATTGGCTTGAATGGCAATATATCAAGATAATTAGACAGTACATTAGGTCCAATTGTCATGCTCATTGTGAACATGTAAAACCAAGAAAATGTGACTTTCCTGTTTCGGAAAACTAATCACTTTGCATCACTAGAGAGGTAGAGAAAGTGGCCAATAATCTCAATTCTCAATGAACCATACAACTACACTACACTACACGTCCTCTCTCTTTCCACCATCAGAAGGAGTGAATTTGGAACACAACTAAACTTAAAACTGATGTCAAAGTAGCCCCATCATATTGTGAAGCAAAACTACAAGAAGCAAAACCAATAGGTGCTTTGTCCAAGGAGCATTGTTCAATCCTTCTGATACCATACTTCCACCAGCTGAGATATAAAACAGAAACATAAACTAACAGTTAGGACACTTATAGGATAATTGTTTATTTATAAGATGTTTCTATACTAAACAGAAACATAGTAGAAATCAAAGTATCTTACCACATTCTCTTGTTGAATTAGTGAAGCTTGAGCAAAGACAAAGAAGACCTTCAGTGTCAGTATCAAACCCACAAGTCCCACCAGATTGCTTACAACTTTCACATCCAACATCCAGCAAACTAAAAGAAAGTTTAATCCCATAAACCCAATCCAAAGGACCAACACCTTTCAATTTATCACCATTAAACACACTAGTATAATGTGTACAATCCAAAATATTCATACTCATAAACTTCACAGTATTATAGCTTGTAAAACAACAAGGTGGAGAACTATTCGTCAACAAATGAAACACCCTAAAAGCATTACAACCAGCATAAAGCTCGTCACAAGTGTGTCCTTCAAAGTTGAAACAAAGATATTTGTAATGGTTGAGGATAGGTGAGTCTATGGAGCAGTTTAGCAGAAAGAAAATTGTGTCTTGTGAGGGAGGGATTATAGCAGATTGAATATCCGTCATGATAAAACAGAAAACTAAAATGAAGTACATAAGTCTCTTATATATAAAACTTTGTTGTACTGATATTATAACTAACTTCATTTAAATTGCAACTGATTCATAACTTATGTTAGCAAATCATAACTCACAAGTACAAGTCTTAAACAATAAAAAGATTTCAACTCTACTAACATTTGAATAGGTAGAATTGAATTTTATTAGTTTACATAAAAACAAAAACACAATGTGCAAGTGCAACCAAAAATGAGAAAGGAAAGCAAAGTCAAACCAAACGAAATGAATACTCACATATAATTCTATTTTTCGAAGATTAGGTGAGCTTCTGAGCAAGCAAAGAACAGCCGAAATTTCCTTCAAGTATTTGAAGCGTATACTTAATCTAAGATAACCTAGATTGGTACAAGATGTAGGAAGCTTTACAGGCACAACACCAGCAGCAGCCAAATACTGAAACAAAAAAGAATGGTGTAAGAAATGAAATGGTTAGAGCTCAAAAAGGACGACAACGAAAAATTAAAAAAGGTATAACTGTAAGTCTGCACTAGAACACTAATTATTTTCTTGATTATTCCATTGCATCAGCCTGTTTATATAGATACACATAACCGAAATTACACAAATCCTATTAGATGGTCAAGTATTATACCTTTAAAAAACAGTTATGGATCTCTAGGCTCTGTAAGTGAGGTAGATGACTGAAAAATTTGAGCAAGTTGTTAGAGCATCCGTGCGATCTACTTTGATTGCTTTCAATGTTCAGATACTTGTTTAAATCAAGAGTTACCTTAGTTAGTTGGAAAGTGTTTTCAAAGATAATACTCTCTAATTCATCACCCACGATGTGAAAAATCTCAAAAATCTTGAGATTTGGTGCGTGAATAATAACTTGGGTGAAACTCTCAAGATATGCCAATGTCAAATCTTGAAGCAAAGGGCATCCGGATATCAAATTTTCAAAGGCATCTTGAGTTATTGTAACATCATCCAATTTAAGAATTTTCAAGTTCCTAAAGCCTTTAAATGTATATGATAATGCTAAACGATGTAAACTTTGACAAGAAAATAAGCAGCAAGGTAACTTATTTGAAATAGCTTGGAACTGTCCAACTCCACTTTTTGAAATAGCTGTAAAAAGGAAATTTATTGTTAGATTTCAAAAATCATAAATCAGCCGACAACTTTCTTGCTATGTATAAACACCTCAATCATAAAACTTGTCTTCTAGAATTGAAGATGTTTGGACTATCTAAAAAGGAACTAGTCCTGCCCAAATCACAACAATGATGATAACTTGGAACTACAACATGCCAAGGCATATTTTTCAGAAATTAGATAAGTAAGAGAGCCACATAAATGATAAAACAAATAGAGAAATTATCTCTTAGCACACGTATTAATGAGAACGTGCACGGGTTCTCTACGGGCATTCCACACCTCAGCAAACCTAGCAAACAAATCCAATGAGAAGATCCACCATCATCACCTTGAAAAGACAAAAAATAAAGTAAATAAAGACAACCAATACTAAAGTATGTGAATGAAGTTCCTGCTTCTTCAAATCAGCATCAACAACCAAAGAGTCATCATCAACAGATGATATCACAGCCTCCAGCTCTTGTATTCTTTTCCTGAGATTAGTGGTTAGATTAGTTTCCAGCTCTGCTTTCCATGCTTCAATCTGCAAAATTTGAAGTTAAAATGGTGACAATAGCACTTTAAATATTATGAACATCAATATAATTCACTCAAGAACCTCAATGCGGTCACCCTTGCATGCAACAAGCTTCTCTTTAAGGTCTTTGATTTCAGGGTTCAAATCTGACAAAAGCCTTTTTTCCTCTGGTGTTAAATGATCAATGAGCTCAGTGGCCATCTCATTTTTTTTCAGAGCAATACTAGCCTTAAGTTGTTCAATCTGATTCTGGACATCAACAAGTGATTTCTCCTACAAGCAATTTTGGAAAGAAAAAAAAATCAATTAGCAATTTAGCAGTGAACAATCTCACAAGCAACTACCAATAGAAAGGAAACTTGTGAGTGATAATTGAGTATAATCTGAGAAATCCAATAACATCTTCTTTGCAAGTGCTTTAGAAACTACTTGCTTCTGCTTGTTAGAATTTTCAATGTCCCGCTTAAGCTCTCATATCTCTGATTTGTAATGAACACATTGAGCATCAGCCTTCTGCTGCTCAGCAATAAGTTCATTAATCTCTTGGTCTATCTGTGAGACCAGTTCAGTGAAAACAAAACCGAAGGGGGAAATGGCTTTACGGCAAGGAACGGCAAAGGCATCAGAGAATGAATCACAACTAATGGATATGTGGTATTTCATGTTACCACGTAAAAAGAAAATCAAGAGCCTCAAAAGCTTTTTAGCATGAAATAGAACAATGGATGATATAAAAGGAAAAATCAATCAACATCTATGCATGAAATAAATGTAGAAAACCATGTAATAAAGTCCCAAAGAAACACTAGAATCCTGTGATGGCGTATAGAACCAACAAAGTGCAGTAACAAGCAAGTTCTGCCCAACTTACATGTGATAAAACACAGGTAGAACATTTTATTTTCTTCAGCTCAGCTTGCCACATTTCTAATAAATAATTTCATCATGCAAATGCACCTTAGCTCATAAAAAAAATTGATTTAAGACTGCACTATGAGTATATCCAAGATTCCAGAAAAAATAATGGTCAAACCAAAATGAAATAACCATTTGTAAAAGTTGAAGCTAATCACAGAAACTTATAGACAACACATCACATCTCCCTCGATATAGGCCAAAAACATGTATTATTACATAACCAAAATAAATCAAAAGCAAAAAGTAAATATGATAGTTGACACACATTACCAAATTGTTTCTCTTCTAACTCTTAGAGCTATTTCTTTCAGACAGTTAATGATAATCGAAGTCATCCGGATTTACTTTGCTCGGTTTCATTATATGTTATAAAAAATTAGTTCTAACCTAAAAATGGAAAATGTACAAAGTATATATTTACAATGTAAAGGATATCTTGTATCTCAAACTTAACTTTCTCCAATTTCTCCTCACTAACGTGAATATTGTCAGCATTCTGCTTAATCATATTCATAAACTTCAACCTTGATCGTCTGTGATCATAAAATCCTCCCGTCATACTACCTTTTTTGCTTACTTGATCACCTATAAAGAGAGTCAACAATTTGTCAAGACAAAACATTTGATCATCCATACTATGCACACACATGCAAAGAGTTAGGCAAACCATCCGGTGTAATGCAGTCCAAACCATTCGTTCGAGCTACCTTTGAAGCCACATCCAGATTCTTGCAGATAACTGTTCTAGCAAATACCTAATAAAAATATCAAAATTGATGTTAAGGAAAAATATGACTATGAGGATGACATAATTGAAGTAAAGGAAGTAATATTTAGGTTTGGAATGCTCCTCTTGGAAAGTGGTTCCTTTGAAAAACCTGAAGACTACTTCAGGTGTAAAGTGCTAGTGTGACTCAGTCTTAGACACTCTATATTAATAAGGGCTTAAACATGTTCTTAGTCCCCAAAAATATGCTAATTATTGTCTTTAGTCCCCTAAAGTAGTGTTTTTAATCTATTTAATTTCTTAAATTTGTTTTTAAATATGCATCATCCATAATAAGATCGTTGTTTTCTTCTCTGGCCACATACCCACTTTGGGAATATTGGGATAAACCTAAATCCCATATTAAAGATAGATAAGTTCTAAATTTAATTTATAAAGAGAGGCATCCCTCAACTTACAGGCCAGATTTGTAAGGAAGATTTAGGTCCAATATAAAACTTATGATAGTATCAAAGTCTATCAATTTAGACCAGCCTCCAAATAATCCACACACTAAACTAATAGTGTTGAACTTAATGGCGGTACCGATAGAAAGGAAACTTGTGAGTGATAATTGAGTATAATTTGAGAAATTCAATAACACCTTCTTTGCAAGTGCTTTATAAACTACTTCCTTTACAATATCCAAACATACCCGAGAGTTATTTTCCTTATCCTATTAATCACCCACAAATGTGACTTAATTAACCTAATCACATAACTAAAGCATGCCACTGATCAAGAATTTCAACTGAAAAAAAGATTAAACAGCAATCCAACTAAAAAACACTACAGAATCAGTTAAAATTCATTTTATAACTAGTGAAAGTTGCAATATGCTTACGGATACGAAAGGAGATAAAAAAGAATCTGAGAAATCAAACTCCAGGGTTGGCACTGCAAAGCATACCCTGAGACAAAGATCTCGAACTAATTGAATCGATTCCGAGGCAAGAAGTGAGGCGCGCTGATGAAACTGCCGAGTACAACGGAAGCAGGACTGCACGCAATCAAGCTCTGCGACGGACCTGAACGGAGAAAGAACAATGAAATTAAGATTCCGTTAAATTGTAAGAAATGGAAGAATTGAAGCGAAGATGAGGACTTGCCAGACGGTGACGGGAGAGCGAGTTCTGAGGAGAAACAGTGAGGAGGATTTGGGCTTTGCGATGGTGAATTTGATTAGAGAGAACGGTGGTTGTGAGAATGATCGGAAACGAGAAGCCATTGGAGAAATTAGCGCCACCTGAATTTGAAGTTAGGGATTTGAGCTGAATTGGAAGAATGGTTTTGAGCTGAAATTAGCGCCACATTTTTCAATTTTGATTCTTTTTCAATTTTTATTCTTCTCCTTGTTTCTGCTTTTAACTTAGTATTTCATAATATAAAAAAAAATAATGGTTTAGTTCAATTAAATTTAGGAAGAAATTGAGGATAAGTGTTTGTTTTTAAAAGTATTATAATAATTTTTTTTAATTATTTTATTGAACAAGTGTGAGATACTAATTACTATATAAACCTAATTAAATGATAAAAGTCACTTTTCTCTAATTAAGAGAATATAGTTTCAAACTAAATCGTATCACGCAATATAGATAATAGATAATAGTTGAAAGAAGAGGGTAAGAGTGAAACCATGATCCAGGATGAATGTGAATCTCCGACTGTTTGAGAAGAATCTGGCACAGTGTCTCACGGTGGAGAAGAAGAAAAAAAAATACTCAAATCAAAATCTATCTGGTTCATTGAAGAGCTTGAATGAAGGAGAGCTTGAAAATTTCTCTCAACCTTCGTTTCCAACTGCCTCTGTCGAAAAAAAGAGTATGTGGTCGACGATGAGGTTGCTTGAAACAAAAATATTAAGCTACATTGTCATGAAAATTATAATAATTATAATAATTATTTATTAAATTAATTAATAAAATTGAAAAGGTTGAAAAATAAATGAAAGAAAAAAGTGGAAAATTAAAGGAATAAAAAAATAATGATTATGATTGGCTAAAATAATTGCGACAGTTCGCTTTAATTGTCGTGATTGTGGAAAGAGGGTGGTTCTTTGCTAATTGTTGCAATTATTTTATACAACATGCCTAAAAAAATCTGCGACGGTTGGCTCAAATCGTCGTGAGAACTGTCGTAGTTCAGAAATAAGGACGGTTTTTTGATAACGGTCGCAAAATATCTACGACAGTTGACTCTAACTGTCGTAACAACCGTCGCAATCCAGGAATAAGGACGGTTTTGTGACAACTGTCGCAACTCAAGTGTCGTAAATCTCCTTTTTTCTTGTAGTAGCATCCCATGCGCATGGTTTGAGGCTGATAATAATATTGCATGCTGAAATGCATCTCATTCCCAAATGTCAACAATTCATGTCTTGCAAAAATGCTCAAATCAACCGCTTTGGACCATGATATCTTAGTGCACACAACTCCATTTGCCTAGATCTTGTGCTAAAATGAAACAGGGCATGGAGTTGAACAAATTTCATGTTGGTGGAAGTTCCATTTGATCATTGGAAGATCATGAAAAATGATGTTGAAGATCATACCATGAAAACTGTCCAGAAATAACTTAGAAAAAATTCTAAGTTATGGATTTGGCTTATTTTTCCTCAACTCTGCACATCCATAACTTGAGCTTCACAAATCATATTGAGGACTTCTTGGACTTTTTGGAAAGCTTGTAACATGCTCTCCAACTTTAAATTAGGACAAAGTTTCATTTGACATCAAGATCTTGATGGAATTTGGCTTGCAAAGTGGTGCAAAAATCTGTCCAAACTTGACAGTTTTGAAATCATTGAAATCCCCAACTTTGAGGGATCATAACTTGAGCTTCAAGTGTCATATGATTATGAATGGGTACTCAAAAGAAATCTTGAAATACAATGAATAACTTTTATGTTTGAGCCAAACCCATTTGAAACCTTGATCATGAAGAAAAATGGCCTTGAAGATGGCTGCTTCAACCATGAAACTTTCCATAAATGGAAAGTTTCTAAAACCCTAATTCCCCAAAATGGCGACTTTCAATAACTCTTGATTTTTTATGGTTCCCTTGACTTTTCTTGATCAAATTCCAACCATTGGTCATATTGAACTTGAGGAACATGATTTTTACCTTAAAAAGTCAAGAGTTGACTTTTTTCACAACACAATTGACTTTTCCCCAAATCTCCTGATTTTCAATTGACTGGTCAATTGAAGCCCTTCTGATTAAAATTGATGGTCAGTCTCCCATCCCCAAACACCTTAGGATATATCTAAGACCATGGAAACAATTTTTTCTTCAAGAAGAAAAATTATCCTGATTAAAAATGAAACCCTAATTTCACCCTTTTTGCATAGGCATTGTTCAGATGAACTGAGTGACTATTCCAACTTCACCATGACCTCTGAGGTACTCAACAAGCCTCTACCTCATGATCACACCAATGATAAATCTTCATGGACCCCTTGACAACCTTCTGATGGTTCTTTGATAATGATGTGGCACACCCCTCCTCTCTAAGAGTTCAGATATCTTCATGATGATGACATACACACAACAACCTCTACCAATGCCTCTGCTTGAGCTTGTGGTCAATAAGGCTCTCCTCTTGGATGATACACAAACAATCACTTGATCCCCTGTAAGAACTATGCTATACAAATGCAAAAATGCTAAAATGTAATTAAACATAAGCCAATGATTAAGAAAATAGGTTGGTCAAATTTTGGGGTGCAACAATAGTCGGATCGACACATGGTGGTTGTCTGTTTCCACACTGCTGACATTTGTATATCTTTTGCATTTGTACTTTTTGCGTGACTTTCTTTTTTCAAGAGTTGCATCCAATGTAATTTGCCTATTCACGGGCCTTTTAATTAATGAAGTATTTTCCACAGAGAGCTTTCTCTTTTTGTTTTTTCTTTTTACTGTTTTGTTTGCGAAAAGACGTCTGATATTTTGATAAACTATGCATACAAAAAATTTTGGGGCCTTGCTAATCATGATTAAAGCAATGACTTATTTGAATGATGTCACGGACGATAACCGAAATAGCCATTGTTGCATACAGGACATGCTATTAGTTTGTCATTTACAGAATTTACTCCACCAAGAACTGATTTCAGGTCAGAAGTGTCCCACTAATGGTAGTGTGCACTTATTCCCCAGCGGGTTAAGATTGACGTTATTCCCCAGCAGTGGGGCAAGCTCAGCATTATTCCCCGACAGGATCTATGTCATTGACTTCTCTCCCCAAGTAGAGATTAATGTTGATTCCCTCGACGAGTAATTCAAAAATGGTAGGCATCCGTAGCAGAGTCCAATAGTCATTGGTATTCTTCAAAGTGATATCTTTGGGATAACTTTCTGATGAATGTTACTCTCAATTCCCAGCATAAGGGAAGTTGCCCCTAGTAGAGTTCTATTCCAGAAGACCGTTTAGGGAATATTCCTCAGCAAGTTTGCTCGCTATTTCTCTCGGCACCTTCTCTTGGTGGTGCTCCTTGCATAGCATCCTCCCAAATGCGTAGCATTTCCATTTCGTATGGAGCATTACGCCATATTCAAACATATGCATGTGAAGCATAAGCTAGGTATTACCTTTTGTTGCCAGACATCTCTCCAGCAGCTAACGACATAATTCGTGAGCCTTTGTCGTACCAGACCCCAGTAAGAATCTTCAGTGGATGTTATCATCTTATTTTTGCTCCCCAATAGAGTTTGCTTGTTTAAGTTTCTCTTTCCCCTACAGAGTTCTCTTTTCCAGGTTGTAAATCGGTTGATTCTACTTCTTGTTTATACTGGGCGCCGTCCCGACTTTTGGTTGGTAGTCTCCTTTCTTAGTGATCCTAACTTTTGGTTAGTAGTTGTTGTCCCGACTTTTGGTTGTTTAAGTTTCCTTAATTCCCCGCAGAGTGCTTGTTCCGACTTTTGGTCAATGATTCCTAACTTTTGGTTAGCACTTTTTGTTCCGACTTTAGGTCGATGATTCCTAACTTTTGGTTAGCAGTTTTTGTTTCGACTTTTGGTCGATGATTCCTAACTTTTGGTCAGAAATTTTTGTTCCGACTTTTGGTCAATGATTCCTAACTTTTGGTTAGCAGTTTTTGTTCCGACTTTTGGTCGATGATTCCTAACTTTTGGTTAGCAGCTTTTGTTCTGATTTTTGGTCGATGATTCCTAACTTTTGGTTAGAAGTTTTTGTTCCGAATTTTGGTCGATGAAACCCAAATTTTGGTTAGCAGCTTTTGTTCCGACTTTTGGTCGATGATTTCTAACTTTTGGTTAGCAGCTTTTGTTCCGACTTTTGGTCGATGATTTTTAACTTTTTGTTAGCAGTTTCAATCCTGACTTTTGGTCGATGGCATTCTTTGGGTGATTCTAACTTTTGTTTAGTAGCTTGTTTCTCACATATTTCAGATACAATCCCCTGGTAATCCTGACTTTTGGTTGGTAGCCCCAGTTATCATTTTGATCAGTTACTGTTTCGGTCAACCTAACTCTTGGTTGGTACCCGTTGTCTTTTAAGTCCACTTTCGGCTGGCAAGCTCTTTGTATACCATTCCGAAGGTTGCAAATTTATGGGTTGTTTTGTATTCAATCGCCTTTTACCTTGAATGTATGAAAGCGGTTGCTTTTCATACTTTCAGGTCCAAGCTGTTTGAATAGGGGAAGTTGTTGCACCCCAAAATTTGCCCAACCTTTTCTTCTATCTTGGCTTATGTTTCATAGCATCTTGCATTAGCATTTGTGCATAGCATTGGTTCTAGACAGGGGATCAAGATGTTTTATTTATTACTCAAAGGAGAGGCTTCATGTTCAAAGCTCAGGAAAGGGCACATCTTCAAGTCACCAAGTCTACATTATCATCAGAGTTGGTCTCAAAGCTTCTTGAGGTGAGAGAGTAGGTGTTTGGTTATCTCCTCCTATCTTGAGGATGATTAGAGGCACATACGGTTAACTCCTTAGATGAGACATGGTTAAATAACTCAATATATATCCTGAGGGTCCTCTATGGGGGTCACATGATTCACAAATCATTGACAAGAACCTTAGTCAATGGATAGGGTGTTAGGGTTTCATCTGGTCCACAAAAGTCAACTGTGGATTTGAGAGAGCTCAAGGCTTGATTCTGGATCATTAAAGACATGAGAAGTCATCCTAACTCATCTCAATTGTCATGTGGAAACTAGGTTAAAGAGATTCAAGAGTTCAAGAAGTTGCTAAATTAGGGTTTCAGATGATTCTTAGTGTAAAATCCCCTCTTTTGGCATATAACTTCAATGACAATTCTCACCATGATGCAAGTCCTATCTCATCTTCCATAAAACATGAGACTTATTCCTGATATTTCAAGCTTTCTTTTGAGTACAAGAACTCTCCCATTGGATTCATACATCTCAAGTTATGTTTGGTACAAGTTGGTGTCACAATATGAAGAGAATTTGGAGGCACTGAAGGGTAACTCACTTCCAAGGCATTTTTCACATAGAACCGAGCTTTTCCTCGTTCTTCAACAAAAATGAGAGTTGTTCCTTATTGTCTTAGATTTCCAAAAAGTGCTAGAACTCATCATTATCATGTATGAAGCTCTAGTTATGCTCATCCCAAGTCAAGGTCGTTTTTGGAAACCTAGTTTTAGGTCATTTTCAAGGACCAAGTTCATGAACTTTAAAGCCTCAAATTCAAATTCTTGCCACATGAAACTTGTTTTCCAAGAATTTAACTCCATCATGACTTCAAAATCCATGGCCCTTGATGATTTATGAGACCATTAAGCCATGATGAACATGAAAGCATGAACTTTTGGACCTAATGTGAGTTTCTTCCATTTCAAGTCACCAGATGAGTTTATTTTTGATCTTTTTTGTACCATCACATGACCATACCATCTCTTACCCAAAATGAGAAAACATGAGCTCATATTTTCAAGTTATTTTCAAATGTCATGCCATATGAGGTAACCACTCAAAACCATATGCAAACTCATTTCCAATCCTTCAAATCACCCAATTTGATTTCCTCACCTCCATCTGACCCAAAAGAGTGGATTGAAGGAATGACAAACCACCCAAAACCCGTGTGTGCATCACTTTGGAATTTTTGGCAAGTTGTTGAAATCTTAAGAAATACTCATAATGGGTTTTACAGAAAGACCTCACAACCTTCATATTTAAGCCATAAACAAACCCTAACGTGGGGGCATGAATTGATAGCTGCAGAAAGAGTGGTTTCCATAAAAAATTATACAAGATTCCCCTCTCTTCGAATCCCATTATTCTCTGGCTTTTCCTTTCATTTTTTGCTCGTTTCTCAATCACTGAAGCATAAGGAGGAGATTGGAAGCTTGATTTTGAAGCTTGTGTTGCATTTGAAGGACCAACGGAGTTGCTCCGTTAGGTAATTTTTCTTAACATAGAACTCTCATTTTAGGTATGTATTTAAGTCCATTTTGGTTGCATCTGAAGTCCTACCATGTTTAGGCAATGTTTATGTTGTTATTATGGTTGTTTGATGAGGTTTCAGTTTGTGTGTTAGATTTTCGTGCTGCATTTTAACCATGATAGAGGAGGCTTTATGAAAAACTAATGGTAGATTTGTGTTCTACGTGAAAAGTCCTTCAAAAACATGTCAAGAGTTTTCATTTTTATGTTGATTTTCAGTCACCACCGGTGAAGCTCACCATAGAAGACGACCGGAGATAAGGCTCCAGCATCTGAGGTCAAATGCTGAGATGGAGTGACTTGGATGTTTGACTTACAGGCGTGGCACGTTGAAATCTGATGTGTATTGACACATAGATTAATGAAACGGTGCATTTCATTTTTAGTCTGAGTTTTATCTAATTTTTGGATTGGGCTTTGTCCCTTTTTCTTTTCACACACCCCGCTTTAGGCCCATCTGCGTGTTTTCAAAGGGACTAAGTTCAACCAAGATTTGCTATTACACCCTCTCTTGCTCTTATCCCATTTTTATGTTATTTCTTTTCTATTTTCATTTTAAATAGTTTTAATCATTATAAAAATCAACAAAAATTTCTTTCTGATTATTTAACATGTTGAGATATTTTTCAGTATTTTTATTTTATTTTTCATTTATTTTTATCATTTTTAATTAATTTATTTTGTGAAGTGTTTTTATGGTTGGTTCTATTGATTTACGCTGTAAGTTTGACTTCAATTGAATATCCCCTTTGACCAATTTTCCTCTCACACTTGGGTGTTTGATTGAGGATTATTTGAGGGCTGGTTTGAGGTCTTGATGATCACTTCTTGGTTGTTTTTCATTTGATTTTATTTAACCCTCGATGTATACTCGATAAGTTGAATACCTTACTTTGTTTGACACAATTGGTGATGCTTTGATGTAATTCTTGCCATGATATTTTGCAAATTGATTTTGATTAGACTTAAATTGAGTTTGAAATTTTTTTAGATTTTATTTGGACTCATTTATATTTTTGATTGATGCCCCAAAACTCCATTGTTTTAACTATATGTGTGTGCATGTCTTGACCTAGTTTTGGGATATGATTTTGTGTGATCCCTTGAGGGATTCTTGAGACTTGTTAGCTCTTGTTGACATGTTTGAGATTTTTATATCCATGATTAGAGGTCCATTGAGTGTTGGTTTCATCTCGCATGCCTTGTATGATCTTGTTTTCCACTTATGTTTGAATTGTGAGATGTTTGCTTGGACTTTGGTCCTCCTATTTGAGTGTGGTCCTTCTTGACTTTGTTTGATAACTTGAGTTTGAATTTGATGCACATCATTTGACTTTGCTTCTTATCTTGTTGATTGTATACTTGATCTTGGTGTATTTGTGGCATGTGTCTTACTTTGAGAATGATGTGAGTGTTTGAACTTGTTTTGAAGTGTTTGGATGCTTTCTTTGGATTGATTATGGATGAATGTTTGGTTGTGATGATCATGATGTGTTTGCTCCCCCAATATATTTCTCTCCTCATTTCTTTTATTGTGTTTCAATGATAGACACCATTCTTCTTAAGATGTTTAAGGCATGTGATGTTGTGTATCTTGCTTCGTTTGCCTTTGTGTTCTAACTTCCATTTTGTTGATTTGAGCTTGACATGTGTGTGTCATTGGTGTATGTCTCATGTTTGCATATTCATTGTTGTTTTTGTTTATGTTTCTCTCATTTCTTTTCATCTTTCATGACTTGTTTAAGTTTTTCTTTTTACTTTCACTTGTGATTGATTAGTGATGTGTTTACTTGTGCTTGCTCACATGATCCCTTAGGATTCCTAGTCCCTCTGTTTTAGATGGGAGTAGGAGAGACATTAGGCTTTCAATCCTTTGTATGATAACATTAGGTATACTTCCCTTTCATCCCAACTTTATGACCACTTTGCATTACAACATTAGGGTTCTCAGCTCCCTTTAGTGTCGTTGTGTTTTCTCTTCTCATCTCAAACTCCTCTAAGACATTTAATAAAGAGTGACAAGTGTTGTACGCTACGAGCTTTAAGTACATGAGAAATGATAAGTGGGGAGGTCTCTCTTCACTTGTCTAGAGTGTTTAGGGCTCTTTGGGCGATATGCGACGCATTCGCTCTCGTGTCATAGTCTTTAGTGCAATATGAGTCTTAAATCAATTCAATCCACTTCTTATAAAACTCATAAACAAAATTCAAACTTTTTCATCCTTTGGAATTGTTTCAAACCTCATTTTCAGAAAAGAGTGCGCTGCTTTTCTGTTCTACCGCAAACAGGCATCGTCCCTAACTACTGGAATTGAAACTTAGTGTCACTCATAAAAAACACTTAACCAACCTTGTCCTGTGGTTTCCCGAACTATGTTTGCTCTGATTTCTCATACCAGATGAGGATATGTAGGCAAAAGATGGCGATGTATTTGCGAGCAACCTCCCCCCTATCGCCCGTAGTCTTCCGAACTACGTTGACTCTGACTTTTTCGTTGCACGAGGGAATATATAGGCATAGGGCGACGATGTCCTAACGAGTTTGTTCTTTCCGTTCACCCTCCGTTTAGCAGTAGCTTTTAGATAGTTTTCATCCATAGATTAGACAACAAGCATGGATCTCATTGGGTACAACGGACGTGAGGGGTGCTCATGCCTTCCTCTTGCGTAACCGACTCCCGAACCCAAGATTTGGTTGCGATGACCTTGTCTTTCCCATTCTCTTAGGTTTTCTTCGATCGTTTCCTTTCCTTTAGGATAAATAATGTTCGGTGGCAACTTTTATGTTTGTTTCCGCCGACTCTTTTTTGCAGTTGCGACAAGCCCGAGGCTGTTGGTATTGTTGATAAGCTGGAGCATTAGGTGCTCACTAATACCCCTATTGTTGTAATGGTTGATACATAGGTTCCTGATGCACTATTTGATAAGTCGGAACTGAATTGCTGAACATGGGCATTACAGCTGCCACATACGGTTGTTGTGCATACTGCATGGGATACATTGGTTGTTGAGCAAAACTTTGTTGAGATTGCTGAATATAGCCTTACTGAGGCTGTTGATACTGTCGATAAGGCTGTTTCTATGGTTGATTCTTCTTCCCCACTGTTATGGCATTTATCTCCTCTTCTTTCTTCTTGTGGAAACTGGAATTAAATTTCTTGGCATTGTTGTTGTTGGAACCACTAGAAGTATTGGTCATCCTTCCATTATTCATCCCCATTTCTACACTCACGCTTATAGCTACTATATCAGAGAAGCTAGCTGTCACACTACTAATCATTTTCTCATAAAACTTCAGCCTTACTGTGTCCACAAACCAGTATGTCAACTCTTTATTAGTTAGAGGAGGCTCCACCTGAGAAGTAGTCTCACTACAACATTGTGCATACTCCTTAAAAAATTAATAGCTTCTCTGTGACATACTTAACAATTTCCTCCTATCAAGAGCTAGATTTATGTTGTATTTATAATGCTTCACAAAAGAGTCAGCCAAATCCTAGAAATTGTGGATACAGGATTGATCCAGGCTCAAGTACTATTTGGCAAATGCCGCCTTTAGACTATCTTAGAAATAGTGAATCATCAGTTTATCGTCTTCCACATATGTAGCCATTCTTCTATAATACATAATCAAATGTGTTCTTGGACAAGTAGCACCATAATATTGATCAAAGTTGCGAATTTTGAATTTGGGGGGAATCACCAACCCAGATACTAGACACATATCCTTGGCATCAGTACCAAAGATATCTTTTCCTTCCATCGCCCTGACTTTCCTTCCTATCGCTTTCACACTTTCCTTCAGTTTTTCATGACGTCCACTTCCCTCTTCAGACCCATCAGGAACTTCATATACTTGTTGTTGATTATTAAAAACAGGACGCACTTGTGTTTGTACAAAAGCTGGAGTGTATATCGGAACACCTTGGGGAATTTATGTCCCCAAGGGAACTGATTGTTGATTAACTAGTACTGAAAGAGGCGGAGGTACTAACCCAGGAGAAAACCCATATGGTGGTACATTTGCAGCAGTGACTACTATAGGAGTTGGCTCCACAGCTATATTTGTAACTTCTGAAACCACAGTAGATTGAATGTCCATTTTCGCGTTGATGACCTGCAAGACCTCCATAATCTGCCCCGCACTTCCACGCATATCTTCGAGTTCATTGTTGACCCTGTCCAATTCTAAATTATGTTCAGCCATCCTTTGACCAGCTTGGGCTCGTGTATTGTACTGGTGTTGGGAACTCAGTGTGATCGGCTGAAGATAAGACAACAAGATGAGCTACATAACAAAAGATGCATATGCAATGCTTATGAATGCAAATAAAAATGCAAACCAAACATTTAAGGAATCCAAAGAAAATGTTTACAAACATTATAATAATGGATATTAACAAAATATCATATCCTCTTCATAAATTACATAACTGAGAGTTTTACAAAAATTAAATACACATTCAAAGCCATAGTACAAATACAAATTAAACAGTGAAAAAAATGGAAACTGGGGTCTTAATTCTTCTGACGAGAGGACCCTTCTTGATAATTCCCTCCCTTATATTGATGAAGCCGCTTCCAAAGTTCTTCATTTTCCTGCACAGTCATGAAGTATTTATCTTTCCAAGCCTTCACTCCCCTTTCAGCTTTAGCCAATGCAGCTCTCCATTCCTCAACAGAAGTAGGATCTTTTAGAGTTATAGGGATTGACTCAAAGCGGGTTTAGAACATCTTCAAAGCTCTCTCCTTAACTCATAGTAGGTAAGATTTTGAGACAGAACAATCAGGGTATCCCAACATGGTCATCCTCTTTGTGCGAATTGTCGTACCCCAAACTTGTCCTACTTGTGCAGTTTTTATTCCGTACATTCACCCTCTAGTTATTATTTACAAAATCTAAAAAATGCGTTGCTTATGCTCATGATCTCAGAAGATTGAAATAAATTGTTATAAAATTCATGTGAGGTTTTGTCAAGACAGGCTATGGTATAAAGTTCCAGGGTGCACACTCGGAGTTCCAATTAAGGTTTATGGGTAAACTCAGGATTTTGGTATAGTTGTAATGCAGTCAATATCAAGTTATCATCTCGTGATTTCAAGGCTTTGAGAGATTTGGCTTGTGAAGAATGGTTGAGGTCTAGCCACAATCCAAGTAACGTTAGATCAAGACAACTCTATTTCTTAATCAGATCAAGATGAGGATATGGATCAATTTAGTGTTCCATTTGAGTGAAAACCTGAGAATGATGGTTATGGGAATCATGGGTTATGTTTTGAAATTCCAAGTCACGGATTAAGGTTATTTTTTTCCGATCATGATTAAATATGGTTCAAAAACACAAATAAAGGATTAATTAATTTTCCTGATTTCATTCGCAATGATTGTGTTTGATTCAATTTGGATTGGATATGGATATCATAGAAACAAAGATCTATTTCATTTATCTCAATTTGTTTTTGTGAAAGAACTATATGGTGCAAATAGCAAATGGTGGTACAAAAAGCCCAACAAGGTTCAAAATAAATTGTTTTTTATTACAAATATAATCTACATTCATTACAACAGAGTGTTTGCAATTGGCAATAAACACAAAAGGCTATTTTGTTTTAAGCACGCGCGATGTACACTCCCAGGTCATTCATTCAAAACCTTCATGATCCTATTCTCCAAGTTGTGAATTCAAAATATTGCCAGGCTGTCTTGAATTGTAGCAGAGGGTAAAGGTGAGTCTCTAGCTATCACATACATTGAACCATCACGCGCTGTGGATCCCCAAGACCAAAATCAATAAAGTGCAGCACAGACAAAACTGCACACAAGACTGTATACAACCTGCACACAGCGTACATACCCACCACAATTTGTCTCTGCCATAATGAGACCATCACCTGCAAAATGAAAACCATCACCTGCAAAATGAAAAAACTGCACTGTTTTAGCCTGCAAATAAAGTGGATAATAATAACAAATGCGTTACAGAGAGCGGTGGCTACAACAACACATTTTCATAAGCTTGTATTATGTACAACCTGCAACACGAATATCACACCACACAGAAAAAACCACTATCAAAAGGGAAGGAACAATACGTGAATCAACTCGTACGGTTCAACTTTATCAATAAGACAAAACTACAAAACAAGTTGTACCTGATTTTAAAAAAAATGAAAACCCCACACAAATGCTCACAAGCCAGACATGATAACCCTCATGTAAAACCCCATTTTTCTACAATGTTTTATGTTCATAACTTGAGCCAAATAACACATAAAATGCATTGGATAAAACTAACATTTGGGGTGCAGCGAAAAAGGACTTTGAGACCATTACCTTTCTGTCAAAACATAGCAATAACTGGTACCAGCACCAAAACGAATCGTACAATACAGCTCCCACAAAACCGCAACGTGGTGCAGGACAGTACCAGCCACGATTTCATGACCTGCAATCCCAAAAATCAGTACCTCCAAGCCATATAACCTCTCCATAAAACCAGCGACCTGCAATTACTAGGCCTGTCCATTCCACACTAGAAAACACACACACCACGATTATAAAATGCACAAGTTGTAGCAGCACCGAATGGTACGAAAGCCACAAAATCAGCAAGAAACAACTGCAATAATTTCAGATAAAAATCCTGTTATGCCCTCACTCACGTTATAAATGAGAACCCATACTCATTGAAGAGGGGCGGAGCCAAGTTGATGCTGTAAGAATTCAATTCCAACCTTAAACTTTCTTCAGTTCTCAACAAATAATCTACAACCTTCAGTCACCACTTTTGAAACCAAAAACTGAAATACAATCGACCTTCAGTTTTTCTTTTCATCTTTAACCTTCAGCAAACCTAAGCTTCAACCTCAAGGCAACCTAACCCTGCAGCTTGAATGAAGCTTCAAATCTCCCACAACCCTCCCCTTCTTCAACTTCATTTCAACAGCTCTTCACCACTACAAAATTGATACCTCATAAAAACCACACTAAAATCCTTCCAACCCTTAAGAAATCCTTTTATGTTCAACCTGCTCTAAGTCCACAAACCTTTCAACTCATCACTAAAAATTCCTCATCAATCATCAACCCACTGTTACAGATCTTAAAACTAACTCCTTCATCTTTGTTCAACAACCAAAAAACCATACACAAATATACAACTGAAACTATTCAAACCCCTCTGACTTTCTTCAAACCAATTCACCTTCAACATAGAAAACCATGACAGAGAAGTTCTAAAGCGGACTGAGATCTTCCCCTTCACAAAAAAACCTCCGAACCAACATCAATGATCCCCAAGTTCCTCCGAAACTCACCCTAAAATCCCTTCTTCGGACTCAACCACAACTTTCAACCAACAAAGTCAAGCTCCTTCCTCAATCTGTAATATTCAATCTTCACAAAATTTCTTCGCTCCACAGAAAACACCAAAACCTGTTCAAACATGAAATCTTCTTTATCAACTTCAACTAAACCCCAAACAAATCAATAAACCGGAAATAGATGAACAGAGAGATTTGTTGAGAAAGAAATTGGCCAATCCAAATCGAAAACAAATTGAAAGAGAGAGGACTCGAAATCAAACCTGGCCGAAACGGAGAAAAATCGAATGTTGTTAGAAGGTTTGGGTCGACCGTTTTGTTCGTCGTGACTCGTCCCTTCAGAATCGTTGATACTGTCACTCCATTTCGTTTGGTGTAAGTTGTTCACCGTCTTTTTCTTCTTGCGATATCCATAACCCACCGTTGTCCCTATTTCCACCGCTCGTTTTTGGTAGGGATAATGGGCTTTCAAGCCCACGTGATGTCCTAACCACACAATCTGTTTTAATATCCCTGTCTTAAAAAAATACGTATATTTATTATGTTAATTAGATTTAACAGAGGTTTTGTAAATATTTATTATAATAGTTTCTAAACTGTAAATAAGAAGTATATTTATTCTATAAGTTAGTTTTCTATTTTTATAATTTTTCTAACCTCTTTTTTAGAGTATTTTATATATATCTTTCTAAATATTTTCTCTAGTTTAAGTTTTTTTTAGAGTAAATTTTCTTAGAAGTTAGATTCTTTTCCTTATTATTGGGCATTTTATCTTTTTTTGGGTCGATGACGATACCCCAAGTTATAACTTTGTCAAATTTTTTGACGAGTAATGACAAACCCGAGACCGTTTTCTTTTTAACTTCTTTCATTTTCGATTTTTATCGATTTCTTGCTTATTTCGGTCAAATGATAATTTTTAAATTATTATCGGTCAAAATTATTGATAGATAATAATTTCAGTCGAGACTTTTCACTTGCACTTCAAATTATCTTTTAAAACTCCAAAAGAGGGAGATTCTTGAAATCTAGCATTTCTTGGATCTTCGAATGAGCAACTCTCGAGACTCGCTCTTGAGTTGTTGTTCATTCAATCTTTTGATTTTCTCAAGCATATTCTCAACGTCTTTTTAATCAAAACCCCGAAAGAAAGAGGCACTTGGAGTCTAGCATTCCTTGTGTCTTCGAGTGAATAATTCTCGAAGCACGCCCTTTGAGTTGTTATTCACTCAACCTTTCGAATTCAATCATTTTTAAACATTCTCCTAAGTCGAATGCTCGTCTGCATTCACAACCCACTTCATTCACAATTTCTCGTGGTCTCAATATTAGGAGCACCCTCAGGGACTAATATCGTTTCTCACAATCCTAACACTTGACACGTCGTCAAGTCGGTTCCATTTTCAAACAAAATCCTCGATACGTCGTCGAGCTACTTCAAAACAACTTCTTTGTTGGCCTTGCATGCCATTCTTCGATTCGATCCTTCCACAAACATTTTTAAAACTTACGAAAGAGAGATATTCTTAGAATCTAGCATTCTTTGAATATTTGAATGAGTAACTCTCGTGGCGCGCCCTTGAGTTGTTATTAGTTCATTCTTTCGATTTCAAAACATCCAACTCTTTATCTTCAATTTATTCAGTCAATTCCCGAAGGAACTGAGTTCTTGGAGTCTCGCGTTCCTTGAATTCTTGAGTGACAAGCTCTTGAGACACGCTCTTGGGTTGCTCGTCAGTCACCCTTTCGTCTCAAACTCAAACTTCAATCCTTGTCAACCCCTCCTCTTTTCGTGGTTGTTACCACGAACTACGGACGCTCTGATTCTTTATTCATTCTTGAATATAAGATATGTAGGCACAAGATTGCGATGATCTTGGCGAGCACACTTCTATCCATCTTCCGTTTCCCCCCATCCTTTCCCGTAGTCGAACTACGACGCTCTGATTTCTCATTCTCGTCCGAATGAGCATACGTAGGCCCAAGGGCCCCAATCCTTGGCGAGCACCCTATCTTCTATCCACCCATCTCTCCTTTGCATCTCTAACCTTTTACCCTACCAATTCTACCTTTAACAATGAGAAGAAAACAAGTAAACCTAAACAACACTCCCCACAATTACCTTAAGAGGTTCCCGTCGAGTACGACGGACGTGAGGGGTGCTAATACCTTCCCCTCACGTAACCGACTCCCGAACCCGGAACATGGTTGCGACAGCCATGTTCCTATCCTTTCGTTTTTAGGAGGTTTTCTCGATATTTTCCTCTCCCGTTTGTTCGGGAAAAATAAATTTCGGTGGCGACTCTGTCAAACCGCATTTCCGCACCTTTCGCGCGAGGGTCGTATTTTTGAATGAATTTTCGAGGTGCGACACGAATATGATGTCATGCATACATAATCTAAGCTTTGCGAAATCGATTCTTTCCTTCTTCAAAGAACAAACTCTTCAAAAGGACTGGGTCAAGCTCATCCTTCATTGGGTATCCAAGCTGGCGACGAGCTAAAGTAGGATTGTAGCTGATACATCCCTTGGTGCCAAGAAGAGGCACATTAGGGAAATCTCCGCAGCTATGGGTCATGACAATTCCTCCATACATAGGATCGTACCACTTGATGTCTGAGTGCTTGAGTGACAAAATTATTTATGTTCATGTGAGTCTGCTCTGCATATCCCAAAACAAAGGTGATCTTGGCAAGTGCAAAATAAACCACTTGTATAATAGAGCGGTGCAACATACAATCTGGCCTTCCCCATGATGGTTCTTCAAATGAATGGAAAAATACATGGTAGCCAACAACGTGGGTATAGGATTCTTGATCAAGAAAAGATTGATTGCACTCTCATCAACAAAACCATCAGCAGTTGGAAACAAGAAGAGTCCATAAATTAACAAAGCTAAGATGGCCTCGAACGCTTCAGAATTCTTCAACTCAGCATAGTACTGAGTTTTTTCAAATAAGAACACTGTTGGTAATCCATAGAAACCTCCTTTGACAGTCATGTGAGACTGTACTTTAGTCATTTCCAAATGCGTTGCCTCAGCAATTACCCTTTCACTATGAGTCCCTTCTCTTCCAGAAAATGGTTTAGGAGTGATGCCCAATCCCATTAGCGCAGAGTATTCTTCCAAAGTTGGCAGCAATTGGTAATCTAGAAATGTGAAACAGTGATAGATTGGATCGTAGAACTGCACAAGCGCCAACAACATCTCTTCATCCACCTGAGGTCTTAGCAATGACAACACACTCCCATACTTGTCTTTGAATGCTAATGGATCTTCTACTAAACCTCCCAATTTCCTCAGATCTTCCAATCTTGGACTTTGGAATGTATATTTTGATATTACTCTCTTTCCAGAATCCATTTTATAATGTCTGCAAAACAAAATTAAATTCCTTGAATGATTAGCAAAAACATGAATGTAATGCAAAAGTGTCGTGGAACTCGGATATTTACAAACATCAAGAGATGCCAAAAACTCATTTTCATTATCCCACATATTAAATTACACACATCAGTACTCCTTACAAGAGTCTTTAACAGAAAGCTAAATAAAAGTCCTAAGGAGATCCTTCTAACAACCTCATGTTGAACTTTTTGATCTCTTCTTCCATCTAAGCCTTCTAAAAAATAAGCTTATCCACAATCAACTTCCATGGAGTTGACTGAGGGATAGAGGAAAATAAATCCTCTTGCGCCTTCCTCTTCTTACAAGAATGCACTTCTTCATTCTTCACTTGCAATTGCCTCTGGAGTTATGCATTCTCTTCAACAGTCACTTGATACTTTTGCTTCCAAGCGTCTTCTATTTGTCGAGATTTTCTCAAAGCGATTCTCAGCTCCTCTGCTTCAGACATGAAGATCAAGGTGGGTTCCTCCTTCAAAACCATGGGCTTTTGTTGGGAATAGGGAATCTTCAACTCAATAGCCCTTCTTCGGACCCATTGAAGATATGGTTTCAAAGAGACACAATTAGGTTTCCTTGTGTCTTTCTTCTTCCTTGAAGAAAATACTTTCCCCGTGAACACTGTTAGGTTTGTCCTAACTATCGACGAGCAAGGACTGGGTTATAGTATCCCTCCTTTAGTACCAAGAAGAGGTACATTACCAAAATCTCCGCAACTATCAATAATCGTCACATCATCAGAGGCACGATTGTACCAATCAATGTCAGAGTGAGTGAAAGTCATAATCATCTGTGACCACCAACCTTTCTCAAGATCCCAAAAAGTGTTAGCCTTAGGAAAGTGTGAAATAAACCACTTGTATAATAAAGGAACACAGCAAATGATCATCCCTCCATTGTGGGAATACCTCAGATGAATAGAATGATAGGCATCTGCTAGCAAAGTAGGCACAGGGTTCCTCCTCAAGAAGATTTTGATGGCATTGAGGTCCACAAAATTTACAAAATTAGGGAACAGAAAGATACCATAAATGAGAAAGGCAAGGATAGCCTCAAATGTGTCCATGCTCAAATAGTCGGTGTAATAATGAGCTTTCCCAATCAAAAACTCTTCAGTCAAGCCAAAAACTCCCCCTTTTGTAGTCATATTGTTTTGAATATCAATCAATCCTAAGGGTCTTTCTCTAAGATAGGAAAAGGAAACCCATCAATAATGGGTAAACCAACTAGATAGGAGTATTCTTCTAGTGTAGGTGCAAGCTGATAGTCGGGGAACGTGAAACAATGGTAGACTGGATTATATAACTGTAGTAGAATGAAGAGAAGTCCCTTGTCCATCTTTATCTTCACCAATGACAACAGTTTCCCATATCTGCTCTTAAACCTTTCTGGATCTGTCACCAAGGTACCCAACCTCCTTAGGTCATCCAAGTTAAGACTCTTGTAGGTGTACTTCAAGGTTTTCTTCCTTTCGCTATCCATGACAATCCTAATGTTGATAAGAAAAGTCTAAGTACCACAAAATTTTATGGTATGTTGCTCATGAATGCAAGTATGCACAAACATAGGTGAATAAAGATTCACATATGCACACGGGTAAACAGATAAACAGACAAGGGCCTAGGTTTAAAGAACACGAGCGTGGAGCCATAGTCTACCCATCCCAAAAGGTGTGTACTAGAGGTTCTCAAATATGCAAAAACATAATTCTAAGAGGTTCCCAGAGTTAGCAACCCATATTTCGAATATTATCAATTTCACAAATTACTCAGTAGTCGATAATATTCTCAAGAGAGTCTCGTCCAGGTGTAGTATCATGTATCATCTATTTCGGGACTACTCCCTCATAGTCATTGCACTACGTCCTAATAAGGCCAAAACGGGGTGAAAAGGTAACTAAAGGTCCTCAGTGTCACGGGCTTCTAGGTCGAAAGTAGTAATGTTTCAACAAAACTACTCCCAAAAGGGCCTCCACTAAGTGGTGGTTTCTCAAGTCATCTTGGTCGATAATCAACTCCCAATAAGCCTACTTGAATATACCACCTTCCTATCATAGGCGCACTCAAGTACGGGGATAGTACTTATCCTCACCACTCAAGGTAACAACCCTGCATACAGAAAACCCAAGCACAAACAAATATATATATATATATATATATATATATATATATATATATATATATATATATATATATATATATATATATATATACACACACACACAAATATTTACAAATATACAGATATAGAAGCAAGCAAACATATAACAAACACAAATGCAAACAAGGTGGGCTTAACCCTCTTAGGGAAAGATCCCCGGTGAAGTCTCCATTTCTGTTGCGGTGAATATCGAATATCAAGCTATTAATTAACATGAATCGCAAATCATGAAATTCACCACTAAGCTTTAATTTATCCAAAGGAAAGGGTAAAGATCGAAGAAAATCCTAAGTGCGCTACGTAATAACGAAGCTAAGATATCTAAGGTTCGGGGGTTAATTATACCTAGAGAAGGTGTTAGCATCTTAAGTATCTGTAGTGCTCTACAGGAACCTCTTATTAGTATTTGTGTTATGTTAAAGTTTTCTTACTAAGGAAAAATGCTAAGGTAAAGACCTAGAGTATATACAAAATATGCTCGCCAAGATGTCGCATCTCGTGCCTACGTATCCTGACTAGGAAAAGAATCACAGCATTCGTAGTTCTCCTAACTAAGGATGAGGAACCCTTGCCAAAGGGGAGTAAGTATTCATAACCATGATACTTACACAGAGTTAACCAACTCTCTAAATATTTGAAAGATCTAACTAGGGTTGACCTTAACAAAAGTCAAAGAGGGGAAGTGAGTACACATCACAATGGTACTCACATAGAGTTTACAAACTCTAAACTTAATTCTAAGTTACAAAAATAAAATGTCTCTTACAAGTCCGAGATGATGACTCTAACAAGGTCATAAAGTGTGATAGGAAGACTAGACTACCCTAAAAGGGAAAACACATAAAGGTCCACAGATGCTTCTTTCCTTTGGAAATTGGAGAATATTCCCACTTAAGCAAATGGAGACATATTGTTCAACAAAAATGAAACCCTAATCAAGGTACAAAGTAGAATCAAAGCAAAAGACCTAACATGACAATCAAGGGTGGGCAACAGGTTCATCATAAAATGTCCTAAGACATCAAAGACTATGAACAAAACTCATCACTAAACAAAGCCACAAACCTATATACTATGACATGTTAGAACAAAGTAAAAGATCAAATTCACAATGTCAAACAAGTATTTTACAAAGTGCAATGATGTCTATACAACTCATGTTTGCAAATGGATTTCAAGAAAAGTATCAAATGTGTCGCTACCACGAAAATAAGGTGCCGGCAAAACAGAAGAGTCGCCACCTTTCGTTATTTATCCCTCAGAACAGGAAAGGAAACGATCGGAAAAACCTGACGCAAAAGGTATAAGACAAGGTCATCACAACCGTTGTCTGGGTTCGGGAGTCGATTACGCAAGGGGAAGGTATTAGCACCCCTCACGTCCATCGTACTCGATGGGATCCACGCTTGTTGTGTTTATCTGACGGGTTGGTTTTACTATCTACCTATCAAGGCTGGTCTGAAAAGGAAAAGAAAAATGACTCGGCAAAGCGTCGCACTTTATGCCTACGTATTCTCATCGGAGAATAAGAAATCAGAGTCAACGTAGTTCGACTAACTACGGGTGATGGGGAAGGTGGCTCGCCAATACGTCAGTAGTGTGCCTACGTAATCTCAACAGGTACGAGAGATCAGAGCTTACGTAGTTCGGGGTAATACGGATTACGGGAATTCAGATTCATCTATTTTATCGAGTAGGGTTAACAAACAGTTCCAGCAGTTTGGCGTACGCAGCTCGACCCTTGGAGACTTAGGCGTTACCGTTTGCGGTAGGACTGAGAGTTAACGACACTCTTTTCTTCAGAAAAGCTTCCTTTGAATTACGGGCCCACGGGGCAAAAAGGTTTGAAGTTTGTTTTCTGTCTTTTACGGAAGAACTGTTTTTTATGGATGTTTGCAACCAATATCGCACTAGAGACTATGACCAGGGAGTGAATGTGTCACATATCACCCAAAGGGTGCCATACTAAACATCCAAGCTGTCGAAAAGAAACTCTCTGACAACCCTTTCTTAGATAGCTTAAGGCTCACAACGTACGACATCAGCTAACATTTATTACTGTATTTTAATTTGTTTTGAGATGAGAAGAGAACGAACAGGTTCAACTAAGGGGAGACTATCAAGTCCTAATGTTGTCATGCCAAGGATTCATCCTATAGTTGAGGCTTGAAACAGGGAACTCCTAGAAGTTATCATGCATAGGTTTCAACCTAGAGTTCTAATCATCACTTCCTTATCAAAGGAAGTGAGATTCCTAGGGGATCATGTCAATGAGATACAGAAACAGATAAAGCATCAGCTTAAATAGTAAACAGTAAACAACTGTAAAATGTATGCAATGCAAGTGAGGGAGGAAATGTGTGTGGGGCATCAGCCTCTACAAGCTCATCTCAACCTCAAGCTAGATATGAATAACTGTAATCATACAGAAGAAATAACATAAAATGCCATCAAGCAAATCACAACCCATATAGGCAAGGGAGCAAGGCTCTACCGAATACCCGCAAGCAAAGCCATACAGTAAAAATACAAGCAGAGGGAGCAGCTCAACCTCTAGTGCAATCATGCTCCTAGCTTAAATCCATCTAAATATGAACTTATTCTAATGCATCAAGCAAATCAAACAAGTCACATCAATACAGTTGCACAGCAAGCAAACAGACAAGAAAGCAAATCAACAGCTTCCACAGCTTCACAGCAAAGCTCTCCTCTGACAGCAGCTCAGTCATCAGTCTTCAACTGCTCTTCAAGGCTATCATCTTCAATAGCAAGTGTCAACTTGCTTCTTTCCTTTGGAAGTTAGAGAATATGCCCACTTAAGAAAATGGAGACATATTGTTCAACAAAAATGAAACCCTAATCAAGGTACAAAGTAGAATAAAAGCAAAAGACCTAACATGACAATCAAGGGCGGGCAACAGGTTCATCATAAAATGTCCTAAGACATCAAAGACTATGAACAAAACTCATCACTAAACAAAGCCACAAACCTATATACTATGACATGTTAGAACAAAGTAAAAGATCAAATTCACAATGTCAAACAAGTATTTTACAAAGTGCAATGATGTCTATACAACTCATGTTTGCAAATGGATTTCAAGAAAAGTATCAAATGTATCAAAAGGTATAACTTAAAACCTAAAATAGAACACAAACTTCGAACATACACAAGTGTAATAAAAATAAAAGTTTTTGAGGTTTTCTTTTAGAAAATGGAAATTAGACACAAAAACGAGATTATGACAAAAAGAATGAGCTAAAAAACCCTATGGATCAAAAAGATATAAATGTTTGAAATTGTGAAGAAAAGTAAAAAGATAAGTGATAAAAAGAAAGGGAAATGCCCTAGGAGAGTTTGAACCCACGCTACCTCACTCCCTGGCCAAAACCTTTACCAATCCAACCATTGCGCACATCATCTAATTATACAGTTCCATGTTATTATATGTGAAAAATGAGTGAATAAAATGAATTAAAAAAACAAAAGGGTCTGGGGCGAGGGGGATTCGAACCTCAGCCCCCCAAGGCCATAACATGCTGCCTCTACCACTGGGGTGGCTATACATCCGCTGTATAACCACCCATAAAAATATATATTTTAAAAACTCAACTAAAGGGCTAGCTCAGCAAAAATCCCTAACACATCATCTTCTTCCTCAGACTTTCTCTCCTTCTCTCTCACGAGCAGCAACATCAACATAAAATAGAGACAACATAACTCCCTCATTTCAACATGAAAATAAAAACTATAAGAAGCAAGCTTAATCTATTTCTCGTCAGGAACATAAATATAGAATGATCATTCTTTAGAAATAAACACATGTCTCACAAAACCTGGTCAAACCCGTGGGTAGCAAACATAACTCAAGTGAGAAAATAACATATTTTCAAATCATACAATACATGTAGAAACTTAAAAATGATGCTAGTAACTCAAAGAACAAATCTTATTCATAAAGCAAACAAATATAACGTGAACATGAAGAGTTTCAGATAGAAGAAAAGTTACCTCTTGGAGCTGATCCAAGGTCTCTCCAATAGTTGTTGTAAGGTGTAATAGGATGGTGCTCAACCTCTTTAGCTCCTAGAGAATGATTGTGAGTGATTGGATGGCCTGGAAAGCCTCTCCTTCTTCAAAACTGATTGTTGATGCTTCAATGGTGGACAAAAATGGTGAATGATGAAGGTGATGTTACAACTTCTATTTCAGGATTGAAATGAGTTAGTAGTAATGTATAGTGAAGGTTTTTGAAGCTTGTTTCTGGTTTGCACAAAAGGAAATGGTGGTTGGAGATTTTTTGCAACAACTGAGGTTATGGAGTTCTTGCTCGAGGGTTAGGGTTTTTGTGTGTCTTTTTCTCTCTTTGTCCCTCCTTTTCTCTTCTTTTTTTTTACTTATGGTCAGAATCCTTTTTCAAATTGGCTTTGGAGCCAAAAACCAAAAATTCCAACTTTATGGTGATGGCTCGAGCTAGGTTAAGGTGTAGCTGTTGGGCAGTGATATCCTTTTGTTATGTTGTGATCAGGTGAGCAGCTTAAGAGGAGTAGAAGTCAGATGTCCAAGGATGAGTTGCAACATTCTTAACTTGCACACTTTCATGTTCATGTCATTTTATGGTTGTTGCATGTCTTGTGGGTTATAGTTTGAAAATGAAATGTTTAGGGATTATGAATGACAGGTTTGGTGCACTAGGAACAATGTTTTGGATGTTGAAAAGGTTTGTCTTATCTTGATACAAAATTTGGTCGTGACCTAGGCAACCTTGGCAAGGTGAAAACATGGTTGCAATGCCTCTTCGACACACCATAACTCTTTGGTTTTTGACTCAAATGGTGAAGTCTTGTGCTTTTTGGAAAGAGGGCATGTAGAAGAACAACTATGATGTTTTAATGATTTTGAGTTGAAGCTCTTAACATGATGAAAATTGGACATAAAATTGGTTCAACATTCTGGCCTGGGCAAGCCTGCGCATGACCTGGTCATGCCTTGGGCAACTCTTGTCAAGTGTTGATGCTTATGCTTGTGATGTCATAACTTGGGCTCTAGAACTCCAATTGAAGAACTCTTTAGATGCTTGGAAATCTGAGATGGAGGAGAACAACTTTGATATTTTTCACTTTTATATTTGAAGCTTGGAATTATCAAAAAGAAAGCTTGCAAGTTGAGAAAAAAACATGATTGGAAGTGCCTTGGCAACTAGGGCAAGTTGCCTAACTTGTGCCCAAAATCACTAAAATTTGTGATTCCATAAATTTTTACTCCTTGATCCAAATGAGGAATTCTTTATATTCTTAGAAATATTAGATCAAGGGGAACAACTTTCATGTTGGGTGAATTTTGATTTGAGATCAAGAAACCCATGAGGCCTTGGTTTGAAGTTCTTGCAAAAATGTTGCAATAGGTTTTGCCCTACTTTGACCTCCACTTGAAAACATCATAAATTAAGTTCTAAAAATGATCTTGATAAGTTCTTGGTATCAAAATAAAGCTAGAGAGATGATATACAACTTTCATGTTGGTGACTAATACAAGTTACTCTTGGAACCATCTTGAATTTGGCCTTGAAAATCACTTCGAATGTTGACTTTTTAACTTAGAAAAATTTCATCAAGAAACCTTAATTCTTCATATCTCCTGATTTTATTGTTCCAACTTAAATTTTGATGATCCAACTATATGAGATCATAAATTATGCCTTGTAAATCTTATGGTTGATCATAACAACCAAAAGCTGACTTTGTGATGCCTCAATTGACTTTTTAATCAGATGAAATCAATGCCTTTCCTTGGACCAGTGATCACACTAAAATTCACCGTATTTCTGACTCCGATTTCGCATGCATTCTTAGCTTTTATTGTTGTTTTTGCTTTGTTATTGCTTTGTTTTCTTATGTTTTCAGGTTTTTATAATAATCGGAGCTTGAATCGGGAAAAGGAGCGAAAAAGGAGTGAAAACGGACGAAAACCTAGAAATTTAGCATTTTGCACTTGCGGCACCCACTGTGGCGGGCGCCATGGGGTTAGCCATGACGTGGCCACGTCTCAAGACCACTCCTCAACCTCCAAGACCCACGATCCCCACTCCATCATCCCCTGTAGGGACCGTGGCGGGCGCCATAGGCCCTGTGGCGGGCGCCACAAGGCAAAAATCCACAACCTCCACTTTTTAGTGGAGGGGCGTCCCGGTCATTTCGCGCTTTCAGTTTCTCCTATAAATAGGACCTTAGATTTTCGTTTTTCTTCATCCAGAATTAGAATCCTCTAGGCATATATCAGTTATAAAGCAGTTGCCATTCCACATCGGGGTGCCTCTGCAATCGAGTGATCGAGTCTGTAATCTGTCTGTGGTTCGAGTTTTGGAGCACTCTGGAGGAAGTTAATCCTGCCGCCATTTTAATTCCAGTTCGTATTTTATTTTTCCGCATTGCTTTACTTTTATTTATTTTCTCGCACTTTACTTTGTTTATTTCCCGCACTCGCACATTTACTTTGTTTATTTCCCGCACTCGCACATTTACGTTGTTTATTTCCCGCACTCGCACATTTACGTTGTTTACTTCCCGCACTCGCACATTTACTTTGTTTACTTCCCGCACTCGCTTTAAATTACTCATATGAAAAACTATAAAAAGAATATTTACTTTATCATGTCTAACTAATCCCATAAAGGTTAGAATGTAAGGATCGTAATTAAACCAGTAATCAGTATAATTGTTCGTGGAAACACCTAAGGGCTATTTTATCTTTCAATTCAAGTAATTGTTTTTAACTATTTCAAAAACAGCCAAAAGCGCTTTGTATAGTTCATTAGGAGTTTTTAGATTAAAAAGAAAAGAGATTTTAAAACGATTTTCGGACGCGTTATGAGATTTAGAGTCTGGTTCATAAGAACCTCTTTTTGCTAAGAAGTCCAGGTTAAAATACTTTTCAACTTTGTTAAGAAACTATATTTCTTAAAAATAGGTTTACTACTCTAACGCAGTACGCACCTTTTTATCCGTGACAATAGGAGGGGTTGATTAGAGAGTACAACTCGGTTCTGAATACGCGAAAGCGACAGTTCCTGTTAAATTAGTTCTTTTCAAAGGAGAAAACATTGCCCATAAGTAGTTCCATTAACAAGTACTGGATTATCATTGATTACGTGAATTACATTCGAGCCTGTCTTTTATTTATTATTTAAAATTATAATTTTATTTACCATTGCACCCTTACTAAAACCCTTAAAAATAGTTGCCTTAGATAAACACCATAACAACAGGTACGATAGATTGACACTTGGTCTCTGTGGATTCGATAATCTTTTATATTACTTTGACGTGATTCGTACACTTGCGAAAAACACGCATCAAGTTTTTGGCGCCGTTGCCGGGGACCAATATCGTCAAATTTCATTACCCTGTAGTTATACCGTTTAGACTAAGGTTGTTACCCACCGGTCAATGCGAAAGACTCGCAGTGCCGGAAGTTTAGTAGACCCTCTAGCTGAACCTGAACGTTACGCTCGCGCACGTTTATTTTTCCATAGGAATAGGAGAGCTATGGCCGAAGATCAAAACCGAAGACCTCTTAAGGACTTCGCCCAACCATCAAACGAGGAACCTAGTTCCAGTATAGTAAACCCCGCTATCCCAGCCAATAATTTTGAACTTAAACCATCCCTGCTGCAATTAGTGCAACAGAGACAATTCGCAGGTCTCGCTACTGATAACCCGAACCAACATTTAAAAAACTTTCTTCAATTAGCAGACACCTTTAAAACCAATGGAGCTTCTCCTGAGGCAATACGCTTAAGATTATTTCCCTTTTCCCTCAGAGATAAAGCTCTATCATGGTTAGATTCCCTTCCACCCAATTCAATAACAACTTGGGATGACCTTAGAAAAGTTTTCCTTGCTAGATATTTTCCCCCAAGTAAGACCGCTCTTCTTCGAAACCTAATAACTAGATTTACCCAACACCAAGGAGAGTCGTTGTTCGAAGCCTGGGAGAGATATAAAGAACTATTAAGAGCATGCCCACACCATGGCCTAGAGAATTGGCTAATCATCCAAACCTTCTATAATGGACTTCTTTATAACACTAAAATGACCATCGACGCTGCCGCTGGTGGCGCACTGATGAACAAACCTTACCCTGAAGCTAGTGCCCTTATCGAGGATATGGCCCAAAACCATCAATCATGGGGAGTAGAACGAGCGACAGTGGAAAAGAAGGAAGCCCAAGGAGGAATACATGAGCTAAGCTCTATAGACATGATGCAGGCTAAAATGGACGCGTTGGCCCTTAGAGTCGAACATATGTGTACAACTCCGAATACTGTTGCCGCAGTTTCGCCGAATTGTGAGATATGTGGAACGCAAGGACACCAATCCGCCGAATGCAATCTGTTGAATGAAACCAACACTGAGCAAGTGAACTATACCCAAGGGAACCCATTTTCAAATACATATAACCCTGGATGGAGGAATCACCCAAACTTCTCCTACAAAAATAATAACCCTATCCAAAATACCGCACCTCCGAGACAACAAGGTTACCAAGCCCCTAGAACAAATCAACCTATGCAACCTGTACCACCTAGCCCGAGCTTTGAGGAAGTTGTAAAAGATTTTATCGTTGCTCAAAAACAACAAAACAAAGAGTTCATGAACCATAACGTCCATGTTAACGAACTAATTACCAAGTTAGGAACCAAGGTTGATCAAATTATTACTCATAATAAGATGCTTGAAACCCAGATCTCTCAGGTAGCGTTAAACCAAGCCCCACAGACTACACCTGGAGGACAGTTCCCTGGACAACCTCAACAAAACCCGAAAGGGCAAGCTAATGCCATTACTCTACGAAGTGGAACCGCTTATAAGGAACCTTTAAACCCTAGATTAAGTGAGCCTGAAACTTCTGAGAGGAATGAGGAAAAGGAACCAGAGAAGCCTGAAACCCCGGAAAGTCAAGAAAAAGGAGAAGAACCTAAAAATAAAACCTATGTACCGCCACCGCCATACAAACCACCAATACCTTACCCTCAAAGATTAAAGAAAACCCAAATCGATAATCAATATCAAAAATTCGTTAAGGTTATAGAAAAACTTCACGTAGAAATCCCCTTTACAGAAGCCATCACCCAAATACCTTCTTATGCTAAGTTTCTCAAAGACATACTTACAAATAAACGTAGACTCGAAGATCCGAAACCCGTGGAATGTAATTCTATTTCCGAAAATAGGTTAGCAAAGAAAGATAAAGATCCCGGAAATTTTTCCATTCCTTGTGTTTTGGGGAATCATGTCATCGAAAAAGCTTTTCTAGACTTAGGAGCTAGTGTGAGCTTAATGCCTTTAGCAGTTTGTGAGAGATTAAACTTAGGAGAATTACAACCTACTAAGATATCACTTCAATTAGCCGATAGATCCGTTAAATACCCTATAGGCATACTTGAAGACGTCCCTGTTAGGATAGGTCAGCTGTTTATACCTACTGATTTTGTTGTCATGGACATTAAAGAAGATGACGACATACCAATCCTCCTAGGTAGACCGTTCTTATCGACTGCTGGAGCCGTAATAGATGTTAAAAAGGGAAAACTAACTTTTGAGGTAGGTGGCCAGAAGATAGAATTTATATTGTCAAAATTTCTTATGGCACCTGTGATAGGAGATTCTTGTTATGCCTTAGATATCATCGAAGAATGTATTAGGGAATTAGAACAAGAAGAAGAAACTGAATCTATAAAATTGCCATCTACCCTTATTTTGGAAGATGACAATTATAAAACACCCTACATTGATGATAACCTTCACGAATGTTTATCTCTTACCCCAGATCCTATGCCTTGCCCTATAAAACCGACCGTAAAACTTAAGGAACTGCCTAAAAACCTGAGATATGAATTTCTTGATGAAGATATGAACCGTCCAGTTATAGTCAGTGCTACCTTAAACCAAGAAGAAACCGATCAATTATTAGAAGTTTTACGTAGGTACCCCTCAGCCTTAGGATATAAGATCTCTGATCTAAAAGGAATAAGCCCATCCGTATGCATGCATCGGATTTTGCTTGAAGAAGATTCAAAACCTTCTAGAGAACACCAACGTAGAATAAATCCTATAATGAGTACTGTAGTTAAGACTGAAGTTCTTAAGTTACTAGAGGCAGGTATAATATATCAGATCTCGGACAGTAAATGGGTGAGTCCTGTGCATGTAGTACCTAAAAAGGGAGGCATCACAGTCGTGCAAAACGAGAAGGGCGAACCTGTAGCAAAAAGAACTGATGGAGGTTGGCGTATGTGCATAGATTATAGAAAATTAAATAAAGCAACTAGGAAGGACCATTTCCCATTACCATTCATAGACCAAATGTTGGAGCGCCTAGCCAGACACTCTTACTTTTGTTATTTAGATGGATATTCAGGATTCTTCCAAATACCTATTCACCCCGAAGATCAAGAAAAAACTACCTTTACATGCCCAGTTGGAACCTTTGCCTATAGAAGAATGCCTTTTGGACTTTGTAATGCTCCTGCAACTTTCCAACGCTGCATGATGTCTATCTTTGCTGATTATTTGGATGGAATCATGGAAGTATTTATGGACGATTTCTCAGTTTGTGGGTCAGATTTCAAAAATTGTCTTGTCAACCTTGAGAAAATCCTGGAGAGATGTGTGGAGGTAAACCTTGTGCTAAATTGGGAAAAATGTCATTTCATGGTCACCGAAGGGATTGTTTTAGGACATATAGTTTCCGAAAAAGGTATAGAGGTAGATAAAGCAAAAATAGAAGTCATAGAGAATCTAAAACCGCCGAAGACTATCAGGGAGATAAGAAGTTTTCTTGGACATGCCGGATTTTACCGACGTTTTATCAAGGATTTCTCCAAAATAACAAAGCCCTTAACTGGTCTTTTAATGAAAGATGCTGAGTTCATCTTCGATGAAAAATGTACTGAAGCATTTAATCTTCTGAAGCAAGCTCTGATTTCAGCACCTATAATGAAACCCCCTGATTGGTCGGAACCGTTTGAGATAATGTGTGACGCCAGTGATTATGCTGTTGGAGCCGTTCTAGGTCAGAGAAAAGATAAGAAGTTACATGTGATTTATTATGCCAGTAGAACCCTAGACGCTGCACAGCTCAACTACGCAACAACCGAAAAAGAGCTCCTAGCTGTAGTTTTTGCAATAGACAAATTTAGATCTTATCTAGTAGGAGCCAAGATTATAGTTTACACCGACCATGCTGCCATTCGTTACTTACTAAGCAAAAAGGATGCCAAGCCTAGGTTACTTCGATGGATTCTATTATTACAAGAGTTTGATTTGGATGTCCGTGACAAGAAAGGCACTGATAATGTGGTAGCTGATCACCTATCTAGGCTAGAATACCTGAAACCTGATCCAGTACCCATAAATGACGATTTTGCCTACGATAGACTGATAGCCCAACTAGAAACCATTGAAGATGATAACCCAGACCCTCATGAGCAATTTCATAAATCCTTAGCTATAAGCAATGTACCTTGGTATGCAGATTTTGTTAACTACCTAGCCGCTGACATCATACCCCCTGATCTAAACTACCACCAGAAGAAGAAGTTCTATAGTGATGTGAGAAACTTCTATTGGGACGATCCATTTCTTTTCAAGAGAGGTAAAGATGGCATTTTCCGCCGTTGTGTTCCAGAAGAAGAGGTAAGTAATATAATTGAGCATTGTCACTCTGCACCCTATGGTGGACATGCAAGCACATCTAAGACCTACGCCAAGATTCTTCAAGCTGGCCTATTCTGGCCTACTATGTGGCGTGATGTCCATGCTTTCATTGTCAAGTGTGACAGATGCCAACGCACAGGAAATATTTCAAGACGTAATGAAATGCCGTTAAGAAATATCCAAGAAGTAGAACTCTTCGACGTATGGGGTATAGACTTTATGGGACCGTTCCCACCATCTTTTGGAAATCAGTACATATTAGTAGCTGTTGACTACGTGTCTAAATGGATTGAAGCTATCGCCGCACCCACAAACGACACCAGAGTAGTCATCAAATTATTCAAGAATTATATATTTCCCAGGTTTGGAACACCCCGTTTAGTCATAAGTGATGGAGGATCACACTTCATATCGAGAATATTTGATAAACTTTTAAGCAAGTATGGAGTTAAGCATAGAGTAGCAACACCATACCACCCACAGACCAATGGACAAGTGGAAGTATCTAATAGGGAGATAAAACAAATCCTCGAGAAGACTGTCTCTATATCTAGAAAAGATTGGTCGCAGAAACTTCAAGAAGCATTATGGGCCTATAGAACCGCTTTCAAAACTCCTATAGGAACAACCCCTTATCAACTGGTCTATGGAAAATCATGTCACTTACCATTTGAGTTGGAGCATAAGGCCTATTGGGCCATCAAAACTTTGAATTTGGATTACTTGACAGCTGGTGAGAAACGTATCCTTGATATCCACAAATTAGAAGAGCTCAGACAATCTGCCTACGAAAATGCCATCATATACAAAGAAAGAACAAAAGCTTGGCATGACAAAAGAATCATAAGAAGAGACTTCAAAATAGGCGATCATGTTCTCCTGTTCGATTCTAGGTTACGACTATTTCCAGGTAAACTCCGTTCGAGATGGACTGGCCCTTTCGAAGTATCTAAGATCCTGAGATCCGGTGCTATTGAAATCAAGAACCAAACATGTAAACCGTTCATAGTCAATGGACAGAGGTTGAAGCCCTACGAAGGAGGTGACATTCCAACAACATACACCTGCCATACTCTGAGTGATCCACCATATCCTTCCAATGATGTTTAAATATCGGTCGTCGAGCTAATGACGTTAAACAAGCGCTGCATGGGAGGCAACCCATGGTTTTTCTTACTTTTGTACTTTTTATTTCTTTATTTTTACTTTATTTTAATTTGTTATTATGTCAGGACTCACGATTGAATGTTTTATGTGCTTTCAGGACTTGTTTGCTAACCTTGTACAGAATGCAGAACCCTGATGACATGCACGTGGCCTTTAGAGATGATGCACAGAGAGAGCGCTACTATGTTCACATGAGACGCCCTATGGCTCCTACCAGGTACCCTGACCATGACTGCATGGATGCCTTGGGGATAGAGCCAAGCGTCAGATTTTTATGCCATCAACTCCAGTGGGACCAGTTTGACGACAGGAACGACACTTATAGGAACTTGACTCTTGAGTTCCTCAGCTCGTTTCATCATGACCCTTGGGCTAGACCCGATGGACTCGCTGTTTTCAGGTTGTTCGGGATTGACTACTCATTCTCTCACAAAGAGTTTGGTGATTTACTAGGTTTCCAGACTACTCCTGATGCTATTCCAGAGACTCCGATGGGGTATTTTATGAGCAGAGAAGTGGAAAAGTTTTGGACTAAAATATCAGGCGGAGGGAGCCAAGATCCTTCTACCCAGTTTTCTCAGGTAATCCACAACCCTGCATTGAGGTACTTCCAGATGATTCTAGCACATTCTTTCCTAGGTTTTCCAGATACAGAGACACTGCTAAGTGAAGAGGAGATTTTCCTACTGTTTTGTGCGACTCAGTCTCGCCCTGTTGCTTGTGGCAACTTTCTACTGAAGGGCCTTGCTAGTGTTGCCAGATCATCAGTAGGAATCATCCATGTCGGTGGGATTGTTACACAGATTGCTACTGCATTGGGTTTGTCTCGCAAGCTATTGCACCTCAGGACCTTCTGCTGCTACACCACCCTGGATATTGATTTTTGTCTTGATAGAGGACTGATGAGGAGGGCTTCTTTTGAGCCCAACATGTTTAGATTGCTGATCGACGGTGAAGCGATACACTACTTTACATTACCAGATCCGCTGATGACCAGTGTCCATGATCCTGCCAATTGGAGTTATGGTCTAGAGGATTATGGAGAGACTGTCGAAGAGCCGAAATCGCCTCCCGCCGCTGAGTACACTCCTACACCTCTTACTCCCCGAATCACTGTTATGTCTAACAATATGTCTCTGCAGCCACCTGACCTACAAACACAGATTTATGAGCTCCGCAAGGAGACTGCCCTGCTCAAGCAGGAAGTGGCAGACTTAGAGTTACAGATGCAGGTTTCTGATCTCACTCATGCCTCAGAGACCGATGCTCTACATCAGGCGATCGACGAGCTTCGGAGGGAGATAGCTGAGATTCGTGGATCAAGCCAGGATAAGAAACCTACCACATGACTCATTCCACCCTGACAGCACTACCCTAGTATTTAACTTACTTTTATTTATCGCATTTCCAGACATACTTTACTTTATTGCAGCTTTTACATTTTCATGCACTTTGAATTCCTTATATATATACATATTATGCACTAATTTTTATTTTTCTTTTTCTTTTTTGATTTTTAATCATTTTATTTTTATCGTGCAAAGAAAAAAATATATAAGACAAAAATATGCAAGCCAATGCCTTGAAAAGAAGAAGAAAACGCTATTCAGACCCCCCGGAAGACAAAGGTGCAAGGAAGGCCCAAAGGAGGATCCAAAACCACAAGGCCCAGGAATTGGCCTTGTGGCGGGCGCCATAGGCCCTGTGGCGGGCGCCACACCGTATCATCACCAAATACGGGATTCAATCCCCATTTCCACCATTTTCATCCCTTTCTTCACCAAAAACCCATTTTTCCAACCTTCCAAATCCTCCTTGAACCCCATTAAAGCTCCCCCATTTCCAAAATACCCTCCATCCATAAAACATATCCAACATCCATTTCCATTTTCATCCATCAAAAACCAAAAAAATCAAAACTTTATCATTCCCCTCATAAACCACTTTTCTACTATTTTCACTACCTAAGGAGCCTTTCAACAATGGAGTTCAACGGATTTATTCTTCGTGATGGAAGACCGGGCGAAAGGCAACGGAAAATTATTCAGAGGCTTCAAAGTCGAGAAATCCTCTCGACTAGGTACATCGACGATAATTGTCTGTATGCTTTGGGTATTTATCATAGTGTTTTTAATTTATTAGAATTTCTAGGCTTGCATAATATTTTCATTAATCAGGAACCTACCTATGAGAGGCTGACAACTGAGTTTTTGAGTTCTTTGATATACACTGTCAGTCCTGACACTGCTAGCACTGTCGGTACTGCTATTTTTAGACTGTTTGGAATTGAATATGAATTCAGTACCAATGAGCTAGCATATTTGTTAGGAATCCCTCATAGGGAAGGTTCGATTTGTGAGGCACCTTTGGATGCTGAATGGTCGGCCGAGGTATTTACCTTCTGGCTAAGGCTTTCAAGTACTTCAATTAATTCTTTTGAAGGGATACTTGCGTCGACCATTCACAACCCGGCCATAAGAGTTTTTAGACTTCTTTTGGCATGTACTATTTTTGGCCGGGAAAGTCCAAACAAGGTTAATGCTCGTGAACTCCTATTTTTGCAAGGATGCCTCACTAGAACCCACATCAATCCGGTCCCGTTTATGCTTGCCCACATGACTTCATTTACTAATAAAACAGGACCGATTGTTTTTGGAGGGCTTGTTACGTCTATTGCTCGGGCTCTTGGCCTGAATGATGAGATAGCTACACTTGAACCACTACCTCCTCGCACAATTAATTTAAAATTTCTGAAAGACATGAAATTGTGCCGAACAAGGAGAGAAGGTGGTTATGAGTTGATGGTTCATGGGGTAGCTATCCCATCTATTGCTTTACCATGCAGTAGACGTACTGATGTACGTGATGAAAGGAACTGGACCTATGATCTTAATGCTCCACGTGTTTTGGGTCCACTTCCTCCTAATATTCCCGATGGGGAGGCACATGACACTGATGATGAGTATGATCGGAGAGAGCAGTCTCCCATCCCTCACATGTCCCCCCATCGTCCTTCACAGTCACACACTGCACCATCTTCCTCTAACCCTGTTGCAGGTACTGCTCCTGGATTCTTTGTCACCGAGGAGATGTGGCGTGATATGATAGCTAGAGAAGAAAGGCGTGATGGCCTTCTCTCTACTATTTCACAGCAGCTGACGGACAATATGAGCTTCATGCAACAATCGCGATTGGTTTCGGATCGTGCTTATAGCAACGTCTGCCGTACCTTGAACGATATTTCATTAGAGCAGAACCGTCAGAGAGAGTTCAACAGCCGACACTACCAGCTTGTAGAGGCTACTCAGGGTTCCATCTTGGGTAACCTTCGAGAGGTCCGGAGTGCTCAGGCTGCTTTATCAGCAAGACTCGACCGGAGGGACCAGCATCGTAGTAGATCCCGTCGTTCCAGACCATCACATCAGGACGGCGAAGGCACCAGTGCCCCTCCTCAGTAGTCTTTTTCCAGGTTACCCCCCTTATCTTATTTCGAAACATTGGGGACAATGTTCGATTTAAGTGTGGGAGGGGATTTTATTGCTTTCTGTTATTTCCCTTTTTAGTTAATTTCCTTTCAGTTATTTCCCTTTTCAGTAATTTATATTTCTTAGATAATGCATGAGTCTGACGAGTCACCAGTATAGTGTTTTTTTAGTTCATTTTCATTTTTTCCCATTTCCTTAGCCTTACCAGAAAATTTTTAAAAAAGAAAACAATGTTGTTTCACATGTTTTTTGGGCTTTGAGACAGGTTTAGATTAGGATGTGGTGACTTAGGTCAACTTTTTGAAACATCAGAACCATTTTAGCACCATAGACCTCTTGAATATAGGAATCACTCCTAAACCCCACCACCATGGCCTTTACTATCATTCAAAAAGTTGTCCTAAGTAGTTTATTTTAGCAGTCAGCTCCGGCCTAAGCATACTCTACGTAGGGGGCCGATGAATATAAGTGAATGATCCAGTGCTAATAAAAAAGAAAAAAAAAGGGCAAACTCTGGTATAGGTGACCCTCACAAAGTCATTTAAACCGAAAAAAGAGAAGAAAAAAATTTTGCCACAAAAAGAAAAAAAAAATTTGCAAGTCACCTATTGTTAGTTGGTTCAGAGGTATCTGGCACTGAACTTGGTAGGGCGGATTACGATCTGATCCCCCGCAGCTACATTTAGGCGAAATAAAAACAGGTTTACACATGCTTATGTGCCAGAAACCTTATGTCATGGATCAGAATCACTAACCGGTCACTCTACTATGAAGCATGTACGGATAACGGGCTTAATGTGATTGCTCCTGAATGAAAAGGACACAAAAAGATGAGAAGATAGGCCTAGGTATTGTGGGATGACATGGAGTGGTTAATATAGGATTGAAGTTTGTGTTTGTGTTACTATGGTACCCTTGGTTCACTTAGTTAGTATCTGTCACTGCATCCTGACTTGAACTTAGAATCCCTTTAGCCCAAAGACAAGTGTTGACACCATATTTTCTTAAGCTTTAATGTTTGCTTGAGGACAAGCAAAGGTTTAAGTGTGGGAGAATTTGATCACACTAAAATTCACCGTATTTCTGACTCCGATTTCGCATGCATTCTTAGCTTTTATTGTTGTTTTTGCTTTGTTATTGCTTTGTTTTCTTATGTTTTCAGGTTTTTATAATAATCGGAGCTTGAATCGGGAAAAGGAGCGAAAAAGGAGTGAAAACGGACGAAAACCTAGAAATTCAGCATTTTGCACTTGCGGCACCCACTGTGGCGGGCGCCATGGGGTTAGCCATGACGTGGCCACGTCTCAAGACCACTCCTCAACCTCCAAGACCCACGATCCCCACTCCACCATCCCCTGTAGGGACCGTGGCGGGCGCCATAGGCCCTGTGGCGGGCGCCACAAGGCAAAAATCCACAACCTCCACTTTTTAGTGGAGGGGCGTCCCGGTCATTTCGCGCTTTCAGTTTCTCCTATAAATAGGACCTTAGATTTTCGTTTTTCTTCATCCAGAATTAGAATCCTCTAGGCATATATCAGTTATAAAGCAGTTGCCATTCCACATCGGGGTGCCTCTGCAATCGAGTGATCGAGTCTGTAATCTGTCTGTGGTTCGAGTTTTGGAGCACTCTGGAGGAAGTTAATCCTGCCGCCATTTTAATTCCAGTTCGTATTTTATTTTTCCGCATTGCTTTACTTTTATTTATTTTCTCGCACTTTACTTTGTTTATTTCCCGCACTCGCACATTTACTTTGTTTATTTCCCGCACTCGCACATTTACGTTGTTTATTTCCCGCACTCGCACATTTACGTTGTTTACTTCCCGCACTCGCACATTTACTTTGTTTACTTCCTACACTCGCTTTAAATTACTCATATGAAAAACTATAAAAAGAATATTTACTTTATCATGTCTAACTAATCCCATAAAGGTTAGAATGTAAGGATCGTAATTAAACCAGTAATCAGTATAATTGTTCGTGGAAACACCTAAGGGCTATTTTATCTTTCAATTCAAGTAATTGTTTTTAACTATTTCAAAAACAGCCAAAAGCGCTTTGTATAGTTCATTAGGAGTTTTTAGATTAAAAAGAAAAGAGATTTTAAAACGATTTTCGGACGCGTTATGAGATTTAGAGTCTGGTTCATAAGAACCTCTTTTTGCTAAGAAGTCCAGGTTAAAATACTTTTCAACTTTGTTAAGAAACTATATTTCTTAAAAATAGGTTTACTACTCTAACGCAGTACGCACCTTTTTATCCGTGACAATAGGAGGGGTTGATTAGAGAGTACAACTCGGTTCTGAATACGCGAAAGCGACAGTTCCTGTTAAATTAGTTCTTTTCAAAGGAGAAAACATTGCCCATAAGTAGTTCCATTAACAAGTACTGGATTATCATTGATTACGTGAATTACATTCGAGCCTGTCTTATATTTATTATTTAAAATTATAATTTTATTTACCATTGCACCCTTACTAAAACCCTTAAAAATAGTTGCCTTAGATAAACACCATAACAACAGGTACGATAGATTGACACTTGGTCTCTGTGGATTCGATAATCTTTTATATTACTTTGACGTGATTCGTACACTTGCGAAAAACACGCATCAACCAGATGACCTATTAGTGACCCATAAAATGTGTGAGGGTCTCCTTGGTTGATTTCCCAATCCACTCATGGTTAATCAAGGTTTCCTCCTCTTTGTCGCTTACGCGAAAATAAGGTGCCGGCACAACAGAAGAGTCGCCACCTTCCATTATTTATCCCTCGGAGCGGGAAAGGAAACGATCGGAAAAACCTAACGAAAAAAGGTAAGACAAGGTCGTCGCAACCGTTGTCTGGGTTCGGGAGTCGGTTACACAAGGGGAAGGTATTAGCACCCCTCACGTCCGTCGTACTCGACGGGATCCACGCTTGTTGTGTTTACTGGACGGGTTGGTTTATCTATCTACCTATCAAGGATGGCTTAAACAGAAAAGAGAAATGACTCGGCAAAGCGTCGCACTTTATGCCTACGTATTCTCATCAGAGAACGAGAAATTAGAGTCAACGTAGTTCGACCTACGACGGGTTATGGGGAAGGTGGCTCGCCAATACATCAGTATTGTGCCTACGTACTCTCAACAGGCATGAGAGATCAGAGCTTACGTAGTTCGGGACACTACGGATTATTTCCTGTCTTTTACGGAAGAAGTGTTTTTTATTGTGTTTGCAATTTCAATCGCACTAAAGACTATGACCTGAGATTGAATGCGTCGCATGTCATCCAAAGGGTGCCATACTAGACATCCAGACTGTGGAAAAGAAACTCTCCCACAATCCTTTCTCAGATAGCTTAAGGCTCGTAACGTACGAAAGAAACCATTCATGATTACTGTATCTTAAGCTGTTTTGAGATGAGAAGAGAACAGGCTCTACTAGGAGGGAGACTATCAATTCCTACTGTTGTCATGCCAAGGATTCATCCTATGGTTGAGGTTTGAACAGGGGAACTCCTAGAAGTTGTCATGCATAGGTTTCAACCTAAAGTTCTATCATCATTCCCTTATCAAAGGAAATGAGAGTCCTAAAGGATCATGTCAATGATATACAGACACAGGCAAAGCATCAGCTTAAACAGTAAACAGTAATACAGTAAAATGCATGCAATGCAAGTGAGGGAGGAAATGTGTGTGGGGCATCAGCCTCCACAAGCTCATCTCAACCTCAAGCCAGAATGAATAACAACAATCACACTGAGGAGATAAAACATGCTATCAAGAAAGAACAGTAAACTGCAATCATACAGAAGGAATGAAATAAAATGCCATCAGGCAAACAAACCACATGGGCAAGGGAGCTGGGCTCTACCGAATACCCGCAAGCAAAGCCATACAGTAACAATACAAGCAGAGGGAGCAACTCAACCTCTAGTGCAATCATGCTCCTAGATTAAAGTCTAGTCTATATATGGACTTATTCTAATGCATCAAGCAAGTCAAACAAGGCACATCAATACAGCAAAGAAACAAAGAAGAAAGCAGATCAACTCCTCTCTCAACTCCAAGCTTCAGCTCTTCCAACAGCAACTCAGTCTTCAGACTTCAATCACTCCTGACAAATATCCATTTGCTTCTCCAGGTTTCAACCCTTCAACATAAGTTTCAATTTATCCTCTTCTTCAAGCTTCAGCTTCTCTTAATCAGTTCTACCATCAGGCTTCACTTTCACCACAAGTATCAACTTGATTCCTTCAGGATCTCCAAGCTTCAAAGTAAGTATCAACTTATCCTTTGACCTTCAAGCTTCAACTCTCTTTGCCTTACCAATCTCAACTGGGTCTTCAAGTATCAACTTGATCTTCATGCTCTTCAAGCTTCATCTACAATGGCTATGCTCAAGGAATCATCCTCTTCCATACTCTTCAATGAAGTCTTCATCTTTAAGTCCAACATCTCTCAAGATACTCAAACCAGAGGAAATCACTTAACTGGATAAGCTGGGATATTAAACTGCTTATTGACCACCAAAGGTGACCTATAAGGGTTCAAAATCAAAGTAAGGGTTCCCTCAAAGGTTTTATCTCCTAGGTACCATCACTTATCCCTCCAAATGAGGTGAAAGATACCATCCATGTTTAAGAAAGAAGTTAATTAGGTTTAAGCTCTTCTTAATCCCTAACCCTAAAACAACAACAAAACAAACAAAACTCCAAGCTCTCAAGCTCCTCAATCAATCTCCAAGTCTTCTACTATGCTCCACAATGCTCCTTAAAGCAATACCAAGCTCTCCAAGCCCACAAAGCAAAGCAAACAAAAATACAAGCCCACCAGGGCAACACAAACAATCATCAATTACAAAAATCAATTAAAAATAGTAAACTACTATATTAAACTCTAATATAATTTCTAGGGGATCCTATATACCTACCCTTAATACCCTATATGTCCCAAGATATATCTTGACCTAGAAACCCAAAATTCTAGTGTTATTGTGGACCTATGTTAAGGATTAACCTAATTCTACACAACCTAATGTCATCTAATCAAAACTAACCTAAAATTCATCATAAAATTATGGAATAAATCCAGAGGGGAGCTAGAGTCCTAATATAACTATCCTAAAAAGAATGGCTTAAAAATTCAAAGGGAACTAGCTAAACAAAATTCTACAAATCTATGCATCAACATAAAAGAATTAAAATGCTATTAAAAGAGAAAATACACAAAAAAATACTAAAAATGTATGAAATGCAAATATTATGGTTTTATAATTTTCTAGACATGAACATTAAATGGGAGAAAAAATCCCCATGCAAAAATCATTAATTTTCTATTTATTGTGATTTTTCAAAGATTAATGAAAAATGGAGAAAAAGAAATTAAAATATGAAATGTTGGTGTGAATAGCAAGTATATTCAGTTCAGATCATGAATGGGCTCAAAATGGGGGTGTCATTATCAAATGCGCTAGGCCCAGTTTCCATCAGAAAATCAATTAACAAAATATAAAGAAAATGGAAAAGAAAGGTGCAAAGAGTAATAGAATTCAGTTCAAAACAAACATGGGCCATGATCTGGGGTGTGGTTAGCAACTGAGCCCAAACCCCCTTTTAATGAAACGACGCGTTTCATTGTCTTCAGAGTTTCCCTCTTCAAGCGAAATGAAATCCTGGCCCTTGGATCTCCCCTCAGTCAAAGGGTCCACGCCTGATCCAATGGCTCTCTCTTCATCTTCTTCCTCCAGCTAGGGTTCATAGTGAAGAATCCATGGAAGCAGAGCTTCAAGCTCCCTCTTCACCAAACTCGTACCACCTCAAATCTCCATGGAAAATTAAAATTTAAAACCCTAATTTGTCCAGAATTTCATGCTGAATCTAACCATGGTCTCAAAATCAATTGAAACATCCTAAATCTCCAAACCCGATCCAAGATCAAAGATATGCTCAAACATCAACTTCAATAATTCTTGCAATTAATTACCTCAGAGTGATCACCACCTCACACTGATCAAATCTTGACATCTAATTCATGCTATAGCTCACTATATCTTGAGTTCTTGGTCCAAACAAAAATGGTGACACCAACTGAAACTTCACCAATTGCTCTCAAACTCTTCAGAATCCATCTCCTATTGGTCTCTAACCGTTCTAGCCTAACAATTCTTGCTAATTATGCCTAAATCATGGTGTGGGAGAAAAGTTACTAACCTGTTGAATCTTGATTAATAGATGGAGTAAACCTTCACTGCAAGCCTTCAAACTCTTCAGAATCAATCCTTGAATGATGGTAGAGCTTCTGTTTGCAAAAGTTTTGATGGAGAATGCTTGAATCTCAGAATTCGATGGTGACTTGCAACCTTGAAAATCCAAATGCTATCTCTTCAAATCTCCATGGTTTTGCCTCCAATTTGGTCTGCACAGCTTCAATATGATCAAAGGAATGTGTTTGGATTGAAATAATGAATGGAATTGAACCAGAATGTGGAATTTGATTTCAACTTGCAATGGAAGCAAGTGAAATGGCTATCTCTCTCTTCTCTCAAATCTCTCACCAACCTTGCATCTGAGCAAGTTCTACATCATATATAGAGTGGTTTAGACTCATCTAGAACCATCCAATGAGAAATTGGGATTCTCATGTCATGATTTTATGAATTCATCTCATCTCATGTATCATCTCATGCCATAGCCCTTGCAGCCCTTGTAACTGACCTGAAATTCTCCTCATATGAGATATAGAATGTGTTAAAACCCTTAGCAAGCTTATGTATTGAGTTTCTTTGAGTTTTGCATTTGAACCTTAAGATGCAAGCAACCAATTTCCACAGCAGCCCCATGATCTAGGCCTCAATTCAAAAAAGTGGATGAACCATTGTTTTTAGAATGTCTTTTAGAGTCAAAATGACCTATTATATGCCATGGTTTGGATGTGTAAATTGGAATTTCCAATTTCCAACTTCACCTTATTTAACTTATGCCTCCATTTTAGGTCATTTTTATCACTTTTTGCTACAAGCCTTTTCAACATCTCATGACCTCCCTACTAGCCTTAAAACATCATTCTAAGCAAGTTTGATGTTGAAGATTTTTCCATTTGAAGCTTGGAAATAGGAGATATGGCCTTATGCTTGAAATGACCTATAATATCCAAATGACCAAAATGCCCTTGACTTGTCAAAGCCATAACTTGAGTTCTACAAATCCTATCAAGGACTTCTAGTACTCTATAGAAATCTAAGAAGATGAGGAACAACATTCATGTTGACCAAAAGTTCATAGGAATCATCCTTCTTGGGCAAAAGTTGGATGCAATTTGGGTGACTTTCAAGGACCCAGATTCACATACCTCAGATGACCTGTAACTTGCCAAAGTCATAGCTTGGGCTCTACAAATCCTATCAAGGACTTCTTGTACTCAAATTAAAGCTAATAGCAAGCTCTACAACATTCATGTTGGGGGTAAGATGAGATGACAATCACATTTTGAGCTAAACTTCCTTGAAGATAGGGATCAAACTAGGGGATTTTACACTGTCAAGCCTTAGAAACCCTAGCTTAAAACTTCTCAAACTCCTCAATCATGATGAGTTGGTCTAGGAATCATCCTTATAGCATCTCAATGCATCAATCCATGATCACATGGCTCTTGGATTAGGTCTCAACCCTCTCCAACTCATCAGTTGACCTGGGGTTGACCCAGTCAAACCCTAATTACACCACTCATGGCTGAGTCTCTTATTCTTGTACAATGACCTCTCTAGAATTCATGATGGCTTTCAAGACATCTCATAAACTCTCTCAAAGCTTCAAGTCCATCCTCATAGCTTCAGAATCATCTGAGGAGCTCTCACAACTCCCTAGTTATGAGGCACACAACCTTGGTTTCAACCAATCTTTCTGAGGATCTCTTAACTTCTCTGACAAAGATATCAACCTTTGAACATTTTAATGACTTTCTTAGCTATCTTCATAGTCTTGATTGGTGCTTATACCTCTTGAAATGTTGGTCAAATTTTGGGGTGCAACAGCTGCTCCTATTCAAACGGCTTGAACCTGACTGGGTGAGGAGCGAACGGCTCTCAGCCAATCAAGGTGCGAGACAGTTGAATAACGATAAACCCGGAAATTTGCCAACTGCACAAATACACGGTACTCTGATGGGAACAAATCTTCGAAAACTGACATAATAGCTGCACGGCTACTAGCTGGAGTATTGGTCACACGGTAACCGGTAATACATGTCGATCATGCCATCAGGCATCAAGATTCTTCGGGACTCATCAGGTCAACCATCAGGTTGGTCATGCCATCAGGCATTCAAGGAAAACTTTCGGGCATCAGCCAGACTTCATCAGCAAGTCGGGAATAGAATTCTTGGTTAATCATGAACCAATTGGGAATATCCAAACCTCTTCCATCAGGCACTCCGCATCAGCTGAGAGAACTGCTTCGTTCACATGGTCGGACTTCAATCATGAAGTCTTCAAGGGAAGTTTCAACTTCGCTATTCAGAAACCTGCTGGGGATGTCGCATCTCCGCTGGGGATTCTGGAGAACTATCAAGTAACTCCGCTACGGGGATCCAGAAATCATTCTGGATGAATCAACTCTGCTGAGGACTTCAAGAATCATCTTGGACAAATAACTTCGCCGGGGGGCTTCAAGAATCATCTTGAACCGATAACTATGCTGGAGATTTCAGGAATCATCCTAAGCAAACACTCTGTCGGGGACTCTAAGTATCAACTTGAGCAACCAACTCTGGCGACTGCACTGGGGATCTTAAGAATCATCTTAAGCAAGCGACCTCACTGGGGACTTCAAGAATCATCTTGAGCAGGAGACTTTGTTGGGGAAATCAAGAATCATATTGAGCAAGCGACTCCGTTGGGGAAATCAAGAATCATCTTGAGCAAGCGACTCCGTTGGGGAGATTTCAGGAATCATCCTGAGCAGTCAATTCTGCGACGGAGCACCTGCAAAACAAGAACGGTAACAACCTAGATCATGTTTATTATGCATATGCTTCGGCATGGCGCACTGCTCCACACGGTGGAAATGCTATGTGTTTATGATAAATGCCATGCAGTCATGCACAATGATGCGATCCCGTTAGCAAAATAAAGGCTAAAGGGAGAATCCTCCTGTCAAGGAGAAAGAACTACTCAGATAGAGGAATCATCCTGCTGAGGAGAACAAGGTCACGCCAATCTCAATTGGACTCCGCAGGGGAAGCGAACTTCAGTTGACTGCTGCGGGGGAACGAAGCTCTACGAGAACCTGGACCTGCTGATGGAAAGCGATGTCAATCGCAGGAATAAACTGCACGACCTTCACGGCTACTTCCCTGGAGATAACAACTCTGGCGAGGAAACACAGCATCAGCTATTCAACACTCCACTGGGGAAAACCAATCATGGCTTGAGCAGCTTCCAAGGATTCGGCTCTCTTGGGGGTTTGCAAACTCGGCTGAGGAAGGGGAAATCATTCTGCTTCCGGAGAGAGCACGACTCTGTGGGGAATCTCAATTCCCCTGGGGAAGAAGGAATCATCCGACTTCGGGGGAGAGTACGACTCTGGTGGGGAATTTCAATTCCACTGGAGAAGAAAGAATCATCCGACTTCGGGGGAGAGTACGACTCTGGTGGGGAATTTCAATTCCGCTGGAGACTTCAGTCTTGAGCTATCGGCTGCTGCACACTTCGGTGTGACTCAGCTGAGGAGATGACGTTCCTTCAGGATGTACTTGGTTGGGGGGATTATCTTCTCGGCCCGGGGAGACATATCAATGCTCACGATCTCGTGTTCAGACTCTGCGGGGAGAGGCTACTGAACTTTGCTGGAGGAGGAGGAATCATCCTACTTGGGGGATACGCATGGCGCACTGTCTGGAGTATGCTACACCTGTAACAACATAAACAAACAGACAAGATGCCCTTCTCAAAGGGACCTATCAAGGTTATCATCCTGTGGCAATGTTCAAGTAGTTCATTGTTTCAACAATCAGTGGCCTAGGCCAGAAAGTTTATGTATGCGCATTTTATCAAAAACATCGGCGTTCCTTTTCGCAAACAAAACAGATAAATGCTAAACAGACAAACAGAATTGCTGAATAGTATGCATTTTATTGATAACGAACCCCTGAATGGGTAAAAATGTTTTACAACGGATGCAAGCTCCTGGAATGAGGAAGCCGCGCAAAAAAATAAAACATAAATATACATCAGTATATACAAATGTCGGCAACGAGGCGTAGACGAACACCATGAGTTGATCCCTCTATGACCCACTCGACTTCGATACTTCTCCGATGCTTCAGCTTCAGAAGAGATTAATTCAGACAAACGGCCCTCAGGTCTTCCAAACCACTAAACAAAGAAAGTCCACACACGGAACGCAGTCATTTGCTTTTTTCAAATCCCTAACTTTTGCGTGAATCGCCCTTTGCGGGTTTTCAGTTCACCGGGATAGCCTTTTTTGCCGAAGCCGCCCAGTGTAGGTTTTCGACTTCGCAGGTGTACATTTTTTCAATTTTATCCCTAATTTTTGCCCGAACCTTTTATTCTGTTTTTGGTTCGCCAGGATGCCCCATTTTTGCCTGGACTCTCCTTTTTTGTCCAGCGGGTCGCTTTCAAACAAAGTATTTTTTAACTGCGTCCGCGTTCACCGGGGATGCAAAATATTCACCATCCATCGTGGACAACAACAAAGCTCCTCCCGAGAAGACCTTGCTGACGACGTACGGACCTTCGTAATTAGCAGTCCAGTTGCCCCGGTGATCGGAGTGTGGAGGAAGAATCTTCTTCAGGACGAGATCACCCGTCTGAAAGCTCCTAGGACGCACCTTCTTATCATAAGCTTTCTTCATTCGGCTTTGGTACAGACGACCAAACGCAATCGATGCTAACCTCTTCTCGTCCATCAGGCTGAGTTGGTTCAGTCGGTTCGTAATCCATTTTGCCTCGTCGAGTTTGATAACACGAAATCATATAGATATTTTCATGCATAATTCAACTAAAAGCTAACCGTTTTCGATCCGATTTCGGGTTATTTCCATGTATTTGTCTGATGTTTTTGCAGGAATTCAACGATCACGTCTAAACAAGGCAACATGAAGAAAAGAAGCAATCCCAGATGAAATATGGACGAAAAAGGAGTGAAAACACAATGAAAAGCGCAACAGACAGTTTTTGCTGATGTGACGACCGTCACAGATGCATGACGACCGTCACACGGGTGACGACCGTCACACCTTGTGACGACCGTCATGCAGGCAAAAACGCCCCACTCAGATTACACGTCAAAAGAGCAGTTCCAATTCCTATTAAATGGTCCATTACTCCCTAAATTATCTGCCTCAAGGTCCATCATCCCCAGAGGTAAGCGTTGGAATTCCACCTCTATAAAAAGGGAAGCAGGGGACTTCAAAAAAGAGAGCTGCATTCATACCACGAAGTGCTGCCAAATTTACTTTCCAGCAAATTTACTTTCAGTTATTATTTGTATCCATTTCTCCAGTTTTATTTGTATCCCTTTCCTTTATTTCCCTTTCCATTTTTACTCATTCCCATTTCCGCTCTTCTGTAATTGTTACTGCACTGTACGATCGAATTGGAACTAAAGACAAAATCCTGCCAACATCTGTGGAGGATCTGCCCAAAGGCCAATTGGCATTATTTACAGGTTTTCATTTTGATCGACTTCTATTTTATCATAATGCAATTTATTATTTATTATTATTATTTATGTTTTGCTTTTCTAAATTCCATGTCTAGCTAAACTCAGGTAATCGATATGTAGTAATAATTCGAATGGGACTTGATAACTCTTGTTTGAAAACTTTCTTTTCACAAAAATAACTTATGGTCTAAGTGTTTAAAATTGATTTACGAAATAAACTTCGTCGCGAAAGCGAGAACTTATTTTAAAGTAGTTTTGCCACGAAAGTGGGAAATTAATTAAGATACGAACCAACAAGCGAAAGCTGCGGTAAGGTCAGATAGTAAACACTAGGCATTTGTTTTAATAACAGCGAAAGCACTTTAAAAAGAATTAGAACTTAGAGATTTCCAAAAAGTAATTTTAACCCCGAACGGAACACGAAAGTGTACGTTAGGCCCTTAGGATTATGATTAGCGTCAATAACCATTGTGAGACGAGAGTCTTTAAATCTCCGTTTTCTGCTTAAATGAACTGTGAAAACTATTTCATACACCAGTAACTTATCAAGTCCCTGAAGAACATAATTACTACGTATCGATTTAATTAATTAAAAATATAAACAGTAATCTTAGTTCCCCTTTTAGTGACAACCTTATTCCCTTAAAACATATTCTACCTAGCTAAACATAGTAACTCCCGAGAACACTAGTTTGATTACGAGTCCCTGTGGGATCGATATCTTTTATTACTACGCGATAGACTGTGCACTTGCAGTTAGTTGTATTAGACATAGAAAGTCGCGATCAAGTTTTTGGCACCGTTGCCGGGGACCCGTTTAGTCAATAGTGTAACCTTCTGTTACGCCGTATAGACTAGGTAAACAATTTTCATTTTCCCTTTACTAGCGCTGTCGATTGTATGCCAAGTAATCGCCCACAAAGCGACATCTTGAAACCTTCAGTCGCAGAACTAGAACGCTTCTTACACCTAAGAAGCCGAATCATTGAGTACCAACTCAAACATAACATTCCCGATCCTCTCACTCCCATTCCCAAATCCGAAGAAGAACCAACGATGACTGAAGGACCTCCGAACAAACCGCTGAAGGCATACGCTACACCATCCCAGATGGAGCCTAGAAGTAGCATTGCTGCCCCAGCTATTACCCGAAACGATTTTGAGCTGAAACCATCATTGCTGTCGGCTGTACAACAAAACCAATTCTCAGGAAACGCAACCGAGGATCCGAACGAACATCTAACGAAGTTTGTACAATACGCAGACACGGTGAAAGCAAATGGAGTAACTCCAGACGCGATAAGACTTCGTCTTTTCCCATTCTCTCTTAGAGACAGAGCATGGACATGGTTACAATCGTTACCATCCAACTCCGTTACGACATGGGAGCAATTGAAGAACGTCTTCTTAGCGAGATATTTTCCACCAAGCAAAACTGTTATGCTTAGAGCTCAAATCAACGGATTTCGACAGAAAGATACTGAATCTCTCTACGAAGCATGGGAACGATTCAAAGATATGATGAGAACATGTCCTCACCACGGTCTAGAAGACTGGGTGACAATCCATACCTTCTATAATGGGCTTCTATACAATACTAGATTAACCATAGACGCTGCCGCGGGCGGTGCACTTATGGATAAGCCATACGATGAAGCCTATCAATTGATAGAAAACATGTCACAAAACCATTGCCAATGGGGAGGTGAACGCACTCCAAATGAGAAAACCTCAGCGAAAGGTGGGATGTACGAAATCAGCAGCCTTGAAAAGTTCAATGCTAAAGTAGATGCTCTAGCACAGAAGATCGATAGTCTGACCGTTAACCCCACTGCAACTGTCGCTGCAGTAACTCCAAATTGCGAGTTATGCGGAAGCACCACTCATAATGCACCTGAATGCCCATTGCTAGTCGGAATCCCGCCAGACCAGGTAAATTATGCTCAAGGAAATCCCTACGCAAATACATACAACCCAGGTTGGCGAAATCATCCAAACTTTTCTTACAAAAGCGAAAATGCATTGCAAATGCCTAATGCTCCGCAAGGATATCAAAAACCAGCTGCTCAAAATGCACCTAGGAAATCAAACCTCGAAATGATGATGGAAAAGTTCATAGCTACTCAAGCTCAAACGAACAAAGAATTCCTGAATCAAAACATACACACTAGCGAGCAAATTAAACAGTTGTCAGGAAAAGTAGACGCTTTAGCCACCCACAACAAAATGTTAGAAACTCAGATATCACAAGTGGCTCAACAGCAAGCATCTGCTGCTGCACCTGCTGGCACATTTCCTGGACAACCCGAACAGAACCCCAAAGGCCAAGCAAATGCTGTGATACTAAGAAGTGGAAAAGAATTGGACGAACCGATCGATCCGAGGACCGAAAACTCAGCCATGCAACAGAAACCAACTGAACAAGCAGAAAAGGAATCTGAGTTAGAGAAGAAGGAGGACAACGAGAAGGAGGATACCACGAGTGAAAAAACTCAAACACCTCCAGCGCCATATAAACCACCTATTCCTTATCCGCAAAGACTAATAAACTCCAAAACTTCAGGGAAGTTTAAGAAATTTGTAGAGCTCCTTAAACAGTTGAATATTACTATTCCTTTTACAGAAGCAATAACTCAAATGCCGTCATACGCCAAATTTCTCAAAGAGATCCTGTCGAATAAGAGAAAAATCGAGGATAATGAAACAGTTACACTTACTGCAGAGTGTAACGCTATTATTCAGAACCGCATGCCTCCTAAATTAAAAGACCCAGGTAGTTTCTCCATACCCTGCGTCATAGGAAAGTTCGTAATAGATAAAGCTCTATGCGATTTAGGAGCCAGTATCAGTGTTATGCCCTTATCTATATGCAAAAAGCTGAATATGGGAGACCTCAGGCCGACCAAAATGTCCGTACAATTAGCTGACAGATCAGTGAAATACCCAGTCGGAATACTGGAAAACGTTCCAGTACGCATAGGACAATTCTACATCCCAACCGACTTCATAATCATGGACATCAAGGAGGACACTGTAACCCCAATTATCCTAGGAAGACCATTCCTAGCTACAGCCGGAGCGATTATAGACGTAAAGAAAGGGAGGCTAACATTCGAAGTAGGAGAAGAAAAGATAGAGTTCATTCTCACCAAGTTCCTACAAGCACCAGCAATAGACGATACCTGCTATTTAGTAGACGAAATTGACGAATGCATAAGAGAACTTGAAAATGAAAAGACCACGTATTCAGAAATAATAAAGATTCAAATACCCGACATTTCTGAAGACGACAATTGGCGTAAACCGTATAAAGACGACAGCCTAAGCGAAAGCTTAGCACTGACACCAAACCATATGCCAGGTCCGAAGAACCCATCTTTAGAACTTAAAACTCTTCCCAAAAACCTCAGATATGAATTTCTAGACGATGAACTAAAAAGACCAGTGATAGTCAACGCCGACTTAGGACAACCAGAAACCGAAAAGTTATTAGAAGTCCTAAAGAAGTACCCCACCGCGTTAGGCTATAACATAAGCGATCTAAAAGGTATAAGCCCTTCGATCTGTATGCATCGAATTACAATAGAGGAAGACTCTAAGACTTCTCGAGAGCATCAGAGAAGACTAAACCCCATCCTGAGCACTGTAGTCAGAGATGAAGTAAAGAAATTACTTGATGCAGGAATCATCTATCTGATCTCCGATAGTGAATGGGTTAGCCCAGTTCATGTCGTACCAAAGAAAGGAGGAGTCACAGTAGTTAAAAATGAAAAAGGCGAATCGATAACAAAAAGAGTCGTGACTGGAAGTAGGATGTGTATTGATTATAGGAAGCTTAACAAGGCTACGCGCAAAGATCACTTCCCGCTACCCTTCATAGACCAAATGTTGGAAAGATTAGCCAAAGATTCATATTTCTGCTATCTAGATGGTTACTCAGGATTCTTCCAAATTTCCATCCATCCTGATGACCAAGAAAAGACTACATTCACCTGTCCTTACGGTACTTTTGCTTACCGCCGAATGTCGTTCGGACTCTGTAACGCTCCGGCAACCTTCCAAAGATGCATGATGGCAATCTTCGCAGATTTCATAGACGACATTATGGAAGTGTTTATGGACGATTTCTCGGTATGTGGACAAAGTTTCGAAGGATGCTTACAAAACTTAGAAATGGTACTAGAACGTTGCGTAAAAGTAAACCTCGTCCTAAATTGGGAGAAATGTCATTTTATGGTCCGACAAGGAATAGTTCTAGGACACGTCATATCAGATAGAGGGATTGAGGTAGACAAAGCTAAAATAGAGATTATAAAAGATCTCTAACCTCCAAAATCCGTACGAGAAATACAGTGTTTTCTAGGACATGCCGGTTTCTATAGAAGATTTATAAAAGATTTCTCGAAAATCACAAAACCTCTGACCGGCCTGTTAATGAAAGATGCTGAGTTCGTCTTCGACGACGACTGTTTAAAAGCATTCGAAACATTGAAATCAGCTCTTATCACCGCACCAATCATGTAACCACCAGATTGGAGACTACCGTTTGAAATCATGTGCGACGCGAGTGATTACGCTGTAGGCGCAGTTCTAGGACAAAGGAAGGGCAAGAAACTCCATGCCATCTACTACGCCAGTAGAACCTTGGATCCTGCCCAAATGAACTACGCTACCACAGAAAAGGAACTTCTACCAGTTATATTTGCGCTTGACAAATTCCGTTCTTACTTAGTAGGAGCAAAAATTATAATATACACAGACCACGCTGCCATAAGGTACCTAATAAGCAAAAAGGATGCCAAACCAAGATTATTGAGATGGATCCTGTTATTACAAGAGTTTGACTTAGAAATCAAAGATAAGAAAGGAACCGAGAACGTTGTTGCAGATCACTTATCCCGAATAGAAGGCATCAGACACGAACCAGTACCGATAAATGACGATTTCCCGTACGAACGTCTGATAGCCAAATTAGAAAGTGACACACCCAATGCAATCTCGGAAGATCCAGAATTCGAAAAAGCCGTAGAAGCCGTCTATGCCCAAGTCACATTACCTTGGTATGCTGACATCGTTAATTACCTCGCTGTGGGCGTGCTTCCACCAGATCTTACTTATCAGCAAAAGAAGAAATTCTTCCACGATCTGAAACACTATTATTGGGACGAACCTCTACTCTTCAAGAGAGGGGCCGACAACATATACCGTCGCTGTGTCCCAGAGGAAGAAATAGAAAATATTATTTCCCAATGCCACTCAGCACCATATGGTGGTCATGCTAGTACATCCAAGACGTGCGCTAAGATTCTCCAAGCTGGCCTATTCTGGCCTAATCTCTGGAAAGACGTTTACATCGCTGTGCAAAAGTGCGATAGATGCCAACGAACTGGCAACATCTCACGACGCGATGAAATGCCTCAGAAAGGAATCTTAGAGGTAGAAGTCTTCGACGTCTGGGGAATAGATTTCATGGGACCTTTCCCACCTTCTTTTGGAAATAACTACATACTCGTCGCTGTCGATTACGTGTCTAAATGGATAGAAGCCATAGCTGCTCCAACAAATGACGCACGAGTAGTAATCAAACTCTTCAAGAACACAATCTTTCCTAGATTCGGTGTACCCAGACTCGTCATTAGTGACGGAGGATCTCACTTCATATCACGAATATTCGATAAACTTCTCTCTAGATATGGAGTCAAGCACCGAGTAGCTACACCCTATCATCCGCAAACTAGCGGACAAGTGGAGGTCTCAAACAGAGAAATAAAACAGATCTTGGAAAAGATTGTCGCTACCTCAAGGAGAGACTGGTCATCGAAGCTACAAGAAGCTTTATGGGCTTATAGGACCGCATTTAAGACACCAATAGGTACTACCCCTATAAATTAGTTTACGGTAAATCCTGCCATCTCCCTGTAGAGTTAGAGCACAAGGCCTTCTGGGCCATTAAGACACTCAACTTCAACTACACCGAGGCAGGAGAAAAGCGAATCCTGAACTTACACGAGTTGGAAGAACTTCGATTAGACGCTTACGAAAATGCCCGCATCTACAAAGAACGGACTAAAAAGTGGCATGATAAACGTTCAATCAGGAAACAATTCAGTGTGGGAGACATCGTATTGCTTTTTAATTCACGATTAAAACTCTTCCCAGGAAAACTAAAATCTAGGTGGTCTGGACCCTATGAAGTGACTAAAGTACTTCAGAGTGGAGCTGTTGAAATTACCGATAAGACGAATGCACCGTTTATCGTAAACGGGCAACGTCTAAAACATTACAATAAGAACGACAACAGTCCTCAAGTTAGCAATATAACATTGCTTGAGCTTCCGGCTCAAACACCAGAATAGCTTCTCACCAAGCTATCGTCAGGCTTTAGACGTTAAAAACAGCGCTTATTGGGAGGCAACCCAAATTCCCCTCGTTATTGCATTTCATTTTTCTTTAAAATTCTACTTTGAAAAATCCAACAAAAATCCTAAAATTACTACTACTTTCTACTTTCGTTCATTTTCGTACTTTTATTCTTATTTTTTTTTTCTCTTTTGGCTTTTGTTTCTACCACTTTTCGTTTCTAAAAATCCTGACTTCAAGTTCTTGTTTCAAACTTTTCAGGATTTTTAAAGTCTTCAAAACATTTCTTCTGTTTTCTCCGAATTACCTGCGAATATGGCCGAGTACGATTTCACAAAGGTTCACTTCAAAGGACTCGCTCAAAAGGCAAGATTTGCAGCACTGACCGAAAGAGAATTCGCCTTAACGCTGTATTATGACAAGGCTACTATGGATAAACTAGGGATCACGGATAGCATTCAATACCTGTTCAATCAACTGGGTTGGGAGAATACTGCTCTGAAAACACGTTTCGCTACCTACAAGGATCTTACCTATGAATTCCTTAGCTCTTTCAGATACACACCCAACTATGGCTTTGGAACCCGCTCAGAGTTGATTACCTTCAGATTGTTTGGAATGGACCAAACTCATAGCCGGATGTCACTAGCTAACCTCCTAGGATTCCCTAGCGGACCGCATGTGTTCATCAGTGCAGAAGATGACGATATTGATTTGCAACTCGAGCACTTCTGGGGTAGAATCACAGGCGACTATCACTCTGAATCAGACAGAATGTACAATGATGACATTCATAACCCAGCCTTTAGATACTTCCATAAGATACTAGCTCACACCTTGTTTGGAAAAGAAGAAAATATTACCACAGTGTCTAAGGAAGAGTTATTCATCATGTTCTGTGCTTCTCAGGGTCGGACAGTAAATGCAGTGCCTTTCATGATGAGATCCTTCAAACGCCTCACGTTGGAACCTCAGACACCTATTCTTATAGGAGGACTAGTAACAATGATAGCCCACGAGCTTGGCCTTAGATTCCATCTAAACGCCATCACTCGTTTTGGTACCATCAGACCCATGAACATACAATTCTGCTTTAACAGGCGCATCTTAGGAACTATGGGACCTGGACCGTACGAGTACCTTATTAACGAAAAACCAGTACAGCTATTCACACCGCCTGATCATCTGATGACAAGCATCCACAACAAGGATAACTGGCTCTATGAATTGGATGAGCCTATGGGACCTCCTTCACCACAGTCAACACCCCAGAACTATATGTATGACAGTGACCACATTTCTGAGGCACACGATTACATGTACTTTGAGGACGCCGCCTCTGAAAATGAAGTAGACCCTATGACTCCTCCACACTACAATACTTATCCTGAGCCTATCCCTGAGGAAACAACCGACAAAATGGATACCGTGTTACTCAGATTGGACGACGTTGATAAAGCTCTGACGAATGTAAAAGCTGATATCGCAAGCGTGCACAGTGACCTGGTAGGCTTCATGGATCTAGTCTGCGACCAACTCGACTACTATTCACGGAAATTTGATGAGTTGAAGGCACAGAAAGATTAGTTATTAGCTCGTACCAGTAGTTTCATTTTAGTCTAGTCTAGTTTAGTTTAATTTACTCATTTGGAATTTTCGCATTGTTCGTTTCATTATGTACTACATACAATTGTTTCCATTTTATGTTATTTCAATTTTAGTTTTTGTTCAAATTATTCTGTCTTCGCATTATTTATTGATTGTTGGTTGTTATATTACATCACCGTAGCAATACTACGCTTTAAAATCACCACGAGTATGCCCACAGAGCAAAATTCTACGTTCTGCAGATTTTGCTGCTGTGACGACCGTCACAGCCCCATGACGAGCGTCACACGGGTGACGACCGTCACACCTTTGTGACGACCGTCACGCAGCCCAGAACTGCAATCTGATATAGCAGGGGTCGTGTACCCTTCCACTCCCCCCATTATCACTTTCAAACTTCCAAAACTCATACCCCACTACGATTTTCGTTCTCCCCAACTGAACTATAAACCTCAACTCCAAATCCAACCTCCAAACCACCGTTCTGTCACATTTCCCTCTCTTCCGAAAAATCCCAAAACCTCCGAAATCTCTCCATCTTCAACAATGGTCGGAAACACAGATATCAGCAACATTTCCTTCCCTGAGGGAGAGTTAGGCAAGAGACAACGAGCACAGTACATTGCATTTCATCAGAGGTCACTTCAGCCAACTCACTACCCGCACCTTCCATCACTTACGGAGCTCGGACTCCTCGAAGGGGTAACCTGGATGCTTCAACGAGCAGGCATCTGGAACCTCTGCTCCAACCCCCAGCCGACCTATGAACAGCTCACCCTTGAGTTCTTGAGTTCGTTCTCGTACATCACCAGCAGCGGCGAACTCAACCAGCACTCAGGTGCCGCTTGCTTCCGGATGTTTGGCGTTAACTATCAGATGCACCAAAACCAGATTGTCGGCATCCTACAGCTACCTCGCGGCGACAACGCTCATCGCCGCCTCACTGACCAGTTCCAGCACGAAGCCTTCACGCTGTGGTATCAGTTAACCGGCCTCAATGCCGATGGTTGGGACTCCCTGCATGCCACTCACATCCATAACCCCGCCATCAGATACTTTCACCGGGCATTGAGTAACATTATCTTCGCCAGAGACAGCAACCACAAGGTGAACTCCAAGGAGCTCTTCTTCCTTCATTGCGTCTTCAACAATGAACCAGTCAACGCTGCCCCGTTCCTGCTGGCTCACATTCAGGCCAACTGCAACCGTGGCTCGAAGCCATTCTACTTTGGCGGGATTGTCACGGCGATTGCACTTGGGCTGAACCTTGGTGACCGCCTCCAGCACCTCCAGTCCATCCCCTCGGTGTTCCTTGACACCGACCACTGCAGGGCCTCCCATCTCATCCGCTCCCGAGCTGACGGGAAATATCATCCGGTTGTGCGTGACAAGACCGTCAGAAGCATCATCCTTCCGTCCCGCACCCGCATCCATCCTGAGGACCGTACCAACTGGTTGTTCGACCTCACTGCCCCTCCTGCTGCCGCTGTTCCTACTCAGGACCCCACTCATGACTCCGAAGATGAAATCCTAGCTGAGTTGGACAGGTCCGAGCAGCCAGAGGCATCGCAGCCTCTTCCTCCAGTAGGTACATCATCCCGCCGCCGCCGTCACCATCCCGTGCCCGATTACACCGAAGACGACCTCCGTCGCTCCCTAGACCAGCAGGCACAGATACTCACGATGCTGCAGCAGCAGAACCAGCGAGCTGACCAGTTCGAAGCTTGGCACCGGACTCAAATGCAACAACTTCACACCGGCCAAGCTACGATCACTGAGAGTCTAGCGAATCTGACCCTACAGGTCGAAGGACTCCGAGACACGGTCTACCACACCGGAGCCATGAGCTATGAGGACAGAGTCGCCCTTGCTAGAGCCAGAGGACGCCAGCGTGGACGTGACAGGCCCCGGGACTAGATTTTTATTTTTTCCTTCATTGTTTACTATATTTCAGTTCTTTATATTTTCATTTTCAGTTGTATCTCCCTCTCGCATGCTTCAAGAATCAGTGAGGACACTGATCGAGATAGTGTGGAGCGGAGCCTTATTTCCACTGTATTCAAAACTTCCCTTATTTACTGTATTTCCATTTCACTGCACTTTTGAATTTTAGTAAGTTCCATTTTTTCACTGTCTATTTCTAGCAAATAAAGCTCGTCTATATAATTTTCACATTACGCAAACTATCCCCACATTATTCAACGTAAACAAAAACTTTCATTTGTTCCTCAAAAGCAAAAGCATCACGAGAATGCGCCTGAGTTCAAACCGAGCTTTGAAACTCCGAGGAAACGACAGTTCTAACAAAACCAGTATCGTCCAGACACCTTAGATCTCTAGTTTATGCGAGTCGGTTTCACCGCCTACGTGTACCAAAGTCTCAAGTGTCTACGCAAGCTCAACCCCAATTAGTTTATACTAGCAGTCAGCACCATCCTAAAAACACCTCTAAGCGAGCGACCGATGCAAATAAGTGTATGATCTCCAAAAAAGATGAAAAATCATGAAAAGAGAGCTAAAAAAGCCCAAGAATATAAGATACGTTTCCTTCTAAGTTAGGTGCTCCTCACCCGAGCATTTAACCCAACGGCACGAAAAACCCATTGAAAAATCAATGACACCAAATTATGATCAATGAAGAAGATCAAAAACAAAAACGAGATCATATTCACTAACAGGTCGACTTGCCATGAGAGTGTGCGGACAACGGGCTTAATGTGATTGCGCTACAACAAACAGGGTGAACTTGCCATGAGAACCTTGACACCACGATACAGTAGCATGACTGAGACCGATTTGCATAAAAGGGAGACCTCCGGAGACTTGTAGTCCAGTGTCGTCGTGATACTCGTCTTGTTCCTACCAAGAATCCCGGTTTTTCCAAACTCTGCGAACGAAGAAGCAGCCTCGTGCTTGCCGACTTTTCCACGTTTTACTTGAGGACAAGCAAAGATTCAAGCTTAGGGGAGTTTGATAACACGAAATCATATAGATATTTTCATGCATAATTCAACTAAAAGCTAACCGTTTTCGATCCGATTTCGGGTTATTTCCATGTATTTGTCTGATGTTTTTGCAGGAATTCAACGATCACGTCTAAACAAGGCAACATGAAGAAAAGAAGCAATCCCAGATGAAATATGGACGAAAAAGGAGTGAAAACACAATAAAAAGCGCAGCAGACAGTTTTTGCTGATGTGACGACCGTCACAGATGCATGACGACCGTCACACGGGTGACGACCGTCACACCTTGTGACGACCGTCATGCAGGCAAAAACGCCCCACTCAGATTACACGTCAAAAGAGCAGTTCCAATTCCCATTAAATGGTCCACTACTCCCTAAATTATCTGCCTCAAGGTTCATCATCCCCAGAGGTAACCGTTGGAATTCCACCTCTATAAAAAGGGAAGCAGGGGACTTCAAAAAAGAGAGTTGCATTCATACCACGAAGTGCTGCCAAATTTACTTTCAGTTATTATTTGTATCCATTTCTCCAGTTTTATTTGTATCCCTTTCCTTTATTTCCCTTTCCATTTTTACTCATTCCCATTTCCGCTCTTCTGTAATTGTTACTGCACTGTACGATCGAATTGGAACTAAAGACAGAATCCTGCCAACATTTGTGGAGGATCTGCCCAAAGGCCAATTGGCATTATTTACAGGTTTTCATTTTGATCGACTTCTATTTTATCATAATGCAATTTATTATTTATTATTATTATTTATGTTTTGCTTTTCTAAATTCCATGTCTAGCTAAACTCAGGTAATCAATATGTAGTAATAATTCGAATGGGACTTGATAACTCTTGTTTGAAAACTTTCTTTTCACAAAAATAACTTATGGTCTAAGTGTTTAAAATTGATTTACAAAATAAACTTTGTCGCGAAAGCGAGAACTTATTTTAAAGTAGTTTTGCCACGAAAGTGGGAAATTAATTAAGATACGAACCAACAAGCGAAAGCTGCGGTAAGGTCAGATAGTAAACACTAGGCATTTGTTTTAATAACAGCGAAAGCACTTTAAAACGAATTAGAACTTAGAGATTTCCAAAAAGTAATTTTAACCCCGAACGGAACACGAAAGTGTACGTTAGGCCCTTAGGATTATGATTAGCGTCAATAACCATTGTGAGACGAGAGTCTTTAAATCTCCGTTTTCTGCTTAAATGAACTGTGAAAACTATTTCATACCCCAGTAACTTATCAAGTCCCTGAAGAACATAATTACTACGTATCGATTTAATTAATTAAAAATCCAAACAGTAATCTTAGTTCCCCTTTTAGTGACAACCTTATTCCCTTAAAACATATTCAACCTAGCTAAACATAGTAACTCCCGAGAACACTAGTTTGATTACGAGTCCCTGTGGGATCGATATCTTTTATTACTACGCGATAGACTGTGCACTTTCAGTTAGTTGTATTAGACATAGAAAGTCGCGATCAAGTCGAGTTTCACATCAACCAAAACTCGCAAAGAAGGGATCTCCACTTCTAACGGTAGGACTGCTTCCATACCGTACACCAAGGAGAAAGGAGTTGCCCCAGTCGACGTACATACCGTCGTACGATAACCGTGCAATGCAAATGGAAGCATCTCGTGCCAATCTTTGTAGGTCACAACCATCTTCTGAACAATCTTCTTTATGCTCTTATTGGCCGCTTCAACGGTGCCATTCATCTTCGGCCGGTAAGGAGATGAGTTGTGGTGTTCAATCTTGAAACTCTGGCACAGCTCCTTCATTATCTTGTTATTCAGATTCGAACCATTATCAGTAATGATCCGCTCGGGAATTCCGTAGCGACAGATGATGTCCCTCTTTATGAATTTGGCCACCACCTGCTTGGTCACATTAGCATATGAGGCTGCCTCCACCCACTTGGTGAAGTAGTCGATTGCTACTAGAATGAAGCGATGACCGTTAGATGCAGTGGGCTCGATCTTGCCTATCATGTCGAGGCCCCACATGGAGAACGGCCACGGGGAGGACATGACATTTAACGGGCACGGCGGCACATGAACTTTATCAGCATAAATCTGGCATTTATGACATCTCTTCGCGAATTTGAAGCAATCAGACTCCATCGTCAGCCAGTAATATCCTGCTCTCAGGATCTTCCTCGTCATAAGATGCCCGCCGGCGTGCGTACCAAATGTGCCTTCATGGACTTCTTCCATGAGCATACTCGCTTCTTTCTCATCTACACATCTGAGTAGCACGAGATCGTGGTTTCTCTTATACAACACTCCATCAGGATTGAGATAAAAATTTCCAGATAGCCTCCTCAGAGTCTTCTTATCCTGGGTTGACGCACCCGCAGGATACTCCTTAGTCATAAGGAAAGTCTGGATGTCATGGAACCATGGCTTGCCGTCGGCGGCTTCCTCGATTGCAAAGACGAATGCAGGTCTATCAAGACGAGAAAGGACAATTCTTGGAGCCTCATTCCAAAAATTGACTTTATACATTGAAGCCAACGTGGCTAAGGCATCAGCCATCTGATTTTCGGCCCTGGGCACATGATGGAGTTCCACTCGATCAAAGAACGGAAGTAGCCTTCTGGCGTAATTCATGTACGGCACCAAATTCGATTGACGAGTCTCCCACTCCCCTTTAATTTGGTTGATCACAAGCGTCGAGTCACCATATACGTCTAGGTTCTTGATTCTCAAATCAATTGCCTCTTCTAGACCCATGATGCATGCTTCGTACTCCGCTTCATTATTGGTGACTGGAAACGTCAGTCTTGCAGTGAACAGGATGTGGGATCCGTGGGGAGTCGTGATGACCGCCCCAATGCCACTTTCGTAGGAATTAACCGCCCCATCGAATATCAACTTCCACTGGGACTTCCTATCTAGCCCCTCGTCGGGCAACGGCTCATCGCAATCCTTCGCTTTGAGAAACATAATATCCTCATCAGGGAATTCAAATTTCATCGGCTGGTAATCCTCGATCGGCTGTTTGGCAAGGTAATCAGACAATACGCTTCCCTTGATAGTGATGTCAAGATCTTCTCTCTCTAACTGTTATGCTACTCTTAAAGTCTTTATGCTAGCTATTTTTTTAGCTCAATTTATTGTCCATAAGCTAAATACCTTCAACGGTTACTTGTACCATGGTAGTTTCAATCTTCAACGAATCTATTCTTATTATTTATTTATAGATGAAGATTGAAAACATTCAGATGTTGATAAGAAGAAGATAGCTTTTTGGAACGTCTCTCTGAGCTGAACCTCTACCTCTCTAGAGAATGAATAAGAGTTGAAGATTTTGTGAGTGTGTTCACGTGGATGTGATACCAGTTCAATGAAATGAGTTAATAGAAACACACTTCAAAAGATTATCTAACCTGAAGGTGTAAGTGTGTTAGATCAGAGTGAAACATGTTTGCACATTCTAAAGATAGAATATATGAACATGTTTATCAGAACAGGAAGACACAACAAGATGAAAATATGTGCAAGGAGAGAAGAAGAATGAAATCTTCATTCTTCCACACTCAGGAGAAATCAACTCAAATATACTCAAGAGTGTAAATCTTTGTGTATTTTCTTATCCAAGAAGCACATGTATGAACACAAGGCTTATACTAGATGTCTCTGTTAAGAGAATCTAAAGACTCTAGCCTTTATTCTAATGATTGAGCAAAAATTCATGTGCTGGATGTTTAGGCATTGAAGTCTCTTACTTGCGGCCAGAGTGGGAAGTCTCGATCAATGTGATTGAGCAGGAATTCTCAATTTGGGTGATTGAGTAGGAAGTCCTGAACGAGGGTTTAGGCAAGGAATTCTCATGCTTGCGGGCTTGAGAAGAATTCTTTTTCTGTGGGATTGAGCAGGAAGTCTTAAGGTGCGGGCTTAAGTAATTGTAATCATCTTGATTATAGTTAAAAGCTCTTGTGCTACAAGGGGACTGGACTACTCTCAGTTGAGATGAACCAGGATATAATGTGTTCTTTTTATTTACTTTTGCATTTATATTCCATTGTGCAAGTATACTCTGAAATCAGACTCTTACTTGTATCAAAATCTAAGCGTGAAACCTTATATTCTCAAACAAGACTAAGAAAAAGAAGTAAACTTTTCACTACTGATACACTCTCTGCTATCAGAATCTGATGTATCATAATTCAAAGTGAAAAGAGTTTTAATATTTTGACATACACAATTCAACCCCCCCCCCCCTTCTTGTGTATTTTTCTCACCTTCAATTGGTACCAGAGCCCGAATGTGTCTTGTAACTTAATGTTGAAATAGAAAAGATCCGGTTAGAAAAACTACTCAATCAAGAGCTTCAGTTTGGATGAATAAAGAGATAAGCTAAAGAAGGTCATGTTACATGTTTAAACATAAGCACATGATTTTGAAGGAACTATGGAACTACCATAGAATGAGTTCTTTCAAGTTTATGTGGATTAAGATACTTGTTTCTACTTTAAGCCACCTGTTTTGTGAGTATGAAAGGATTTTTAATCTTTTAGACTGACTCGTGGGACAAGTGTACTTGTTGAAGAAATCAAGAAACTGTTTCTGTTGTGATTCATTTGCTTTTTGAGTATGAAAGGATTATCTAATCCTTAAGACTGAATCGTGAGGCAAATGTGCTTGCTACAGGAATCTTGGTTTAATCTTAATATACTTAAAGTAAGATTTCCACTCACAACATTGACTATAAGATCAATGGTGTTGGTTTGGTAACAGATTTTGAGGAATTTTTCTGCAAGATACAACTTCAAGATTACAGCTATTCATAATGATAAAGACTTGAATACTCTAGACCTTGAAAGGTTGATCTGTAACCTTCAAAGTCTTGATATGAAATGGATATTGATGAACCTGTGTTGAAACCCAAATCTTCTGACTTGAGGTCTTATGCTGAAAGATTTGGTGATAAACACTTCTTGACCCTTCTATGTCAGAAAAACCAAAATAAGCCTCTAATTAGAAGATTCTAATGGGGACTCTGATGATGAGAAAAATTATTTTATCATCAAGAGGTTTCAAGACCTGACCAGGAATAATCAAGATATTCTTTGGTGGAGGTTTTAACTTTAAAGGTTCTAGTTTCATAATCATCTGTCCTAAACTACAAAAGGATAGATTCAGATAGAAAAGATGATGTTGTTAACCCTACATATATGGTTAGCACTCTCTCTAATTCGGAATTCTTGCTAGGTTATGACTTGGAATCTGATGAAGCTATTAAGAAACATCTTGTTTTTCTTTAAGAAGAATTGAAATCTTCTATAAGATAAAGTGTTGAGACATTGAAAAGAAGATTAATTTCTCAAGCTAATAGGATTCCAAGGAATCTTTAATTGAACATGTTAAGGTGTTTCATGATTTCTTGATAATGAGTCTTAACCGAACTTTGTCTGCTCTCATGATCTATGGAGTGAGCAAAGGAGAAGGTCTCGGTCTTTTTAAAATGTTTTGATTCTAGAATCTTGACATGAAAGAAACCTAAAATAATCATGTTTTTAACTTTTCTAGTAAAAGGATCAAAGACCTTGGTTTATTTGTCGCTGAGTGTAGAAAGATTTTAAATACACCATAATCAATGACAGAGAAGTCAAAGTTTTTGATTAATATTAAATCTCAAACTTCAAAGTCAGTAGATTCTGAAGTTTTTAGACACTATGATTCTTAAGTCAGAAGGTTTCAAGGTTACCTAAAGACTTCTTGATCTATGTTTCTAAATAATTCAGAAACTAAGGCAAATGATGAAGCATATGCTCTGGAGTTTGAATGATGATCGTCCACAACCATAACTGGAGTAAAGCATGTGGTCTAGATTCTAGCTCATGGGAGAAGAAGGCAATGATGGTTGTTGTCTCAAGCATTCTGAACTGCTAGTCTATGCTGAACATGAATTAACTTCAGAAATTGACAATATTCAAGACGAATTCTTTTCAGAAATAATTCGCAAAGGTATGGCATTCATCCTTACTCTTTAGATGGCTTATATGCATGATAATTCATCTAAAATTGGTTTATGTATAAGATATGTCTCTACGTAATCAATTTGGACAACTTAATCTAGTGAGAATTTTCAAACCTATGAAATAATATTTATTCACTTTGAATAAATATTGCAGTTATTTGAATATATTCTTATTCCTAGCCTCCATTCAGAATCAAGTATTATGAGCTTCAGTTTTTCATCATAATGTGTTGTTACTCAAGCCAATTCATTGTTGAATTGTTATGCTTGTTTTACCCATTGTATTTTAAAGACTTGATTCTTTTTCTAAGGAACGAGTTTCTGATCTTGTTAAAAATCTTGATTCTGATAGAGAGTATTAAAGACTGATGTTGATTAGAAGCAGCCTCATCAAGAACTGGAATAGTTTCTGATGATGTCTTACTTCTGAGAAATATCACACTCTGAGACTCAGCAAAGGAATAAGAAATTTCAAATAGCATTTATGTGAAAAATATTTTTGATAACTATCTCACTTAAAGATCCATAGGTTTGAAAGTTAATCATGAATGCTCTAAAGTTGTGTGTCTAGAACCTATAGTGATGCTTTATCCTCTCGATGATTTGTGGTCTCTCTCTCTTGTCATGTCTTAACTTTTTCTATGTTCTTATTAATCTTGCTTTTGAGTTTTCCAAAATATTTTATGTGTTTTTTCTATTCAAAATCTAGTTGTCTTAAATTTTTTTCGTGGTTAATTTTTTTTTATTTTCTATTTAATCTAAGCATTTCATTCTTGCTCTCAAACCTATTTGACACAGTGTGCAACCTTGATCTGGTCTTTCCAAAATCTCTTTTCTTTTGTTCTCGTCCTAACCTGATATGACCTTTAGATCAAACATTGGCGTGAAAATACAACTGAAGAGCATCAATGAAAGGCTAGTCTTCCTTGGAGAATTGGGAGCTTCTAACTATGATCTTCTGTTTCTTCTTCGCTCAAAGGTACAAATCAAACTTCCTCAAGTAACTTGCAACCTACTAAAAAAACAATTTCTTTCCTTGAGAGAAAAGTGTTCTTCATTCCTTCAGAACAAGTTTTGGGTGAACTTGACTCCCTGCATGGAATGGGTGTGAGTTTCAATAAAGGTTCATTTAAACATGAGTTGTAGAGCTGCTGGTGAAGTTTGTGTTGTCGTAAGGACAGACCAGCTCCTTTTTCATCTTCTTAAGCTCTGGCAATTTTTCAGCAACTGTCTTAGCTTTCTCCCTCCTCTCTTTTATTTTTCTCTTTTGTGCATAGTTTTGGTGTTTTTTTTGTAGATTCTGAGATTCAATTTATACAATATTCTTTTTTTTTGGATTATAAAAGTTGTAAAGTATTTTCAATCAATAAATGTATATTGTATCACATTCCGACTCAGTATATTTTGATGTATTTGATCTTAGCCTCTAAGTGTATAACCAAAGAAGTTACTATGGTTAATTGAATGTATCAAATAAATCTAATGAAAAAGAAATACCAAGATTAAAGTACTATTTTCTTTTCTTTCTTTTTTTGATTATGAACTTCTTAATCAATTGACATAAAAGAAATAATTATGATTAAAAGAATGGTATGCAAATTATAATAGGAAAAGAAATTCATTAACTTAAAGAAATGATTACAAAATGATGTTTAAAACATTAACCCAAATCATACCTAGATTTCCTAAGCATGGAAAGAGGTTTCCCATTCAATATTCACTTCTTTTGTCTCAGAAGAAATGAAATGAACCACCTCTCTTTTTCTTCTGGACTTCTTCTTCTTCTTCTTAATCTTCTTTCATGGTTCAATTTGTAAGGAAGAGATGTTGAAAGAATCTCTTCAGATGGCCTGACCCCTGATTAGAAAAAGCTTTAGAGACTGTAGAAGCCTCTGGAACAATAGGAGTAGTAGATTGTTCAGAAGGTGCGTTCATTTTGAATCAGATGAATGTAGAAGCGAATATGGATTTTCTATTTGGATTGAATAAAGTTGTGTGATTTTATAAAGAGAATTCTGAAAGTTTAAACACTTTGCATGTTTCAATATCTGATCTTTGAAATTCTCAAAGCCAATCACTAATTAAGCAATCCATACTAAATGATAATTACTTCTTGGAAACTGAATCGGTGTTGATTTACCATCAGAAGTAAAGAATCTCTTTGTTTAAAATTGCTTTTAAAATTGTTTTCATTTTGGTATCATCTTGTTTTAAATCGTCTGTTGGTATCATACTTCAAAATGTTTTAATCATTTAATTTGTTTTTCTGTGCGTTTCAAATTCTGTCGTGTTTTTAAACTTCTTAAACTCTTTGCATTTAAATTGTTTTTAAAGTATTATTTCTGTTTTTTGTATATATCTTTCTTTTAAAATCTTTTTGATAATGAAAAAGGGTGGGAAACTGTATAGAGTATTTATGAAGAGAAAAACATCTGAATAAAGTAGTGTCTGGATAAACAACTTATGAATTATAAGCTTTAAGTTATTTATGCTTAGTGTCTTTTATTTTACTGGGCTTAAATGATTAACTTAATTAACAAAGATAGAAAATTAGGGAAAGCTTACAAGCTATACCTTAATGAACTGACAAACTAAAGGAAGAGATTACAAACCTCTACTTAAGGTCTGTCAAACTCAGAGGGGGACAAACCACAACCTGATGTTAGAATTTGTTGATTAAAGTTATAAGACTAAATTAACATAGATAAGGAGTTAAAAAGAGCTTAAAAACCTTGTCTTAATGAACTATCAGACTTAGGGGGAGATTACAAACCTCACCTTAAAGGACTGTCTAACTTAGGGGGCTTACTAACCTCATACTTTGAAGTTAGACTATGTTAATAAAATCACTAACCGTTGTTTTTAAATATACTTGTTTGTCATCATCAAAAAGGGAGAGATAGTTAGAACAAGATTTATTCATTCCCTTAAAAGGTTTTAATGATAACAAAGTTTAAAAGAAAAATAGAGTTTACTAATGGTTATTCGCGTGTGCGGGATCAAAAGACATTAACCTTTATATGAATCAAGTTAATCACTCGGAAGAACCATTAAAGATATCTAAATTGTTTTGAATCACAAAGATCAGAATCAAGCTTTCACACTCTGAGAGTGTCTAACTCGAGTCTTTCATATGCTAAACCTAAGCTTAATTGGAAATACAAAGATCAACTCACCTCTGAAGACTGGAACCTTTTGAAGCAAGCATACTTTGTTATAAGGAACAATTTTGAATCTTCTGAAGAAGTTACATCAACAATTCTGAAAACATTGCTTCATAGGAATTTCTCTACATCAAGTCTACAACTCTACGAGTGATTATCCAGACTAGTTCTGATCAAGGCTCTGTTGAAGTCAAGACTCAGAACCTGTGAACTCAAGACTCTGAAGTCTCATTCCAACCAAGTTCTGAAGACGTACTTTAGCTTCTGATCATTCTTTAACTAATTATATAAAAAATCCTCTGAATCATAAAGCAAAGTATAAGGGTAACGTCGACTCTGAGCAAGCTTCAATAAACTTCTACAAGAAGACACCGGTCAGACATTATCACATGAAGATCATGTGACAATGGTACACTACATTATATCAAATCTCATGATAGTGATGTTGTCAGGATCTTCTCTCTGAAACTATTATGCTACTCTCAACGTCTTTATGCTAGTTGAGTTTTAGCTCACTCTATTTTCAATAAGCTAAATACCTTCAATGGCTACTTGTGCCATGGTAGCTTTCAACGGCTGTCTATAACATGGTAGTTTCAATCTTCAACGAATACATTATTAGTATCTATTTATAGATGAAGATTGAAAACATTTAGATGTTGACATGTAGAAGAAAGCTTCTTGGAATGTCTGTCTGAGCTGAACCTCTACCTCTCTTAAAAATGAATATGAGTTGAAGATTCTATGACCATGCTCACATGAATGTGATACCGGTTTAATGAAATGAGTTGAGAGAAACACACATCAAAATATTATCTAAGCATAAGGGTTAAGTGTGTTAGAGCATAGTGAAACATGTTCACATACATTCTGAAGATAGAATATGTGAACACGTTCATCAGAACAGAAAGGCACAACAAGATGAAAATGTGTGCAAGGAGAGAAGAAGAATAAAATTCTCATTATTCCACACTCAGGAGAAATCAACTCAAATCTCCTCAAGAGTGTAAACCTTTGTGTATCTGCTTATCCAAGAAGCACATATATGAACACAAGGTTTATACCATATGTCTCTATTAAGAGAATCTGAAGACACTAGCTTCTATGCTCAGAGTATAGTATCTTCCTGATGATTGAGCAAAAAGTCCTGAATTGGATGTTTAGGCATTGAAGTCTCATGCTTGCGGGCAGAGCAAAAAGTCTCGATTAGTGTGATTAATCAGAAAGTCTCGTGATTGAGGGCTTGAGCATTAAGTTTTGAATGTGTAGTTCAGGAAAGGAAGTATCAATCTAGGTAATTGAGTAGGAAGTCCTGAACGGGGCTTTAGGCAAGGGAGTATCATGCTTGTAGACTTGGGCAGGAGTTTCTTTCAGTGGGATTGAGCAGGAAGTCTTGAATTGCTTGCTTAAGAAATTGTAATCAGTTTGATTATAATTTAAAGCTCTTATGCTGCAAGAGGGCTGGACTACTCTCAGTTTAAAGGAACCAAAATATATTGTGTGTCTCTTTATTTACTTCTGCATTTATATTTTGGTGTGTAACTATACTCTGAAGCCAAACTCTCATATGATTTAGACTCTTATTTGGATCAAAATCTGAGCATGAAACCTTAGGTTCTAAAACAAGACTAAGAAAAATAAGTAAACTTTTCACTGTTGATGCATTCTCTACTATCAGACTCGCAATGTGGTTTGGAATCTGATGTATCAAACTTCAAAGTGAAAAGAGTTTTCATATTTTTTTTACATACACAATTCAACCCCCTCCTTTCTTGTGTCTTTTTATCACCTTCAAAATGTAGGGTCTTGTTTTGATGAGAAAGTGAGCAATGTATCAGATTAATAAAAGACAAGAAGTTATAAATCAACGAACATGTTTTACCTAGGAATGCAAACAAACTCTAGTGCACTCGAATGTCCTATAAAAAAGAATCATACCCTAACCTATTAACCTAAAGCGTGTTTATTATTACTTTTATAACTGATCAAAGTCCTTTATGCTTCTCACTTTGTTCAGACGTAATAGCCAGATGTTGGCCACAACTTTGAAGACTTTTCAGCTACTATACGCCCGACAAGCCTTTAGGGGTAACTTTTATGGGCCGTCCAAAGGCCCAATACAAGGGTCCAATTATACCCAAGTCTAATCAAGATTATTTAATGTATATAATCAGCACACATGAGATTCAAGATACACTTTTGAATATCCATTTTACATTATACTCATCTTGGACTTTGCAACTGACTTAGGCGTTGGAGTTCTAACCTCACAGGTTCACCCTGCGCCACTATACCAGAGATGTCATCAATAGAAATTATTTTTTATTAAATAATAGAACAATTCTATATGGGGTGTTAGCACTACTAGAAAATAAACCTTTCGTAACACCAATTTTACAACGGTTATAGTGTTAACTGTGGTAATAGTTTATTTCTGGGTGCATTTTATTTGGTATTCCTAAAGGACGTGTAAAAACGGTCAAATGTAGCAAGCGTAGTGAAAGATACACAGAGTGAAATGGTTTGAATAGAAACACCAAAAATTAGCCATTTATCATGATAAAAATGTTATTGACCTTGTAGATAACCATGGTTTTTATTACCAACCGTGATGAAAGTCGATACTTTATTTATATATAAGAAAAATTATCTATTGCTTCAGTACATAACAATCGTCTCTCTTAAAACAAGACCCTAACAATTCTTTCACTCGTCTTTCTCAAACGAAACTCTAAATACTCTGTCACTCGTCTCTCTCATATGGAATCCCCAAAACAAAACCATAACAACAAATCTTAGCCAATGGGTATTTACATATTCGTTTTCTCTATAGTTTTTTTTTTCAAAATTTGTTTTAATAGCTTGTTTCATGATGTTTGCACTTCCTTCTTGTTTCAACTTGTAGGTATGGATGTTTCTTTCAATAAAGAGGACGAAGCTAAATTTAGCCTTGCAAACTCGTGTCAAAGATCCAGAATGACATCCATTCGAAATATACACGAGTTTGCGGGTCTAAATTTATCTTCATCCTTATTTCATTGTCAACACGCCATTATGGGACATGTATGGTATGTTTCTGAAGCATTTTATGACTTGATATGTTTTTTATATCGTGTTTGTTGTTTATGGTTTATTGTTGATGAATGTTTTTTATGAATGTTGTTGTTAATGTTTGTTTAAAAAATGAGTTTATTATATATTATGTGTTTTGAGTGTTTTTCCAATCACTTACCGATTATATAACTTTCTAAACTGTATAAGAAAATTATGATGTGATAGATAAAATTGTATTAGAAAATGAGTGCACTTTAAATTCTTGATAAGAATTATTCACACTGTTAAATGCATGCTATTCTTTGACAGTTAGAACTTGGTTTAATGATTGTAGATCTTCAACCACACCTCTCTCCACCTTTAATTTTGTTTACAAAATAAATAATATTTTGCAAAAAGAATTAGAGGTGGAGGCAGGGGCAGTTGAAAAACTAGGATCATTAAACCAAGTTCTTATTGTCAAATAATAAAATACGGATAAGGAGTTGAAGAACTCTAGTCTAGTATTGAACGTGAACTTGTTCTCCTAATATAACTTAATTTGTCATATTATAATATTCTAGTGCAAATTGAAAGGTTATATGTTTAGTGAGCATTGGCGAAATAAGCATTCCACATAATTTATAATAAACTCAGGTATATATATCACAATGGTTGTTTAGCACAACCGTTGTTAAATATGTTACATTAATGAATATCACAGCGGTTGTTTAAAGTAATCGTTGTGGTAGGTAGCACGCTATATGGATACAGTCACAGTCGTACGTCCGTGGTGGAAATCATCATATATATAATCACACCTTACCTCATAAGAGTTGGACCTTCATGGTGGTATCCATTTTCCAACCGTTGTGATATGTGCTTTCCGTCATAGTGTACATTTGTGATATTCAAATTTCAAAAGAAAAATAATAGAAAATCGCTTGATTTTATAAAGACTTATTTTAAGAAGATGACAGAAGCAAGAATAAGCCGCATAAGAGATGAATAATAAATAAATAAATAAAGAGATAGAGTCAGAGAGATCACATTAGAGATTATCATGGTTCAGCCTTAAAACACACGATCTTCACCAGTCCCCAAGAGTTTTCTCGTGAGATTTCCATTAACAATAACTTAAGCTTTTAGAGTGGTTCAACTCAACAACCTTACACCATCTTGCAACCTTCAAATATATTACAAGATAACAAGATAACTAAACTCTTGAATATAGAATTCCATCATATAACAGAAAAACACAACTCTCAGATGAAGTTTTTCAATCTCTCAGCACTAAGAAAATTTCTAGTGGATGAAACATATGGAAAATCGAGGAGGAGTGAGATAGAAGAGTTGATTATTTAGATAAATCGTGTGTCTAGAAGTGATGAAAGCACTCCTCTATATAAGAAGTTTAACTCAAAAAGGTAACAATCAATGGATTTCGTCACTTCCTAATCAATTAGATTAATAACCTAATTGATTAGGTTAACCAAAAAAACAAACCTTAATCTACATCATCACTTATTCGATTACAGGGATACATAATTGATTAGGAGGTATTACTCTTACTTTAATTGATTAAATTAAGAGCCTAACTGATTAGGCATTTAGTTTTGCAATCCTAATTGATGATAATTTCTTCTCAATAGATTAAGTACTTGACAATATTGGTTTTAAGAAGTTTTAAGAAAAATATGAAAAGTTTGAAATAGTTTTGATGTGTGTCTGCATCGCTTGAATCAACATACAACTCCCATTTACCATATGCTTGCAAAAGTTCTAAATAGTCAATCAAATCAAAACTAAAACACACACTTTGTTAGTTCTGAAAGGTTGTAATGTGAATTGAGATAAGGTGGGATGTATATTAGAAAATAGGATACGCTTTTGTAGTTAGGCACTAAATTATTTCATTCATCCAAATTTTAAATAATTTGTTTACCATAATTAACACTTTTAAAGGATGGTCCTAAGCTATTAGAGACTTCATTTTATTTGTGATGCACCGAAAAAAGTATGGTGAGTCATAATGCACTACTTTTTTTTTGGAAGCAAGGATTATATTAAGAGAGTACAAAGAAATTAGAAACCAATTGAACCTTAGGCTAGAAAATACAAAGGATGTTTGCAAAAACCATAAAAGTTACAATTGAAATGAATAATATCTCCTATGTGAGCCCACCTCTAAACCATTATCTTAATATTCCAAATGAGATCGGAAACATTGCATTTCTCTTCATTAAACAGTATGCCATTCCTCAAAATCCAAATAGACCAACAAGGAGCTCACCAAATTATACCTACTCTACCTTTTTTAACTTTCTTCCTTTTGAAAAACTCCACATATAGCAGGAAATTACTATGAATGTCATCTACATAATGTTGAATCTTCATTCCAACCCAAGTCAAAATTTCACGCCACACTCTTTTAGAGACAACACGGTTGAAAAAGAGGTGAAGTAGATTTTCAGACGCGTCAAAACATAAAGGACAAGTAGTTTGATTAAAAGGAATAATACCTCTAATTAATAGAAGATCCTTAATAGTAATTTTATTTAAAAGAAGCCTCCATCCAAAATCTTTAATTCTAAACAGAATCGTGTTCTTCCATAAGTTAACGAATGATGTTTCCTTTCCTAAATCAATAACAGAGGCTGTTGTTATGAACATAGCAGTGCGTAACCTGACTTAGCCGTGTAGCCAACAATCGTATCAGGAATACAAGGTAAGAAATTCATAACCTCACATGAAGGAGAAGATTATTCGAGCATGCCTCTCAATGAATGAGTTCTAGATTGAATATACATATCAGAACTAGCCGAGATGCCAAAATTGTCCCACTTCTAACCCTCCGTAGTCCAAACTCCCATCCCACTAACTTTATCATGCTTTGAATTGCTAATGCAAAATAAATCTAGAAAGATGTCAACCAATGTATCCTCCCCTAACCAAAGGGTGGCCCAAAAAGAAATAGAATTTAGCTGAATCACAAATGATCGGTTCCCAGAGTCGACAACCCTCAGATCTGAAATCCTCTCAATGGCCCACTGGGCTGGAAAGAAAGTCATCAAAGAGAATCTCGTCTGAGCGCGAATTTCGTGGGAACTAGTGCATGCCTAACATACAGGTTCAACACTACTTTCCGCTTCCAATGCTATGTTTGTACTCAAGCATGGGTTTGGCTTAACACTCAACAGAACCACACTCCCCACAGCACAACAACAATGATATATAATGCTGGAAATAAATGCGGGAAAGTAAAAATAAAGTACAACACGTATGTACACACACCCAAAGATAAACAAACAAGCGCTTGGATTGACTCGCATAGGGAACCGTTGGAGTCCCCGGCAGAGTCGCAAGCTATCGCTATTGTGAAAAACGGTGTCAGCAATGACACAAGAGTCACCACTGTTGGTTATTCATCCCAACGAGGGAAAGGAAACGAGCAGAGAAAACCTGACGAAAAGGGATAAGATTGGTCATCCAAACCAAATCTCGGGTTCGGGAGTCGGTTACGCAAGGGGAAGGTATGAGCACCCCTCACGTCCGTCGTACTCGACGGGATCCACGCTTGGTTCTCTATCTAAAAGGGTGATTGAAACTATCTATGCTAAAGGTCTGGGACGAAAGAAACGAAAAAGTGACTCGACAGAGCATCGCCGCTCTGTGCCTACGTATTTCCTCGTGCAATGGGAAAGTCAGAGTCAACGTAGTTCGACTAATTACGGGTGAAAGTGGGGAAAGGTTTCTCGCTGAGACATTGTCGTCTCGTGCCTACATACTCTCAACAGGTATGAGAGATCAGAGCGAATGTAGTTCGAGATAAAGAGAACTTAGGTTTGTTCATCTGTTTTATCCGAGTAAGGTTAAACTATCGTTCTAGCAGTTAGGGACGACACCCGTTTGCAGTAGAACCAAAGCTTAATAATGCTCTTTTATCTGAAAAGATTTTCCTTGATTAAGGGAGCCCCAAAGGGCAAAAGAGGAGTTTGATTGTTTGTTTTTGTCTTTTATTAGAGAAGTGTTTTGAATGAATGTTTGTAATTCATGTTGCACTATAGACTATGACCTAGGAGCGAATGCATCGCATATCGTCTGAAGGACTTATACTAACACTCTAGATAATTGAGAGTTAACCACCCAATCATCATTTCCTAGGTACTTAAGGCTTGTAACGCACAATACTCATCAGCCTTTATTAAGTATGTTAGAATTGTTTGAAGATGAGAAGAGAGCAAAGACTTCTAAAGGGGACTAAATCAAAACCCTAAAGTTATCATGCTTCCTGGTCCTAAAGTTAAGTTTAAGGAGGGAACTTTATCCTATTTGTTATCATGTAAAGGATTAACCCTAATGTTCTATCATCACTATCCTTAATCAAGGAAGTGAGAATACCTAAGGGAACATGTTAAGAAAAGAAGAGATAAACAACAACTTGAAGTAAGTGAAGTATGAATATGAATGGATGAATATGAAATGCAACATTACAAGCAAAGGAAGGACACCTCAACCTTTAATGCAAATAAGAGATACACAAAGAGAAAACACACAAGTAAGGGAGGAAATTGTGTGGGGTAAAGACCACCACAAGCTCATCTCAACCTTCAAATGCAAGCAAAGTGCACGAACATGCCCTAAGGCTACTAACCTAATCATGGAATGAAATTTAAACCAAAAGAGAAATGGGAGAAGAAAAGAAAACAGCCATGTCATTCAACCAAAGTCTCATCATGACTTGTACACTAAAAAATGCACAAAATGTCCTCATGGTTCATCATTCAAGTTAAGCTTCAGATACCTCCACAGGAGGGATCAAGCTACTTTAAATGATGCTTCAAGGTCCTTGGACAAAGGGAAATGAAAGAGAAGAGTGTATATAAAGCATTTGAAAAGTAATGTACAAAATATTATAGAAGAATCATGTTAAGGAAGTGAAGATCATTCAAGTTATACACATGTTATGCCATATATGAAAGGTCTAAAAGAAAGCCAAACTTAAACAGGTTATGAACATGATCAAGTCCTAAAATTGAACATAAAATTTCCTTATTATGTCTACAACATGGATATGCAAAGATAGGACGCTCAAACAATGCACAAAATTCAAATAAGATTAAACTAGCACAAGTGTTAGGGTGGAAATCATACAAGGGTGACCTAAAGTGTAAAATACACTAAAAATAGTAAACTACTCCTAGAATTTCCAAATAAAATTCTATGGGACCCCTATGGTGTTAGGAACCAGGGGTCAAAGTTTTAGGGAATAATTCTAAACCTAACTAGGCAAACAGAGGGGAAAGTTCTAGTGATGTCCTAAGAACTAGTGTGAAGGGAGGGTCCTCAAGGTTCAACCAAAACCCTAATCAAATGGTACTAAAAGCAGAGAGAAAAAATATACAAAAATCAATTGACACATCAAGAATATGCACAAAAGAAATCAGGAATTTATATGAAGTTAACATCACAAAATAAAATCATGAACAAATGATAGGCCATTTTAGTTCAAATAAAAGCCTTCCAAATGAATAATTGTTTTTTTATTGAAACATATCCAGAAAAATCAAACTAAAAATTCCTAAATTCAGTTTACATCTTGAAATACCTAAAAACCATTTTTATGAAATTTATTGACATTTGGAAGTATTTTATTTGCATTAGAATAAAACAAATAGAAAAATAAAAAAATAATAAAAAATAAAAGGAAATTGGAAAACAATTGGTGCAGAAAGCAATTAATTCACGTTGAAACACTGGGCTTTGCATGCTGGGGGTGTGGATATGAGGTAAGGCCCAAGTCCATTGCAAACCGTTTAATGAAAGGGTGCACTTTATGTTCCTATGTTGTAGATCAAAGCAAGCTCACGGTGAGACGCACACATGGCATTTGGATTGGTTTAAGTCAGCAGATCTAATGGCATCTGGCAAGCACACGTGTAATTGGAAGATTCAAACAAGGGTGGTGGGGGGAAATTTCAGATGGCCGGAGCACGGTGGCTCCGGTCATCTTCTCCGATGATCCAAAATTGCAGGTTGAGTGAAACTTCACTAAATCTCACAAATGAACAACCTAATCTCATCTACACTCTTCACTGATCATGAATCAATGGTTATCTAAGCTTAGTCATGCCTAAATCATCCAAACCGAGCCAAAACAAAATCAAGCAATCTCCAAAAATTGTCACGAATCTTCATTAAACCTAACCAGAATCCATCTATGATGATCGAGGATCATGAATATGCAAGAATGGCATGGAATTTCTACCTATACAGAGTGTAATTTGGAAAAGTAGGTTACCTAATGGAATACCTCCATGGACCTTGAAACTTGGAGGATTCTTGATGAAAATGATCCAAAAAGTTCCTATGTTCTTCAATGAAGCTTCAGGTGTGCTTAATTTTGCTTGAAGTTGCTTGAATCAGAGAATTCGAATTCCACTTTTCTTAAGCTTTTGCAACTGTTTTCTTGATTAATATGGCTCTAAAAACGATTCTGAAAGTTTGTGAAGGATGCTGAGATTATATACAATGGATCCAAGTTTAAATAAAGCCCAATTAAGGCCTAGTTTGATCCAATTGAAAGTCCATAATTTTTGGTTTTGTAAGCTTAAAAATGCGCATGAAACAAAGCTGCAATGGCTTGGTTCTTCATTCAATTAGCTTGCTAGCAATGTTAATTGATCCAATGGCTGGAAATTGTTCCTTGTTTTGATCTTATGGTGATTTTTGAAGGTGTTACTTCCATGTGAAGCAAGCTTGAAATTGGCCATGAAAATGTCCTCAAATTGCAAATCCAAAATTGGCATCATGTTTAATATGTTTTGTGGACTCAAAAAATGCACCAACTTGATTAAAATTGGTTCAAAATGTGTTTATTTGATTTTATGGCTTTTAATGCTTTTTTCATGAAAATTTCCTCCACCAATCCTTCAATCCAAGCCAATACAATGATAAGTTGATGTTTGATGACGAAATTGACCCCATTTAGAGCAACTTTGATGTTGGTAAAAGTTTCATTTGAGGTGTGCAAAGCTGTGAAATTGACCTATGACAAAAATGACCTATAATCAAAGTTTCCCAAAATACCCATGCCTTGCAAGTTCATATCTTGAGCTCCACAAATCAGATGAAAGAATTCTAGTACTTTTTGGAAATCTATGATCATAAATAAAAACTTCATGTTTGGGTCAAAGTGAGGAGAAATATCCTTCTAGGTCAAAAATGTCTTGGAAGTTGGTTGACTTTTGTTGACCAAAATCACATTCATCTGATGACCTGTAACTTGCCAGCTTCATAACTTGAGTTCTAGAAATCATATGAATGACTTCTAGCACTCAAACGAAATCTAGAAACATGCTCTACAAGCTTCATGTTAGGGTCAAGATGAGATGAGACTTTCATCTTGAGATATGTGGTCTTGAAGTTGGGCACTAAACAAGGGATTTTACACTGACATGCTTGGAAACCCTAGCTTAGCAACTTCTCACACTCTTGATTCTTGATGAATTGATCTAGAAATGATATATTAGACATCTCAACACAACATTCCATGATCACAAATACTTGGAATTGAGTCTTAATCTCCTTTAATCTCACAGTTGACTTAGGGTTGACCAGATGGAAACCCTAACTGCATCACCTTTGACTGTGACTTCTTACACTTGATATAATGACTTGCAAAAGCCCCTTAATGACCCTCAAGATATCCCATGAGCTTATGTAATGTTCTCCATCCATAACTATGGACTCAACATCATCTGATGATTTCCACATGGTCTCTAAGATAGGAGGCAAACCACAACTATTCATCTGCCTTTTCAAAGAACTTTTAACTTTCTTCTGAGGATGATAAACTCTTGATAGCTTGAATGAGACCTCTTGCTTAGGCTTAGAAACTTTGGAATCGCCTCTTGATAGGCACACCTCTCTCAATCCCCTGTACATGGAAAATGGTATGCAAATGCTAATGTTATATGAATGCCATGAAACATAAACCCAATAAAGAAAAGGTTGGGCAAATTTTGGGGTGCAACAGCTGCCCCTATTCAAACAGCTTGAACCTGACTGGGTGAAGCGCGAACAACTTTCAAACAATCAAGGTAAAAGTCTGTTGAATACCAACGAACCCAGAAATTTGCCAACCGCGGAAGTAAACTGCAAACTCTGCTCGGGGATAACAATCTCCGGAAAAATATAAATAATGGTTGTAACATCGACACGCCGATGGAAGAAACACCTGACATCGCCGCCAGACAACGACACTAAGTCGGGAAAATCACCTGACATCACCGTCAGGTATCTACACTAAGTCAAGAAAACACCTGGTATCATACATCTGATAATAACCCTCTGACTTCGCCGTCAGACCTCTGCATCAATTTAGGAAAACACTTGACCTCGCCGTCAAGTAAAACATCACTTCTGAAAAAAGAAACCATTGACCTCGTCGTCAGGCACCTGGCCTCGCCGTCAAGTGTCAGCCCTAAGTCGGTAAACCTCTAGCATCGCTGCCAGTTATCAATATCCAGTCAATAAAGCCTCTGACATCGCTGCCAGGCATCTACGGAAGATAAAATTTTCTGACCTCGCTGCCAAACCAACACAAAGTCGATAAACATCTAACATCGTTGTCAGATAACTACAAGATTGATTTACATCACTTGGCATCACCGCCAAGCTTCTGTAGGGGATAACAATTTCTGACATCGCCGTCAAGTAAAAACATGATAAATGTCTAGCATCGTCGCCAGACCACCACCTGATTTAATAAACATCTGACATCGCCGCCGAATAACCACAAAGTAGATAACATATGATATCGCCACCAGACAACCACAAGGTAGCTAACATCACTTGGCATCGCCACCAATCTTCAACAAAGTAGATAAAATACCTGACATCGCCGCCAAGTAACCACACAGTCGATAAACATCTGACATTGCCTCCAGATAACCACACAGTCGATAAGCATCTGACATCGTCGCCAAACAACCACCAAGTAGAAAAGCATCCGACATCGCCGCCAGGCAAACATCCTGTTGATAAACATCTGACATTGCCGCCAGAACAACACCATATTGGAGAATATCTAGCCTCGCCGCCAGGTAAACCTTAGGTTGAAAAACGTTCGGCATCGCCGCAGAACTCCATGCAGTTAGGAAACAACTGATAAACATCTGACATCACCGTCAGACGAACACACTGTTGATAAACATCCAACATCGCCGCCGGATAAACCCAATGCTGATAAACATCCGACATCGCCGCCAGATAAACACAATGCAAATAGACCTCTGAGATTGCCGCCAGACAAGCACAATGCTGAACACCATCGCCGCAGGATAGCATAAATCTTATAGACATCTGACATCACCGCCAGACAACCATAAAGTCGATAAACTTCTAACATCGCCGCTAGACAACCAAAACATCTGACATCACCGCCGGAAAACCACATCATCTGACATCTCCGCCATAAAATCAAACATCCGACATTGCTGCCGGAACACCAAATCATCTGACATCGCCGCCAGCAAACACCAGGCTGGCAAGAGAATCTGACATCGCCGCGAGGAACCTGCATGGAATACAACAATCTGACATCGCCGCCAGACCTCTGCAGAAGATAAACTATTTGACATTACCGCCAAAACACTGTAGGGAATAACATCTAACATCGCCACCAGATACATTGATTGATAAAACACAACATCAAATTCGAATACAGACTCTTCTGACATCACCGTCAGACCTTCGCTAAATAAAAGCGATCACCAAATCCAGAGGTTGGATGGGCAAGAAGCTGACAATTGCCTAACATCGCCGTCAGGAACTCACAAAGTTGATAACCCTCTGACATTGCCATTAGGTATCCGTAAAGTTGATAGACGTCTGGCATCGCCGCCAGAAAACCAGAACATCCGACATCGCCGCTGGAAAACCACGAAGACCAGATCCATACGAAGTTAAGATCATCCAATGATAACAACCACGAGGAAACTCCGTTGGGGAAAGAGAAAACCTGAACCAGTAGCTCTGCTTCAGGAGTGCAAAGAAATCTACCCAGGCCACTCGACTGAGAACCAAAGAGAAACTTAACCCAGCAACTCTGTTGGGGAGACATATGAAGAAACGAACATATCTATCATGAATCTTCTACCAAAGTCTGAACACCTGCATGAAATTGGAGAAAAGAATATCACCAACCGAAATCATGCGACGTCACTAGGAAATAACATAAACCGAGGGCGAAATAAACGCATCAATTCTGCCGGGACTGAAAACCATGCGAGCAGGGATACTGATCACCTGCGGGAGATACACGTGAAAGCAAAGCGGTGACAACCGAGCTTATGTTTCATGAAAATGGCGCAATGCTCCATATGAAATGGAAATGCTATGCATTTGGGGTAGATGCCATGCACGCATGCAAATGCAACGGAACCGAATCAGCAACATAAATGCTGGAGATACCAAAACCATCTTGCTGGGAAAGGAGAACGACCCTGCTGGGGATAGTTTACCCATGCCAATAACCATCGGGCTTACACCGAAGAAGCAAGCCTCGAATAACTTCCTGAATGAAATCCCCTGAATAACAAATGAACCTGCTGTGGAGATAGAACCGATCTTCCAGTTAGTAGTTCTACTCTGCTAGGGATTATCTCAAATCCTGCTGAGGAAAATGCCATGAATGACCTTCCAGCATACAAACCTTCTGGAGAATAGGAGACCCTACCTGGGGAAAAAAAGAACCACACGCGGGAACCCCTCCGCCTGCTAGGGAATCCACGACTCTGCGGGGGATAACGGTCTACCTTCCGAGATTAACCACGTTCTGTTAGGGACATCAGTCCTGAATAGCCTCCCAGAATATAACATTCTGGGGAACGGGCACCTCTGTTGGAGAAATGACGCAAACTGCGAAGACCTAACTCCAATACTGGGAGCACTCACCTGGGGATAACGCAATGAGGGAATCCAAACTCAACCTCTGCCTGGGGAGATGAGGAATGGTCTTATCAATGGCAACTTGACCTCTGATGGGGTACAAAATCACCTGCCCAGACCCTGTGGGGATCAAATGTATATCAACCAACTGTCGGAGACAAGGATACACACTTAACTGCACCTTTAACTAAGCATACAACTCCACTGGGGATAGAGATGCAAACTCCAATTGCTGGGGAATGGACTCCGGAGGGGGAGACAACGAATCTCATCCCTACCTCCTTGCCCCAAGGGTAACGCCCCTATAAAAAGTGAAAAAACAGACAAGACTTCCTACACGAAAGGCATTATCTTAGTCGTCATTCGTGACGTTGTTCAGTTAAATCAAAGTTTTAACGATTATCGGCCAAGGCCTGCAATTTTATACATGCGCAAGTTTATCAAAAACATCGGGTGTTTTTCACAAATAAAACAGTAAAAGTTAAAACAAAGCAAATAGATTACTGAATAATATATGTTTATTGATACATGGCCTGTAAATAGGCAGAGTTTTACAACAGACGCAACCCCTGAAAAAAGGAAGCTGCGCAAAAATATACAGATATGCACAAAAATATACAAAAGTGTACAAAAATGTCAGCAATATGGGGTAGATGAACACCATAAGCCGATCCCTCTATGACTCGCCTGACTTCGATGCCATCCTGATGCTCCGTCTTCAAAAGAGATTAATTTGGACTAACGGCCCGCATGTCTCCCAAACCACTAAGTAATGAAGTACCACACGCAGATCGCAGTCATTTGCTTTTCAATCCCTAACTTTTGCGTGAACCGCCCTTGCGGGTTTTCAATTCACCGAGATACCCATTTTTGCCAAAGCCTCCCTTTCGTGTTTTCGACTTTGCAGTTTTACATATTTTCATTTATATCCCTAACTTTTTCCCGAACCCCTTCTTTTTCATGGTTCGCCGAGATGCCCCATTTTTGCTTGGATATTCTTTTTTCTTTCCAGCGAGTCATTTTAAGCAAAGTATTTTTTAACTGCGTCTGTATTCACAGGGGATGTAAAATCCTCGCCATCCATGGTGGACAACAACAAGGCTCCTCCAGGGAAAATCTTTCGAACAACGTATGGACCTTCATAGTTGGGAGTCCATTTGCCCCTGTAATCTGATTGTGGTGGGAGAATCTTTTTCAGTGCAAGATCGCCTGTCTGAAAGCTTCGAGGGCGCACCTTCTTATCAAAAGCTTTCTTCATCCAGCTTTGATAAAGCCGATTGTATGCAATAGATGCCAACCTCTTCTCATCCAGCAAGCTGAGATGGTTCAATCTGTTTTGTATCCATTCTGCCTCATCGAGCTTGACATCGACCAGAATTCTTAAAGAGGGAATCTCGACCTCCAATGGTTGGACAGCCTCCATATCATATACCAGCGAGAAAGGAGTTTCCCCGATTGATGTGCGTACCATCGTACGATAACCGTGAAGAGCAAAGGGAAACATCTCGTGCCAATCCTTGTACGTGATAACCATATTTTGCACTATCCGCTTCGACATTGCCATTCATCTTCGGACGATAGGGCGATGAGTTGTGATGCTCGATTTTGAAGTTCTGGCATAACTCCTTCATCATCTTATTGTTAAGGTTCGAACCATTGTCAGTAATGATTCGCTCGGGCACTCCGTATCTACAGATGATGTCCCTCTTTATGAACTGGGCTACGACTTGCTTGGTTACATTGGCATACAAGGCTGCTTCGAACCATTTGGTGAAGTAGTTGATGGCGACCAGGATGAAATGATGGTCGTTGGAGGTGGTTGGCTCAATCTTTCCAATCATGTCAATGCCCCACATAGAGAAAGGCCACGGAGATGCCATAACATTCAACGGGCTCGGCGGTACATGAGTTTTGTCTGCATAAATCTGGCATTTATGGCATTTCTCCACAAATTTGAAACAATCTGACTCCATGGTTAGCCAAAAATACCCCGCTCGTAATAATTTCCGAGACATTGCATGCCCACCGGCATGTGTACCGAAAGTGCCCTCGTGGACCTCTTCCATAAGCAACATTGTCTCCTTTTCGTCCACACATCTTAATAATATCAGGTCATAGTTCCTTCTGTAAAGCACGCCATTTGGGTTCAGATAAAAGTTACCAGACAACCTCCTCAGAGTCTTCTTATACTGAGCTGAAGCCCCTGGCGGATATTCTTGTTTCTTGAGGAAGTTTTGTATATCATAGAACCACGGCTTGCCATCGGCAACTTCTTCAATGGCGAATACGAAAGTCGGCCTGTCGAGGCGAGAAATGACAATTCTGGGAGCATCATTCCAGAATTTCACTTTGTACATCGAAGCCAACGTAGTTAGAGCGTCTTCCATCTGGTTTTCCACTCGAGGCACGTGATGGAACTCTACCCGGTCGAAGAATGGCAATAACCTTCTCGCATAGTTCATGTAGGGAATCATATTGGGCTGACGAGCCTCCCACTCTCCTTTGATTTGATTAACAAAAAGCGTTGAATCATCGTACACATTGAGATTCTTGATCCTCAAATCAATGGCTTCTTCTAAACCCATGATGCACGCTTCATATTCCACTTCGTTGTTGGTGCACGGGAATGTTAACCTGACAGTGAATGGGATATGAGACCCATGGGGAGTCATAATGATTGCCCCGATTCCACTTCCGTACGAGTTAACAGCACCATCAAATATCAGTTTCCACTGAGAACTCCTCTCTGGCCCTTCGTCGGGTAGGGGCTCTTCGCAGTCCTTCATCTTAAGGAACATGATGTCCTCGTCAGGAAACTCAAATTTCATAGGTTGATAATCTTCGATAGGTGTTAGACACCAAATTTCACTTATTTGATCTATCAAATGTTGGCATCTTTCACTCATTTTCGTCAATTAAGTGTTGAAAACCACTCTTGTTTTGGTTGGTTTGCAACATCATGAGAAAATCTCTTGGTACCTTTGATTTGTGTGTTATTGTGCAGGAATTAGGCATAAAACAAGTGAAGAGTAAGACACAAGAAATGGGAAAGGAAACCAAGACAACATGTAAACCACCAAAATGCTATCACGCTCGCTAGGCGAGCAGGTAGTGAACGTGCCAGCGAAGAAAACCATTCTTGCTTGCTAGGCGAGAAGGCCAGCGAACAGTCCCAGAATTAGACAGAACTGGAAGTACCAAAAGTTTGCTAGGTTCGCTAGTTGTTCGCTAGGCGGACAAGACAGATCCTGAGTGTTATATTTAAGCGTTTTTACTGTATTTTAGGTCAGAACTTTTCATAATTTCATTTTGGAACATTAGATACATCAGAACTTATCTCTCTTCATTTCTTCTAGAGAGAGAAACACAAAACCCTAAGAGGGAGGAGGTAAGATCTTCGATCTCTTGTTGGGGTTTGGATTGTAATCTTTTGATACCTTATGTATTTCATCTAATTTATGTTTGTGAACTAGTTTGGATTCCCTATTGATTGGTTATCATTGATTATGTATTTGTGGGTCTTGACAAAACCTTTTCACATCTTTGATCTCAGATTTTCTTCTATCAATGAACAAACTTTTGACATGGTTTTGAAGTTGATATTCATTGTATCTTCTATGGTGTTGTGTTGGTTAAGTAACATGGGTAGCATGGGTAGGATCAACATGATATTGTGTGGGTATGTGATAATAGTGATGAAAAATGATGTTCACAACCATTTGGCAGATTAGATGAATACATGTAAAAAGGGTTAAGCGTGTGTACGTATTCTGATCATTGTGTTTTATGTGAAACAATCGTTTATCTGATATGGGTGTCGTCTTTGCTTACTTGTTTATCTTTGATTTGAACCGTGATAGAGATATACTTTTCAGATCTGGATCTAGGATGATTACCTATTAAGTCCTAAATACTAGAGATAGTTTTAGGCTTAGCATTTGCTTGAGTATCAGATCTTAATGTGTTGTGTTGTGTTTTTGTTGGAAGAGAGATCTCCAATGAGGCAACATGGTTGTTCTCTCGACGCTGCTTTAGAGATAAGTTTTGTCGTGGGTGATACGTGATGATATTAGACGAATGATTGCGTTGTGTTTAATTTGATCAGAAGAATGCATATGTTATCAATTGATGAAATCCAATCCCAACAAGGCTCCATTTATATTTCAGTCTTTATTTTATATTTTCTATTTTTATTTATGGTTCCTTGAACCTTTTAAACCGAAACTTTTGAACAATAAGCTTAGAAATGTAGAGGTCGTTGAACGGTGTTCATATCCCACTAATCCCTGTGGAGACGACAAAACTGGGTACTTAATACTTTTTGCTTGCTGCTTTACCGCACCAACAAAATGGCGCCGTTGTCGGGGATTGGTGTTGAGATTTTGAAGTGCGTTGCAAAGGTTCTATGTTTTTAAGTTTTGTATATTTTGTATATATTTGTTTCTTTTTATGTTTTTTTAGTGTGTTCATGAATGACGAAAACTCCTTCTAGAGTGGTTGTTATCGGTATAAAACCATTCAATGAAGCTTCGACCGAGTTTGGATGGCGATGATAGTATGAAACAAGTGAATGTTGTCAAGGTACATGGTTTCCCTTGTTTAGAATTTTAGAATGCTTAAGAACTTAAGTCTTTTTGAAAATTAAATTTGTTCTTTTGGCAACTCGTTTGAATAATTGTTTCACTTAGGACCAAAAACCACAATTTGTGAGAAAGCTTCCATTGTTTACTAAATGTTGGATTTTTGATAAACTTTGTTGATTCGTATGATTCATGATTTATCTTGTTATCATTGTGAATTTGTGGAAGCATTAGAAATGATCAAGGCACTTGTTTTTATTGAGCACAACCGATTCCAAATGGAACTTACCCGTGAGTAGAGAGAATTCGTTAACCCCTTTAAGCCTAAAACAATATGAATCTCATTCTTAATTTTGTGAGATTCTAAAAATTTTCTTGACCCCTTGAATTTTGTTTTAATTGTCCTCTTTGACATAAAAAGCCAAGATCATTCACTTGAGGTTGAGTAAGAGTTAAGTTGGGGCGAATCAAAAAGGAAGATATTAGGTTGTTACACCTTTTGAAAAATTCAAGCAAGCACCAAAAAAATTGTGTGAATATGAAAAAAGAAAGAAAAAAAAAGAGAAGAAAAGCAAAAGAATGCTTGCTTGGAAAAGAAAAATAGTGAAAGAATAAGTTGTGAAATAAGGTTTGTGAAGGTTCGCAACTAAGAAACAAATGGAATGAAGTTGAGGTGTGTAAATAACGTGTTCGGTGAATGTCTCTTTTGCATCGGCAATTTCGTTTCAATAGCCTTAGAAATGTCCCTTGTTTGTAAACCCGACCAAGCTACAACCTTAAAGACCTTAGTGATGTTCTTGCTTCAATATTTTCTCTTTTGATTGTTAGATTTTGTATGAATTGAATTGATATTGGCATTGTTTGTTAGTTGAGTGAAATTGTCCCCGCGGTTGCAAACGCGTAATTTCTTCAATCCTTATTCGAAGAGAATTGATAGAGTGATTCATTCATGAAAAACATAGTTGTTGATTGATGCATGGCTTTATATTTTCTTTAAGAAGTTAGTTCTTTTACATTGTTTGATTCTAAACAATTGAAACCATTGCTTGTTGCATCATTTGTGTTAAGCCAATTTTATCCATTCTTGGGTGAATCTTAAACTTGAGCAAATCCTCTTATTGCGAAATGAGAGGCATACTTTGCTTGAGGACAAGCAAAAAGCTAGTTGGGGCGAGTTGTTAGACGCCAAATTTCACTTATTTGATCTATCAAATGTTGGCATCTTTCACTCATTTTTGTCAATTAAGTGTTGAAAACCACTCTTGTTTTGGTGGGTTTGCAACATTGGTAGAAAATCTCTTGGTACCTTTGATTTGTGTGTTATTATGCAGGAATTAGGCACAAAACAAGTGAAGAGTAAGACACAAGAAATGGGAAAGGAAACCAAGACAACATGTAAACCACCAAAATGATGTCACGCTCGCTAGGCGAGCAGGTAGCGAACATGTCAGCGAAGAAAACCATTCTTGCTTGCTAGGCGAGCAGGCCAGCGAACAGTCCCAGAATTAGACAGAACTGAAAGTACCAAAAGTTTGCTAGGTTCGCTAGCTATTCGCTAGGCGGACAAGACAGATCCTGAGTGTTATATTTAAGCGTTTTTACTATTTTTTAGGTCAGAACTTTTCATAATTTCATTTTGGAACATTAGATACATCAGAACTTATCTCTCTTCATTTCTTCTAGAGAGAAACACAAAACCCTAAGAGGGAGGAGGTAATATCTTCCATCTCTTGTTGGGGTTTGGATTGTAATCTTTTGATACCTTATGTATTTCATCTAATTTATGTTTGTGCACTAGTTTGGATTCCCTATTAATTGATTATCTTTGATTATGTATTTGTGGGTCTTGACAAAACCTTTTCACATCTTTGATCTCATATTTTCTTCTATCAATGAACAAACTTTTGACATGGTTTTGAAGTTGATATTCATTGTATCTTCTATGGTGTTGTGTTGGTTAAGTAGCATGGGTAGTATGGGTAGGATCAACATAATATTGTGTGGGTATGTGATAATAGTGATGAAGAATGATGTTCACAACCATTTGGTGGATTAGATGAATACATGTAAAAAGGGTTAAGCGTGTGTACGTATTCTGATCATTGTGTTTTATGTGAAACAATCGTTTATCCGATACGGGTGTGTTGCAGTGAGAATCGTGATACCAAGCTATTGATTAACTTGAATCTTTAATTCTTAGATTACAACCGGACTTTAATTTATCCAAAGGAAAGGTCTAAAGAAAGAAAAACCATTTTCGCGATGTAACAACAACGCTAAGAGATTCGGGGATCGGGGTTGGTTATGCCTAGGGTAGGTATTTCACATCCTAAACATCTGTAGTACCCTACAGAAACCTTTTATTTATTGTATGCTAAGTTTTCTAGAGGTTTTCTAAGGTTTGGGTTGGGTAAAGAGTGTAGGTTAAAACATAAAGATAGTTTCTAAGGTTGCTCGCAAAGACGTCGCGTCCTCTGCCTACCTATCCTAACTAGGATAGAATCAGAGCAATCGTAGTTCACCTCACTAGGGTTGAAGAACACTTGATTATGATCAAGGTTCAAAGGGGAACAAACATAACAATGCTTGTATAGCATTTTACAAAACTCTCTAGATCTATGTTAAAACACTCAAGAGGGGAGTAAGTAATCATTACTATGATTCTTACATAGAGTTTACAAACTCTATCCTAGGGTTCTAGTTGAAGAACACTCCTAATAAAGGTGGGTTTTCTAGACTTTAAGCAAAGTCTAATGGCTCATATGTTCTAACTTAACTAAGCTAGGGTTTAAGATGACTTCACAAAGTCAAGGGAGGGGTAATGAACTATCCAATGACACAAGGGTCAAGGGAGAGACTTTTCCTTTAGAAGGAGAGAGAGAGAGAGAGAGAGAGAGAGAGAGAGAGAGAGAGAGAGAGAGAGAGAGAGAGAGAGAGAGAGAGAGAGAGAGAGAGAGAGAGAGGCAAGTTGGATAAGAACTAAAAAGTTCCATCACTTGGGGAAGGAATGCTTAACAAAGCAATAATCATTCACACATGATGAATATAAGAGACACGGTTACAACCAAGAATAAACAAGTATATTACAATAAGCAAGTACTTCAGATAGGATGAATGGTTACAACCAAAGCATGCAAGCATATTACAATAGGCAAGCAAATATGAGTTCTTACAAGACTTAAAGAAAAGGTAAAGACCTAGGCATATCTTGACAAAGATGAAGACATATCTTGACAAAGATGAAAGCATATCTTAACAAAGGTGTATTTTGACAAAGATTGAAGGTGACAACCATGTAAGACAAGTTACAACTTGAAGGTAAACATGCCATAACTCAAGGTGCATCAAAGGTAACAACAATATGCATTGATGACAATCAAATATAACCAAACATGTCATAACAGTTTAAACTCAAATTTAGGAGGAAAATAATATGAGATCATGGTGACAACCAAGGGAGAACAAGCCCTAACATGTTAACTAACATATGGGAAATAATCACAAGCAAAATCTTACAAGACAATTCAAGGGATTTGACAATATGCGAGATAACGATCTTAACAAAGAATCAAAATTCACATAGACAAAAGGTATCATAATTATGAACAATTAGGAATATCTTTGCATCACATGAAATTATACATTAAACATGTTGCAAAAAGAATGAGTTAAAAAAGATGAAAGATGAACAAGTTATGATTTTTGGAAGTTTCAATGATTTTATGATAACAAAACCACACCAATAAATAAAAAAGAAAGAGAAAGGGGCAAGCTGGGAGTTGAACTCAGGCCCTTGTGTTTACAAACACACACAACAACCAATGGAGCACTATGCGCATGCTAAATGGAAATGGAAAAGAAGAAAGAAAATAAAATTCAATCAAAATTGAAAATAAAATACCAAAAGGGTTGATCCCAAGGATCGAACCCATGGCTGGCAAGTGAAAGGTGAATATGCGCGCAAGTTGATTACCACCGAGGTGGCTGTACATCTAAGTACAAAGCCACCCCCATAAATACATAAGGTAAGTATGGTGGATATCTGGGCAAAATGAAACAAGCCAAACAAGCCAAAACGTGAAGAATTCAAACTCTATCAATTCTTACTCATTTTTCAAGAAATTTTATTCAAACCTGACTATTTTTTCATGAGTATTAAGATGGTGTAGTTGGTTTTTAAAAATAACATCTACAAATAAAAACACGGTTGAACTTGCAAATTGGCTCTTTGAGGTGCATTTTGAGAACAACACATCAATTTTGAATTCAAATACATCAACAGGCATTGTACACAAGTTAAACATGTCATAACAGAGGTATCAAATACTTAGGGCTCAAACACAACTCTATAGAATAGGAAATGGCATATGTATTGCAAAGACATCAAGAAAATGCAGCAAAACTGTCCTAACAGATGGAAAATGTGATTTTGCACATGAGATGCATTTGGGAAGCCAACATCCACTATGAGTTCAAACACATCAAAAAAAGTAATGCACACCAGCTACCTAAGTCATAACAGAAATAATACACACTTATGGCTCAAACATAAATTAATAGAAAGAAAAGTGACTCATGGATTGCCATTGTGGTGTGTGGGCCAGGCAAGCTGTGATGACAAACACATTGACATTTTTTGAGATGCAACTTGATGCAATTAGGTGTGAACAAGATACAATCATGATCATGAATGAGTTCAGGTAGTGATAACAATCAAAGCAATATTGGATCAAAGAAGGGCACATGAAATTGCAAAGACCTCAAGAAAAAGAACAAGCAAGTTGTTATAACAGATGGAAGGTATGATCATGCATATATGGCATAATCAGTTCTACTCATGTTAATGATGATGTTCTCAAGTCAACAAATCAAACAACAATGTTCAGGCCAAGAAAAGAAGTAAGATGCATCATGACAGCATATTCTATGAATTGAAACAGCAGGCCAATCATGGATGTGTACATCAAAATTTGATCAAACAAGACAAGGAGATCATGAGGCAGTCACCAACATATTGGAAATGCAAAGAGGAGCAAGCATACAACAGTTACCATACCAAACTCAAACAGAAAACATGATTGTTATGCCCTAACAAATGAAATAGGAAGAAAGTGCAATATTGAGACCAAGTCAAGTAACAAGCATAATTGAAATGAACAGACCTTGCCTACACCCTCAAAACATCACATGAAGTGTGTCTATACTTCAAAAATATTCACAAACATTATGGAAATAAAATTCAACAGTCAGCTGCCCAAACACTCATACAATTGCAATATTGACACCAAACAAGATTGGAACAACTTTGAGATTCAAGAGATGCCACATACAACTCTCAAATATGATCATAAATGAGCCTAGCACTTAAGATAATCATGGAATGCACATAACAAGAAAATGGATACCAAGTTGCAATTTGTACCAAACATAGTAGGCTGTCATGACAAAGAAATAAGGCATACACAAAGCTCTTGATTCATGCACAAACAAGTCCTAAATACTATTAGAGGTCTAAAGCTTCATGAACTGGCCTAAAACAAATCAAGCAAAACAAGTTGAAGTGTGTGGCAATGGCTTTCAAAACAGTGTGACAGAAAAATGGTACAAACTTGATCTAGCTATGAAAGTGATCTCATGTTGACAAACACGGCACACACATATCATAAATGTAGGAAAGGATGAGTTACCACTCAGAAAATAAGCATCTTGCAAGCAGGAAAGAATTTTGCATATTCATGGCAAATTTAGTGTGAAAGTGCAATTGGAAGTGAAATTGAGAAAGCAGGCAAGAACATATCAAATAAACAATGTGTACACATCAAAATCATGAGGGTGGATGAGTTTCAACTCAAAGAATAAGCATATGACAGTTGGAATGAAAATAGGCATGTTGTGGTAAGAAATGTGAAAAACTGCCTTGGCAAGTTGATGTGGCAGCAGGTGCATTTTTAAGACAATGAGTTTTATGTTGAAACAAACAATATGCACATACCATGAATATGCTAACAGATGAGGATATGCTCTAGAAATAGCTTAAAACAGTACCAAACAGAATGTGACATATGAAGCTTATGAATATGCACAGAACCAATCTCAATTATGCAGCAAGCAAGTTCATGATAGTTGGGATGATTTGGTAGCACACACAAGTTTCAAATAAGTAGAGCAATGAATCCATGCACATAGATAAAGTAGAATGTAGTTGAAACAGAATATAGTATGTGTTTGGCATTATGAAATCTTGAAAAATGCAAGTGAAGCATGACAAAACAGTTTGAAAAAGTAAGGAGATTTTGAACTTACAAGCACCTCATACAATCTCAAAACATAATGACAAATAAGTCTACTACTTAAAAACAAACACCAACTGCTCCAAACCAGAATTGGTATGTTGATCCAAATTTGACAGCAAAAACAACAAAGAACTCACAGCAGGCCCTAATGGCTAAGTCTCATGTTTCTCATATTTCAACCAATTCAAACAGGCAAGTAAGATCAAATAAACATTAACCAATGATTTAGAACATTTGAGATACAAAACAGTAAGCACAAACAGTCCCATACACAACTCAATAGTGATAAGCAAGATGACACAAAATATCACAAGTGTGAAAACAAGAGCCACATTTGATTCAAACATGATCTAGGGCAGGGGGATCCTATGAATAACTTACAAATCATTCAAATCTCACTAATGAACCAAAGCTAAAGTATCTAGGGCAAGCATACCATATTTCAATGTTGGATTCCTAAAACTACCACATAGACCAAAACTTCAAAAACAAGTTATTCATGATATCAAAGTACAATCTTTGTAACACATCATCAACAAGTCATTTACAAATGAAAATACATTATCAAAAACAAGTAACATAGTTATAAAACCTAAATTCTTGACAAAGAACTAGTATGGGACAACAATGGTTATATCTTACAACAAGCACCTCAAAATGATAAAACATGACAATGTATGATCAATAAGGAGTTTGAACATCACATACCTCTTGTAGACAAGTCTTGAGCAAGCTAAGAAGCTGAGAAACCCAGATATCCTCTTCTTTGGCAAGGATTTGAAGCTTGCATCCTCTTGAAGCAATAAACCACTTTTCAAGACAGTTGGAGTTATGAAGTTTCCAGCTGGTTTTTTGAATTTTGGACAGTTGAGATATGATATATGTGAGGTGTTGGGAGTATTAGAATGGTAGGAGATGCCTCAAGTAATGATTTGGCTTTCAAAGTGCAAGAAAATCAATATACTAAGGTGTGAAGGTTGACTTTTGGGAAAATGAGGTTTTTGAGTGGTTTGAATGTATGGACACCTTCTACACAATTTTTATGGATTGTGTAAATGGTTTTGGATAGCTTAGAAATGGTAAAAACTGAGCTTGAGCATAGTTTTGCTCAAGACAACTTTTTTAGTGAAAAATGGAAGTTTTGAAAGTTGAGATTCTTTAGGAAATGAAAGAGAGCTGAGAGCTATTGTTTCTCTTGGTTTTGGATATTGCTCTGGTGTATCTAACATCAATGAGGATGCCTTTATTTATAGTGAAAACAAGAGTGAGGGTAGCTTTGTATTTTACCACTTTTGGAGGGAGTTTTGTGAAGTTCTTTGAAAAATCATGCCAAGATCTTCTCCTATCAGCTCCATGGTTCAAAGAAGATCAGAAAAATCAAGTGGAGATGGACATGAAGTGACTGAGGTGAGCTTAGAGTGTAGAGTGAGCAGCTGCAACAGTTCTTGGAGTGAAAAGTTTCTCTTTCCTCTTACACCTATGATTATTTTAATATACAATGCTTGCAACTTGCCTCTCTCTTCAAATCTCTCATTTCTCTGCATTTTCCTTCCTCCACACATCTAAATATCAGATTGAATCATGATCCGAGGGTCAAGGATAGTCCAAGTTGTGAAAATCTGAATTTGAGAAGTCTTGACATAGTGGTTTCAAGTGTTGACAACCCTAACTTCCATGGTTCATAACGTTTTGCTCACACATGCTATTGAGGAGTTCTACCACAATTTAGAAAGCCCTCAAGTAGCTCTATAACTTTCATGTTTTGGAGATTTCCAAATTCTAGATGGAACTAGGTTGAAAAACCCTTCCAAGTTGCTGAAAAAATCACTTAAAAAGGCTAAATAACTTAGAATTTTTTTAAGTTATTTCCCTTCTTAAAATGAATCTTGTCATAACTCCAAATTTATGCATTTTTTGATCATGGACCAATTTGAGGCTTTTGTAAGATTTGTCAAGAGCTTTCCAATGAGCTTTGAACCACTTCATTTTGATGTGTGGTTGAGGAGTTATGGTTTTGCCCCTTTTGAAACCCTAATTCCCGATTTTTGCAATTACTTCCTAACCCTTGATCCGATGGTCATGAAATTTTATGGGAAGGTGTAATATGACCTAAGGAACATTTTTTATTCACATCTTGAAGTCAAATTCCTTATTGTTGAAGAGTTGACTTTTCGGTCAACCGTCCGATCAATCGGTGACTACCGAGTCGACCGTCGATGATCTGGACATTCTGAGGACTTGAAACTCTTTGGATGGACTTTACTAAGCCATAGGCGCTTAATGGACCAAAATCCCACCCTTGAAACACTCTTTAAACCAAAAGTCAAACTACAGTTGACTTTTTATGATCGAAAACCCTAATCGGGTGTCTTGAATTGCACTGTTCTCAATTTCCGGGTGACCACCTCAAATTGGATTTATACTTGACCTAATGTAGTATCCTTGATCTTGTTTATGGTTTAATCAATCCAAAACATTGATTGATCAAACCATCGAAGACTCGATTTTGACGGTACGGAATCCTAATTCATCTGCATCTTGACAAAGATAGACTTGAACTGGGTTAAGGTTAGTTAATCAAATAAATATGATCCTAAAATGATGATGAGGATCTAAGGGGTCAAATTTTGGGTTGCAACAGATGCCCCTATTTAAATATCTTCACTAGATGGTAATGAGAGATGACAATCCTCATAGAATCGCAGTGAAAGGTATTTAAATATAGCAAACCAGAAATTTTGTCCCTTAGATCCGATGGTATGCAAAAGGACAAATGTGAATATGGCATGAATCTAAATGATATTATATGATGCTTGAATGCAAGACAGATGCAGACACACAAGAAAATATAAAAGAACGGCAGTACAACGAGTAACCACTCACGAGGACCCAACACACTAGGGAAAGAATCCAAACGAAGATAAGCAAGATAGTTCAGACATGACTAAAGATGTTGCTCAAGGAAATCTTTCACACAGCGGACACCAATTCCACTAGGGAATAAACAACTTCAATAGGGAAAGGAGAAACGAATCTCACTGGGGATAACCAGATGAGGAAGCCCACCGAGGAAGATGACAATTCTTCACTGGGGAAACGAAAGAAAAGAAATGCAAACCACACTGGGGAAGAAACCCATTGGGGAAAATTTCGCTGGGAAAAAATCCACTGGGGAAGCAAAGCCTCACCGGGGAAAAGACGGAACGAAGACACGAATCTCACTAGGGATAACCAGATGAGAAAATTTCCTACAACGAAGAGTTCAAACGGGATCTTCAGGAAAAGGTTAGAAACAAGACCGGGCGTGCCGGGGAAGTTAGTATCCACTAATTCTCCGAGACTTGACTGGAAAAGCAAAAGCTTCAAACAGTGCTAGTTTCCACTAGACTTACTGAGGAAGATGGTGATGACCAATCCAAAGTCCGGCTTCCAAAAAGTGCTAAGTACCATAGACTTCCTGGGGATATGGTGACAACCAAATCGAAGTTCCAATTTCAATTGGGAATTTCCAAACAATATTGATAAAACACAAGACTTCGGCTAGGGAAGTTGGTAATAATCAACTTTCGGTACTAATAACGATTAGTTTTCAAGCAATGCCAGTAACTACTGGACTTAGAGGGGACTGGTGATAACCAAATCAAGATGTACCAATATCAATTGATAATGGATAATGCTAGTAACTACTAGACTTAACTGGAGAAATTAGTAACGGTCGAGTCCAAGGAGACCAATGACCATTGGATTTTCAAAGAGTTTGGTAACGACCAGACCAAAATGGTGATAACAATCTGATTTAAGCGATGCCAATAACTATTGGACTTAGGCCTATTGGTGACGACCAACTCAGGTATAGCAATAACAATTGGCTCAGGATACTGCTAGTGAAAACTAGATTTTCCAAACGATGCTAGTGACCACTAGACTTGGAAATATTGGTAATAACTGAATCAAAAGGCACCAATAACTATTAGATCTGAAGGTAATACTAGTAACTACTAGATTCAGAAAGACTGGTAATAACCAAATCAATAGGTACCAATAACAACTAGATTTGAAGGCGATGCCAATAATTACTGGACTTTTAGGGAATTTTGGTGACGACCAAGTTAAATACCAATGACCATTGGTTTTAGAAGGCAATACTAGTAACCACTAAATTTTTAGCAAAGATTGGTGAAAACTGAATCAAAAGGACTCCAATATAACGATTGGTTGGCTTTATAACAAAATCAGTGACGACTGGGTTTGGAAAATTGTTGGTGACGACCAAATCAAGATACCGAACATAATTGGTCTTGAACAGGTGCTAGTGACTACTAGTCTTTCAAAGATTATTGGTGACAACCAGATCAAAGATGAATATTGGTAACAACAGCCCATTTGTGTAAACTGGATATTGCTAGTCACCACTAGCTTCCCAGAGAAGTTAGGAAACCCCAGGATGTCAACTTCGAAGCGAAATTGCAGCAACAGATCAAAGATAAAGGTAACGACCAAAGGATCTCAAAGGCCACAGCCAGACACACAGAGACCAAAACCAAAATGCAAACAAATGTGTATGCTGGTATGATGGTGTATGTAAAATGCAAACCGACCCGCAGGAACAAAGGAAAGCAGAACAAGAAACACACAGAGAGGACTCGTCACGCTGAGTCTCAATGCCTCAGGTCAGGCGACACTTCCTTTTTTTGGCGTAGATAACAATCATTCCGGATAAAATCTTCGTAATCCTGTAGTGGAGAAGTCTTGGCTTAAGAGCCGGAATTGCTGCCGGACGCATCTAGTTTGGTCAAGGGTGACAGTAAACCTTCACAACTTTGAGAACTGTGTAATGTTATCAGATTACCTCTAGAACTCTTTAACTTCTTTGTCAAATTGTGTTTTCTTTTTAAAACAAGACTCATGTTTTTCAAAACACTTTGCTTTCAAGAAAATTCTTACTAACGAATAAGTGAAATTGCATAACAAGAAAAGAAGATCATAACAATGATTGGCTAAAATCTGATTTTATTGATAGACAAGAACTTTACAAAGGGCAAAGCCTCGGGAACTTTATACATTTGAAAAAAAGGCAAACAGAAAAGGTTACAGAATCCCATAATAATCTGGTCCTTTTAACTGTCAGTTCACTTGCTTCGCTGCTTCCGACGAGGACGATAGACGTTGATCTTTCTTCTGATACCTTGCATAAGACTCTGCCCCGGTATTGGTCATCTTTCAGTTTTTTGGACTTCTATCTTGCTGAAGCACTGGAATCTCCTTTCTAGGTCTTCTGCTTTAGGCATAGTACTTTCTCACTGCATCTGAGTTGATGAGATACTTGAGTTGCTCGCCATCCATGGTCTCAAGAATTAGAGATCCTCCGGAGAAGACAGTTTTTAAAATGAAGGGGCCATCGTAGTTGGGCATCCACTTGCCGCGCATATCCTTTTGAGTTGGTAGGATTTTTCTAAGCACCAGCTCTCCTTCCCTATACTCTTTGGGATGAACCTTCTTGTTGAACGCTCTTATCATTCTTTGTTGATAGATTTGACTGTGACACATGGCCGTCATTCTTTTCTCATCAATGAGGTTCAATGAGTCGAACCTTTCTTTTATCCATTCATCTTCATCGAGCTTTGCTTCTGTCAAGATCTTTAAAGAAGGTATTTTGACTTCAATGGGCAGCACCGCGTCCATCCCATATACTAAGGAAAAGGGAGTTGCCCCTATTGAAGTTCGCACTGATGTTCGATATCCGTGCAAAGCAAATGGTAACATTTCATGCCAATCCTTATAGGTTATGACCATCTTTTGTACTATCTTCTTGATATTTTTGTTTGCAGCCTCAACTGCGCCATTCATCATAGGTCTGTAAGGAGACGAATTGTGATGTTTGATCTTGAAATCGTCGCAGAGTTCCTTCACCGTTTTGTTGTTTAGATTCGATCCATTGTCAGTAATGATCTGGTTAGGAATATCGTATTGGCAGATGATTTCCTTTTTGATGAAGCGAGCAACCACTTGCTTTGTCACGTTCGCATACGATGCTGCTTCCACCCATTTGGTGAAGTAATCAATTGCTACCAGGATGAAGCGATGGTCGTTGGAAGCTTTTGGCTCTATTGCCCCAATCATATATATGCCCCACATTGCAAAAGGCCATGGTGATGTCATCACATTGAGAGGATACGGAGGGACATGCACTTTGTCGGCATAGACTTGGCATTTATGACACTTTCGAGCAAAGAGTATGCAGTCCGTCTCCAAAGTTAACCAGAAGTAGCCTGCCCTTAAGATTTTCTTAGCCATAGCGTGGCCGCTGGCATGGGTGCCAAAGGTTCCCTCGTGTACTTCAGTTATTATGAGATTCGCCTCTTTTTCATCGACACATCAGAGCAGAACCATGTCGTGGTTTCTTTTATACAAGGTACCATTGCTGATGAAGAATTTAGCCGATAATCTTCGTATGGCTCTTTTGTTAATTCTGGATGCATCAGTTGGATATTCTTGATTTTGAAGGAAATTCTTGATGTCGTGCAACCACGGCTTCTCATCAGTTTCTTCATCTATTGTCGTGACATATGCAGGTATTGTCCTTCTTTCAATACGAATCAGAGGCACCTCGTTAACAAACTGAACCTTCCAGATTGATGCCATCATAGCCAGTGCATCGGCAATGTGATTTTCCGCTCTCGGTACATGCTTGTAGGTAATTTCATCAAAATATTCAGCCATCTCCAAGATATGAGTTTTGTAAAGGATCAATTTTTCATCCCTGGTTTCCCATTCTCCTTTGAGTTGGTAGATCACTAAAGAAGAATCACTGATCACTTCCAAGATTTTGATGCGAAGATCGATAGCAGCTTCCAACCCTAAGATGCAGGCTTCATACTCGGCTATGTTGTTTGTACACGACAAACAAAGTCGGGCTGTGATGGAAGTATACCCTCCAGTTGGATATTTCATAACAACTCCAACACCATGTCCGTTCTTGTTTGATGCTCTGTCGAACATTATTTCCCAGCGGGATCCAGGCTCGGGACCTTCTTCCGGACCAGGCTCTGGTTTTGTGCGATGAATATACATCACATCTTCATCAGGAAAATCAAACTTGAGTGGTTGATAATCTTTCATAGGATGCTCTGCGAGGTGTTCTGACAAGACACTTCCTTTGATAGATTTTTGAGCAACATATTGAATATTGTACTATGATAAGAGCATATGCCATCTGGCCAATCTTCCTGTTTGGGCTGACTATTCAAAGATGTACTTGATGGGGTCCATCTTAGAAATCAACATTGTTGTGTGACAAATCATGTACTGTCTCAGACGCTTGGAGGCCCATGCTAAGGCACAACAGGCTTTTTCCAGGGGAGAATAACGACTCTCGCAATCGGTGAACTTCTTGCTCAGATAGTAGATTGTGTGTTCTTTCTTTCCTGACTCATCAGTCTGGCCTAAGACACAGCCCATTGAATCTTCTAGTACTGTCATATACATGAACAAAGGTCTTGCCATTACAGGAGGAATCAACACTGGAGGTTCTTGTAAGTACTGTTTGATTTTCTCAAATGCGGCCTGGCAGTTTTCATTCCATACTACTGTCTGATCCTTTCTTAACAACTTGAAGATCGGCGTGCAAGTAGGAGTCAGATTGGAGATGAACCTGGAGATGTAATTCAGACGTCTGAGGAAGCCTCTGACTTGTTTCTCTGTTTTAGGAGCAGGCATCTCCTGGATTGCTTTAACTTTGTCGGGGTCTACTTCAATTCCTCGTTGACTAACGATGAAATCGAGTAACTTGCCTGAGCGAACTCCGAAGGTGCATTTTGCTAGATTTAACCTTAGTTGATACTTTCAGAGTCTCTCAAATAGCTTCAACAGATGATCCAAATGGTCTTCTTCACTTTGGGATTTTGCGATCATATCATCCACGTATACTTCGATTTATTTGTTCATCATATCATGAAAGAGTGTGACCATGGCTCTCTAATACGTTGCCCATGCGTTCTTCAAACCGAAAGGCATAACCTTATAACAATAGGTGCCCCAGGGTGTGATGAAGGTTGTCTTCTTCATGTCGGTTGGATCCATTTTTATCTGATTATAACCAGAAAATCCGTCCATGAATGAGAATACTGCGAAGCTTGCTGTATTATCCACCAAAGTGTCGATATGTGGTAGAGGGAAGTCATCCTTCAGACTTGCTTTGTTTAAATCCCTGTAATCGACGCACATCCTGACCTTGCCATCCTTTTTGGGGACTGGTATGATGTTTGCCACCCATTCTGGATATTTGGATACCGCTAAAAAGCCTGCATCAATTTGTTTCTTGACTTCGTCTCGAATTTTAAGAGCCATGTCTGGTCTTAACCTGCGAAGTTTTTGTTTGACCAGAGGACACTCTGGTCTCAGGGAGAGCTTGTGTATAATAATGTCGGTATCCAACCCTGGCATGTCTTGGTAAGACCAAGCAAATATGTCGACATAATCTCTGAGGATCGCTATCATCTTGCTTTTGATCTCGGGCCCCAATGATGCCCCAATATTGACTTCTCTTTTTTCTTCTTCTGACCCCAAGTTAATGACCTCAGTCTGCTCTTTGTATGGCTGGAGATAAACATCTTCGTATTCAGCCATTCTCTTCAACTCTTCTGGGACTTCTAACTCTTCATCATTCTCTTCTTCAGCTTGAAAGACAGATGAACCACTAGTAGAAGGAGCGGAAGGATCATAGGATTCTGTGGTGGATGGAGGTATTCTGCATGTTTTATTTTTGGGAACAATTAGACACACACACACAGACATGCAGATGAAGGGTTGTTTTTATTTTTTCAAAAAGATTGTCATTTTTCCTTTTAACAAAAAGAGTGAAAATGATGCGCAAAATAATAAACAAGAGTTTTAACAAAAACACTTTTTCATAATGATTTTCAAATTGCAAAGTGGCCTAATACAAAATAATTCGCAGGCCTTGGGCAAGACCAGAAATTTTAAAGAAAACACAAAGCTAACAAGCAAAGTGAATTACTTTAAAGGTAAAAAGACGGGAATTTCCACACCCTCCCAGTTGCGCAAAGCTGCTCCTCCCCTAGTTATTAGATGATCTAGATTACCATCCTCATCTTTAGCAATGATGGCGTTGATTTGTATTCTGCCACTGGTAAATATCTCCTTCAAAGACTTCTTCTTCATGGTGCTTTCCTCTGGCTCGCCTTCTAGAGTTGGTTTGTAACCCAACCCTTGTCGATCATTTTTGGCCCGAGCGTTGAATTCAATGACTTCTCCCCATCCCAACGGGATTCTAGCTTTCAGTGTCGCCTTGATACTATGAATAGAGGTAAATGATGGGCCGCGAATTATGTCTGATTCGTCACCTAGAACAGCGTGGGCTATTTCTAGTTCTTGAAAGGCTGTCTCAAGGGAATCTTCGTCAGCTTCAATATACCGGAATGAGGACATGTTTCTTACCATTAAATCCTCTTCTCCATGAACAATGACCTACTGGTTGTCTACAACAAACTTCATTTTCTGGTGGAGAGTAGAAGTAACAGCGCCAGCTGCGTGGATCCATGGTCTTCCTAGTAAACAACTGTAGACCAGATTAATGTCCATCACCTGAAAGGTGACTTCAAAGATTTGTGGTCTGATCATGATAGGAAGATCAACCTCCCCTATCACAGCTCTCCTAGATCCATCAAATGCCTTCACTATGAGAGAAGTTGGCCTCATGGTAGCACCTTGATAAGCCAGCTTAGCTAGTGTCCTTTTGGGCATTACGTTGAGTGATGATCCTGTGTCAACAAGAACTCTGGATAGTGTATCTTCTTCACATTTAATCAACACATGTAGAGCACGATTGTGCTTACGTTTCTCAGCTGACAGATCATTGTCGTCGAAGCTCAGCGTGTTGCAAGCAGTGATGTTTGCTACAATGCAGTCAAATTGCCCCACTGTAATATCTTTGGTAACATGGGCTTGTGTCAACATTTTGAGCAAAGCCTGGCAATGCACCAAAGAGCTTAAGAGTAAGGTCATGACCAAGATCTTAGATGGTGTTTGATTTACTTGGTCCACCACTCTGTAATCACTTCGTCTGATGATTCTCAGGAACTCTTCTTCATCATTTTGACGCTTTCTTTTCCTTTGACCAAAGGCTCTTTAATGAAAACTGCCTCTGGAATGGGTTTTGGAGGAACCACAGCTTTTGGAACTGAAATTGTTGGCGGAGGAGCCACATTATATGTCCGCGGTTGGTATATGCGACCACTCCGGGTCATTTTGCTCCCACCGCCAATGTTAGCTACATTTGCTGGCTTCTTTTCTTTGAAGATTTCCTCGCACCATGAGTAGTCATGCTTTGGTGTTACAGCCCTTGGGTGAGGTTTGGATCCTCCCCTTGGTTCAAACCTGGCTTGTCCCCTCCCAAATTTCGGGGGTGCATCGTCGCGGAATACCGGTCGGACATTCTTGTAGTTGTTGTTGTTGTTATTATTTCTGAACACAGCTCTTTTGTTGGGCTCTTCTGGCATGTTAAACACGGGTTCGATGACTGCCACATCTTCCCTTTTTTTCCTATGAGCAATTTCTATCATCCCTTGTTCAATCATTGCTCGAATGTCTTTTTTCACAGCGTCACAACCCTCTGGGTTCAGCATGCATTCTTTGCAGTCTCCGTGAGATGTCTTAAGCGCCCATGCCTGAGCAAGACGTTTGTGTAGGTCCGCCAATGGCACCTTGATCTCATCGATAGTGGTAACTTTCTTGTCTTCTGACCCCTCACCTTCTTCAGTAATGGCATTGACTCCACCATGATTTGGCAGAGGGTTGTTCTTTATGTTTGGATGATTATCTTCAAAGGACAGAATTCTTTTTTCAATTAATTCACGAACGAGGTGCTGAAATGCGAAGCAACCTTCAAGATCGTGGCCTGGAACATTCTCATGAAATAAGCAGCGAGCGTTGGCATTGTAGTAGAACGGGAGTGGATTAGGTGGAGCACCTAATTTTCTTGTTTTGACCAACCCTCTTTCTATCAACATGGGGAACAGATCGGTGTAGCTCATCGGAATAGGCTGTATTTTTGGCCTATTCGCCTGGTAATTTGCCCTTGGAGCCCTGTTTTGAGGTTGTTGACCTTGCGGCTGACAGTATTGTTGTTGATTGTTGGAGTGATATTGTTGATGATTGCCAGAATGATATTGGTGTTGTTTGCTGGATGCCCCAGGCTGGGGACCCTGCTGTGATGATGGTTGAAAAATTGGAGTCACAGCAGCTATATACGATGATGGATGGTACTGTTGGCGATGGCCCCTGGAGTTTTGTGCCTTTTTTCCATATGTGATTGCACTTACATCCCCCTCTTTCTTCTTGTGAAAGTTGCTAACCGGCTTCTTTGTTGTACTGGCGCTTGAGTTAGTATTTGGAGTGGCCACTTTTCCACTCTTTAGACTCGCTTCCACTTTGACCCCCACTGCCACAATATCATAGAAGTTAGTTATGACACTGTTGATCAGTCGTTCATAGAATTATGGTCGGACTGTATCTACGAACCAGTCTTCCAATTCCTTTTCGGTAAGGGGTGGCTCCACTAGAGCTGCAATTTCGCGCCATCTTTACGCATATTCCTTAAAGGTTTCAGTATTCTTCTGTGTCATGTTGAGAAGCTGACGATGGTCGGGAGCTAAATCCATGTTGTACTTGTACTGCTGAATAAAGGCATCTGAAAGATCTTGGAAATCGTGGATCTTTGCTTGATCCAAGCTGAGATACCATTTAGACGACGCTCCTTTTAGACTTTCTTGAAAACAGTGTACCAACAGCTTGTCATTTTCAATATGCGGAGCCATCCGCCTGCAGTACATGATTAGGTGCACCTTGGGACAAGTAGTCCCCTCATATTTGTCGAACACCGGCATTTTGAATTTTGGGGGAAATACCAAGCCAGACACCAGACATAGGTCTTTGGCATCAGACCCAAAAACGTTGCTTCCTTCAATAGCCCTCATCCTCTTAGCCATAATGTGCATCTATACCCTCAGCTTTTCGTGTTTTTCATCTTCGGCTTCAGAACCGTCAGGTATGTCAAAGATCGGTTGTTGATTGTTGAAGATAAGTCGCACTGTAGTGGGTCCACCCGCCTGAGTGAAAATAGGATTCTTGATTGTTGAATCAAACAGTGAATTAAGACTTGAAGATTGCATATTGTTGAATGGTGGCACAAAATCCCGAGACATGCCATAGGGAAACTCCGTAGTGGTAACCGGAGCTACTGTGACGTTGGCCGCTGCTGTGACGACTTCGGAGATTACCGTAGACTGTGTGTCCATCTTTGCCTTGATTATATTGAGAACTTCCATAATCTGGCTGACGTCACCCTTGATTCCTTCAATTTCGTTGTCCATCTGATCGAACCTCTATTCATTATCTGCCATCTTCTTCTGAGCTCTGGATCGAGTGTTGTATCTGTGAGTATTCAGTGTGACTCCTTCTCTCTTTTCTGAACAAGAACAAAGGATGAGTTGCGGAACCCAGATGCAAGACCCATGCGGGATGAAATGCGAATGCAAATGCAAATGCAGATGCATAAACCATTTAAGGAAAAACAAATTTTTGTTTACAAACAAAAAAGTTGGAACAACATGTAACGACATGCTTAAAAAATGTTTTTTCATTGATAGTTGGAAGTCTATTACCATAGATGGCCCTTGCTAAAAAGCAAGACCTTTCTTACAAGAAGTGAAAGTAAATGCAACATTAGGATTACAATCCTTTTAGGGAAAACAGGGAAATGGTGAAACAAAGATCATTCTAACAAGGTGATCCTTCTCCTTCTTGGACGTCAACATGAGCTTGGTCCTGGCGGATGATTTCCCACAGGTCTTCGTTCTCTCGTTGCACTTTAATCAAAGCGTATTTCAGCTCTTCCCTAGTCGCGGGGACCTCAGGTTCCATAGTTATCTCATAATCATGAGTATAGAACATGGTCAAGGCAATTTCTTTCGACCATAGCAAATACCCTCTGGAAGTTAGACAGCTTGCATTCTCCATGGGAGTTATGCCCAAGAGGTGAGGATCTCTTTGAGCGTATTGAGCACGGGCTTCCAGTTCAGAGGTGCGACCAGTTTCGCAGAAGCAAGGTCTCAACAGTTCCAGTTCGGGCTCTGGTCCGGTGGGATACCCATATTGACGCCGGGCAAGAACAGAATTGTAGGGTATAACCCCCTTCGTCTCAATGAGAGGCACATTGGGGAACTCTCCATAGCTGGGAATCATGACTAGATCACCAGGGTTGATGTCATACCATGTGATGTCATAGTGCCTGAGAGTGACAAGGTTAGAGATCCATGCGCTTTTGCTGGGAAGCCTCCAAAGGATATGGGTCCTGAGCAGATGAGAATTAAACCACCAGTCAAGTAGTGTGAGGCAGCACGAGAACTGCCTGAGATCGTACAAGATGAAGCGGTGGATGACTATATAAGTATCAGCTAGTATCTCGTTTACTGGATATTTAATGATGAAGAGACAGATCGCCTCCTCACTGATGAAGTCATAACGGCTTGGGAAGAGATACAGCCCATATATTAGAAATGCCAGAATTGCTTCAAAGATGCCCAGATTTCTATTTTCATAATGATATTCGGCCATTTCCATTAGAGATCCTGCCTCCATCCCGTACCATCCTCCTTTCGCTTTCATTGGTGGTAAATCCTCTAGCTTGATATGTAGGGCTTTAGCCAAATCCCTTTTCTTCGGTTTTCCATAAGGAAGTTTGAAAGTCCATGGAATCTTCAAATAGTCAGTGTACTCCTCTATGGTCGGGAGTAGCTGAAAGTCCGGAAAGACGAAGCAGTGGTAGGTTGTATCATAGAATTCAACCAGAGCTTGCAGCATGGGTGTTGCACCCCAAATTTTGACCCCTTAGATTCTCATTATCATTTTCGGAGCATACTCATAAATTATCTAACCCTAACCCAGTGCAAGTTTCTCTTTGTCAAGTTACAGATAAATCAGGGTTTTGTACAGTCAAATCGAAGCTTCAGGATTTGTGATCAATCCAAGTTTTAGAATAATTCAATCATGAAACAAGATCAAGGGTATCATATGATGTCAATTGAGAATCCAATTTGAGGTTGTTACCCCAGAATCAAGAACCGTACATTTCAGGGCACCCGATTAGGGTTTTTGACCAGTAAAAGTCAATTGTAGTTTGACTTTGGTGTTGGAAGGTGCTTTAATGGTGGGATTATGATCCATGGAGTTCATATAGCTTAATAAAGTTCATTCAAGAAGTATCAAAGTCTCATGAGGTCCAGAGTGTCAACAGACGACTCGGTCGTCACCGATCGATCATACGGTTGACCGAAAAGTCAACTATTCAAATTTAAGGAATTGGACTTCAAAGTGTGAATCAAAAATTATCCTTATGTCATATTGCACTTGTCTATCAATTTTCATGACCATTGGATCAAGGATGAAGGAGTAATCAAAAAATCGGGAAATTAGGGTTTTGAAAGGGGCTAAACCATAACTCCTTAACCACACATCCAATTGAGTTGGTTCAAAGCTCATTGGAAAGCTATTGACAAATCCTACAAAAGTCCCTAAGTGGTCCATGATCAGAAAATTCATAGATTTGGAGTTATGATCAAATTCATTTTGAGAAGGGAAAAAGACTTGGAGAAATTTCACTTTTAAGCTCATTTTTTAGCAACTTTGAGAGGCTTTTTGGCCAAGTTCCTTTGAGAATTTGAAACTCATGAAAACATGAATGTTTTAGAGCTATTTGAGGGCTTTTTAAAAAGTACTAGAACATCTCAAAAGGATTTGTGAGCTGAGAGTTATGGATTTGGCAAGTTGGTGTTTTCACACTTGAGTCCCACATTGACAAACTTTCAAAAATCATTCCTTTGATCAATTGGGCCAATCTCAGATTTTGAAACATGTTTTATCTGATACGTAGAGACTTTGTAGCATGGAAATACAATGAAAATGCATAGGAAATGGAATTAGCCAAGTTTGCAAGTGGGCTTGCAAGTGGTTTTACAACTTGCACTTAAAGTGAAAATGGCAAGCATGAGGTGGAAAGGAAAATTTGAACCAGCCATCAACCTATGCTTTCTAGCCTGCATTTATCCCTTTCAAACTCATCATTTTGCTTGACTATTGAGCTTACCTATCTGCCAAGAAAACCCCTTGTGGAGGTTTGATCCAAAAAGCAAACATTTCCTTCCTATGAAGGAAATCTCCAAATCTGCCCCCTCCATTCATTTGCCTATAAATAGAGGCCCTCACCACTTCATTTGACAGACAATATCTACTTTAAAAAACCAGAGAAAGCTCAAGCCTTTGCTCTTGCACACTTTGCTCCAAAATCACAAAATCACATTTTCACCAAAAACCACCAAAATTTGTCTTGGTACAATTGCTGCCAAAATCATTTCTCTACACTAAAACTGCCCAAAAATCATCCACATAATCTCTAAATATGATATAGAAGGTGTCCAAGACCTTAGACCACTCAAAAACCTCACCATTCAAAAAGTCAACTTCCATACCAAGTTACCTTGACCAAAAGCCACAACATCTGTCAAAACTTGTTCTAGGCATTTGCCTGATGTTCTAATCACTCAAACACCTCACATATATCATTTCTCAACTGTCTAAAGTGTTAAGGATCATTGTTGGAGTTTATTTCTCCAACTGTCTTGAAGTTTGCATCCTTGCTTCAAAAAGAAGAAATCTCCAAAGCTAGGTGCATTTGAAGTTTTCTATGGGTTTCTTATTGATCAAACCTGCTCAACACAGTCTACTAGAGGTATGTAAACACTCCATCATTGCTTTACACCATAATTTCATGTTTTGGAATTTTGAGTTCATCATGTGTATGTCTTGTATCAAATTCTGTCGTGAACATGCCAGCTGTGATCTCAGGCCTAGAGGTGTTTAAATTTGTGCTCAAATTCATCCAACATCATGCATATAATATGTGTACACTACTGGTTTAACATGAATATACCTCCAAATCTGTCTTGATGTTGCTCTTGCATTTCATATAACAATTTGCATCAAGTAGGTCACTTTCATTTCAATTGGTTTTATGACTAGCCTACATGTTGGAAATCATTTGTATGGATGTTTATAACATGTTTGAAATGTTGGTTTGATCTAAATATGCCTAGAACCTGATTTGAACTTTTCACATATGCATCAAAATTACCATATTGTAACTTAACCCTCATTTTTCATGAAAGTCTGTTGTTGGCCTCAATTCTTGTTTGGATTCACTCAATGACATGTATATAGTGTGTGTATATGACTTCTTTGGTCTGAAAATGTTTGAAATTAAAATTGGACATCATCATGCATCTCACAACATCAATTTGCAACTTGACAGTCCATTTTCATGACAGCTGCTTTGAACTTAATCTAAGTGTTTAGAACCATTCATTAACATGTATGCAAGATGTATGTGTGATCTATTTGATGTAAAGATGCCTAGAATTAAGTTTGAACATCCTACTGTCTTGCAAAAACACCAAAATGCAATTTGAAAGTCATTATTTTGTGCCAAGTTGTTTTGACTCATTTTTCTTGCTTGAACTCACTTGTTGATATATATGAGAGGTGTGTATGTGATTCATATGATCAAAATATGCTTGAATCTGGTTTTGAATATCTTACTGCATCATCCAAATACCAAAGGACAACTTAAATGTCATTTTTTGCTATGGTCTGTTTTAAACCATTTCTTCTGGTTGATTTCATTTGTTAACATAGTTTCAAGGTGTATGTGTGATTCATTTGGTTCAAATGTGCATAAAACCTGAAAAGTACTCAACTTGCATCTTACATGACATTTTTGCATATTGAACACCACTTCTCACCAGAACTTGTTTTAAGCTTAAATTCCTCACTCATACTCATTCATCATCTTGATTTCAAAGTGTGTATGTGCTTGGTTTGGTCTGAGAATGCATAGAACTTACTTTAAACTTCCCACTGACTTGTCCCAAATTGTCAAACTGCAGTTGGTCTGCCATTTCTTGATTTGCTTGCTTTAAAACTAATTTTCATGTCTAGGATCACTCACCAGCATGAATGAAACATGTGCATATATTTGGTTTAACCTGAAACTATGTGAAATTTGAATTGGACATCATCATGCCTCATATTCACAACAAGTTGTAACTTGAACACATTTTTTCACAACAGTTTGTTTATAACTTGAATTTGTGTTGGAAATCACTCATCATCATGTTTTCAATGTGTGTGTACATTTGATCTGACCTGAAACTATTTGGAATTGGATTGTTACTTCAAAATGCATTTCAAATGCTCATTATGCATGTACCGTCGGGTTTTTAAATAGAAGCATGATCTAAAAAAACAATGCCACCACTGTGATCCTCATGAAATTCTAGGCAATTTACATTAAAATTTTGTTGAAATCCATGGAGAATTGACCAAGTTATGATGTAAAATGCAAAACTGATTTTTGAGTGTTCTTGAGTTGCCCAGCTTGCCTAGAATACACGCCCCATATGTTTATGGGGTGGCATTTTTACTTGGATGTACAGCCACCCCAGTGGTAAGCAACTTGTCACTTAAGCGCCTATTACCTTGCAAGCATGGGTTCCACCCCTGAGGAGGGCAACCCTTTTACCAATTTTTGCTATTTTTTATCCCATTTTCAAAAATTCATATCTCCTTCAATATTTATCATTTTTCACCCATTCCTTTTGCATTATGTTCATATTAATGCCTACTTTCTTGATGTATTTTTAAATTCCATGTTTGCCTAATTTTTCACCACTTTTGGCTATGTGCAAGTTAATTGCGTTTTGTGATCGTTTCCACGTATGCAGATGAATTTTTCTCTTGTTATACTTGTGATTGTTTGTGATACTTGCTTGCATTCATATCCTTAAATGTTAGTCAACATGCTAGGATTTCTTCTTTGGTTGTTACCATGTTTATTTTGTTCCCCCCTGTTGAATTTACTTAAGCTCGATCTGTCGTCACACTTCCTGCTTTGATTGTCATCAATGCATCCTTGATTTTACTTTTAAACATGTTCATTCAATGGTTGTCACCATGCTCTTTATCATGTTGTTAATTTGCTTATTGTTTCTTTCCCCAAGTGATGAAGCTTGTTAGCTCTCATCCAGGTTACCTCCCCTCTCCCCTTCCAAAGGAAAGGTCTTTCCATTGACCCATCTATCATGAATAATTCATTCACCATCCCTTGACTTTGTTAAGTCACTTTAACCTTAGTTTAAAAGCCATTAGACTTTGCTTTAAGTCTAAAAAGACTCATCTTTACTAGGAGTGTTCTTCAACTAGAACCCTAGGACAGAGTCTGTCAACTCTATGTAAGAATCATCGTCATGATTTCTTACTTCCCCTTTTGAGTGTTACAATTTAGATTAGGGAGTTTTGTCAAACTCCACACAAATATTGTCATGTTTGTTCCCCCTTGAACCTTGATCATAATCAAGTGTTCTTCTTCCCTTGTGAGGTGAACTACGATTGTTCGGATTCTATCCTAGTTAGGATACGTAGGCAGAAGACGCGACGTCTTTGCGAGCAAACTTAGTGTATATAACTTTAGGTTTCAACTTATACCTAACCCCAAACCATAGCACATTTCACAAACTTAGCAAACAATCAAACAAAAGGTTCCTGTAGAGTACTACAGATGCTTAGGGTGCTAACACCTTCCCTACGTATAACCAACCCCCGATCCCCGAATCTTTTAAGCGTTGTCGTTACATCGCGAAAAAGGTTTTTCTTTCTTTAGACCTTCCCTTTGGATAAATTAAAGTTCAGTTGTAAAAGAATTAAGATTCAAGTTAATTTAATAACTTGATATCCAATTTTCACCGCAACAATGGGCTCGTTGACCGGAGCACTTATTAGTGGTAGGAGGTCTCCATATTTGGCAATGAAAGCAGCGGGGTTTCTGACAAGTCTTGCCAACATCCTAAGATGGCCCAATCTCAGATCTGGGAACGGAAGCATGTCTCTTCTCACCATGTTATTGTCTGCAAAAAAAAAATTTTGAATTTCCCTGAATGGTTAGAAGAAATGCAAATGCAAATGCAAATGGTGTCATGGAACTCAGATATTTATGAACATCAGAAGTCGTCATTTCATTGATCAACAAAATGGGATTACAAGATATTGTTTCCTCTTACAAGAGTTTTAAACATAAACAACATCTAAATGAATCCTAACAAGGTTCCCCTAGCAGCCTCAAGTTGAGCTTCTCGATCTTTCTTTTCATCTGAGCCTTCTCAAAGATGAGTTTGTCCACAATTATCTTCCATGGAGTAGACTGGGGCTCATAAGGTTCTTCTTGTGCTTTCCTCTTCTTACAAAAGAGTACTTCTTTGTCTTTCAACTGGAGTTGCTTCTGGAGCTCCGCATTCTCTTCGACGACTACTTGATACTTGTGCTTCCAAGCTTCTTCAGTTTGTTGTGCTTTGACTAAAGCAATCTTCAACTTTTCCTCTTCAGACATGAAGACCAAAGGGCGTTCTTCCTTCAAAGCCATAGGCTCTTGCTTAGGATAAGGCATCCTTAGTGTGATGGCTCTCTTTCGAACCCATTGAAGGTAAGGTTCCAAAGAGACACAGTTGAGTCTTCCTAGATCCTTTTTTCCCTTTCTTGTATAGATGCTTCCAAGCCTCTAGAATCTTTCCTTTTAGTTCTTGACTATCTTTTTCTTCTTTGAAGAAGATGTTTTCCACTTGAACACCATTGGGCTTGTCTTTCAAAGGGTATCCCAATTGTCGGCGGGCGAGGACTGGATTATAATTGATTCCTCCATTAGCACTGAGAAGAGGTACATTGCCAAAATCCCCACAATTGTTGATGATCATTGTCCCATCATAGTCACGACTATACCAATCAATATCGGAGTGGGTGAGAGCCATTATCTTTTGTGACCACCATCCTTTCTTTGGATCCCAAAAAGCGTTAGCTTTGGGTAAGTGTGAAGTGAACCATTTGTATAACAAAGGAGCGCAACAAGTAATCATTCCTCCATTTTGAAAGTTCCTCAGATGAACAGAATGATTGTCTCTGCTAGCAAGGTAGGCACAGGATTCTTCTTCAAGAAAATTTTAATGGCATTGAGGTCCACAAAATTCTCAAAGCTAGGGAACAAGAATATGCCATAGATGAGTAAGGCAAGGATAGCCTCGAATGCATCCATGCTTAAATGATCTGCATAAAACTGAGCTTTCTCAACCAAGAACTCTACTTTTAACCCAAAAACTCCCCCTTTTGTAATCAGATTCTTTTTAATATCAACCAATCCCAAACGTGTAGCCTTGGCAATATCTTGTTCTTTAGGGTCCTCCTCCACAATTGGAAAAGGAGAATCTTCAAGAATGGGCAATCCAACCAACTGAGAATATTCTTCAAGTGTGGGCACTAGCTGATAATCAAGGAATATGAAATAGTGGTAGAGCGGATCATAAAACTGGAGAAGAGTAGAAAGAAGTCCACTATCCATCTTTATCTTCAAGAGTAACAACAGCTTCCCATACCTACTTTGAAATCCTTCTGGATCTGTCACTAAGGTGCTCAACCTTCTCAAGTCATCTAGGTTAAAACCCTTGTAAGCGTACTTCAACATTTTCTTTCTTTCACTATTCATAACGACCTCTGATGTTTACAAACAACAAAGTCTGAATTCCATGAAACCATATGATGATATGATGTTATGAATGTAAAATGCACAAACACAGGCAAATGCAAAGATCACACATATGCACACAACACAAGCTTAGGTTTAAGGACGAGCATGGGTCCAAGGTCTACCCATCCCCAAAGATTGTACTATGGATTGATTTGTACCTGCCGAACGGGTTCTACCAAGTTCCCAGAATCATCAACCCATCTTTCGGATATTATCAATTTCCCAAATTACTTGGTAATCGATAATATTCTCAAGAGAATCTCGTCTGAGTGTAGTATCGCGTATCAACTATTTCGGAAATACTTCCTTATAGTCATCGCACTACGTCCTAATAAGGCCAAAGTGGGGTAAAATGTATTCTAAAAGTCCACAGTGTCATGGGCTCCTTCATTGAAAGTAGCATTATTTTCACGAATACTCGATCAACAATGCTAAACTTTTAAGAGGGCCTACACTGAGCGGTGGTTTCTCAAGTTAGCTTGGTCGGGAATCAACTCCCTATAAGTCTTCTTGAATATACCACCATCCTATCATAATTGTACTCAAGTCCGGGTATAGGACCGTCTCACCACTCAAGGTACCCAATACCCCACAACACAAATATATTGACAAATATACATGTTAAGCAAATATTTACAAATATAGCATGCAATTAAACAAAATAGGCTAAACCCTCAAGTTAAGTCTCCCCAATGAAGTCGCCATTTCTGTTGCGGTGAGAATCGTGATACCAAGCTATTGATTAACTTGAATCTTTAATTCTAAGATTGCAACCGGACTTTAATTTATCCAAAGGAAAGGTCTATAGAAAGAAAAACCCTTTTCGCGATGTAACAACAACGCTAAGAGATTCGGGGATCGGGGGTTGGTTATGCCTAAGGTAGGTATTTCACATCCTAAACATCTATAGTACCCTACAGGAACCTTTTGTTTATTGTATGCTAAGTTTGCTAGAGGTTTGCTAAGGTTTGGGTTGGGTAAAGGGTGTAGGTTAAAACCTAAAGATAGTTTCTAAGTTTGCTCGCAAAGACGTCGCGTCCTCTGCCTACCTATCCTAACTAGGATAGAATCAGAGCAATCGTAGTTCACCTTACTAGGGTTGAAGAACACTTGATTATGATCAAAGTTCAAAGGGGAACAAACATAAAAATGCTTGTATAGAGTTTAACAAAACTCTCTAGATCTATGTTAAAACACTCAGGAGGGGAGTAAGTAATCATTACTATGATTCTTACATAGAGTTTACAAACTCTATCCTAGGGTTCTAGTTGAAGAACACTCCTAATAAAGGTGGGTTTTCTAGACTTTAAGCAAAGTCTAATGGCTCATATGTTCTAACTTAACTAAGCTAGGGTTTAAGATGACTTCACAAAGTCAAGGGAGGGGTAATGAACTATCTAATGACACAAGGGTCAAGGGAGAGACTTTTCCTTTGGAAGGAGAGAGAGATAGAGGCAACTTGGATGAGAACTAAAAAGTTCCATCACTTGGGGAAGGAATGCTTAACAAAGCAATAATCATTCACACATGATGAATATAAGAGCCATGGTTACAACCAAGAATAAACAAGCATATTACAATAAGCAAGTACTTCAAATAGGATGAATGGTTACAACCAAAGCATGCAAGCATATTACGATAGGCAAGCAAATATGAGTTCTTACAAGACTTAAAGAAAAGGTAAAGACCTAGGCATATCTTGACAAGGATGAAGACATATCTTGACAAAGATGAAAGCATATCTTAATAAAGGTGTATTTTGACAAAGATTGAAGGTGACAACCATGTAAGACAAGTTACAACTTGAAGGTAAACATGCCATAACTCAAGGTGCAACAAAGGTAACAACAATATGCATTGATGACAATCAAATATAACCAAACATGTCATAACAGTTTAAACTCAAATTTAGGAGGAAAATAATATGAGATCATGGTGAAAACCAAGGGAGAACAAGCCCTAACATGTTAACTAACATATGGGAAATAATCACAAGCAAAATCTTACAAGACAATTCAAGGGATTTGACAATATGCGAGATAACGATCTTAACAAAGAATCAAAATTCACATAGACAAAAGGTATCATAATTATGAACAATTAGGAATATATTTGCATCACATGAAATTATACATTAAACATGTTGCAAAAAGAATGAGTTAAAAAAGATGAAAGATGAACAAGTTATGATTTTTGGAAGTTTCAATGATTTTATGATAACAAAACCACACCAATAAATAAAAAAGAAAGAGAAAGGGGCAAGCTGGGAGTTGAACCCAGGCCCTTGTGTTTACAAACACACACAACAACCAATGGAGCACTATGCGCGTGCTGGATGGAAATGGAAAAGAAGAAAGAAAATAAAATTCAATCAAAATTGAAAATAAAATACCAAAAGGGTTAATCCCAAGGATCGAACCCATGGCTGGAAAGTGAAAGGTGAATATGTGAGCAAGTTGATTACCACTGGGGTGGCTGTACATCCAAGTACAAAGCCACCCCCATAAATACTTAAGGTAAGTATGGTGGATATCTGGGCAAAATTAAACAAGCCAAACAAGCCAAAAACGTGAAGGATTCAAACTCTATCAATTCTTACTCATTTTTCAAGAAATTTTATTCAAACTTGACTGTTTTTTCATGAGCATTAAGATGGTGCAGTCGTTTTTTTAAAATAACATCTACAAATAAAAACATGATTGAACTTGCAAATTGGCTCTTTGAGATGTATTTTGAGAACAACACATCAATTTTGAATTCAAATACATCAACAGGCATTGTACATAAGTTAAACATGTCATAACAGAGGTATCAAATACTTAGGGCTCAAACACAACTCTATAGAATAGGAAATGGCATATGTATTGCAAAGACATCAAGAAAATGCAGCAAAATTGTCCTAACAGATGGAAAATGTGATTTTGCACATGAGATGCATTTGGGAAGCCAACGTCCACTATGAGTTCAAACACATCAAAAAAGTAATGCACACCAGCTACCTAAGTCATAACAGAAATACTACACACTTATGGCTCATACATAAATTAATAGAAAGAAAAGTGACTCATGGATTGCAACTGTGGTGTGTGGGCCAGGCAAGCTGTGATGACAAACACATTGGCATTTTTTGAGATGCAACTTCATGCAATTAGGTGTGAACAAGATAAAATCATGATCATGAATGAGTTCAAGCAGTGATAACAATCAAAGCAATATTGAATCAAAGAAGGGCACATGAAATTGCAAAGACCTCAAGAAAAAGAACAAGCAAGCTGTTATAACTGATGGAAGGTATGATCATGCACATATGGCCTAATCAGTTCTACTCATGTTAATGATGATGTTCTCAAGTCAACAAATCAAACAACAATGTTCAGGCCAAGAAAAGAAGTAGGATGCATCATGACAGCATATTGTATGAATTGATACAGTAGGACAATCATGGATGTGTACATCAAAATTTGATCAAACAAGACAAGGAGATCATGAGGCAATCACCAACATATTGGAAATGCAAAGAGGAGCAAGCATACAACAGTTACCATACCAAACTCAAACATAAAACATGACTGTTATGCCCCAACAAATGAAATAGGAAGAAAGTGCAATATTGAGACCAAGTCAAGTAATAAGCATAATTGAAATGAACAGACCTTGCCTACACCCTCAAAACATCACATGAAGTGTGTCTATACTTCAAAAATATTCACAAACATTATGGAAATGAAATTCAATAGTCAACTGCCCAAACACTCATACAATTGCAATATTGACACCAAACAAGATTGGAACAGCTTTGAGATTCAAGGGATGCCACATACAACTCTCAAATATAATCATAAATGAGCCTAGCACTTAAGATAATCATGAAAAGCACATAACAAGAAAATGGATACCAAGTTGCAATTTGTACCAAACATAGTAGGTTGTCATGACAAAGAAATAAGGCATACACAAAGCTCTTGATTCATGCACATACAAGTCCTAAATACTATTAGAGGTCTAAAGCTTCATGAACTGACCTAAAACAAATCAAGCAAAACAAATTGAAGTGTGTGGCAGTGACTTTCAAAACAGTGTGACAGCAAAATGGTACAAACTTGATCTAGCTATGAAAGTGATCTCATGTTGACAAACACAGCACACACATATCATAAATGTAGGAAAGGATGAGTTACCACTCAGAAAATAAGCATCTTGCAAGCAGGAAAGAATTTGGCATATTCATGGCAAATTTAGTGTGAAAGTGCAATTGGAAGTGAAATTGAGAAAGCAGGCAAGAACAGATCAAATAAACAATGTGTACACATCAAAATCATGAGGGTGGATGAGTTTCAACTCAAAGAATAAGCATATGACAGTTGGAATGAAAATAGGCATGATGTGGTAAGAAATGTGAAAAACTGCCTTGGCAAGTTGATGTGGCAGTAGGTGCATTTTTAAGACAATGAGTTTTATGTTGAAACAAATAATATGCACATACCATGAATATGCTAACAGATGAGGATATGCTCTAGAAATAGCTTAAAACAGTACCAAACAGAATGTCACATATGAAGCTTATGAATATGCACATAACCAATCTCAATTATGCAGCAAGCAAGTTCATGATAGTTGGGATGATTTGGTAGCACACACAAGTTTCAAATAAGTAGAGCAATGAATCCATGCACATAGATAAAGTAGAATGCAGTTGAAACATAATATGGTATGTGTTTGGCATTATGAAATCTTGAAAAATACAAGTGAAGCATGACAAAACAGTTTGAACAAGTAAGGAGATTTTGAACTTACAAGCACCTCATACAATCTCAAAACATAATGACAAATGAGTCTACTACTTAAAAACAAACACCAACTGCTCCAAACCAGAATTTGTATATTGATCCAAATTTGACAGCAAAAACAACAAAGAATTCATAGCAGGCCCTAATGGCTAAGTCTCATGTTTCTCATATTTCAACCAATTCAAACAGGCAAGTAAGATCAAATAAACATCAACCAATGATTTAGAACATTTGAGATACAAAATAGTAAGCACAAACAGTCCCATACACAACTCAATAGTGATAAGCAAGATGACACAAAATATCACAAGTGTGAAAACAAGAGCCACATTTGATTCAAACATTATCTAGGTCAGGGGGATCCTATGAATAACTTACAAATCATTCAAAACTCACTAATGAACCAAAGCTAAAGTATCTAGGGCAAGCATACCACATTTCAATGTTGGATTCCTAAAACTACCACATAGACCAAAACTTCAAAAACAAGTTATTCGTGATATCAAAGTACAATCTTTGTAACACATCATCAACAAGTCATTTACAAATGAAAATACATTATCAAAAACAAGTAACATAGCTATAAAACCTAAATTCTTGACAAAGAACTAGTATGGGACAGCAATGGTTATATCTTACAACAAGCACCTCAAAATGATAAAACATGACAATGCATGATTAATAAGGAGTTTGAACATCACATACCTCTTGTGGACAATTCTTGAGCAAGCTAAGAAGCTGAGAAACCCAGAGATCCTCTTCTTTGGCAAGGATTTGAAGCATGTTTCCTCTTGAAGCAATAAACCACTTTTCAAGACAGTTGGAGTTATGAAGTTTCCAGCTAGTTTTTTAGAGTTTGGACAGTTGAGATATGATATATGTGAGGTGTTGGGAGTATTAGAATGGTAGGAGATGCCTCAAGTAATGATTTGGCTTTCAAAGTGCAAGAAAGTCAATATACTAAGGTGTGAAGGTTGACTTTTGGGAAAATGAGGTTTTTGAGTGGTTTGAATGTATGGACACCTTCTACACAATGTTTATGGATTGTGTAAATGGTTTTGGATGACTTAGAAATGGTAGAACTGAGCTTGAGCAGAGTTTTGCTCAAGACAGCTTTTTTAGTGAAAAATGGAAGTTTTGAAAATTGAGATTCTTGAGGAAATGAAAGAGAGTTGAGAGCTATTGTTTCTCTTGGTTTTGGAGATTTCTCTGGTGTATCTAACATCAATGGATGCCTCTATTTATAGTGAAAATAAGAGTGAGGGTAGCTTTGTATTTTACCACTTTTGGAAGGAGTTTTGTGAAGTTCTTTGAAAAATCATGCCAAGATCTTCTCCTATCAGCTCCATGGTTCAAAGAAGATCAGAAAAATCAAGTGGAGATGGACATGAAGTGACTGAGGTGAGCTTAGAGTGTAGAGTGAGCAGCTGCAACAGTTCTTGGAGTGAAAAGTTTCTCTTTCCTCTTACACCTATGATTATTTTAATATACAATGCTTGCAACTTGCCTCTCTCTCTTCAAATCTCTCATTTCTCTGCATTTTCATTCCTCCAAACATCTAAATATCAGATTGAATCATGATCCAAGGGTTAAGGATAGTCCAAGTTGTGAAAATCTGAATTTGAGAAGTATTAACATAGTGGTTTCAAGTGTTGACCTCCCTAACTTCCATGGTTCATAACTTTTTGCTCACACATGCTATTGAGGAGTTCTACCATAATTTAGAAAGCCCTCAAGTAGCTCTATAAGTTTCATGTTTTGGAGATTTCGAAATTTTATATGGAACTAGGTTGAAAAACCCTTCCAAGTTGCTGAAAAAATCACTTAAAAAGGCTAAATAACTTAGAATTTTTCTAAGTTATTTCCCTTCTTAAAATGGATCTTGTCATAACTCCAAATTTATGCATTTTTTGATCATGGACCACTTTGAGGCTTTTGTAGGATTTGTTAAGAGCTTTCCAATGAGCTTTGAACCACTTCATTTTGATGTGTGGTTGAGGAGTTATGGTCTTGCCCCTTTCGAAACCCTAATTCCTGATTTTTGCAATTACTTCCTAACCCTTGATCCGATGGTCATGAAATTTTTTGGGAAGGTGTAATATGACATAAGGAACATTTTTGATTCACATATTGAAGTCAAATTCCTTATTGTTGAAGAGTTGACTTTTCGGTCAACCGTCCGATCAATCGGTGACTACCGAGTCGACCGTCGATGATCTGGACATTCTGAGGACTTGAAACTCTTTGGATGGAATTTACTAAGCCATAGGAGCTTAATGGACCAAAATCCCACCCTTGAAACACTCTTTAAACCAAAAGTCAAACTACAGTTGACTTTTTCTGATCGAAAACCCTAATCGGGTGTCTTGAATTGCACTGTTCTCAATTTCCGGGTGACCACCTCAAATTGGATTCATACTTGACCCAATGTAGTATCCTTGATCTTGTTTATGGAATAATCAATCCAAAACATTGATTGATCAAACCATCGAAGCCTCGATTTTGACGGTACGGAACCCTAATTCATCTGCATCTTGACAAAGATAGACTTGAACTGGGTTAAGGTTAGTTAATCAAATAAATATGATCCTAAAATGATGATGAGGATCTAAGGGGTCAAAATTTGGGGTGCAACTGGGTGTCTTCTTTGCTTACTTGTTTATCTTTGATTTGAACCGTAATAGAGATATACTTTTTAGATCTGAATCTAGGATGATTACCTGTTAGGTCCTAAATGCTAGAGATAGTTTTAGGCTTAGCATTTGCTTGAGTATCAGATCTTAATGTGTTGTGTTGTGTTTTTGTTGGAAGAGAGATCTCCAATGAGACAACATGGTTGTTCTCTTGACGCTGCTTTAGAGATAAGTTTTGTCGTGGGTGATATGTGATGATATTAGACGAATGATTGCGCTGTGTTTAATTTGATCAGAAGAATGCATATGTTATCAATTGATGAAATCCAATTCCAACAAGGCTCCGTTTATATTTCAGTCTTTATTTTATATTTTCTGTTTTTATTTATGGTTCCTTGAACCTTTTAAACCAAAACTTTTGAACAATAAGCTTAGAAATGTAGAGGTCGTTGAACGGTGTTCATATCGCACTAATCCATGTGGAGACGACAAAATTGGGTACTTAAAACTTTTTGCTTGCTGCTTTACCGCACCAAAAATAGGATGTTCAGCAAGGTACTCTGACATAACACTTCCCTTAATGGCCTTCTGAGAAACATACTGGATGTCATACTCTGTCAATACCATTTGCCACCTGGAAATCCTGCCTGAAAGTGCTTGCTTTTCAAAGACATACTTGATCGGATCCATCTTCGAAATAAGCATGGCTGTATGATTAAGCATATACTGTCTCAAACGTTTGGCAGCCCACGCGAGTGCGCAACACGTTTTTTCCAGCATCGAGTAACGGGACTCACAATTTGTGAACTTTTTACTCAGATAGTATATAGCATGCTCTTTTCTTCCGGTCTCGTTGTGTTGACCGAGAACGTAACCCATGTTGTTCTCAAGAATCGTTAAGTACATGATTAACGGTCTTCCGGCTACCAGGGGTATCAATATCAGAGGTTCCTGCAGATATTCTTTGATTTTGTCAAATGCCCTTTGGCATTTATCATTCCAGACAACCACCTGATCTTTTTTCAACAGCTTGAACATTGGTTCGTACGTGGCCGTCAGGTGAGATATGAACCGATCAATGTAGTTCAACCTCCCCAAGAAGCCACGAACCTCTTTTTCTGTCCTAGGCGCTGGCATATCTTGTATAGCTTTTATTTTAGAAGAATTGACCTCGATTCCCTTTTCGCTGACAATGAACCCCAGTAGCTTTTCGGACCGTACCCCGAAAGTACACTTGTTTGGATTCAACCTCAACCTGAATTTCCTGAGCCTTTCAAACAGCTTCTACAAATTGACCAGATGTCCTTCCTCCGTTTGGGACTTTGCTATCATGTCATCAACATATACTTCAATCTCGTGATGAATCATATCATGAAACAAAGTGACCATAGCCCGCTGATAAGTTGCCCCTGCATTTTTCAACCCAAAGGGCATTACCTTATAACAAAATATCCCTCATGGCATGATAAACGTCATCTTCTCCATATCCTCTGGGGCCATCTTGATCTGGTTATAACCGGAAAAACCATCCATGAAGGAGAATACGGAAAATTGAGCAGTATTGTCGACCAATACGTCAATGTGAGGGAGCGGGAAATCATCTTTTGGGCTTGCCTTATTCAAATCTCGATAATCAACACACATTCGTACCTTACCATCTTTCTTCGGCACAGGCACTATGTTGGCGACACACAGAGGATAAGTTGTCACGGCTAAAAATCCTGCGTCCAACTGCTTCTGGACCTCTTCCTTGATTTTTACAGCCATGTCTAGTCTCATCCTTCTGAGCTTCTGTTTGATCGGCTGACACTCTTCGCGCAACAGTAAACGATGAACCACTATATCAGTGTCAAGCCCAATCATGTCTTCATAGGACCAAGCAAAGATGTCACTATACTCTCGAAGCATCTTGATCAGTCTTTGCTTGATGTCACTCTGCAGCGCAGCCCCTATTCTGACATTTCTGACAACCTCTTCAGAACCCAAATTGATAACCTCAATCACTTCCTGATAAAGTAGAATGATCTTTTCTTCTTGTTTCAAGAGTCTAGCCAACTCTTCTGGAAAGTCATCATCCTCATCAATCTCTTCTTCGGCTTGAAATATTGGGTGATCAAAGTCGAAGTGAGTCGTAGAAGGTTCTTGATCGGTGTCATCTGTAATGTGGATCCTGCAATGATGATGGTCAAATGATTCAAATGATACGCAACACAAAACCACATTGCCATTTTATTGTTTAAACATAAAACAAGAATAACAAGGATCAAAAAATTTGAATGAGAAATAACGCCCTTTGATTTATTGACAAAACGTTTAATTATAAACAAGCAAGGCCCTGACAAGATACCCCTATGCCCCGGGTAGAATATAGGGTCGTACAATAATCGGGAAAACAGATCATTATTGTTCAGTAGTCACTTGAATGAACTCCTGGATAGACCAATTGTGCATGCTCTGTCCTGGTGTGCAAGGCTTGATCCAAGCGTCCATGTCGCAATCGCTATCTCCCTCTTCATTGGAAACAGCGTTGATCCTTTCGAAGATAACACCTCCCGGGGTGAACAGTACTGGTCCTTTGTATCACAGCGCGCCCTGTAAGGATGATGAAGCAGACGGGTTGTACCCTAATCCAAACTTATCCTACTTGTTGGGGATGTCAAGCACCTGGCCCCAACCTTGGGCTGCCCCAGACTGCACTGCCGCCTGGGCTTCCTTGAAAGAAGGTATAGCTACCTCAGGCGCTTTGATCGGTGAAGGAGACTTGTCCTTAACCTGGACCGTTTCGAACGCTTGACAGAGAGTTTCGTGGATCTCCCCATCCACTTCAACACACTTGAACGACGATAAATGGCTAACCATTATGTCTTCTTCCCCACATACGGTGACGATGCTGCCACCGACCATATATTTGAGTTTCTGGTGCAGCGTGGAGGTCACAGCTCCTGCTGAATGGATCCATGGACGGCCTAATAGACAGTTATAGGCCGGCTGAATGTCCATTATGTAAAACACTGCATCAAACACTTATGGCCATACCTGGATGGGCAATGTGAGCTCCCCGAATACTGTCTGTCTGGTTCTGTCGAAAGCTCTCACCACTAGATCACTGGGCGTATAGAAAATACCCCGAGTGTCTAATTTCATTAATGCTTTATTAGGAAGTACATTTAGAGATGACCCGGTATCCACCAAAACATGGGACATAACAGCTCCAAGACATTCAATCGAAATATGCAACGCGCTATTGTGATTCCTGCCCTTCGGCGTCAACTCTAGGTTCGTAAAACCAAGATTGTTCCCTGCGTTCACATGTGCGGCAACCCCTTCGAGTTGGTTTACTGAAATTTCTTGAGGCACGTAATGTCGTATTCAATATCCTTAGCAATGCATTTCGATGTGCTTCCGAGCATAGCAACAATGACAATATAGAAATTTTAGAGGGCGTTTGCTGCAGATGGTCGACTATCTTGTAGTCGCTCTTCCTTATTAGCCTCATAAACTCTTCTACATCTTTTGCCAACAATTCTTTCTCTCCAGCCTGAGAGGTTTCTTCTACGACCATTTTACCCTTTCCGTTGTCTGCTTTATCAGCCACCACTTCGGGTGGTGAAAAGACTCGACCACTTCGGGTAATTCCTCCTGCACCAACCAGATTCTCCACTGACTCAACGGGCGGACTCTTCAAATCCAGATTTTGTCCATTAATATATACCTCGGCTCCATAATTCCATGGAATAGCCTTGGTATCCTCAAAAGGCACGGGACCCGCTTTCATAATGACAATCGTTGGTGGTCTCAGAGCAGAAATTGTAATAGTTTTGTATGGGATAAAGATCGTAGCAATCTCACCCCTCTGCTTGGTTACCACTTCTCTGGATCTGCTTTCAATGGCCCGATTAAACTGCAGAACCCCTTCGTCAATCAAACTCTGAATACCGATTCTTAACTGATCACAACCATCTAGATGGCATGCACACTCAGCACAGAATTCCCCGCATCCTAGGAACACACCCCTTTTCAGCAATTTCTCTTTCACGAAGCTTAACGGCATTTTTAGCTCACTGACATCTGCGATCAAATCCAGACCATCATCCTCGATGATCGCATTGACTCCAGCTTGTCCGTGATTTGGCATAGGATTTTGTATGACATTGGGTGCGTCATTGGAGAAGTTTATCGCCTTGCTATCAATCATATCCTGCACCTAGTGCTTGAAAGCCTTGCAATAATCAATATTGTGCCCCGAGGCACCTGAGTGAAATTCGCAGCGGGCGTTCACATCATACCCAAGTGGAGGTGGCCCCGTCAGAGAAGTCATCGTCCGCTTCTGAATAAGCTGCAATTGCAATAAGGTATGGACAAGTTGCGAATACGACATCGGCGGTGTGTCAAACACTCTGTTCACTCCTTGAACACGATTTTGATATCGCCGTTGGGCGTAATTCTGATTCTGATTCTGGTTCTGATTCTGCTGATTTTGATGCTGCTGCTGCTGAACGGCGGGAATTGTTATACTGGCAACCTATTGACGCTGACGATTCTGATATTGACCCTTACCTTTTCCTTTAGAACTGGACACCGAACTAGTATCACCTTCCCGCTTTTTACCACCAAACGCCTTCTTCCCTCCTCCAGCTGAGGGCACTTCGTGTGACTGAATCTTCCCGAGCTTGATGTCGTTCTCCACCCTCTCTCTAGTGATTATCAAATCATAGAAGCTACCCGACATGTTACCGACGAGCTTCTCGTAGTAGACACCGGGTAGAGTAGCAACAAACAGAACAACTAACTCACGCTCCACCATTGGAGGTTGTACTCTGGCCGCGAGTTCACGCCACCTTTGGGTGTACTCCTTGAAACACTCATTATTCCTCTGGGAAAGATTTTGAAGTTGGACCCTGTTGGGAGCAAGGTCGCTGTTATATTGGTAATGTTTTTCAAAGGCCTCAGTCAGGTCCCTCCAGCTTCGGATATTGATGGGCTCCAGCCCCATATACCATTCAAGGGACGGCACGGACAAGCTGTCCTGGAAGAAGTGCATCAGCATTTTCTTATCATCCGAGTACGCGGACATCTTCCGGTAGTAAGAGCGCAGGTGGACTCTTGGGCATGTGGTGCCCTTATATTTGTCAAATGTCAGGGAATTTGAACTTTAACGACACTTTTAGGTCGGGGATAAGTCTCAGATTATCCATATCAAGGCCCATGGCATTTTGATTCTCCAGAGACCTCATCTTTTCCTCAATCAACTTGATCCTCTTATCATATTCAGAAGGCAACTCAGCAACCACAACCCTTGGTGTGAACATATCATCCTGTCTGTCTTCATTCATAACTGATCCACATTACTGTGTGCAGCACAGGTGGCACCAAGCCCATGAACATTCCCGTTAGCAGCATTGTCATTTCCAGCATTACCATTTCCAGGATTCATAAAACCAATGTTGTTGAAACCAGTAGCATTACCAGAACCGGCGGCATTTTCGTTACCATTACCATTCCCTCCAGCAATAGGGATAACCAAATTAGGCATAGAGCGAGCATGAGGAGTCCCATTCTCATTGAGAGGAGGATTAGCAGTCTGACCTCCATGAAGAACACTATTGCTGTCAACCCGTGAAATCAAGGGCTGCACCAAAGTACGGAGTTGTTCCTGTCCGTTAGCGACCCCCTGCATGAGGTCCATGAACTGATTCATCCTTTCCCTAAACTCTTGCATCTCTGACTGAATTTGCTCCATCACTCTTCTCTAGTTTCCTCGGGTAGCGTATCGGTGAGTGGTTCGATTAGCAATCCTGAAACACACTAACAGAATAATAGAGATGAGATATAATGATCTTGTCGTACATGTAATCCAAAAATGCTATGCAAACATGTATGTATGCAACAGGGATATCCCCCCCCCCCCCCAATTCTAGTTTCGGGAGAAAGCACGACAATGGAAAACCCCGTAAGACTAGCAATAGTAGAAAACTCCTCATATATAAATGGAAAGCCATGTAGGAAGCATACAATCATATTAGCTAAGTACAATCTGAAAGGACCTCAACCAACAAGCCTGGTGATGGTAAGTACAACGAGCAAAAGCAGCAACTACAGAGAGAAAACAAAGTAATCAAGCTGGATGGCGAGACTGGAATTCCTCTAGCAACTCCTGTGTCTCAGGGTGACCTGGTTTGGTGAGTAGCCCCGGAATAAGTAGCTCTATCTGGCTAATGGTGCGCTGTAGGTCCTCAGCGTAGTCCTCCCAGGCTCCTTCACCAAAATAATCCTCAAGCTTGCATCTTTTGGAGTCAGCTCTCAGCCTGCAATCCTCCAAGTTTGTAATAGCTTCATTAAGTCTGTACTCGGCATCGCGCCTGAGTGAGGCCTCTGCTGAGATCTTCTCGTCTTTGGCTCTCAACTGAGTCTTCAATTTGTTGATCTGCGCCTTCAACTTATCTTCGCACTCTTTATGGTTGGACAAGGTGGCATTCCACTGGGCGTTGAATTTGGAAATCTCCAAATAAGCTTTGTCCAAGTCCTGCTTCTTGGTGGTAAGAACACTGTTAACAGCTTTCAAATCTAAGCCTAAGCGCTCACGAGCGTTAGTCTGCTAAGTCAATTATGTACCCTATCGGTTCACGAGTTCAGTTTGCTTTTTGAAAGAGTATACAGCTTTAGTCTTCTCACTTCGAAGCTGAGCAATTTCTTTCTCTAACTCCTCGTTAGCCTTCTGCAACTCCTCTTTCTCGGCCCATAACTGGTTGTACTTCTGAATGTCTATCGTGGTTGGTTCTTCAATCACGAGAGGGCACACAGGCTTAGCAGATGGATAAGGCATCATCAACTCCTCGGCTCTAGTCTGAATCCAAACCAAATAGGGATCATAGGCTCGGCTATTACTTTTCCCTAAAGAAACCTTTCCTCTTAGGTGGATATTACTCCAAGCATGCTCAATTCTCGCTAAGGTATCACCTTTTAATAGTCCAGAGATATACAGAGATTCTTGTATCTCTTCATCCTTCGGAGGGCCTCTTAAGGCATACCCAAATTTCCTGACTGCGATGGATGGGTTATAGTTGATGTAACCTTTCCTTCCGACCAGCGGGACGTTAGGAAAACTTCCACAATTATAAATAATCTCAGTGCCCAGCATATCCCTGTCAAACCAAACAATATCCTCAGCAGACAACCTCATCAAATGTTTAGACCATTCTGGCGTATCTGCCGTATCAGAGAAAGGACCCGTCTTGGGAAGATGGCTTATAAACCACAGATAGAACAAGGGTGCATAGCAGGATACACTCTTCCCTCTTCTGTTCTCGTTTTTATAGTGTACTGAGTGGTATATATCACCTAATAGCGTAGGTACAGGATTCCCCGAAGCAAAGATACGGAATGCATCCACATCCACAAAATCTGGAATGTTAGGGAATAACATGATACCATAGATACACAAGGCTAAAATGGCACTGAATACCACCCAGCAACCTTCTTTGGCAAAGTGTCGAGCTTTATCCACCAGAAAAGGTAACGGAAACCCAGGTGTCGCTTGCGCGAAAATAAGGTGCCGGCATGACAGAAGAGTCGCCACCTTTCGTTATTTATCCCTCAGAGCGGGAAAGGAAACGATCGGAAAAACCTGACGAATAAGGGTAAGACAAGGTCGTCGCAACCATTGTCTGGGTTCGGGAGTCGGTTATGCAAGGGGAAGGTATTAGCACCCCTCACGTCCGTCGTACTCGACGGGATCCTCGCTTGTTTGTTTACTTGGACGGGTTGGTTATAATCTATCTACCTATCAAGGCTGGCTGAAAAAGAAAAGAAAAATGACTCGGCAAAGCGTCGCACTTTATGCCTACGTATTCTCATCAGAGAATGAGAAATCAGAGTCAACGTAGTTCGGCCTACGAAGGGTTACGGGGGAAAGGTTGAAGGTTGCTCGCTAGGATATTGCATCCTATGCCTACGTACTTTCATCTGGTATGAAAGATCAGAGCAAACGTAGTTCGGGAAACTACGGGTTATCTCCTAAAAGAAGTGTTTTTTTATTATGTTTGCGATTTCAACCGCACTAGAGACTATGACCTGAGAGTGAATGCGTCGCATGTCACCCAAAGGGTACCATACTAAACATCCAGACTGTGGAAAAGAAACTCTCCCACAATCCTTTCTCAGATAGCTTAAGGCTCGTAACGTACGAAAGAAATCATTCATGATTACTGTATCTTAATCTGTTTCGAGATGAGAAGAGAACAGGCCCAACTAGGAGGGAGACTATCAAGTCCTACTGTTATCATGCCATGGATTCATCCTATGGTTGAGGTTTGAACAGGGAACTCCTAGAAGTTGTCATGCATAGGTTTCAACCTAAAAGTCTATCATCAAATCCTCATCAGAGGAAATGAGAGTCCTAAGGGATCATGTCAATGATACACCAAAACAGACAAAAGCATCAGCTTTAACAGTAAAATGCATGCAATGCAAGTGAGGGAGGAAATGTGTGTGGGGCTTCAGCCTCCACAAGCTCGTCTCGACCTCAAACCAGTCATGAAATAACAGTAATCATACTGAAATAAACAACATGCTATCAAGCAAAACAGTAAACTATAATCATACAGACAGGAAATGAAATCATGCTATCAAGCAAAATAAACACATGGGCAAGGGAGCTGGGCTCTACCGAATACCCGCAAGCAAAGCCAAGCAATAACAATACAATCAGATGCACTCATGCTCTTAGACTGAACTTATTCTAAATGGGCTTAGTCTAATGCAACAGACAAATCAGACAAAACACACAATACATCAAAGAAAACAGAAGAAAGCCTCAGCTCCCTCCAGCAGCAACCCAGTCTTCAGACTTCAGAGATCACTTGCTTTCCAGGTATCAACCCTACAACATGAGTATCAACTCATTTTCTCCCTTGAGCTTCAGCTCCTTTGATCAGCTCTACCTTCAGGCTTCACTATCTTCAGGGATCTTCAGGCATCAACTTGATCTTCACAGAGTCTTCAGACTTCAATGATCTTCAAGGAATCATCCTCTTCAAGGCCTTAGCTTCTATCTTCAATGACTCCAATGCTCCAGCAAACAAGATTCAGTTAACAAGATGAGGTGGGGATGTTACAGTACTCACTGACTTCCAAAGGATGCCATTGAGGACTTAACATCAAAGGAAAGGCTCTCTCAAAGTTCTACCTTATAGGGCAAGGTCACTAATCCCTCCAAAGGAGAGAGGTGAATACCCTTAAGGGACTCTATGTCACAGAGAAGAAAGGAGGTGAACAAGACACTCCTTGTTTATTGAACAAAATATTCTATCTAGGGCTCTGCCTATGCACCTATAAACCTATAAACCAAACAACAAAAGTTATGCTAAACTCCTCTGCAAGGTCTTCAAAGCTTCCATGATGATCCACAAGGTCTTCAACTCAATCTTCAAAGCTCACACACTCAAAAGAGAAGGAAAGAAAACACAACAATACAACTTATGCCTTTAAGCAACACACATACTATCCATACATTCAAAAATCAATGAAAGATACTAAAACACCATGCAATATTCTAGTAAAATTCCAGGGGATTCTATACATACTTACCCTTAACCCATATACTCCCCATACACTAATTTGTCCTAAAAACCCCAAAAATAAAATGTTGAAGTCTACCTATACAACTTAAAACCCTAATTAGAGCACCTAAATGTCTAACAATCAAACTACATCAAATTTTACTTCTAAAATCAAGGGATAAATCCTACATGAAACTAGGGTTCAATATCTAATTATGCCAAAAAGAATGGCTTAAAAATCCTAAGGGAAGGTCCTAAAACAATTCTTGCAAAATAAGGTATCAACCAAAAGAAAATAATTGTCCTATTTAAAAGAAAATACCACCATAAATTCTACATTAAAAATAAATTTTCATTTTTATTTTTATATTTTTCTACACAAAATTATCTCAACATAGAAAAAAGAATGAACAAAAAAAAGCCATTTATCAATTTTTTATGAATTTTTTAAGATTGCAAAAATATTAAAAGAATCTAAAATAAGATAAAACAATATAAAAGGGGGGGGGGTGGAAACAGTAATACGCGCCAGTTCATTTCAATGGGCCAGAAATTGGGTGGGGTGCGAATAGGAAAGCTGGACGAGGCCCAACGCCCTTCACTAACTGAAACGCGGCGTTTTGGCCGTTTGAATCTCCCTCCAAATCTGAATGAATCTGAGCCGTTAGTTGAGATGAATTAGTCAAATATTCAAAGGAGATGGACGATGGTGATTACGTCTTCTCCAACGAACCAAGCTAGGGTTTCAGAACCAGCTCTCATGCAAGCAACTTCTACTCCACGTATCTCCCTCAACTCTCAATCATTCCTCACGATCCAAACATCAAAATTCATCTACTCCTCTCCCTCTACACAACCACGGTGCTAGAATCTTCTAATTCTCCCTCAAGAAGAAGATACGAAGGCTGCAAGTCTTGTCCTCCATTCTTATGCTCTGGTTTGCATGGTTATGAAATGATCTCATATTAATCAGGATTATACCTCATGCTAAGGGGATCATGCTGAGCTAAAAACCTAAGAATATAGTGGCCTAGGGTGCGTGTTCTTGATCTCCAAAGTTTCATGCCAAAACTTCAACCTCCATGAATCATGCTCAAAGTCTCAAGATCTCATCATCTAACTTAGCCTATCCATTCTATGCCTAAATCATGGTATATCTACGCATAATTAAGGTGAAAAGGAGAAGGAAAAGAACCTGTCAAGAATGAGAAGGAGGTGATGCTATGGCACGATTCAAGCCTTGTAACTTCTCCACAGTGATCTTCCAATGGTGCTTTACTTTCTGTATGCAAAATCCTTGAAGATGAGAGCTTGTAGTAGTGACTTTTCTCTTGAAATGCAGTTATGGTACACCTTGAAACCCTAGCTCGAATCTCCTTCTTCTCTCCTCAATTCTTCAACTTTCACCAACCTTTGAACTCTCTTCATGGCCCTCTTTAAATAACAAGTGGTGGAGGAGGCTAGAACCATCTAGATCTTTCTAGAAAGTATTGAAAATATCACCACATGAGAACTTGAAATATCATGATATCTTCTTTCATACCTTGCCAAAATCCCTTGAATATGTCTTTACATGAGATATTAAGTGTGTATGAAGGAAATCAGCCCTTACATTTGGCTTGTGTAAGGTTTTTCAACATTGCCTTATAATGCAAGTAATAGATTTACAAAGAAAGTCCCTTTTTTAGACCTCAAATGAAAAATCTATTTGAACCAAAGTTCTCAAAATAATGTTTCCAATCAAAATGATATATTGGATGACCTATTTTGGATTCCTAGATCCTCCAAACCAATTTTCAAATTCAACTTTTCAAACTTATATGCCATTTTTAGTTCATTTTTGACCAATCATGTAGCTTCATGCTATGAGCTTTTCCAACAATTTGTGACCTTCTTTCTAGACTTAAAATCACATTTTTAACAACTTTCATGTTTTGAGTTTTTCCATTTGAGGCTTGGAAATAGGAGTTTTAGGCATTGGCTAAAATGACCTATAACTGACAAATGACCAAAATACCCCTGTCTTGTTCAAACCATAAGTTGAGTTCCACAAATCCTATCAAGGACTTCTACCACTCAAATTAAATCTAAGAAGATGCCCTTCAACATTCATGTTGACCAAGAGATCATAGGAATCATCCTACTAGGGCAAAAGTTGTCTGCAAGTTGGGTGACTTTCAAGGACCCAGATTCAAACACCTCAGCTGACCTGTAATTTGTCAAAACCATAACTTGAGCTCTGTAACTCCTATCAAGGACTTCCACCACTCAAATTAAAGCTAAGAACAAGCTCTACAACATTCATGTTGTGGGTAAGATGAGATATCAATCACATCTAGAGCTAAAACTGCCTCTAAGATAGGGATCAAATTAGGGTTTTTTCACTGACAATCCTTGGAAACCCTGACTTGAAACTTCTCAAACTCCTCAATCATGATGAGTTGGCCTAGGAATCATCCTTATAACATCTCTATACATCATTCCATAATCTCATGGCCCTTGGATTAGGTCTCAACCTTCTCCAAGTTTTCAGTTATCCTAGGGTTGACCCAGTCAAAACCCTAATTCTACCATTCATGGTTGACTCCTCTGAACTCTTGCATAGTGACTTCTCTGGGCTTCATGATGGCTATCAAGACATCTCATAGGCTTTCTCAAAACATCAAGTTCATTCTCAAAGTCTCAGAATCATCTGAGGAGCACCCACAACTCTCAAGCTGTGAAGCACACAACCCTGGTTTCAATCCAATCCTCTGAGGATCTCTTGAACTGTCTGATGAAGGTATCAACTTTCAAACACTCAGTGAATAAATAATTGTTGGTCAAATTTTGGGGTGCAACAGCTGCCCCTATTCAAACGGCTTGAACCTGACTGGGTGAGAAGCGAACGGCTCTCAACCAATCAAGGTGCGAGACGATTGAATACCGGTAAACCCGAAAATTTGCCAACTGCACGAGCACACGGTACTCTGCGGGGAACAAATCTTCGAGTATTGCAATGCTAGCTGCACGGCCGCTAGCTGGAGAGATACTGATCTGACATCGCCGCCAGTCATCCTCGTTAACTTCTTCTGATATTGCCTTCAGACAACCACATCACCCAACATCGCCGCTGGAAGACTAAACCACCTGACATTATCGTCAAACAAGATTCTGAGGAACGCCCAACATCGCCGCTGGAACACCAAATCATCTGGAATCGCCGTCAAGAACAACCATAACTCGGGGAAATAAGCGCCCAACATCGCCGCCGGAGACCTAAACCTGAATCACCAAAATATCCAACATCGCCGCTGGAGGAAATACAACAATGAACAAAATACCCCGCATCGCCGCTGGAGAGAATACAACACTGAACAAAATACCCTGCATCGCCGCTGGAGACAATACATCTCTAAACAAAGTACCCCGCATCGCCGCTGGAGAACTAAAGGATCTGCGTCACCTAACATCGCCGTCAGAAGACTGGATCACCTTGACATGCCCAACATCGCCGCTGGAAAACTGAATCTGACATCGCCGTCGGAAACAAACATCCTCTTAGAGACACTCGACATCGTCGTCCTACAAACATCATCTTTACTGGGGATTTAAAGAGTCTGACCTCGCCGTCAAACAAGCATAATTTGACCTCGCCGTCGAATCCAAACGTTCAACCTCGCCGTCGAACAAACATCCAACTTCGCCGCCGGACAAATGATGATCTGACCTCGCCGTCAAATCCAAACGTTCAACCTCGCCGTCGAACAAACATCCAACCTCGCCGCTGGACAAATGATGATCTGACCTCGCCGCCAAATCCAAACGTTCAACCTCGCCGTCGAACAAACATCCAACCTCGCCGCTGGACAAATGATGATCTGACCTCGCCGCCAAATCCAAACGTTCAACCTCGCCGTCGAACAAACATCCAACCTCGCCGCTGGACAAAATGATGATCTGACCTCGCCGTCAAATCCAAACGTTCAACCTCGCCGTCGAACAAACATCCAACCTCGCCGCTGGACAAAATGATGATCTGACCTCGCCGCCAAATCCAAACGTTCAACCTCGCCGTCGAACAAACATCCAACCTCGCCGCTGGACAAAATGATGATCTGACCTCGCCGTCAAATCCAAACGTTCAACCTCGCCGTCGAACAAACATCCAACCTCGCCGCTGGACAAAATGATGATCTGACCTCGCCGTCAAATCCAAACGTTCAACCTCGCCGTCGAACAAACATCCAACCTCGCCGCCGGACAAATGATGATCTGACCTCGCCGTCAAATCCAAACGTTCAACCTCGCCGTCGAACAAACATCCAACCTCGCCGCCGGACAAATGATGATCTGACCTCGCCGCCAAATCCAAACGTTCAACCTCGCCGTCGAACAAACATCCAACCTCGCCGCTGGACAAATGATGATCTGACCTCGCCGCCAAATCCAAACGTTCAACCTCGCCGTCGAACAAACATCCAACCTCGCCGCTGGACAAATGATGATCTGACCTCGCCGCCAAATCCAAACGTTCAACCTCGCCGTCGAACAAACATCCAACCTCGCCGCTGGACAAAATGATGATCTGACCTCGCCGTCAAATCCAAACGTTCAACCTCGCCGTCGAACAAACATCCAACCTCGCCGCTGGACAAAATGATGATCTGACCTCGCCGTCAAATCCAAACGTTCAACCTCGCCGTCGAACAAACATCCAACCTCGCCGCTGGACAAATGATGATCTGACCTCGCCGCCAAATCCAAACGTTCAACCTCGCCGTCGAACAAACATCCAACCTCGCCGCTGGACAAAATGATGATCTGACCTCGCCGTCAAATCCAAACGTTCAACCTCGCCGTCGAACAAACATCCAACCTCGCCGCTGGACAAAATGATGATCTGACCTCGCCGTCAAATCCAAACGTTCAACCTCGCCGTCGAACAAACATCCAACCTCGCCGCCGGACAAATGATGATCTGACCTCGCCGTCAAATCCAAACGTTCAACCTCGCCGTCGAACAAACATCCAACCTCGCCGCCGGACAAATGATGATCTGACCTCGCCGCCAAATCCAAACGTTCAACCTCGCCGTCGAACAAACATCCAACCTCGCCGCTGGACAAATGATGATCTGACCTCGCCGTCAAATCCAAACGTTCAACCTCGCCGTCGAACAAACATCCAACCTCGCCGCTGGACAAATGATGATCTGACCTCGCCGCCAAATCCAAACGTTCAACCTCGCCGTCGAACAAACATCCAACCTCGCCGCTGGACAAAATGATGCAACCCTGAACAATTCTGACCTGGGGTTCACCCCTGGTGAATGGAACAAAAGGTACACTTGCGTATTTGAAACTACTCCGCGGGGACTGAGAGACTTAACCGAGCACACTCTGATCTGGGGGTCACCCTCAGAACCATAACGAACATCGGAATACTGCTGCACGCTGCCCGCCGTAGAACCTCAACATTAAAGATATATGAAACCCTGGCCCCTGGCCACTTCCAGCTTCAGCTAGAAAAGATCTTCCAGTACTTCTGAACATATATGGAACCCTGGCCCCTGGCCACTCCAGATCCGCTGGAGAATCTTCAAGTCCTTCTGAAGATAGATGAAACCCTGGCCCCTGGCCACTCCAGATCCGCTGGAGAATCTTCAAGTTCTTCTGAAGATAGATGAAACCCTGCCCGTCGGCGATTCCAGCTTCAGCTAGAAAAGATCTTCAAGTACTTCTGAAGATAAACATCCTTGACCTTCAAGGATGTAAACTTTGCCCGTCGGCAACTCTGCAGGAGGTATCTTCGACTTCAGTCTAAAGAAATGGTCCTTGACCTTCAAGGATACATGGATCTGCCTTCAGGCAACCCCGCCTCTGCTATAGAGCGTCCGTGACTTCGGTCAGGGATATATTTCGGCCTTCAGTCCGAAAAATGAATCCTAGGTCATTCATGACCTTGGGGACAACCTTGCCCTTAGGCACCTTCGCTTTAGCTTAGGAAATCTGTGACTTCAGTAAAAGAAATGGTATCCAGAGCCATTCATGACTCTACGGGGATTCAAACACTTTGCCTTCAGGCAAAAACTCCGCTTCAGCTGGAGAAACATCTTCGACTTCAGTCAGAAGAAATACTATTCACTTGATCGCAATCAATCATCACCTCAGGATAAGTGACTTGGTCTTCAGGCCAACACGGATCACTTTGAATACAAAGTCTTTGAACCTTGTCTTCAGCCACATGTTGATTCATCAACAAGGACATCTGAGCTCACAGGAACCTTCTGATACCGCCTTCAGGCGTTTACGAAGTCGGTCTTCAGATTAGACATCACTGTTGGAGCAGACATCTCACGCTGCTAAGGACTTCAAGAACCATCTTGAACAAACAGCTCCGTAGGGCACCTTCAAGAATCATCCTGAACCGATAACCATTCTGGAGACTTTATTTTGCTGGGTGCTCCAGGAATCTTCCTGGGCAACTCTTGCTGGGGACGCTACTGGGGAACTCAAGAATCATCCTGAGCAAACCAATCGGGAACTTGCGCTGAGGTCTTAAGAATCATCTTAAGCAAACGGCTCTGCTGAGGAATTCAAGAATCGTCTTGAAGACTTCGCTGGGGATCCCAAAAATCATCTTGAGCGAGCGACAGTGGGGATTACACCGGGGTCTTAAGAATCATCCTAAGAAAGCGACCTTGTTGGAGAGAGTATCAGGAATCATCCTAAGCAACCGGTCTTTTGGTGGAATACCTGTAAGACAAGAATGATAGTAACCTAGGTCATGCTTATGATGCATATGTTTCTGCGCCATGCTCCCCCTCAGTGGGAATGATATGCGTTTATGCTAAATGCTGTGCAATCATGCACAATGCTATGCGGCGTTAAATGCTATGCAGTGTTGAATGCTATGCAGTCACGCACAATGCCATCCCGTCAGCAAACTAAATGCTGGGGGGAGATCCTCCTGTCAAGGAGAAAGAACTGCTCAGATAGAGGAGTCATCCTGCTGAGGAGAACGTGGGCACGCCAATATCAATCAGGCTCTGTCTGGGGAACTGATCTTCCGCGGACTGCTGCATGGAAAACAACTTCAGCTGATTACTGCAGTGGACGAAACTGTACGAGAACTTGGACCTGCTGATATCCATCGCGAGAATAGACTGCGTGGCCGTCTCGGCTACTTTTCTGGGGATAACAACTCTGTGGGGAATTTCGATCTCGCTGGGGAAGAAAGAATCATCTGACTTCGGGGGAGAGTGCAACTCTGCAGGGGAATACAACATCAGCTGCACCGTCATTCTACTGGGGAAGAGGGAATCATCCAACTTCAGGAGAGAACATGACTCTGGTGGGGAATCTCAATTCCACTGGAGACTTCAGTCTGACACCATTAGTTACTGCATATTTCGGCGTACGACCAATTCCCTACGAAACCTGCACTTGCGACCCGGTGCTGGGGAGGCACCTACTTCGGCGGCTTCACCGGGGAAAGCACGAGCTTCGGCACCCGACCATTTCTACGAAATCTGCACTTGTGACCCGGTGCTGGGGAAGAATCCTGCTCCGGGGGTGCGCTCTGCACATCTTCCGGAAGGTGCTACACCTGCAACAACACAAACAAACAAGACAAGACTCCCTCCTCAAAGGGTCCTATCCAGATTATTATCTCGCGACAATATTCAGTTAATCAATTGTTTCAACAATCAATGGGCCTAGGCCCGTAAGTTTATGTATGCGCATTTTATCAAAAACATCGGCGTTTTCATTCGTAAACAAAACAGATAAATGCTAAACAGACAAGTAGAATTGCTGAATAATGTGCATTTTATTGATGATGAACCCCTGAATGGGCAAAAATGTTTTACAACAGAGGCAAACTCCTGGAATGAGGAAGCCGCACGAAAAAGAAAACATAAATATACATCAGTATATACAAATGTCGGCAATCGAGGCGTAGACGAACACCATGAGTTGATCCCTCTAAGACCCACTCGACTTTGATACCTCTCTGACGCTTCAGCTTTGGAAGAGATTGAGTCAGATGAACGGCCCTCAGGTTTTCCGAACCACCAAACAATGAAAGTCCATACGCGGAACGCAGTCATTTGCTTATTCAAATCCCTAACTTTTGCGTGAACCGCCCTTTTGGGTTTTCAGTTCACCGGGATACCCCTTTTTGCCGAAGCCGCCCAGTGTAGGTTTTCGACTTCGCGGGTGTACATTTTTCCATATATCCCTAATTTTTGCCCGAACCTTTCATTCTGTTTTTGGTTCGCCGGGATGCCCCTTTTTTGCCTGGACTCTTTCTTTTTTGTCCAGCGGGTCTCTTTCAAGCAAAGTATTTTTTAACTGCGTCCGCGTTCACCGGGGATGCAAAATCTTCACCATCCATCGTGGATAACAACAAAGCTCCTCCCGAGAAGACCTTGCTGACGACATACGGCCCTTCGTAATTCGGAGTCCACTTGCCCCGGTGATCGGAGTGTGGCGGAAGGATTTTCTTCAGGACGAGATCACCCGTCTGAAAGCTTCTAGGACGCACCTTCTTATCGTAAGCTTTCTTCATTCGGCTTTGGTACAGACGACCAAATGCAATCGATGCTAACCTTTTCTCGTCCATCAGGCTGAGCTGGTTCAAGCGGTTCGTAATCCATTCTGCCTCATCAAGTTTCACATCAACCAAAACTCGCAAAGAGGGAATCTCCACTTCTAACGGTAGGACAGCTTCCATACCATACACCAAGGAGAAAGGAGTTGCCCCGGTAGACGTACGCACCGTCGTACGATAACCGTGCAAGGCAAACGGCAGCATCTCGTGCCAATCTTTGTACGTCACAACCATCTTCTGAACAATCTTCTTGATGTTCTTGTTGGCCGCTTCAACAGCGCCATTCATCTTCGGCCGGTAAGGAGATGAGTTGTGGTGTTCAATCTTGAAGCTCTGGCACAGCTCCTTCATCATCTTGTTATTCAAATTCGAACCATTATCAGTAATGATCCGCTCGGGAATTCCATAGCGACAGATGATGTCCCTCTTTATGAACTTAGCTACCACCTGCTTGGTCACATTAGCGTACGAGGCTGCCTCCACCCACTTGGTGAAGTAGTCGATAGCTACCAGAATGAAACGATGACCATTGGATGCGGTGGGCTCGATCTTGCCTATCATGTCAATGCCCCACATGGAGAACGGCCAAGGGGAAGACATGACATTCAATGGGCACGGCGGTACATGAACTTTATCAGCATAAATATGGCATTTGTGACATTTCCTCGCGAATCTGAAGCAATCTGACTCCATAGTCAGCCAGTAATACCCTGCTCTCAGGATCTTTCTCGTCATGGCGTGCCCGCCGGCGTGCGTACCAAATGTGCCCTCATGGACTTCTCCCATGAGCATACTCGCCTCTTTTTCATCCACACATCTGAGTAGCACGAGATCGTGGTTCCTCTTATACAGCACTCCGTCAGGATTGAGATAAAAGTTTCCAGATAGCCTCCTTAGAGTCTTCTTATCCTGGGTGGACGCACCCGCAGGATACTCCTTAGTCATAAGGAAGGTCTGGATGTCGTGGAACCATGGCTTGCCGTCAGTGGCATCCTCAATTGCAAAGATAAATGCCGGTCTATCAAGACGCGAAAGTACAATTCTTGGAGCCTCATTCCAATAATTGACTTTGTACATGGAAGCCAACGTGGCTAAGGCATCAGCCATTTGGTTTTCAGCCCTGGGTACATGATGAAGTTCTACTCGGTCGAAGAACGGAAGCAGCCTCCTGGCATAATTCATGTACGGCACTAGATTCGCTTGACGAGTTTCCCACTCCCCTTTGATCTGATTAATTACAAGCGCTGAGTCACCATATATGTCTAGATTCTTGATTCTCAAATCAATTGCCTCTTCTAGACCCATAATACATGCTTCATACTCTGCTTCATTGTTGGTAACTGGAAACGTCAGTCTCGCAGTAAACGGGATATGGGATCCGTGAGGAGTCGTGATGATAGCCCCGATGCCACTTCCATAGGAATTAACCGCTCCGTCGAATATCAACTTCCACTGAGACTTCCTATCTGGCCCCTCATCGGGCAATGGCTCGTCACAATCCTTCGCCTTGAGAAACATAATGTCCTCGTCAGGGAATTCGAACTTCATCGGCTGGTAGTCTTCAATTGGCTGTTCGGCAAGGTAATCAGACAATACGCTCCCCTTAATGGCTTTCTGAGAGACGTACTGAATATCATATTCTGTTAACACCATTTGCCACCTGGCAATCCTTCCCGAAAGAGCCTGCTTCTCGAAGACGTACTTGATCGGATCCATCTTCGAAATCAGCATAGTGGTGTGGTTGAGCATATACTGTCGTAGACGTTTGGCAGCCCAAGCTAATGCACAACACGTCTTCTCCAGCATCGAGTATCGAGATTCACACTCAGTGAACTTTTTACTCAAATAATAAATGGCATGCTCCTTTCTGCCTGTCTCGTCGTGCTGACCGAGAACACACCCCATACTATTCTCCAGAACCGTCAGGTACATGATCAATGGCCGTCCAGCCACTGGGGGTATCAAGATCGGAGGTTCTTGAAGGTACTGCTTTATTTTGTCGAATGCCTTCTGGCAATCCTCGTTCCAAGTAATCGCCTGATCTTTCTTTAACAGCTTGAACATCGGTTCACAAGTGGCCGTGAGTTGAGAGATAAACCTTGCAATGTAGTTTATTCGGCCCAGGAAACCACGAACTTCTTTTTCTGTTTTCGGCGCTGGCATTTCTTGGATAGCTTTTATTTTCGCAGGATCAACTTCAATACCTCGTTCACTAACGATAAACCCCAGTAACTTTCCAGACCGCACTCCAAAAGTGCATTTGTTAGGATTCAGCCTCAGCCTGAACTTCCTAAGCCTTTCAAACAGCTTCAACAAATTGACCAGATGCTCTTCCTCCGTTTGGGACTTTGCAATCATGTCATCAACATAGACCTCGATCTCATGATGAATCATATCATGAAACAAAGTTACCATTGCTCGCTGGTAAGTGGCCCCTGCGTTCTTCAGACCGAAGGGCATTACCTTATAGCAAAACGTTCCCCAGGGGGTAATGAACGTCGTTTTCTCCATGTCCTCCGGTGCCATCTTAATCTGATTGTAACCGGAGAAGCCATCCATGAATGAAAACACGGAAAACTGGGCTGTATTGTCGACCAACACATCGATATGAGGCAACGGGAAGTCATCCTTAGGGCTCGCCCTGTTCAAATCCCGATAATCGACGCACATGCGTACCTTACCGTCCTTCTTCGGTACAGGCACTATGTTGGCGACCCACGGAGGGTAAGTGGTAACGGCTAGAAATCCTGCGTCCAACTGCTTCTGGACCTCTTCTTTGATTTTTACAGCCATGTCTGGTCTCGTCCTCCTGAGCTTCTGCTTGACTGGAGGGCAATCCTCTCGTAACGGCAAGCGATGAACCACGATATCAGTGTCAAGTCCGGGCATATCCTCGTACGACCAAGCAAAGACGTCACTATACTCCCGAAGCATCTCGACCAGCCTATGCCTGACATCATTCTGCAGCGCAGCCCCAACTCTGACATTTCTGACGAGCTCCTCAGAACCCAGATTTACAATCTCAATATCCTCTTCGTGAGGCAGAATAACCTTCTCCTCTTGTCTCAACAAGCGGGCCAATTCTTCCGGAAGGTCTTCGTCTTCATCAATCTCATCCTCGGCTTGATAGATCGGGCAATCAAAGTCGTAGTGAGCCGTAGAGGGTCCAGAATCGATGTCGTCTGTTACGTGGATCCTGCAATAACAAGGGTTAAGTTTAAAGCAGGAATATGCAGGTTAGCACGAACCTCGTTGCCATTTTGCTGTTTTTCGAAATAAACATAAAATAGGAATAACAGAGAACACAATATTTGATTACGAAGAAAACGCCTTTTATTTATTAACAAAATGCATACACATAATCCGACAAGGCCCTGACAGTAAAACCACTATGCCCCGGGCAGGGCATAGGGTTGTACAAAGATTGTAAAAAGCAAATCATTACTCTTCACTTGTCGGCTTGATAATCTCCTTGATGGTCCAATTGTGGAGGCGCTCGCCCGGCTTGCTCGGTTGAATCCAGGCGTCAAGATCGCAATCACTGTCTCCGCTGTCCTCCGACGCAGCATTGATACTCTCGAAGATTACTCCCCCCTTGGTGAATAGGATCGGCCCTTTCCCACGAGACGAGCTACCAGAAGAAGATGAAGCTTCAGCTTGCGGAGAATATCCCAATCCAAACTTATCCTGCTTGATTGGTATATCCAAAACATGCCCCCAGCCTGGGGTAGAACCGGCTTCGACAACGGATCTAGCTTCCTTAAACGAGGAGAGGTTCAACTCTTGCTTCTCTGCGACGACGGGAGCCACATCCTTCACTCTGACGGTTTCAAAAGCCTGGCAAAGAGTCTCATGGATTTCACCATCCATTTCAACGTATTTAAAGGACGACAGGTGGCTTACCATGATGTCCTCCTCTCCACAGACTGTCACTATGCTGCCCCCAACAGCATATTTAAGCTTCTGATGCAGCGTGGACGTCACGGCACCAGCAGAATGAATCCATGGCCGACCTAAGAGGCAGCTATAGGCGGGCATGATATCCATGATATAGAAAACTGCATTGAACGTCTCTGGGCCAACCTGAATTGGCAGGGTCAATTCTCCGAAGACGTGGCGCTTGGTTCCGTCAAAGGCTTTCACGACCAGATCACTGGGCGTGCACAGCAGTCCACGGGTATCCAACTTCATCAGTGCCTTCTTCGGAAGCACGTTAAGCGAGGAACCCGTATCCACCAGGACATGTGACATAATCGTGCCTCTGCACTCTATCGAGACGTGCAAGGCGCTGTTGTGATCTCTTCCCTTAGGGGTCAGCTCCAGATCTGTAAATCCCAGCCCATTACCAGCATTAACATGGGCTACTACTTCCTCGAGTTGATTTACTGATATCTCCTGCGGCACGTATGCAGCATTCAATACCTTCAGCAATGCATTGCGGTGCGCCTCAGAGCACAGCAACAAGTTAAGAATCGAGATCTTTGACGGAGTCTGATGAAGATGATCTACAATTTTGTAGTCACTTTTCTTGATTAGTCGCATGAACTCTTCGGCATCTTTAACCAGCAAGTCCTTCTCTGCCCCTGCAGGGACCTCCTCAACAGCTTTACCTTTACCCTTATCCACAGCGTCAGCTCGGACCACCTTCTCTGCCGCAACCTCTGCTGGTGCGAACATTCTACCGCTCCTAGTGATGCCATTGACTTCGGTAAGATTCTGCACAGTCGATCCACACGGCTCAAGCTCTATCTTCTGACCATTACAATAAACTTCGGCGCCATAATGCCATGGAACGGCATTGGTGCTCTCGAATGGGATTGGTCCGGCCCTGGTGATGGTAATAGTAGGCGGACGAGGCGCGGAAATAGTAATGGGGTGACGAGGAATAGTAATGGTAGCAACTTCGTCTGCCTGCTTCAGCACAACTTCCCCTGATGCACTCTCGACGCTCCGGCTGAATTGCAAAATACCCTCGGACATCAGACTTTGGATACCTTCGATCAGCTGCTCACACCCATCAGGAAGCGTAGCACAAGCCATACATAACTCTCCACATCCAGGGAAGAAGCCCTTCTTCAGCAACTTAGCCTTGACAAAACTCAACGGCGTCTTCAAATCTTTGACATCAGTCAGCAAGTCCGCACTCTCCTCAGTGATAACAGCATTCACTCCTCCACCCTTATGATGAGGCATTGGATTTTTGGTGACGTTGGGCACGTTGTCAGAAAAGTTGATAACCTTGGCGTCCACCAAGTCCTGGACTTTGTGCTTAAAAGCTTTACAATTCTCAATCGTATGGCCAGGTGCCCCAGTATGGAATTCACAAGTAGCACTGGCATCATATCCCGGGGGTGGCGCCCCTGTTAAGGGAGCCAGCGTCCTCTTTTGAACTAGCTGAAGCTGCAGCAAGGTTTGCAGAAGCTGCGCATATGACATAGGTGGAGTATCAAACTGACGGCTTGCCATAGGAGCCTGATTCTGATATCTTTTATACCCCTGATTATTCTGCTGCTGAGGTTGCTGCGGCTGCGGCTGCGGCGGAGCAGCTGGGATGTTTATGCAAGCAATCTGAGGCTGAGGGCCCTTGCCCTTTCTCCTAGCGTTAGTGACAGCACTGGCATCTCCCTCTCGACGCTTGCCAGTATAGGGTTTCTTGCTACCTCCTCCAACTGAGGGTGATTCGCCCTGAATTTTTCCGATCTTTATACCGTTCTCAACATGCTCGCCCAAAGTGATGAGAGCCGAGAATGTTCCAGACATGCCACTGACCAGCTTTTCATAGTAGATTCCGGGAAGGGTAGCCACGAACATTTGTACCAACTCACGCTCAACCATCGGCGGTTGAACCCGAGCAGCCAATTCACGCCACCGCTGGGCGTATTCTTTGAAGCTTTCATTGTTCCGCTGTGAGAGATTCTGAAGCTGAACCCGGTTGGGAGCCAAGTCGCTATTATATTGATAGTGGAGAACAAACGCTTCTGCAAGCTCTTTCCAGGTGCGCACAGCAGCGGGCTCTAAGCCCATATACCATTCAAGTGATGGACCAGAAAGACTATCCTGAAAGAAGTGCATCAGCAACTTCTCATCGTCAGAATAAGCGGACATCTTTCTATAATAAGATCGGAGGTGGACCCGGGGGCAAGTGGTGCCCTTATACTTCTCGAAAGTAGGCACTTTGAACTTGTGGGGTACTTTAAAGTCAGCAATCAACCCGAGGTTGGACATGTCAACGCCCAATGTGTTCTGATTTTCTATGCTTCTCATCTTGTCTTCCAGCGCCTTGAACCTGAGTCGAGCCTCGGCATTCAACTCTGCCTCTATGCCTCTCTGAGAGAATATATCATCCTGATGGTCCTCCAGCCACGGTTGAGGCACCACCAAATTTCCTGCACCGGCATTGCCGTTGACCGGCCCTATATTAACATTGGCTCCCAAACTACCGTTGACGGCGCCCGCCGCGTTGAGTCCGAGATTAGTCATCAGATTGCCGTTAGCACTGCCGTTGCCTCCGACAGCAGGAACAACGTTCTGTGGAGTATCCCCTTGAGGAGGAGTAAGCACGGCCCCTCCGTGAAGTATGCCATTACTGTCAACCCTGGAGATCAGAGGTTGAACCAGAGTACGAAGCTGATCCTAACCATTCGCGACCACCTGCATTAGCTCCATAAAGCGATCCATCCGCTCACGGAGCTCTTGAACGTCTGACTGTACCTGGTCCATGATTCTTGTCTGATTAGCACGAGTTGAGTAGCGGTGAATGGGTCTTTGATCAATCCTGGAGATCGAAAGCAGCACGGAACCTGAAAAACCTGTCAATAATAAAGGTTAGGAAAAGCAATAAGATATACACCATGCATATATGCTTCATGCAGATGCATGCGTGTGTCTGTGTGCGTGGGAGATTTTTCCCCGATCCTAGTGCCTTAGTGACGGTGCTGATAATAACAAGAGGAAGGAGAAATCCGAGCCCAATCATGGAAACATCAATCTCATATATATATGGAAAGGCCTATCAAGGCTGTACACAGTATTAGCGAGTACAAATCAACAGCATGACCTCAGCCAACAAGTCTGGTGATGGTCAGCATACATCAAAGATCAAAAACGACAGGGATATAACTAGTCAAGTACGGCCACGGGCGCGATACTCTGCTAATAACTCCTTTGTCTCTGAATGATCTGGCGAAGTGAGCAACCCCTCGACGAGTAGTTCCCTCTGCCTGATAGTATGCTGAAGCCCCTGAACTGAACTCTCCCAAGCGCCTTCGCCAAAGCAATCTTCCAGCTTCCGCTTCTTAGACTCAAACATCAGCTTGTGCTCCTTCAGGCTAGCAATAGCTTTGTTGAGACGGGCTTCAGCGGAGTACCTGCGGGCGGTCTCTTCGTCAAACCTCCGTTCACTGTCCTTCACTTCAGTCTCTAGCTTAGAAATCTGCAGTATCAGCTTGCCTTCTCGCTCCTTCCTGGTGGCCATGGAAGTCTTCCAATGCTGGTCGAACTTGGATATTCTCCGGTATGCTTCCTCCAGATGCGTCTTCTTCGTAGCCAACACATCATTAGCAGCTCTGAAGTCTTGACCTAAGCGTTCCCGATCAGCAATCTGCTTTGCCAAGTCTGCACTCAGCTGGCTCACCGACTCTGCTTGCTTTTTGAGAGCATGCACGGCTTCGTTCCTCTCACTTCGAAGCTGAGCTAACTCCTTCTCTAATTCTGCATTTGCCCTCTTCAATTCATCACGCTCGGCTAATACCTGGTTGTGCTGATGAATAGACACAGTGGTAGGCTCTTCGACTGGCGGAGGACTCTCTGGTCTGACATGAGGGAATGGCATCCCTATAGCGCTGGCTCTGGCTCTGATCCAATCTGAATAAGGTGGATAAGCTTGGTTGTCGCTCTTCCCCAACAAAGACTTTCCTCTCGTGCTGATATTGTTCCATGCATACTGAAGCTTGGACAACAACTCCCCCTCTAGAATACCCGTGAGGTACAGAGATTCCCGTACCTCTTCTTCCTTCGGTGGATTCCTCAAAGCATATGCAAACTGACGAACTAGCAATGATGGGTTGTAGTTGATGCAACCCTTCCTACCTATCAGAGGTACGTTAGGAAACCCACTACAACTGAAGATCATCTCGGTGCCTAACCTGCTTCTGTCAACGAACCAAACAATGTCTTCTACCGACAAGCTCATCAGACGCTCAGGCCACTCAACTGTGGCTGCAGACAAGACAGAAGAACCCCTCTTGGGCAAATGACTATCAAACCACTTGTACAACAACGGTACACAGCATGAAACATTCTTCCCTCTCCGGTTCTCATTCTTGTAATGCACTGAATGGTAAACGTCTCCGATCAGGGTAGGGACTGGATTCCCTGAGGCGAAAATATGGAATGCATCAAAATCTACGAAATCAGGCATGCTGGGAAATAGGATGATGCCATATATGCATAAAGCAAGGATGGCGCTGAAGGCGTCCCAACATTTGTCCTTAGCACACTGCTGAGCCTTAGCTATCAGAAACTGCAGAGAGAACCCTGGGACCTTGTTCCAACTCGTCACCACTAACTCGGAGGCGCTCAAATGGAGTGAGGAAGCCAAGCTAACCAGATCAGGCTCAGCATCCATGTGGACAAAAGGCATCTGCCTTTTGATAGGCACACCCAACATATCAGCATACTCTTCCAATGTCGGCGCGAGAACGAAGTCATGAAAAGTGAAACACCTCAAGGGAGGATCATAAAACTGCAGAAGAGCATGTAACCCATTCAACTCAGACGCAGAGGGTTTGTAGACCAGACTAAGCAACTTGCCATAAGACTTCCTGAACCTATCCTTCACAGAATTCCCTGCCAGGGCTATCAAACCAGTCAGCTTCGACACATCGGGGGTCGGGAACTTGTACGCAACAGTCTTCCTGAGAGAAGCCATAACAACAGTAGGAGACGGGAAATCCTGGATCGGGGAAACGGTACCTGCAACACAGACACACGTTAATGGAATGCAGATGAATGCGTAAGCTAATGCAAGATGCAGGTGTGCAATAATATATCCAGGTGGCTGCTGTGGAGATTCGGTATCAACAGTCACTGATGAGAACGAAACCCCGGTGTAAAACCACTGATCTGATCTGCTGAGAATAACCATCTGATAGGATCGAGATCAAAATTCTGCCCTGACAAGAATAGGTGCCTGATAATGAGGATCCCGGGCATAAGATCAAGGAACATCTGTTGAAGTCTTCAGACCCCAAATCAAAAATATGCCCTATCAAGAACAAACACACAGCTGCTGATGAGATCTTCAGACCTCACTCAAAATCTGCTCCATCCAGAACAAACCACTGATGATAACATACTGATCAAAGCCTGCTCTATCAAGAACAGACAAACACCCGGCGACAAGATCCTCTGATCAAAAACCTCTTGCTCTATCAAGAACACATCTGCAACTGAGAACCCAACATAACTGATTCACTGTCAAGAAAACCAGGTAGTCTGAAGGTCTAAGTTTCCTGCAATAAACCCAGTCCCACTCACAGGTATGAACCTAGACTGACTCAAGGTACGGCATCCTATGCGTTCATCAGCGTCACAGACTTTCAAAACTGATGATACGATTCCCAGAAGGAGTGGCATCATCAAGTCCTGAAGAGGCCTCACTTAGCTGAATCACAAATGATCGGTCCCCAGAGTCGACAATCCACCAAACCAGCAACCGTCTCAACCCAAAGGGTTGAAAGTGAAGCCAACCGGATGAACCTCGTCTGAGCGTGGATTTCATGAGACACTAGTGCCTGCAAAGCAAGCACGCGCCCACTAATTTCCACTCTAAGTCTATGGTGCACTCAAGCCTGGGTCTGGCTTCTCACTCAATCAGAACTCCCATCCCACAACAGCACAAATAATCATATTTTACTGAATACAAAATGCGGGAAATAAAGTGCGAGAAGTAAAAATGCGGTAAATAAACGCAACCCAACAAGCAAACACACAAATGATAGGATTGACTCTCTTAAGGGACGTTGGATCCCAAAACTGACTCGCTTTCGGGACGTTGGATCCCTAGGAAACTATCAAGTCCCCAGCAGAGTCGCCAGCTGTCGCTTGCGCGAAAATAAGGTGCCGGCATGACAGAAGAGTCGCCACCTTTCGTTATTTATCCCTCAGAGCGGGAAAGGAAACGATCGGAAAAACCTGACGAATAAGGGTAAGACAAGGTCGTCGCAACCATTGTCTGGGTTCGGGAGTCGGTTACGCAAGGGGAAGGTATTAGCACCCCTCACGTCCGTCGTACTCGACGGGATCCTCGCTTGTTTGTTTACTTGGACGGGTTGGTTATAATCTATCTACCTATCAAGGCTGGCTGAAAAAGAAAAGAAAAATGACTCGGCAAAGCGTCGCACTTTATGCCTACGTATTCTCATCAGAGAATGAGAAATCAGAGTCAACGTAGTTCGGCCTACGAAGGGTTACGGGGGAAAGGTTGAAGGTTGCTCGCTAGGATATCGCATCCTATGCCTACGTACTTTCATCTGGTATGAAAGATCAGAGCAAACGTAGTTCGGGAAACTACGGGTTATCTCCTAAAAGAAGTGTTTTTTATTATGTTTGCGATTTCAACCGCACTAGAGACTATGACCTGAGAGTGAATGCGTCGCATGTCACCCAAAGGGTACCATACTAAACATCCAGACTGTGGAAAAGAAACTCTCCCACAATCCTTTCTCAGATAGCTTAAGGCTCGTAATGTACGAAAGAAATCATTCATGATTACTGTATCTTAATCTGTTTCGAGATGAGAAGAGAACAGGCCCAACTAGGAGGGAGACTATCAAGTCCTACTGTTATCATGCCATGGATTCATCCTATGGTTGAGGTTTGAACAGGGAACTCCTAGAAGTTGTCATGCATAGGTTTCAACCTAAAAGTCTATCATCAAATCCTCATCAGAGGAAATGAGAGTCCTAAGGGATCATGTCAATGATACACCAAAACAGACAAAAGCATCAGCTTTAACAGTAAAATGCATGCAATGCAAGTGAGGGAGGAAATGTGTGTGGGGCTTCAGCCTCCACAAGCTCGTCTCGACCTCAAACCAGTCATGAAATAACAGTAATCATACTGAAATAAACAACATGCTATCAAGCAAAACAGTAAACTATAATCATACAGACAGGAAATGAAATCATGCTATCAAGCAAAATAAACACATGGGCAAGGGAGCTGGGCTCTACCGAATACCCGCAAGCAAAGCCAAGCAATAACAATACAATCAGATGCACTCATGCTCTTAGACTGAACTTATTCTAAATGGGCTTAGTCTAATGCAACAGACAAATCAGACAAAACACACAATACATCAAAGAAAACAGAAGAAAGCCTCAGCTCCCTCCAGCAGCAACCCAGTCTTCAGACTTCAGAGATCACTTGCTTTCCAGGTATCAACCCTACAACATGAGTATCAACTCATTTTCTCCCTTGAGCTTCAGCTCCTTTGATCAGCTCTACCTTCAGGCTTCACTATCTTCAGGGATCTTCAGGCATCAACTTGATCTTCACAGAGTCTTCAGACTTCAATGATCTTCAAGGAATCATCCTCTTCAAGGCCTTAGCTTCTATCTTCAATGACTCCAATGCTCCAGCAAACAAGATTCAGTTAACAAGATGAGGTGGGGATGTTACAGTACTCACTGACTTCCAAAGGATGCCATTGAGGACTTAACATCAAAGGAAAGGCTCTCTCAAAGTTCTACCTTATAGGGCAAGGTCACTAATCCCTCCAAAGGAGAGAGGTGAATACCCTTAAGGGACTCTATGTCACAGAGAAGAAAGGAGGTGAACAAGACACTCCTTGTTTATTGAACAAAATATTCTATCTAGGGCTCTGCCTATGCACCTATAAACCTATAAACCAAACAACAAAAGTTATGCTAAACTCCTCTGCAAGGTCTTCAAAGCTTCCATGATGATCCACAAGGTCTTCAACTCAATCTTCAAAGCTCACACACTCAAAAGAGAAGGAAAGAAAACACAACAATACAACTTATGCCTTTAAGCAACACACATACTATCCATACATTCAAAAATCAATGAAAGATACTAAAACACCATGCAATATTCTAGTAAAATTCCAGGGGATTCTATACATACTTACCCTTAACCCATATACTCCCCATACACTAATTTGTCCTAAAAACCCCAAAAATAAAATGTTGAAGTCTACCTATACAACTTAAAACCCTAATTAGAGCACCTAAATGTCTAACAATCAAACTACATCAAATTTTACTTCTAAAATCAAGGGATAAATCCTACATGAAACTAGGGTTCAATATCTAATTATGCCAAAAAGAATGGCTTAAAAATCCTAAGGGAAGGTCCTAAAACAATTCTTGCAAAATAAGGTATCAACCAAAAGAAAATAATTGTCCTATTTAAAAGAAAATACCACCATAAATACTACATTAAAAATAAATTTTCATTTTTATTTTTATATTTTTCTACACAAAATTATCTCAACATAGAAAAAAGAATGAACAAAAAAGAGCCATTTATCAATTTTTTATGAATTTTTTAAGATTGCAAAAATATTAAAAGAATCTAAAATAAGATAAAACAATATAAAAGGGGGGGGGGGGTGGAAACAGTAATACGCGCCAGTTCATTTCAATGGGCCAGAAATTGGGTGGGGTGCGAATAGGAAAGCTGGACGAGGCCCAACGTCCTTCACTAACTGAAACGCGGCGTTTTGGCCGTTTGAATCTCCCTCTAAATCTGAATGAATCTGAGCCGTTAGTTGAGATGAATTAGTCAAATATTCAAAGGAGATGGACGATGGTGATTACGTCTTCTCCAACGAACCAAGCTAGGGTTTCAGAACCAGCTCTCATGCAAGCAACTTCTACTCCACGTATCTCCCTCAACTCTCAATCATTCCTCACGATCCAAACATCAAAATTCATCTACTCCTCTCCCTCTACACAACCACGGTGCTAGAATCTTCTAATTCTCCCTCAAGAAGAAGATACGAAGGCTGCAAGTCTTGTCCTCCATTCTTATGCTCTGGTTTGCATGGTTATGAAATGATCTCATATTAATCAGGATTATACCTCATGCTAAGGGGATCATGCTGAGCTAAAAACCTAAGAATATAGTGGCCTAGGGTGCGTGTTCTTGATCTCCAAAGTTTCATGCCAAAACTTCAACCTCCATGAATCATGCTCAAAGTCTCAAGATCTCATCATCTAACTTAGTCTATCCATTCTATGCCTAAATCATGGTATATCTACGCATAATTAAGGTGAAAAGGAGAAGGAAAAGAACCTGTCAAGAATGAGAAGGAGGTGATGCTATGGCACGATTCAAGCCTTGTAACTTCTCCACAGTGATCTTCCAATGGTGCTTTACTTTCTGTATGCAAAATCCTTGAAGATGAGAGCTTGTAGTAGTGACTTTTCTCTTGAAATGCAGTTATGGTACACCTTGAAACCCTAGCTCGAATCTCCTTCTTCTCTCCTCAATTCTTCAACTTTCACCAACCTTTGAACTCTCTTCATGGCCCTCTTTAAATAACAAGTGGTGGAGGAGGCTAGAACCATCTAGATCTTTCTAGAAAGTATTGAAAATATCACCACATGAGAACTTGAAATATCATGATATCTTCTTTCATACCTTGCCAAAATCCCTTGAATATGTCTTTACATGAGATATTAAGTGTGTATGAAGGAAATCAGCCCTTACATTTGGCTTGTGTAAGGTTTTTCAACATTGCCTTATAATGCAAGTAATAGATTTACAAAGAAAGTCCCTTTTTTAGACCTCAAATGAAAAATCTATTTGAACCAAAGTTCTCAAAATAATGTTTCCAATCAAAATGATATATTGGATGACCTATTTTGGATTCCTAGATCCTCCAAACCAATTTTCAAATTCAACTTTTCAAACTTATATGCCATTTTTAGTTCATTTTTGACCAATCATGTAGCTTCATGCTATGAGCTTTTCCAACAATTTGTTACCTTCTTTCTAGACTTAAAATCACATTTTGAACAACTTTCATGTTTTGAGTTTTTCCATTTGAGGCTTGGAAATAGGAGTTTTAGGCATTGGCTAAAATGACCTATAACTGACAAATGACCAAAATACCCCTGTCTTGTTCAAACCATAAGTTGAGTTCCACAAATCCTATCAAGGACTTCTACCACTCAAATTAAAGCTAAGAAGATGCCCTTCAACATTCATGTTGACCAAGAGATCATAGGAATCATCCTACTAGGGCAAAAGTTGTCTGCAAGTTGGGTGACTTTCAAGGACCCAGATTCACACACCTCAGCTGACCTGTAATTTGTCAAAACCATAACTTGAGCTCTGTAACTCCTATCAAGGACTTACACCACTCAAATTAAAGCTAAGAACAAGCTCTACAACATTCATGTTGTGGGGAAGATGAGATATCAATCACATCTAGAGCTAAAACTGCCTCTAAGATAGGGATCAAATTAGGGTTTTTTCACTGACAATCCTTGGAAACCCTGACTTGAAACTTCTCAAACTCCTCAATCATGATGATTTGGCCTAGGAATCATCCTTATAACATCTCTATACATCATTCCATGATCTCATGGCCCTTGGATTAGGTCTCAACCTTCTCCAAGTTTTCAGTTATCCTAGGGTTGACCCAGTCAAAACCCTAATTCTACCATTCATGGTTGACTCCTCTGAACTCTTGCATAGTGACTTCTCTGGGCTTCATGATGGCTATCAAGACATCTCATAGGCTTTCTCAAAACATCAAGTTCATTCTCAAAGTCTCAGAATCATCTGAGGAGCACCCACAACTCTCAAGCTGTAAAGCACACAACCCTGGTTTCAATCCAATCCTCTGAGGATCTCTTGAACTGTCTGATGAAGGTATCAACTTTCAAACACTCAGTGAATAAATAATTGTTGGTCAAATTTTGGGGTGCAACACCAGGTACTCCATTTCTCTTGGCTACTTTCCCTACCAACTCAGAGGCATCTAAATGTAAGGTTGCGGCAAGCTTATCCAGGTTAGGCTCATCCTCGGTATGATAGAAGGGTATCTGCTCAAGAATAGGCACCCCCAGCAATGCAGAGAACTCCCCTAATGTTGGTGCTAACACATAACTCTGAAAGGTGAAACATCTCAACTGAGAATCGTAGAACTGTAACAGGGTCTGAAGGCCATTCAACTCATTCAACGAAGGCTTTCACACAACCTTCAGAAGCCTCCCATAGGTTTGTCTGAAGTCTTCCATCACTTTCTTATCAGCCAAAGAAATCAAACTCCGCAAAGCCTTAATATCAGGCGTGGGAAACTTGTAAGCCAATGTTCTCCTTAGGTTGGGCTCCATGTCAGATGAAAGAACACTAGAATCGAGGGAGATCAAGGTTGTTGTGCTGCTGATGGAGAATAACCAGTACTCTGCTATAGCAAGAACACAACACAACTCTGATAATAGGAACCTCTGGTACCAAGAACACAGATTCATATTGCAAAGAAGACCAGGTAATCTGAAGGTCAGGGTTTCCTGCATAACCCTATCCCTTTCACAGGTATGGACCTATCCACTGATAATGTTCGGCATCCTATGCGTTCATCAGCGTCACGGACTTCCGAGAAACGATGATACATTCACCATTTCTGGTTTAGCATCATAATCTCCCGAAGAGGTCTCACTTAGCTGAATCACAAATGATCGGTTCCTAGAGTCGACAACCCTCAGATCTGAAATCCTCTCAACGGCCCACTGGGTTGGAAAAAAGTCATCAAAGAGAATCTCGTCTGAGCGCGAATTTCGTGGGAACTAGTTCATGCCTAACATACAGGTTCACCACTACTTTCCGCTTCTAATGCTATGTTTGTACTCAAGCCTGGCTTTGGATTATCACTCAACAGAACCACCCTCCCCACAGCATACAACAATGATATATAATGCTGAAAATAAATGCAGGAAAGTAAAAATAAAGTACAACACATATGTACGCACACCCAAAGATAAATAAACAAGCGCTAGGATTGACTCGCATAGGGAACTGTTGGAGTCCCCAGCAGAGTCGCAAGCTGTCGCTACTGCGAAAAAGGTGTCGGCAATGACAGAAGAGTCACCACTGTTCGTTATTTATCCCAACGAGGGAAAGGAAACGAGCAGAGAAAACCTGACGAAAAGGGATAAGATTGGTCATCCAAACCAAATCTCGGGTTCGGGAGTCGGTTACGCAAGGGGAAGGTATGAGCACCCCTCACGTCCGTCGTACTCGACAAGATCCACGCTTGGTTGTCTATCTAAAAGGGTGATTGAAACTATCTATGCTAAAGGTCTGAGACGAAAGAAAAGAAAAAATGACTCGACAGAGCATCGCCGCTCTGGGCCTACGTATTTCCTCGTGCAATGGGAAAGTCAAAGTCAACGTAGTTCGACCAACTATGGGTGAAAGTGGGGAAAGGTTGCTCACCGAGACATTGTCATCTCGTGCCTACATACTCTCAACAGGTATGAGAGATCAGAGCAAACGTAGTTAGGGATAAAGAGAACACATGTTTGTTCATCTGTTTTATCCGAGTAAGGTTAAACTATCGTTCTAGCAGTTAGGGACGACGCATGTTTGCGGTAGAACCAAAGCTTAACAATGCTCTTTTATCTGAAAAGATTTTCCTTGATTAAGGGAGCCCCAAAGGGTAAAAGAGAAGTTTGACTGTTTGTTTTTGTCTTTTATTAGAGAAGTGTTTTGAATGAATGTTTGTAATTCATATTGCATTAGAGACTATGACCTAGGAGCGAATGCATCGCATATCGTCCGAATGACATATGCTAACACTCTAGATAATTGAGAGGCAACCACCCAATCATCATTTCCTAAATACTTAAGGCTCGTAATGCACAATACTCATCAACCTTTATTAAGTATGTTAGAATTGTTTGAAGATGAGAAGAGATCAAGGACTTCTAAAGGGGACTAAATCAAAACCCTAAAGTTATCATGCTTCTTGGTCCTAAAGTTGAGTTTAAGGAGGGAACTCTATCATGCAAAGGATTAACCCTAATGTTATATTATCACTATCCTTAATCAAGGAAGTGAGAATTCCTAAGGGAACATGTTAAGAAAAGAAGAGATAAACAACAACTTGAAGTAAGTGAAGTATGAATATGAATGGATGCACATGCAATGCAACATTACAAGCAAAGGGAGAACACCTCAACCTTTAATGCAAATAAGAGATACACAAAGAGAAAACACACAAGCAAGGGAGGAAATTGTGTGGGGTAAAGACCACCATAAGCTCATCTCAACCTTCAAATGCAAGCAAAGTGCACAAACATGCCCTAAGGCTACTAACCTGATCATGGAATGAAATGTAAACCAAAAAAGAAATGGGAGAAGAAGAGAAAACAACCATGTCATTCAACCAAAGTCTCATCATGACTTGTACACTAAAAAAAATGCACAAAATGTCCTCATGGTTCATCATTCAAGTTATGCTTCAGATACCTCCACAGGAGGGATCAAGCTACTTTAAATGATGCTCCAAGGTCCTTGGACAAAGGGGAATGAAATAGAAGAGTGTACATAAAGCATTTGAAAAGGAATGTACAAAAGATTATAAAGAATCATGTTAAGGAAGTGAAGATCATTCAAGTTATACACATGAAAAGCCTTATATGAAAGGTCTAAAAGAATGCTAAACTTAAACAAGTTATGAACATGATCAAGGCCTAAAATTGAACATACAAATACCTTATTATGTCTACAACATGGATATGCAAAGATAGGATGCTCAAACAATGCACAAAATTCAAATAAGATCAAACTAGCCTAAGTGTTAGGGTGGAAATCATACAAGGGTGACCTAAAGTGTAAAATACACTAAAAATAGTAAACTACTCCTAAAAATTCCAAATAAAATCCTACGGGACCCCTCTGGTGTTAGGAACCAGGGGTCAAAGTTTTAGGGAAAAATGCTAAACCTAACTAGGCAAACAGAGGGGAAAGTTATAGGGATGTCCTAAGAACTAGTGTGAAGGGAGGGTCCTAAAGGTTCAACAAAAACCCTAATCAAATGGTACTAAAAGCAGAGAGAAAAAATATACAAAAATCATTTGATACATCAAGAATATTCACAAAAGAAATCAGGAATTTATATGAATTTAACATCACAAAATAAAATCATGAACAAATGATAGGCCATTTTAGTTCAAATAAAAGCCTTCCAAATGAATAATTATTTTTGTATTGAAAAATATCCAAAAAAATCAAACTAAAAATTTTTAAATTCAGTTTACATCTTGAAATACCTAAAAACTATTTTTATGAAATTTATTGACATTTGGAAGTATTTTATTTGCATTAAAATAAAACAGATAGCAAAATAAAAAAAATAATGAAAAAGAAAAGGAAATTGGAAAAAAATTGGTGCAGAAAGCAATTAATTCACGTTGAAACACTGGGCTTTGCACGTCGGGGGTGTGGATAGGAGGTAAGGCCCAAGTCCATTGCAAACCGTTTAATGAAACAGTGCGCTTTGTGTTCCTTTGTGGTAGATCAAAGCAAGTTCACGGTGAGACGCACACATGGCCTTTGGATTGGTTTAAGTCAATAGATCTAATGGCATCTGGCAAGCACACGTGTAACTGGAAGATTCAAACAAGGCTGGTGGGGGAAATTACAGACGGCCGGAGCATGGTGGCTCCAGTCATCTTCTTCGATGATCCAAAATTGCAGGTTGAGTGAAACTTCACCAAATCTCACAAATGAACAGCCTAATCTCATCTACACTCTTCACTGATCACGAATCCACGGTTATCTAAGCTTAATCATGCCTAAATCAGCCAAACCGAGCCAAAACAAAATCAAGCAATCTCCAAAAATTGTCACGAATCTTCATTAAACCTAACCAGAATCCATCTATGATGATTGAGGATCATGAATATGCAAGAATGGCATGGAATTTCTACCTATACAGAGTGTAATTTGGAAAAGTAGGTTACCTAACAGAATACCTCCGTTGGACCTTGAAACTTGGAGGATTCTTGATGAAAACGATCCAAAAAGTTCCTATGTTTTTCAATGAAGCTTCAGGTGTGCTTAATTTTGCTTGAAGTTGCTTGAATCAGAGAATTCGAACTCCACTTTTCTTGAGCTTTTGCAGCTGTTTTCTTGATCAATATGGCTCCAAAAACGATTCTGAAAGTTTGTGAAGGATGCTGAGATTATATACAATGGATCCAAGTTGAAATAAAGCCCAATTAAGGCCTGGTTTGATACAATTGAAAGTCCATAATTTTTGGTTTTGTAAGCTTAAAAATGCGCATGAAACAGAGCTGTAATGACTTGGTTCTTAATTCAATTAGCTTGCTAGCAATGTCAATTGATCCAATGGCTGGAAATTGTTCCTTGTTTTGATCTTATGGTGATTTTTGAAGGTGTTACTTCCATGTGAAGCAAGCTTGAAATTGACCATGAAAATGTCCTCAAATTGCAAATCCAAAAAATGCATCATGTTTAATATGTTTTGTGGAGTCAAAAAATGCACCAACTTGATTAAAATTGGTTCAAAATGAGTTTATTTGATTTCATGGCTTTTAATGCTTTTTTCATGAAAATTTCCTCCACCAATCCTTAAATCCAAGCTAATCTAATGATAAGTTGATGTTTGATGATGAAATTGACCCCATTTAGAGAAACTTTGATGTTGGCAAAAGTTTCATTTGAGGTGTGCAAAGCTGTGAAATTGACCTATGACAAAAATGACCTATAATCAAAGTTTCCCAAAATACCCATGTCTTGCAAGCTTCATATCTTGAGCTCCACAAATTAGATGAAAGACTTCTAGTACTTTTTGGAAAGCTAAGATCATAAGGAAAAACTTTCATGTTTGGGTCAAAGTGAGGAGAAATATCCTTCTAGGTCAAAAATGTCTTGGAAGTTGGTTGACTTTTGTTGACCAAAATCACATTCATCTGATGACTTGTAACTTGCCAGCTTCATAACTTGAGTTCTAGAAATAAGATGAATGACTTATAGCACTCAAAATAAATCTAGAAACATGCTCTATAAGCTTCATGTTGGGGTCAAGATGAGATGAGACTTTCATCTTGAGATATGTGGTCTTGAAGTTGGGCACTAAACAAGGGATTTTACACTAACAAGCTTGGAAACCCTAGCTTAGCAACTTCTCACACTCTTGATTCTTGATGAATTGATCTAGAAATGATATATTAGACATCTCAACACAATATTCCATGATCACAAAGACTTGGAATTGAGTCTTAATCTCCTTTAATCTCACAGTTTTAGGGTTGACCAGATGGAAACCCTAACTGCATCACCTTTGACTGTGACTTCTTACACTTGATATAATGACTTGCACAAGCCCCTTAATGACCCTCAAGACATCCCATGAGTTTATGTAATGTTCTCTATCCCTAACTATGGACTCAACATCATCTGATGATTTCCACATGGTCTCCAAGATAGGAGGCAAACCATAACTATTCATCTGCCTTTTCAAAGAACTTTTAACTTTCTTCTGAGGATGATAAACTCTTGATAGCTTGAATGAGACCTCTTGCTTAGGCTTAGAAACTTTGGTAATCTCCTTTTGCTAGGCACACCTCTCTCAATCCTCTGTACATAGAAAATGGTATGCAAATGCTAATGTTATATGAATGCCATGAAACATAAACCCAGTAAAGAAAAGGTTGGGAAAATTTTGGGGTGCAACACAACCTAGTAATCTCTTTGCACACCTTAATCGGAGCCCTATAAAACGAAATCATGAAAACAAGTAGGCTGTTCCACACAGAATGCAACATAGTTATCCTTCCTCCAATGCTTAACGTTCTACTTTTCCAATTAGACAACCGGACTTCTATCTTGCATAACAACAAACTCCAAAAGGAAATGCGTCTAGGATTCATGCCTACCGGAATTCCAAAGAAACTAAAGGCTTTTCTTTCTAACCTGTAAGACAAAAAATTTGTAGCTACATCGAAGAAATGAGAATTGATGTTGATACCGATTAACTTATTTTTCATAAAGTTAACTCCAAGCCCCGATATCACTTCGAATACTCTCAGAATTGATTTAATAGTCCCTAAATGTTTCCAGCTACCATCTAATAATGTATCGTCGGCGCACTAAAGAATATCCTCCCTACAATTATCGTTTAAACAAAAACCTAAAATTTCACCATTATGGAAAGAGCTTTTGACCAAATCGGTTAAACCTTCCGTGACAATGACAAACAAAAATAGAGATAAAGAATCTCCCTGTCTAAGACGTGTTCCCGCCTTAAAACAAAAATGCACTACTTTAATTATCCAGTTTTTTCTAGTCATAAATTTTCCCAACTAAAACTTTTAAAATATATAAACTCTTTTCTTATGTGAAAAATCAGAGAATTTTGCAACCTCAAAGCTTACTAAAAATTTTATACTCAATTGAACCAAAGCCTTAATACTAATTTCTTGAGAAAAATGACATAAAAAATTGAGTTAACCAAGTATTTTCAAGTTACTAACTATATACATTTTGGACCCTGATCCTTTGCCATTTTTTCTCAGAAGTCCTCTCTTCAGCCTTAATTTTAACCTTTGGATTACATAATGTATATTAGTCTTATAAAATATTTTTTAATTACCTATCAACCATTGAATTTGGAGCATAATAATGAGCTGAAGACAGAAGACATAAGACAATTCGTTCACATACTTTTTAGTGATTGTAAATAAAAAATAAAGCTTAATTGCGTTTTTTTTTCTCAACTTTCTTTTGCTCATAAAAATTGTCACACTTTTTAATAAATAAAATATTTTATTTCAACCAAATATCTCTCCCTTTGAAATGATTATTTTGGATGCTAAATGTAATAGTTATTATTCTAATTACGATTATGAGTATAACAACCACTTTTGATGCCATGTACTTTTTAATGAGTTGTAGAAAAATGAACGCAAGCGAAAAAATTTATAAATTGTGTAATGAATTGAATTAATAAAATATTTGCACCAATGAATATTGACTCAATAGGTAAAAAAATTTACTCACTCGAAAAATTACGGTTTCAACTAACATTGTTGATGTCAGAATCTCTTTGACGAGTAATCTGTAAGCATCTCTGTAAGCGTTTATTGAATTTTGAGGCCCACCCTGACTCTAGTGAATTCTCAAAGCTCAATTCATCTAAATTTTCTTTATAAAATAAATTTTAAGTATTAGCCTACAATTATCAAGTAATGAAGTGAATTAATCAAATATTTTTAAATCATTAATTAAATCGCAATTAATGAACAATATAATCGTTTGTAATCTTTAACATAGAAAATGAATTGTTTTTTTTGTGACGTGTAAATCACCACGACTTTAGTATAGTTTAAGAGAGATAAGGTGAACAAAAATAAATAAAGAGAAAGATTAATTTAAAAGAGATACAACTAAAATCATATCATTTTTATTGATTTAAAGATAGGCGATGTAAAATTTCACTATGTAACTTATGCTTAAATAATGAGATTCTTAAACTTTATTATTTTTTAATGAAATTACCTAAACGTTTTCTCCATTTGTTGAGCCTGGAGAACAATATAGGAAAACACAAATATAAAGTTACGTGTCTTTTTTGTTTTAAAAATAAGTGATACAAAATCACATTAACTTTTTCCTAAATGGAGAAATTAATGTTTTTGTATTCCTTATTTTCATGAAATCTATATTGTAATATATAACCCATATGTGTGTCATGCCGCATGAAAAGCACAGGCAAAGTTTCATGATGAAAAGATGAAGTTGAGTGTTTGGAAGTAAGACAAAAACATGAGTTGTAAAGTAAGTATTGAATTGTAAATAAATGAGATAAATTTTCTAATTGTTTATGTTGTTACATACATACACAGACGGATATAAAAATTGGTCGAATTAGGGGGCGGAAATTTATTGTTCATAGATACTTTCTCAGTTTTTTTATTATAAATCACTTTTGGGGAAAAAATTGTAACAAATTATAAATCATTTTATGATACTAATAAGTTATTAATGTTAATTTTTTATATTATTTTCTCTCTTTTAGATCTTTAAATTTATCTTTCTAATATATTTAATGAAAGACAATTTTATAAAATATTTAATAAGTTCTCTTTTTCATACAATAATGATTGTTTATTAATATGTGTACAAATATTAAAACCAAATATATTAAAATTAGTTATATTAAAAACAAATTATATTTATTAATATTTTGTAAAAATATTTATTAAAAATATATATAATACATTTTTTTTTTAATTAGCAATATCCAAATCTAAAAGAAAGAAGCTAAGATAAAAATCAAAGGAACGAATTGATTACATAAGCAAAGTTACTTGATCCTGAATTAAATTTCATTTCATATCAACAAGTTTCTTTCACTTTTATCCAAGTCTTTACTCGATTAGGCATTGTAACTATTTATGCTTCAACTTGCCATTTATGCATAAAGTGCTTTAGATGGTGCTTTACAAATCATTGGTCAACAACATAGTGTCCTGGTGTTTCATTGGAGATTTTAATGAAAATTTTCTCTCTCATGAGCATAGAGGTAATCACGCACCATACAGAACATACATGGAGGGTTTCAAAATTGGTAAGATCAAAACAATCTCATTGACATTCATACAAAGGGTTACCATTTCACTTGGTACAATGGTAGACATGGTACAAGTTTAGTGGAAAGGAGGTTGGATAGATATATTTGGAACCACAGTTGGTTAACCACAGGCACAATCTCAAATGTATCTACTCTCATTAGGCTTAGATCTGATTACTACCCTTTGCTATTTGAGGCTAGCTTATCTCAACAACACCATGTTTCTCAATTTAAATTTATTATTACATGCACATTTCATGACAAGTGTAACACCCTAAATTCCAATACTTATATATTAAGCTTTACATGACAATCTAAAGTGTCACCAAAGACAAAAACCTTTAACAAAATAAACATTTAACAAATATGCATCGAAAATATCAACGTCAAACAACACTTGTTATTGCACACTCACCTTCACTTAGGGTATCATTACAACTGTATCAAACTTATGTCAATTAAATAAAACAACATAACTTAGACATTTAGTCTCAACTTCAAAATTATATAAATCGGTATCAAAATATGGAGACATCATGATCAACTCTCAACAACTTCAACATAAACTGAAATAAACAATTAAACTCCAGCAAAACATAATAAGCAAAAAAAAAAACATTCCCAACCCTGATGTTACAGTATTAGAGCAAGACTTCTAAAACAATTATAAAATTAAACGAAGAAACTCCAGGAGCTAACTTCCACTTACAACAACAAACTCTATTATCGGGTATCTGGAAGATGTCCATGGTGAACAACATAAAAGAAAAGGGGGAGAGAAACAACAAACCAATATAAATAGTATAAATAATGCTAAGGCAGAGAACATATAACCAGCACACATTCAATTACACAATCAACAACCATATAGTCTCACAACTTTCACAACAACATATACATATTCACATTCAATCAACAACATCATGAACAATTAACTACATATGTAATCATGTATGCAAATGCACTCCACAACAGACTCATCATGCATGCAGTATCATTGATGAACACTCAAGTTCATCTCGCTCCAGATCCCTACCATAGAACTAGAGCATACCAAATCGTTACCATCACTATAGGTAACACTTCACCGATTCCCACCTGAAACCATATACTCGCTCTCGATCCCCACTATAGGACAAGAGCACATCCAATCTGGACCGAAGTACGTACACCATTGTCGCAACTGGGAAAAAAACAAAATAGTCGCCACCGAACGTTATTTATCCCAAAGAGAGGGAAAGGAAACAGTCGAAGAAAACCTAAAAGAAAGGAGAAGACAAGGTCATCGCAACCAAATCTTGGATTCAGAAGACGGTTACGCAAGGGGAAGGTATTAACACCCCTCACGTCCGTTGTACTCAACGGGATCAACGCTTGTTGTCTGATAAAAAGGGTGTGTTATCTAAAAGTTATTATTAAACGAGGGGTGAAAATAAAAGGAGACTCGATAAGGCATCGCCGCCCTATGCCTACGCATTCCCTCGTGCAATGGGAAATTCATAGTCAACGTAGTTCAAAAAACTACGGGTGATGGAGGAAGGTTGTTTGCCAAGACATTGTCATCTTGTGCCTATGTATCCTCATCTTGTATAAGAAATCAGAGTAAACTTAGTTTGGGTAAACTAGACCACTGGTTGGTTAAGTGTTTTTTATGAGCGACGTTAAGTTCCCATTCCAACAGTTAGGGTTGATGCCTGTTTGCGATAGAACGGAAAAGTAACGTACTTTTTCTGAAAATGATTTTGAGAATAATCTCAAAGGATAAAAGGTTTGAATTTGATTTGTGAGTTTTATAGAAGTGAGTTGAATTTGTTTGAGATTCACGTTGCACTAAAGACTATGACATAGGAGCGAATGCGTCGCATATCGCCCAAAAGGCATACACTAAACACTCTAGACAAGTGAGGAGAAATCCCTCACTCATCATTTCTCATATACTTAAGGCTCATGGCACACAACGTTCACCATTCTTTATTAAGTTTCTTAAGATTATTTGAGATGAGAAGAGAAGACACGAGAAAACACTAACGGGAAACTGAAAACCCTAATGTTGTCATACAAAATGCTCCTAAAGTTAGGATGAAAAAGAAGTCTACCTAATATTATCATACAAATGATGGACCTAAAGTTGGGGTCAAAGGAACTATCCTAATTGTTATCATGCAAAGGATTGAAATCCTAATGTCTCTCCTACTCTCATCTTAAATAGAGGAACTAGGAATCCTAAGGGATCATGTGAGCAAGCACAAGTAAACACCAATCAACTCAATCACAAATAAAAACAAGAATGAAACTTAAACAAGTTCTAAAAAGAGAAGCAAGATGAAGATGAAAGAAGAAGAATGAATAATGGACAAACAAGAAGTCATTATCAAACCAAGATGAAAACAACAAGCACATTCATTTCAATCTCAAACAAAACAAGCATCATCATCAAGTCAATCATCAAACAAACATTCACCATCATAAAGCAATATGAGATGAAGTCAAGAGGTACAAGATACATGGCAGGTCAACAAGCACAACATAACACTCAAACCATACCAATGATCAAAGAGAGGGCACAAAGCAACAAGTCATGCATACCATTCACACACAAGTCAACACCAAACAAATGCACATGCATACAAACAATCCCTAAAGGGAAAAGCATAGGATCATGACATGAAACCAGAGAAAAGATCACAACATCAACATGATCAACAAGTTCAACATTCAAACATGCACACACACACGAGAGAGAGAGAGAGAGAGAGAGAGAGAGAGAGAGAGAGAGAGAGAGAGAGAGCATGCAAATGGAATCACACAAGAACATGCCTCAAGAAGAAATCAAACATCAAATTAATCCCAAAAGGGAAACAACCCTCAAGCAAGCATCAAAGTCTCAAAAGACTTGAAGAAGGACAAAAAAGCAACCAAGGTTGGATTAAAACAAAATCACATCAATTTGCAATTTAAAAAAACAATTAAAAAACAAATAAAAAGACAAATAAAACCTAAAAATGGATGGAAAATAGTTAGACCACGAAAAAAATCCAAGAACATCATTATAGGTCAAAAACCATCATAGAATCATGTGGTAATTTCCTCATAATTTTAAATGGCTCAAAAATAATTTTAAATCAATTAAAATTAACCAAATAATCCAAAAATACATGGAAAATAGTAAAACCAGATATAAAAATCAAAGAAAATCACCATAGGTCTGAAACCATCATAGGATCATATCATATTTTTCTCATAATTTTAAAATGCTCAAAAGCAATTTTAAACTAATTAAAATTAGCTCAAACAAATTAAAATTCAATAAAAATAGAAAATGGAAAAATAAAAAAGCATAAAAATAAAAATCACAAAGAGAAAAATAAAAGAAAATATTTTGGTATTTTTCTGATAAAAAATGAATTTTCTATGAATTTATGAAAATAAAATGAATTTTAAAACAAAATAGAAAAAGAAAATAAAACAGAAAAAACAAGATGCGTTGGATCTGGTTTCATTAAATGACATGGTTTATCCAATGATCCAAAAGCGCGCATCCATGATAGACTCAAGTCAACTCAACCACACGGAGCCAACAAAAGTCAGAGGCACAAAATTAAAACAACTGCCAGGCATGGACGGTCAGATGATGCCAGCTCATCATCTTCACCCTTCAGCCATTTCAAATCCAAAGGAAATTAGAGAAAATTGTGGATTCATCAAACCATAACCATTGGAGCTCATTGTGGTTTCATTTGATGTGTCTTTTCAAGACGATCTCAATCATATCATCGCGTCATATTTCTTTAAATCATAGCTCACTCGATTTAAAAAAAACAGAAAGAAAAGCAAACACAGATTTGAAAATTGAACATCAAAACTCAACCAAAACCAAAATCTAACAATCCTAACAGCATCAGCACATCAAGGACTACATCTTAGCAACAAATTTGAGTTGAAATGGTTAAGAATTGTACCTGTTGAAGTTCAACTTTAAAGCGCTGAAAATGGAGCCCTCAAGCTTGATTCAAGCCATGATCCTTTAAGTTCTTGAGCTGGTTAGCTTCACTCAATTTTGGTGAAGCTAACTGAATAGAGAATTTGAGTGTTTAGGGCGTGGAAATGAAAATTCGAAGTTCAAGCTTAAGAGTTCAAATGGGATCTCAACAGGGTGATTCTGGTTATCAAAGCTTATGAAAACGAGTGGAATGAGTCTCTTATTTATAGGAGAAGCTTTCTGAATGTTGAGGGAGGGTGAATGGTGTGAATTGAGGTGAATTCGTGCACACCTGCAGCATAAGCAAAGTTTGACTTGAAAACGGTCAAAACCCACTCAAAACTTGCGTTTCAAGGTTCTAATCAACCCATGCAAGTTGGTTAATCATATTTAGATTGAATTCGTGGCTTAATTTGGTGATTATAGGCCAATTCAAACAAAACCAATTCTGACTTGAAGTGGATTTTCAGCTTTGAAATTCAATTTTTCCTCCATGGTTCTCACAATGTAGGAGGCTTTTTGAGATGATTCTTCTTGCATTGGATAGAGGATGATACAATCTTTGCAATATGAAAAGAAAGTATTGATTAAGCAATCTGAGTTGAGAGATATGATCCTTCAAAGTAGCTTGTATGAGAAGGTTTCTAAATTGTAAAACACAGAAAATTTTCAAGTCTTTTTAGGAATCAAAATGACCTATAATATTTTGATAAAAACCAAGGACTTCCATGGGTTTTTTATCTTCCTTATTGAATCAAAGTTGTAGACGACATCTTCAAGTTCATTTTAGAAAATGAATGGGCTTCAAATGATAAAAATTGACCAAGTTATGACATTTTGAAGTTGACTATAAAATCCTTCCAAAATCCAAAATGACCTATAATGTCTTCCAACTTTTGATAACTTTCCAAGCATAATTGAATCTTTCCTTGCAAAGAGAACTTGTTTAAGATGATGAGAAGAGTTCATTAGAAAAATAACCACCTTAAGATATTAAAAATTGAAGGAGTTATACCCATTTGATCATGACATTCACAACTTGCTAAATTAGGTCAAACACCTTGAACCAACTTTGAATCTTTTGATTGTTTCTTGCAAATTAATACATGATGAACCTCATATGACCTTGAAATGATGTTTCCTTAAATAATACTTGATGATGAGAGATATTTAGGGCTTAATAATGCCACAAACCATGATACCTTGATCTCTCGTCTTAGAAACATGTCACTCTTCCTTGAGAAACAAACCATGATACCTTGATCTCTCGTCTTAGAATAATACTATGCAAGAATGAGAAAGAGAATGCAATGAAAAATAAGCAAAAATACAAAAGAAATATGGGAAAATTTTGGGGTGCTACAACCATGATGCATGACTCTCAAATACATGTATTTTCACCAAAAGGTTCACCGAAAGAAATCATTAAGTACACAACATCACTTATGCACAAACTCATTCATCATGCGCAATAATTAGTTGATGTTACAACATCAATAAACAAGAACAAATAGCAGAAACTTAACAAATGTAACTTCATAAGCATTTATTCTTGTTATTTCACCAAAACAACAACACATCATCGTATAACGATAACAATTTGCTAACCAGTCACACAAGTCAACACAAACATTTCTACAATAGGTACATAATCATAATTCAAACAGTTTACCCATTATCATCATGATGTAGCTCTGCGTATCAGCTTTCCAACACTTCAAACTGTGCCTCAATTCGAGTCACGAAACTAGAGGTACGATGAAAATAGTTGGACACGGCAAACCAACATTTCTGGAAAACACATCAGCTATAATCGATTAATTAAAACCCATAACCGCGTCACAGTCATAAAAATGTAAAAAAAAATCTCATCATCTTCAATTGAATCGGTTACACCAATGCATTAATTGGTTACCACTATACAGAAATACAAAAACAAAAATTTCACCATTTGAGTAATTCCAGAGCTCTGATTTCGATTCCGTAAAAATCCTTGATCTCAGAAATCGACATACTACAATTATTCAATGATTAAAATAGAAAATTCACAATATATCACAGATTGTCATCAACAAAAATAAATAAAGAGAAAGATTAATTTAAAAGAAATACAACTAAAATCATATCTTTTTTATTGATTTAAAGATAGGCGATGTAAAATTTCACTATGTAACTTATGCTTAAATAATGAGATTCTTAAACTTTATTATTTTTTAATGAAATTACCTAAACGTTTTCTCCATTTGTTGAGCCTGGAGAACAATATAGAAAACACAAATATAAAGTTACATGTCTTTTTTGTTTTAAAAATAAGTGATACAAAATCACATTAACTTTTGCCTAAATGGAGAAATTAATGTTTTTGTATTCCTTATTTTCATGAAATCTATATTGTAATATATAACCCATATGTGTGTCATGCCGCATGAAAAGTACAGGCAAAGTTTCATGATGAAAAGATGAAGTTGAGTGTTTGGAAGTAAGACAAAAACATGAGTTGTAAAGTAAGTATTGAATTGTAAATAAATGAGATAAATTTTCTAATTGTTTATGTTGTTACATACATACACAGACGGATATAAAAATTGGTCGAATTAGGGGGCGAAAATTTATTGTTCATAGATACTTTCTCAGTTTTTTTTTTATTATATATCACTTTTGGGAAAAAAATTGTACAAATTATAAATCATTTTATGATACTAATAAGTTATTAATGTTAATTTTTTATATTATTTTCTCTCTTTTAGATCTTTAAATTTATCTTTCTAATATATTTAATGAAAGACAACTTTATAAAATATTTAATAAGTTCTCTTTTTCATACAATAATGATTGTTTATTAATATGTGTACAAATATTAAAACCAAATATATTAAAATTAATTATATTAAAAACAAATTATATTTATTAATATTTTGTAAAAATATTTATTAAAAATATATATAATACAATTTTTTTTTAATTAGCAATATCCAAATCTAAAAGAAAGAAGCTAAGATAAAAATCAAAGGAACGAATTGATTACATAAGCAAAGTTACTTGATCCTGAATTAAATTTCATTTCATATCAACAAGTTTCTTTCACTTTTATCAAGTCTTTACTCGATTAGGTATTGTAACTATTTATGCTTCAACTTGCCATTTATGCATAAAGATGCTTTAGATGGTGCTTTACAAATCATTGGTCAACAACATAGTGTCCTGGTGTTTCATTGGAGATTTTAATGAAATTTTTCTCTCTCATGAGCATAGAGGTAATCACGCACCATACAGAACATACATGGAGGGTTTCAAAATTGGTAAGATCAAAACAATCTCATTGACATTCATACAAAGGGTTACCATTTCACTTGGTACAATGGTTGACATGGTACAAGTTTAGTGGAAAGGAGGTTGGGTAGATATATTTGGAATCAAAGTTGGTTAACCACAGGCACAATCTCGAATGTATCTACTCTCATTAGGCTTAGATCTGATTACTACCCTTTGTTATTTGAGGCTAGCTTATCTCAACAACACCATGTTTCTCAATTCAAATTTATTATTACATGCATATTTCATGACAAGTGTAACACCCTAAATCCCAATACTTATATATTAAGCTTTACATGACAATCTAAAGTGTCACCAACGAAAAAAACCTTTAACAAAATAAACATTTAACAAATATGCATCGGAAATATCAACGTCAAACAACACTTGTTATTGCACACTCACCTTCACTTAGGGTATCATTACAACTGTATCAAACTTATGTCAATTAAATAAAACAACATAACTTAGACATTTAGTCTCAACTTCAAAATTATATAAATCGGTATCAAAATATGGAGACATCATGATCAACTCTCAACAACTTCAACATAAACTGAAATAAACAATTAAACTCCAGCAAAACATAATAAGCAACAAAAAAAAACATTCCCAACCCTGATGTTACAGTATTAGAGCAAGACTTCTAAAACAATTATAAAATTAAACGAAGAAACTCCAGGAGCTAACTTCCACTTACAACAACAAACTCTATTATCGGGTATCTGGAAGATGTCCATGGTGAACAACATAAAAGAAAAGGGGGAGAGAAACAACAAACTAATATAAATAGTATAAATAATGCTAAGGCAGAGAACATATAACCAGCACACATTCAATTACACAATCAACAACCACATAGTCTCACAACTTTCACAACAACATATACATATTCACATTCAATCAACAACATCATGAACAATTAACTACATATGTAATCATGTATGCAAATGCACTCCACAACAGACTCATCATGCATGCAGTATCATTGATGAACACTCAAGTTCATCTCGCTCCAGATCCCTACCATAGAACTAGAGCATACCAAATCGTTACCATCACCATAGGTAACACTTCACCGATTCCCACCTGAAACCATATACTCGCTCCCGATCCCCACTATAGGACAAGAGCACATCCAATCTGGACCGAAGTACGTACACCATTGTCGCAACTGCGAAAAAAACAAAATAGTCGCCACCGAATGTTATTTATCCCAAAGAGAGGGAAAGGAAACAGTCGAAGAAAACCTAAAAGAAAGGAGAAGACAAGGTCATCGCAACCAAATCTTGGATTCTGGAGTCGGTTACGCACGGGGAAGGTATTAACACCCCTCACGTCTGTTGTACTCAACGGGATCAACGCTTGTTGTCTGATAAAAAGGGTGTGTTATCTAAAAGTTATTATTAAAGGGGGGTGAAAATAAAAGGAGACTTGATAGGGCATCGCCGCCCTATGCCTACGCATTCCCTCGTGCAATGGGAAATTCATAGTCAACGTAGTTCAAAAAACTACGGGTGATGGAGGAAGGTTGTTTGCCAAGACATTGTCATCTTGTGCCTACGTATCCTCATCTTGTATGAGAAATCAGAGTAAACTTAGTTTGGGTAAACTAGACCACTGGTTGGTTAAGTGTTTTTTATGAGCGACGTTAAGTTCTCATTCCAACAGTTAGGGTCGATGCCTGTTTGCGATAGAACAGAAAAGTAACGTACTTTTTCTGAAAATGATTTTGAGAATAATCCCTAAGGATAAAAGGTTTGAATTTGATTTGTGAGTTTTATAGAAGTGAGTTGAATTTGTTTGAGATTCACGTTGCACTAAAGACTATGACATAGGAGCGAATGCGTTGCATATCGCCCAAAAGGCATACACTAAACACTCTAGACAAGTGAGGAGAAATCCCTCACTCATCATTTCTCATATACTTAAGGCTCATGGCACACAACGTTCACCATTCTTTATTAAGTTTCTTAAGATTATTTGAGATGAGAAGAGAAGACACAAGAAAACACTAACGGGAAACTGAAAACCCTAATGTTGTCATACAAAATGCTCCTAAAGTTAGGATGAAAAAGAAGTCTACCTAATATTATCATACAAATGATGGACCTAAAGTTGGGGTCAAAGGAACTATCCTAATTGTTATCATGCAAAGGATTGAAATCCTAATGTCTCTCCTACTTCCATCTTAAACAGAGGAACTAGGAATCCTAAGGGATCATGTGAGCAAGCACAAGTAAACACCAATCAACTCAATCACAAATAAAAACAAGAATGAAACTTAAACAAGTTCTAAAAAGAGAAGCAAGATGAAGATGAAAGAAGAAGAATGAAGAATGGACAAACAAGAAGTCATTATCAAACCAAGATGAAAACAACAAGCACATTCATTTCAATCTCAAACAAAACAAGCATCATCATCAAGTCAATCATCAAACAAACATTCACCATCACAAAGCAATATGAGATGAAGTCAAGAGGTACAAGATACATGGCAGGTCAACAAGCACAACATAACACTACAACCATACCAATGATCAAAGAGAGGGCACAAAGCAACAAGTCATGCATACCATTCACACACAAGTCAACACCAAACAAATGCACATGCATGCAAATAATCCCTAAAGGGAAAAGCATAGGATCATGACATGAAACCAGAGAAAAGATCACAACATCAACATGATCAACAAGTTCAACATTCAAACATGCACACACACACACAAGAGAGAGAGAGAGAGAGAGAGAGAGAGAGAGAGAGAGAGAGAGAGAGAGAGAGAGATCATGCAAATGGAATCACACAAGAACATGCCTCAAGAAGAAATCAAACATCAAATTAATCCCAAAAGGGAAACAACCCTCAAGCAAGCATCAAAGTCTCAAAAGACTTGAAGAAGGACAAAAAAGCAACCAAGGTTGGATTAAAACAAAATCACATCAATTTGCAATTTAAAAAAACAATTAAAAAACAAATAAAAAGACAAATAAAACCTAAAAATGGATGGAAAATAGTTAGACCACGAAAAAAATCCAAGAACATCATTATAGGTCAAAAACCATCATAGAATCATGTGGTAATTTCCTCATAATTTTAAATGGCTCAAAAATAATTTTAAATCAATCAAAATTAACCAAATAATCCAAAAATACATGGAAAATAGCAAAACCAGAAATAAAAATCAAAGAAAATCATCATAGGTCAGAAACCATCATAGGATCATATCATATTTTTCTCATAATTTTAAAATGCTCAAAAGCAATTTTAAACTAATTAAAATTAGCTCAAACAAATTAAAATTCAATAAAAATAGAAAATGGAAAAATAAAAAAGCATAAAAATAAAAATCACAAAGAGAAAAATAAAAGAAAATATTTTGGTATTTTTCTGATAAAAAATGAATTTTCTATGAATTTATGAAAATAAAATGAATTTTAAAACAAAATAGAAAAAGAAAATAAAACAGAAAAAACAAGATGCGTTGGATCTGGTTTCATTAAATGACATGGTTTATCCAATGATCCAAAAGCGCGCATCCATGATAGACTCAAGTCAACTCAACCACACGGAGCCAACAAAAGTCAGAGGCACAAAATTAAAACAACTGCAAGGCATGGACGGTCAGATGATGCCAGCTCATCATCTTCACCCTTCAGCCATTTCAAATCCAAAGGAAATTAGAGAAAATCGTGGATTCATCAAACCATAACCATTGGAGCTCATTGTGGTTTCATTTGATGCGTCTTTTCAAGACGATCTCAATCATATCATCGCGTCATATTTCTTTAAATCATAGCTCACTCGATTTTAAAAAAAAAACAGAAAGAAAAGCAAACACAGATTTGAAAATTGAACATCAAAACTCAACCAAAACCAAAATCTAACAATCCTAACAGCATCAGCACATCAAGGACTACATCTTAGCAACAAATTTGAGTTGAAATGGTTAAGAATTGTACCTGTTGAAGTTCAACTTTAAAGCGCTGAAAATGGAGCCCTCAAGCTTGATTCAAGCCATGATCCTTTAAGTTCTTGAGCTGGTTAGCTTCACTCAATTTTGGTGAAGCTAACTGAATAGAGAATTTAAGTGTTTAGGGTGTGGAAATGAAAATTCGAAGTTCAAGCTTAAGAGTTCAAATGGGATCTCAACAGAGTGATTCTGGTTATCAAAGCTTATGAAAACGAGTGGAATGAGTCTCTTATTTATAGGAGAAGCTTTCTGAATGTTGAGGGAGGGTGAATGGTGTGAATTGAGGTGAATTGGTGCACACCTGCAGCATGAGCAAAGTGTGACTTGAAAACGGTCAAAACCCACTCAAAACTTGCGTTTCAAGGTTCTAATCAACCCATGCAAGTTGGTTAATCATATTTAGATTGAATTTGTGGCTTAATTTGGTGATTATAGGCCAATTCAAACAAAACCAATTCTGACTTGAAGTGGATTTTCAGCTTTGAAATTCAATTTTTCCTCCATGGTTCTCACAATGTAGGAGGCTTTTTGAGATGATTCTTCTTGCATTGGATAGAGGATGATACAATCTTTGCAATATGAAAAGAAAGTATTGATTAAGCAATCTGAGTTGAGAGATATGATCCTTCAAAGTAGCTTGTATGAGAAGGTTTCTAAATTGTAAAACACAGAAAATTTTCAAGTCTTTTTAGGAATCAAAATGACCTATAATATTTTGATAAAAACCAAGGACTTCCATGGGTTTTTTCTCTTCCTTATTGAATCAAAGTTGTAGACGACATCTTCAAGTTCATTTTAGAAAACGAATGGGCTTCAAATGATAAAAATTGACCAAGTTATGACATTTTGAAGTTGACTATAAAATCCTTCCAAAATCCAAAATGACCTATAATGTCTTCCAACTTTTGATGACTTTCCAAGCATAATTGAATCTTTCCTTGCAAAGAGAACTTGTTTAGGATGATGAGAAGAGTTCATTAGAAAAATAACCACCTCAAGATGTTAAAAATTGAAGGAGTTATACCCATTTGATCATGACATTCACAACTTGCTAAATTAGGTCAAACACCTTGAACCAACTTTGAATCTTTTGATTGTTTCTTGCAAATTAATACATGATGAACCTCATATGACCTTGAAATGATGTTTACTTAAATAATACTTGATGATGAGAGATATTTAGGGCTTAATAATGCCACAAACCATGATACCTTGATCTCTCGTCTTAGAATAATACTATGCAAGAATGAGAAAGAGAATGCAATGAAAAATAAGCAAAAATATAAAAGAAATATGGGAAAATTTTGGGGTGCTACAACCATGATGCATGACTCTCAAATACATGTATTTTCACCAAAAGGTTCACCGAAAGAAATCATTAAGTACACAACATCACTTATGCACAAACTCATTCATCATGCGCAATAATTAGTTGATGTTACAACATCAATAAACAAGAACAAATAGCAGAAACTTAACAAATGTAACTTCATAAGTATTTATTCTTGTTATTTCACCAAAACAACAACACATCATCGTATAACGATAACAATTTGCTAACCAGTCACACAAGTCAACACAAACATTTCTACAATAGGTACATAATCATAATTCAAACAGTTTACCCATTATCATCATGATGTAGCTCTGCGTATCAGCTTTCCAACACTTCAAACTGGGCCTCAATTCGAGTCACGAAACTAGAGGTACGATGAAAATAGTTGGACACGGCAAACCAACATTTCTGGAAAACACATCAGCTATAATCGATTAATTAAAACCCATAACCGCGTCACAGTCATAAAAATGTAAAAAAAAAAATCTCATCATCTTCAATTGAATCGGTTACACCAATGCATTAATTGGTTACCACTATACAGAAATACAAAAACAAAAATTTCACCATTTGAGTAATTCCAGAGCTCTGATTTCGATTCCGTAAAAATCCTTGATCTCAGAAATCGACATACTACAATTATTCAATGATTAAAATAGAAAATTCACAATATATCACAGATTGTCATCAACAAAAATAAATAAAGAGAAAGATTAATTTAAAAGAGATACAACTAAAATCATATCTTTTTTATTGATTTAAAGATAGGCGATGTAAAATTTCACTATGTAACTTATGCTTAAATAATGAGATTCTTAAACTTTATTATTTTTTAATGAAATTACCTAAACGTTTTCTCCATTTGTTGAGCCTGGAGAACAATATAGAAAACACAAATATAAAGTTACGTGTCTTTTTTGTTTTAAAAATAAGTGATACAAAATCACATTAACTTTTGCCTAAATGGAGAAATTAATGTTTTTGTATTCCTTATTTTCATGAAATCTATATTGTAATATATAACCCATATGTGTGTCATGCCACATGAAAAGCACAGGCAAAGTTTCATGATGAAAAGATGAAGTTGAGTGTTTGGAAGTAAGACAAAAACATGAGTTGTAAAGTAAGTATTGAATTGTAAATAAATGAGATAAATTTTCTAATTGTTTATGTTGTTACATACATACACAGACGGATATAAAAATTGGTCGAATTAGGGGGCGAAAATTTATTGTTCATAGATACTTTCTCAGTTTTTTTTTATTATATATCACTTTTGGGAAAAAAATTGTACAAATTATAAATCATTTTATGATACTAATAAGTTATTAATGTTAATTTTTTATATTATTTTCTCTCTTTTAGATCTTTAAATTTATCTTTCTAATATATTTAATGAAAGACAATTTTATAAAATATTTAATAAGTTCTCTTTTTCATACAATAATGATTGTTTATTAATATGTGTACAAATATTAAAACCAAATATATTAAAATTAATTATATTAAAAACAAATTATATTTATTAATATTTTGTAAAAATATTTATTAAAAATATATATAATACAATTTTTTTAATTAGCAATATCCAAATCTAAAAGAAAGAAGCTAAGATAAAAATCAAAGGAACGAATTGATTACATAAGCAAAGTTACTTGATCCTGAATTAAATTTCATTTCATATCAACAAGTTTCTTTCACTTTTATCAAGTCTTTACTCGATTAGGTATTGTAACTATTTATGCTTCAACTTGCCATTTATGCATAAAGATGCTTTAGATGGTGCTTTACAAATCATTGGTCAACAACATAGTGTCCTGGTGTTTCATTGGAGATTTTAATGAAATTTTTCTCTCTCATGAGCATAGAGGTAATCACGCACCATACAGAACATACATGGAGGGTTTCAAAATTGGTAAGATCAAAACAATCTCATTGACATTCATACAAAGGGTTACCATTTCACTTGGTACAATGGTTGACATGGTACAAGTTTAGTGGAAAGGAGGTTGGGTAGATATATTTGGAACCAAAGTTGGTTAACCACAGGCACAATCTCGAATGTATCTACTCTCATTAGGCTTAGATCTGATTACTACCATTTGTTATTTGAGGCTAGCTTATCTCAACAACATCATGTTTCTCAATTCAAATTTATTATTACATGCACATTTCATGACAAGTGTAACACCCTAAATCCCAATACTTATATATTAAGCTTTACATGACAATCTAAAGTGTCACCAACGACAAAAACCTTTAACAAAATAAACATTTAACAAATATGCATCGGAAATATCAACGTCAAACAACACTTGTTATTGCACACTCACCTTCACTTAGGGTATCATTACAACTGTATCAAACTTATGTCAATTAAATAAAACAACATAACTTAGACATTTAGTCTCAACTTCAAAATTATATAAATCGGTATCAAAATATAGAGACATCATGGTCAACTCTCAACAACTTCAACATAAACTGAAATAAACAATTAAACTCCAGCAAAACATAATAAGCAAAAAAAAAAAACATTCCCAACCCTGATGTTACAGTATTAGAGCAAGACTTCTAAAACAATTATAAAATTAAACGAAGAAACTCCAGGAGCTAACTTCCACTTACAACAACAAATTCTATTATCGGGTATCTGGAAGATGTCCATGGTGAACAACATAAAAGAAAAGGGGGAGAGAAACAACAAACCAATATAAATAGTATAAATAATGCTAAGGCAGAGAACATATAACCAGCACACATTCAATTACACAATCAACAACCACATAGTCTCACAACTTTCACAACAACATATACATATTCACATTCAATCAACAACATCATGAACAATTAACTACATATGTAATCATGTATGCAAATGCACTCCACAACAGACTCATCATGCATGCAGTATCATTGATGAACACTCAAGTTCATCTCGCTCCAGATCCCTACCATAGAACTAGAGCATACCAAATCGTTACCATCACCATAGGTAACACTTCACCGATTCCCACCTGAAACCATATACTCGCTCCCGATCCCCACTATAGGACAAGAGCACATCCAATCTGGACCGAAGTACGTACACCATTATCGCAACTGCGAAAAAACAACCGGCGAAAAAAACAAAATAGTCGCCACCGAACGTTATTTATCCCAAAGAGAGGGAAAGGAAACAGTCGAAGAAAACCTAAAAGAAAGGAGAAGACAAGGTCATCGCAACCAAATCTTGGATTCGGGAGTCGGTTACGCATAGGGAAGGTATTAACACCCCTCACGTCCGTTGTACTCAACGGGATCAACGCTTGTTGTCTGATAAAAAGGGTGTGTTATCTAAAAGTTATTATTAAAGGGGGGGTGAAAATAAAAGGAGACTTGATAGGGCATCGCCGCCCTATGCCTACGCATTCCCTCGTGCAATGGGAAATTCATAGTCAACGTAGTTCAAAAAACTACGGGTGATGGAGGAAGGTTGTTTGCCAAGACATTGTCATCTTGTGCCTACGTATCCTCATCTTGTATGAGAAATCAGAGTAAACTTAGTTTGGGTAAACTAGACCACTGGTTGGTTAAGTGTTTTTTATGAGCGACGTTAAGTTCTCATTCCAACAGTTAGGGTCGATGCATGTTTGCGATAGAACGGAAAAGTAACGTACTTTTTCTGAAAATGATTTTGAGAATAATCCCTAAGGATAAAAGGTTTGAATTTGATTTGTGAGTTTTATAGAAGTGAGTTGAATTTGTTTGAGATTCACGTTGCACTAAAGACTATGACATAGGAGCGAATGGGTCGCATATCGCCCAAAAGGCATACACTAAACACTCTAGACAAGTGAGGAGAAATCCCTCACTCATCATTTCTCATATACTTAAGGCTCATGGCACACAACGTTCACCATTCTTTATTAAGTTTCTTAAGATTATTTGAGATGAGAAGAGAAGACACAAGAAAACACTAACGGGAAACTGAAAACCCTAATGTTGTCATACAAAATGCTCCTAAAGTTAGGATGAAAAAGAAGTCTACCTAATATTATCATACAAATGATGGACCTAAAGTTGGGGTCAAAGGAACTATCCTAATTGTTATCATGCAAAGGATTGAAATCCTAATGTCTCTCCTACTCCCATCTTAAACAGAGGAACTAGGAATCCTAAGGGATCATGTGAGCAAGCACAAGTAAACACCAATCAACTCAATCACAAATAAAAACAAGAATGAAACTTAAACAAGTTCTAAAAAGAGAAGCAAGATGAAGATGAAAGAAGAAGAATGAAGAATGGACAAACAAGAAGTCATTATCAAACCAAGATGAAAACAACAAGCACATTCATTTCAATCTCAAACAAAACAAGCATCATCATCAAGTCAATCATCAAACAAACATTCACCATCATAAAGCAATATGAGATGAAGTCAAGAGGTACAAGATACATGGCAGGTCAACAAGCACAACATAACACTCAAACCATACCAATGATCAAAGAGAGGGCACAAAGCAACAAGTCATGCATACCATTCACACACAAGTCAACACCAAACAAATGCACATGCATACAAACAATCCCTAAAGGGAAAAGCATAGGATCATGACATGAAACCAGAGAAAAGATCACAACATCAACATGATCAACAAGTTCAACATTCAAACATGCACACACACACAAGAGAGAGAGAGAGAGAGAGAGAGAGAGATCATGCAAATGGAATCACACAAGAACATGCCTCAAGAAGAAATCAAACATCAAATTAATCCCAAAAGGGAAACAACCCTCAAGCAAGCATCAAAGTCTCAAAAGACTTGAAGAAGGACAAAAAAGCAACCAAGGTTGGATTAAAACAAAATCACATCAATTTGCAATTTAAAAAAACAATTAAAAAACAAATAAAAAGACAAATAAAACCTAAAAATGGATGGAAAATAGTTAGACCACGAAAAAAATCCAAGAACATCATTATAGGTCAAAAACCATCATAGAATCATGTGGTAATTTCCTCATAATTTTAAATCAATTAAAATTAACCAAATAATCCAAAAATACATGGAAAATAGCAAAACCAGAAATAAAAATCAAAGAAAATCACCATAGGTCAGAAACCATCATATGATCATATCATATTTTTCTCATAATTTTAAAATGCTCAAAAGCAATTTTAAACTAATTAAAATTAGCTCAAACAAATTAAAATTCAATAAAAATAGAAAATGGAAAAATAAAAAAGCATAAAAATAAAAATCACAAAGAGAAAAATAAAAGAAAATATTTTGGTATTTTTCTGATAAAAAATGAATTTTCTATGAATTTATGAAAATAAAATGAATTTTAAAACAAAATAGAAAAAGAAAATAAAACAGAAAAAACAAGATGCGTTGGATCTGGTTTCATTAAATGACATGGTTGATCCAATGATCCAAAAGCGCGCATCCATGATAGACTCAAGTCAACTCAACCACACGGAGCCAACAAAAGTCAGAAGCACAAAATTAAAACAACTGCCAGGCATGGACGGTCAGATGATGCCAGCTCATCATCTTCACCCTTCAGCCATTTCAAATCCAAAGGAAATTAGAGAAAATCGTGGATTCATCAAACCATAACCATTGGAGCTCATTGTGGTTTCATTTGATGTGTCTTTTCAAGACGATCTCAATCATATCATCGCGTCATATTTCTTTAAATCATAGCTCACTCGATTTATAAAAAAAAAACAGAAAGAAAAGCAAACACAGATTTGAAAATTGAACATCAAAACTCAACCAAAACCAAAATCTAACAATCCTAACAGCATCAGCACATCAAGGACTACATCTTAGCAACAAATTTGAGTTGAAATGGTTAAGAATTGTACCTGTTGAAGTTCAACTTTAAAGCGCTGAAAGTGGAGCCCTCAAGCTTGATTCAAGCCATGATCCTTTAAGTTCTTGAGCTGGTTAGCTTCACTCAATTTTGGTGAAGCTAACTGAATAGAGAATTTGAGTGTTTAGGGTGTGGAAATGAAAATTCGAAGTTCAAGCTTAAGAGTTCAAATGGGATCTCAACAGGGTGATTCTGGTTATCAAAGCTTATGAAAACGAGTGGAATGAGTCTCTTATTTATAGGAGAAGCTTTCTGAATGTTGAGGGAGGGTGAATGGTGTGAATTGAGGTGAATTCGTGCACACCTGCAGCATGAGCAAAGTGTGACTTGAAAATGGTCAAAACCCACTCAAAACTTGCGTTTCAAGGTTCTAATCAACCCATGCAAGTTGGTTAATCATATTTAGATTGAATTCGTGGCTTAATTTGGTGATTATAGGCCAATTCAAACAAAACCAATTCTGACTTGAAGTGGATTTTCAGCTTTGAAATTCAATTTTTCCTCCATGGTTCTCACAATGTAGGAGGCTTTTTGAGATGATTCTTCTTGCATTGGATAGAGGATGATACAATCTTTTCAATGTGAAAAGAAAGTATTGATTTAGCAATCTGAGTTGAGATATATGATCCTTCAAAGTAGCTTGTATGAGAAGGTTTCGAAATTGTAAAACACTTAGAAAAGTTTCAAGTCTTTTTAGGGATCAAAATGACCTATAATATTTTGATAAAAACCAAGGACTTCCATGGGTTTTTTGCTCTTCCTTATTGTATAAAAGTTGTAGACGGCATCTTCAAGTTCATTTTAAAAAGGGAATGGGCTTCAAATGATAAAAATTGACCAAGTTATGACATTTTGAAGTTGACTAGAAAATCCTTCCAAAATCCAAAATGACCTATAATGTCTTCCAACGTTTGATGACTTTCTAAGCATAATTGAATCTTTCCTTGCAAAGAGAACTTGTTTAGGATGATGAGAAGAGTTCATTAGAAAAATAACCACCTCAAGATGTTAAAAATTAAAGGATTTATACCCATTTGATCATGACATTCACAACTTACCAAATTAGGTCAAACACCTTGAACCAACTTTGAATCTTTTGATTGTTTCTTGCAAATTAATACATGATGAACCTCATATGACCTTGAAATTATGTTTCCTTGAATCATACTTGATGATAAGAGACCTTTAGGGCTTAAGAATGCCACAAAGTCAAGTAGAAACCCTTGATTGGGGTTGAAGAAACATGTCACTTTTCCTTGAGAAACTAACCATGATACCTTGATCTCTCATCTTAGAATAATGCTATGCAAGAATGAGAAAGAGAATGCAAGGAAACATAAGCAAAATTATAAAAGAAATATGGGAAAATTTTGGAGTGCTACAACCATGATGCATGACTCTCAAATACATGTATTTTCACCAAAAGGTTCACCGAAAGAAATCATTAAGCACACAACATCACTTATGCACGAACTCATTCATCATGCGCAATAATTAATTGATGTTACAACATTAATAAACAAGAAAAAATACCAGAAACTTAACAAATGTAGCTTCATAAGCATTTATTCTTGTCATTTCACAAAAACAACAACACATCACCATATAACGATAATAATTTGCTAACCAGACACACAAGTCAACACAAACATTTCTACAATAGGTGCATAATCATAACTCAAACAGTTTACCCATCATCATCATGACGTAGCTCTGTGTGTCAGCTCTCCAACACTTCAACATGTGCCTCAATTCGAGTCACGAAACTAGAGGTACGATAAAAATAGTTGGACACGGCAAACCAACATTTCTGGAAAACACATCAGCTATAATCGGTTAATTAAAACCCATAATCGCGTTACAGTCATAAGATGTAAAAAAAAATCTCATCATCTTCAACTAAATCGGTTACACCAATGCATTAATATGTTGCCACTATACAGAAATACAAAAATAAAAATTTCACCATTTGAGTAATTCCAAAGCTCTGATTTCGATTTCGTAAAAATTCCTGATCTCAGAAATCGACATACTACAATTATTCAATGATTAAAATAGAAAATTCACAATATATCACAGATTATCATCAATAAAATCATCAGTTTTCAAGGTTTTCAGGTTATGTTTTCAAAGCTTTTTCAACACGACAATGAAGGAGTTTCAAAACAAACATAACCAAAATTTTCACACATAATAATAGTACACAAATTTCATCATAAAAAATTCGTAAAAAGCAAAACCTAGGAACCCTAATGAGTTTAAGGACTCCTCATCTATACCCCATCATGAAATACACCTAACTAGTAATGTAACACCCCCTTCTATACCCCCAAATAAACAATAAATCATTTAAGCACATATTAAAATTTCATCAGAGTATAATTAAAACATGGTATGAAAGAGGTATGTAACATCACACACAAAATTGAAAACATACAACAGTTGCTCTATAAAAGACATGCAACAGTGGGGTAGCTTCAACAGAGGAACTTAGTCCTTACACCCACATCTCAATATTTAGAATTAAAAGCGGAAAATCTAAACATTGAATCATTTTAAACATGTAATCATATAAATAGATATCATCCAGTTTGATTCACCACACCATTCATGTTTACGTAAACATTTGTCAGCAGATACATATACAAATGTATCACAAAAGAATGCTATACAATCCTAACTACCCGGTGCTACATATCAGAGCTAACCGACCAAAAGAATGAAGCTAAACTTCACAAACGACATCCAACAAACCTAATCTGCAATGCCTCATAGAGCATTATAAAACAGCAGAAGGGTGAGAAATATTATCATAATAATCAATGCATATAATTATATATATACAAGCATAGAATATACATATTCCACATTTCTCACCACAGTTCATTATCATCATCATATACATCACAATATATGTATAAACAAATATGGATAATCACCAAACATGTTTCATCATGCGCACATCCATAATTCTCATCAATCCACATAACATACACATATGCATACATTCACGCAACATTTATCTCTATGCCATGCAACTCAAGGTAACTCATGCCATGTGGTACCAACACTTGTTATCATTTTTCGGTTTTTACATTTAAACCGGGTCCGTCCTCTATACCGATAACAACAAAATCCCGTCCTCTAAGCTTTCAAACCCACTCTTCTAGGTTTGGGACAAGTCACTAGTCTCTACGAAACTAGCAAGCATTGCCTCTTGACCAAATGATGCGTATGCAATCAACAACCAAATGCACTTAAGACCGTTCTCGCATCTTAATCTCATGCATTCTCAAATAATTCATCACATAAGAATTATAACACGATTGCACACTCACACATCCTATCAAAGTATTCATAATTTCAACATCATCACATTTATCAAGCAATGCACACACATTCACAATATGTTCTCATGCATAATTCACAATATTGCATACAATCAATATGCATTCACATCATCGTGCCAAAACAACAACAACTTCATCACAAATCATCATGCATTTTTAATCAATTCAAACAATGCACATATTTGTCAAAGAAACCACATTCCACAATCGATTCCACAATCTAGGATTCACGCCATACAGCTACCCACAGCATATGTATATAACAGCACACAATTACTCATTTCAGATCAAGATTGAACACAATCGAACCAAACAATCAACATTGGGTGGAATCACAAAGAAATGAGAATGTTGTCACGCTCGCTGGCTTGCTCGCCTAGCGAGTTCCTAGCGAACACTCACTACCTGTTCGCCTAGCGAACAAGCTCGCGAAGGCAAACAGAAGCTAATGTTAGGCTTCGCTACCTACTCGTTGGGGCTTCGCTTAGCGAACCCCTCGCTACCTCGCTCGCTACCAACGAAGAGGGTCAATTACATTTTGTCCAAGTCTGGGATCATTCGCTACTAGCTCGCTACAGCGAACACTCACGACCTGCTCGCCTAGCGAAGGTGCTAGCGAACGTCTGCGATGTTCAAAACCCCAACTGTCCAAAATCATCAAATCATCACAAAATCAACTAATTCAATTCCAACGAATTCCAGTAGTCTTAGCCTAACATTTCTCGACTAAACTACACCATTAATTCCAAATTCTAACCGTTCAAATATCAATTCTTACCGATTAAACTCATTTCTGCCCTAGAATGGAAAATGGAGAAAAACATCCAAACAATCTATACATAATCATATACATTGACAAGATAATGATATTTCACACCCTTACCTTGATTAAATCGAAAGCTAGAAGTTGTTCTTGAGCTTTCCAAGCTTTTCTTTCTTTCTCTTCTCTTTCTCTTATGTTTCTATTATTTCCTTTTCCTTCCACTTTTCCTTATATGTCTTTCTATTCTATTTCTTCCATCATATTTCTTCACTCAAATTATCTACCAATAATTCCAATAATTAAAATCATCCAAATAAATCAATTAATTGATATAAATAATTAATTATTGAAAATTGGACTGTTACACTAGTAGCCATTTCTCCCCCTTTACCTTAGATTTTCCAACAAGGTGCAACTTCAAGCTCTAACAATTGAGTCTTCATTTAACCCTAGCATTTGCCTCTTCTCACCAAAAATTTATTTTTTTGTAAAACTTTCTAAACTCTCTTAATTCAAATATATCTTAGGTTTTTTTACACTCTTCTTTCCAATTACCCCCATTGACCCTTAATTTTCTTTATTCACATTATTGCCCTAACTCCCTAATTTCTTGCTCCCCTATATTTCTCCAAACTCTCAGTATTGGCCTGGTTTTATCATTTTACTATTTTATTTAATTAATTCAAATAAAATTATATTTATTCTAATAATTAATTAAAATTTTAATTAATTCTAAACAACTATACCAAACTCTTACTCTCTTTATACCTCTACCTCAAGGACACTTACGTCATAACCATACAATAAATAATTGAGTCACCCAAAAGGAATAATTGAACTAAATAAATTATCTAACAAAAATGTGGTGTTACAACGCTCCCTCACTTAGAAAAAATTTATTCCTCGAAAATTACTTGAAGGAAATATAGTCGGATATGACTCTCACATCTAGCTCTCCAACTCCTAAGTTATGCTTCCACCAGCTGGTCCTCCCTACACTACCTTTACCAAAGAAATCTCCATACTATGCAACTGCTTCACTTCATGATCCTCTATTTGCATGGGTGATGCCTCAACAGTCAGATTCTCTCTCACTTGTATATCATCTACTTGGATCACATGAGACTGATCCAGAATATATCTCTTTAATTGAGATATATGAAACACATCATGAAGATTAGCAAGTAGATTTTAAGGTATCTTCGTAGTACTACTTTTGTGACGCTTTGCTTTAGAGGAGATACACCTACTCTATAGGGGTACTCTAACTTTGATATAGCTAGAGACATGGATACCAAAACGTCCACTTCAGTCTACATTATTAAATTTGCAGTGCGAGTTGTGGCTTGGCAATCTAGATTGCAAAAGTGTGTAGCATTATCTATTATAAAGGCTAAGTTTGTTGCCATTAATGAAGCATGCAAAGATTTGTTATGGTTGAAGAAATTTTTGCAGGAGCTTGGGGTTGTTCAAGAATAATATGTGTTATTTGTTAATAGTCAAAACACTATTCATCTTGGTAATAATGCAAATTTTCATAATATGTCCAAACATATTGATGTGAGATATCATTGGATACGTGATGTTTTGGATGCAAAATTATTGGAGTTAGCTGAACTTCATATGGATGGTAATTGTTCTAATGTAATTACTGAAGTGTTACTAAAAGGGAAGTTTGAAGCTTGTTGTGATATTGTCTATTTGGAAATTTCCTCCACATAGTTGTGGGGGGGGTTTGCTGGGTTTGGGCTCCTTTCCTATGTCGAGAAAGGCTCAAATATGATATCTCAAATTAAGTGGAGAGGTTAAATTTAGGGTTGAGAGAGAGAGAGAGAGAGAGAATAAAGTAGAAAAATGATCTTCAAAATAGAGAAAAAAATGAGAGAAACTAATTCCCGTTTTTCTCTAACCAGCCTCATTAATTTGGTGGTTCTAGATTCGGTAACCCCTGGACCAAGATCATTTTTGGAAGGAAGGTTCATAACACATGTGCCTACCTTTTGACTATTAGGATCTTCAAAATAAAGTTTGAGGTGATAGATAATTACTTCACACTCAAGTTGTAGATTTGAGTATTTTTCAGCTTCTTGTTTCTTATTTGTAAGCTAGTTTAATTTGTGGTTTCGCTGCTGTTAGCACTAGTTTTTGAACCACTTCGAGACTCTCTTATACCTTTTTTTTATAGTGGAGTTATTTATTTGGTTTGGATGAACAGTGATTTTTTACTCTAACATTGAAAGTTTTCTATGTTAAAATATCGGTGTTATCTTTTGTCTTTATTTGTTCGATTTAATGTCATATATTTGTTGTTGATCATCATAAGTTCTTACAAGTTTGGGGACCTGTATTGTTGTTGCCTATTGGTTTGTTATTGCATGTTAATTTCCCTTCACAAACCAGCATAAAACACGTCTTATACGCGTACGCATCATTTAGGCAAGGCCAGGTGCATTTCCATACGCTTATGCTCCATGCCAGACGTGTCTCAAACAAGTTTGGAAACATTTGGACGCCCTTGGAGGTATTTAAAGAAGAAAATATCATTTTGTGGGGATCAAATGTTTTTTTACAGCTAAGTGAATTTTCAAAAGAAGACATATGTGGGGATCGAAACTAAGGGAAGCAATATTCAACAAAATTCTATGATGAATTTATCTTCTTGAAGATCATTGTGTAATGACATTTACCTTGACTATGGATTTTGTTCACGTTATAAGTAGCTAAACACTATAGTGCTAGGAAAGAGTCATTGTCTTGATGAAACTTGTAATTATGAATTGATATTTGTAATGATTGGTGTTTTTATTCTATTATGATTTATTTTTATCTGTCCTGAATGATTTTTGCTCTCTGATCAATTGCAATTGTTTTATAATTACCTGTTAGAAATGAATTTCAATAGGTAACAATTGATAAAAATATTATTGATTAGTTAACACCTAGGCCTAGGGATATCAACTGGAAATTGTAATGTTCTTGATAAATGACTTGCTTGATTTTATCTATAATTTATTAATAGTCATAGGAATCAATTCAAATATAAAGGTATATCAGCTGAGGAATTAGGAATAGATAGCCTAGAGAATCAGTAATTATTAGGAATAAACTTAGTTGTTACAAGATCAATTTAGGATTACAAAAGGATTCAAGACCAAACTCTCATCACTGACATGTTTTTCTCATATTATTTTCTACTTTGTTAAATTTATTTTAATTTTAGCTTTTGCAAACATCCAATCTCAAAACCCAAAAATACTTGTTTGTTCAACTGAATTTAAATATGAACCATATAATATAAAATTGTCCATGAGATCGACATTCTGGAGTTTTCGATACTTCTACATTGGAATTTTAGTATACTTGCTAATTTACTGATCATATATCAAATAATGATCAACTCACACGAGCCGCGTAAGTGTGAAAATTCAATATAGATTAGGATTCTAAGACTACAATTTTCAGTCTTAATCAACAATAAGAGAACTCGTAGTGCCAATCTAACAAAACCTACATTTGAAAGATAAATCGCTACTAAGGCAATGACCTAACATCATACGATTCTAGGAAAACGATAAAGTCAAACTAAACACGAAATTGAGAGAGAGAGAGAGAGAGAGAGAGAGAGAGAGAGAGAGAGAGAGAGAGAGAGAGAGAGAGAGAGCACAAATTTATAATAGTTGGGATATCGTCATCACTAAGTCTACTCTACTCTTTAATGGTTTTCTATTGAAAATTTTGGTTTTCCACTATAGTTTGTGACAAATCACAAGGTGTTCAGTATAAATCAATATCTGAATAATGTTGAAACTATAAAAATATTATATCCAAACTAAATCTTTGCAAAATTTTGCTTGAAATCATATTGAATCTTCCAAGACTAAGAATGCAGTTCTTGATTCAAATCACTTGATTCTTTGACTCGAATCACTTTATGTGATTCAAATCAAGCTCACGGAACCAATTTACAAAGAAAGGTTGTCTCGCTATGATCCAAATCAAGCTATCTATGATTCAAATCAAGCTGGTAATGATTCAAATCATGGATGTTGTGATTCTAATCATATCTACTTGAAAATCTTTCCTAAAATATTGTGTTTCTCTAATTTGAGTCACTGAAGTGTTTGATTCAAGTCAAACTTAGAGAATCTCAAATTTTTTCCAAATTAAAAGTGTTTTTGAGATTCTAACGTTGCCACGACTTGAACCACTTTCAGATATAGTTCTTGATCCAAAAGCTCAATAAATTGACTTGAAGCATATTGCTTACACTATAACTAAACAAATTGATTTATATATACTTTAAAATAGATTTAAACTTCAACCCTAAGGCGCGCGCAATTGAGAGAAGACTTAATAACGGTATAAGCAAAACCAAAAGCTAAAGATGAGCAATCAAAATATAAACCCTAAAGAGGCAGAAAATGAAACTTTTACCTCAACTAAAGTTTGATAACTCACCTTGATTGATGTTTGGAGATTCACCCCCAAAGTTTTGCTTGAGGGACTCACCCTAAGTTGTGCTTGAGGGGCTCGCCCCAAGTTCTACTTGAGAGACTCACTCAAACATGAAGATTAGAGGCAGTTGAACAAAATCACTTTGTCCTTTACAAGCTTTCGTGCTTGAGAGATTGTGTATCAGTATAATTCCATTAGGTCTTATACGAAGATAAGTTTACCAAGCTTAGAATAAAATGGCCTAAAAGAAGTAATACAAAACTCACTAAGGGTGGGTGAATACCATATGCCGCCCAAAGTTGGGTTTCTAGTCACCTATTGTTCATAACATGCGTTTATTGGTTGTAACACTCTTCAATTGGTCGCATCATTCGCCCCATGTTGGGCTTGGGTCAAACCATCCATCATCCACTTATGAAACATTGGGGATTGACATGTCCTTAGGCACTAATAGTGTGAAAGCTTAGTCAAAGGGAAAAAACCACGTTCTCTAAAAGAATATGGAGATAATGATTTCCACATCCCAATCTCATGAGAGAGAGGCAAAATAACCACTTCTAGATTCCAAAAATCTAAACTCAATAGACCTTTATAAATACCTCAATCACAAAATTAAAAAAACTCATTCAATTCACCTAAAATTCAAAAATACATAACTATTCACCATTAATACATGAACTTGATCTAGCACTATCAATACTCCTAAAACACTACATATAACCTTCCAAATACAAAATTATCCTTATTATATACATTTTTAACAAGTATAAATAACAAAGATTTTAAATATAAGTCACAAAATAGAAGATTAAACCCATGAGAATCAGATGTTGGGCACAATTACCTAATTTAAATATAATTTCACAAACACGCGCGCGCGAACACACACACGCACACGCACACGCACACATAATCAACTTACTTTAAGATTAAGTTTTTTTTAACTTACTCCACATCATAGTCTTTAAATTGAATCTAATCTAATAGTTAAAATAAAGTTTTTATTTATAACCATTCAATTAAATTTAATTTAAAGATTATGATTGTAGAATAAATTATAAAGATTTACTTTTGGAGTAAGGGATCTTCACTCTTTATATATATATATATATATATATATATATATATATATATATATATATATATATATATATATATATATATATATATATATATATATATATATATATATATATATATATATATATATATATATATATATATATATATATATATATATATATATTCTTTTTATAAAAATAATAATAATTTGGCTTCGCCAGTGACTACTAACATAGGATACTATTTAAAATTAAAACGAAATAGCTTGATACGTTTTTAAGAAAATCAGATAATGAACCTGTAGAAAACCAAACTATGATATATATGTCTTAAATTTTCTCTTAATGGAAAAGAAAAATAGATTTTGTTTGGTTTAATTACAATTTTGTTTTTTATTTTGTTATTTTTTGGATTTTGATTTCTCTACATTTTTATCCTTTTTAAATTTTTATGTTAAATTTTAGTATAAAAAAATATTAACACAAAAATTAAAAAATAATCAAAATTATGATTTTTAAAATGGAGGGATTAAAAAAATAGGAAATCAAAATTACAATTAAGCTTATGTGTTTTTAGATAATTTTACCTGCCATCCCCAAAATTAAACTTGGCGAACTCCAGTGTTTCATAATACTAAAACTGTCATTGGATGAAATACACATCATATTACCGTTTTGAAATTTTTGGTAGTTATAGCAAAATTTTCGGTACAGTTTAAAATTTTCGATAGTTAAATTAAAATTTTTGGTGTACCGGAAATTCCAAATTTTCAGTAAAATGCAAAATGTGCCGGAAATTTCACTCTAAGTGAAATTTTTGAAGTTTCATTTTTAGGGTTTTTTTTAATGATCAAGATTTTGCTAACAGTATTATGCAGTTGTGATTGCACCGACGGTTTGTGTGGTCCATAATAGATTCAAAGTTGTATAAATAGGGGTCACCTTTTGTTGATAAACACATCTCAAAAATGTTTCTTACTCAATTTTTCATTAAGGCAGAAGTTCACGTCAACGGAACTTCTCCTCCTGTAGAGTTCAAGCTTTCCGATGACACCATCAATTTTCCCGGCCTGACACGAAGTTGAATGAATTGTTGTCTGATGGTGACAATAGAAAGGTGAAAAAGATTGAGTTTCGTGAAGATTGGATCGATACAAACAGAAGGGTGAAATACAACCTTATTGAGTTGAAGACTGACAAAGACGTGAAGGAAATGTGGAGATCATTTCGTTGTAGGATAACAAAAGGCCCGATCGAGTTAGATGTGAAGCTGTCAAGATTCGTTGACGATATAATGAAGATGCTGAAATGTCCTGAAGCGTCTGGTAGTGTGTAGGTTTTTCTTATTTATTAATCCATATTGTAATGTTAAGTGTTTTTTGTTTAAGTTATGAAAACCATTGTCAATTCTTAGTTAACGTTTTCACTACAATTTAAGGAAGATCACTAATATTAGCTAATAAAGTGTTATGATAAAGATGTCTAAATAATAATAAAATATCTAAATAGGTCCCACGGGCTATGTGTGCAACACGAGCTAATCCTATATAAACGTCATCATCTGGGTTTACCAAACCCATGAGGTTATCCATAATCACTGCAATCATCAGTAAGCGTCGTTGGTCATCGGCGTGATCTATTGGAGAAGGCGGTGACATCACGTCATCAACAGGTGTCCGGTCATTAGAAGGCCCATCATCAGCTGTAGGTAGGGTGATGTGACGATGTGATACAATGAGGTACCACTCCAACTAACCATCATCACACTACGAAGGGTGATGAACAATGATCACTAGATCTCTGATGGCACTGCCGAAGTTGATAAAGTTATTCTGAAACCACCAATCAATACCTGCAGATGGTATATCTGAAACTGGTCGTGGAATACTTTGACCATGTCCATATTGTCGCAAACACCACTCAAGCAAGTGTCTAGCAACCAAGGTCATCCACCGCATATGACCTGAATATAATGAGGACTCTTCGAACTCACGATGGACTCTATGAGCATCGTATGGTATCCAAATAACATCATTTACAGTCAGCGCATCGAGCCTCCTCCTATACTCAGCTACACCCCCATGATGTGTCTGCCTCGCCTTGCACCTCTTCGTCCGTGGGGCCCCCACCTTGCAATGTTGAACCCTTTTGTCATAGATAGTAGGGAAATGCTCGTAGATCCAACACTGAAATCATAACACAGACACAACATATAATAACTTAGAAAAGATATTCGTAAAAAATAAATATGAAAGCAATAACATATAAAACCATTGTCAAATATACCTGTAACAGACTCAAATACCCAACAAGTTGTCTGGTCTCAAAGACCGTCATCGCTCCAATGACTGTATACAACTGGGGCAGTGCAACACACCTCTAAGCCCAATTGGTGTCCTCGAGGCTACTGAAGAGGCACAAGTATCAGACATCAACATAAACATCATACTTGTCCACAAAGAGAGTACATGTTACTATATGTAGCATGTACACCTTAGCAGCAACCTCATACCTCCATGCAACTACAAATTAATCATACTTCTTCCGAATCCAATGCATACGAAGGTGCGTACCCCTGGTCTTCCTGAACTCCTTCAGCACTTCCGCCTCAATCAAACTCAAATCATGTGACACAACCTGACAAGCAGTGGTCACGCTAAGAATTGGAGCTGTTCAAAATCTATCGCCGATAGGGAGATGGAACAACGCAGAGATATCATCCAGAGTGACAATCATCTCCCTTAACAAAAGATGAAATGATGATGTCTCCTTGTGCCATCTCTTAACAAAGACACTAAACAATGGAGCATCTAGCATGGTGAGTGAGCACTGGGAGAAATTAAGCAGCTGGAAGTCCCGAATAATCTGACTGACCTACTTAGGCATTATAATCTTTGGGAAGTTCTTCATCTTTGACCCGTAAGATGTGACCTTCAATGTGGGTCGCTCCTATGACAACAAAATATAAACAAATTAGTTGATACTTAATTAAACATAAACAAATATTAAAATTAAACATAAAAGACATACATCGCCCTGCCATAATCGTAAGGCCACATGCCCATCACACTCTGTAAGCACAGACCGATCGATGTGTCCTCCTAGAAATCTTTCATTTGTATGCACAAAAGGCTCAGTCGAAAGAACCATAACCTTCGTGCCAACTGTGACCGATGGGCTCGACTCACCAACAGCAGCATCTGGTTGTACCTCCTCAACAACCTCCTGAGCAACCTCCTTGACATCCTCTTGAACATCCACCGGATTAACTACCTGAGCAACCACCGGCTCAACCACCGGCTCACCGACGGGATCAACTACAAGAACGTCCACCAGCACCTCATATGTATCCTGCACTGATGATCAATATCCACGGCGTCGAGTGGCACGAGGTGCTCATAACTGACCTTGCTCTGTCATCCGCTTTCGGTGTGAACTGGTGAGGACGACTCGTCCTGCTCGTAGCTGGAAAGATTCAGCATCAGCACTTCTGGCAATCCTACCTTGGTCTGATGCCAGCTCTCCCTGCAATAGTATCGTCTTTGTCTCTGGATTTCACTGCAAAAGAAAAAAAAAATAAAAACAATGACAATAACTACCGGAAATTTTGGAATTTCCGGTATGAAACTAAATTTTTATAACTTTAAAAAATTTTAAAATTTTTGGTATAATACAAGATTTTAAAAATACTGAAAATTTCAACATTTCTGGTACAAACCTAATTTTTTAAAATTTTTGGTAAAAATATTGTGGTGTGTATCGGAAATTTTAAAATTTTAGATAAAAATTATTGAAAATTATAAAATTTCAGATAAAAAATATCGAAAATTTTAAAATTTCCGATTCAATACTATAAATAATGAAATTTCCAATAAAAACTTAGTTGTTTTTGAAATTTGCAATATTGTCCTTAAAATTAAAAAAACACGCTTTTGAAATGCAAATTTGAAATTTTGAGAAAAAAGGTTTTTAAGAATATTTTAGTCTTTTTCATATGTGTTAGGGGTGTGAGGTTTAACTATGAAAGTGGCTGGTAGAATTTTCGTGTTTTTAATATGAAAGAGAAGAAGAGAGAAGGAAATAATAAAAGTAAGATGGGTTAATAAAAATAGTTGTAATTGTAAGGGAAAGATTCATTTAATAAAGAGATAGAATCTCAATTAATTGACAGTGATGGATCAGTGTTCTATCGCACGTACGGGAAAAGTTAACAGAATAAATAGTCTATTTTAGTCACAGTCGCAAACATGAACTAACGTCTCGCAAACCAGTGTCTCTCACTCATTCTTGCGATTGCGATTGCCATTTCGATTTCAAGTTTAATAATAATTCCAGCTCTAATTATCTCGTGAGATAAACATTTTTTCAGACCCAAATTATTATTATTATTTTGTTAATTTCATACAAATTAAAAATATATATTAATGTTAATAGAAAAATACTATGAGTTATTTTATAAAAATTATAGTTATTAAAATTATGTAAATGAAAAAAAATAGTTTAAAAAAATGCTATAATAAAGAGTAAATAACATTCTCTATTATCTGTCGAATGATAAACCACTAATTTGTGAATAAAAAATTGTCTCAAAATATTTTTATTTTTTATTTTCTTTGTATATAATTAAAGACAAATTTATTTTGATAAAATGATAAATAAGAACAAATTTTAGATAAAATGAGAGGAAATACCTTTTGAAGACCAACACTTCAATGTGTTTGTTGAAAAAAATAAGTGTGAGTTGGAAGTATTAAGAAATAAAGTGTAGATAAGTTTCACATTGATTAAAAAGTGGAGATTGAACATTTTATATGTGAAAGAACTCACACACCTATCACCTTAAAGTTTTGAATGAATATGATCATATTCCCGTACAAAGTTAGAGCCAAGATTGCAGTTGTCAAAGAATGAGGATTAGTATAATATTATTCAAATGCAGTACATGAGGCTAATTGGATAATTATGATACTTGTGCAATACGAGATTAGACTTAGCATATAGTATTGACATAATGAGCAGATTTATGGGAAAATAAAAAACATCACAATCTGCAGCAATCAAGAGAATTTTGAGATATATCAAAGGTTTGATTAGGTGTGACAACCTATTTTCTGCAATAGATAAAGGTAAAAGCTGCAAATTGCTCGGTTATACCGACTCAAATTGGTGTGGAGATAAAAATGATAGAAAATCTACAACTGGATACATCTTTATGTATGGAGAAACACCAATATCTTGGCTGCTTTAAGAAGAAATCAATTGTGGCGTTCTCTTCTTACAAGACTCAATGTATTGTAGCGTCTATTGTGTGCGTCGAGCTATATGGTTGATGAATTTATGAAGGAGTTGTGTAAGGAATATGAAGTTGTGACATTGATGAAGACAACGTTTCTTCTATAACTCTTTCATGGATCCCATGGCACATGGAAGAAGCAGGCATATAGAGACGAGATTTCACTACTTAAGAGAGTTTGTTAGTAAAGGAAAAATAAAATTGTAGTATTGCAAAAATGAAGATCAAGTGACCAATTTGCTAACCAAAAGAGTAACAATTGAAGTGCTCAAGAGGTTGAAGAAGCACACGATGATGGAATACTTAGAGAATTAAATTAAGTTGGCGTATTATAAAAAACTGTAATTCAAGGTCATGTAACCGGTTACAACGGGGGTGTAACCGGTTACCATCCTTTCTGGTAGAAAAAATATCAAAATGAAGCAACCTATAATTGGTTACAGGTTTGATGTAACTGGTTACCACTATGCAGGATTTGATATTTATAGCTTCTTGTATCCGGTTATGGATTTGGTGTAATAGATTACATAGTTGTGTTGACTCTTAATTTCGACGCCTGAATGAGATTAAAAGGTAGGAAATAGATTTTTTTTCGAAGAAATTTAATAACTTCGACTGAAGCCATATTTTTGGAATTTTAGTCGAAGGCGTCCTTTCGCCAGGATAATTTATGTTACGGACTTAGAGATATTTCTTAACAGTTGGAAGACTCAATTCGACAGAAGTGCCACTGAAGGCATTTCGACAGGAAGGTTTGAATTCAAATAAAGGAGAGAAAGTTCAGTCTCATTCATTCCTCAAAGAAGCCATGTGGAGCGCTTCTAGGATTCGAAGGTATGCAGAGCGACACTTGTATCAATTTCATTTGCTAGTCGTTAATGAATGGTACTTTCGATTAGTATAAATATCAAGTGTCAGTGTTAGGATTTGTGTGTGATTAATTGTGTACAAATTTTTCAGTATACTCCAAGTACCTGTGTGTTGAGAGAAACGAGTTTGTAAGAATGTACGTTGATGTAACACCATCTTTTCATTTCAATGCAATTTAATAAATCTTTTTCCTTAAGAATTTACTATTTCTTTATGCAAGTTCTTGTCTTCATTATTTACCACTACTTCAATTTTACTTCTTTTCTCCCAAATCCGTTTACACTTGAAGTAAGTTATTTTATCACGAACTTCGTCGAAGTGTTCATCGTGTTTATAAAATTTATTTAAGATCAATTAGCACAGTCCTAGGATTTATGTGGTCGATCCTGCAAGTAAAACAAATCTTTTTCAATTTGTAAGACCTGCGGTTGTTCACCAATTTTCACGGCGAACAAATTGGCATGCCAAGTGGGACAGTGCTAAGTGATCATAAAATTTGCTTTAAAAATTTATTAATTCTGCAGTCAACTCTTTCTTTGAAAAACTTCGTTGCATGTTATTAAGAAGTGGTAAAGTAGCCACCGCTAACGAAGATAGAACAAGAATAAGATATAGGAGGAGAAGGACGGCAAATTCAAATCAGTCAAGTATTCCTCAAGATATGCCTAATAATAATGTAGAACAACCCATAAGTTCTTCGACATGAGGACCAACAATCTCAACACCTGTCTCTGAAGAAATTCCATCTATGGGAAGTTCGGTACCTACACATTTGATTGCCCACACGCAACCTATTCTGACTTATATTGAGCCTAGGGGTCCTCTACAGACTCCACCATCAATAGGGGCTTCAACATTTAGAAGCATCCCTCCTCCTGGGTTTTCAATACCTTTTCCTCGAGACCCACCCTATGGAATGCCAACTTCGATGATAGAAAACTTATAAAACGCCCCTATGTTATATACTGAACCTGTAATGACTTCGCCATTACATGGATTTGGTTCTGGGGCGAATATGGGTCGAAATAGTCAAAATTTAGGAATAGGGTATTCAGCCCAAATGCCAAATTTGACAACCAGTTCTACGTCATACTTGAGACAACAAATGGACGAAAGTAACCTTCAAATGGTCCAAATGATGTTCCAAACTATGGGAGAAATTTTCCAGCCCCTTATTCAAAATACTACCCAAACTAATCAACAATTAGCAGCGCAAATGACGCGCCTTGTAGAATTCTTTGGCGTACCAAATCCCCCTCGACAACCACCGAGGGAGTATATGATAGAAAACCAAGGGGTAGTTTTTGACGAAGACACCACCATTAACCAAATTCAACAAAACCCGAGAAATATACCTCAGGAAAATCAAAACAACCAGGGAATGATCGAAAAACCTAGAGTCGAACCCCCTAAGAATCAACCACAAGTTCCTAAAGAAGAAGAACCAATGGTAGTTTTGGTAAATAGGAACTAGGATGCTGAAAACGTTGTACAACAAGTTTGATGTAACAACGTAATAGCAGATAATAATTTGGCTGCCATGGTCGAAAGAATCATGGCACGGAACAGAGTAAATTGTGTCCTTCGACAGCCAAATTATACCTCACCTTTATTCGGATACATCCTTCAGCCAAAATTACCCCCAAGAACAAAGGTACCTAAGTTTACTAAGTTTTTTGGGGACACCACTGAGTCCACTGTCGAACATGTGGCTAGGTATTTGATAGAGGCATGAGACATTTTGAATAGTGAGAACCTTAGAGTAAAATATTTTCCAAGTTCTCTTACAAAGAACACTTTCACTTGGTTCACAACCTTGCCTCCAAATTAGATTCATAATTGGACCCAGTTAGAATGTTTGTTCCATGAGCAGTTCTACATGGGACAAACAAAGACTAGTTTGAAGGAATTGGCTAGTATAAAATGAAAGTTTACTGAGCCAATAGACGATTATTTTAATAGGTTTTGACTTCTCAATGCAAGGTATTTCACACAAGTGCCAGAACATGAGTTAGTCGAGATGGCTGCTGGGGGCCTAGATTATTCCATCACGAAGAAATTAGATACTCAATACCTGAGGGATATGGCCCAGTTGGCTGATAGGGTTTGACAGTTAGAGCGTTTAAAAAAATAAAAGGCTAGAGCAAATAAAAATAAAAGAATAGCCTATGTTGAATTCAATGAAGATGACGAAGGGCCTTACAATGAGCCTATAAGTTTCGATGAGAATGAAGTAGATCTCGCTGAATTGAAAAAGGGTTCACCCTATTCTTGTAAGGTTTTAGCACCTTCGAATGGGAAGAACCCTGCTGAATCAGAAAAAAAAAGATAGGTTTCCTAAGAAAACTTCTACATTCAACGTCACAAAATATGATGAAATCTTTGATTTGTTAGTTAAAAATGGCCAAATGATAGTACCTCTAGGTGCTAAAATGCCCCCTTTAGATCAAATGAAGAAAAGGGGATTTTTTAAATACCATAATTTCTTGGGTCATCAAAACTCTCAATGTTTTCTTTTCAGGGATCTTGTTCAAAATGCTATCCCGGAGGGAAGGCTCAAATTTGGGGAGAAGCCTAAGAATCATATGAAGGTTGATACTAATCCTCTGCAAATGGCTGACGCTCACTATACGGAGCCAAAAGAGGTTAAAATGGTCGAAGTCGCTGAAGGTTTCGACAATGCAGTCGACATGGTTGAAGTCATTGAGGACTTCATTAATAAAGTTGTTTTGGTCCAGGTTACTGAAGATCTTGACCAACAATTCATGAAAAATTTCGTTTGTGAAGCTACTAAAGGCTTCGTCAAAGAAACTACTGATAGTTTTGACAGCAGAGTTACTAATGGATTCGCCAAAGGAGTTACTGAGGACTTCAACCTTATGATGGTTACAAAGGAAACCGCTGACGATTTCGTTCATATGGACAAGGCCGCTGATGGCTTTCAAGTGCAATTCGGCAAGATGGATATTGTTGATTATGTCAACATGGACATTAATATGGTGGAAATATTACAGGGTACCCCCATAGAAGTCGACGAGGAGCATCGACAAGAAGAATACAACAAAGTGGCTTACCCAAAAAAGGAGGAAAACTTCATAGACTTTCTTCACAGGTGCAAGAATAAAAAAATGAAGTTATGTTGTGCCCAAGGTGTAGTGATGTATTTGATAAAAAGGCAGCATGCAACATAGAAGGCGTAAGAAAGGTAAAAGAGAGGCGTGAGCACAGGGCCTCCTATGGGCAGCGAGGCTTCGACCCAAGAAGATCCTCTTCCAGGCAAGATGAAACCAAATAGAGGGTGTCGGGGGTTAAGATGTCTACATTTAAAACAATGGTCGAGGCTTCAAAGGCAAGTTGGATGAAGCCAGTTGAGGGAAAACAACAGGGACAACAAAATGGCAGAAATTTGACGTCGATAGGGGCTCATCAATGGATTACATTAGGAAGTCCAGGCTTCGAAGAAGATGACCTATGTCTTAGGAAACTACAAAGGAAAAAACCCAATGTCTCGATCCAAATGGAGAAGGGAACAACATAGGAGGAAGGCTCAACGAGAGGTGGGGGATAAGGCTGAATCAAGCACCAACCTTCCTGCCATGAGAGAGAAAGAGGAGGAACTAAAGCCTTTTGAAAAGTTACCCATAGGAAGAAAGTTTTTTGTTACCCTGGGAGAGGAGTTTAAGGAGAAGCATGATCAAGAAATTGAGGAAGATGAAATGCTGACGGATGATTTCGACTCTGGGTCAGAGGCCTCTTTATATATCATAGTAAATGTGGTATCAATTCTGCCTAGAGAATTCGACCAGATAACTAAGGTCGAAGATTTAGATATGTATACAGAAGCAGAGATGGTAGCACACAAGCCAGTGTGCTACTATGTGATGAATAATGGCTACGTCGAAGAGCAGAATGCATTCTTCAAACAGCTAGATGAGGCGATGAAGAATCATCTTAAGCCTTTGTTTATTACCATAAAAGTGGAGAATGTTGTGGTCAATGAAATTCTGGTGGACTGCGGTGATACGGTAAATCTAATGTCGCACTTTATGTTGAGAAGAATCGGCAAGTACGACATAAATACCAAGCCACACAACATGGTGCTCTCGAATTATGAGGGAAAGGTATGCACTACTCTTGGTGTCATACAAGTTGATCTGACGGTGGGGACAGTTACAAGACCTACTGTTTTTATGGTCGTCTAAATGAAAACCAACTACAACTTGTTATTGGGTCAAGAGCGGATACATGGAATTGGGGATGTACCATCTTCCATGCACCAGAGAATTACGATATGGCAACCAGACGACATTGTCGAAAATATTGGGGCTGATCAAGGTTATTTTGAGGCCCCAATCAATCATGTCGACCGACACAGTTTTGAGAAACACTTGGCCAACATTGCTCCATGTAATCTAGCCAATTTTGCTTCCACCCCAGATGATATTTATTGTTCGTTGTATTTGCGTCCCGTCCAGGGTTTTCAATGGGATAGAGAGGTGCTAGGAGATGACAACCTGTCATACCTTGGTGTATCTGGGATAACCCCAACAGGTCGGGGAAGCAAATTCAGTGACGATGAATGAATTCGAAGTGCTAAAAAAGATTTCAGCTTACATAGTCAAAAATAATTTACAAACAGGGTTAGAGGCTGAATTGGAAAATATGGTTGTCAAAGCCAACCAAGAATTACACAATGATGATCCTGATAAGGACTTCGATCCAGAACCTTCTGATAAGGTTTAGGAAAAACAACAAGGCTAGAGGCTCGGTGCAATCTATGATGACGAGCCTTTGGGTTTTGAGAAGGATCCGTTGGCAGCCAATATCAAGATGCTATCGCAAGATCCACTTCAAGAATTCGATATAGGCGAGGGGGAAACACATAGGCCAACATACATAAGTGCCAACATCAGCCCACAACTCAAGGTTGAAGTAGTCCAACTTTTAAAGGAGTTTAAAGACTATTTTGCATGGGATTATGACGAGATTCCTGGTTTAAGTAGAGATCTTGTCAAATTGAAGTTCCCAATCAAGCCAGGGAAGAAGCTCATTAAGAAAAATCCAAGGCGGTTTGCACCAGCAATTCTCTCAAAGATCAAAGAGGACGTCGAAAAACTTCTCCGATGTAAATTCATTTGTATAGCCAGTTATGTCGAATGGTTAGCAAATATTGTGCCTGTTATTAAAAAGAATGGTTCTTTGAGGGTATGCATAGATTTTAGAGATTTAAATATTGCAACCCCAAATGACGAATATTTAATGCCTGTGGCAGAAATGTTAGTCGATTCCGCTGTAGGCCACGAATATCTTAGTATGCTTGATACGTATTCGGGATATAATAAAATTTTTATTGCTGAAGAGGATGTCTCGAAGACAGCCTTTCGATGCTCTAGGGCCTTAGGCACTTACTAATGGGTAGTGATGCCTTTTGGTTTAAAAAATGATGGGGAAACGTATCAAAGAGCAATGAGTTTGATCTTCCATGATTATATAGAGACTTTTATGCAAATATACATTGATGATATTATTGTTAAGTCTATTTTAGGGAAGAGTCATATTGACCATCTTCGACAATCTTTCGAAAGGATGAGAAGACATGGTCTAAAAATGAATCCTCTCAAATGTGCTTTTTGTGTGCAGGCAAGAGATTTCTTAAGCTTTCTAGTCCATAAAAAGGGAATCAAAATAAACCAGAATAAGACCAAGGCCATAATGGAGGCGAAAGCACCATCGAAAAAGAAGGAGTTATAGTCACTGTTGGGGAAGATTAATTTCTTGAGGAGATTCATATCGAATCTCAGCGGAAAGACTCAAGCCTTCTCACCCCTGCTTCGACTCAACAAGGAAGGATTCGAATAGGGTCAACCTCAGCAAGAAGCTTTCGACAAAATCAAGGATTACTTGAGTCATCCTCTAATTTTGTGACCACCTTATAGGAATAAGAGCACGAGGTTGTACATATCTGCGTCTGATAAAACCTTAGGGAGCATGTTGGCTCAAGAGGATGAAAATGGCGTCAAAAGAGTCATTTACTACCTTTGTAGGGTTTTAAATGATGCAGAAACTAGGCATAACATAGTTGAAAATTTATGTTTATGCTTGTATTTCTCTTGTACAAAGTTAAAGCATTATATAAACCAGTTGATGTTTATATTTCGTCTCATTTGGATATCATTAAACACATGTTGTCCAAACTAATTTTGCATAGTCGAATTGGTAAATGGGCATTAGCTTTAACTGAATATTCCTTAACATATATGCCTTTAACGGCTGTTAAAGGACAAGTGATAGCAGACTTTATAGTCGATCACTCAATAAATGAAAATAACATAACCTATCTCGAACTTAAGCCTTGGAAATTATATTTCGATGGCTCTAGTCATAGAGATGGAACCGATGTAGGAGTGTTAATTATTTCTCCCGACAAAATTCCAACAAAATTCAAGTAAAAAGTCGAAGGTTTTTGTTCGAATAATGAAGCTGAATACGAAGCTTTAATAGTCGGACTTGAGATATTGTTAGAATTGGGGGCAACTCGAGTCAAAGTAATGGGAGACTCAGAGTTAGTCATAAAAAAATCACAAATGAGTACAAATGTGTTAAAGAAAACCTTATTATGTACTTTGTAATAGCCAATCGATTATTGAAAAGGTTCGAAATGGTTAGTATTCGATACATACCTCGATTGGAAAATCAAGTAGCCAATGATTTGGCTCAAATTGTTTGAGGGTATAAAATCTCGAGATAAAAATTATAAGATGTAATCGAAGTTAGAGGAAGAGTTGTATTAGCCATATTGTCCCCCTCAGATTTAGAAACGAAAAAGCCAACGTACGCTGATAAAGAGAATTTTGAAATCCTCGCAATAGATAGCTTGACGGATGGAGATTGAAGGAAATCGATATTGGAGTATCTACAAAATCCGACGGCATCCACAAAGAGAAAAATCAGGTATCGTGCTTTAAGTTATGTTCTTTTGGGGAATGAGTTATTTAAAAAGACTCCTGAGGGAGTTTTGCTTAAATGCCTTAGTGAATCAAAGGCATATTTATCCCTTTCGACTATCCACAGCGGGGCATGTGGGGCGCACCAGGTAGCCCATAAGATGAAATGGCTATTGTTTCGACAAGGCATATATTGGTCCACCATGCTAAAAGATTGTATTGAATTCGCTAAAGGGTGCCAAGAGTGTCAAGTACATGCATGTATACAACATGTTCCTGCGAGTGAGTTACATTCCATAGTCAAGCCATGGCCTTTTAGGGGCTGGGCTTTGGATTTGGTTGGAGAAATTCGACCAACGTCATCAAAAAATCAAAGGTACATTTTGGTAGGTACCGATTATTTTACAAAATGGATCGAAGCTATACCTTTGCCAAATGTCGACCAAGAAGATGTAATTGAATTCATAAAAAAAACACATTATTTATAGATTTGGAATCCCATAAACCATTACAATGGATCAATGATCAGTTTTTACTAGTCAAAAAATGCAAGAATTTGCCAAGGAAATGAGTTTCAAATTGTTAACTTATATGCGCTATTATGCTCAGGCCAACGGTCAGGTCGAAGTAGCAAATAAAATAGTGATTGGGCTAATTAAGAAACATGTGGGAAGAAGCCTAGAAATTGGCACAAGACTTTGGATCAAGTGCTTTGAGAATGTCGAACTTCTCCCAAAGAATCAACTAACGCAACTTCGTTTCGATTAACGCTTGGCCATGATGCAATGTTGCTAGTGGAAATTTACTTACAGTCAACAAGGATCCAAAGGCACCATGAGATTCCATCAGAATCCTACTGGAACATGATGTTGGACGAGTTGGTTGATTTGGATGAAGAAAGGCTTAATTCCTTAGAATTGTTAAGAAGGCAAAAGAAAAGAGTAGAGAAATCCTATAACAAGAAAGTTAACGTTAAAATGTTTTCCTAGAAGAATTGTTTTGGAAGGTGATTTTGCCTATGGATCAAAAGTATAGGGTCTTAGGTAAATGGCCCCCAAAATGGGAAGTTGTCGCTACTGCGAAAATCGGCGTCGACTATGACAGAAGAGTCGCCATCGTACGTAATTTATCCCACAAGAGGGAAAGGAAACACTCAGAGTAAACCTAATGCAAAGAGGGAAAGGAATGGTCATCGCAACCAAATCCTGGATTCGGGAGTCGGTTACGCAAGGGGAAGGTATTAGCACCCCTCACGTCCGTCGTACTCGACGGGATCCACGCTTGTTTTCTATCTAAAGGTGTGTTATTCTATCTATTCTACAGGTATGGATTAAAAAGAAAAGAAAATGACTTGGCAAAGTATCGCACTTTATACCTACGTATTCCCGTCTGAAACGAGAAATCAGAGTCAACGTAGTTCGCCTACCTACGGGAAAGGAAGGGAAGGTTGCTTGCTAGGATATCGCATCCTATGCCTACGTACTTTCATACAGCATGAAAGATCAGAGCAAACGTAGTTCGGGCCACGGAAGACACAAGCTTGTCTGACTGTTTTTTATCTCCTTACGAAAGGGTTTTCCTGATTAAGAGTCCAAGCGGACAAAAATGACATTTGAAATTTGTTTTCAGTTTTTTACAAAAGAACTGTTTTTTAGTCTGTTTGCAACTTGTACTGTACTAAAGACTTGTGATCTGAGAGTGACTACGTCGCATGTCACCCTAAGGGTACCACACTAAGCAGCCAGATTACTGAAGAGTGACCCTCCAGCAACCCTTTCTCAAATAGCTTAAGGCTCGTAACGTACAGCACGCGTTATCCTTATTACTGTGTTTTTGAATTGTTTTGAGATGAGAAGAGAAAGATGCTCTAAAAAGCCTATGGTTGAAATGGAAACTAGCCTAATGTTATCATGCATGGGTCAAAACCTAATGTCTTTCATAATTCCCTCTTGCACAGAGGAAATCAGAGATCCTAGGGGATAAACAGCAAAAGAAAGCAAGCAATTAACAGTAAATAGTAAAGTGCATGTTATGCAACAGTACAAGCGAGGCAAGGGAGAAAACAACAGGAAAGAGGAGACAAGCTCCACCTTAAACCTAGAGGTAATCAACACAAGCAAACAGACAATACAACAAAAGAAAAGAAATAGAGAAAGCAGCCCAAGCAGCAGCAACAGCAGCTCTGGTCAGCAAAGTTGGATAGACTGCAAAGTTGACAGCAAAGGCTTCATCTTCAAGCAAGATTCTATCTTCAATATTCATCAATCTTCAAGCTCCAACAAGCACACTCCAAGAAGAGGATTAATCATCAAGATCAAGTTATAATGTTAAGAAACTTAATGACAACCAAAGGAAATCACTAAGAACTCGACATTGCAAATGAAAGGTACCCTCAAAGTTCTACTCACTTGGGCATACCACTCATCCCTAATAAGGAGAGATGGAGCTTCCCAAGGAGGACTTTATATCATTGGATAGAATAAAGGCAAACAATGCACTCCATGTTTGAAGAAAGAATCAAAACTAGGTCTAAAGCACTTCCTAAAACCCTAATTTCCTAAGCTCCATAAAAAAAGCTCCACAAGAGGAAAAGCCTTCAACTCCAAGCTCCAATCTTCAATCCCAAGCATTTTAAATGAATCCAGAAGCTCCAACAAAAAGATCTCAAGTCTAAACCCACTCCAAAGCAGCCAACCAAACCAAACAATCTGAAGCACTCAAGAGAGGAATCCACAAATACAAGCCACTTGCAAAATACAACTAAAATACAAAACCAAGTTGTAAAATTCTAATAAATTTCCTAGGGGAACCTGAATACTTGAACTAACTAGTGTAAAAATATTGAAGCCTAAATCAACTTCTAAGTTATCTAAATAATTCCTACATTGAGATAGGTCAAAGGAATCCACAAGTTTGGGAGGGTCCTAATCTCAATACCTAAAATAGACCTTAATGTTGTTCTAAAATTCTAATAAAAATGCTAGGGGAACATGAATATCTATCCTAAAACATACTAAAAGATCTAAGCCAGAAAGATTACCAGATGGAAGAACAAAAATAGACAAGGCAGATGAAGAATTATGCAAAAATAAAGAACAAAATAAAATGTGATAATCATATTAAATTGAAAAATGCATGGAATTGCATTTTGTTAATCCCAGAAAATCATAAATTCCATAAGGATCATGAGGATATTTTTTAAAATCATAAATTCCATAAGGATCGAAATAATGCTCAACCTTGATCTGAACTTGCTCTAATGAATATATAGAATAATTTCATGGGCTTTTGGATCCAAATTGAAGCCCAAAACAGTCACTCACATTTTCTGGTTTTTTGATTCAAAGGCAATGTATCAGTCGTGATTTGAAAGCTTCTCCTTGTTCCAGAAGGTTCTCACACCTTGCACATGTCATTTAGAATGAGTTTGAATGGAAAGATTGGTCTGAATTGCCTTGTGCATTGATTTTGCAATGTTACTTACAAGTGAAGCAACCACATGGCAACTTCCAAAACTTGAACTGAACTCAAAATTGTGTTAAAACCAAAGTGTTTGAAATGTGATTTCCAATCAGAAAATGTACCCACTTGCTTGGTTTGAGGCATCTAGCAGAAAATCACATTTTTCCCTCCTTTCCATATTTGAATTTCCTTCATTTTCAAGCCATTTCAAGTGACTTTTTGATATGAGCCAAACCAAACTCTCATGACCACTTGGTTACACTCAAAACATCATTTTAAGCAAGTTCCATGTTGAACAAATCTCCATTTGAAGCTTGCAAGTTGGAGATATAGACCTATGATTGAAAATGACCTATAATTTCACTTTCCCAAAATACCCTTGACTTGTAAACCTCATAACTTGAGTTCTACAAATCAGATGGAGGACTTCTAGTACAATTTAGAAAGCTAAGATCATGAGGAACAACTTTCATGTTGACTAAAAGTTCAGGTGAAACCTCCTTCTAGGTCAAAAATAGCCTTGAAGTCAGATGATTTTCACAGACAAATTTCAGAAGCATCTGAGGACCTGTAACTTGTCTGGACCATAACTTGAGTTCTATAAATCCCCTTGAGGACTTCTAGTACTCCAATTAAAGGTATTGAGAAGCTATACAAGTTCCATGCTGGCCAAAGATCCATTTGAAACTTTTATCTTGACTTATGTCGCCTTGAAGTTAGGCACTAAATAGGGTAATTTGCACTGAAACCCTAATTTAGCAACTTCCCACACTCTTGATTCTTCTTGATTTGATCTTGGCCCACCCCACAAGTGTCTCAACACATAAATCCATGAACTCCATGACCTCAAAGTACGTTTGAATTCTTTTCAATTGCATAATTGACCTAGGGTTGATCCAGATGAAACCCTAATTGTCTGCACTTCAACTGTGGCTCTGGCATTTGACACAATGACTTGATTTAACTCCATCATGGCTCTCTAGGTACTCCATGAGCTCTATACACATATCATATTCACACCTCATGCTTCACATCCCATTGATGGTCCTCAGCTGATCAAGACCTCCCACCACCTCCTGATGACTTGGATGACTTCTCAAGCTTGGATAAGATTTCTTGCTAGGCTTCTCTTGATAATAATCACACTTGATCCCCTGTTGGATGAATGATATGCCATGATATGCAAATGATAGAACTATGCAAATGATAATGCAATGAAACATAAACCAGGTAAAAGATGTTGAGCAAATTTTGGGGTGCAACAACTGCTATTCAAACGGCTTGGACCCGACTGGGTGAAGAGTGAACGACCTTCAAAGAATCGAGGTAAAAGACGGTTGAATACCAAGAAACCCGGAAATTTGCCAACTGCAGACACGAACTGCACAAATTATTTGGAGAACAAAATCCACCAAATTATACTCCATCTTTGCTATGGGGTTTGTCAATACGAAAATACAACTTCTCTGCCTATCGTAACAATACTTGATTCTGGCAACTCACTATATACAGTGTCTCTGTCTATTTACAGCAACTTATCCTTCAATGCAAACACAACTTCTCTGTCTAATCACAGTATCTTTTTCTAATCACATGACTCCATCACTCAAATGGGTATGAATATCTTTGTTAACAGAATACAATCTTTTCTAACGCTTTTACTGGGGAAACAACTCTGCCAACAACACATGGAATAACTTTGGCGACTTCCACTGGGGAAATAGTTTTATCAACAAATAAGAAATAACTCTGCCATCGCTATGAGAAAATAAATCTGCCAATAATACAGGAAAATAACTCCGTCACCCCTACGGGACAATAACTATGTCAATAATACAGGAAAATAACTCCGCCATCGCTACGAGAAAATAACTCTGCCAATAATACATGAAAATAACTCCGTCACCACTACGGGACAATAACTCTGTCAATAGTACAGGAAAATAACTCTGCCATCGCTACGAGAAAATAACTCTGCCAATAATACAGGAAAATAACTCCGTCACCACTACGGGAAAATAACTCTGCCAATAATACAGGAAAATAACTCCGCCATCGCTACGAGAAAATAACTCTGCCAATAATACAGGAAAATGACTCTGTCACCACTACGGGACAATAACTCTGTCAATAATACAGGAAATAACTCTGTCTGTTACAGGAACAACTCTGAAAACAGCTTCTCTGCCTATCATTGCAGTAGCTAACTCCATCAATTGAATGGGCAACCAAAATACTGGTCCAATCTTCAAACTTTAGCGCCAACACGGCAGCAAATCTGAGAAGGACTCTACTGGGGATTTTTCTGAAACCAAACTGCCAGACACCTACTTCGACATAAGCGGCAACTTCAGAAATCTTGACTCACAAAATCTTTTGATATTGACGTAACAAAATTTTTGAAGAAATACTCCGCTGGAGGGGTAAGAGAAACTTAACCAAGCAACTCTGTGGTGAATAAGACAAACATTATCATTACACGTCTCACGCCGAGACCTTGCTTATCTGGTAATTAATCTGAGCAAGAGCTCCCTCTACCTGCAGGGAAAACAACACTTGAAAACAAAAGGTTAACCAACCTGGCTTATGTTTCAAAATGCATATGTTCGACAATGGCGTAATGCTCCATTCGACATGGAAATGCTACGCGTTTGGGTAGATGCAAATATGATGATATATGCAAATGCTAATGCAGGCTTAAGCTGCTGAGAGACACTCTGGTATGAAATGGCTGAGAACAAAACCAACTCCACTGGGGATGAACGAGTATCACAAAGTATTCCAACAAAATAAATGCCAGAAACAACAGCCAACTCTGCTGGGGAGAGATGCGACCCTTCTGAGGATATCCTATGGACAACTTCCATGAGGATACTTTTCAGGCGACATTCCTGGTGATACTCTCTCGGGGAGGACAATTCCTCATCTGGTAGGAATAAGCGTCGTCTCCACTCTCTGGGGATAAGATACGACTTGCTAAGGAACGACATCAACTGAAGTCAGGTCCTACGTCAAGAAACTTTGGCTGGGGAATACAAATTCCTGACTGTTTGCTTCAAAGGTAAGGACCCTGCAAAACACAAACGAGACAAAACAAATCTACACAACAAAATCTATCCGAGTTAATATCCGTGACATTCATTCAGTCAATTCGAAGTTTTAGCAATTATTGGCAAGGGCCATCAAGTTTATGCAAGTGCAAGTTCATCAAAAACATCGGCGTTTTTCACAAACAAAAGAGTAAAGAACAAGCATCAAGTACTGAATAACATGCTTTATTGAATGAGCCTGTAAATAGGCAAAGCTTTGTACACCAGATGTAACTCCTGAAAAGAGGAAGTTACGCACAAGCAAAATACAATATATGCACAAGAAGCACAAAGAAAGATACAAAACAAATTTGATATTCATGTCGGCATCTTGGTACAGACAAACACCATGAGTTGATTCTCCTATGACTCGCCCGACTCTGGCGCTTTCCCGGTACTCGATCTTCGGAAGAGATTGTTATAGATGAATGACCCTCAGGTATTCCCAAACCACCAAGCAATGCAGTATCAAACTCGGACCGCAGTCATTTGCTTTTTCAATCCCTAACTTTTGCGTGAATCGCCCTTTGCGGGTTTTCAATTCACCGGGATACCCTTTTTTGCCGAAGTCGCCCTTATCAGGTTTTCGACTTCGCGGGTGTACATTTTTTTAATTTTATCCCTAACTTTTGCCCGAACCTTTTATTCCTTTTTTATGGTTCGCCGGGATGTCCCATTTTTGCCTAGACTCTCTTTTTTCTGTCCAGCGGGTCACTTTAAGCAAAGTATTTTTTAACTGCATCCGAATTCACAGGAGACGTAAAGTCCTCACCATCCATGGTGGATAACAACAAGGCTCCTCCAGAGAAAACCTTTCTGACGACATATGGACCCTTGTAATTGGGAGTCCATTTGCCCCTGTGATCTGATTGTGGTGGGATAAGCTTTTTCAACACAAGATCGCCCGTCTGAAAGCTTCGAGGGCATACCTTCTTATCGTAAGCTTTCTTCATCCGGCTCTGATACAACCGACCATATGCGAGAGAAGCCAGTCTCTTATCATCCATTAAACTGAGCTGGTTCAGTCTATCTTTTACCCATTCTGCCTCATCAAGTTGGACATCGCGTAAAACCCTCAAAGAAGGAATCTCAACCTCCAATGGTAACACTGCCTCCATGCCATACACCAATGAGAAAGGGGTTGCCCCAGTTGACGTGCGTACCGTTGTATGATAACCGTGCAAAGCGAAAGGCAACATCTCATGCCAGTCCTTGTAAGTCACAACCATCTTCTGAATAATATTCTTTATGTTCTTATTGGCCGCTTCGACAGCGCCATTCATCTTGGGCCGATAAGGAGAAGAGTTGTGATGCTCGATCTTAAAATTCAGACACAGCTCTTTCATCATCTTGTTATTCAATTTTGAGCCATTGTCGGTGATAATCCGCTCTAGGATTCCATATCTGCAGATAATATCTCTTTTGGTAAATCTGGTTACCACTTGTTTGGTGACATTAGCATATGGCGCTGCTTCCACCCATTTGGTGAAGTAATCAATAGCTACCAAAATGAACCGGTGTCCATTTGATGTCGTGGGCTCAATCTTGCAAATCATATCAATTCCCCACATCGAAAAAGGCCACGGTGATGACATAACATTCAGAGGGCTCAGAGGCACATAAAATTTGTCCGCATAAATTTGACATTTATGGCACCGCTTCGCAAACTTGAAACAATTTGTTTCCATCGTTAGCCAATAGTAACTTGCCCGCAACAGTTTTCTCGTCATTGCATGTCCACCAGCATGCGTACCAAATGTACCTTCATGGATCTCTTCCATGAGCAACTTAGCCTCTTTCTCGTCCACACATCGCAACAACACCAAGTCGTGGTTTCTCTTGTACAGGACGCCATCCGAATTCAAATAGAAATTGCCAGCCAATCTCCTAAGAGTCTTCTGATCTCGACTGGATGCCCCAGCCGGATACTCTTGGTTCTTCAGGAAATTATGGATATCAAAATACCACGGCTTGCCATCGGGTACTTCCTCAATGGCGAATATGAAGGCGGGCCTATCAAGGCGAGAGATAACAATCCTGGGAGCCTCATTCCAGAAGTTAACTTTATACATTTAAGACAACGTCACAAGAGCGTCGGCCATCTGATTTTCTGCTTGTGGCACGTGATGCAATTCTACTTTGTCAAAGAAAGGCAACAATCTCCTTGCATAATTCATATAGGGTATCAGATTGGGCTGACGCGTCTCCCATTATCCTTTAATCTAGTTGACCACTAGAGCAGAGTCCCCGTATACATCAAGATATTTGATTCTCAAATCAATAGCCTCCTCAAGACCCATGATGCACGCCTCATATTCAGCCTCATTATTGGTAACTGGAAAGGTAAATCTGGCAGTAAAGGGAATGTGCGCCCCTTGAGGAGTAGTGATAATTACCCCTATTCCACTACCGTAGGAATTAACGGTGCCATCAAATATCAACTGCCATTTGGAACCCAACTCTGGACCTTCATCCGGTAACAACTCATCACAATCTTTCATTTTCAAGTACATGATATCCTCGTCAGGAAAATCAAACCTCATTGGTTTGTAATCTTCAATTGGCTGCTCAGCTAGGTACTCTGACAGAACACTACCTTTGATAGCCTTTTGAGAACATATTGAATATCGTATTCTGTCAGCACCATCTGCCATCGGGCAATCCTCCCGGAGAGTGCTTGCTTTTCAAATACGTATTTGATCGGATCCATCTTTGAAATTAGCATGGTTGTATGGTTTAACATGTACTGTCTCAAACGTTTGGCAGCCCAGGCTAGCGCACAACACGTCTTTTCGAGCATTGAGTAACGGGATTCACAATCTGTGAACTTTTTACTCAAGTAGTAAATCGCATGCTCTTTACGTCCAGTCTCGTCATGTTGACCGAGAACACAACCCATACTTTCCTCAAGAACCGTCAAATACATAATCAATGGTCTCCCGGCTACTAGGGGTATCAATATTGGAGGTTCCTGCAAATATTCTTTTGTTTTTTCAAACGCCCTTTGACAATCTTCATTCCAGGTCACAGCCTGATTCTTTTTCAACAATTTGAATAATGGCTCGCATGTAGCGGTTAGGTGAGATATGAACCGAGCAATGTAGTTTAACCTCCCTAAAAACCCACGCACTTCTTTTTCTGTTTTAGGCGTTGGCATTTCTTGTATTGCTTTTATCTTAGTAGGATCAACCTCAATTCCTTTTTCGCTCACAATAAACCCCAATAGTTTACCGGATCTCACCCCAAAGGTGCACTTGTTAGGATTCAGCCTCAGCCTGAATTTCCTAAGCCTCTTGAACAATTTCAGCAGATTAACCAAATGCTCTTCCTCCATCTAGGATTTGGCAATCATATCATCAACATAAACCTCGATCTCTTTATGCATCATGTCATGAAAGAGCGTCGTCATAGCACGTTGATATGTTGCCCCAGCGTTCTTTAAACCAAAGGGCATCACTTTGTAGCAAAATGTTCCCCAGGGAGTAATGAAGGTTGTTTTCTCCATGTCTTCTGGCGCCATTTTAATCTGATTGTAACCCGAGAAGCCATCCATGAAGGAGAACACGGAGAATTGAGCAGTGTTATCGACCAGCACATCGATATGAGGAAGCGGAAAGTCGTCCTTTGGGCTCGCCCTATTCAAATCACGATAGTCTATGCACATCCGCACCTTACCGTCTTTCTTTGGTACCGATACTATATTGGCGACCCATGATGGATAAGTTGTAATAGAAAGGAACCCAACATCCCACTGTTTTTGAACTTCCTCCTTAATCTTCACAGACATATCTGGTCTGGTTCTTCTGAGTTTCTGCTTAACAGGCGGACATTCTTCTCGCAACGGCAAATGATGAACAACCATATCTGTATCCAACCCAGGCATATCCTCGTACGACCAAGCAAAGATATCGCTGTACTCTTGCAACATCTCAATCAGACCTTGATTGATGTCACTTTGCAGCGCAGCCCCTATCCGGATGTTCCTGACAACTCCCTCGGACCCCATGTTGATAATCTCAATCTCTTCCTGATGAGGCAGAATGATTCTTTCTTCTGTTTCAACAGTCGAGTCAGCTCCTCTGGCAAGTCGTTATCCTCAACAATCTCTTCCTCAGCTTGAAATACCGGGTGCTCGAAGTTAAAGCAAGTCATAGGAAGTTCGTGTTCGGTGTCATCTGAAATATGAATCCTGCAAAGGAAATGGTTAAATGCTTCAAATGAGTGCAAACAAAGCTCATAATCACGTTGCCATTTATTGTTAAAATAAAAACAGGAAAAACAGGGAACACAAAATTTGCATGAGGAAAACGCCTTTATTCAATGATTAAACATTGCATACACATAAGCAGGTGACCCTAAAACAAAATCACTATGCCCCGAGTAGGACACAAGATTATACAATAATTAAGAAAACAAATCATTACTGTTTTGTAGTCACTGGGACAATTTCCCGGATGGACCAGTTGCAGAGACTTTGTCCTGGCACGCTAGGATTGATCCACGCGTCCATATCGCAATCACTATCTCCATCTTCAGAGTCAGAAACAGCATTAACCGTCTCAAAGTAGACTCCCTTTGGAGTAATCACCACCGGTCCTTTGAACTTGGGTGCTTTCTGTGAAGAAGATGCTGATGTTAGGCGATACCCTAGTCCAAACTTGTACATCTTGACAGGAATTTCCAGCACTTGACCCCAACCCTTGGTCTCACCAGTCTGAACCAACGCTTGAGCGTCTTTGTACGAAGCCACAGCAACCTCTGGCACTTTGCTGGGAACACTGGACTTGTCTTTGATTTGCAACCCTTCGAAGGCTTGGCAGGGCGTTTCGTGGATTTCTCCATCCACTTCAACGTACTTGAATGATGAGAGATGACTGACCAAGATGTCATCTTCCCCACAAATAGTAACGATGCCACCACCGGCTTCAAACTTAAGCTTTTGATGCAGCGTGGACGTCACACCCCCTGCAGAGTGTATCCACGGACGCCCAAGTAAACAACTATAAGCTGGATGAATATCTATGATATAAAATTCAGTGTCAAATATTTTCGGCCCGACCTGCAATGGCAACGTTATCGATCCAAACACCGACCTTCTCGTTCCATCAAACGCCCTCACAACCAAGTCACTTGACGTGCAAATAATTCCCTGGATATCTAACTTCATCATAGCCTTCTTAGGCAATACATTCAGAGATGATCCGGTATCCACAAGAACGTGCGACATTACGGTGTCCCGGCATTCCACCGATATGTGCAAAGCCATATTATGCTCTCGGCCTCTGGGTGTTAGATCAAAATCAGTGAAACCCAAACTATGTCCAGCATTGACATGCGCCAGTACCCCCTCTAGCTGGTTGCCAAAAACCTCCTAAGGTACAAATGACGTGTCCAATATCTTCAACAAAGCATTTCGATGAGCCTCAGAACAAAGCAACAAAGATAGGATTGAAATTTTTGAGGGTGTCTGTTGTAAGTGCTCAACAATCTTATAATCGCTCTTGCGAGTTAGCCTCATGAACTCCTCTACGTCCTTGAGCGACGTGTCTTTCTCTTTCAACTGGGATGGTCCACTTTCATTCACCTTGGCCTTTCCTTTAACAATCCTCTCTGCTTCACCTTCCGGTGCGGTGAAAATTCTTCCACTACGGGTCATGCCTCCCGTTCCAACAACATTGTCAACTGCCCCTGCCGGCTGGCTATTCACCTCAATCTTTTCTCCATTACAGTACGCTTCTAACCCATATGTCCATGGAACAACTTTTGTACTCTCAAAAGGAACGGGTCCTGCTTTTGTTATTGTGATAGTCGGCCGCTTGGTGGGCGCTGATATCATAATAGTCTTCTTTGGGATCGTAACAGTTGCAATCTCATCCTGCTTTTCAAACAACGCCTCAACAGGCTTCTCAACAGCAGTCCGATCAAATTGCAAAATCCCCTCATCCATCATGGCTTGGATGCCTCTTTTCAAATCAGCACAACCCTCTGGTTTGGTCCAGCAATCCAGACAATATTCGTCACATCCGGGGAATACACCCCCTTTCAACAATCTGCTTTTAACACAACTCAACGGTGTCTTCACTTCATTCACATCCATAACCAAGTTCAAATTCTCTTCCGTTAGGATAGCATTCACTCCATGATTCGGCATGGGTTGTTGTACAATATTGGGACCATCTCGACCAAAATTAATGGCCTTACTATCAAGCAAATCTTGGACTTTGTGTTTGAATGCGTGGCAACTCTCAATATCATGTCCGGGCGCCCCGGAATGAAACTCACAATGTTTATCAGCGTCAAAACCAAATGGAGGAGTGCCCGTTAACGGGGCCATCGTTCTCTTTTCAACCAGATTCAAACCCAACAGCGTTTGAAGAAGTTCAACATAAGTTGAAGGAGGTGCTTCAAATACTCTCTTCGGCCTACACTCTTGAATTCTACGCTGAGCAGGGTGCATTCTCTGTTGCTGCGGCTGTTGTTGCCATTGTTGTTGTTGTTGTTGTTTTTGATGAGGTATCGGGATAGTAACACTAGCAACTTGTTGTGGCTGATACTGATTCCTACCTCTTCCATGACCTCGACCACCATATACCGCACTGGCGTCGCCTTGTCTCCTTCCACCAAAGGCTTTCCTTGCACCTCCAGCTGAGGTGGATTCACCTGCCTGAATCTTCGCAATCTTAATTCCATTTTCAATCCGTTCTCCCATGAGAATCATGTCGGAGAAACTACCCATCGAGACATTGAGCAATTTGTCGTAATACATTCCAGAAAATGTTCCAATAAACATATCAATCAATTCTCTTTCAACCAAAGGGGGATGCACCCTAGCCGCAATATCACGCCAGCGCTGGGCATACTCCTTGAAGCTCTCACCATTCTTCTGAGACAAACTCTGCAGCTGGACCCTGTTTGGTGCCAAGTCACTATTATATTGGTAATGTTTAACAAAAGCATCAGTCAGTTCTTTCCAACTTCTAATTTGAGTGGGCTCCAACCCCATGTACCATTCCAGCGATGGTCCTGATAAACTGTCTTGAAAAAAATGCATAAGCATCTTCTCATCGTCAGAGTATGCAGACATTCTTCTGTAATAAGAACGTACATGAACTCTAGGGCATGTATCCCCCTTATACTTGTCAAATGTTGGAGCTTTGAATTTCAATGGCACCCTCAGCCTAGGCACTAGTCCCATGGTAGTCATATCTAACCCAGCAGAGTTCTGATTGGCTATCCCTTTAATCTGCTCTTCCAGCATTTTGAACCTCCTATCATTGTCATTAGGCCTTTCAAATCCCACGCCTTTCCCGGAGAAGGCATCTTCCTGGCGATCCTCGCCCAGTTCAGATTCTCATTGCCATATCCCTCGTAACCAGCGTTACGGCCATATCCCTGTTGATTGAAAATAGGACCCTATCCTCTGTTACCGAATCCTTGGTTGACCCCACCTAGTCCATAACCGGTGTTGAAAGGCACCATCCCAGCACCGTTGTTGTTCATGTTACCAAAGCCAACATCACCGTATCTATACCCTTGATTGTTGTTACCATAGCCATCGTAGCCAAAGCCTTGATTGTTGAAACCAAAATTACCATTATGATTACCAATGCCAAACCCTTGGTATTGTTTCCAAAACCAGTGTTGTCACCGAACCCTTGATTAGCATCTCCAGCATTGCCAGTATTATTAACAACATTCCCATCACCATTTCCAACGTTTCCAGTACCAGTGTTACCAATACCAGTGTTACCATTACCAGCACTAGTGCCAATATTTCCATTGCCATTGCCATCACCGGCACCAACTCCACCACTTGTGGGAACGACCACTATAGGTATCCCATCCTCCCTGCGAGGAGTTCCAACAGAGTGATAATCAGTATTTCCATTCGCCTGCACCAGCAGCGGTTGCACCAGAGTCTGGAGATTCTCTTGGCCACAGTTTCCATTGCTTGCATGAAAAGTGCCAACTTCTCACGAATTTCCTGCATCTCGGCTTGAACTTGATCCATGATTCTCTTATAGTTGTTCCTGGTAGAATAACCATGCGTTCTCTGGTTGTCAATCCTGAAACCTGTGAGATGCAGGAAATAAGATACAGATTCAAAAAAAAATACCGGTCAGGCAATATGAGTATGCAGATGCAAATGTATAAATATGCTACAGGTTATATTCCCCCCCCCCCCCCCCCCCGATTCTAGTTTCAGAGAGAAGGCCATCACGACAATGGAGTCCCAATCAAGCAATCAAGGAATCAGAAAAAACCTCATACATAAACAAATGTCAAGAGGCAAAGTACAAGAATACAACTTAAAAGACCTCGGCCAACAATCCTGGCGATGGTCAAAATACAATCATTGTAGCAAAAATACAAGGGAAATACAAAGAAATATTAGGACGGATGGCGCGCCCGAAAGTCCTCCAACAGTCTCAGTGTCTCCGGATGACCTGGTCTGGACAATTGTCCCCGTATCAACGATGTCTGTCGTCTAACAGTGGACCTCAACCTCTTAGCATCGTCCTTGCAGGTTCCTTCGCCAAAACACTCGTCGAGTCTGCATCTCTTGAAGCTGGCCTTCAATTCACAACCTCTCATCTCCTTGCCAAGGTCACTCACTCTAAGCTCAACAGCGCTCCTAAGTGATGTCTCTTCAGCAATCTTCGCATACTGGGCTCTAATCTGCGCCTCTAGCGTGGCAATCTGCAGCTTCAGCTCATCTTCACGTTCCTTTCGCTTGGTAAGCATGGTATTCCACAATGTTTCCCACTTGCCGAGTCGGAAATAAGCTTTGTTTAAGAGTTCCTTCTTGGAAGCAAGCACCTTGCTAACACCATTAAAGGCTACTCCCACTTTTTCCCTCTTGTTGGTCTCTTCAGTCAAATCTGAACCCAACCTGTTAATCAACTCAGTCTGTTCCTTCACAGTGAAGGTAGCTTCATTCTTCTCATGACGCAACTGGAAGATCTCTTTCTCTAACTCATCATTGGCTTTCTTCAATTCTTCGTTTTCAGCCAACAATTTGTTATACTTCTCAATCTCTACCGAAGTAGGTGTCTCAATCACTGGAAGATACAAAGGTTCCACAGCAGGATATGGCATCAAGGAAATACTAGCTCTCTCGTGGATCCAAGCCAAATAAGGATCATAAGCTTTTTTATTGCTCTTACCAAGCAAAGTTTTCCCTCTCCTATGGATGTTAGCCCATGCATGTCTCAACCTGATCAAAACAGCCTCGTCTAATAAGCCCGTGAGATACAGAGATTCCTGTATCTCAACCTCAATAGGAGCATCTCTCAAGGCATAATCAAACTGTCTCACCAGCAGAGAAGGGTTATAAGTGATACAACCTTTCCGTCAAATCAAAGGGACATTCAGAAAGCCACTGCAACTATATATAATATCAGTGCCAAGCATACTCCGATCAAACCAAATGATGTTCTCAGCAGACAGCCCCATCAATCGGGAAGACCAATCCAAAGTATCAACAACATCAACAAAAGGTCCTGTCTTCGGAAGATGCCCCTGGAACCACCTGTACAAGAGAGGAAGACAGCAAGAAACATTCTTGCCACGACGTTTCTCATTCTTATAGTGAATAGAATGATAAACATCGCCCAAGAGAGTAGGAACTGGATTCTTCGAGGCAAGAATCAATAAGGCATCTGAGACAACAAAATCTGGCACATTGGGAAACAAGACAATCCCATAGATGCAGACAGCTAGAATGGCACTGAAGGCAACCTAACATCCACTCTTCGCGCACTGTGTAGCCTTCTCAACCAGGACAGACAGGTGAAAACCATAAGCTCCGTTCAGCATGACCAAACCTCCAGGGAACTCAGAAGCGTCTAAACTGACAATCTCAGCAAGTGTAGCCAACTCAGGCTCAGCATCATCATCTATAAAGGGCATCTGGTCTAACACAGGAACTCCCAACATAGCAGAATACTCCTCCAAAGTGGGTGCCAGAATATAATCGGGGAACATGAAGCATCTCAGTTGAGGCTCATAAAACTGCATCAAAGTATACACCCCAGTCGTCTCAAATGCTGAAGGCCTGTACAACAAACTAAACAGTCTCCCATAAGATACTCAGAACTCAACCCTCACTTTCTCATCTGCTAGAGCAACTAATCCCAGCAAGGAACTGATATCTGGCGAATGCAACCGGTAAGCCACTGTCCTCTTCATGGACTCCATGTCTGGCCAAAAAATACACTAGAATTAGAGGGGAATGATCACACCTGCAACATAAATACACGTTAATGAAATGCAAACATGAAAATGCACATGCATATACAAACAGGGGATCAAGTGTTGTGTTGATGAACTGTGTTACTCTGTACTGAAGCCTGAGAACCATCAAATCTTTGCCTCAAACCAAACCAACCACTCAAAAGAACCCTGTAATCACATCTCACTAACAGAGATAAACCAGGTACTCTGAGGTCAAAGGTTTCCTGCAAACAGACCTACCTACCCCTCACAGGTATGTACTTAACTTGCAGACGAGGTACGACATCCTATGCGGGTTCAACGCCACAGACTTTCAAGAGCGATGATACGATACCCAGAAAGTGTGGCATCATCATCCCTTGAAGCGGCCTCACTTAGCTGAATCCCAATTGATAGGTCCCCAGAGTCGACAATCCTCGGGCCAGACAACTTGTCGAGCCCTAAGGGCCAGGCAAGAAGCATCAAAGAGAATCTCGTCCGAGCGCAGATTTCGCGGCTAGCTGGTGCGAGCTAAGCAAACAGGCTAACCACTACTCTCTACTTCTAAGTCTATGTGCAAACTCAAGCCCAGGTCCGGCTTATCTCTCAATCTAACCCTCTACCCAGCACAACAACAATAATATAATACTGAAAGTAAAGTCAGAAAGGTAAATACATACAAAACCCTAGACGGGAAAACAAGCGCTAGGATCGACTCGCATAAGGAACCGTTGGAGTCCCCAGCAGAGTCGCCAACTGTCGCTACTGCGAAAATCGGCGCCGGCTATGACAGAAGAGTCGCCATCGTGCGTTATTTATCCCACAAGAGGGAAAGGAAACACTCAGAGTAAACCTAACGCAAAGAGGGAAAGGAATGGTCATCGCAACCAAATCCTGGATTCGGGAGTCGGTTACGCAAGGGGAAGGTATTAGCACCCCTCACGTCCGTCGTACTCGACGGGATCCACGCTTGTTTTCTATCTAAAGGTATGTTATTCTATCTATTCTACAGGTCTGGGTTAAAAAGAAAAGACAATGACTCGGCAAAGTATCGCACTTTATGCCTACGTATTCCCGTCTGAAACGAGAAATCAGAGTCAACGTAGTTCGCCTACCTACGGGAAAGGAGGGGAAGGTTGCTCGCTAGGATATCGCATCCTATGCCTACGTACTTTCATACAGCATGAAAGATCAGAGCAAACGTAGTTCGGGCCATGGAAGACATAATCTTGTCTGACTGTTTTTTATCTCCTTACGAAAGGGTTTTCCTGATTAAGAGTCCAAACGGACAAAAATGACATTTGAAATTTGTTTTCAGTTTTTTACGAAAGAACTGTTTTTTAGTCTGTTTGCAACTTGTACTGTACTAAAGACTTGTGATCTGAGAGTGACTACGTCGCATGTCACCCTAAGGGTGCCATACTAAGCAGCCAGATTACTGAAGAGTGACCCTCCAGCAACCCTTTCTCAAATAGCTTAAGGCTCGTAACGTACAGCACGCGTTATCCTTATTACTGTGTTTTTGAATTGTTTTGAGATGAGAAGAGAAAGATGCTCTAAAAAGCCTATGGTTGAAAGGGAAACTAGCCTAATGTTATCATGCATGGGTCAAAGCCTAATGTCTGTCATAATTCCCTCTTGCACATAGGAAATCAGAGATCCTAGGGGATAAACAGCAAAAGAAAGCAAGCAATTAACAGTAAACAGTAAAGTGCATGCTATGCAACAGTACAAGCGAGGCAAGGGAGAAAACAACAGGCAAGAGGAGACAAGCTCCACCTCAAACCTAGAGGTAATCAACACAAGCAAACAGACAATACAACAAAAGAAAAGAAACAGAGAAAGCAGCCCAAGCAGCAACAACAACAACTCTGGTCAGCAAAGTTGGATAGACAGCAAAGTTGACAGCAAAGGCTTCATCTTCAAGCAAGCTTCTATCTTCAATCTTCATCAATCTTCAAGCTCCAACAAGCACACTCCAAGAAGAGGATTAATCATCAAGATCAAGTTATAATGTTAAGAAACTTAATGACAACCAAAGGAAATCACTAAGAACTCGACATTGCAAATGAAAGGTACCCTCAAAGTTCTACTCACTTGGGTATACCACTCATCCCTCCTAAGGAGATATGGAGCTTCCCAAGGAGGACTTTATGTCATTGGATAGAATAGAGGCAAACAATGCACTCCATGTTTGAAGAAAGAATCAAAACTAGGTCTAAAGCACTTCCTAAAACCCTAATTTCCTAAGCTCCATAAAAAAAGCTCCACAAGAGGAAAAGCCTTCAACTCCAAGCTCCAATCTTCAATCCCAAGCATCTTCAATGAATCCAGAAGCTCCAACAAAAAGAACTCAAGCCTAAACCCACTCCAAAGCAGCCAACCAAACCAAACAATCCGAAGCACTCAAGAGAGGAATCCACAAATACAAGCCACTTGCAAAATACAACTAAAATACAAAACCAAGTTGTAAAATTCTAATAAATTTTCTAGGGGAACCTGAATACTTGAACTAACTAGTGTAAAAATATTGAAGCCTAAATCAACTTCTAAGTTATCTAAACAATTCCTATATTGAGATAGGTCAAAGGAATCCACAAGTTTGGGAGGGTCCTAATCTCAATACCTAAAACAGACCTTAATGTTGTTCTAAAATTCTAATAAAAATGCTAGGGGAACATGAATATCTACCCTAAAACATACTAAAAGATCTAAGCCAGAAAGATTACCAAATGGAAGAACAAAAATACACAAAGCAAATGAAGAATAATGCAAAAATAAATAACAAAATAAAATGTGAAAATCATATTAAATTGAAAAATGCATGGAATTACATTTTGTTAATCCCAGAAAATCATAAATTCCATAAGGATCATGAGGATATTTTTAAAATAATTTTTTGATCAAAATTGGAATTTATATGATTTTTGGAACAAACAAAGCAATTAAAAATAAACAAAATCAAATAAAACAATTCAAATGCTACAAAAATAACACAGCCTTTGGATCAGTAAGCCAGTCAACGAGTCAAGGCACATCCAACGCTCCTCATGATGCCACACAATTTAGTGAAACGACCGTGTTTTGATCTCAGAATTTCCAAACCAACTTTAAGTCACATGCGTTGGATCTTCAGGTCAGTCAATGGTCCAACCTAGATCTAAGGGTTCAAACATCATCTTCTTCACATTTCCAATTCGCCTGAGTGAGATTGAGCGTGGTGGTTGGTGGTGGCCGGAGAAGACTCCGGTCGTCTTCTCCGACGAGGGTCCATGTTCAGATCACCAGAAATAACAAGCTATATACCATTTCTAACGAATTTCACGAGGAATCCAAATCTATCATCCAAACATTCTAATTCTCAACACATAATCAAACACGATCCAAGTTTCAGAAATAGCATCATCAACAACTCTCACTAAACTCAAAACTAATGGTATAGATCTCTTCATCTCGTTGCGTACATCAACCTGATCTAAATAACTAGCATTAAAACCTTATGAATCAAGAGATTCAAGTCCAAACAATTATGGCATGTCATCTTCAATCATCATCAAATGCTTCCAGATCAAGCCTAAAACGATCTATGTCATGTCTAGATCCTAACCACAAGTCTAAAGCTATCTAAATTATGTTAAATCATGATGAATGTTGAGAGATTCTAACCTGGTATAGATCTTGAAGCAGATGCAGTTAGAACTCGTGGCTTGCTTCAAAAAGCTCCAGAAACTTTCAATGATCCACAAGGAAGAGATTGCACTCTTCAATTTTGCTTGAATTGGCTCCAAACTCAGAATTTGATTTGCAATTGCAGTTGTGAAATTTTTCTTGCTCTTTCTTGCTCTGGTGCGAAATAATGCTCAACCTTGATCTGAACTTGCTCTAATGAATATATAGAATCATTTCATGGGCTTTTGGATCCAAATTGAAGCCCAAAACAGTCACTCACATTTTCTAGTTTTTTGATTCAAAGGCAATGTATCAGTCGTGATTTGCAAGCTTCTCCTTGTTCCAGAAGGTTCTCACACCTTGCGCATGTCATTTAGAATGAGTTTGAATGGAAAGATTGGTCTGAATTGCCTTGTGCATTGATTTTGCAATGTTACTTACAAGTGAAGCAACCACATGGCAACTTCCAAAACTTGAACTGAACTCAAAATTTTGTTAAAACCAAAGTGTTTGAAATGTGATTTCCAATCAGAAAATGTACCCACTTTCTTGGTTTGAGGCATCTAGCAGAAAATCACATTTTTCCCTCCTTTCCATATTTGAATTTCCTTCATTTTCAAGCCATTTCAAGTGACTTTTTGATATGAGCCAAACCAAACTCTCATGACCGCTTGGTTACACTCAAAACATCATTTTAAGAAAGTTCCATGTTGAACAAATCTCCATTTGAAGCTTGCAAGTTGGAGATATAGACCTATGATTGAAAATGACCTATAATCTCACTTTCCCAAAATACCCTTGACTTGTAAACCTCATAACTTGAGTTCTACAAATACGATGGAGGACTTTTAGTATAATTTAGAAAGCTAAGATCATGAGGAACAACTTTCATGTTGACCAAAAGTTCAGGTGAAACCTCCTTCTAGGTCAAAAATAGCCTTGAAGTCAGATGATTTTCACAGACAAATTTCAGAAGCATCTGAGAACCTGTAACTTGTCTGGACCATAAATTGAGTTCTATAAATCCCCTTGAGGACTTCTAGTACTCCAATTAAAGTTATTGAGAATCTATACAAGTTCCATGCTGGCCAAAGATCCATTTGAAACTTGTATCTTGACTTATGTGGCCTTGAAGTTAGGCACTAAACAGGGTAATTTGCACTGAAACCCTAATTTAGCAACTTCCCACACTCTTGATTCTTCTTGATTTGATCTTGGCCCACCCCACAAGTGTCTCAACACATCAATCCATGAACTCCATGACCTTAAAGTAGGCTTGAATGCTTTTCAATTGCATAATTGACCTAGGGTTGATCCAGATGAAACCCTAATTGTCTGCACTTCAACTGTGGCTCTTGCATTTGACACAATGACTTGATTTAACTCCATCATGGATCTCTAGGTACTCCATGAGCTCTATACATATCTCATATTCACACCTCATGCTTCACATCCCATTGATGGTCCTCAGCTGATCAAGACCTCCCACCACCTCCTGATGATTTGGATGACTTCTCAAGCTTGGATAAGATTTCTTGCTAGGATTCTCTTGATAATAATCACACTTGATCTCCTATTGGATGAATGATATGCCATGATATACAAATGATAGAACTATGCAAATGATAATGCAATGAAACATAAACCAGGTAAAGGATGTTGAGCAAATTTTGGGGTGCAACAGAAGGCCGTTTTCAAGTTATACAAGTCTTTTCTAATGGCGGGTATGAGATTGAAGAGTTAGATAAAGATAAAAGAATCTTTAAGGTTAATGGAAAATATTTGAAAAAATATAAGTCTGCACTTCAAGAGATAAAAATAACCAAAAAATAATCATGCGAAAAGAGATAAAGCTAATATGGTAGATAAATATGCCAAAATGGCTTAATTCGTTACATAAAAAGGCCACAAAGGGCCAAAAGTCATGATTAACAAAAGAAGGAAAAATGCTACAGGATCACTTTAGAAAGGAATAAAGCCTTTCATCTTTTCATACTTCGACTTTTGAAGCATAGGGCGGAGTTCGCAAAGAGTTTTATTGGTCGAGAGAGTTTCAATGTCTTTCCAAGTTGTTGAGCTTTTTCAAGATGTTGAAGCCCAGCCTGGATCTCTTTTACTACTTCATCTTGGGCAGATCTAAGCAGTTTGGTCTTGTGTTTCTTGGCTTGGGAGATTTTGTTTTGCAAAATAACAATTTGCCTCTCCCATTCTGCAATGCTTTTGTTACTTTTTTCAACGTCTTTCTTATTCTTCTCAGAAAGTTTCTCGAGTGTCTAAACTTTTTTAGTTGACGTCGAGACAGCCTCCCATGCAGCTTTTTGATTTCCATTTTTGTGGTAAGGTTGCTCGAGAAGTCTCTGAGGTGGTTGAGATCAGCAACAACAAGATCGATCAGCGTACTCATTTCTATAACAACATCAACTACTTCTAAGGAAACTTCCAAAATATTGATTGGCTTCAGAAGTTTCTTGAGACCAAAACTGACAAAAACATCTTGTTCTAAGATTTAGAACAAGTCCACTACAAAGATTTTTTCTTTTATCTGCATAAGCAAGTCATTGTCAGTTTTCCTAGTCAGAGGGTTCCCTGAGGAGGTCGAAGTGCTGGTGCTTTTTTTGCCAAAGATGTATTGGAAACTAACCATAGCTTTTAGGTACTCCAATGGTCGTTGTACTTTTAAATATTCCAGCCTTTTTCGTGAGAAATGATGGTCGATTGAGTATCATTTGAAATAGTAGTTGAAGGATCCTTGGATTAGTTCTCTTGGTCCACTTTGTCTTCTAAGACCTCCACTTCAATTTTTGCTTCAGATGTAATTCCGTCTCCCTCTTCTTCTTCTTCTTTCTCTTTTTCATTTTCCTCTTCCTCTTCTTCTTCTTATTTTTCTTCTTCTTCTTCAACAAGCTTGTCATCTTTTCTTTGTTTCTCCTCAAGATTACCCTCAGCAGTTTGTTCTATATTGGGCATCATAGTACCCCCTGAGAGATCAATAATTTCTCTTTCGACCAAGTCCTCTTTTGGAGTGGCTACCTCGACATGAGAAAATTCAGCCGCAGGAGTAATTGGTGTCCTCTTAAGAGCACCTGCAGATTGGATGCCTTCCTCAGATCCTTTGTTGGAGCCTTTTGCAGAAGCCCCAGAAGAAGTTGTTGGATGATAGCTGGGATCCCTGCTGGTTGTTGGAATAATCTGTTGTACCATGGGCTGAGCTCTAATGTCGGTGGTAACTTGAAAAGAGAAAAGCCAAAGAATTAGAGGGATAAATGGTTAAGAAAATTGTGAATTTCTAGTTGAAGTATTTACCTTGGGCTGATGAACTATATTTATCACTTTCAGCATGTACTGCATTGCAAGCAGGGGACACTTTTGTCAAGAGTTTGCAAGCCTTTGACTTTGGTTGATTGAAGGCTCCAGTTATTTTTGCATGCTTTCTCCTCCTTTTCAGGGCTTGTTCTTCAGGAGGAGATTGGTCTTCCTTATCCGACTCAATTATGATTTGGCTAGAGGCTTTTCTCGATTTTTGCTTCTTTGGAGTGGGGGTGGTCTTCGAGAGCTCTGAGGAGAAAAGAGTTGAAGTATCAGATAACATGAGATTTTTCAGTAAAGAAGAAATAAGTAAGAAATTTACCTTAGCAACTTGACTGCTCTCGTCTATTTTTTCTTCGATCTGTTTCTTCTTTTTGGGTGCAACCTTGATAGCTGAGATTTAAACAAAAATAAAATAAGTAAGATGATAAAAATCGAATAAAAGAAATCTAGTTCAAAAACCTCTCATTCCACACCTTCATATATTTTGGATTCGATTCGAACATCTTCGATACCGATATGAAGAGGACCTTTGAAACTGTCTAGAGTATGCTTAGTTATAACCACCAATTGAGCTTTCGGTTTCGACTGTTGATGAAGAATTTTTATTGAATCCCTGCAGATAAACTAGTCTAGAAATGGATGGGCAAGGGCCACTCCAAAATCAACACTTGGTAGTCGAAGAAATTTGAGAGGAAATTTATTGAAAGCCATTGTCTATCGTTCCCTAGGAGGAACGAACGAAGGGAGTTGTAAACTCTCCATTTTCTTTAAAAACTTTTACTTTAGTGTAACAGCTGCCTCACAAACGGTTAGACTAAGATCATCTGGTCGATAAACAGTTTTGAAGTACTTTTAGAATGCTTGGATTTCTTTGATGTGTGTCGAAGTACCTTTCTTGTTCTTCTCCTGCACAAAGAAGAAAGCTTGGTTAATAAGCTGAGTAAAGGAAGGAGCATCAAAGAATTCCTCTGCATAGTATGTTGACCACTAGTGGTTGAATTCTGGGGTACAAAAGAAACATGGTTCAAAACCAATGGGGGTGAGTTGAGCCTTATTGGAGTAGCGGGCAAGTTGCGTCGAAGTCATCTCTTTAGTGTACTTCACATGATGAAGCAGAAGGGCACCTTTCTTTTCTAAGAGACATTTAGGAAGAGCTTGGACCAACCTAAACTGTCGAGCCACTAAGTTTGGATGGTTAGCAACCAAAGCCACTTGAGGTTTTGACGTATTTAGTTGAAGCATTAGCAACCTTGGAATCTAGAAAGCTTCTTCTGCCTCCTGAGCCTTAGTTGGGGCTGGAAAAGGTCTGGTAAACAACTCAGAACCATGCTTCCTTGCAGCGAATGGAGTCATGTTTAATGTGAACTCATGACGTTTGGAAAACATCATGACATAACTTAAGAACGTTGGTCTGAGGAATTGTCCTTCTTCGTTGGGAGTGAGTTGGACCAAGCGAGTCCATTCGACTCTCCTATTCTTGATGTCTTCAGCAGTCTCGTTGATTGGATTTTTATTGAGGAGGCTGGCTTCGAATGAGGAATTTAGCTAGCATTGTAATATCCAGGAGGGACCAGATAGCAAAAGTTTCCCTTTTTCTCCTAAGTCCTTAAGTTGGGCTACTTATTCACTTAGAGACTCATAGAGATTCCCTAAGATCATTTCGCTTAGGAAGATATTGTTACCTTTATGAAGTTGAGTGGCCAGGGTTAAGTATCTCTGGGCTACTTGAGGGGACTTTGAGCAAAAGACATAATGGGATAGCCATACAATTAAAAAAGCTATGTGCTCTCGATTAGAAACGTCATCAGTTTTTTCGTCGAAATAGTGTGTTATAAAGTGAGAATATGTGACTTTGGCAAATGCAAAACCTATGGAATCATCATATTCTAGGTCGGGGTCATAAGAGTTTCCAGTGGGTTTGAGCCCTATGATAGCGGCTATATCAAAGAGTGTAGGAGTTATCATCCCACAAGGGAGATGGAAAGTATAATGGGTTCTATCCCAGAAATACAAGGAAGAAACTGACAGGGTCTGGCAATAATCAATACTTGTTTTCTACATCATAATTAAGTCATAAATTCCTAGGTTTTTCCAAGTTGGAAATTTAACTTTCTCTATTTTTGCTAGCCAGTCATGTAATCGTCAAATTCTTTGAAAGAGGGGGTATCTCTAAAAACTCTAAAACTATTGTTCATATACCTTAAATCTATATTGTTCAGTACTACTGCATTAGAAGAAGTTTTCTCAACCCTAGTTTTGTTTGCCTGACCTATGGATTTTGGTTTATGGTAAGAAGGGAAAAAGCCTCTAGATTTATTATGGTCAAAACTAAGAGAAGGTAAAGGACCATATAATGCATGTCTTTTACCAGAAACAAAAATTGGAATGAGTACCTGGGATTCATATATCTTCCTATTCTCTTCCACAAGTGGTTCAGGGATGAACTGCTGGTTACCCATCATCATTGGTGCTGAGAGTGTGTCAAAAGGAGGAAGCTTGGAAATCTTCTTCGGGTCTTTAGATTTGTGGCTTTTTTTGGAATCTTTAACATTAGTGGTTGAAGATGCCATTGTTAAGGTTTGAAAGAAATCTGGGTATTTTTGGAAGTTAGAGAGTATAGAGAGAAGGAAAGTATTTGAAGATTTTTGGGAACTTAAAAGGTAAAATGGTTAAGTTGGAGCAATTTATAAGCTCGTGGGAGTTTAAAGAATCTCAAATCAGCATTAAAGAGCTAATAATTAGTAGAACATGTGTTCCATCAGGACCGTTTGATGAAACGTGGGCAGTTAAGGCCTAGTGCACGATTTCCCAGGATATAGGAAACGTGATGATGGCTAGAGATTATGGCGTGCTTTGATGAGATATTTTTTAGAAATTGCCATGATAATCATGACGTCATGGGTTTTGGAATAGTAATAGACATCAAAACATGCAAAAGTCATTCGAGACGTCGAATGACACTATCAAAAAATGCCTTTTTCTTCAGTGATGTCGAAAACGACATTTTTGAGGGGCAATTTGTTGGTTCTTAATTTCGACGCCTGAATGGGATTAAAAAGTAGGAAATAGATTTTTCGAAGAAACTTAATGAATTCGACTGAAGCCATATTTTTAGAATTTGAGTCGAAGGCGTCCTTTTTCCAGGAGAATCTATGTTACAGACTTAGAGATATTTCTTAACAGTTGGAAGACTCGATTCGACATAAATGCTACTAAAGGCGTTTTGACAGGAAGGTTTGAATTCAAATAAAAGAGGAAAATTTCAGTCTCATCCATTCCTCAAAGAAGCCACGTGGAGTGCTTTAAGGATTTGAAGGTATGCAGAGCGACACTAGTCTCAATTTCGTTTGCTAGCCGTTAATGGCAATTATTTTTGATTAATATAAATAGTAAGTCTTAATGTTAGGATTTGTGTGTGATCAATTGTGTAAAAATTCTTCAGTATACTCCAAGTACCCGTGTGTTGAGAGAAACGAGTTTGTAAGAATGTACGTTGATGTAACATCATCTTTTCATTTTAATGCAATTTAATAAATTTGTTTCCTTAAGAATTTACTCTTTTTTTATGCAAGTTCTTGTCTTCATCATTTATCAGTACTTCGATTTTACTTCTTTTTTCTCAAATTCGTTTACACTTGAAATAAGTTATTTTATCATGAACGCTGTCAAAGTGTTCATCGTCTTTATAAACTTTATTTAAGATCAATTAACACATTTCCAAGGATTTGTGTGGTCGATCCTGCAAGTAAAATAGATCTTTTTCAATTTGTAAGACCAGCGGTTGTTCACCAATTTTCACGGTGAACAGGTTGAAATTTTTGTTTTCATTTAGTTGGTTAGCTACATTGATGTGTATTCATGTTGGGTTATTAATAAAATAGCATCATTCTCCCCTTATTTCTCTCTAGTTCTTTCACCTTTTCTATTACTTTATTGTTCACCATTTTACCTTGTGATTGGGGTTTTCCCCAATATTTAGTATCATGAGTTGTTGGTTCGAGTGAAGAAATGACTCACTTGTATCGAAAGTCCTCCTCACATAGTGGTGGGTAGAAGGCATGTCACGTCGAAAAAGTGTCAACGATGGCACAAGTATATATGGGTGAAAGAGCTTTAGCTTGAGGGGGATCATTGTGGATAGGCTCACACTTGAGGGGGAGTGTTGCGAAAAATAAGTGTGAGTTGGAAGTGTTGAGAAATAAAATGTGAGGAAGTCCTACATTGATTAGAAAAATGGATATTGATCACTTTATAAGTTAGAGAACCCACACACCTATCATCTTAAGGTTTTGGGTGAATATGTGGTGTGTCTCTCATAAGATGTGTTGCTTAAAATAAATTCCCCATTGTAGATGTTCCCACATGATGACCCCTAAAGAATTGATGACCCAATAATGCTAACACGGTGAGAAACTTCTGCCATAATGGTGGTAAAGACGTTATGAAACTGAGCCATATATTGGATTAGTTCGTCAATGTTAAGAGACATAGGGTTGGTTTCTAAGTTTTGGGAATTACAGGTCATTTTAGATGATTGCACGAGGAAGGAGAATGATCAATGAGAGCACCATATGATATAATAGTTTTCTAAATTAAAGGACAAAATGGCCTCATAAGAAGAAAGATAAAGCGAATGAGTAACTTTTTCTTTGATAACTTTCCCAATTGAAATTACACTAGTTATATAACATAAGTCGTTCATCTAGAATTCTACCAAGTACAACATAATCCATATAATAGTAAGCATAATAAATTGATGAAGTTGATGTGATTATTCCTTTTAGAATGAGTGAGTCAGTTTTGTCAATTAGTGACATAGTTTTCAAACATTTAGGCGTCATAATGAATTTCTTGGATTTGTTCTTACAAACAATTTCACTCATCTTTGAGATTTTCTCCACGTCTTTCCTTTAGGATATGTGTTGCACCCCAAAATTTGCCCTCACAATACAAGACTTTGTGTTCTAAGAAGGTTCACAAGGTTCACAAGTTCTCCAACAACTTGCATAACCTTTCATGAAGTTCATAAAGTCCACAAGCTACTTTATGAAGGTTCACAAGGTTCACAAGTCCCACAGTGCTTTCAAGACCTTTCATGAGGTTCATGAAGTCCATAGGTTGCTTCTTGAAGGTTCACAAGGTTCACAAGATTCACAATGTTTACAAAGCTTTCCTAAGGGTCATGGGGCCTACAAAGCCACTTCATGATGTTCACAAGGTTCACAAGCTTCACAATACCTCCCATGAGTATCACAAGATATCTTATGAAGATTCACAAGGTTCACAAAGTTCACAATTGGTCAGAAGAGTTGACAACTCCCTCAGACAATGCACCTCCTAAGCAGTGCATCCAAAACTAGGGTTTTGACTTTAATCAAGCTAAATGGACTTCCAAGACTTCAAGTGAGCTTCATAACATCTTATATGTGTATAAGAACCCCCATGTCAAGTTTCAAGATTTTTCTCAAAAATTTGCTCAGTCAGATGATCAGATAAGTCAAAAGCAGTCAATGCAGTTAAAAAGTCAAACTGAGGTCAACTGTGGTCAAACTTCATGATTTTTTTTTGCCAACATCAAAGAGGGATTTGGTCCCAGGGGTATTTTGTTCATTTTACACAAATTCCTTGAAGACGGGCTGTTATTAAAATTCTGAGGCATTTGATACGTATGGGTTTCGAGGCATTTATCTATCACCAGTTCTGATCATATTGAGATTTTAGCGGTTTGGTCAGTGGAATTTAATTACGATTAGTTTTATTGTTGATGCTGAAAATGTTGTGATTACGGTGCCCATAGGTGTTTGGTTATGAAATGGTTGGTTAACATTTTAATCGGATGATGAGATTAGGATTACAAATGAGACGAGTGCACCAATAAGAATACCACTTGGGAATATTTATGTTTTATGCCTATGTTAACGAATTTAAATACTTGTGGATTTATTCACAATTGTTTATATTTTTTAACCAAGAATAAAATATAAATAAATTCAAAGTGTTGGGAATTTTATTTCATAAAGATTGCATTATACAAAAGGGAGATTGTTTCACATTTTTGCTGCTACAAGGAATTACATTAAATCTAAAAATCCTAAGTCCTAAAAATGCTAAGTGTCTTCATGTTGGCCCTTGAGCTTCGCCGCAAATCTCGACTAACCTGCACATCAAAGCAAAACAAACAATATAGAAAAAGGTTAGGAGTTTTTTGACACTCTCAGAACAACGTCATCATCGAGTGCCGGGAGTGGCACAACCGAAGCTGCGTCCTACCCCCGTTACCGATCCGCGCCGTGGGCGTCAGATCAGGTAATACCCGTTCTTATCGTTACGGGACAACCGAGAAAGAGAGAGATAAAAGAAGTTTTGGGCCGAAATGATTTGCCGAAAGGTGATTCTATGCTGAAAAATGATTATCAAGCCAAACAGATTTTGTTCTAAATCCAATATAACAGCACTATCAAGTAAATATGTAGCTTTTTGATGATCATAGCCGAGGTAATTGGAAACACAAAACTGAACAAGTGAATGCACACCAGTAGAACAGCAAGAAATCAAAGCCAACATGTGGGCTCAGTCGAAGAACAACATCACAACCCTGTCATCATACAACATAATCAGTTTGTGAATCCAAAGCATCACAGCCCCAAGCACCAAGGCTGAATCAGAGCTGAACTGCATCAGGCGACTGGTGTATCAGTAAAAAACATATCAGCATCGAGACAAGAATGATCCCACTAGAGTCAGAAAACCATATCAGAACTACATCAAAAGAAAAAGAACTCGGTCCATCGATATCAGAAGCAGCAAGGAGACTAAACCGAATTCGAATTAAGGGCCAAGCAATATCGAATCCTACATCTGCAAAAGGGACCAAAGCAGAGCTACATCAGAAAAAACAGGGCAAACAACCCCGAGGCTCAGATTATAACATCATCATCACCTTCATCAGCACTAAACTCTCAAAAAGAAAAACAAAAACAAAAACAATCAGTAACAGGACGCGAGTTCATACGCAATTCGAAGCAAATAGCAAAATTACAAAGAGATTTGAAGTCATATCAGCCCTCAGTTTAATCATCATTGGGCGTGAAGTTCGAGCAGCCAGGAGAGCCACGGCCGGGACCGTTACCAACTCCCTACCGAACATCGAATTATGAGCATACGGTGATTTCGCACGGACTATCAGCTCAAGCACAAAATGTCAGCTCAGACCCGAAGGTCATCAACGCTAAGGCGACACAATCAAAACCAAAGTGTCAAAAGGCGGCCCTCAAAGGTTCAGACCAATGGTCATCATCACCAGTGGCATTGATCCATCCGAAGTATCAGTTCACTGAAAGAAGAAGAAGAAAAGTAAGTGTATTCCAACTGATAACCAAAAGCTGCTCAAGATTCGGATATCCAACAAGACATCTCAAGGAGTCAAGCTCATTAGAAAACAAAGTTGTTCTGCAGAAAAGCCTAATGTTGCACCCCAAATTTGTCCTACCTTTACATAGTTTCTAGTGCCACTTTATTTTGAATGAATAAAATGGCACAATTGGCAAGAGACCGTGTGTAAGGAGTTGTGAGTGTGAGAGGTCGAGAGTTCAAATTCCACCTTCTTCACTTTTTGTTTTTCTTTTATTTTTATTCTAACTTTTCTATTTTTATAAAAAAAAAATAACAAAATAGTTTTTTTTTATTATTTAATTATTATTTTCGTATTTTATTTAAATTATTTTTTAAAAAATATTATTTTTTCACTTTTTTCCATATTACTCATAAAAACATCAAAAAATCATAAAATTAAAAATATTAGAAAAGATTTTATTCTTTTAAGTTTGTTTTAGTTTGTTTTTTTAGTTTTGACTAATTATTTAAGTTGAGCTTTAAAATAGGCATTAGGTTAGAGTTAACCCTAATTTGTTACCTATATAAACATAAGTGATGGGAGGAAACTTCATTCACATCAGAAAATCAAGAACAGGTCATCAGAAAAGGAGGCAAAAAGAAAAACGGCGGTCGTCAAGATCCGGAGGTTCAGAAGAGTTTCGAAGCTCATCATCATCACCTCCATTTGAGAAAGAGGAAAAGAGATCCAAAGAAGTTCGTCGAGAACCATTGCCGCCGGCGAAGAACAAGCGAAAGCATCACCAACCGGCAACTGAAATGTAAGCTTTTATGTTATCCCAATTAAAACCTCTTCCAAATAATTAAACTCTCATTTCATTTTTTAAACCTTTTCTTTTTTTCTAACTAAAAACCCTTTTTGTGAATTATAACTAAAACCAGTTTTTGATTATAATTACAGTAAGTAAAAAAACTTAAAACTTTTTCTTAATTAAAACACTAACCACTAATAATTTTTTTTAATAAATAAACAGTGTTTAAAACACTTTTATAGTTAAGTGAAAACATTTTTACTAACTTAAAATTAACCCAGTCCTAAAATTAAAACTTTTTTTTAAGTATTAAAATTAACATTTTTTTTAAGTTTTAAAGATTAAAAATTAAAACATGTTAGAAAGGGTTAAAACTTTTTTCTAAAACTTTCTTTAAAATTTTAAAACTAACATTCTTTTAAAGTAAGACTAACGAACCTTTTTTTTTTATGTAAACTTCTTCTTTTAAAAAAAAACCTTATGATTAGAGTTTTTTTTTAATTTAAGACTTTCTCTTTTAAAAATTAAAATTAAAATTAAAACTTTCTAAAGATAAAAAGTTAAAACTAAAGTTTTGTTTATTTAAAAATTAAAACCTTTTAAAATTAAGACTAAAATTTTAATAAAAAAAATATAAAAATTAACAAAACAATAATAAAAATTCCAAATTGCATTTTCGTGTTTCTTTTAATATAAAATATGTTTGCCATATTTTCGTCTAACTTTTCACTAACGTTCTCTGTTTCTCTCCTCAGATTATACATAGATTATGATTCATATTTATTTTAATTTATTTTGTTCCATGGATGTAATTTACGCGAGGCCATGGTCGCGATTTATTTTGTTTTTGTTTTTTTTGGGATTTGTAATTTACGCGAGTGATCGTCGCGACGCTTTCTTTACTTTCCGCACTTTAATTTTGCCGTATAATATTTTGTCATGTTTGCATGTTTTACCGTTAGAATTCCCTCCGAAGGAATTAGGTCTAGTCGTTTGACCGCCGAGTCAATAACCCTAATTTTTGACCGTTTCAAAAACCCTAATTAACCTAGGCGTCCCGCCGTGGACAAAAATACCCTTTACCCTAGTTTTAGGTCAAAGAGTCGCCGTACTTTGTTTTAGGGTTTCCCGCCGTGGAATCCCTAATTTCAACCCTAAATTTTTAATTAACAAATTCAACGTAGAAATAGGAGTTTCAAAGACTCCACATAAGCGTGTCCTTAAGATACGTTTATTCCCCATTGAAACCTTGACCACAGTCAAGACGTTTCTAACCTCCCTTTCGAGGGGAACTACGATTACTCTGATTCCATTCCCTATCCAGGATACGTAGGCACAAGACGCGACGTCTTGCCGAGTAAACTTAGGACTAACCCTTAGGTCTTTAGGTCACTCTATCCCTTAGCAATATATTTCAAACAAATAATAAAATAAAAAAGCATACAATAAACAAAAGGTTCCTGTAGAGTACTACAGAAGTTTAGGGTGCTAGTACCTTCCCTAAGCTTAACCAACCCCTTACCTAGATCTCTTCCTGCATTGTCTTTACGATGCAAAATTAGGTTTTCCTCTTTTGACCTTTTCCTTCGGATAAATCAAAGAGCGGTTGTGAACTAAAGATGCGATTCAAATTAATTAATAATTTGAAATCATATTCTAACCGCAACAGAAAATGGCGACTTCACTGGGGACCCTCCTAATTTTTAAGGGTTACCCCTATTTTTTTTTTATTGTATGATATTTTATTAATTATTTTTATATATCATTGTACCTTGTGGGGATACCTGTTATTGTGAGATAAGTCCTAACCCGGACTTGAGTGACCTTATTATAGGAAGGTGAGATATTCGACGAGGCTTGCCGGGAGTGAGTCCCGACCAAGTTGACTCGAGAATCACCGCTCAGTTGAGACCCTTTCGAAAATGGTTCGGTTGATCGAGTGCAGTCGTGAAAACTTTTACTATTTTCAATTGGAGTCTGTGATACTGGGGACCGTAGTACCTTAACACCATCTTGGCCTTATATAGGACGTAGTGCGGGAACTATGTGGGAGTAGTCCTACAATGGTTGCTACGCGATACTACACTCAAATGAGGTTCTCTTGAGGATATTATCGATCCCCGAGTCAGTCGGAAAGTTGATAATATCCGAAAGATGGATTGATGACTTTGGGCACCACTTTAGAACCTTGTTATGCAGGTACAACTACCCCATAGTACATACCTTTTGGGAAGGGTAGACCTTAATTCCATTCATTGTTCCTCTAACCTAGGACTTTGTTGTTTGTGTGTATTTATGCATGACATTCATAAAACATCATTCCTAGTTTCAAGGAATTCAACCGTCCTTTGCGAATTCAAAAGTCCTACATTTCAAAGTTTAAAATCATTTCCAACTTTCCTAAAAAAGAAATGTTTGCAATCGACCGTTGAAATTTTTGAAACCATTACATGGCATTAGAATCACATTTTTGCATTGCATTTTTCCCTCAGTTTCTCATTCTCGGTCGTCTCGTCTTCCAGTGTTTCTTTAAGTCGTCAAGCTGATTCCTCGACACAGATAGTAGACCATGGCTAACTATAGACGTAAGATGTCAGAGCAAGAGACATACAATGCAGAGATACGAATGGAAATCGATGAGTTGAAGTCAGGCATGACTAAGCTCACTGAAATGCTTCAAATATTGATTGCTAGAGGACAGCCAGCTCAGACTTCTCAACGCCCAGTTATCAGACAAAACCAGAAACGGAACAGAAGCCACTTTGATCCTATTCCCATGACTTACACCGAGCTATATCTTGACTTGGTTCGACGAGGACTGATCACCACAAAGGCTTTACCACCTCCTCTTAATCCTCCGGCTGGATTTAGGGCTGATCTCCATTGTGCTTCCCATGAGGGTGCCCCAGGCCATGACTTGGAGCATTGTTTTGCATTGAAGGCTAGAGTATGTGAATTGGTTAGAACTGGAATACTTGATTTTACAGACAGTCATCCGGATGTTCAGAAAAATCCATTGCCATTACATCAGAAATAAAGTTTTGTCACTAGGCCTTTTGTTTCTCGTTGTTTGCACTTTCCTTATTTTGTTTAAGTTGTTTGCTTTTAATTATGTTTGTACTTTCATTAATGAAATAAGCATTGCGACTTTTGATTCAATTCATTTCCGTCCATTTATTTGCATCTTTATGCTTTATTTTTCAAATGTTTACTTCTTGTCCAAAATTTTGATATGCTAAGATCGGAGGGAGGATGACGAAAACGTTATACCCATAACTGCTGTCAGTATGCTTTCAATCAATCCTTGTTGACGATGTGAGGCATTGTTTCAACTCCCAAACACTAGAGAAATAAGGAAGTTATCCCCTTGTCACCCCCTTCGAGCCTGGAAGTTGGAGTTCCTTTCTTTACAAAAAAAAACCCGCAATTTTAACCTGGGGATGGGTAGTTCTCAGTTAACTTGGTTGTGTGTTCATACGATACACCTTTCATTAACAAATTTTCCTTCGCACACGTCAAACAAGTGTCGAAGATGTTTTCTAATCAAAAGGTCGATGATGGTTCACCGTAATCATTAAAATCAAACAGTCACTTTCCTTCACACAAAAAAATAATATAAAAAAATCAAAAGAAGCCCGCTAAGTCAAAACCTATGAAGGAGACTTAGGCAAAACTGGGGCATTCCGCTGACTGTAAACTCTAAAATAAACAGTTCAGGCAAAATTTAGGGATAGTACAAAGAGATTTTTAAATCCTTATCTTGAAAATCCTCAATGTCAAAACAATCAAATGTTATAGGGGAGTAGTGGCTTCCTTTTCATAGGTCCCTTTGACTTCTGAGTCATCATTGCTACGATCAATGAAATCCCTAACTTATGGGAACCTGAATGCATAGTATGAGTTAACTGAGCACAGGACTGAAGATCATCATGTAGATGGGGTGGGAACAAACAAATTTTGAGCCTTTATCCTTTGTTTCATAAACCGTGAACCAGGCCACATTACAACCCTCAAAAGACCTAATTGAAGCAAGGTTATTTTGAAAGTATACTACAGCAAGGTTGCGTAACCTGAATCCTAAAGATCTTTGGGAATCATTTATTTTGGCAGTACACCTTTGTTTTAAACTTTGAGCGTCTTGAACCACCGTGTTCTGACTAACGACTCATGTATTTTCCATCTTTCAAAAATAATTTTGATTTCAAAAGTCGCATGAACTTTGCATTACCATGTTTGTATGAATATTTTTGTTTGCAAACTGGCTTTCCTCTAAGGAATTTTCAAACAATGAGAAACTTGGTCAAGTGATCTTATCAGGGGCAAGTTCCTTTTACATCCTGTCAAAGAATCAGTTCAAGATTTGTTCAAGGCAATATCTTCTCAGATTTGGTTTATCCAGAGAATTGTTCAAGACTCAGACTGGGGCAAGCCCTCCGAGGATACAGCAAAACAGTCGATTCCACGAATCAGACAGCAGAAGCAGTTATCAGTTCATTTGACCTGGGGCAGTTTACTTGCTTAATCCCTAAGCAATTATTCATCATTCCTACAGTGACTATCAACTTGATACAGTTTAACAGAATGACAGTGATCTCCGTGTTGAGGAATCAATCCTCCAGTTTTGTCATCTCACCGAAAGAGTCGAGCCTTGTCGTCGATGTCTGCATTTGCATTTGATCATATGTCATAGCATAATTCATATACATGTGCATATCTTGGGTGCTTTATTCCCCATTTACATTTTTATCTTGGGTGCTTTACTCCCCCATTTACATTTCTATCCTAGGTGCTTTACTCCCCATTTACATGTCTATCTTGGGTGCTTTACTCCCCACTTACCTTCTATCCTTGGGTGTTTTATCCCCCATGTACCTTTATCCCGGGTGTTTTATTCCCCGTTTACCAGATATTCCTGGGTTTACCTAACATCATGGTGTTTTACCCCCATTTACTTTTTTTTTCCCTGAGGTCGTGTTTTACTCGCGTCTTACCTTGTGGGCAAAATTTATTTACTTGGCATCATGGGTGTTTTATCCCCATTTGCTTCTTCTCCCGAGGTCGTGTTTTACCCGCGTCTTACCTTGTGGACGAATTTAGTTACTTGGCAGCATGGGTGTTTTATCCCCATTTGCATTTTTGCTCCCCGAGGTCGTGTTTTATCCGCGTCTTACCTTGTGGACGAATTTAGTTACTTGGCAGCATGGGTGTTTTATCCCCATTCGCATTTTTCTCCCCGAGGTCGTGTTTTATCCGCGTCTTACCTTGTGGACAAAGTCCAGTTTACTTGGCACCCATCGACTATTTCGTGTCATGTCTATCTGACGTTCTTCCAGATACGACGTGTCTCCTTTTCGATGTTCTTCCGAAATGTTCTGATGTTGTCTCTCCCTATATGTTTTCTGGTGAGTCCTGAAGATCCCGCTCGATCTCTTTAAGGAATGTCCCGAAAACTCTAGCGTCTGTCGTTTACCTGGTCCTGCCTCCGTGTGGATCCTATGTTACCTTGTCACCACCGCGTGTCTTCTTCCCCAGTGCAATTCTTCGCTGCGCTGTCCCCTATGACGTCGTGTCGTTTGCATCCGTGCATTTTTTTCATTTTCATCATACGCATCATATTAGATTCATGGCATTGTCAGCATTATAGTTCGTGTTATTTTGTCCATATCATTGCATATCACTACATCTAGGGGCCAAATTTCCGGTTATCTGTATTTAAATCCCTTTCACCGCGATTTCTCGAGTCTCCGCTGCTCAAATCATCCGGTGAAGCTATTTAAATAGGGGCATCTGTTGCACCCCAAATTTGTCCTACCTTTACATAGTTTCTAGTGCCACTTTATTTTGAATGAATAAAATGGCACAATTGGCAAGAGACCGTGTGTAAGGAGTTGTGAGTGTGAGAGGTCGAGAGTTCAAATTCCACCTTCTTCACTTTTTGTTTTTCTTTTATTTTTATTCTAACTTTTCTATTTTTATAAAAAAAAAATAACAAAATAGTTTTTTTTTATTATTTAATTATTATTTTCGTATTTTATTTAAATTATTTTTTAAAAAATATTATTTTTTCACTTTTTTCCATATTACTCATAAAAACATCAAAAAATCATAAAATTAAAAATATTAGAAAAGATTTTATTCTTTTAAGTTTGTTTTAGTTTGTTTTTTTAGTTTTGACTAATTATTTAAGTTGAGCTTTAAAATAGGCATTAGGTTAGAGTTAACCCTAATTTGTTACCTATATAAACATAAGTGATGGGAGGAAACTTCATTCACATCAGAAAATCAAGAACAGGTCATCAGAAAAGGAGGCAAAAAGAAAAACGGCGGTCGTCAAGATCCGGAGGTTCAGAAGAGTTTCGAAGCTCATCATCATCACCTCCATTTGAGAAAGAGGAAAAGAGATCCAAAGAAGTTCGTCGAGAACCATTGCCGCCGGCGAAGAACAAGCGAAAGCATCACCAACCGGCAACTGAAATGTAAGCTTTTATGTTATCCCAATTAAAACCTCTTCCAAATAATTAAACTCTCATTTCATTTTTTAAACCTTTTCTTTTTTTCTAACTAAAAACCCTTTTTGTGAATTATAACTAAAACCAGTTTTTGATTATAATTACAGTAAGTAAAAAAACTTAAAACTTTTTCTTAATTAAAACACTAACCACTAATAATTTTTTTTAATAAATAAACAGTGTTTAAAACACTTTTATAGTTAAGTGAAAACATTTTTACTAACTTAAAATTAACCCAGTCCTAAAATTAAAACTTTTTTTTAAGTATTAAAATTAACATTTTTTTTAAGTTTTAAAGATTAAAAATTAAAACATGTTAGAAAGGGTTAAAACTTTTTTCTAAAACTTTCTTTAAAATTTTAAAACTAACATTCTTTTAAAGTAAGACTAACGAACCTTTTTTTTTTATGTAAACTTCTTCTTTTAAAAAAAAACCTTATGATTAGAGTTTTTTTTTAATTTAAGACTTTCTCTTTTAAAAATTAAAATTAAAATTAAAACTTTCTAAAGATAAAAAGTTAAAACTAAAGTTTTGTTTATTTAAAAATTAAAACCTTTTAAAATTAAGACTAAAATTTTAATAAAAAAAATATAAAAATTAACAAAACAATAATAAAAATTCCAAATTGCATTTTCGTGTTTCTTTTAATATAAAATATGTTTGCCATATTTTCGTCTAACTTTTCACTAACGTTCTCTGTTTCTCTCCTCAGATTATACATAGATTATGATTCATATTTATTTTAATTTATTTTGTTCCATGGATGTAATTTACGCGAGGCCATGGTCGCGATTTATTTTGTTTTTGTTTTTTTTGGGATTTGTAATTTACGCGAGTGATCGTCGCGACGCTTTCTTTACTTTCCGCACTTTAATTTTGCCGTATAATATTTTGTCATGTTTGCATGTTTTACCGTTAGAATTCCCTCCGAAGGAATTAGGTCTAGTCGTTTGACCGCCGAGTCAATAACCCTAATTTTTGACCGTTTCAAAAACCCTAATTAACCTAGGCGTCCCGCCGTGGACAAAAATACCCTTTACCCTAGTTTTAGGTCAAAGAGTCGCCGTACTTTGTTTTAGGGTTTCCCGCCGTGGAATCCCTAATTTCAACCCTAAATTTTTAATTAACAAATTCAACGTAGAAATAGGAGTTTCAAAGACTCCACATAAGCGTGTCCTTAAGATACGTTTATTCCCCATTGAAACCTTGACCACAGTCAAGACGTTTCTAACCTCCCTTTCGAGGGGAACTACGATTACTCTGATTCCATTCCCTATCCAGGATACGTAGGCACAAGACGCGACGTCTTGCCGAGTAAACTTAGGACTAACCCTTAGGTCTTTAGGTCACTCTATCCCTTAGCAATATATTTCAAACAAATAATAAAATAAAAAAGCATACAATAAACAAAAGGTTCCTGTAGAGTACTACAGAAGTTTAGGGTGCTAGTACCTTCCCTAAGCTTAACCAACCCCTTACCTAGATCTCTTCCTGCATTGTCTTTACGATGCAAAATTAGGTTTTCCTCTTTTGACCTTTTCCTTCGGATAAATCAAAGAGCGGTTGTGAACTAAAGATGCGATTCAAATTAATTAATAATTTGAAATCATATTCTAACCGCAACACCTAACAGAAAAGTAACAGAGTTACGTCAAACACCGTATCCGAAGCCAAGAGTCAAGCGGTCCGGCCCTTATCAAGTAAATAACTGTGGACCGAATCTGAATTGGAGTTCACCTGAAAATAACAATCCAAATCAATATCTGAAAATCAAGTCAACAGACATCAGGGATAGTTAATCAAAGTAAAAAAAAATCCAGTTATCCGATTGAAACCAAAGCAAATCCGGATAAAATCAAAGCGAATCCAATCAGCATAAATCCGAAAAAGGAAAATCTCCAGTCAATCCAAAACGGGCTCAATCAAAGGATCTCAATCAGAAAATCAAATCAATTTGAGGCAAATCATATCTCAGTGAAAAATAACGCCAATCAGGTTTTATCCAAGCCCAAAAAGAAATCACAAAAAAGTATATAAGGAACGATGTCACCTCAAGTAAAACCCTAGTTGGTAGCTGCGTACGAAAGAAGGAGGAATCAGAGTGAGAAACAGCGTGAACCCTAACGAAACGAGAGTCATCGCAACAAAAGCCATTGCTCGTACTCATTATCATTACGAGGCCCACCGAAGAGAGGTTCACCAGCACCATCCGAAGACGGCGAGCAATTCCTCTCAGGGTTCAGCCATCATCATCACTAATCAGCCCGAATCGGCACCAGAAAATCTCCATCATTCAAAACGTAAGCAACAAACATGTCACCTCTCGCATTTTAACGGTTCAATTTCTGATTGTCTTCAGGTTACAACAATGAATCGAAGTAGGATTGGCGATTAGAACGAAAGGAAGGGAAACGTGCATCGGCGCCGCGTTTGAGAAAAGATTAGAAACCCTAGGGTTTCAAATGATACCCTAAAGATTGAGGCGGGCCAGCTCTGGTTACACGGCCCAGTTGTTTTGTTTTACGTTTGTTTGATCTTTACTTCTATGCTTATGCTAATAAGTGAAAATAATCAGTATTGAGTTGCTTTAATAAAAACCATAAAAAATGTTTTTTAATGCATAACCTTTTAATAATAATGTTAATACAACCTTTAGAAAATAAATGAATAACGATCAATCTTCTCACAAAAAAGGGAACAAAAAATGCTTTATTTTCTTTGTTTTTAAATTTTTCAATAAAAAAAATCGAATGCTTTAATAGCGGTGAAAATATTTCTCAAATGATAACATTTTTGCTAGCATTAATTCCTTTTAAAAAGTTAAGTTTAGGGTCATATTTTGATTTGAAGTTCTCCTATATCATAAACAAAAATCACTAAAGTGTCCTGCAATTTCATACTGCGTTTCCCTAATTCTGTTTACTAACCTAGTTTGTTCACTCTGCAGTTTTATATGTTGCCCCTTTATTTTTGCGTATTTTCAAATTAAATTGTATCCTATTATTGTAACTGCTCCTCATATGTAACCCCGCGAACCAATAATCGCGCTTTAAGTTTCTGCTTTTAAATTTCTGTCTGCATGGCTTTAACTTCTGTCTTATTTTCTGCTTGCATAGCTCAATCATCTCACACCTTCATTAATATTTCTGTCACACTGCACACACCTCCAAAGGAATTAGGTCTAGCATATGACCGCCGCGTCAATAGTCCTCACCTTCAACCCTTACAACTTTTACAAACCCTAATTTTCACAAATGCCTCGCCGCAGGCAAAATTACAATTTTACCCCTAGCATTAGGTCAAAGAGCCGCTGCGCTCATTTTAGGGTTTCCCGTCGCGGAATCCCTAACCTAACCCTAATTACAACTTAACATTTCAACGTAGAGATTTGGAGTTTCTACACTCCACGTAAGCGTGTCCTTAAGATGCGTTTATTCCCTTTGAGACCTTGACCACAGTCAAGAAGTTTCTAACCTCCCTATTGAGGGGAACTACGATTACTCTGATTCCACTCCCGTAAGGATACGTAGGCACAAGATGCGATGTCTTGCCGAGTAAACTTAGAATTAACCCCCTTTATTATTTATTATTGCTTATTTATATTTTATTTATCTTTGCTATTTAATTATTTTGCTTATTATTTTGTAATTGTTTCTTGGATGTAAAGTTGTTTAATTATTTAATTATTATTATGGTTAGTAATTAGGGAGTGTAACAACATGTATGTAATATTAAAATAAATTTAGATCACTTTTAAATAAAGATAATTAAAATAAACACGTCACACACGTAAGTCGATTTTAATCGCCGTCTCACTTCCTAAGGATATCCCTCAAGTTGCCTACGAATAATGGTTAAGTGGGGTGTATAAAGCAAGTCCCTCAAATAGAAAAATCATCAAAGTCCCTTATGGTTGCCTTTACGAATCGAGTCCCTTTCGAAAAATGATGATGGTCCCTTATATGTGCTTATTACATCCCACAATGGCCTTCAAAGTCAAATTGTCCCTCACATGTCCCTTAACACCCAAAGTAAGGACTACCTACTCCATTATAGTAGGGATAGTCTTACTAAAGGAAAGAATAAAGAATAAGAAAGACCTTTAAACATTAGGGTAGGTTACTCCTAGATACTTGCTCACTTCAAAACTTTTTCACACTTAAACAAATTTCCAACAAAATTTTCAAACAAGTTTTTTTTCACATCCATACACGGATTATTATTAAACTATTCTGAAATTTTTTGCTATTCACACACTACACTTTCAAAACAATTCAAAAGTGAGCTTAAGTACCTAAGAGCCCATGGATAACCATGGATGAAAAGGGTGCTAACACCTTCCCTTTTCATAACTTACCCCCCGGACCCAAAATATTCTCTAAGGTCTTTCCTGTTCTTTTATAACCTTTCCTTATGGATAAAATAAAAGTCGGTGGCGACTCTTGTTATCCGCAACATTGTTTAAAGTCAGTTCTCCCACCGTGTTACAGAACTGGCGACTCTGCTGGGGACCTATTTAAGAGGGGTACCCTTAGGAATTAAGATCACTTTAAATTGTTTGCCTTGTTTGCTTTATTATTATATTGTTGGGGTGCTCTTATGTGTGAAAGGTCCTAACCCGGATCTAGTGTACCTTAGGTAAATGGCAATAGACCAAGGAAACTGTACGACGTATATCGATACGGTTGATCCGGTGGCCATAGTTAGTGCGACTTCTTGGTTGGTGCTTATATTCCTTAAGTCAAGTTGAGGATAATATTGAGGCTGCCATATGTTGTCAATGCACTAACTGACTTTTAGAACCCTAGTTAACTCATCTTGGCCTTTAGAAAGTAGTGAGGTAACCGGCTTTGGTGCAGACTGAAGTTGGTTGACACTCGATACTACGCTCATTGAGATCTTAAAATTGGAGGGTTTTGGTTGGCAAGTAAGTTGCCTTCTGAACAACCACCCTTGTGAAGGATCAATGATATTGAGATCCCTTAGAACCTGGTTACTTTTGTAGGACAGGATGAACCATCTAACTTCAGGGGAGGGTACTTGCCTTTGAACCTCATGCAAGCCTTTAAACCTAGGGCTATGGTGTGACTTGTTTGTGTGTGCCACATGTTTGTGATTGAGCATGACATCATGACATCATCATGTATCATAAGCATATCATTTTCCCTAACCATTTCAAGGACCAAAGGATTTATCTTTGTTCTTTGTTGCAGGTCATGGCTTCTGCTCGTAGAAACACCATCAGGATCAACTTTGTAGGGATACCTGCTAAGCTCAAGGAGTTGGTTTCCCTAGTGCCTGATCATTCCCAGTTCAACAAGAGACATGGTCACTTATTGGATCTAGTTACTTCAGGGTTCAGTGAAGACATGATGAGTGTGCTGTTTCAGTTCTTTGACCCTAAGCACCATTGCTTTACATTTCCTGATTATCAGCTGGTTCCAACCATGGAGGAGTTCTCTAAACTTCTGGGTATACCTGTTCTTGATCAGAAGCCATTCACAGGCTTAGAGAAGGAGCTTAAACCAGAAGTTATTGCTGCAGCTCTACATCTGAAGAAGTCTGACATTGTTCTAGAGACGAGGAGTGGAGTTAAAGGTATTCTTGCCAAGGTATTAGTGGATAAAGCTCAAATGTTCTTGAAGGCTATGAGCTACGATGCTGTTGAGGAGATCTTAGCCTTATTGATTTATGGCTTAGTGTTGTTCCCCAATCCTGATCAGTTCATAGACGTTCATGCCATCAACATATTCCTGAGTCACAATCCAGTGCCTACCTTACTTGGAGACATCCTACATTCTCTTCACACCCGTACTACAAGGGCAAGAGGAACTTTGATGTGCTGCATACCTTTACTTTCTAGGTGGTTTATTTCTCACCTTCCTCACTCAGTAATGAAGAATGAGCAAGGGTTCAGATGGTCCAAGAGGATCATGTCACTTTCTCACTCAGACATCCATTGGTGCTCCAGATCTATGGAGAATGTCACCATCATTGACCGTTGTGGGGAGTTTCCTAATGTGCCACTTCTAGGCATAAGAGGAGGCATCACCTACAACCCATCTCTAGCTTTACGACAGTTTGGTTACGCCCGGAGCGATGGTCCACATGACATGTTGATTCAGGGCATTGTGTTTGATTACGACAACGATCTTCAGGGTTACCGTCAGAGATTCATCCGAGCTTGGGGAAAGGTAAACAGGATTGACAGCAAGACACTGGAGCCTAAGTACACTATTCCTATGGAGTCTTATCTCAGATGGGTACGATCTCGTGCTCAGACACTCATGATGCCATATCCTGCCATCCTACCAGTTACCATGGAACCTGTTGCTGAAGGAGACACAGCTTATACCATCCTTCACCCAGACATGCCTACTGATATGGAAGACTTGCAGAGATCATGGATCCAACTGAAAGAGCAAAGGGATACTTTCGAGGCTCATTACAAAGCAAGCCAAGCAAGGATCCTAGAGCTAACAAAGCTACTTCATGAGGAACGAAACCTCAACTCATACCTCAACACAAAGAGGAAACGTCCATGGGAGACTTAAAACCCCATCTTTTGTACTTATTTCGTTTTCATTTTTTGTAAGCCTAAAAGGCAAAACAAGTTATTACTAATAAAAAGTTACTTTCTTGTTTGTTTAAGCAAATTTAAATCCTGCGGTCCTTGAAAACATTGCATATGCATTCCCATATCATTGCATCACAGGTTTATAATTGTGCACAGGTTTCTCATCTTCTCGCTGTTTATTTCAGCAATGGCTCTTGAACAATCAGTTAAGGATCTCCAGGCACAGAATGCACAGTTCCAAGAGCTGATCCTGAACCTATCCAAGGGGCAGGATGAATTGAAGACACTGCTGGCCAAGAAGACTAAGAAGGCTAGAAGGTCTGCTGGGTTGCTCAACATGGGAAGAAGGTTCAAAGGTCCTGACAAGACCAAGGAACAGGTTGGAGACTATGAATCTGAAGAATCTGAGCAGGAGAGAGGCAGTCTCCACAACACTATGGGGGACTCTGATTCTGAGGCTAACTACTACCATGAGCCTAACGAAGACAAATTCAAGATGCTGGTGGATAGAATGGATGCTATGGAATTACAGAAATCATCTGGGCTGGATTTTGAGGATTTGAGCTTGATATCTGGGGTGGTCATACCCATTGGGTTCAAAGTTCCTACATTTGTTGTCTATGATGGGGTCTCTTGTCCCAAATTGCATCTGAGGTCTTATGTCAGAAGAATGCAACCCCACACTGCTGATAAAAAGTTGTGGATCCATTTCTTTCAAGAAAGTTTATCTGGAGCTCAGCTAGAGTGGTATTATCAGTTGGAGAGTGTCAACATCAGAGATTGGAATGACCTTGCTGAAGCTTTCTACAAGCAGTATCAATACAATGCTGACTTAGCCCCCACTCGCATGCAGCTTCAAAGCATGTCTATGGGTGCCAAAGAAAGCTTTAAGGAGTATGCTCAGAAGTGGAGAGACTTAGCTGGAAGAGTTCAACCCCCTTTGACTGATAGGGAGTTGGTTGATATGTTCATGTGTACGCTGAATGGTCCGTTTTACAGTCATCTCATTGGAAGCTCATCATCTGGCTTCACTGAGTTGATCATGACAGGAGAGCGAGTAGAGAATGGTATCAAGAGTGGTAAGATCCAAGTGGGCACTTCTTCATCAGGTGCTGCAAAGAAGCCTCCCACTGGGAAGAAAGAATCTAATGCTGTGTATGGTCAGCCTGATCGTAACAGAAGGCATCAGTCTGTTAGTGCAGTTCATATTTCAAATCCAACTCCTGCAACAACAGAGCAGCCTCAAGGCAACCAACAGAGGGCTAGAAGACAGTTCACGAAGATCAACATGTCAATGGCTCAGGCATTGCAACACTTGTTGAAGGCTGAACTTATTACCCTGAGGGAGGCTCCTCAGAATCCCAATGTTACCTCTCCCAAGTACAATCCTGTCGCTACTGCGAAAATCGGCGCCGGCTGAACAGAAGAGTCGCCACCGTGCGTTATTTATCCCTCAGAGCGGGAAAGGAAACGCTCGAAGTAAACCTCGCAAAGACGGGAAAAGGTATGGTCATCGCAACCAAAACCTGGATTCGGGAGTCGGTTACGCAAGGGGAAGGTATTAGCACCCCTCACGTCCGTCGTACTCGACGGGATCCACGCTTGTTTTCGGGTATGGATTATTATTCTATCTACGCTAAAGGTCTGGGGTTAAAAGAAAATGAAAATAATAAAAAAATGACTCGGCAAAGTATCGCACTTTATGCCTACGTATTCCTGTCTGGAACGAGAAATCAGAGTCAACGTAGTTCGCCTACCTACGGGAAAGGAGGGGAAGGTTGCTCGCTAGGATGTCGCATCCTATGCCTACGTACTTTCATACAGCATGAAAGATCAGAGCAAACGTAGTTCGGGCCACGTACGACACAATCTTGTCTTGGTTGATTTTATTCCTTCTGAAAAAGGTTTTTCTGATTAACAGTCCAAGGGGACAAAAATGACGTTTTGATGAGTTCACATTCTTTTACGGAAGAAGTGTCTTTTATTGTGTTTGAAATCTTTATGTGTTTTTCTGTTTGTTTTGAGAAAGAAAGAGACAGAACTCTAACCTACGGTTGCAAAGGGAAACAAACTAACCTAATGTTATCATGCATGGGTTAAGACCTAGTGTCTATCATGCTCCTCTCTTGCACAGAGAGAAACAGAGATCCTACGGGATAGGCAGAAACAGAAACAATATCAGATATATACAGTAAAACAGTAAAATGCATGGATGCAACAATACAAGCGAGGCAAGGGAGTCCCACTCAACCTCGAACCTAGAAAACAATAGGCGAAAGTGAACAGGCTTCACTTTCAACCCAGCAAGGTAAACAGCAAACAATACAGTTCAGAAAACCAATCAATACATCAGCAAATGAAATACAGCAAAAAGAAACAACATCAGCAGCTCTGAATCAACATCTGGCTTCAAGTAATCTCCAATCAGCTACAGGCTTCAACAAGCATCAATCTCCATCTTCATGACCTTCAGGCAAGGGCTTTGATCATCAGTCTTCCATCTGCAATGGCTTTTCTTCAAGCTCAAACCTCCAGGATGAGGGATTAGTCACAAGAGTGAATGGGTGTTAAGCAATCAGTTGACTACCAAAGGTGGTGAACAGACTGCTTCTAACACAAGAGACATTTTCTCTCAAGAGTTCTATCTCACAGACACTATCACCAAGCCTTCCAAGGGAAGGGGGTGAGTGCCTTAGAGAGACTCTGAATCACAGAGAAGAATGGATGCAGACAAGGCAATCCATGTTTGAGAAACAACTTTCTAATCTAGAGCTCTGCCTAGCTCCTAAACCCTAGTCTCCTCAGCAGCTGCTAGCAAGAATCTCCTCCTCAATTCTGACAGTTGATCTTCAATCTTTGAATCTCCAATAGCTTCATCTTCACAAATCTTCAGCTTCCCCAGGGCCCCAGGCAAACCCAATACCCAATCAAACAAGCAACAATCCCCAGAGGGCACACCACACCAGACAACAGATATACAGACAGTAATAATAGCAGTAGGGGAATCCTAACTGTTCTCTAAGGGATCTAATAACTACCCATAGCCCCTATAGTCCCATAACTAATCTATTCAAACCCTAAGTCCTAAGGGAAATGAAATCAAACTCCTAAGTTGTCACCTAAACCCTAGTTTTGCTCATGATATTCAAGCATTTATTAATCACCTAAAATTAACCTCTAAAAATGGGAACTAAAATATTTCTACAAGCCTAATATCTCATCTAAACAATATGAAAAGAATGATCAAAAAATATCAAAGCATGTGAGAGAACAAAAATCATAAAAATGATGCATGAAATGAATTATTTAATGTGACATTTATTTAGAAAATATGTAAAAAATATGAAATAAAACTAAAAATGAAAATTTATTTTCCTATAATATTCTAGACATTTTAATGAAGATATGGTAAAAAGAATGGATTAAAAAGCATTTTTTATGAATTATTTATGAATTAATGAAAATGGTAAAAATTAAAATGAATTAAAACAAATAAACCAAATAAAATGAGGGAGGGGGGTCAGAATAGGAACTCGCCCCAGTTCAAATACATTGGGCCAGCAAACAGGGGGGTGTTGGTAGCGAATTGCCAAGGCCCAGTATTCATTCAGAATTGAAAGAAATAATAGAAACGCGCTAGGGGGTAAGAATAGCAACAGAAACACGTTAGAAACTAGGAATTGGGCTCACACGGGGGTGGGATTAGCATAAATCAACTCAGGCCCGCCCGTTTCAATTAATGAAACGGTGCGTTTTGGCCAAAACGTCAATTCCCTCCAAACGCTCAGATTAAATGACAGCCACAGGATCATGCTGATGGTCAAAGGTCCTACACTCATTGAACGGACGTGATTACGTCTTCTTCCTTGAACCAACTGAAACTAGGGTTTCAACCTCACACCTCCATGCACGAGTAGAACTTACACCTCCCTGTTCTCCTTCCACATGCGATGAAATGCCACGCCATAAACACGAAACTTGCTTAGAATCCCTCCCTCTATAATCCTAGGGCATCAATTCATCTTGAAACTCACCACAACACCAAATCCGATCGAAGCAACATCTGGCCACCATTGAAATGCACTGATACGAACCTTCACCATTCTTCCTCAAACTTACCCCAAACTAATCTACACATAATGGAGGTTAATCTGATGAATCAAACTAACATTCTAACGCCCTAATCCAAGAGATTCGAACACTAACAGTTTGTTGCACCTGTCACTAACCATCACCAAATCGTTCCAAAATCATCTAACTTAATCTCCTAACCACCTAGATCAAGTCTACACTAATAAAATCATGTGAAACCAACAGAATCAAGCTAATCGAATGAAAACTTACCTGATGAGAAACCTTGAAAACAGCTATGGAAATGGAAGATATGAAGCTTTTGAGACTTGGATCTTGATTAATCCTTGAGGAACTTGATTCTGTATGCAAGCTTTGGATGAAACTTGGCCAGAATTATGCTATCCAATGGAATTGGCAACTTTGATATCCTTGCAAAAAGCACTCGAAGATGGATGATAATCACTTGATCCTGGCTTCAATTATGATCTATGATGATGATGGAGTAAAATTGAATTGATCTTGATGAAGATTGATGAAGAATTTGAGAGATTTGGAATGAAACTTTTGAAGAAAGAATGAGAAATCTTGTGGAATTCTTAGTGCAAATGAGGCCAACCCTTGCCAAATTCATCTTTCATGAATATATAGACCCCAATGGTACATTCTAGATCCATCTTGCACATTCCCTTGTTTTCAAACTTTGGCTCATTTTGATTATGTTTCTTAAAAGGTAAGCAACCATGGATAACTTCATTTTTTCCTTCTAAACTCAAAAAAGTGTGTGAACCATTGTTCTTAGAATTGTTTTTCCATTCAAAATCATATATTGGAAGTCTCCATTTGGACTTGTAAATCTCCCAAACCATTTTTCACTTTGAAATTATTCACTTTATAAGCCTTTTTAGTTCATATTTTGACCAATCATGTAACCCCATGCTATGAGCTTCTCCAATAACTTGTGACCTTCTTTCTAGACTTAAAATCCCATTTGGAGCAAGTTTGATGTTGTAAGTTTTTCCATTTGAGGCCTCCTTGTATGAGTTTTGGGTATAGGTTAAAATGACCTGTAATTCACAAATGCCCAAAATACCCTTTGCTTGTCAAGACCATAAGTTGAGTTCTCCACATCATATGAAGGCATACCATACCATTCTAGAAAGCTAAGACAATGAGGAACAACTCTTATGTTGACCAAGAATTCATTTGAAATCTCCTTGAGGGGCAAAACTAGCTTGGAAGTCAAGTCCCTTTCACAGACAAAAATTCAGACACCCCAGATGACCTGTAACTTGTAAGGACCATAACTTGAGTTCTATAAATCTCCTTGAGGTCTTCCACCACTCAAATTAAAGGTCTTGAGATCCTCTACAAGTTTCATGTTGGCCAAGAAGCCATTTGAAGCTAGCATTTTGACTTATCTTGCTTGGAAATTTGACCTAAACTAGGGGATTTTACAGAGAAACCCTAATTTAGTAACTCCTCTTCTCCTTGATTTCTCTTGAATTCTCCTTGTCATATCTCCATATCCTTCTTCATATGTCAAATGTTGATCCCCACATCTCTCCAATAGACTTGAATGCCCTCTTAAGTCAGTCAACTGACCTAGGGTTGACCTAGGGTTGACCCAGATGAAACCCTAGTTGACTGTCTTCCACTATAGCTCTTGTGCTTTCATCAATGACTTGCTTTCTTCTCCAAATGACTTTGTAAGTCTCTCATAAGGTCTAGATGCTCTCCATACCTTCACTCCACAGCTCACAACCCTCTTGTTGATCCTCAGATACCCTCAGCTAGGAGATGGACTCAAGGCTTGATCTGCTGAACTCCTTGCTTTCAAATTCTTTCCTGATGACTTGAATGAGATTGAATTGGAATAATAACCTCTTGCTAGGCCTCTAGAGATGAAAATAATGATTGGTCCCCTGTTGAATGACTTGCTATGCTTATGCTATGCAGATGGTTAGTCTATGTACATGACTCTACATGCAAATGCTAATGATGATGAAACATAAACCAAGGAATAAGGTTGGGCAAATTTTAGGGTGCAACAGCTGCCCCTATTCAAGCGACTTGGACCCGATTGGATGAAGAGCCCGGAGCCTTCAGACATTCGCGGTACGAGACGGTTGAATACTAGTGAAACCAGAAATTTGCCAACCGCAGAAATACACTGCGCTCCTGCTTGAGGAATGACATTCGTCAGCTGAATCTGACTGTTAGAGCAACCCGCTGATCTCGCACGACCGTGCTGGGGATTGTCTTCATCGTTCTGAAGAGGATTTTGTCATACCAGACTGCTTGCTTGTCCACGTTAGGACTCTGTCTGTTGTCAACACGAAGAAATCTCAACTAAAACTTGTCCACGTTAGGACTCCACTTACTGTCAACCCAGGAAAATCTCGGCAACTCCGCTGGGGATAATTCATCTGCATTTCCGTAAACTGAATCGCCCACGTTAGGAATAACACTCTTCCACGTTAGGAGTAACACCTGTCCACGTTAGGAATCACATCGTCCACGTTAGGAGTAACGCTTTTATCTTTCCACGTTAGGAAGCAATCTTCTTTCCGCGTTAGGAAACTATATCAATCTGTCCACGTAAGGGCTCCAATGCCATTTGACATGTCCGCGTCAGGACTCCGATCTTTCCACGTAAGGAACACAACTATTTCTGAACTTGTCCACGTCAGGACTCAACTTTTCTTGCATCTGTCCACGTAAGGACTAATTTCCTTCTTCCACGTTAGGAATATCTTCTTCGATCTGTCCGCGTCAGGACTAAACTCTCTTTCCACGTCAGGAATAATCCATTTCTTTCCACGTCAGGAATCAATCTTGATATGTCCGCGTGAGGACTCAATCTTTCCACGTAAGGAATAAACTCGTCTTTCCACGTAAGGAAACCATTTTTCTTCCACATAAGGAATGCTCTTGATATGTCCACGTAAGGACTCTGATCTTTCCACGTAAGGAATACCAACTTCTTTCTGATTTGTCCGCGTCAGGACTCATTTTTCCACGTAAGGAATGCCATCTTAATCTGTCCACGTAAGGACTCTCTTTTTTCCACGTTAGGAATACTGTCATTTCCACGTTAGGAATCACTTCTGATACGTCCGTGTATGGACTCCATCTTTTCCGCGTTAGGAATCTCCGTCTTTCCACGTTAGGAATCACCTCTGTTGATATGTCCGCGTAAGGACTACATCTTTCCACGTTAGGAATAATAATCTCTTTGATCTGTCCGCGTTAGGACACTGATCTCGTCTTGATTTGTCCACGTTAGGACTCAGGCGTCTTCGACTCACTGAGGAAATAAGACTTGTCCACGTAAGGACTCACACCTTCGACTCACTGGGGAAATATCCGCGTTAGGACTTACACTTTGCCAACAACACGAAGAAGGATAAATTTGTCCACGTCAGGATTCTTGTACCTTGTCATCACAAAGAACTACAAACTTGTCCACGTCAGGACGCACATTTCACCATTACGAATAAAGATATCTGTTGAAAACAAATGATCCACGTCAGGACACCAACACGAAGAGTAACCAATCTTTTGTCGACGTCATGACCTCCTTTTCTCCAAATTTCGAGAGACCGAATCTATCCACGTCAGGATTAACGCACCTTACCAATCCGGTAAAACAAACCTGTCCGCGTTAGGACGCCCACTTCTGAAGAAATCTCGTCATTCTAGGAGTAAATGGTCCACGTCAGGACTTAATTCTTCAATGATCCTTACCCACAAACTGCTCAGCACTGACGTGACAGCGACTTCGAGATGAACTCTACTGGGGATGTCTGAAAACCAACTATCGGACACCTGCTTCGAAATTCTGATTCATGCGACTCGTTGATGACAAACGAACTTTGCTTGGGAATAAGGAGATTCTTATCCTGGCCACTCTGGCTGGGGAAAATCAGATACATTTGCATAAATGACTCTGCTGGAGACAAAGAGAGTTTTATCACGATAACTCTGTGGGGGAATACCGCCGAAACTGACATTGTTATTGAATATCTCCTGCCGAGATCTTGACTGTTTAGTAATTTATTTGAGCAAGAGCTCTCTCCACCTGAACCACTAGAGTACAGAAACTGCTTCAGCAAAATAAATGCTGGAAGGGTAACGCCGACTCGCCGGGGATAGCCTGATGCTACAAAATTATTCCGGCAAAATAAATGCTGGTAGGATGAAGTCGACCCTGCTGGGAAGTTGGGAACTCAAACCACACGTCTTGCTGAAGTAACCCCTGCTGGGGACAATAACTCTGCCGAGGAATAGCAGATGCGCACAGCACGATCGGACTTTCTGCTGGAACGTGAACCGATATCACCAGTATCTCTGACAAAATAAATGACAGGAACCGCCATCAACTCTGCTTTGGAGAGTCTTGACCTTCGAATTTCACTGGAAGGAAAGAACATTTACTGAAAAGAGACCTCCGCTGGGGATGGCTGGATTCTCTTGGGGAAAATTAACTGACTCCACTGGGGAAGAGTGCCTGACCCTGCGTGGGGAGATGAACCTGTCGGAATACAGCCTTACGATCTCGGAATCACTAAACTCTGCTGAAGACGAGTAACTTCTCTGGAGCACGTCCTTTGGATAAGCTACGGCTAGCTGGAGAATTCTATCCTTCTTCAGGAAGAACATGCATGACCTGCGTGGGGATCAAGCCTTTCACTATTGCAATCTTTTGATCACCTTCCTCGTACAGTTATGAAACCTGCAACAACACAAACAAAGCACGACAAGCCTATGCAATCCAAATCGATTCAGGTTAGTGACGTTACACTCAGTTAATTCAAAGCTTTAACAATTGTTGGCAAGGGCCAGTAATGTTATACTCATGCTAGCTTCAATAAACTTAGGCGTTTTATCATGCGCAAAACAGTAAAGAACAGGCATCAAGTACTGAATAACACATTTTCATTGATTGGGCCCCTGAATGGGCGGAGTTTTTGTACACGGGATGTAACTCCTGAAAAGAGGAAGCTACGCAAAGCAAATATACAAGTATGCAAGTATTCACAAGAAGCATAAATATTGACAAATTAAATTTTGTACACATGTCGGCAACTGGATGCAGATGAACACCACGAACTGATCCTCCCATGACTCGTCCGACTCTTATACTTTCCCGGTATCCCTACTTCTGAAGAGGTTGTATTCGATAACTAATTCCTCAAATATATTCTCCCGCATAGATGCTCATTGAATTCGAATTCGGACCGCAGTCATTTGCTTTTCAAATCCCTAACTTTTGCGTGAACCGCCCTTTACGGGTTTTCAGTTCACCGGGATACCCCTTTTTGCCGAAGCCGCCCAGTGTAGGTTTTCAACTTCGCGGGTGTACATTTTTTCAATTTTATCCCTAACTTTTGCCCGAACCTTTCATTCTGTTTTTGGTTCGCCAGGATGCCCCATTTTTGCCTGGACTCTCTTTTTTCTGTCCAGCGGGTCTATTTTAAGCAAAGTATTTTTTAACCGCGTCCGAATTCACAGGTGATGCAAAGTCTTCCCCGTCCATGGTGGACAGCAACACAGCTCCCCCTGAAAAGACCTTACTGACAACGTATGGCCCTTCGTAGTTGGGGGTCCACTTGCCCCTGTGATCTGCTTGCGGCGGGAGAATCCTTTTCAGCACAAGGTCGCCCGTCTGAAAGCTTCGCGGAAGTATTTTCTTGTCGTACGCTTTCTTCATTCGTCTTTGATACAAACGACCGTATGCCAGAGAAGCTAGCCTCTTCTCATCCATCAAACTCAGTTGGTTCAATCTGTTCGTTACCCATTCTGCCTCGTCCAGCTGAGCGTCTCGCAATACCCTCAGAGAAGGGATCTCAACTTCCAATGGTAATACCGCTTCCATTCCGTATACCAACGAGAACGGAGTTGCCCCGGTTGATGTGCGTACCGTCGTACGATAACCGTGCAAAGCGAAAGGTAGCATCTCGTGCCAATCCTTATACGTCACCACCATTTTCTGGACGATCTTCTTGATATTCTTATTGGCCGCTTCGACAGCGCCATTCATCTTGGGTCGGTAAGGGGAGGAGTTGTGATGTTCGATCTTGAAATTCTGACAGAGCTCCTTCATCATTTTGTTGTTCAGATTAGAACCATTATCCGTGATTATCCGCTCGGGAATTCCGTATCGGCAAATGATATCTCTCTTGATGAATCTAGCCACCACTTGCTTCGTTACATTTGCGTAAGACGCTGCTTCCACCCATTTGGTGAAATAATCGATTGCTACTAGGATGAACCGATGCCCGTTAGAAGCCGTCGGCTCAATCTTTCCAATCATATCGATTCCCCACATTGAGAATGGCCATGGAGATGACATCACATTTAGAGGACTCGGAGGCACATGTATTTTGTCAGCATAAATTTGGCACTTGTGGCACTTTCTTGCAAATTTGAAACAATCAGTTTCCATCGTCAGCCAAAAGTAACCTGCCCGCAGCAGTTTTCTCGTCATAGCATGTCCACCAGCATGCGTGCCAAATGCACCTTCGTGAATTTCCTCCATGAGAAGCTTTGCCTCTTTCTCGTCTACACAACGCAACAACACCAAGTCGTGGTTTCTTCTGTACAAGACGCCATCCGGGTTCAAGTAGAAATTACCCGCTAATCTCCTGAGAGTTTTCTGATCTTGACTGGATGCCCCAGCCGGATACTCTTTATTCTTCAGGAAATTAAGGATATCAAAATACCACGGTTTGCCATCAGACGCTTCATCAATAGCAAATACATAAGCTGGCCTGTCCAACCGAGAGATAGTGATTTGGGGAGCTTCGTTCCAGAAATTGACCTTGTACATGGAAGACAAAGTGGCAAGGGCGTCAGCCATTTGATTTTCTGCCCGTGGTACGTGATGCAATTCAACCTTGTCGAAGAAAGGCAACAATCTCCTTGCATAGTTCATATACTGTATCAAATTGGGCTGACGTGTCTCCCATTCCCCTTTGATCTGATTCACTACCAGAGCTGAGTCTCCGTATACGTCTAAATGTTTGATTCGCAAATCAATGGCTTCTTCAAGCCCCATTATACAAGCTTCGTATTCTGCCTCATTGTTGGTAACAGCAAAGGTCAATCGGGCAGTAAACGGGATGTGCGACCCGTGCGGCGTAGTGATAATTGCCCCTATTCCGCTACCGTAAGCATTCACAGCTCCATCAAATATCATCTGCCATTTGGACCCCGGCTCTGGTCCTTCGTCTGGTAACGGCTCTTCGCAATCCTTCATCTTGAGATACATGATATCCTCGTCAGGAAAATCAAATCTCATCGATTGATACTCTTCAATAGGCTGCTCCGCCAGATACTCAGACAACACACTCCCCTTTATTGCCTTTTGCGAGACGTACTGAATATCGTACTCAGTCAAGATCATCTGCCACCGGGCAATTCTACCTGACAACGCCTGCTTTTCAAATATATATTTGATTGGATCCATCTTCGAGATGAGCATGGTTGTATGATTCAGCATGTACTGCCTCAAACGCTTGGCGGCCCAGGCTAGCGCGCAACAAGTTTTCTCCAGCATTGAGTATCGAGATTCACAGTCCGTAAATTTCTTACTCAAATAGTAAATTGCATGCTCTTTTCTCCCCGTCTCGTCGTGTTGACCGAGAACACAACCCATACTTCCCTCAAGAACCGTCAAATACATTATCAAGGGTCTCCCTGCCACTGGGGGTATCAAAATAGGAGGCTCCTGCAGATACTTCTTTATTTTATCGAACGCCTTTTGACAATTATCGTTCCACGTTACAGCTTGATCTTTCTTTAACAGCTTGAATAATGGTTCACACGTGGCCGTTAGGTGAGATATGAACCGAGCAATGTAGTTCAACCTCCCTAAAAACCCGCGCACCTCTTTCTCTGTTTTAGGCGTCGGCATTTCTTGAATCGCTTTTATTTTAGCAGGATCGACCTCTATTCCTCTTTCGCTTACTATGAACCCCAGGAGCTTACCCGATCTCACCCCGAAGGTGCATTTGTTAGGGTTCAGCCTCAGCCTGAACTTCCTAAGCCTTTTAAACAACTTCAACAGATTCACCAGATGCTCTTCCTCCGTCTGGGATTTGGCAATCATATCGTCAACATAAACTTCAATCTCTTTATGCATCATGTCATGAAAAAGAGTCGTCATCGCACGCTGATATGTTGCCCCAACATTTTTCAAACCAAAGGGCATCACTTTATAGCAAAATGTTCCCCAAGGCGTTATGAAAGTAGTCTTCTCCATATCCTCTGGCGCCATTTTAATTTGATTATAGCCTGAAAAGCCATCCATGAAGGAGAATACAGAGTATTGAGCAGTATTATCCACTAACACGTCAATGTGAGGAAGTGGAAAATCGTCTTTTGGGCTTGCTTTATTCAAATCTCTATAGTCCACGCACATTCGAACCTTGCCATCTTTCTTTGGCACTGGTACGATGTTAGCAACCCATGAGGGATACTTCGTCACAGCCAGGAAACCAGCGTCCCACTGTTTCTGAACCTCCTCTTTGATCTTCATTGCCATATCTGGGCGAGTTCTGCGAAGTTTTTGTTTGACAGGCGGGCAGTCTTCTTTCAGTGGCAGACGATGCACAACCATATCTGTATCGAGCCCTGGCATATCTTGATACGACCAAGCGAATACATCATTATACTCTCGGAGCATTTCAGCCAGTTTTCGCTTGATATCACTCTGCAGTGCAGCTCCGATACGAATATTCTTCTCAACCCCTTCCGTCCCCAAATTGATAATTTCGATAACCTCGTCGTGAGGCAGAATGGCTCTTTCCTCTTGCTTCACCAACCAAGACAGTTCTTCAGGAACGTCGCTATCTTCGACAACCTCTTCTTCGGTCTGGAATACCGGGTGCTCGAAGTCGGGACGAGTCATAGGTGGTTCAAGGATGTCATCTGAAAATGTTATCCTGCAAAAGAAAGGGTTAAGTGCTTCAAAATGCGTATAAAGCGGATAACCACGTTGCCATTTTATTGAAAAATACAAAACCAGAAAGACAGGGATTACAGTATTTACACATGAAAAAAAAACGCCATTTATTTAATGATTAACGAAGCAATGTTTATAACAACACAGCCCTAAGCAAGTCCTGGTGCCCCGGGCAAGACATCAGATTATTCAACAATTAATAAAGCAAAGCATTACTGTTTAAAAGTCACAGGAACAAGCTCCTGAATAGACCAGTTGCACAGTCCTTGTCCTGGCGTGCTTGGCTGAATCCAGGCATCCATATCACAGTCGCTGTCCCCTTCATCAGACTCCGAAGCAGCATTGACAGATTCATGGCATACTCCACTGGCAGAGATGGTGATTGACTTTCTGAAATGAGGGGCCCCCACGGAAGGAGTTGATGACGACGGTCGGTACCCCAGTCCGAACCGGTCCATTTTCACCGGAATATCCAATACTTTGCCCCAGCCCGTGGCTTCTCCTGCCTTCACTAGCGCTTGGGCCTCTTTATATGAAGAAACAGCTATCTCTGGTACTTTGCTTGGCCCGGGACCCTTGTCCTTTATGCGCAACCCTTCGAATGCCTGGCATGGCGTCTCGTGGATCTCCCCGTCGACTTCCACATATTTAAACGAAGATAGATGGCTGACCAGGATGTCTTCTTCTCCGCACACGGTGACTACACTGTCTCCGACCATATACTTTAACTTCTGATGCAGGGTTGACGTGACTGCCCCTGCCCCGTGAATCCAAGGTCTTCCCAGCAAGCAGCTGTACGCAGGCTGTATATCCATGATATAAAACTCCGTTGCAAACACTTCCGGCCCCACTTGCAGAGGCAAGGTGATCGATCCGAAGACTGTTCTCCGCGTGCCGTCAAACGCTCTGACTACCAAATCACTTGGTGTACACAAAATCCCTCGAACATCCAGCTTCATCATAGCCTTCTTAGGCAGCACATTCAAAGACGACCCGGTGTCAACCAATACGTGCGACATTGTCGACCCTCTGCACTCAACGGATACATGTAATGCCATATTATGATCCCTTCCTTTCGGAGTCAAGTCGAAATCAGTAAAGCCCAGACTGTGGCCCGCATTTACATGTGCCAATACTCCTTCTAGCTGGTTCACGGAGACATCCTGTGGTACAAAAGAAGTGTCCAGGACTTTCAGCAAAGCATTTCGGTGAGCTTCCGAACACAACAGCAATGACAGAATAGATATTTTGGATGGCGTTTGCTGCAGATGCTCCACGATTTTATAATCGCTTTTCCGAATTAAGCGCATGAATTCCTCTACGTCCTTCGACGCTGCTTCTTTTTCATTTGCTTGTATCGGAACACTTTCAACCGCTTTCCCTTTTCCTTTCGCTATCCTTTCAGCCTCTACTTCAGGAGATGTAAAGATCCTGCCGCTTCTTGTCATGCCTCCTGAGCCCACAACATTATCCACAACCTCCACTGACTGCTTGTTAACATCGATTTTAATCCCGTCACAATACACCTCTAGCCCATATGACCATGGGACCGCCTTCGTGTTCTCATACGGGATTGGCCCGGCTTTAGTTATAGTAATCGGTGGTCGCTGAACTGGTGCTGAAATGGTGATCGTCTTCCTAGGAATTGTCACTGTGGCAACATCACTCTGATTATCCATTACTGCCCCTGCCGGCTCATCAGTTGCTGTTCTATCAAACTGCAATACACCTTCATCAATCAAGGCCTGAATGCCTTTCTTCAAATCCTCACACCCCCCAGACAGGGCCCAACAATCTAAGCAGTACTCATTACAACCCGGGTAAACACCTCCTTGCAACAGTCGGCTTTTTATTTCGCTCAGCGGCGTCTTTAAATCCTCAACATTCATAATCAGATTCAGACCTTCCTCAGTCAGCACGGCATTCGCCCCATGATTAGGCATGGGTTTCTGGACTATATTCGCACCGGTCGTTCCGAAGTTGATAGACTTGTTGTCCAAGAGATCCTGCACAACGTGCTTAAAAGCATGACAACCTTCTATATCATGGCCCGGGGCCCCAGAATGAAACTCGCAGCGCCTATTTGCATCATAGCCGAACGGGGGAGTTCCCGTTATTGGTGCCAAGGTTCTTTTCTCTACCAGATTCAATCCCAACAAGGTCTGCAATAAATCAGCATAGTTAGAGGGAGGCTTCTCGAACACCCTTCTCGGCTTACCACCCTGGAATTTTCTCTGAGCTTGCTGTGCCCCCTGCTGAGGCTGCTGCTGCTGTGGCATTGGTTGCTGCTGAACCTGTTGTTGTTGCTGGATTGGTTGTTGTTGATACGGGATGGTGACACTCGACACTTGCTGCTGCTGACGATATGGATTTCTTCCCCTGCCTCGGCCTCGGCCTCGGCCTCCAAATACCGCGCTAGCTTCGCCCTGACGGCGCCCACCATAAGCTTTCCTATTACTGCCAGATGCAGTTGATTCATCGACTTGGAACTTTCCTTGCTTAATGTTCCGCTCAATCTTTTCACCCATCAGAATCAGGTCTGAAAAACTAGCCAGAGACGTATGAAACAACATATCATGAAACAGCCCGGTGAATGTGCCGACAAACATATCGTTCATTTCTTTATCTTCGACAGGAGGACGAACCCTGGCAGCCATATCGCGCCACCTTTGCGCGTACTCTTTAAAACTCTCCCCCTTCTTCTGCGAAAGCCCGGCCAACTGGACCCGATTGGGTGCCAGGTCACTGTTATATTTGTAATGGGCTACGAACGCCTCTGCTAATTGCTTCCAAGTCTTGATATCAGTGGGCTCCAACCCCATGTACCACTCTAAGGAAGGACCCGATAGGCTATCCTGAAAGAAATGCATGAGCATTCTTTCGTCAGTGGAATATGCAGACATCTTTCTGTAATAAGCTCGTACATGAACCTTCGGACATGTATCTCCTTTGTACTTATCGAACGCAGGCGCTTTGAATTTGATTGGCACCCTCAGCCCAGGTACCAAGCCCATTGTTGCCATGTCCAGACCCACAGCACTCTGGTTTAGGACTCCTTTCATTTGCTCTTCCAGCATTCTAATCTTTTGAGAATCATCCATCGGCCCTTCAAAACCCCCTCCAGAGAAGGCGTCCTCCTGCTGATCCTCTTGCCACATACCGTTTCCAGCCCCGTATCCATCATACGCATTATTACGTCCAGCTCTGACCTGATTCATCCCCGGAACTCGGCCTCTGTTGCCATACCCTTGAACACCTCCAGCAGGACCTCCAGCCATAAAACCAGCACCGTTTCCGTTTCCAAAACCTCCGTAGCCCTGATTGACCATACCATAACCATCTTGCCCAAAGCCTTGAGCATTAAAGCCATACTTGCCAGTATTGTCGAATCCCTGATCGTTGAATCCGAACCCAGCGTTGACAAAGCCATTGCCTCCGAGATTATCTCCCACATTGACATCACCCAGCCCAGCGTTATGGACAGCAGTTTCATTTCCAACTCCGACGTTACCATTCACAGCAGCGGTAGCGTTGTTGACGTTAGCAGCATTCACATTGACGACAGGCGGAGCCACTGGCGTGGGGGTGCCGTCTCCATGAGCAGTATCAACCCGGACAGACTGATGATCTTCGTTACCATGACCAGCGTTGCGAGCCAATAGAGGCTGGACCATGGCCTGCAAATTCTCTTGCCCTTTTGCTATAGCCTCCATGGTCTGCATGAAGAGGGCGAGCTTCTCGCGTACATCCTGCATCTCGTTCTGAATCTGGTCCATGACTTTCCGACAGTTGGATCGTGTAGAATAGCGGTGCGGATGTTGATCTGGAATCCTGTTAAGTACCTGATACAGAGCAAGAGATAAGACACCATTCATAGATTACCTGTTATGCAATATGAATATGAATGCAATGCAATGTGTCTGTGCATTAGGGAAGTTCATTCCCCCAGTTCTAGTGCGAAGGTGCCGGTGCAGTGACAGTGCTGACAATAAGAATACCGGAGCTGAATCATAGAAAGCCTCATATATAACAGAGAGAATCAATAAGCCCAGGGTACAATATCACTGAGAGTACAAAGATGGCATGACCTCAACCAACAATCCTGGTGATGGTCAGCACTATGCAAATAAAGCATACAAATAATGGAATGATCAGATCCTCCCAAAAGTCTGGTACTCCTCTATCAACTTCTTGGTCTCCGGATGGCTTGGTCGATCAAGCAGCCCTTCAACAAGCTGGTTTCTCTTCTTAAGGACACGGCGTACGTCTTCAGCGGTTTCTTCCCATGTTGCTTCTCCGAAGCAATCTTCTAACTTTCGCTTCTGGGACACTGCTTCATCTCTGGATTTGATTGCCTTGTTCAGTGCATGCTGGACACTATACCGGTTCATCACTTCTTCCTCACACTTCTTGATGCTAGACTTCAACTTCTCCTCGAGGTCGGAAATTTGCTGCTTTAGCTTATCTTCCCTCTGCTTGTTGTTGGTGAGAGTAGCATTCCAAGTCTTATTGCAAGAAGATATCTCTCGGTGTGCTGCGTCGAGCGCTTTCTTTTTGGCTTCCAGCATGTCATGGGAACTTCTGAACTCTTGCCCCAGACGTTCGCGCTTCTTCTTTTCCTCAGTCAACTCAGCTCCTAACCTGTTTACTAGCTCAATCTGTTGCTGGAAAGCATATACGGCCTTGTTTTTCTCGCTGCGCGCCTGGGCTAACTCTTGCTCTAACCCTTCGTTAATCTTCATCAGGGCTTCTTTCTCTCTCACAACCTGTTCATATGCTTCTCTAGAAACAGTAGTCGGCTCTTCTACCGGAATAGGATCAAGAATTGGTGCATCTGGAAACGGCATCTTCAACTGACTAGCCCTCTCCTGAATCCAAGCTCTATAAGGTGCATAGGCCTGACAGTCATTCTTTCCCAACAACGGCTTCCCTTTGTGGTTAATACTCGTCCAGGCACGTCGCAACTTGGCTAATAATTCCCCCTTCAAATCTCCCGTGAAGTACAGAGATTCCTGTACTTCCTCCTCTTGAGGTGGATTCTTCAGTGCATATCCGAACTGGCGAATGAATAGAGAAGGGTTGTAATTGATACACCCTTTTCTTCCTATCAATGGCACATTAGGGTACCCAGCACAGCTAAAGATGAGCTCAGATCCCAACAGGTCTCTATCAAACCACTCCATATCTTCCGACGATAGCCTCATCAAACGCTCCGGCCAACCAACTGGAATTGTAGTCTCTGCAGCAGATCCTCTCTTAGGAAGGTGACTCTCAAACCACATACTCAACAAGGGTACACAAAGATGAACATTCTTCCCTCTTCCCTTCTCATTCTTGTAATGCAGCGAGTGGTAGAGATCTCCGAGCAAGGTAGGTACAGGATTACCAGCGGCGAACAAGTAGAAAGCATCGAAGTCCACAAAATCCGGTATACTGGGGAATAGTACTATGCCATAAATGCACAAGGCCAACACAGCATTGAAAGCGACCCAGCACCCATTCTTGGCGTACTCTTGGGCTTTACCAACTAAGAACTGAAATGAGAAGCCTGGAACTCCACGGGAAACAGTAGTCACAAGTTCAGAAGCATCAACATGCAAGGCTTTTGCCAATTCCTCCGGCTTGGGTTTGGCATCATAATGAATGAACGGAACCTGGTTCTGCACAGGCAGCTCAACATACTCAGCGTATTCCTCCAAGGTTGGTCCCATAATAAAATCAGAGAACGTAAAACACCTCAAAGCAGGGTCATAGAATTGCATCAAAGCATACAGCCCATCTAACTCTACCTCTGTAGGTTTGCACACCAATCTCAGTAATCTACCATAACTCATCCGGAAACTCCTACGAACACCCTCATCAGCAAGAGAGATCAACCCCAGTAAAGGAACAATATCAGGCGTAGGCAATTTGTAAGCAACCGTTCTCCGTAGGCTAGTCATGATCAAACACTCAGGAGTCTGGGCACTAGAACTAGGGAAATGCAAATGCACCTGCAGCACAGACACACGTTAGTGAAATGCAAATGATAATGGATATGCAGGGATGCAATGCAAGTAACATTCAACAGGGACCAGAGCTGCAGCTGAATAGCCTAAACCCAATCAAGAAAGGTCTCAGATAGACCATCCAGAAGTCATCAAACCCTGGTCTCAGATAATAAAACTCCAATACTGGTCTCTGACAGACCTCAAACCATAACTCCAACTGGTCTCTGATAGACCTCAAATCACCTCCATAATTGGTCTCTGACAGACCTCATGACTCTCCAACTGGTCTTTGACAGACCTCAGAACACATCTCCAAATGGTCTCTGACAGACCTCATAACTCTCCATAAATAACCAGGATCTCTGATCAAGAAATAACCGGTAGTCTGGAGGTCTAGTTACCTGCATAACCCTGAATCCCCTCACAGGTGGGTGGCCCTATAACTAGCACAAGGTACGGCATCCTATGCGGTCGTCAGCGTCACAGACTTTCAGGGTTGATGATACGATTCCCAGAAGGAGTGGCATCATCAAATCCTGAAGAGGCCTCACTCAGCCAACTTCCAAATGATCGGTCCCCAGAGTCGACAATCCAACTAACCAGCAACCCACGCCAACCAAAGGAAGGGGCAGGAGGCCAACCAGAGGAACCTCGTCTGAGTGTAGATTTCATGGGACACCAAAGCAAGCAAAGCAAGCGGGCGCCCACTAATTTCTACTCTAATTCTAGGTGCACTCAAGCCCAGGTCCGGCTTATCTCTCAATATCAGAACACCCGTCACACCCCAATACAGCAATAATAAACAATATATAAAGCTGAAAATACAAGGTTAGAAATATACAATAACTCCATACAAAATCCTCGACGGGAAAACAAGCGTTAGGATTGACTCTCTCAAGGGACGTTGGATCCCAAATGCATAAGAACCATCGCAGTCCTTAGCAGCCAGGGGACGTTGGATCCCCAGCAGAGTCGCCAGCTGCTGGGGATGACCCAGACAGCTAGGAAGAAAACCCAAGGCGAGACTCGCATAGGGAACCATCGCAGTCCCCAGCAGAGTCGCCAGCTGTCGCTACTGCGAAAATCGGCGCCGGCTGAACAGAAGAGTCGCCACCGTGCGTTATTTATCCCTCAGAGCGGGAAAGGAAACGCTCGAAGTAAACCTCGCAAAGACGGGAAAAGGTATGGTCATCGCAACCAAAACCTGGATTCGGGAGTCGGTTACGCAAGGGGAAGATATTAGCACCCTTCACGTCCGTCGTACTCGACGGGATCCACGCTTGTTTTCGGGTATGGATTATTATTCTATCTACGCTAAAGGTCTGGGGTTAAAAGAAAAGAAAATGAAAATAATAAAAAAATGACTCGGCAAAGTATCGCACTTTATGCCTACGTATTCCTGTCTGGAACGAGAAATCAGAGTCAACGTAGTTCGCCTACCTACGGGAAAGGAGGGGAAGGTTGCTCGCTAGGATGTCGCATCCTATGCCTACGTACTTTCATACAGCATGAAAGATCAGAGCAAACGTAGTTCGGGCCACGTACGACACAATCTTGTCTTGGTTGATTTTATTCCTTCTGAAAAAGGTTTTTCTGATTAACAGTCCAAGGGGACAAAAATGACGTTTTGATGAGTTCACATTCTTTTACGGAAGAAGTGTCTTTTATTGTGTTTGAAATCTTTATGTGTTTTTCTGTTTGTTTTGAGAAAGAAAGAGACAGAACTCTAACCTACGGTTGCGAAGGGAAACAAACTAACCTAATGTTATCATGCATGGGTTAAGACCTAGTGTCTATCATGCTCCTCTCTTGCACAGAGAGAAACAGAGATCCTACGGGATAGGCAGAAACAGAAACAATATCAGATATATACAGTAAAACAGTAAAATGCATGGATGCAACAATACAAGCGAGGCAAGGGAGTCCCACTCAACCTCGAACCTAGAAAACAATAGGCGAAAGTGAACAGGCTTCACTTTCAACCCAGCAAGGTAAACAGCAAACAATACAGTTCAGAAAACCAATCAATACATCAGCAAATGAAATACAGCAAAAAGAAACAACATCAGCAGCTCTGAATCAACATTTGGCTTCAAGTAATCTCCAATCAGCTACAGGCTTCAACAAGCATCAATCTCCATCTTCATGACCTTCAGGCAAGGGCTTTGATCATCAGTCTTCCATCTGCAATGGCTTTTCTTCAAGCTCAAACCTCCAGGATGAGGGATTAGTCACAAGAGTGAATGGGTGTTAAGCAATCAGTTGACTACCAAAGGTGGTGAACAGACTGCTTCTAACACAAGAGACATTTTCTCTCAAGAGTTCTATCTCACAGACACTATCACCAAGCCTTCCAAGGGAAGGGGGTGAGTGCCTTAGAGAGACTCTGAATCACAGAGAAGAATGGATGCAGACAAGGCAATCCATGTTTGAGAAACAACTTTCTAATCTAGAGCTCTGCCTAGCTCCTAAACCCTAGTCTCCTCAGCAGCTGCTAGCAAGAATCTCCTCCTCAATTCTGACAGTTGATCTTCAATCTTTGAATCTCCAATAGCTTCATCTTCACAAATCTTCAGCTTCCCCAGGGCCCCAGGCAAACCCAATACCCAATCAAACAAGCAACAATCCCCAGAGGGCACACCACACCAGACAACAGATATACAGACAGTAATAATAGCAGTAGGGGAATCCTAACTGTTCTCTAAGGGATCTAATAACTACCCATAGCCCCTATAGTCCCATAACTAATCTATTCAAACCCTAAGTCCTAAGGGAAATGAAATCAAACTCCTAAGTTGTCACCTAAACCCTAGTTTTGCTCATGATATTCAAGCATTTATTAATCACCTAAAATTAACCTCTAAAAATGGGAACTAAAATATTTCTACAAGCCTAATATCTCATCTAAACAATATGAAAAGAATGATCAAAAAATATCAAAGCATGTGAGAGAACAAAAATCATAAAAATGATGCATGAAATGAATTATTTAATGTGACATTTATTTAGAAAATATGTAAAAAATATGAAATAAAACTAAAAATGAAAATTTATTTTCCTATAATATTCTAGACATTTTAATGAAGATATGGTAAAAAGAATGGATTAAAAAGCATTTTTTATGAATTATTTATGAATTAATGAAAATGGTAAAAATTAAAATGAATTAAAACAAATAAACCAAATAAAATGAGGGAGGGGGGTCAGAATAGGAACTCGCCCCAGTTCAAATACATTGGGCCAGCAAACAGGGGGGTGTTGGTAGCGAATTGCCAAGGCCCAGTATTCATTCAGAATTGAAAGAAATAATAGAAACGCGCTAGGGGGTAAGAATAGCAACAGAAACACGTTAGAAACTAGGAATTGGGCTCACACGGGGGTGGGATTAGCATAAATCAACTCAGGCCCGCCCGTTTCAATTAATGAAACGGTGCGTTTTGGCCAAAACGTCAATTCCCTCCAAACGCTCAGATTAAATGACAGCCACAGGATCATGCTGATGGTCAAAGGTCCTACACTCATTGAACGGACGTGATTACGTCTTCTTCCTTGAACCAACTGAAACTAGGGTTTCAACCTCACACCTCCATGCACGAGTAGAACTTACACCTCCCTGTTCTCCTTCCACATGCGATGAAATGCCACGCCATAAACACGAAACTTGCTTAGAATCCCTCCCTCTATAATCCTAGGGCATCAATTCATCTTGAAACTCACCACAACACCAAATCCGATCGAAGCAACATCTGGCCACCATTGAAATGCACTGATACGAACCTTCACCATTCTTCCTCAAACTTACCCCAAACTAATCTACACATAATGGAGGTTAATCTGATGAATCAAACTAACATTCTAACGCCCTAATCCAAGAGATTCGAACACTAACAGTTTGTTGCACCTGTCACTAACCATCACCAAATCGTTCCAAAATCATCTAACTTAATCTCCTAACCACCTAGATCAAGTCTACACTAATAAAATCATGTGAAACCAACAGAATCAAGCTAATCGAATGAAAACTTACCTGATGAGAAACCTTGAAAACAGCTATGGAAATGGAAGATATGAAGCTTTTGAGACTTGGATCTTGATTAATCCTTGAGGAACTTGATTCTGTATGCAAGCTTTGGATGAAACTTGGCCAGAATTATGCTATCCAATGGAATTGGCAACTTTGATATCCTTGCAAAAAGCACTCGAAGATGGATGATAATCACTTGATCCTGGCTTCAATTATGATCTATGATGATGATGGAGTAAAATTGAATTGATCTTGATGAAGATTGATGAAGAATTTGAGAGATTTGGAATGAAACTTTTGAAGAAAGAATGAGAAATCTTGTGGAATTCTTGGTGCAAATGAGGCCAACCCTTGCCAAATTCATCTTTCATGAATATATAGACCCCAATGGTACATTCTAGATCCATCTTGCACATTCCCTTGTTTTCAAACTTTGGCTCATTTTGATTATGTTTCTTAAAAGGTAAGCAACCATGGATAACTTCATTTTTTCCTTCTAAACTCAAAAAAGTGTGTGAACCATTGTTCTTAGAATTGTTTTTCCATTCAAAATCATATATTGGAAGTCTCCATTTGGACTTGTAAATCTCCCAAACCATTTTTCACTTTGAAATTATTCACTTTATAAGCCTTTTTAGTTCATATTTTGACCAATCATGTAACCCCATGCTATGAGCTTCTCCAATAACTTGTGACCTTCTTTCTAGACTTAAAATCCCATTTGGAGCAAGTTTGATGTTGTAAGTTTTTCCATTTGAGGCCTCCTTGTATGAGTTTTGGGTATAGGTTAAAATGACCTGTAATTCACAAATGCCCAAAATACCCTTTGCTTGTCAAGACCATAAGTTGAGTTCTCCACATCATATGAAGGCATACCATACCATTCTAGAAAGCTAAGACAATGAGGAACAACTCTTATGTTGACCAAGAATTCATTTGAAATCTCCTTGAGGGGCAAAACTAGCTTGGAAGTCAAGTCCCTTTCACAGACAAAAATTCAGACACCCTAGATGACCTGTAACTTGTAAGGACCATAACTTGAGTTCTATAAATCTCCTTGAGGTCTTCCACCACTCAAATTAAAGGTCTTGAGATCCTCTACAAGTTTCATGTTGGCCAAGAAGCCATTTGAAGCTAGCATTTTGACTTATCTTGCTTGGAAATTTGACCTAAACTAGGGGATTTTACAGAGAAACCCTAATTTAGTAACTCCTCTTCTCCTTGATTTCTCTTGAATTCTCCTTGTCATATCTCCATATCCTTCTTCATATGTCAAATGTTGATCCCCACATCTCTCCAATAGACTTGAATGCCCTCTTAAGTCAGTCAACTGACCTAGGGTTGACCTAGGGTTGACCCAGATGAAACCCTAGTTGACTGTCTTCCACTATAGCTCTTGTGCTTTCATCAATGACTTGCTTTCTTCTCCAAATGACTTTGTAAGTCTCTCATAAGGTCTAGATGCTCTCCATACCTTCACTCCACAGCTCACAACCCTCTTGTTGATCCTCAGATACCCTCAGCTAGGAGATGGACTCAAGGCTTGATCTGCTGAACTCCTTGCTTTCAAATTCTTTCCTGATGACTTGAATGAGATTGAATTGGAATAATAACCTCTTGCTAGGCCTCTAGAGATGAAAATAATGATTGGTCCCCTGTTGAATGACTTGCTATGCTTATGCTATGCAGATGGTTAGTCTATGTACATGACTCTACATGCAAATGCTAATGATGATGAAACATAAACCAAGGAATAAGGTTGGGCAAATTTTAGGGTGCAACAAATCCCAATGCACGATGTGCATATCATTCAAACTGTCCAGGACATGATACTAATAACTGCTGGGTCTTGAAGAACAAAATTCAGGATATGATTGATGCTGGAGAAATTGAGTTTGATCCACCAGGTACTCCAAATGTGATTACAGCTCCAATGCCAAATCACGAGAAGACTGTCAACGCCATTGATGAAGATATTGATGAAGATCTGCATGTCTATTCAGTTATGGAGTTGAGCACACCATTGTCTGTTATCAAAAAGAGGTTAGTACAAGCTGGGATCTTTCCAGTTTGTCATGAAGATTGTCTATATTGTACCTATAAGCCGGATAGTTGCTTCATTTTGAGAGATGGGATTCAACGTCTCATGGATAAATATACTATAGTGTTTGAAAGAAGACCAGCATCTGTAGAAAGTATGGTGGATCATCTGACTCAGGGTAAGAAGATTGAAGAGGTTGACATGGTTGACAAAGTACCACTAAGAATCACTTCAAAGGGTCCCATTAAAATCACTCATCAGGGCCCAATCAAGATTATTGCTGAAGGTCCTGTGAAAGTTGTTGCTGAAGCCAGAGTAGCTCCTCTGATCATTACCACTCCTGGTCCTATTCCTTATACATCTGACAAAGCTGTGCCTTGGCACTATGGGTCTGATGTTTACATCCATGGTGTCAAGCAGGAGCCTTTACCTGATATGCCTGTTGACATTGATAATATTGCTGGATCTAGCAAGATCACTCGTAGTGGAAGAGTCTTCTCTCCTCCAGTTGCTTCTAAGAGTGCAATTACTCCTGCTGTTACTTCCACCACTGATGCTCGGGGCAAGGGTCCTGTTATTGGGCCTGTATCTACTGATGTGCCAGCTGCTGATGACCTCTCTAAGCAGATGGAAGAAGTATTGAAAATCATTCGCAAGAGTGATTATGATATTGTTGATCAGCTGGGGCATACTCCCTCAAAGATTTCTATGCTCTCCCTGTTATTATGTTCTGAGGCTCATGCCAAGTCATTGATCAAGTTTCTAAAGATGGCTCATGTACCCAGTGCAATTTCTGTGGACCAGTTTGAGAATTGTGTTGCGCACCTGACCTATGACAACGGGTTAGGATTTTCTGATGCTGACTTGACCCCTGCCAAGAGGGATCATAACAGGGCCTTGCATATTTCAATTGAATGCAGGGGCACTACCCTGTCTCATGTGCTGATAGACAATGGTTCCTCTCTGAATGTGTTGCCTAAGGAAGTCCTGAACAAGCTGAGTCCTGAAGATACGGTATTGAAGCCCAGTAATATTGTGGTAAAGGCTTTTGATGGTTCTAGAAGAGTAGTGCATGGGGAAATTGATCTTCCAATCAAGGTTGGCTCTCAGGTGTTCACTGCTACATTCTATGTGATGGATATTCGTCCTTCGTACTCATGTCTGCTTGGTCGTCCCTGGATCCATGGGGCAGGTGCTGTGACCTCCACATTACATCAAAAGTTGAGATATCCGGTGAATGGAAAAGTTGTTACTGTCTTTGGAGAGGAAGAATACTTTGTCAGCCATGTAAACACTTTCAAGTATCTGGAAGTAGAAGGTGAATACATTGAAACTCCATGTCAGTCATTTGAAGTGGTTCCCTGGGCTGTTAAGGATTGTGTGACTCCTCCTGCTGTGAAGAAGGTTCCTGTGGTCATCAGAAACCCTCCAACAATGGCAATGGCCTCCCTCAATGATGCAAAAGCTGTGGTGGAAGAAGAGTCCCAGAAGGCTGTTCGTCGTGCTCGTGCTGTTCGTATCACCAATCAAGGGGTTATCAATGCTGTGGGAGATCAAGATGAAGACTACAACTTGGAGGCATGGATTTTTCCTACTGTGGGTGCTGGACTCAATAATTGGAAAGCTGAAGATGTTATCCCTATCTCCTTTAGTCAGGAGTAAATACTATTACTGTGTTATGTTTTTAAATTTGCAATTTCTGGAACAATTAAAACTTTCAAGCCATGTGCCTTACCCGGGGCACAATGGTGTGCTTGTTACGGGTTGTCATTTCATTTGCATACATCATTCAACAAAATCAGTGGACGTGTCGTTTTCGTAAATATTGTGTTCCTTGTCTTTCTTTTTCTTTTATTTTTGCTTTATCAGCTATGTGTTCTTACACACACCCACGTCACTAAAATACAGATCCTCATCCACTCTGGATCCAGTTGATGACAGTTCTACTATTGCCAATTACAATTTCGAGAATCCGATCTATCAAACTGAAGACGGAAACGAGGACGATTGTGAAATACCTGTGGAGCTTGCTAGGTTGTTACAACAAGAAGAGAAAGCTATACAACCACATGAAGATGCCAGTCGAAGTTGTGAATCTGGGAACTGAAGAAAACAGAAAAGAGGTCAAGATAGGGGCTGATTTAGAGGACAGTGTCAAGAGCAGGTTGATTCAGATGCTACGTGACTATGTGGAGATCTTTGCTTGGTCTTATGAAGATATGCCAGGGTTGGATACAGACATTGTGGTTCACCGTTTGCCAGTGAAAGAAGATTGTCGTCCAAAGAAGCAGAAGGTTCGTCGTATGCGTCCTGAAATGTCAGAAAAGATCAAAGCAGAGGTAATGAAACAGTTCAATGCAGGGTTCTTGGCCGTAACTTCTTATCCTCAGTGGGTTGCAAATGTGGTACCAGTTCCTAAGAAAGATGGTAAGGTACGTATGTGTGTAGACTACAGAGATCTGAACAAGGCTAGCCCTAAAGATGACTTTCCACTTCCTCATATCGATATTCTGGTAGACAACACTGCTCAGCATAAGGTATTCTCTTTTATGGATGGTTTCTCTGGTTACAATCAAATCAAGATGGCACCTGAAGATATGGAGAAGACTACATTTGCGACACAGTGGGGCACCTTTTGCTATAAGGTAATGCCATTTGGTTTGAAGAATGCAGGGGCAACATATCAGCGTGCCATGGTGGCTTTGTTTCATGATATGATTCATCATGAGATAGAGGTATATGTGGATGATATGATAGCCAGGTCTCGGAATGAAGAACAACATCTTGATCATCTGCACAAGTTGTTTGAGAGGTTGAAGAAATACAGGTTGAGATTAAATCCAAACAAGTGTACTTTTGGAGTTAGATCTGGAAAGCTCCTGGGTTTCATTGTCAGTGGAAAAGGTATTGAAGTGGATCCTGCAAAAGTGAAAGCTATACGAGAGATGCCAGCTCCCCGTACTGAGAAGGAGGTTAGAGGTTTCTTGGGACGATTGAACTACATTGCAAGATTTATTTCCCAATTAACTACCATCTGTGAGCCAATCTTCAAGTTGTTGAAGAAAGATCAGGTGATGGAATGGAATGATGAGTGCCAGACTGCCTTTGATGAAATCAAGAGATATTTGCTAGAACCTCCAATTTTAATGCCACCAGTTGATGGAAGACCCTTGATTATGTATTTAACAGTATTAGACAACTCAATGGGGGTGTGTATTGGGGCAACATGACGAGTCTGGTCGAAAAGAGCAGGCAATATACTACCTTAGCAAAAAGTTTACCGACTGTGAAACAAGATACTCACTGCTCGAGAAAACTTGCTGCGCTTTGGCATGGGCTGCTCGCCGACTAAGACAGTATATGTTGACCCATACTACCTTGTTGATTTCGAAGATGGATCCAATCAAGTACATATTTGAGAAACCTGCTCTCTCCGGAAGAATTGCAAGATGGCAAATGATCTTGACGGAATATGATATACAGTATACTACTCAGAAGGCCATTAAGGGGAGTGTTGTTGCTGATCATTTGGCTCATCAAGCAGTAGGTGATTACCAGTCAATGAATTTTGAGTTCCCTGATGAAGACATTATGTCTGTTACCAAAGAACCTGGACAATATGACGGACCTGAACAAGGATCCCGATGGACTATGGTTTTTGATGGTGCCTCCAATGCACATGGTAATGGTGTTGGTGTTGTGATTAGTTCCCCTGAAGGTTGTCATACCCCGATTACTGCCAGACTTTGCTTCTATTGTACCAATAACATGGCTGAGTATGAGGCATGTATCATGGGTATGCAAGTTGCTATGGATATGAAGATTCAGTGCCTTGAGGTGTATGGAGATTCAGCTCTGGTAGTAAGTCAGATTAAAGGAGATTGGGATACAAAGCATGATAATCTCATTCCTTACAGAGAACATGTGTTGTCTTTGATCCCACATTTCAAAGAGATTACTTTTGGACATATTCCACGAAGAGAGAATCAGTTGGCAGACGCATTGGCCACCATGGCATCTATGTGTGAGATCAGCTGGGATGGTGAAGACTTCCCACAACCTGTAAACGCAGACATAGTTAAAAAATACTACGCATAAAAAGAGACCCGCTAGGTTGACAGGCCTAGGCAAAAATAAGGGCACCCCGGCAAACCAAAAGGGTTTGGGCAAAAATTAGGGATATATATAAAAAGATGTACACCCGGCAAGTCGAAAACCTGAAAAGGCGGCTTGGGCAAAAAAGGGTATCCCGGTGGATTGAAAACCTGAAAGGGCAATCCAGGCAAAAGTTAGGGATTAAAGCGTATGACTATGTCTCGTTTGGATCACTCATGAAACTGCAACCAGTTGTACTACTTACTCAAGCTCAAACAGATAAAGCTCAATCCAATCGTTTCCGTCTCAACAGCAAGAAGATGAGATACTTGAGTGGCAATAGTAGAATTGAAACTCAATAGGATCATTTCCCACATAGCTGATTCTTTTTGTAAAACTTCATGACAAAATTCTCTTACTAGGGTTTATGTCTCCTTGTACAAACTTACCCGTGTATGGGTCACTTTTGATAAATTCCATCTTTTGAATCCAGATTTACTTTTACCCTATTTACATAAGCGAAACGTCCATTGGTTGTGTTTGAATGTATGTATGCCTTTGAATATGATTGATGTTTACCAGAAATGCATATATGCTTTTAATATGATTGATGTTTACCAGGAATGCATGAAAATGCAGTAATAGTATTTACTAAGGACGAACGAGGGAAGGATTTCAACGAAGCTTCGCCGGTTCATCTTTACAAGACAGTTACAAACCATCAGTAGGACTAATCCATTTTCACAAAGTCTAATCTCCCCTGGAATTTATATCCATCTCTTTTATCCTCATACGGATATACGGGAAATTACTTTCCAATAAGGGCACGATGAACGAAGACGGGATGTTATACTTATCCTACTATCCCCAACAACGGGAGGTTATCTATACCTTGTTATCCCCAACAACGGGAGGTTATCTATACCTTGTTATTCCCAGCAGACGGAGGGTTATATATTCTTCAACAACGAATCGGGATTTATTTTCCTTGGCCAGCAGTTGTTATACAAGGATATCCAGACACTTCCAGCAGTGTCATATCATACATACATCATTTACATCATACCATAACATATATGTCTATAGTACATTACCTAAGTGCATCATGTCATACATGCATACATAAAGCATAAACTAATGTTGTTATACAGAATGCTACCTTGTTTTCAGGTTAATTATCCAACAAACAAGCTTATGATCTTTGGGACTGCTTTACTGTAACCTCAGGGTTACTTTATCCTCCTGATGAGCTTCTTATTACTTTGGGACTGCTTTATTATAACCTCAGGGTTATTTTATCCTCCTGATAGCCTCTCATGACTTCAAGACTGCTTTAGAGCTACTGATTGCTCTATCCTCCTGAGATCATCCTATTACTTCAAGACTGCTTTAGAGCTATTCATTGCTCTATCCTCATGAGGTCATATTACTACTTCAAGACTGCTTTAGAGCTATTCATTGCTCTATCCTCCTGAAGCCATCTAATTATTTCAAGACTGCTTTAGAGCTATCCATTGCTCTATCCTCCTGAAATCATTACTTCAAGACTGCTTTAGAGCTATTGATTGCTCTATCCTCCTGAAGACATATCACATTATTATTTCAAGACTGCTTTAGAGCCATTCATTGTTCTATCCTCCTGAAATCATATCATTGCTTCAAGACTGCTTTAGGGTTATCACTATTGATTGCTCTATCCTCATGAAGACATGCTGCTACATCATTATTATTCCAGACTCCTGACAGCTTTCATCATACACCCATATTTTGAACTGCTCCCCCCCTAGTGGCATCTTTAAGCCCACTCAATCATATTCAACTAGCCATCTGTACCACTCTAGTGCACTGGTGAGTGCAAATTTTTGGGCTTTTGTGTTCAATCCCCTTCAACCTTCCAGGTTACGACTGGCAAATATACCAATCTAACCCCTCAGGTTTCAGAAAATTGAACAGGGGCAGCTGTTGCACCCCAAAATTTGCCCTCACAATACAAGACTTTGTGTTCTAAGAAGGTTCACAAGGTTCACAAGTTCTCCAACAACTTGCATAACCTTTCATGAAGTTCATAAAGTCCACAAGCTACTTTATGAAGGTTCACAAGGTTCACAAGTCCCACAGTGCTTTCAAGACCTTTCATGAGGTTCATGAAGTCCATAGGTTGCTTCTTGAAGGTTCACAAGGTTCACAAGATTCACAATGTTTACAAAGCTTTCCTAAGGGTCATGGGGCCTACAAAGCCACTTCATGATGTTCACAAGGTTCACAAGCTTCACAATACCTCCCATGAGTATCACAAGATATCTTATGAAGATTCACAAGGTTCACAAAGTTCACAATTGGTCAGAAGAGTTGACAACTCCCTCAGACAATGCACCTCCTAAGCAGTGCATCCAAAACTAGGGTTTTGACTTTAATCAGGCTAAATGGACTTCCAAGACTTCAAGTGAGCTTCATAACATCTTATATGTGTATAAGAACCCCCATGTCAAGTTTCAAGATTTTTCTCAAAAATTTGCTCAGTCAGATGATCAGATAAGTCAAAAGCAGTCAATGCAGTTAAAAAGTCAAACTGAGGTCAACTGTGGTCAAACCAAAGTCAAACTTCATGATTTTTTTTTGCCAACATCAAAGAGGGATTTGGTCCCAGGGGTATTTTGGTCATTTTACACAAATTCCTTGAAGACGGGCTGTTATTAAAATTCTGAGGCATTTGATACGTATGGGTTTCGAGGCATTTATCTATCACCAGTTCTGATCATATTGAGATTTTAGCGGTTTGGTCAGTGGAATTTAATTACGATTAGTTTTATTGTTGATGCTGAAAATGTTGTGATTACGGTGCCCATAGGTGTTTGGTTATGAAATGGTTGGTTAACATTTTAATCGGATGATGAGATTAGGATTACAAATGAGACGAGTGCACCAATAAGAATACCACTTGGGAATATTTATGTTTTATGCCTATGTTAACGAATTTAAATACTTGTGGATTTATTCACAATTGTTTATATTTTTTAACCAAGAATAAAATATAAATAAATTCAAAGTGTTGGGAATTTTATTTCATAAAGATTGCATTATACAAAAGGGAGATTGTTTCACATTTTTGCTGCTACAAGGAATTACATTAAATCTAAAAATCCTAAGTCCTAAAAATGCTAAGTGTCTTCATGTTGGCCCTTGAGCTTCGCCGCAAATCTCGACTAACCTGCACATCAAAGCAAAACAAACAATATAGAAAAAGGTTAGGAGTTTTTTGACACTCTCAGAACAATGTCATCATCGAGTGCCGGGAGTGGCACAACCGAAGCTGCGTCCTACCCCCGTTACCGATCCGCGCCGTGGGCGTCAGATCAGGTAATACCCGTTCTTATCGTTACGGGACAACCGAGAAAGAGAGAGATAAAAGAAGTTTTGGGCCGAAATGATTTGCCGAAAGGTGATTCTATGCTGAAAAATGATTATCAAGCCAAACAGATTTTGTTCTAAATCCAATATAACAGCACTATCAAGTAAATATGTAGCTTTTTGATGCTCATAGCCGAGGTAATTGGAAACACAAAACTGAACAAGTGAATGCACACCAGTAGAACAGCAAGAAATCAAAGCCAACATGTGGGCTCAGTCGAAGAACAACATCACAACCCTGTCATCATACAACATAATCAGTTTGCGAATCCAAAGCATCACAGCCCCAAGCACCAAGGCTGAATCAGAGCTGAACTGCATCAGGCGACTGGTGTATCAGTAAAAAACATATCAGCATCGAGACAAGAATGATCCCACTAGAGTCAGAAAACCATATCAGAACTACATCAAAAGAAAAAGAACTCGGTCCATCGATATCAGAAGCAGCAAGGAGACTAAACCGAATTCGAATTAAGGGCCAAGCAATATCGAATCCTACATCTGCAAAAGGGACCAAAGCAGAGCTACATCAGAAAAAACAGGGCAAACAACCCCGAGGCTCAGATTATAACATCATCATCACCTTCATCAGCACTAAACTCTCAAAAAGAAAAACAAAAACAAAAACAATCAGTAACAGGACGCGAGTTCATACGCAATTCGAAGCAAATAGCAAAATTACAAAGAGATTTGAAGTCATATCAGCCCTCAGTTTAATCATCATTGGGCGTGAAGTTCGAGCAGCCAGGAGAGCCACGGCCGGGACCGTTACCAACTCCCTACCGAACATCGAATTATGAGCATACGGTGATTTTGCACGGACTATCAGCTCAAGCACAAAATGTCAGCTCAGACCCGAAGGTCATCAACGCTAAGGCGACACAATCAAAACCAAAGTGTCAAAAGGCGGCCCTCAAAGGTTCAGACCAATGGTCATCATCACCAGTGGCATTGATCCATCCGAAGTATCAGTTCACTGAAAGAAGAAGAAGAAAAGTAAGTGTATTCCAACTGATAACCAAAAGCTGCTCAAGATTCGGATATCCAACAAGACATCTCAAGGAGTCAAGCTCATTAGAAAACAAAGTTGTTCTGCAGAAAAGCCTAACAGAAAAGTAACAGAGTTACGTCAAACACCGTATCCGAAGCCAAGAGTCAAGCGGTCCGGCCCTTATCAAGTAAATAACTGTGGACCGAATCTGAATTGGAGTTCACCTGAAAATAACAATCCAAATCAATATCTGAAAATCAAGTCAACAGACATCAGGGATAGTTAATCAAAGTAAAAAAAATCCAGTTATCCGATTGAAACCAAAGCAAATCCGGATAAAATCAAAGCGAATCCAATCAGCATAAATCCGAAAAAGGAAAATCTCCAGTCAATCCAAAACGGGCTCAATCAAAGGATCTCAATCAGAAAATCAAATCAATTTGAGGCAAATCATATCTCAGTGAAAAATAACGCCAATCAGGTTTTATCCAAGCCCAAAAAGAAATCACAAAAAAGTATATAAGGAACGATGTCACCTCAAGTAAAACCCTAGTTGGTAGCTGCGTACGAAAGAAGGAGGAATCAGAGTGAGAAACAGCGTGAACCCTAACGAAACGAGAGTCATCGCAACAAAAGCCATTGCTCGTACTCATTATCATTACGAGGCCCACCGAAGAGAGGTTCACCAGCACCATCCGAAGACGGCGAGCAATTCCTCTCAGGGTTCAGCCATCATCATCACTAATCAGCCCGAATCGGCGCCAGAAAATCTCCATCATTCAAAACGTAAGCAACAAACATGTCACCTCTCGCATTTTAACGGTTCAATTTCTGATTGTCTTCAGGTTACAACAATGAATCGAAGTAGGATTGGCGATTAGAACGAAAGGAAGGGAAACGTGCATCGGCGCCGCGTTTGAGAAAAGATTAGAAACCCTAGGGTTTCAAATGATACCCTAAAGATTGAGGCGGGCCAGCTCTGGTTACACGGCCCAGTTGTTTTGTTTTACGTTTGTTTGATCTTTACTTCTATGCTTATGCTAATAAGTGAAAATAATCAGTATTGAGTTGCTTTAATAAAAACCATAAAAAATGTTTTTTAATGCATAACCTTTTAATAATAATGTTAATACAACCTTTAGAAAATAAATGAATAACGATCAATCTTCTCACAAAAAAGGGAACAAAAAATGCTTTATTTTCTTTGTTTTTAAATTTTTCAATAAAAAAAATCGAATGCTTTAATAGCGGTGAAAATATTTCTCAAATGATAACATTTTTGCTAGCATTAATTCCTTTTAAAAAGTTAAGTTTAGGGTCATATTTTGATTTGAAGTTCTCCTATATCATAAACAAAAATCACTAAAGTGTCCTGCAATTTCATACTGCGTTTCCCTAATTCTGTTTACTAACCTAGTTTGTTCACTCTGCAGTTTTATATGTTGCCCCTTTATTTTTGCGTATTTTCAAATTAAATTGTATCCTATTATTGTAACTGCTCCTCATATGTAACCCCGCGAACCAATAATCGCGCTTTAAGTTTCTGCTTTTAAATTTCTGTCTGCATGGCTTTAACTTCTGTCTTATTTTCTGCTTGCATAGCTCAATCATCTCACACCTTCATTAATATTTCTGTCACACTGCACACACCTCCGAAGGAATTAGGTCTAGCATATGACCGCCGCGTCAATAGTCCTCACCTTCAACCCTTACAACTTTTACAAACCCTAATTTTCACAAATGCCTCGCCGCAGGCAAAATTACAATTTTACCCCTAGCATTAGGTCAAAGAGCCGCTGCGCTCATTTTAGGGTTTCCCGCCGCGGAATCCCTAACCTAACCCTAATTACAACTTAACATTTCAACGTAGAGATTTGGAGTTTCTACACTCCACGTAAGCGTGTCCTTAAGATGCGTTTATTCCCTTTGAGACCTTGACCACAGTCAAGAAGTTTCTAACCTCCCTATTGAGGGGAACTACGATTACTCTGATTCCACTCCCGTAAGGATACGTAGGCACAAGATGCGATGTCTTGCCGAGTAAACTTAGAATTAACCCCCTTTATTATTTATTATTGCTTATTTATATTTTATTTATCTTTGCTATTTAATTATTTTGCTTATTATTTTGTAATTGTTTCTTGGATGTAAAGTTGTTTAATTATTTAATTATTATTATGGTTAGTAATTAGGGAGTGTAACAACATGTATGTAATATTAAAATAAATTTAGATCACTTTTAAATAAAGATAATTAAAATAAACACGTCACACACGTAAGTCGATTTTAATCGCCGTCTCACTTCCTAAGGATATCCCTCAAGTTGCCTACGAATAATGGTTAAGTGGGGTGTATAAAGCAAGTCCCTCAAATAGAAAAATCATCAAAGTCCCTTATGGTTGCCTTTACGAATCGAGTCCCTTTCGAAAAATGATGATGGTCCCTTATATGTGCTTATTACATCCCACAATGGCCTTCAAAGTCAAATTGTCCCTCACATGTCCCTTAACACCCAAAGTAAGGACTACCTACTCCATTATAGTAGGGATAGTCTTACTAAAGGAAAGAATAAAGAATAAGAAAGACCTTTAAACATTAGGGTAGGTTACTCCTAGATACTTGCTCACTTTAAAACTTTTTCACACTTAAACAAATTTCCAACAAAATTTTCAAACAAGTTTTTTTTCACATCCATACACGGATTATTATTAAACTATTCTGAAATTTTTTGCTATTCACACACTACACTTTCAAAACAATTCAAAAGTGAGCTTAAGTACCTAAGAGCCCATGGATAACCATGGATGAAAAGGGTGCTAACACCTTCCCTTTTCATAACTTACCCCCCGGACCCAAAATATTCTCTAAGGTCTTTCCTGTTCTTTTATAACCTTTCCTTATGGATAAAATAAAAGTCGGTGGCGACTCTTGCTATCCGCAACATTGTTTAAAGTCAGTTCTCCCACCGTGTTACAATATGCTCATAACATAATTATTGAAAAAATAATCTTGCGAGCTCTTCTAATCATCTAAATTGTAGCCAACCTAATAAATTGAAAACAATTCCCAATCTACAAAAATTAACTTATAACCCCTTGAATTGTTGGGTATGTGAATATGCATTATCATGAGAGGCACTCCAAACCAACAAAAGACACCACACCAAACCTTATGTGATGAGCTATAAACAAAAATGAAATGATATAAAATTTTGACAAAACCATAACCAAATATGCAATTTTGCATATCCACATTTAGCACACGTCTTTTAAAGAGATTGTCACAAGTTGGTATCTGATTAGGCATTAAACGCCAAGAAAAAACTGTCATTTTTAATGATGTCATTTTATTTCAAACAAAACTTTTAACATTCCACTCCATGTTGGCATCACCACCTCTCTGCGTCAAAGCCTGATAAGCTTCTTTAACATAAAATTTTATGAGTGAGTTGTCCTCCATATCAGCATATCTGACACATTAAGATGCAAAACACATATGTTAAAAAGATCATAACACCCTTCCACTAATGCCTCCAACTCCAACCCCCACTAACAATCTACTCCCTTCAACACATCTCAATTATTCACGTCTTGCTGCGAGAAAAAACTAGTCAACTGAAAAAAACAACCCCTCAGCCACACCCCCTTTCCAACCAAAAACCATCCAAAAATATACACCCCCCTTAGAAATCTATTTATCTTCTTATTCCAAGCTCTTGGAGCTTGCTTAAGTCCACACAGGGCTTTATGCAGTTTGTACACCTTTCTTTCTTCGCCTTGTTTCACAAACCCAGTTGGTTGTGCAACATAAACTTCTTCGTCTAAGGGGCCATTCAGGAATGCATATTTCACATCCATCTGGCATGTGTGCCAATTTTTCATGTTTGTTAGACCAACAACCAACCTGATTGCTTTGATCCTAGCAACATGTTCAAAAACTTTGTCGAAGTTGATTCCTTCCTTCTGTAGAAATCCTTTCACCATAAGTCTTGGCTTGTGTCGAGTTACTTCTCCTTTAGGATTCAACTTCACCTTGTATACCCACTTCACATCGACAGCCTTCTTTCCTTGAGGCAATTCAATAAGTGGCCAAGTGTTGTTGACTTTGATGGACTCTAGTTCCTCATTCATTGCTTTCACTCACTTCGAATCTTTCAATGCCTCTGCTTCATTGACTAGTTCGACATCTGCATAAAAAGCATAACATACCAGCTCACCTTCTTCATTGACCACATCATCTGATGTAATCACATATTCTTGCAACCTTGCAAGCATGTGTCTTGTTTATTGAGGTCTGCTTGGGCCTGCTTCACCTCTGACTTCTTCTTGTCGAACTTCTCTTTCGACTTCACTGGATGGTTCTTCACATAAGATTCTCACTGAATCCTTCTTAACATTCTCAATCTAATCCCATTCCTTAAGCTCATATATGATCACGTCCCTGCTAATCACTGCTTGCTTGTTCACTTAGTCGAACAACTTGTATCCTCTAGTCGAAAATCCTATCAGGACCATTTGACTCGACTTGTCATTAAGTTTTCTTATCAACTGATCTGACACATGTTTATGTGCTATGGTGAAGGGAAATCGTGATCCAAAATGCAGCAAAAAATTAAAATTTTCCCTTTAGTGATCCTTATGAATGAGCATGATCAGTGATAGAAACGATTACCTCTTGTGGTGATTAACAATTTTGATGCAGACCCGGATGAATGATCATGAGTATTGAATGAAGAACAATGCCTCTACTCAGTCCACACGAACATAGTGCCTTCAATCTCAGTGTTAGCTGCTACAAATGAAGACTTTGAGTGAGAGAGAGAAAGAGAGAAAAACGGTCAGAATTTCACCAACTGAATTTCATCAAGTTCTAAAACTTTTACACAAGGGTTGTATTTATAGAACCACTTGTGTGGGCTGCAAGCTAAAAAGCCCAACTTAAGTGCACCATATTATAATAATAATATAATAACCATTATTATAATAAACATATTTTATTATTATTATTTTTATGAATAGAATGCCTTGAAACAAAATATAAACAAATTATTTATATTCAAGAAACACACAAGGGTTAGGGTTAACAAAGAAAACAAGCAAGAAGAAACAACAAGGATTAGTTATAAACTGCTATTCTTTCCTTTATATATCAAACAAGATTACAAGTATACAAGAATAACAAATAACCTCTCTCTCTCTTGAATTAGGATTTTATCTTCCTATTTTTCCTTATACAAGATGAGAGACTAGCATGCTATTTATAAGAAAACTAGCACACTAACCTAATGGGCTTTTTAACAATTATCCATTATAAGCTAACTTAGGGTACAATCTAACTTAAACAATTGGGCTTACAAGCAAGGCCCAATTCAACATGCTAACAAACTTAGCAATATTGACTAATACATGTTAGAACAAACTTCGACTACAACGCGCATTACTCGCGAACATACTTCGACCATACTAGAGTTCGATCCAATATCTCAAAAATCTCCACCTTGGATCTAACTCTATAACATCAAGAAACTAGATTTCTTCATGTAGCTTTCTCAACTGCATACAGTGGAAAAATTTACAACTGGGCAACATCTTAGTGATCATATCAACAACATTATGATATGCCGAAACCTTCAACACTTGGACTTCTCCATGCTAGATCACTCCTCTGATGAAATGTAACCTCACATCAATGTGCTTGGTTCACTCATGATAGGATGAATTCTTCGACAGGTGTATTGCACTTTGACTATCACATTTAACAGTGATAACTAGACCTTGAAGTTTCAGCTCCTTTGCAAAACCTTCAAGCTACAATGCTTCCTTCATAGCTTCAGTTAGGGCGATATATTCCGTTTCAGTGGTAGATAAGGCAACAACCTTCTGAAGTGTTGCTTTCCAACTGATTGATGTCACAAAAATAGTGAACACATACCCAGAAATAGATTTTCTAGAATCCATACAACCTGCATAATCAGAGTCGACATATCCTTCGATTGCTACTTTATTATCTTTACCCAAGGCTCCACAATAAATTAAGACTCTATTCAGAGACCCATTTATGTACCTTAGAATCCACTTCAATGCTTGCCAGTGAGCCTTTCTAGGATTCGCCATGTACCTGCTTACAAGACTTACTGCATATGATATGTCGGGTCTAGTACATACCATAGAATACATCAAGGAACCCACTATATTAGCATACATAATGCTATTCATATAAGCTCTTTCGACGTCAGTACTGGGACACTGATCTATACTCATCTTGAATTAAGGGTTTGTCGGAGTCACAACAGGCTTTGAATTCGACATACCATATTTTTCGAGAATCTTCCATAGGTATGCCTTTTGAGATAAGCATAATTTTGACTGCTTTCTATCTCTTCGGATGTCAATCCCAAGAATCCTGGATGCAACTCCCAGATCCTTCATGTCAAACTTCTTATTAACGCCAGCCTTCATCCTCATTACATCTTTGACATTGTTGCTTGCTATTAGAATATCATCCACATAAAGCAACAAAATAACAAATGAATTACCAGGTCGAAATCTAAAGTAAACACAGTGGTCGAACTAACTTCTAGTGAAACTTATGTGTGTCATCAACTTGTCGAATCTCCTATTACACTGTCGAGGAGATTATTTCAGTCCATATAAAGATCTATTCAGTTTGCACACATATTCTTCCTTCCTTTTTTCGACATACCATTCAGGTTGCCTCATAAGGATTGTTTCATCTAGATCACCATACAAGAACACAATCTTCACATCCATCTATTCTAGTTCAAGGTTGAAGTGTCCCACTATGGCAAGCAACATTTGAATGGACCTGTCCTTCACAATAGGAGAGAACACATCATTGAAGTCAACACCTTCTTTCTGAGTGAACCCCATAGTGACCAATCTTGCCTTGTATCTCTTTGACGCTACTCCTTCGATTCCTTCCTTAATTTACAGCTGACTAACCTGGCTCCAACAGGTTTCTTAATCAGTTCCCAGGTGTTGTTATCATGAAGAAATTTCATATCATCATCCATGGCCTTCAGCCGTTCAGTATTCTTTCGACTCCTCATAACTTCCTTATAATCTCTAGGTTCTTCGTCTAGAACCTCTCTTTCAGAGATTAAGGCATAAGCTATAAAATCTGCATACCGAAGTCTCTGAGGTGAATTAATGACTCTTCTCGGTCTGTCTCTTACTAGGAGGTAGTCATTATCAGTCTCCTCATCTTTGACAACATCTTCTGCGTCTTCTTCGACTTCATATGGGATACGCAATTCAGCATCAACATGCTCCACCTCAACAGCAATCTCTCCCTGTTCCAGCTCTTCGTCAGCATCATCTGTTTTCTTGAAAGCCATCTCTGTTTCATTGAAAACTACATCTCGATTGGTGATACATCTCCTGTAACCTGGCTCTAGGCACCATAGCCTATAAGCTTTGACTCCTTTAGGGTATCCCATGAACATGCATTTCAGAGCTTTAGGTTCGACCTTGTCTTGCCTAATGTGAGCATAGGCCACATAGCTAAATACTTTTAGTTTGTCGAGACTAGGTGGATATCCCGACCAAACTTCTTCAGGTGTCTTCATTCCCAAGGCAGTCGAGGAACATCTATTTATCAGATAGGCTGCTTCCGAAACAGCCTCCGCCCAAAACACCTTCTTCAATCCAACACTAACCAACATGCATCTAACCTTTTCAAGGATTGTTCGATTGAATCTCTCAGCTAAACCATTTTGTTATGGAGTACCTGCTATAGTCTTATGCCTTAAAATCCCAGACTCAACACAGTAACTGTCAAACGCTTCGTTGCAGAACTCAAGGCCATTGTCAGTTTTCAACCTCTTAACCTTTCTACTAGTTTGAGTTTCGACCAGAACCTTTAAACTTTTGAAATTCTCAAAAGTTTCATCCTTCGTCTTCTGGATGAATACGCATAGCTTTCTGGAATATTCATCAACAATGGATAGAAAATACCTTACACCTGAGTGTGAAGGATTCCTTACAGGTCCCCAAAGATCAGTATGAATGTAATCCAGAGATCCATGTGTTCTTTGCTTACCTTTGTTAAACTATGATTTACCAAATACACAAGATTTACAAAACTCCAACTTTTCAACTTTATCACCTCCTAGCAGGTTATGCTTCCCCAATTCGACCAGGCCTCTTTCGCTGACATGGCCCAACCTTATGTGCCATAATTATGTCTTCGACATAGGTTTCATGGATGCAACATTTGTCGAACCACTTACAACCTCAGCCTCAAGGGTATACAAGTCTTGTTTCTTCACGCCTCTCAAAACTTCTTTCGACCCCTTCATGACTCTTAGGATACTTTTCTCTCCTTGAAAAATATATCCCTTACTGTCGAATTCACCAAGAGAAATCAAATTTCTCTTCAAATCAGGTACATACCTAACTTCAGTCAATAACCTTATTGACTCATCATGGAGCATGAATCTCACAGATCCAATACCTGCAATTTTGCAAGATTTGTTGTTTCCTAGCAGCACTGATCCACCACCTTGATCACATAACTCCTCGAACAATTATCTATTTGGAGTCATGTGCCAAGTGCAACCTGAATCCATAATCCACTCTTTTCTTGAGTCGCCACTTGAAACCACAAGAACATCAGATGAGTCGAAGCCATCTTGAATAATGGTTGTGTTGCCATTATCCTTACCTCCATGATCATTCAAGCGTTCATGGCACACCTTTCTTGTGTGACCCTCCTTCTTACAGTGATAACATCGAATACCAGATATTTCGCCAATATAAGACTTCTGCTGACTTTTACATTTCTTCTTGTCGAACTTACCATCATTTCTTAAGAATTTTCCCTTAACGGCTAAACCTTCACCCGCCGTCGAAGGTTTATGCTCCTTTCGTTCGTTTAAGTATTTAGAATACAAGGCTGATTGAACTTCTTCAAAGCTCAGGACTCCCTTCCATACAAGAAAGTTTTTTTGAAGTGAGCATGTGTTCTGGGCAAAACACACAATAGCAACAGTGTTTGATCTTCATCATCGATCTTCACATCAATATTTTCAAGATCAAGAATCAGTTTTTTGAACATATCCAACTGCTCAGCCAACACTTTGTCTTCACTCATCTTGAATGAATATAAAGCTTGCTTCAGGTAGAGTTGATTCATCAGTGATTTGGTCATATACAAACTTTCAAGTTTCACCCATAATTCCGATGTTGTAGTCTCCTTTGATACCTTTCGAAGAACCTTATCACCAAGGCTCAAAAATATTGCGCTGTGGGCTTTCTCAATCATGGTCGTCTTTTCTTTTGCTATTAACGCAACGTCCATGGATGTCTCTCCCTTTAACGTTTCCAAACAACCCTGCTGAACCAGTATGACTTTCATCTTCAAGCGCCATAGACCGAAGTTGTTCACTTCGGCGAACTTTTCAATCTCATACTTTGTTGAAGGCATCTTCTCCACGCTCACCGCACCAATTTGTTGTGAATAGAATTCCTTGAAACAAAATATAAACGATTTTTTATATTCAAGAAACACACAAGGGTTAGGGTTAACAAAAAAAACAAGCAAGAAGAACAAGAAGAAACAACAAGGATTGATTATAAATTGCTATTCTTTTCTTTATCTATCAAACAAGATTACAAATATACAAGAATAACAAATAACTTCTCTCTCTCTCTCTCTCTCTCTCTCTCTTGAATTAGGATTTTATCTTCCTATTTTTCCTTATACAATATGAGAGACTAGCATGCTATTTATAAGAAAATTAGCACACTAACCTAATGGGCTTTTTAACAATTATCCATTACAAGTTAACTTAGGATACAAGCTAACTTAAACAATTGGGCTTACAAGCAATGTCCAATTCATCATGCTAACAAACCTAGAAATATTGACTAATGCATGTTAGAACAAACTTCGACTACAACATGTATTACTCGCGAACAGACTACGACCATACTAGAGTTCGATCCAATATCTCACAATTATATTATAAAAGCAAAGGGTCATACATTTTCTTTAGGCGATGCATTTTCTTTAGTCTAAATATTGTATCTTAGAGTTCTATGAAACAACCACTTGTGGCACACTCCAGCATTGAGGTAGAATACTATGCTCTTGCTCATACCACTTCCCAATTATTATGGTTGGAGTCTCTTCTCAAGGAACTCACAATACCTTTTTTACCTCCTACACTATTGTGTTATAATCTTAGTGCAATCTTGTTATCTTATAATCCAATTTTTCATGCGCTCACTATGCATATTCAACTCGACATCCACTTTGTTTGTGAATGTGTAATTTCTAAGAGAATGAAGATTCAACATATACCAAGATCTTTGCAGTTTTGGGATACCCCCACAAAACCTCTTGACACAATTGTGATTTAAGACTTCGAACCAAGCTCAAATTCCTCACACTTCTCCCCCCTTGAGCTTGTGAAAGAGTATTAGAAATAGTAGTATATTACACTCATTACTATGACATATGTATGAAGATGATATTAATATGTTGATATAACTAGCAATGCATGATATACATGGTGTGCATGGAAGCATAAACCAATCAGGAATGAATTCCTATAAATAATAGAATACTCCTTATGTAAAAACTAACAATTGATGCTTAGTGCAGTTTATAGTTACACTTGTATCAATGTATAAAGAAACCAATAAAAGAATATAATTAAAATATTTTGTACAATTAATTACTCCTTGCCCCCTCTAAATTTTCTTTTTATTTTCCTTCTCACATATATTTAAAAATGTTAACAATTGATTTATTTATTTTTAAAAAATATTTTGTCTTACTTACCATTTTGATTTACCCATTTTACTTCATTTATGAAATGAATCTCCTTATTTTAAATTAAAATAGTTTTTATTTTCTCTCATATTTTTGCATTTTAAATTAATAATTTATTTATTTTAAAATAATATACCAATTGTGAAATATAACCTATCTTCGTATACATATTATGACATATAATCTTTTATAGAACTTTAAAAATACAAAATATAAGTTATAAGTCATTAAAAATAAACATGTCTTTAATTTTTAATGTAAAAATATAAAAAGGAGATCAATTTTTTATAAAAAAACTCTAAATATAAAATATATTAGTTACACGTCATTAAAAAAAATGGACACGTCCCTTATTATCTATGAAAATTGTAAGAAGGAACACCAAATAGAGGAAATGAAGGATTATATAATAGTATGTAATTTAAATTATATTCTTCAAATCAAACCAAACATAAAAAGGAAATATCTTAGAATAAAATTCATGAATTAGCTTAAAATAATCTCATTTACTCTAAATAAAAATTGCATATTTTGTGTTTTTTTCTTTTTGACAGAAACATATTTTGTGTTTTATTAACATTGTTAATTGTGTTAATGATTTTCTCTGTTTATTTTTTCAAATAACTTTTTATGTTTAAAAAAATTGAAGAGATTTCAAATTTTTAATATCTCCAAAGAGTAAGATTTAGGACAAACTCCTAAATACAGTTTTGTGTACTATTTTTACTCTTTTTATTCATAATTTAATTTAAGTAAAGATAAGATTCCGATACTAATCTAAGATGTTGATTGTATATTTAATATAATAACAATAGAATGATTTAAAATTTAACTAAACCATAATTAATTTTTATTGAACTATAATAATTTGTTCAATCGAATTTAAATTTAGAATTTTGTATGAAAATATATTATATTATATAAAAAGATATTATAAATAGTAGAATAAAAAAAATATATGAATGATAAAAATAGAAACATTTACAAATGTGTATTAAAAGAGTTTTTTGTTTTGTTTTATTAAACCAAATTGCAAAACACAATTGAGATTTATTTAAGTGTTTGAGATCTTTTGACATATATATTTTAATAACTAAAAATTATTTGTGATTGTACATAAGATCAAATAATTTTTTTTAAATTGTTAATTTATAAGTATTAATAATTTATTTAAATTAATCCATAAATATAAATAAATATTATCGTTAGAAATTAAACTCTATATGTTGGAATTTTATTATTAAGATACATTAATTCATACTCAATTCAAGATGAAATAAAATGCGGAAGCGTACATTTAGGATCCATGTAATTTCAATGAGAAGATGATGATCTTAATAGAGCAATGATCTTCTAATTGTAGATTTTTTAAAAATTTCTTAGTTTCTCTTTTAATGGGATAAAGTGAATAAATATTATGTAATATTTTCTAGCGTCTACGATTGGGGACGATAACCCCTTATTTATAAGAATCTCATGCCCCTTTCATGAAGAGTCATGTTTGTTCAAATTTAGAATCTCATGCCCTTTAATGAAGGGTCATGATTATTCAAGTTTTCTTATTCTAATTTTACCCATCAAAAAATAGAAATAAGACTTTTGGTATCTACGTAATATTTTTAATGACAATTATATCCATAGTCATAAACCTTATATTAAATAGATCACTTTAATTTGACTAATTAAATAATGGTTCTAACACATTAATTTATTATATGTATGACCCAAAAATAAAATTCTAACAATCTCCCACTGGTCATATATGTAACCCTATAAATGTGTTAGACTTTATGAGCTCAAAAATTTTCATTATAAACATTGGACATATTCTCATCTCGTCCATCAGTTATATTAATATATAGAAGCAAAACGGTTTTCATTATATCAATCATAATTAAACACATCAATGATCACAAATATAAACACAACTAAATGACATAGATTAATAATGAAATGTGCAGCATGAAAATCACATGAACGTGATAAATACATGTCAATTTTCAACTGGTCCTCCTTACTTTAATGAGATCAATATTATCATACAAAGTGTAATGAACTGAATAACCAAACTTTATTTCTGATCAGAATGTAATACAAATATATGAGTATGTATATATACTATCAACCATAGAACATAAGTGACAACAATAACTAACTCCCATTAAACCTAAGGATCCACTGATTGTATAACACCCATGTGAGAAGTGTGCTCATGAAAGACCTTGGGAGGAAGCCCCTTTGTCATAGGGTCTGCTATCATGGAGTTCGTCCCTAAATGTTTTATATAAATTTGTCCACTTTGTACGCTCTCCATCACAACCAAAAACTTGATGTCGATACGTTTCAACTTTGTCGAGCTCCTATTGTTATTGGAGTATAAGACGACTTATTTGTTGTCATAAAATAACTTGAGCGGTCTTTCGATTCCTTCTATAATTCGCAGTCCTGTGACAAAGTTCTTCATCCAAATCTCATGGTTTGATGCCTCATAACATGCTACAAACTCCGCCTTCATGGTGGATGAAGCTACAAGAGTTTGCTTGACATCTTCTACTATCTTGGCATCCAGCATAAATATATAGTCCGAAGTGGATCTTCTACTATCTTGGTATCCAGCAAAGTCTGAGCTAGAATATCCAATGATCTTTAGAGAATCTGACCTCATATATGTGAGCATATAATTTTTTGTTCTCTTTAAATATCTCATAACTCTTTTAGATGCTTTCCAATGATCCATTCCTGGATTGCTTAAATATTTATCTAACACTCCAACAATGTATGTTATGTCTGGACGTGTACAAACTTGAGCATACATTAGATTTCCTACAGTTGATGCATAAGGAATATTTCGTATTTCTTAAATTTCTAAATTTCCTTTTGGGCACTGATTTAGACTAAATTTGTCTCCCTTAGCCACCGGGGTATCTCTTGGTTTGCAGTCATGCATGCCAAACCTTTTAAGCACCTTATCGATATAGCCCATTTGTGATACTTTTAAAGTACCTCGAGAGCGATCTCGATGTATCTGAATCTCTAACACAAAGGAGGCATCACCAAGATCTTTCATGTCAAACTTTCTTGATAGAAATCTCTTAATTTCATGCAACATACGTATATCATTGGTGGCAAGCAGTAAGTCATCAACATACAATACCAGAAAAATATATTTGCTCCCACTGAATTTATGATACACACATTCATCAATTACATTCTTTTCAAAACCAAATGAGAGAGTTACATGATGAAATTTTTGATACAACTGACGATATGCCTGTTTCAGCCTATAAATGAATTTGGTCAATTTGCAAACTATTTTCTTTGGATCTCCAAACATAAAGTTTTCTGGTTGCACCATATAAATTTTTTCATCAATGTTTCCATTAAGAAACGATGTTTTGACATCCATTTGATGAAGCTCCAAGTCCTAATGTGCAACAAGAGCCATGATTGTCCTAATTTCGATGAAATTGGAGAGAAAGTCTCCTTAAAGTCAATCCCTTCCTTTTGATTATAACCCTTGGCTACAAGACGAGCCTTATACCTTTCCACATTACCTTTGGAATCCCTTTTGGTCTTAAAACCCCATTTGCAGCCAATAGGTTTGACACCTTCAGGTAATGGGACAAGTTCCCAAACTTTATTATCTTGCATAAACTTATACTCTTCATTCATTGCTTCAATCCACTTTTCTGAATTAGGATCTCCTAGGGCTTGATAAAAATTGATTGGATTATTTTCTATCATGCCAACATTTTCCTCATGCTCTTGCAGAAATACAACGTAGTCATTTGGAATAGCATTTCTTATTTCTCTTATGGATCGCTGTAATGGCATTGGTTCTTGAGGTGGTGGTTCTTGAAGATCTTGAGTATGTTCTTCAGTATCAATGGATTCATCTTGAATGGGAGTTTGAATGACCATGTTTTGAAGATATTTTGAATTTGCTTTGCTAGAGGCAAGTGAATCAATCGGTCCTGGAATTAAAATTGATTCTTCTTCAAAATCAAAGTATTTAACCTTATTTCTCCCCCTAAACTCAATGTCCTCAAAAAATGTGGTAGTTCCCGTCTCAACAATTGTCTTTAATTTGGGATCATAGAACTTATAATGGATTGTTCAGAATAATCAATGAAGTAGCTGCTCGCTGTTCGAGGATCTAATTTCTTTTCATTCGGCCTATAAGGTCTTGCCTCGGTCGGACATACCCATATATGAAAGTGATTTAGAATAGGCTTTTTGCCTGTCAAAATCTCATAAGGTGTTTTGACAGTTGCTTTAGTTGGTAGTCTGTTTAAAATGTAAGCTGCAGTCTTTAGTGCCTCTCCCCAAAGTGACTTTGGTAAAGTAGAATGACATATCATGCTTCTTACCATATCCTTAAGAGTCCAGTTTCGTCTTTTAGATACACCATTCATGCTAGGTGAACCTGGCATGGTGTACTGTGGGACGATCCCACACTCCTCTAGGTACTTGACAAAAGGACCAGGACGTTGTTCACCTGAACCATCATATCTACCATAGTATTCACCATCACGGTCAGATCTGACACACTTAATTTTTTTGTTGAGTTGATTCTCAACTTCGGCTTTAAATAATTTAAAAATGTCCAATGATTGAGACTTTTCATGTATAAGAAATAAGTATGCATATCTTGAGCAATCGTCTACGAATGATACAAAGTATTGTTGGCCATTCCATCAAGGTGTCAGAAATGACCCACAAATGTCTGTATGTATTAATTCTAAGACATTCATAGCTCTATATGCACCTAATTTCTTGATTTTGATATGTTTTCCTTTAATGCACTCAACACAAACATTAAATTCCGTGAAGTCAATGGAATCTAGAATCCCATTAGACACAAGTCGCTTAACTCTATTTTTAGAGATGTGAGCTAGACGCTTGTGCCACAGTGCTCTTGAATTTGTGTTTTTGATTTTACGCTTAGTACCACGTGATTCCACATTCAAGGTTTCATTATAAGAAGCATAAGTATCAAGTAAATATAGATTATCATATGCCATAAGAGTACCATATCCAACAAAATTTAAATTAATAGATAAATTAAATTTATTATTTCCAAATGAACAATGGTAACCAAATTTGTCAAATGAAGAACAAAAATTAAGTTTTGTCTAAATGACGGTACAATAAAAGTATCCATTAAATCCAAATAATAACCAGTACTTATTAACAACCTAAATTCCCTATTGCCTCTACTTCTACCGACTTTCCATCTCCCACATAAATGCATCTTTCAGCATCATTTGGCTTTCGGTAACTCAGGCAACCCTTTATTTTCACACCATGCATGATACTTGGCACATTCCTTCTTTGCATGTCTAGTAATTTTACAAAAGAAACACCATCACCCTTATTTTTCTTCTTTGGTATCGGACCCTCAACAACTTCATTCTTTACATCCTTATATTTCTTGCTTTTGCCCTTGCTTTTAGAGGTACTTGCCAAGTGAGCACTCTCTGTTCTATCTTGCTTTATCCTTTCTTCTTCTTGCACATAATATAAAATGAGCTCGTTAAGAGACCAATTCTCCTTTTGACAATTATAGCTTATCTTAAATTGGCCAAATTGTGTAGGAAGAGATATTAACACTAAATGCACGAGTAAATCATTCGACAACTCAAGTTTTAGTGCCTTAAGTTTGGAAGCAATGTTTGACATTTCTATAATACACTCTCTTATATTTCCCTTACCTTTATATTTTATAGAAATCAAGTTTTGAAGGAGTGTTCTTGCTTTTGCCTGATCACTTTTAGCAAAGCGCTTTTCAATTTCAGCAAGGAAGTCTTTGACACTTTGTTATTTCTTCAGATATAGTACCCCTAAAAATGCCCCTGGAATGCCGTGCTTTATGATTATAAGACTCATGCGATTGGAGCGGTCCCACTTCTCATAATTTTTCCTTTCCTCATGGGTAGTGGAGTCTGTAGGAGAATAAAGTTGCTCTATTCTTAATGCAAGATCAAGATCCATACAACTAAGAACAATTAAAATATTCTCCTTCCAGTCCCTAAAGTTTGCACCATTAAGAACCGGGACTGAATTCATGTTAGCAGATATAGTACCAATATTAACTTTAGAGAAAACAAAATAAAATAATATAAATATGCTCACATAATCAATTATAAATCAACTCAAATAATATATGTTCAAATAATGTCATAATTAATTTCAAGATATCTAGTGCAACATTAATATAAATGTCTTTGGATAGTAGTATTAATTGCTAGTGATACTCTTGTTGTAATGATCAAATATTGACAATAATGTATGTCAAATAATAAAACCATCTTTAAATTGATTTATTATTCACATCTAAAATCTTATAATTATCACATATTTATCATCACATCTGTATATATAAATTTTGTCAAATATTAACATTTTCTTTGGAAAAATTAATACTCACATGTATAAACTACACACTAACATTCGACATTTCTCATGATCAAATCCATAAAAGAATGGCCACTTTGGTGATTTATAGTCTCAATAGAATCATTTGAACATAAAAAAAACTACTAAATTTAATGGAAAAAAATTTGAGGGACACCATACAATCCAACACAACATGCCCGCTATCTCTTTAGTTTATAAGAAGAAAAAAAAAACAACCAAATTTGTGGGAAACAAAAAATGCAATTATCATAACGTTGTAATAATTACGTGAAACGCTACAAATAAATATTACGCGAAACAATAAAAATGACTAATATTTTCTGTGTTTACAGTAACATTAAACTATATATGTCTTTCATGTGCATATGATCTTTATGTAAGAATGAAAAATAAAATGATATGATTAATCAATTTCAATCAGAACAATTAATAAGAATCTCATGCTAAGAGTCATGTTTGTTCAAATTTAGAATTTCATACTCTTTAAAGGGTCATGATTGTTCAAGTTCTCTCATTCTAATTTTACCCATCAAAAAATATAAATAAGACTTTTAGTATCTACACAATATTTTTTATGACAATTACATCCATAGTCATAAATCTTATATTAAATAGATCATTTTAATTTGACTAATTAAATAATGATTCTAATACATTAATTTTTTACATATATGACCCAAAAATAAAATTCTAATACTATATACTCATTTTTTAATCAAATAATTTAGTGTTAAAATCTATTATTTTTAAAGCTAAATAAATGAAATATTATGAATTAAAACCCGCATGATATCAGGTTGGAATCCTCTCCTTGTATATATTATCTTAGTACAACTATAAATTGAATTACTTAACGAATTAGTTTAGAATTATTTAGCTATAATATATATATATATATATATATATATATATATATATATATATATATATATATATATATATATATATATATATATATATATATATATATATATATATATATATATATATATATATATATATATATATATATATATATATATATATATATAATTGCTGAATTTCTACATTCACCCAAATTAAATAATTTAGTGATTTAGATATTTACTATTTTTGTTATATTCTATTCGTAAAACCAAAATATTTAATTTTGAATTAAAATATCTAATATTTTTATATATAAGTCGTGTATCTCTATCAATGACTGTATAGTTTAATTCATTGAATTGAGAAAAATTAAAATAAATTTGCGTAAAACAAATCTTATAATCTCATCAAAGTGTTTTTGAGTTCTAGAAGTTTTTATTAAATTAAAAAACATTTTATCATCCCAACTAAATAATTTTAAATTATTCCTGTTTAATATGTTTCCTTATGATATGAAAAAGTAATTTATTTACATTTGCATAATTAATTCTTTGAGTTGGGAAAACTACCATAAGTATCAAATATTTAATTTTTCTTAACATTATTAAATTTTGAATATATATATATATATATATATATATATATATATATATATATATATATATATATATATATATATATATATATATATATATATATATATATATATATATATATATATATATATATATATAGATAATTTTAAATTATTATATTTCATCAAATAAGTATGAAATTTTTTAATTATTTATATAATATAATAATTGATAGTATAAAATTGTTTTACACTAAGAATCAATCTTCATTAAACGAAACAAATTTTATAATTTTATAATCTCATCAAATTATTTTTTTAAGTATGGAAAATCGTACATTCAAATAAATTAAAAATAAATATAAAATATTTTTAAACTATCAATTAATAAAATATATGTATTTTATCAAATTACTCTTTTATTTTTTAAAATATCAATATAATTTAACAGATTTATACTCACAATACTCTATCTTTAAAAACATAAATTAATCCATAAAATTGAAAAAACCAAAATAAATTCTAGTTAAACAAATCTTGTAATTTCATTAAAGTATTTTTGGGTTCTAGAACATGTGATTAAATTACAAACATTTATATGATCACATATAAAAACTTTAAAATTATTCGAATAAATTTGAACATTACTCCATTAAGTCAGTCAAAAGAGTAAAAAAAAACATGACTGTATGATTAATACAAGACAGAAGGAAAGAAAAAAAAAAATAAAAAAAACTATTTTAAGAAAGAAATACAGAGAGTGTCACATGGCATGTGAGCAACAACAGCTGTGTCCATCCATCCATCCAATCCTCAACTTGAGATAAATACCCTTGTTACCTTCCTTACTCAGACTTTTGACTCTCTGTAGCACAATCTATCTATCCTATCTATCTTCCCATACACTCTCTCTCCCTCTTTCATCATGTCTGAATCATATTTCCTCTAAAAACCCTTCTCTCTCTATAATGCTAGTACAATCCCTCACCTCTTAAACACATGAACATATTCTCTCTCTAGATTCACTACAATGAAACCTCTCTACAGCACCAACACTCTCTTACTCCTCCTTGCTCTATTCCTTCTCCACTTAGGACCTTCCCACTCTTCTTCTTCAACTTCATCTTCTCTACTTCTCTACTTCAAACAATCTCTCCCTAACCCATCCCTCCTCCATGACTGGCTCCCTTCCACAAACCCATGTTCATTCTCCGGCATCACCTGCAACCAAACCACCGTAACTTCCATAGACCTCACCTCCATCCCTCTCAACACAAATCTCACCGTCGTTGCCACTTTTCTTCTCACCATCGACCACCTTCAAATCCTCACGCTAAAATCCTCCAACATCACTTCCTCTCCCATTTCACTCTCACACACCAAGTGCACTTCCTCACTCACCACCATAGATCTATCACAGAACACTATCTCTTCCTCTTTCTCCGACTTAGCCTTTCTCTCTTCATGCTCCGGTCTTAAGTCTCTTAACCTTTCCAACAACCAACTCGAGTTTGATTCTCCTAAATGGAGTCTCAGTTCGTCTCTCCGGTTTCTTGACGTTTCCGACAACAAGATTTCCGGCCCTGGATTCTTCCCTTGGATCCTTAACCATGAGTTAGAGTTTTTATCTCTTAGAGGAAATAAAGTCACCGGCGAGACCGACTTCTCCGGTTACACTACTCTCCAGTATCTAGATATCTCCTCTAATAATTTCTCTGTCTCTATACCTTCCTTCGGTGACTGTTCATCTCTCCAACACCTCGATATCTCTGCAAATAAATACTTCGGCGACATTACCAGAACTCTCTCCCCTTGCAAAAGCCTCCTCCATCTCAACCTCTCCGGCAACCAGTTCACCGGTCCGGTTCCTTCTCTTCCTTCTGGTTCCCTACAGTTTCTATACCTCGCTGAAAACCACTTCGCCGGGAAAATCCCGGCGCGTCTGGCTGACCTCTGCTCAACTCTCGTCGAACTCGATCTCTCCTCCAACAACCTCACCGGTCCAATCCCACGCGAGTTCGGCGCGTGCACTTTGTTGAAATCGTTTGACATATCGAGCAACAAGTTCGCCGGTGAACTTCCGATGGAGGTTTTAAACGAGATGAGTAGTTTAAAAGAACTGACGGTGGCGTTTAACGAATTTTCGGGTCCACTGCCAGAGTCGCTGTCGAAGCTAACGGGTTTAGAATCGTTAGATCTGAGTTCGAATAACTTCAGCGGAACGATTCCGAGGTGGCTTTGCGGAGAAGAATCAGGGAATAATTTGAAGGGACTTTACCTACAAAATAACGTTTTCACGGGTTTTATTCCACCAACGCTAAGTAACTGTTCTAACCTCGTTGCTCTTGATTTGAGCTTCAATTACCTCAAGGGAACCATTCCTCCGAGTTTAGGCTCGCTTTCGAAGCTTCGGGATTTAATCATGTGGTTGAATCAGCTTCACGGTGAAATTCCTCCGGAGCTTTCAAACATGGAGAGTCTTGAGAATTTGATTCTTGATTTTAATGAGTTGAGTGGAACCATTCCTTCGGGGCTTGTGAATTGCACCAAGCTGAATTGGATCTCGCTGTCGAACAACAGGCTTAGCGGGGAGATTCCTTCATGGATTGGAAAGCTTTCGAATCTTGCTATTTTGAAACTTAGCAATAACTCATTCTCGGGGAGGATTCCGCCGGAGTTGGGAGATTGCCCTAGCTTGATATGGTTGGATCTGAACACAAATTTCCTTACGGGACCGATACCTCCTGAGTTGGCGAAGCAATCGGGGAAAGTTGTGGTGAATTTCATCAGTGGGAAGACGTATGTTTACATTAAAAACGATGGTAGTAAAGAGTGTCATGGAGCTGGGAGCTTGCTGGAATTTGCAGGGATTAATCAGGAACAATTGAGGAGAATTTCAACAAGGAACCCTTGCAATTTCACTAGGGTTTATGGAGGTAAGCTTCAACCTACGTTTACGCTCAACGGCTCGATGATCTTTTTGGATGTTTCACACAACATGTTGTCTGGTACGATTCCTAAGGAAATTGGTGAAATGGTATATCTCTATGTTTTGCATTTGAGTCATAATAATCTATCTGGTAGCATTCCTCAAGAGCTTGGTAGAATGAAGAATCTCAATATACTTGATCTTTCTTACAATAAGTTGCAAGATCAAATTCCACAAACCTTAACAAGGCTTTCATTGCTCACTGAGATTGACTTCTCCAACAATTGTCTCTCTGGAACGATTCCAGAATCTGGTCAATTTGACACGTTTCCCGTTGGTAAGTTCCTGAACAACTCCGGTCTCTGCGGTGTTCCTCTTCCACCGTGTGGGGCGGACTCGGGAGGGGGTGCAAGTTCGCAGCATAAGTCTCATAGGAGACAGGCGTCTCTTGCAGGGAGTGTGGCAATGGGGTTGCTTTTCTCTCTTTTCTGTGTTTTCGGTTTGATCATTATTGCTATTGAGACAAGAAAGAGGAGGAAGAAAAAGGAGGCAGCTATTGATGGCTACATTGACAATTCTCATTCTGGCAATGGCAATAATTCTGGCTGGAAATTGACCAGTGCCCGCGAAGCTCTCAGCATCAACCTCGCAACGTTTGAAAAGCCACTCCGAAAGCTCACTTTCGCAGATCTTCTAGCAGCAACTAATGGCTTTCACAATGACAGTCTCATTGGTTCAGGTGGTTTCGGCGATGTGTATAAAGCTCAGTTGAAAGATGGAAGTGTCGTGGCCATCAAGAAACTGATACATGTAAGTGGACAAGGGGACAGAGAATTCACAGCTGAAATGGAAACCATTGGGAAAATCAAGCACAGAAACCTTGTTCCTCTTCTGGGATACTGCAAAGTTGGAGAGGAAAGACTGTTGGTTTACGAGTACATGAAATATGGAAGTCTAGAAGATGTCCTGCACGACCCGAAGAAAGCTGGGATCAAGATGAATTGGTCCGTGAGAAGGAAGATTGCAATTGGAGCTGCAAGAGGGTTGGCTTTTCTTCACCATAACTGTATCCCACATATCATTCACAGAGACATGAAATCAAGCAATGTCTTGCTTGATGAAAATTTGGAAGCCAGGGTCTCTGATTTTGGTATGGCCAGGCTTATGAGTGCTATGGATACACATTTGAGCGTAAGCACATTGGCAGGCACACCGGGTTATGTTCCTCCAGAATACTATCAGAGCTTTAGATGCTCCACGAAAGGCGACGTTTATAGTTATGGTGTAGTTTTGCTGGAGTTGCTGACAGGGAAAAGACCAACCGACTCACCTGATTTTGGCGATAACAATCTTGTGGGATGGGTTAAACAACATGCCAAACTTAAAATAAGTGATGTTTTTGACAAAGAGCTTATGAAAGAAGACCCCAATTTGGAGATTGAGCTTTTGCAGCATTTAAAGGTAGCTTGTGCTTGTTTGGACGATAGAGCTTGGAGGCGACCAACAATGATTCAAGTCATGGCAATGTTCAAGGAAATACAAGCAGGTTCAGGAATGGATTCTCAGTCTACTATAGCCGCGGAAGACGAAGGTTTCAATGCCATTGAAATGGTTGAAATGAGCATAAAAGAAGTCCCTGAATTAATCAAGCATTAAGGCGGCAACAGATTCCAGAAATACAAGAAAGGAGGAAGAAGGTGATGCTTTTCAGCTTCCCAGAAGTTTTTTTCTTTCTTCTTCGCCGCTTCAAAGTCATTATTTCAGAATTTTAAAAGGAAACGGTTTCAGGGCCTTTGATCAATGATCATCATGTATGTAATCTTGTTATTTTTATACATAAAAAAAGTTGTTTAACTTGTATATAAACGGCTTCAGTTGTTGTTACCAAAAAACAGCTTCAGTTGTTACCATCTGTGTTTGTTAGAATTTTTAAAGTACTTGTCAATTATTATTCAGAAATCATCATCCTCAAAAGTTTCTATTTCACTTCCACTTCAACTTGAACTCTTGTTTGATTTTGGTAAAGTAGTCTTTTTGCTGGCTAAATAGTATTTTTGGCCTAATTGAGTGTCTAGTGATACTTTACATGTTACTATAAAAACAAAATGGAACAGGTAAGAGTGAAGAGACTTGAATTTAAGCTTAATATATCATGTATCGCCATCTGTCTCTTTCTGATGAGCATGCACATTTCTTGGATCAATCTCTAAAGTGAATGACTTTACAAGTTTTAGAGAAAATTGCGATACATGAGTCAAGTTGCACGCACTACTGCATTTCCCAATGCATTATTGTGCGTGTGTGAGTAGTGAGGACCAGTTAAACACGCTGTAATATCTCATTTCAAAAAGTTTCATGTAAAGGTTTGTATGACATGAATAAAAGACTAGCTTCTAGGTTCATATGACTAAAATGATTTCTTTAATATCACGACTTTTTTTATAGATTATTTTAAGTCGTTTATACTTTAAAATTTAATATTTTTTAAATATATTTGTTTACTATATTTTTATGTCATTTCATATTTATAATTAAATTTATTAAATAGTATTACTCTAAACTTAATAAGCAAATTTATTTAATTTGTAAATTATCAGTTATATGTTTATTAATTATAAATTAGGTTTAATTATGGTTTTGATTCTTCTATTTTATTTAATTGTGAAGCTAGTTCTCATGTTTCAAATTCAAACAATTTTGCTCTTTTTTTATTTATTTACTTTTTTACATTTAAGAATCAATTAAATTTTATTTTTTTAAGTTATATTTTTATGTATAAAATTTTACAAATGATTTCTATAACATGATTAAGTGTAAAAATATGAGAGAGATTTAAATTATTTGAATTTAAAATATAGAGATTAATATTGTGAATTAAGTAAAATAAAAGAATTAAAAGAGTTAAACTTTCAAAAACAAAAAGAATGAACATTTAAATCACAATTTAAACAGGTATTGAAACTTTGTCTATCTCTATTTACATGTTAAAAATATAGTTGTTTTTATTTATATTCCAATCTCAAAATTAATGCAACATTTATTATAAATTTGACAACAATATTATTAATTATTTATTATAGAGAGTAAAATAAAATAAATAAAATAATAATTGAATAAAGAGATATATAATATCTAAAGAAACAAAACTTATAAACCATATTGGCAAATGTAAAAAATCAAAAAATAACATAAAAAAACAGAAAAATATTTAGTATCAACACTTTAAAAATATAAATTATCTCCCATTAAAATTTATGGAAAACCCAAAAAAAAATCTTAAAGTTGTAAATGGTGTCTATAAATTAAAAATAAAAAATTTCTGAAACATTAAATTAGTCTTGTACAGTAATATCTAATATAAGTCAAATATTCTTTTTAGAAGACTCAACCAGTTTCATAAGAGTTCCAGCAAAGAATAGTAAATAAATGTCAGCTATGAAAATATGAAAGCATATTGAAGAAAATGGACCAACCTAATAACATATGAAAAACGAGTGTTATGGTAATTATTATGACAAGATTCAGCATTCTTAATAATTGTTCGGACCACAAATATAAACAGTTTAAGAACTTCATCTTTCCTCATGAATACCAAATTTAGTTGGACCATTCTTTTTTCACCAAAAAGTTCCTTATCTCATTATTGCAAACCTTTTTATACGAAACTAGTGTGTATTTTAGTTTTATCATCAAAAATCTTCACCTCATGAGTGATTGTTCATTTCAGATTAACGAAATAAATAAATAGATAAACGAATCTATTTTGTCTGTTCTTCGTGGAATCGTGCTTTGCACGTGATCTGGGTTAATTGGAGTACTATTTTTCTCTTTGACTGGGACAATGTGTCCCTCCAGTGGTCACGTTCTATAATGTTGTAAACTTTACTTCAAAGATATAACCAATGAATTAGATTATAATATTACTACATTAGATGGAGACAAATTACCTGTGCTCTAACTAAGGTTTTAGGTTTTATTAAATTGTATTAAATTTACATGTGCAGTTTAACTTTTGCTTATAATATTGAAAAGAATTGTATATGGATATGATATTTTCTAATTCCTTGAAAAAAAATCAACTCTGAAATATTATGCAGATAAAATTAAAAATAAATAAATTATTTGAACACATTTTTAGATGTTTAATGCCGTATTTTTATACGATATTATGTAAGATATCATTTATTATTATTTTTTGTCACATCACTAATTATAAATAATATATCTACGGAAAATTCAAAATTTTCCTTTTTATCGATCCAATGCTACTGTGTCGAGGGTATATCAGTCAATGTTTTGAAGCAGGTGTTTTAGTTGATTTGGAACCATTGATGCATTGCATTTGTACCGCTAAATTACCAGCTGCGTTGATTTCAATTTTTTTTAAAACATCACTTCATAGTTACAGTATTTTCAAAAAACAAACATCATGTCAAAGTTGATCATCTTGACGTTGATTCTCTGTAGAGCAAATCTTCTATCTCATTTTTTTTATAGATTTTTCAACTTTGGTTATTCTCTCATTTCACAACTTTTGTTCAACTCTTCAACCAAATCCAAAATACATGGCTAGGCCATTTGAGAACGTCAAAGACATTAACGACACAAAGAAGATTTGGAAGATCGCTGTCAAAGTTCATCATATGTGAAATATAGTCTCTAACACAAAAGAACATTTTGAGATGGTTGTCGTCGACAAATATGTAAGTTTATGATATTTCATCTTCAACAATGACTTTTAGGTTGGTTCATTACTTGCAAATGAGTCATTCTCTTTCTTAATACTTTTGTTCTTCATGATATTCATGCAGTTTTACTTATGCTAGGTTTTGATGATTAAAATGAAACTGCATGTTTTACTTTCCTGTAATAGGGTACTGACATCCATGTCGTCATTTCGACATTGTATACCAAGACTTTCGATTTACAGTTAGTTGTTAACAACACTTGCACAATAGGCAACTTTCAGGTTCAACTTAATGAGTTGGTTTTCAGACCTTCAAATCATAAGTTTTTCATAAAGTTCACTAGAAGAACCACAATTGGTGATACAAACAAGCATATAATCTCGGACAAAGTTATTTACTTCACTCCATTTTCTTATATTACAAATAGAAAATGGAAAAAAGATTTGATCTTACCGGTTGATTAGAACCTGAGGTGGGACAAAGATAAACGTCTATGATGTTGGGTGTGAAAGAGGAGGATGAGATGTATCTGCAAGGCACTCCGATGCTAAAGTAAGAAAACGGGCAATAGAGAGAGCAAGTACAGAATATGTGTTTCAGGATGAATATTGGATACCTGACCCTCTCAAATGAGAGGGTTTATATAATGCCCCCAGCGCTTGACCATTGGTCCCTATTTTTGGGGCGAGATAACCGTCTCCCGAAGAATAGGTAACTGCCATAACTAGCCATTGGGACGGGCAGACGTGCCTATAACTAGCCACTGGCATGGGCAGAAACGTAGTTACGGGTACATGCGTCTTGGCTATTTCTAGATGGTGGAACCGTGCGTAACGAGCAGAGAATGACGGGGAGAAGTGTTGTAGCCAAGGGTAAATTGGTCAGCCTCCCCCGTTGGAGGGGCATAAAGGTAAACTCTCCCCCAAAGTGGTTGGACTTAGGAAATTGGGTCGTTCTGGGAGCAGAAGTGGATTGGGCCATGTCGAGCCATTGGGCCAGTCCAGAACAGTAGCCCCTCAAGTCGTTGCTACCGAGCGCGATAACGATGACTTAAGGATACTTTGCTTTCTGAGCATAGTCGTCGTAAGCTTCCTTGTGTCCGGAGAAATACTTGCTCTGGCGTTTGAAGCATTGTTGTCGGGGAGCTTGAGATCTAGGGAGTCCAACGGTTGATGGGATCTGAAGAATGGAGGTGCCACGTGTGCCTCGAGCCGTGTGCTGCTTTAAATGCATGATGATAACTAGGTTAGGGTCATGATGATGCCTTACCCGCACGTGCATGTGCCTGTCATTTGCCTATAAATAGTGAGAGGTTTCGTTCCTTCAGAACTTTCGCTTCTCTCTCTTCTTGCTCATTGTTCCCCGTTCTCCGTCGCTCGCTCCCTTCAAGTTTTGCTCCCGCCACCATAAGATGTCCGACCAGAACTACTCAAGTCCATAACTTCTTCCTCGACCAAGTAAGTATGTCGATTCCTTGCTTACTCTTTGTTTTTCTGGTTTGATGTTGTTGAATGCATGTGGTTAGGACTGAAATGAACTAGTTCTAGGGCGTTTTTGTGGTGGCTGCTGGTGGAAGACAGTGGCACGACCATTTCTCTGCTGTCGGTGCCGTAGTTGTTATTTTTAGGAAAGGGAAAGTTAGCAAGCCATAGGTTTTAGTTGATCCCGGAGTAGTGATGGCACAGTGGCGTTTTCTGCCGGAAGGGGCCATGGACTTTGGTGGTTTCCTCATGAGAGTTATGGGTTTTGTGTGTAGGGAACTGCCCCAGATGTGTCAGGGAGAACTCCTGGGCACTTCCCTTTGTTTAGCTGCACAATTTGAGTAGGGATTAGGTCTAGGATTCTGTACTTGGCCTTATGCACGCCCTTTCACTTGACTAGCAGTGGAACAGTGGATTTGATTTTATCATCGAATTCACTTGTTTCCTCTGCTTTTCAGGTAAAAGCGATGTCGCGCAAAGTTGATGAGGACGAACATCCCAGGGACTTGTCCGAGGATAGCTCCTCGAAGGACACTAAGACAGACGATGACTCCTCGTCTCCTGAGGCTGGGGGGATGACCGTCCGGAGGTCATCGGCTGATGAGTGGACTATAGCTGAGCCAATAGAGCATGCCTCGCTCTTCACTTTATACATCGGGGATGCATTTATTATGGTGGGGTTGGAGGGAGAGTAAATGGTCCACTTCCCTTCAGAAGAAGAACGTATTTGCTCGGCGTACGGGGAGAGATTTCCCATGTACGGACACGTTTTTAAAGATATAGGGCTGAGGTTGCCCTTCACGGATTTTAAACGGGCGGTCTTCGTGCATCTTGACTTGGCGCCCTCTCAACTGCACCCAAACTCCATTGCCTTCATGCGGGCGTATGAACTGGTGTGCGAGTACTTGCGAATCGGGGCCACCCTCCCGCTCTTCTTCACCATCTTTCATCTTCAAAGGCAGGTGTCGGGAAGGAAGTTTGGTTGGGTTTCCTTGAAGCAAGGAAGGAAACTGTTCAAGCCTTTCTCTGAATCCATTTGGACATTTAAAGAGAGATTTTATGTGATCGAGCTGGTGTTAGAGAAAACTATTGACTCAACGTTTGTATGGAAGGTCTCCACGGACGAAAACAGGGAGGACCTAATAGACGAGGGGGTAAAATAGTTTCCCGAAGGCTATTCACCTTCCCCTTCTGCTGGAGCGGGGCTCACTTCACCCGTTCGACTGATGAATATATATTTACTCCTCATCAGTTGGTAGATGATGATCGAGCCAGTTATGCTAAGCTGGTGGCCTTCGTGGATGACTTCGTTCCTGCTCAGTGCGTGACTCGCGCCAGGAAAGTTCTTTACGAGGAAGATGGGGGGATGCAGGTGGAAGCCCGATATATTAACACTAAAGAGCTTCTCGAGTGTAGCACTCGCGAGGAGGCTCTCAAACTTTTGGGTAGCTTCTCGCTTTTTCTTATTTTATTCGAGATATTTTTTCTTTCCACGTGCTGACGTGCTCTTTATTTTTGTAGGTAAAATTTCTTTGACACAGAAGAGGATGGTAAAGCATGTCCAAGGAAAAATGAAGGGCGGCGCTGCCCTAGGAAGAAGTCGCCTTGGTCAGCGAACGACTCCCCTGCAGACAGAGTCAGGAACTTCATCGTCAACTCCTCCGACCACTCAGACGTCCCCTCTGCCCATGAGCTCGAGGCCCAAGCGCGCCCACACAAATGAAATTGTGGACCTCAGCCGGGAGTCCGTCAAAAGCAAGTTCGAGCTGCCTCCTTGCCTGCATAATAAGAAATTCTTCGAGGGGTCCTCCCTGTTCATTCCTCGGGCAAAATCTCTAAAGCTTGAGGAAATGAACCTCCCTAGCAAGCGGGCCATGCTTGTGTAGGATGCCTCTGCCTTGATGAGGATCCTAGAAATGGGCAAGGTATACGCCGAGGACGACTCTTTGCTTGAGCTCGAGCTAAAGAAATCCCAAGCTGCGGTGGCGGCCCTGGAAGAAAAGGTCAAGAAGCTTCAGGAGGAGCAGGATAGGGAGCTCAAAGAGGCTGCACAGAAGGGTCTCAAGGAGATGACCATGGAGAGGGACGCCATGGATTCCCAGAAGAAAGCCGCCGAGGACTTAGTGGAGAAGTTGAAAGCTGTTACTGCCCCCGCTGAGGATGAGCCTGAGGAGACGAAGAAGTTGTTGACTCGGCCAGAGCTGGTCGCTCGATTTACTCAGGCCGCAGACGATCTGATGGCCATCAACGATGAGGCTTTTCAGAATGCCGTGGACCAACTGAAGTTGGTGAACCCTAGGGTCGAGCTGACCACAGAGGGCACAGGGTTCCTTTATACGGTCAAAAGGGGCCAGTTAGTCATCCTCGATTTCCTCTAGTTCGGCGAAGGCGGTGAAGATCAGGGGCAGGTGACTCAGAAGGAGGCTCAGCAAGAGGAGCAGTAACCTTTCCTAGTTTGTGCTTTGGCCTGCGTGCCATTTGATCAACTTGTAATTTTCTTATAATTTTATTTTGTGGGGCTTGGCCCTTTTTTATTGTATCACCCACAATTGCGGCCCTTCGTGGTCGTGTTATGTAATTTGTATCAGTATGTTGTATGTTTATATCTTGTCTAATATTTTCTAAGTGTCATGCACCGTCCAACGCGGTCGTAAGAGGCACTTAGTAATTTCTTATGTTCCAGGTATGATCGATGGATGATGTTCGACAGTGCGGGGAACTGATCGAAAGGCCTAGGTTATTTCCGGGCAGGGCAGAGCTCAGGTCACCATCGTGGCCTGAGTTCACAACGTGAACTTCTCATCACGAGCTGGGGGTTCTGCTGTTCATGGTACTGTGACGATGGTAGGCTCGATCGAGGAACCGCCGTCGAGCATGGGTAGGTCTCTTCGCCTGACCCTTTCTTAGATCCTTTTTGGTGGTGCATCGCTTGTACCTGGGCATGCACCTGTGGTTGGTTGTCATGTCCGCCGCCATGGCGAGGCACGTCGATAGCGGAGGGCCTTAGTTGTAATATTGTTTCAACTTTTTGGCGTTCCATGGTCGAGCTAATTCTTCCCCGGTGAAGTGTTCTAGGTAGTAGGCCCTATTATCCATTTTTGCTCTAACGCGGTAGGGTCCCTCCCAGTTTGCGACGAGCTTGCCCTCTCAAGAATCTTTGTGATTCCTACTTAGGAAGAGTCTGCCTACTTGGATTTCTCGTCGGATGACCTTGGCATTGTGCCTAATCGTGATTTTATGTTTGAGTGAGGCTTCGCAGAGGGCTGCCCTTGACCGAACTTCTTCGACGAGGTCGAGTTCTTCCCTCAGGGTATCGCTGTTTGTTTCTTCGTCAAAAGGTGCTTCAGTTCGTCTAGACGGCACGTGAGTTTCAATGGGGATTACCGCATTTGTTCCGTACGCTAGGCGAAAAGGGGTTTCTCGGTTGACGAATGAGGTGTAGTGCGATAGGCCCAATGCACATTGTGTAGCTCCTCGAACCACTGCCCCTTTGTTTCGTCCAGTCTTCATTTGATACCTCATAATATTACTCTGTTTGGCGCTTCGGCTTGCCCGTTGGTCTGCAGGTGCTCGAAGGATGCGAAGTGTTGTTTAATGCGAATTTGAGCGACGAACTCCTGGAATTTTTTGTCCGTGAACTGTGTCCCATTGTCTATGACGATCGCTTGAAGAATGCCAAAATGGGCAAGGATATTTCTCTTGTAGAACCGAAGTATGTTGTGGGCCGTTATATTGGCTAGGGCCTCAACTTCTATCCACTTGGTGAAGTAGTCCACACCCACTATTAAGTATCTATTTTGGTTGGAGCCTACGACGAAGGGTCCCAGGATGTCCAGGCCCCACCAGGCGAATGGCCACGGGGAGGAAATTTCCTTGAGCTCATTGGGTGGCGCCAGGAGCATGTTCCCATACCGTTGGAATTTGTCGCATTTCTTCACATGCTCTTTCGCAACATTTTGCATGGTCGGCTGGTAGTAACCTGCTCGTAGAGCTTTCCTCGCGAGGGATCTCCCACCTATGTGTTGGGCGTTGATTCCTTCGTGGATCTCGTGTAGGACGTGGGCGACCATCTCCTCTTTGACACATTTGAGGAGGGCTATGGAGAATCCTCGTCTATACATCTTGTTCTCGACCAGAACGTAGGAGCATGCTCTACGCCTTACTACGCCGGCTTCTTTTGGGTCAGATGGTAGTTCATTTTTAGTGAGGTAGTTGTATACTGAGGTCATCCAGCAGTGGTCGTCGCCGACGACGTGCATGTCAAGGGTCGTGGATGTTTTCTCGATGCTAGGTCGTGGGAGTATCTCCTGAATGACATATTTGTTTCCTCCCTTCTTCTTCGTGCTTTCTAGTTTTGATAGAACTTCTGCCTGGACGTTGTGTTCACGGGGTACGTGTTTGACTTCCACGGAGGTAAACTTTTCTATCTCTTTCTTAACCAGGGCCAGGTATTCGGACAAGTTGTCATTTTTGACCTGGTATTCTCCTCGGACTTAGAGGGCCACCAGCTGCAAATCGGTGCAGATGATAACTTCTTCTGTGCCCAGGTCCTCGGCGAGGTGTAGACCGGCCAGGAAGGCCTCGTATTCTTCCTGGTTGTTAGAGTTAGGGAAGGATAGTGTGAGCGAAACTTCGATGAAGACCCCCTATTCATTTTCCAGGATGATGTCTGCCCCGCTCGTGGCCGATTTGGATGCTTCGTAAACAAATATGACCCATTTCCGGGGGTTGTTGTCCAGTTGGCTGGGAAATGTCATTTTCGCTACGAAGTCAGCTAGTGCCTGTGCCTTGAGGGTCTCCCCACTTTCATCCTCAGATGCAACGGCGAGGTAGAGAAATAAGGTTTCCCCATTTTCTGGCCGGGAGAGGACTGGTGGTGTGGACAAGGCTTGCTTCAGGTGAAGGAGGGCTTTGTCACATTCCTCTGTCCATTTGAACACAACCTCTTTGTGGAGGAGTTTGAAAAAGGGGAGGGCGTGTTGGGCGGATTTGGCTACAAAACGGGAGAGTGATGCGAGCATCCCATTAAGGGACTAAATGAAATTTTTTGAGTTTGGAGTGGGGAGCTCGGAGAAGGCTCTGCACTTGTCGGGGTTAACCTCGATTCCTCATTCGGTTAGATAGAAACCGAGGAACTTTCCTACTCGTACACCGAACTTGCACTTCTCCGAATTGAAGTACACTTTGTACTTTATGGCTGCTTGAAGACCTTTCTCAGATGGACCGTGTGACCGGATTCGACATGATACTTTACGATCATGTCGTCCATGTAGACTTCGTTCATAATTTGGTAGGTAGCGTCGAGATTCTTCAAGCCGAAGGGCATCATGTTGTAGTAATAGTTGCTCGATTCGGTCATGAAGGTCGTGTACCTCTTGTCTCTTTTTTCCATGGGTATTTGGTTGTAGCCCGAATAAGCATCCATGAAAGATAGCAATTTAAAACTGGAAGAACTATAAACTAGTTTATCTTTGTTGGGGAGGGGATATGCGACTTTAAGGCAGGCTCTATTAGGTTGGTATAGTCGATACACATGTGCCATTTTCCAATATTCTTTTTAACGAGTACAACATTGGACAACCAAGTCGTGTACTTGGCTTTTGATATAAAGTTTTCCTCTAAAAGGTCTTTTAAACCCTATTCGGAAGCCACCGTTTTCTTCGGTTACTGTCGTCGTCTATGTTAGGCAACTGCTTGACAGAGGGATCAATGATGAGGTTCTGACAGGCCACATCGGGGTCTAACCCGGGCATCTCCGTGACACTCCACGCAAACAGGTTTGCGTTCTCCTGGACGCATTCTCTTAGTTGTTTCCTTGCAAGCTCGGGGAGACCGGCTCCAATCTTTACTCCTTGCTTTGTGTCGTTGCCGAGTGGGACAAGCTCAAATTCTCCATCTGAGATGGGGCGCATCAGATGAGCGGCTTCGCTGCTACTGGAGGGGATGCTCGAAGATGACTGAATCTCTTTCCCCTTTGCCCTCTGAGTCTTCTTGTCGTCTTTGGAGAAACGACTATCGAGGTCGATCGAATCGATGTGAGGAAGCGGATTTGTCTCGTCGGAGCTGCTAGGCAGAGGAGACTGGGCAGGAGTCTTCGATCTGGCGGTGATGGCATTCAGTCCCTTCAAAGCATGGACTCTTCAACCATTCTGGTTTCTGAGTTATACACTCTGTATACTTTTGAGCGTTCAGAGTATCCTAAGAAGATACCCTTTTGAGCTTTAACATCAAATTTCTTTAGGTAGACCTTATTATTCAAAATGTAACAATTACATCCAAATTGATGAAAATAAGAAATACTTGGTCTTCTCCCTTTAAATAATTCATACGATGTTTTATTCACAATTCATCTAATATTAGATTCTGTTATGAATATAACAAGCAGTATTAACAACTTCTGTCCACAAGTACTTATGGAGTTTATTTTCATGAATAATTGTTCTTGCCATATAAGGATAGGAGAACTCATGGATAATTCCATATCTTTCACAAAAACACTCAAATGGTTGGTTTTCAAATTCTCCCTCTTGGTCACTTCTGACTTTTAGAATATTTGCTTCTATCTCAGATTGTACTTGAATGCAAAAGATGCTAAATACTTCGTATGTTTCCTCGTTTGATCAAAGAAATTTTACCCTAGTCCATCTGCTAAAATTATCAACAATGACCAAACCATATGTCTTTCCACTGATTGAAGCAATCCCAATAAGACTAAACAAATCAATGTGAAGAAATTCCAAGGGTCTAGAGGTAGAGAGAATGTTTTTGGTTTTAAAATAGGTTTTGATAATCTTTCCAACTTGATATGCTCCACATAGAGCATCTGAGTGATAGTCAAGATCTGGCAGCCCTTTAACAAGGTTTTTCTTGCTAAGTTTAGAGATTAATTTCCAGTTAGCATGATCTAACCTTTTGTGCCAAATCCATTTCTCATCACTCATTGTCATTAGGAAAACGACCTTCTGATCAGCCAATTCAGAAAGATAGATTTTATAAACATTTCCCTTTATTTTTCCTTTGAATACAATAGTTTTGTCAACATTAGAAACAAAGCAAAAATTCTTATTGAACAATACTTCACAACCATTATCACACAATTGGCTTGTGCTTAGTAGATTATACTTCAAGCCATATACCAGCCAAACTTTATTTATAATAGTTGGAGAATTACCAATAGTACCTGTACCAATGATTCTTCCCTTCCGGCATCCTCCAAAACCCACATTTCCTTACTCTCCCAGATTCAGGGTTTGGAACATATGCTTTTCTCCGGTCATATGTCGCGAGCAGCCACTGTCCAGATACCATGGTTGACTTTCCATCCTTTCCTTTGGGCATATCTATAACAAAGATAATTTGAGATTTATGTACCCATACACGTATGCGTCCTGTTAGGTTAGTCTTAACAGATTCTCTCCTATCATGTTCTTTTTCCATGTGAAAAGGTTTAATTTCACTCCAAGTATTTTGTTTCTGAAAACTTTGACTGAAGTTAACCTTAATTACAAAATCAGTCTTAGTATGTGATTCAGATGTTGTAGATACTGAATTTACCAGAACTTCTGAACTATCAGGTTCTGATATTGCAATACCCTTTAACTTCTGATCAATAGGTTCAATCAGATTCATAACTTTCACAATATTAGCAGCAAGAACAAAATAGTTACTTAACATTGTTTGAGCAATGCTGGACGAGCAAGAATTTGGGAGTACTTTTAATGAAACATCAGAACTAGAGCAACCTTCATCATACCCCAAACCTTCTCTATTATTTTTGCCAACTCCATAAATCATAAATGCAAGTTTAGTTCTATCAATTCCAGAAGTAATGAGTTTATGAAAAGCTTGATCATGCTTACCTAGAGATGAACATTCATTTTAAGATGTGCTGATTTCTTTGAATTCTTCTTTCAAAATGAAATTATACCTTTTTAAAATTTTAATGTGAATGGCTTGATCCTTGCAATAATTTATAAGATTATTAGTGCATGAAATAAATTTAAAGTAAGAGTACCTCATCTTCGTCTTCAAATTTAGACAAGAGTCCTTCATCAGATGTGATGGGCTAAAGACGTGTCTACTTATGCGTCTAGCGGTATCTTACTGCAAGTGCACAGCCTATCGAAGTAATATTTAAGATTATCGATCCACAGGGATTCTATCGTTACTTAGTGCTAGATGAACTTCTAGTTTAGCTAAGGCGAATAGTTGTCACGATTGTTGTTGGTTTTCTAAGACTATTAAAGGCGGAATTAGATTCAAGTTTTTAATAAAATAATACTAAAACGGTCGGTATGTAATTATACTAACTTAGGTGGGTCAATCTAACCTAGGCTTATAAAGATGTTCACTTAATCTATTCGGTAGAGATTACCAGTTTGAATACCCTCAACTCACACTCTCGTGGTCTTGAATCAGATCTTATCCCTAAAGCCCTATGCCTGCTCTCGCTAGCCCATAAGTGTTTAGAGATAATTTTTGGAAACTAAATAATTCTAATTTATCTTAAAGCGCTCTCGCTGTATTTAATTTAAATGCCTAACTTTAGCTATCTGGTTAAAATCTCACACTCTCGTGGTCTTGACCCAACCTAATACCCTTTTCTTACTCTCGTAACGAAAAGGTCGAATTTAATTAAAAAGTATCAGCCAGAATGTTAAGCGATTAATTATTTTAGCCCATGGTTATATTTTACCGGTTAAGCTAGTTATAACTACATACCGCCCTAAGGTATTTAGCTACTCATCGAGGTTAAATCAGACTCAGAGTTATTTATTAGCGTACTAATGACAGAGAAATAATTGGACATTATAAATAAATTAAATAAATTAAATTGCAATAACTGAAAAAAAAAAAAACCTGATTAACAAATATCTGAGTAGACTCCTTCTTCCACAGACCGGAAGGCTTGGAGTAGGCGGAAATAAAAATTAAACGAAATGCTGAAGGCTGGAAACAAATAAAGGTATAACAATTCCCTAATGTTGGAAATTGTTACACGGTTGGTTTGGATACAAATAAAATAAGGCGGAAAATAAAATGCTGGAATAATAAATCTGATGGTAAGGTAATTCGGCAGAGCTTCCGCAGGAAATTTGGATACTGAAGTCTGTCCCTAAATTCTTCTGAGCTGGTCCTATTTATAGAGTTCCAATGGGCTGGTCCTGGATCTCTTGCTTCTTGGGCTTTGCTGAAGTGGTTGAGAAAATGTTGGAAAGTGGCAGCAGAAAGTGGGAGAAACTTCCCTCACGTGAGAATTACTAGGAGGAGTGGCTTCACTGGTGACTTTGACGTAGTCTGAGTCAAAAGAATCACGTTATATCCTTGTCACGGGCGTGACAAGGTCTTCACGCTCGTTGCCTTATGTTTCCAAGTGTCACGGTCGTCACTCATTCCTCACGGTCGTGAGGTCCCAAAGCAAGGTGTCACGGTCGTGACTCCCTTGTAACGACCGTGGTCGTAACAAATTATGCAGAGTTTTATGCAGGCTTCTGTCTTGCTTCATTTCTTGTGGTTTCTTTGTTCTTTTCTTCTTAATTCTTGATTTGGCCTCACATATCGATGTACCTGCAAAATAGTAAGAAAAACTCGAGGAATCGAGCGTTAAACGGTGAATGCGCGGTAAAAGTCAATGAAATCTAGCGATATAACCGATGCGTTTTCTCGTCATCAAACTTCCCCAAACTTAAATCTTTGCTTGTCCTCAAGCAAATAGTCGGTTGAAAATCGGCGGACAAGATTTTACTCGCGCATACTCATAGCAAACCGTCCGGTGGATCGTTCTGTCGGATAGTCCGGTACTTTAATAGAACACTACCGATACACTAATGACATAAGCAACAGGCTATGTCGTCTACTTCCCGTCAAGCGAAACAATCGACAATCACATTGCGATTTCACCTAGAGTTTTTCGATCGTATTTCACCCGGTTCGTTCTGGCGCAGTCACATTAAGCCCTTTGCCTTCGCACGCACGTAGTGGAGTAGCCGGTTAGAGATTTTGATCCTTTTTTAGCACGGGGTCTGGTACACGAGTGTGGTAACCCTTCATGTTTTATCCGATGCGGAGGTTGTGGGGGATCGAGCCGTAGCACGCCCTACCGAGTTCAGAACCAGTACCTCTGAACCAACCCGAAACGGAGTCCTTCTCATATTTCTCGTTTCTTATCTGCGACCGTGTACTTTGGTGCAATCTCTTTTCATTTTGCATTGAGATACGAAGGATCATTATTGATTAGGCATCAAGCGCTTATATTCATCGGCTCCCCACGTGGTTTGTGTTCAGACGGTGCTGACTGCTAGTATAAACTACTGGGGTTACTTTTGAACTGGAACTAAAGGTGCACTCGCAATGGTGATCGGATGGAATTTCTTAAGCAGGGGGTCGAAGATGTCAAGATTGTATTGGTCTTGTTTAATCGTTCCCGGCTTCGTAATTACGAACCGTTCGGTGGTCAGTCGGGTAATGCGAGTAATTTAAGGATTTTTCTAGTATGGCTTAATAATCAGGGAAAATTCGATATTCAAAATAACGCACAGAATTGCTCATTTCATTGATTTTCTAAAAGGAATACAACAGAATTGAAAGTACATTGAAATGAAATGAAATGAAAAGTACCTCTCCCACACTATATCAGACATTGTCCTCAATGTTGTGATATAATAGCGGTATAGATACAGTTACAAGACTAAAACTGAAAAACAACATAAAAGCAAACTACTGCTGCTGGTGATCGCGGGCTCGGCCTCTGGTGCGAGCGCGGCGTCTGGAGGGAGTCGCGTCGGGGTCAGAGCCGGTACCGGAGGTAGCAGTAATGCTGAGGCGGAGTGCCTCAAGATCGCCGCGGACTTCGCCAAAGAGTACGCTAATCCGCTCGTTAGTGGCCGCATGGTTGGCAGCAATAGTGCCGAGCAGAGCGTCGTACTGGGCCTTCTGCTGACGCTCTAGTTCTGCGTTCATCAGGTTCTGCTGGTGGATCGCAAATAGGACGTCCTCTAGTGTGGCAGCGGGGGCTGCCTGCTGTCGGGTGGAGGTCTCGGGGATGTCCTGGGCATGCTCAGCCGCATCCATGGCGTCCTGCATCTCGTCTACTGCGGCGTTTGGCTGATCATCATGTACCGGCACGTGATCCGCGGCTGCTGGTAAGGCAAAGAGCCAGTTGGCTCGGTTTGCTGGGTCGATGCGTGTGCGTGACGGCAGAGTGATGTGGTGGAAGACGGTGCCATTGACGACAGGGCTGTACCTGCCATCCTCCCGCTGTGCGATCAGGTGGGCGGACCGGCAGTAGCTCATGGTCAGGAAATCGGGGGCGAGGTGCGGCAGATCAGCGAGCGCGTCACCAAGCCCCAGCTGAATGGCGAGGGTGGTGACAATGCCTCCAATGAAAAACGGGGATGAGCCGCGGTGCGCGATGGCCTGGATGTGGTAGAGCATAAAGGGGGCAGCATTGATTGGCTCATCATGCAGGGCACAGTACAGAAACAGGAGCTCCTTTGAGTTGAGCTTGTGGTTGCTCTCCCGAGCAAAGATGGTGTTGCAGAGGACCCGGTGAAAGTAGCGGATAGCCGGGTTGTGAATATGAGTGGCGTTGAGGCTCTGGAAAGTGGTCGCTTGGGTGTTGGTGAGGTCGCGCCACAGTGTGAATGCTTGTTCACTGAAGTTGTCCGGCACGCGACGGTGGGCTTCGGTGCCGTGGTGGAAACCTAACAGCTCTGCAATCCTGTTTTGTGTGAGGTTGAACTCCCGGCCAAGCAGTCTGAATGATACGTTGCCGGTAAGCTGGCTTTGCGAACCATGAGGGGTGATGTAGCAGTAGGAACTGAGGAACTCCAGCGTCAGGAGTTCGAAGGTAGGCTGTGGCTGGTGACAGAGGTCCCACAGGCCAACCGTCTGCAATAGGTTTTGGACGCTGGGCAGCATACCGAGCTCTTGCAGACAGTCGGTAGAAATGTACCGGGTGGGCTGCAGACCGCGGTTCTCGAAGCGGACGAAACGGTCTCGCTGGGTTTCTCCTGCTTCTCCTTCTCTGAAGACGATAGAATCCATAACATGCAAATGTGAAGGGAGAGGGTGGAAGGATTTTTTCTGTGAAGTTTTTGGAAGAGGAGTGGTAGAATGAGGGAGTTGTTGTTCGGATTAAATACGGGACAGTGGAGTTGGAACAGTCACTGGTAGTGGTGGATTAATGGGGGTAGTGGAAAGGTTTTGACGGTTTGGGAATGAGTGGGGGAAATGTAAGATAGGTTATGGAGGGAGAAGAGGGGTGGACACGATGAAGAAACAGTTCTGTTTCTCACGACCTCTGGTATAGAGGTAGTCACGGTCGTGACTAGATCGTGACGGTCGTGACGCGCTAAATGGGCACGTCACGATCGTAAGGGGGCGTGACGACCGTGAGACTATGTAGCGTTGAATATTTTCAGAAAAGCACCTTGCCTCGTGTTTTTATTTTTTTGTTTTTAATTAATAATAATGTATTTTATTTATCCACTATAGTAACACACCATGATATACAGCAATTTTAAAACAGTAGTACACGAATCTGAGATAGAATAATGCAGTCATACAGTATACGGTAATATAGTGTATAAAATAAATTATTTAAGCTGCTAAAATGAAGAATCAATTAAAAATAAAAAGTGCATGGTAGTAAGAAAATTGAAATTACATAAACTCAAATTATGTTAAGAAATCGTTGCGAAAAATAAATTCAACTGGAAATGAAAATAACGATAAAGAGTAATGAGAAAAAAATTGATAAACTAAATCACTGATAGCCGGTTCAAAGGCGTTTCTTCAGATCTTCGATGGCGGAGTCCAGATGATAGAACTGTTCGCATGCCATGTCAGTCAATCCCACGATGTCCAATCGCATACTCTTAATGTCTTCTCTGAATAGATTAATGTCAGCTTGATAGGCATTGAGAGTGTGCATGATGTTCTGCAAGTTGTTAGCGTACTCTCCGTGATTCGCTCCAGGGGTTTCATGATCTTTGTCAGTTGGGTCAATGTCATAGTATCCAGGAGGTGTCTCGGGGTCGGTTTCAACAGCGGTCATTACATCATCTGTTATCCTGTGAGACTGAGGTGTTTCAGGAGTGGCTGGATAAACAGGTGGGTTTAACTCATAAAGCCAATTATCCTTATTATGAACACCTACTTTTGCATGATTGGGCAATGTGAACAAGGTGACTACTGTGTTCCGGATCAGGTACTCAAAAGGTGGGCGTCCTAAATTCCTTATAATATGTCTATTGAAGCAGAATTTAAGGTTCATCAGGCGTACTGTTCCCAGACGGGTACACCTGTCCAGTTGGTACCTAAGTCCTAAGGCATCAGCAATCATGGTTACAAGGCCTCCTACCACTATAGGTAATTCAGGTTCATCTTGGATGCGGGTGAAGGTTTGCATCATGAAAGGGACACCATTAACACACTGTCCAGTATTGAAACACGACATAATAAATAATTCATCCTTAGAGACTCCGGTAATATTTTCTTCTTTTCCAAAGAAGGTATGGGCTAGGAATTTGTGGAAGTAGCGAAGGGCAGGGTTATGGATTTCATCATTGTTCATATCATTTGGTTCAGGGTGGTAGTTTCCGGTCAGAGTTCCCCAAAAGAAATTTAGCTCCACATCCATCAATTCTACCTGTGTGGTAGTAAAGGCGAAAGGTCCACTAGGGAATCCTAGTAGGTCAGCTAGTTCTTTGTGGTTAAAGTCGTATTCTATTCCGAATAGGCGGAAACTAATGAATCCTTTCCTAGAACCAAAACCGCGCTCGGGTAGGTAAAGTAGGGAACTAAGGAACTCAAGGGTGAGCTCTCGGTAAGTTGCAAACTTGTGCTGGATCATTGCATTTTCCCATCCGAGTCGGTTGAACAGGTATATCATGCTCTCATGTATACCTAAGGTTTCCATAGTCTTTTCATTTGGGTACAGGGTCAAATCCATTTGCCTCTGTGATAACTCTTCGAACTTTATTCTCTGATTCCTACCTCTAAATTGGGTTTCCATATAGTTAATAGGTTGGTTAGCCATAGTCAGTGAAAATACGGTGGAAACAATTCAGTGGAAAAGACTTTAGAAAATCTGTAAAAAGTGATTTAGGAAAAGAAAAATAAGAAAAATGAAATGCTAAAATGTAATGGCTATAAATGTAATGTAAAATAAAACTAATAAAACAATTTAAACAAATAGTAATAACAATAATTAAAAATGCTCAAAAAGGAAAAGGATAGTTTAAAATAGGTAACTAAGAAAATGGGTTGCCTCCCACTAAGCGCTGTTTTTATTGTCAAAAGCCTGACGTAACGCTGAGGTTTAGACTAATCAGGGGAATTATCGGACAATTTCAAAAGTTTAAGATCATTCGTATAGGCTCTATTTTCAACTTTATGATAATGTTTTAGGCGCTGTCCGTTTACTATGAATGGTTCATTGTTCCTACCCTTGATTTCTATTGCTCCACTTGGGAATACTTTAGTTATATCAAAGGGTCCCGACCATCTAGACTTTAGTTTTCCAGGAAAGAGCCTAAGTCTTGAATTAAAGAGGAGTACAACGTCTCCCACACTGAATTCTTTCTTAGATAGGCGTTTATCATGCCATCGCTTGGTTCTTTCCTTATATAGCTTAGCATTTTCATATGCATCTAATCTTAATTCTTCTAATTCGTTAATGTCTAGGATTCGCTTTTCTCCTGCAGCACTATAGTTCATATTGAGAGTTTTGATTGCCCAATAAGCTTTGTGTTCTAGTTCTACTGGGAGGTGGCAAGACTTTCCATAAACTAGTTTGAAAGGTGTAGTACCTATGGGAGTCTTGTAAGCGGTCCGATAAGCCCATAGAGCTTCATTGAGTTTAGATGACCAATCTTTCCGAGATATGGCGACAGTCTTTTCTAGGATTTGTTTAATCTCTCGGTTTGAGACTTCGACCTGTCCACTTGTTTGTGGGTGATACGGTGTGGCCACACGGTGTCTCACTCCATATTTAGATAGTAATTTGTCAAAGATTTTCGAAATGAAGTGTGAGCCACCGTCACTTATGACGAGTCGAGGTACACCAAATCTGGGAAAGATTATGTTTTTGAAAAGCTTTATTACTACTCGTGCATCATTTGTAGGAGAAGCTATGGCTTCGATCCATTTTGAGACATAGTCGACGGCTACGAGTATGTAATTATTACCGAAAGATGATGGGAACGGTCCCATGAAATCTATTCCCCAGACGTCGAAGATTTCCACTTCCAAAATTCCCTTTTGGGGCATTTCATCTCTTCTTGAAATATTGCCGGTGCGTTGACACCGATCGCAACTTATAACAGCTATGTGGACATCCTTCCATAGACTAGGCCAGTATAAGCCGGCTTGCAAGATTTTCGCACAGGTCTTGGAAGTGCTCGCATGTCCACCGTAAGGAGATGAATGACATTGGGCAATGACATCTTCTATTTCTTCTTCGGGAATACATCGGCGAAAGATTCCATCTGGTCCTCGTTTGAACAATAATGGTTCATCCCAATAGTACTGTTTCAGGTTATGAAAGAACTTCTTTTTCTGCTGATAGGTTAGATCTGGCGGAAGAGCTCCTGCGGCTAGGTAGTTGACAATGTCAGCGTACCATGGCAGTCCTACAGTTGTCTGTATTATCTCCACGGGTTCTGGTTCATTTATATCTAACTGCGCCAGGTCGCTTCCTATTTGTGCTATCAACTGTTCATACGGAAAATCGTCGTTAATCGGCACTTGTTCGGGTTTAATACCTTCTATTCTAGATAAATGGTCCGCTACGACGTTTTCAGTACCCTTTTTATCTTTTATTTCTAGATCAAACTCTTGTAGAAGTAAAATCCATCTTAAGAGTCTTGGCTTAGCATCCTTCTTAGTTAATAGATATCGGATAGCAGCGTGGTCTGTGTAAATGATTATTTTCGCTCCAACTAGGTAAGAGCGGAATTTGTCAAGCGCAAAGACAACTGCCAGCAATTCTTTCTCCGTAGTGGCGTAGTTCATCTGGGCAGAATCCAAGGTTCTACTTGCATAGTAAATCGCATGGAGTTTCTTTTCTTTTCTCTGACCCAGGACTGCGCCCACAGCATAGTCACTCGCATCGCACATGATTTCAAAAGGTAATCTCCAGTCAGGGGGTTGCATGATTGGTGCGGTGATGAGGGCTGTTTTTAGAGTTTCGAATGCTTTAAGACAATCTTCATTGAATATGAAGTCAGCGTCTTTCATTAATAAACCAGTAAGAGGTTTAGTGATTTTCGAGAAATCTTTAATGAATCGTCGGTAAAAACCGGCGTGTCCTAAAAAGCTTCGTATTTCTCGAACGGTTTTAGGAGGTTGAAGATCTTTTATTACTTCAATCTTAGCTTTATCGACTTCAATTCCCTTATCTGATATCACATGACCTAATACTATTCCTTCGTTGACCATAAAATGACATTTCTCCCAGTTAAGCACGAGATTCACTTTTACACATCTTTCTAACACCATTTCTAAGTTTGATAGACATCCTTCAAAGCTTTGCCCGCACACAGAGAAGTCGTCCATGAACACTTCCATGATGTTGTCTATAAAATCTGCGAAGATTGACATCATACATCTTTGAAAGGTTGCAGGGGCGTTGCATAATCCAAAGGGCATTCGCCTATAAGCGAACGTTCCATAAGGACATGTGAATGTAGTCTTCTCTTGATCATCAGGATGGATAGGGATTTGGAAAAATCCTGAATAACCATCAAGGTAACAGAAGTAAGAATGCTTGGCTAATCGTTCTAACATTTGATCTATGAAAGGTAGTGGGAAATGATCTTTTCGAGTGGCTTTGTTTAGTTTACGATAGTCTATGCACACTCTATATCCCGTCACTACTCTTTGCGATATCGATTCGCCTTGAGCGTTTTTCACAACAGTGATACCTCCTTTCTTTGGCACTACATGTATTGGACTAACCCATTCACTATCAGAGATTGGATATATTATCCCGGCATCTAATAATTTCTTGACTTCTTCCTTTACTACAGTGCTAAGGGTTGGGTTTATTCTTCTTTGAGCTTCTCTGGAGGTTCTGCAGTCTTCTTCTAGCAAAATGCGATGCATGCAAACTGAAGGACATATTCCTTTGAGATCAGATATGTTATATCCTAATGCAGTTGGATATTTCTTCAAGACATCTAAAAGTTTCTTTGTCTCTATAGTTCCTAAACTGGAATTCACTATAACTGGTCTTTTACATTCAACGTCTAAGAATTCGTACCTTAGGTTTTTAGGTAGAGTTTTTAATCCTAATGTAGGTTTATCTTTACTTGGCATGGGATCCGGTGTAAGTGCTAAGCTTTCGCTCAGACTATTATCCTGATACGGTGTTTGCCAATTATCATCTTCGAGAATTGGAGGGATTTGAATTTTCATTATTTCAGAATAAGTGGTCTCCTCCAGTTCCATTTCTCTTACACATTCGTCAATTACGTCCATTAGATAGCATGTATCCTCTATAGCTGGTGATTGTAAGAATTGTGTTAAAACAAATTCAACTTTCTCTTCACCTACTTCAAAGGTTAGCTTTCCTCTTTTTACGTCTATTATAGCTCCGGCGGTAGCTAAGAATGGTCTTCCTAGTATGATAGGTGTAGTGGAGTCTTCAGAGATGTCCATGATTATAAAATCAGTAGGAATGTAGAATTGTCCTATACGTACTGGGACGTTTTCTAGTATGCCTACAGGATATTTAACAGAGCGATCGGCTAGTTGAACAGACATTTTTGTTGGTCTTAGTTCTCCCATATCTAGCCTTTTGCAAATCGTTAAGGGCATAACACTGATACTGGCTCCTAAATCGCAAAGGGCTTTGTCAATGACGAATTTTCCTATTACACAGGGTATAGAGAAACTTCCTGGATCTTTTAGCTTAGGAGGCATGTTATTCTGGATTATGGCGCTACACTCGGCAGTGAGTGTAACTGTTCCGTTATCCTCTATCTTCTTCTTATTGGATAAGATTTCTTTTAGAAACTTGGCATACGAGGGTATTTGGGTAATTGCTTCTGTAAACGGAATAGTAATATTCAACTGTTTCAGAAGTTCTACAAATTTCTTAAATTGACCCGTCGTCTTAGAACTTATTAATCTTTGAGGGTACGGAATTGGTGGTTTATAGGGTGGTGGAGGCACATAAGGTTGTTCTTTCTCCACTACCTCTTGACTTTCATCTTCCTTTTCTTCTGGATCATTCACCACTTCAGTCGGTTTATCCGGTTTTTGGTACATGGCTGGATTGTCAAGTCTCGGATCGGTAGGTCCGTCAAGTTCCTTGCCACTTCTTAATATTACAGCGTTAGCATGTCCTTTCGGATTAGGTTGAGGTTGTCCAGGGAATACTCCAGCTGGTGCAGCAGTAGGCGCTTGTTGTTGAGCTACTTGTGAAATCTGAGTTTCAAGCATTTTGTTATGCGTAGCTAGTGCGTCTACCTTGCTCACTAATTGTTTAATCTGCTCGCTAGTGTGAATGTTTTGGTTTAAGAAGTCCTTGTTCGTCTGAGATTGGCTAGCTATAAAGCTCTCCATCATCAATTCAAGGTTCGACTTTCTAGGGACATTAGGAGCAGTCTTTTGATATCCTGGTGATGTAGCTGGTGCTTGACCTGGTGCGTAATAAGCATTGTTACTCTTATAAGAGAAATTCGGATGATTCTTCCAACCTGGGTTGTATGTGTTTGAGTAAGGGTTTCCTTGAGCATAATTCACTTGATCAGTGGGAGTTCCTGTCAATAGTTGACAATCAGAGACTTCGTGTCCCGGGACTCCACATAACTCACAGTTGGGTGTTACTGCAGCCACGGTGGCTGCAGGTGTTATGGCCAAGTTATCGATCTTTTGGCTTAGTTGGTCAAACTTCGCATTGACTTGGTCCATACTACTTACTTCGTACATACCTCCCTTTGTTGGTTTCTCAGTTGCGACTCTTTCGCTTCCCCAAAGGTAATGATTCTGAGCCATACTTTCGATAAGTGCATAGGCATCACTATATTCTTTGTCCATCAATGCACCACCCGCGGCAGCGTCAATTGTCATTCTTGTATTGTACAAGAGTCCATTATAGAAGGTATGGATGACCACTCATTCTACTAATCCGTGATGTGGACAAAGCCTAAGTAGATCCTTATAGCGTTCCCAAGCTTCGAATAATGATTCACTTTCTCTTTGCTTAAATCCGTTGATCTGAGCTCTCAGCATAGCTGTCTTGCTAGGTGGAAAATATCTGTTCAAGAAAACTTTCTTAAGCTGTTCCCACGTAGTTACTGAGTTTGAAGGCAGAGATTGAAGCCATGCTCTTGCTCTGTCTCGAAGCGAAAAAGGAAATAGACGTAGTCTAATAGCTTCTTGGGTAACTCCATTGGCTTTTACGGTATCTGCATATTGCACAAAGATCGAAAGATGGAGATTCGGATCCTCGGTAGGATTTCCGGCGAATTGGTTTTGTTGCACGGCTGATATCAATGATGGTTTTAGTTCGAAATCGTTTCGGTTGATAGCCGGTGCTGCAATGCTTGAATGCGGTTCACCTTGCGAAGGATTAGCGTAATACTTGAGTGGATGAGTTTGTTCGTCAGCCATTCCTGCGTTTTCTGATTTTACGACTAGTTCAGGCGGATCTAATTGAAGATCTGGAATGTTGGAATTATTTTCGAAATCGAGTATACGTCTTCTTACGTGTAAGAAGCGTTCCGATTCAGGGATTAGAGGTTGCAAGTCTTCGCTTTTGGAGCGAGTACGTGGCATACACTCGGAGATTAGATTAAATTAAATAGTTGATACCTTAGTCTAGACAATGCTACCTAAGTGCACTAGTAACTAAATTAAGGAATCCCCGGCAACGGCGCCAAAAACTTGATGGGCTAAAGACGTGTCTACTTATGCGTCTAGCGGTATCTTACTGCAAGTGCACAGCCTATCGAAGTAATATTTAAGATTATCGATCCACAGGGATTCTATCGTTACTTAGTGCTAGATGAACTTCTAGTTTAGCTAAGGCGAATAGTTGTCACGATTGTTGTTGGTTTTCTAAGACTATTAAAGGCGGAATTAGATTCAAGTTTTTAATAAAATAATACTAAAACGGTCGGTATGTAATTATACTAACTTAGGTGGGTCAATCTAACCTAGGCTTATAAAGATGTTCACTTAATCTATTCGGTAGAGATTACCAGTTTGAATACCCTCAACTCACACTCTCGTGGTCTTGAATCAGATCTTATCCCTAAAGCCCTATGCCTGCTCTCGCTAGCCCATAAGTGTTTAGAGATAATTTTTGGAAACTAAATAATTCTAATTTATCTTAAAGCGCTCTCGCTGTATTTAATTTAAATGCCTAACTTTAGCTATCTGGTTAAAATCTCACACTCTCGTGGTCTTGACCCAACCTAATACCCTTTTCTTACTCTCGTAACGAAAAGGTCGAATTTAATTAAAAAGTATCAGCCAGAATGTTAAGCGATTAATTATTTTAGCCCATGGTTATATTTTACCGGTTAAGCTAGTTATAACTACATACCGCCCTAAGGTATTTAGCTACTCATCGAGGTTAAATCAGACTCAGAGTTATTTATTAGCGTACTAATGACAGAGAAATAATTGGACATTATAAATAAATTAAATAAATTAAATTGCAATAACTGAAAAAAAAAAAAAACCTGATTAACAAATATCTGAGTAGACTCCTTCTTCCACAGACCGGAAGGCTTGGAGTAGGCGGAAATAAAAATTAAACGAAATGCTGAAGGCTGGAAACAAATAAAGGTATAACAATTCCCTAATGTTGGAAATTGTTACACGGTTGGTTTGGATACAAATAAAATAAGGCGGAAAATAAAATGCTGGAATAATAAATCTGATGGTAAGGTAATTCGGCAGAGCTTCCGCAGGAAATTTGGATACTGAAGTCTGTCCCTAAATTCTTCTGAGCTGGTCCTATTTATAGAGTTCCAATGGGCTGGTCCTGGATCTCTTGCTTCTTGGGCTTTGCTGAAGTGGTTGAGAAAATGTTGGAAAGTGGCAGCAGAAAGTGGGAGAAACTTCCCTCACGTGAGAATTACTAGGAGGAGTGGCTTCACTGGTGACTTTGACGTAGTCTGAGTCAAAAGAATCACGTTATATCCTTGTCACGGGCGTGACAAGGTCTTCACGCTCGTTGCCTTATGTTTCCAAGTGTCACGGTCGTCACTCATTCCTCACGGTCGTGAGGTCCCAAAGCAAGGTGTCACGGTCGTGACTCCCTTGTAACGACCGTGGTCGTAACAAATTATGCAGAGTTTTATGCAGGCTTCTGTCTTGCTTCATTTCTTGTGGTTTCTTTGTTCTTTTCTTCTTAATTCTTGATTTGGCCTCACATATCGATGTACCTGCAAAATAGTAAGAAAAACTCGAGGAATCGAGCGTTAAACGGTGAATGCGCGGTAAAAGTCAATGAAATCTAGCGATATAACCGATGCGTTTTCTCGTCATCAAGATGAGTGTGCCATTAACGCAAGATTGACACTGTCTTCCTTTTTTGAATCTTCATTATCCAAATCTTCCCATGTTTCCATAAAGTTCTTCTTGAATCTGTTCCTGAAGTTGTTGTTCTGATGACTTCCTTTCTTATGATTATCTTTCTGAAGATCAGGACAGTCATATATGAAGTAACCAGGTTTGTTGTAGTTGTAGCAGATCCTGTCTTCATTTTTCTCTTTGAAGTTGGATCTCCCATTGCTTCTAGGAAATCTCATGTTCTTACTAGCCATTTGATGAAACCCTATGATGAAGCAAGCCATATCATCATCATTAGATCTACCATCAGAATCTTCTTCAGAAGTTTTATCAGGTTTACTGCTCTTTAAAGAACTTTTGGAATTTTCACCAGATTATTCATAAGCAGATCCCAAGGTAAGAGACTTAAGTTTCTTTGAAGACTCATCTCTATTTAGTTCCATTTCACGGCTTTGAAGATTGCTGATTAGACTTTCAAGAGACAACATATTCAGGTCCTTAGCTTCCTGTATAGCTGTTACTTTAGGTATAAACTTTAGAAGGAGACTTCTCAGAATCTTCTTAACATGATATGAAGAGAAATAACTCTTGTTTAGCACCTGAAAGCTTGATACAAGAATCTGAAACCTGGAGAACATGGTTTCAATATCCTCGTCATCCTTCATTTGTAACAACTCGTATTTCTTTATCAACAAGCTAGCTTTTTCTTCTCTAACTTGCTTAACACCTTCATATGTAAAGCACAAAGTTTCAAATATAGTCTTTGCAGAAGACTTATCAATGATTTTCAATTACTCAGCATGTGGTAGAGCATCAACCAGAATACGTATGACTCTATGATGTTTTCTATAGATTTTCTTTTAAGATGGAGTCATAGTTTTCCTGTCAGATACCATACCAAAGCTGTCAATAGCGGTTTCAATGCCATCTTCAAGTATGTCCCATAGCTCATTGATTCGCTGTCACGCACAGATCAAAACAAGTAATTTTAAAAAGTGTAGTTTAGCGACAATGGCTCGAGTCGTATCACAAGGATTCTTGTATTGAATTAACAAACTAAATTAACAGTTTATGGAGGGTTTATATTTTGATTGAGAAAATAGGGGAAAATATGTGATTATAAAATAAGCTAAAACGATTAATCCTACTAATCCGGGTTCTGACTTATCATCAGCTATTATAACACCAATCTCTAAGCGGCTTCGATCTTATTCGATTATGAGATCAATTAAACAAGCACTATCAATATCATATGAATTATGTTCTTGTTTACTTTATTAAGCATGAGAGTTTAAAGATTAGGCGAAGGCTAACGAAGAAACTAAGGTAACATGCGGTTAGAATTAGGAACATGCATACAATCGAATTTAATCAATTTTATCCTATGAACAACAATCGAATTAAGAAAACGAAAACAATCAAATTAAGAAAATAACTTCATAGAAAAGAATTGAATAAAAATCAAATTTAAATTGGTATTAGAATAACCTCAAAGCGATGGAACCCGTAAGCAGCAGAATTTGCGTTCAGGAATTAGTTCACCATTACAATCGTACAAAGTGTAATATTTTTCTCGTGAATAGTGTAGACCCGCAAGCGGATGATTTAATTATACAAAATAACGATTCACAGTTCTAATTCAAATCGGGTTGGAAAACATAAAATCGGCCTAAACATGACAAAAAAAAAGTTATTTTCTAAAGGTCTGAAACTCCAACGAATTATTTGACCATCATTCACTCTGAATCAGTTCTTGGCTTCAACTCGAAACTTGTATCTCTTTCTCTTAGCTTTCCGACGCATGTCAAAACACGTAAAACGGCATCCCGTAGCTTAAGTCATGGTCTGCATAGTGAACATGTATCAAATAACTGTTAATGCTGAAAATAAAATACAGATTTAAATTAAAGGCAAAATAAACTCAAATATAAAAACACAATAAAATAATAAAATTAATAAAACAAACTAGGAAAATGCCTAAGTACAATAGTAGAATAATGTGTTTCAAAATGCACTGATCAAATTCCCCTATACTTGAACTTTTGCAGTACTCTGAGGAAAATTAAAATTAAAAACAAAAAAAGCTGAAGTTTTGTGAACCCTATGTACTTGGAAAATCTTGCAGAGTGAAGTTCAATAAAGGCAAACAAAGAACATATGAATCCCTTTATTACATCCATGCTGATCTTTGGGGACTTGCAAGGCTTCCATAACATTCAGGAGCAACGTATTCTCTATCCATAGTTGATGATTATTGCAGAAAGTTATGGGTATTCATCTAAAAAATTAAGGATGAAACTTTTGACATTTTTAAAAGTTGAAAGACTCTGGTCAAAAATCAGACTAGCAGAAAGGTCAAGAGGTTGAGTTTTGCAATGAGGTGTTCGACAATTTTTGTGCAGCCACTGGTATTGCAAGGTACATAACTACTGCAAGTACTCCCCAACAAAATGGTTTAGATGAAAGGTTTAATCGAACCATTTTGGAAAGAGTTAGATGCATGTTAACTAGTGCTAGGTTAAAGAAGGTGTTTTGGACAGAGGTTGTTTCGAGAGCAACATACCTGATAAACAGATCTCCTTCGATTGTGTTAGATATGAAGACACCTGAAGAAGTCTGGTCGGGACATCCACCTAGTCTCGACAGACATAGAGTATTTGGTTGTTTAACCTATGCTTATATTAGGCAAGACAAATGATCAGTGCATTTTGATGCACCTTCCTCTATGTTTAGACTTAAGCATTTCTATAGTTTAGTTTGTTTAATTTACTATTTTAGGATGTTTTTACAATTCAATTTATTTTCAGCCTTATTTGATTTTTGTTTGTTATTTTCAGCATTAGCAGTCTTTAATAAAAAATTCATAACTGGAGCTAAAGGAATCAGATCGAGGCGTTGTACCAGTCGTTGGAAAGCTAAGAAAAAGATATACAACTTTCATGTTGCACGAAGAAGGTGATTCAGAATGCTTGAGTCTCGAATAATTCATTGAAGTTCTGATTGTAATAATTTAGTTGCTTTTCCCTATTGGGCATGGTTTAGGTTTTCGACCCAGTTGAGTGTGTAATGCAAACCTTATTCTGTTTATAAGGTTGGTGCCGTGCTACAGTGACAACTACCCTAGTTTTTCCAAATTTATTTTGCTTTCATGTTTTTCATGGCAAACTAATCCTGAGGGAAAATCTGCCGGTTTCGAATCCCGTAATCCTTTGAGGTTTATTTTAATTCTGATTTAATTTAATTTCGTTCCAATTCGTTTTATAACTTCGTTTGCTTAATTCTTTATTATAAGATAAATTGGATTTAATTCGATCGATCAATGTTCCTTAACTTAATCACGGATTAACTTAGCTTTTTCGTTAATTTGCGCCATCTTTAACCGTCTGCTTAATTCAGTAATTAGGAATATAAGTCGTGTGGTATTGTCGACGCTTGTTTGTCAATATTGCAATCAAATAGAGATTGGAACCGCTTGGGAATTGGAATTGTAATGACCAATGATAAGTTGGGAGTCGAACCGGTAGATTTACCTGTTTTCATCACTTATTCCAAAATCACTTATTTTATTGCTTATTTTCGTAATCGAATCACAAATCAAAACAACCCCCCCCCCCCATAATCGTTTTCAATTTGTTAATTTATAAACAAGACTCCTTGTGAATCGACATCTGAGTTACTGTCGCTTTACTATGTTATTTCAAATTACTCGTTTTTGATCTGCGCGCGACAGCGGATCAACAAAGTAGAACCTATATCTTTGAAATGTATGTTCCTTGGATACCCTGAAGGAGTCAAAGCTTATAAGCTGTGGTGCCTAGAGACAGGTCACTGAAGGTGTATCACAAGTCGAGATGTAGTTTTCCTTGAAGCTGAGATGACTTTCAAGAAAATTGATGACATTGGTCAAAGTTTGAAGATCTCTGAAGAAGAGCTGGAACAGGAAGAGATTCCTGTTGAGGTAGAGCATAGTGATGCTAAATTGCATGACCCACATTGAGGATCTGGGAGCTGCATCCAGGATTTTTGAAATTGACATCTGAAGAGACAAAAAACATTCGAGATTATGCTTATCTCAAGAGGCATACCTAAAGAAGATTCTCGACAAGTTTTGTATGTCGAATTCAAATGATGTTGTGACTCAGACAAACCCTCAATTTAAGTTGAGTACAAATCAGTTTTCCAATATTAAGGTCGAAAAAGATTATATGAATAACATCTCATATGCTAACATAGTAGGTTCTTTGATGTATGCTATGGTCTATACTAGACCTGACATAGCATATGTAGTAAGTCTTGTAAGCAGATACATGACGACTCTTGGAAAGACTCACTAGCAAGCATTTAAGTGGATTTTAAGGTATATGAATGAGTCTCTAAACATAGTCTTGATTTATGGTGGAACATGTGGTGAAAATAGTAAAGTAGAAATCAAAAGGTATGTCGACTTTGATTATGCAGGTTGTATGGATTCTAAAATTTTTTATTTATGGATATGTGTTCATTATTTAGTTGGAAAGCAACACTTTAGAAGGTTGTTTCCTTATCAACCACTGAAGCGGAATATATTGCCCTCACTGAAGTTGTGAATGAATCATTGTGGCTTAAAGGTTTTGCTAAGGAGCTAAAACTTCAAAGTTTAGTTATCACTGTTAAATGTGATAGTCAAAGTGTTATACACCTTCCGAAGAATTCAACCTCTCATGAGCGAACCAAGTACATCAATGTGAGGCTGCATTTTGTCAGAGGGGTAATCGAGCATGGAGAAGTCCAAGTGCTAAATGTTTTGACAGATCACAATGTTGTTGATATGATCAGCAAGACATTACCAAGTTGTAAGTTTTTCCACTATATGCAGTTGATAAAGCTGCATAAAGAAAGCTAATTTGTTCCCTCGATGTTATAGAGTTGGTTTCAAGGTGGAGATTTGTGAGATATTGGATTGAACTCTAGTATGGTCGAAGGGTAGCTTCTTGGTTTGACAATTCGACATAATCTTAGCATGTCGTCGAAATCTGTTCACATGATGTGGTCGAAGTATGCTAGGGGTGTTAGCATATCAAATTAGGTTTGTCTGTTTTACCAAATTGTTTAAGTTAACTTGTTCCTTAAGTTAGCTTGTGTAGTGAGCTTGTATGTAAAAGCCCATTAGGTTAGTATGTTAGTTTTCTTATAAATAACATGTTAGCCTCTTATCTTTGAAATAAAGAAAAATTTTAATTAGGGTGAGGGAGATTACTTGCTATTCTGTAATACTTGTAATCTTGTTTTAAAGATAAAATAAAAAATAGTAGTTTATAACCAATTTTATTGTGTTCTTCTTGCTTCCCATCTTTTTCTTACTCTTATGAATTTCTGCAGATAAAAAAGTCAATTATACTTTATTATTTCGATATCGTTTCTCCCCATAACATTAACATTCTTTTAACATTGAATGCGATAAAAAAATGTTAGATGAGAAAAAATTGAACTTAGGAAAAATCCATCAAATCTTAGTTGGTATGGTATAATGATAAAGTTTAAGACACATTAACATTCGTTAATATTGGATGCGAGAAGTGTTGGATGACAAAAATTAAACTTAAAAGAAAACCCATACTTAGTATGGTATAATGACAAATCCATCCAATCAAGAAGGTTAAAGATTGTTGCTCTAGTGTCGGTGTAATGACACCCTATAATTAAGTCATAAATGAGGGATTTGTTAGTATACTCCCTCTTTAATTTGTGATGAATAATTCCATCACATAAAAAAGGAGGATGAATATTTCAAGATATTTGAATCTTGAGATATCATCAACACTAGAGATATCATTTATAGTCATATTTCTTAAAATAAAAATTGTTTTTCGCATAAATTGTTTTTTAGTGTGATTTACTATTATATTTATATTCTGTTTATTTTTGTTACTTCTTACTCCTTTTAAGTTCACATAAGAAAAACTTTTGCAGACATTTCCTAACCATGCACGTTACAAACAATAGAAATAGTACTAATATATTGCACTTAATTTGAAAGAATTATTATATATTTAAAGCATATACACTAAACTGACATCTCACTCACCTATTAAATACACACCATGTCCATCCTTATCAGTCCTTTCAGAGCTCAAACTAATTTATTCATATAGTTAATGCAATGTTTGTTTCTTCCTTCTTTCTTAATAATTTCATTTTATTGTGTTCATCTCCTGTCCTTTTTTGTTCCACTGCCTGGGTTACAACTCTGATTGAGTTGGCAACACTTCAGTCCTCTAATCTGTCATTAGATTTAGATAATTACGTGATGTTGTCGTTACGAAGGTACATAGGTTGGTACGTACGGTAAACATACCCTTAATAGAGTACAATATTTAAACTTATATAGTATATAATATATAATATAAAGGATTTTTTTTTTAATTATAGATTTTTGCTTTCAGTTTTATATTTCATTTAAATTTTTATACTTATACTTTTATTATATTTACTCAACTATTTCTTTTAGTAATTACATTAAGTTTTATAATAGTTTTTTTTTAATTATATTTAAAAATTAAGTAAATAAGAATAAGTTATATTTTCAGACTAATACTTTCTAGTTTCTCCATTAATTTTAAAATAAGTGCTATATTTTTTTCTTTCTAAAAGCAAGATTCATTGATATAGAGGACAGGGATACTCTTCCCTATTACAAATCAAAAAAATATACTAAGAGATTCTTAATCAACATCAACAAGCATAAGCAACAAAAGAGACCAAGCTAAATTCATGAAAATTAGAATTCGGATAAGAAATTTTTCTTATGCGCGACTATTACCAAGCTAAAAATTTGATATTCTAAATGATATCGTTCAAATTAAAAATTTTATCGTTGAAGACAATATCATTTCTAACCTTCCACATACACCAAACTACCGACATTCAAATAATACCCGCTTTGTCACACTTTGATTGGTTGTTAACTGAACCAGACCAAACTAACAGAAGCATCCAAGATTTGCCAACGGACATCGCATAACATCCATACCAAGCCCCCAATGTATCCCATAATGTCGATGAAACCAGACACTCGAAGAAAATATGAAGTAGATCTTCTCCAGCCTGCAAACAGAAGACACGTATTCCTTCATTCGTAGAGCGACACAAACCTCTTTTCTTAAGTTGATATTTTATTGCACATATGTTTAAAAATAACCCTCACGGGGTAGTCTTTTGCCGTTGATTGAGTTTACCTACAATAACAGTCACCATTCTAGTATTGGAATGGCACCGTATGAGACTTTGTATGGTAGGAGGTGTAGGACTCCTTTGTGTTGGTATGAATCAGACGAGAGTGTTGTACTCCTTTGTGTCTCTGAGATTGTGCAAGAGACGATTGAAAAGATCAAGATAATCCAAGAAAAGATGAAAGCGTCGCAAAGTCGTCAAAAAAGTTACCATGATAAGAGGAGGAAAGCACTTGAGTTCCAAGAGGGAGATCACGTGTTTTTGAGAGTTACGCCGGTAGCTAGTGTTGGTCGAGCTTTGAAGTCTCAAAAGCTCACATTGCATTTTATTGGTCTGTATCAGATTTCGCAGAGGGTGGAGGAAGTAGCACATCAGATTGCTTTACCGCTGTCGCTTGCGAATTTGCATGATGTGTTTCATGTGTCTCAGTTGAGGAAGTACATTCTGAATCTGTCACATGTGATTCAACTGGATGATGTACAAGTGAGAAATGACTTGACCATTGAGGCGTTGCTAGTGCGGCTTGATGGACGAGAAGTGAAGCAACTGCGAGGTAAAGAGATTGCCTTTGTAAAGGTATTGTGGGGAGGACCAGCTGGAGAAAGTTGGACTTGGGAGCGTGAAGATCAGATGAGGGAGTCGTATCCGACTCTGTTTCCTTGAGGTAATTTTTAAGGGCGAAACTTCTTTTAAGTGGGGGAGAGTTGTAACACCCCGAATTTATTAGAATATTTATTTAATTTATTTAAATATGAATATTCGTATTTTTGGTGATTTTCGGTGGTAGTGTGAAATATTGAGAATTATGGATTTTGGGTTATTTATAACAATATATAATATGAATATATTAGTATTATTATTATTTTAAATAAATATAAGTGAACTAAGGGCAAATTGGACAATTAAGGAGGAGTTAGTGAGGGTAATATTGGAAAAGCCCAATTTATAGGCCCAAAGTTAGGTTTAACAAAAAGGGATTTTTGAGGGAATTAGGATTCATTCCTGTTAGACCGTGAAAAGGGAAGAAACAGAGGCCAGAGCTCTGAGAAAGAGGATTGAGGCAAAAGCTTCGCAAGGTTTCTGAGAATCAAGGATAAGGCTTAGAGTCAGAAATTAAGGTATGGGGAGTATTGCCTTCATGATTTTCAATATGTGATTTCAATGTGTTTAAAGCCGATTTAAGGGTTTAAGGGGTTTGAGGCTGATTTGAGATAAAGGAAATTAGGCCTTCGTGGCTAATATCTATTATTGAGGTTTTAACAGTATAGGGATTTGAACTGATGGTCTGATAGATTCGAGGTCAATTTGAGTTTGAGGGAAAGTAGACCCTCGTGGCCAAAATCTGTCGTTGAGGTTTCAACCCTGTAGGATAATTAGATTGTGAGAAACTCTAATGACCGTGGTGTAGTTGTAAGGATTTATAGGAATTAGAGCATGAATATGGTACGAGATTGGCCTAATAAGTCGTAGATTTTGTGCCTTTATCACCGTAATACCTTAGGAATGATTTAGGGATGTTTTTGGGTTATTGGGGGAGTGAATCGTGTGGACTTTTGGGTTGGTTTTGGTTCTGGTGTGTAACAGCATTTTACTGTAATCGCGTGTTCGCACAACGAAGAATCCTTTGCACAACGAATAAACTCGCCCCAGACTCGCACAACGAACTTGCTAGCGAATGTAGCAGAGTTTTGTGAATGCTGATTTTGCATAGTGATGCCTTGATGTTTGATGCTGTGATTTCTTTGACGAATTAATATGAGTATGACTGTGATTTCTATGTGATTAGTACATGATTATATGATGACTCCTATGATGTAATGATGATGAGTTTTGATGATTCTATGATGACATGATATATGATGATGATTTTGATGAATGATGATGCACCTATGATGTTATTATGAGGATGATTATTGACGTGTGCATCATGCATTCATGTGCATCCGGACTTCGGTTCAAGACCTTGATTTCTTTGGCTTCAGCCCCATTGTGTGGATGTGAGGTATTTTGATGTGCTCCGATTCTTCTATAGAATCGATCCTATTGATGGGGATCTATGGAGGGTTAATGGCCCAGTGTCCATCGAGCTGTAATGATTGGTACCACATGCATGAGTCTTGTTGCATTTGCATTTATGAGATAATCTTGAGTAATTTATGATGTTGTGGCCTTTAATCCCCATTGATGAATATGATGATGCATAATATGAAAATGACGCTGTTTTATATATTGATTTCCTATATTGATTATTATGAATCGTTTTACTCACTTTGCCTATTTGAATGTTGCCTCCATGTGGGTAACGTGCAGATGACCAGGTTTAGTCGTGGATGTCGCCGATGATCTTTTTGGAGTTTTGAGTTGTTGGCCATTTTGGTTAACTTAGAGGGTCTTGCTTTGGTAGTGTAACATTGGGTTGGGGTCTTTGAGTTAAACCATGTTTTATTTGATTTTTTTTTATTATTTTGATTATGTTTCTGTACAAGGAAAACTTTGGATTATGCCTTTTCTGAGTTCCGCTGCCTTTTGAGCAATTTTTGACATCTTTTGGAAAAATCCGTTGTTTACGGAGTCTTGACCTATATTTGATTTATTGGGAAATGTGCGCCTTTTGAGGTGATTCTTATTGAGTTTAATATTTTTCTCTGATAACTGTGAATATTTTGCCATTAAAAATTGTGGGGTAGAAAAGGGTGTTACATTAATGGTATCAGAGCAGGTCGGTCCGTCCGACCAAGTTTTTATGTTGCCAGTCCCCTGTCAGTGAATAGTGTGAGAACACTATTTGATGAGTTGTTTCTTCTAACCCTGTTGGTGGTTATAGATGGCTGGAAGAAATGTTCGTGCTATTGCGGATGCGCTGGAATCACTTGCCCAAGTGATGGCCCAGAATGGTGGACCTCTAGATGAGTTTTTTGCTTTGGGAAAGTTCCAAAGGAACAATCCACCGAATTTTATGGGCACTCATGATCATGATGGTGTGCTGAAGTGGCTGAAACTGATTGAGAATATTTTCCGAGTTATAGCATGCACTGATGCTCAGCAGGTGCAGTTTGGTACGCATATGCTAGCAGAGGAAGATGAGGACTGGTAGGATAACACCCGCCAGAGATTGGGAGGTGTTGGCATTGCAATAAATTGGGTTGTGTTTAAGGAAGAATTTTTGAGGAAGTATTTTCCTGAAGATGTTTGGGGCAAGAAAGAGGTGGAATTCCTTGAGCTGAAACAAGGGAATGTGACGGTGGCTGAGTATGCAACAAAGTTGAGTCTTTAGTAAAGTTTTGCCCGCATTACAATCGTGCTGATGCAGAGATGTCAAAGTGTCTCAAGTTTAAGAATGGATTGAGACCTGGGATTAAGCAAGGAATTAGGTGCCAACAGATTCGTTGGTTTGCAGAACTGGTGGACAAAAGCAGAATTTATGATGAGGATAGTTGAGCTCGATCTACTCACTACAAGTAGCTGAGTGAGAAGAAAGAGAAAGGTCAGTATAGAGGGAAGTTGTATGTGACTTCTAGTGATAAAGGAAAGCAGAAGGCTTCATATGGGAAAAAGTCAAGTAGGGGAGCGACTACTGCTCCAGGAAAGTGTTATAAGTGTGCCGAACAAGGTCACGAGCTGAGGCTTGTAGGGGGATGAGGTGTCATCGTTGTGGAAAGAGAGGTCATAGAGCTACTGACTATAAATATGAAGCTCCGACTTGCTTCAATTTTGGAGAGAAGGGTCATATTAGTACCCAGTGCCAGCAGCCGAAGAAGACTACTACTGCTGCTCAAACGAATCGCAGAGTGTTTACTTTGAGCGGTGCAGAAGAACCCAAGACAGATAACTTGATCAGAGGTACTTGCTTTATTAATGATGTTGAATTGATTGCTATGATTGATACTATTGTTACTCATTCATTTATTTCGCTTAAATGTGCTAAGAGGTTGAATTTAAAATTATCTTCTATGGTTGGGAGTATGGTTATCAATACCCCGACTAATGGTTCTATGACTACTGCGTTAGTATGTTTGAGCTACCGTTTGACCATTTATGATAACAATTTTGTGATAGACTTGGTATATCTACCTTTGCATCAAAGTGATGTTATTCTCGGAATGAACTGGTTGTAGTATAACTATGTTCATATCGATTGCTAAAGCAAGACTGTGAGGTTCCCAGAGTTTGGTGATTGTGGAGAGCTGATGTTTGTATTTGCTAAGCAAGTAAAATAACTCGTAAAATATGAGGCTCAGATGTTTGCATTGTTTGCATCACTTCAAGTTGATTGTGAAGCAGTAAGCGTGGAGCTACCAGTTGTTTGGGAATTTCCAGAAGTGTTTCCAGACGACGTGAGTAACTTACCTCCTGAGCGAGAGGTAGAGTTACTGTTGATGTGATATCGAGCACTAGTCCTATGTAGATGGCTCCTTATCGGATGTTTGCATCTGAGTTAAGGGAATTGAAGAAATAGTTGGAAGAACTTCTTGAGAAGAAGTTTATTCGACCGAGTGTTTCTCTGTGGGGTGCTCCTATGTTGTTGGTGAAGAAGAAAGATGGTGGCATGAGATTGTATGTGGATTATCGGCAGTTGAATAAAGTGACAATAAAGAATAAGTATCCACTTCCGAGGATTGATGATTTGATGGATCAATTGGTGGGTGCTTGTGTGTTTAGCAAGATTGATTTGAGGTCTGGTTATCATCAGATTCACGTCAAGCCTGATGATATTCCAAAGACAGCTTTCAAGACAAGGTATGGACACTTTGAATATACTGTGATACCATTTGGTGTATCTAATGCGCCTGGTGTATTCATGAAGTATATGAATAGGATTTTCCATCCTTATTTGGATCATCTTGTGGAAGTGTTCATTGACGATATCTTGATATATTCTAAGTCTGAGGAAGAGCATGTGCAACATCTAAGAATGGTATTGCAGGTGTTGAGTGACAAGAAAATTTATGCCAAGTTGTCCAAGTGTGAGTTTTTGTTGAAGGAAGTGAGTTTCCTTGGCCATGTGATTTCTAGTGGAGGAATTTTTGTTGATCTGTCAAAAGTTGATGTTGTGTTGCAGTGGGACACTCCGAAGTCTGCTACTGAGATTCGAAGTTTCCTTGGATTGGCTGGTTATTATCGCACATTTATAGAAGGCTTTTCAAAGTTGGCGCTGCCATTGACTCAGTTGACTTGAAAGGGTCAAGCTTATGTGTGGGATGTTGCTTGTGAGAAGAGTTTTGTAGAACTCAAGAAGAAGTTGACGACTGCTCTAGTGTTGATTTTCCCAAATTCGAGTGAGTCTTTTATAGTATATTGTGATGCATCGAAGATGGGTCTTAGTGGCGTACTGATGCAGGATGGTCAGATTGCTGCTTATGCTTCCAAGCAACTGAAGGTTCATGAGAGAAATTATCCTACGCATGACTTAGAGTTGGCCGCTGTGGTGTTTGTGTTGAAAGTTTGGAGACATTATCTTTTTGGGTCTAGGTTTGAAGTGTTCAGTGATCACAAGAGCCTAAAGTATTTGTTTGATCAGAAAGAGTTGAACATGAGGTAGAGAAGATGGCTTGAACTTCTGAAAGATTACGATTTGAATTGAGTTACCATCCTAGTAAGGCTAATGTTGTGGCTGATGCGTTAAGTAGGAAGTCCTTGCATATGTCGATGCTTATGGTTCGAGAGTTAGGGCTGATTGAGCAATTCATAGATATGAGTTTGATTTGTGAAGAGACTCCTAACAGCGTGAAGTTGGGTATGCTGAAGTTGACTAGTGGTATTCTCCAACAAATCCAAGAAGGTCAAAAATATGATTTGAGTTTGGTGGATCGTCTCGCATTAATCAATCAAGGTAACGAGGGTGATTTTGGATCGATGAGAATGGTGTGATGAGGTTCAGAGATAGAGTGTGTGTTTTCCCGATGTGCCAGAAATCAAGAAGAGCATTCTTGAGGAAGGTCACAGAAGCGGGTTAAGTATTCATCCTGGTGCCACAAAGATGTATCGAGATTTGAAGAATTTTTTTTGGTGGTCGGGTATGAAGAAGGAAATTGCAGAGTTTGTGTATGCTTGTTTGACTTGTTAGAAGTTAAAGATTGAACATCAGAGACCGTCGGGCCTGATGCAACTATTGAATATTCCAGAATGGAAATGGGATAGTATTTCTATGGATTTTGTGACAGGCTTACCAAAGACCTTGAAGGGATATGATTCGATTTGGGTGATTGTTGATAGATTGACCAAATCGGCTAATTTTATACCAATGAGGATCAATTATTCATTGCAGAAGCTTGCCGAATTATATATTGATGAGATTGTGAAACTGCATGGTATTCCTTCAAGTATTGTGTCTGGTAGAGATTCGAGATTTACATCGAGGTTCTGGGAGAGTTTGCAGACAACTTTGGGTACTAAGTCGAAGTTGAGTTCTGCCTATCATCTGCAGACGGATGGACAGACAGAGAGAACCATCCAGTCGTTAGAGGATTTGCTGAGAGCTTGTGTGTTGGATCCAGGTGGATCATGGGATAGTCTTCTGTCGTTGATTGAGTTTACCAACAATAACAGTTACCATTTTAGTATCGGAATGACACTGTATGAGGCTTTGTATGGTAGGAGGTGTAGGACTCCTTTGTGTTGGTATGAGTCGGGCGAGAGTGTTTACTCGGACCTAAGATTGTGCAAGAGACGACTAAAAAGATCAAGATGATCTAAGAAAAGATGAAAGCGTCGCAGAGTCGTCAGAAAAGTTACCATGGTAAGAGGAAAAAAACACTTGAATTCCAAGAGAGAGATCACGTGTTTTTGAAAGTTACGCTGGTAGCTGGTGTTGACCGAGCTTTAAAGTCTCGAAAGCTCATATCGCATTTTGTTGGTCCGTATCAGATTTCACAGAGGGTGGGGGAAGTAGCATGTTAGATTTCTTTACCGTCGTCGCTTGTGAATTTGCATAATGTGTTTCATGTGTCTCAATTGAGGAAGTATATTCCAAATCCGTCACATGTGATTCAGATGGATGATGTACAAGTGAGAGATGACTTGAATGTTGAGGTGTTGCCAGTGCGGCTTGATGCACGAGAAGTGAAGCAACTACGAGGTAAAGAGATTGCCTAGGTAAAGGTATTGTGGGGAGGACCAGCTAGAGAAAGTTGGACTTGAGAGCGTGAAGATCAGATGAGGGAGTCGTATCCAACTCTGTTTCCTTGAGGTAACTTTCGAGGGCGGAAATTCTTTTAAATGGGGGAGAGTTGTAACACCCCGAATTTATTGGAATATTTATTTAATTTATTTAAATATGAATATTCGTATTTTTTGTGATTTTCGGTGGTTGTGTGAAATATTGAGAATTATGGATTTTGGGTTATTTATTTAAATAATAGTATATAATATGAATATATTAATATTATTATTAATTTAAATAAATATAAGTGAGTTAAGGGCAAATCAGACAATTAAGGAGGAGTTAGTGAGGGTAATATTGGAAAAGCCCAATTTATAGGCCCAAAGTTAGGTTTAACAAAAAGGGATTTTTGAGGGAATTATGATTCATTCTTGTTAGACCGTGAAAAGAGAAGAAATATAGGCCAGAGCTCTGAGGAAGAGGATTGAGGCAAAAACTTCGCAAGATTTCTGAGAATCAAGGAGAAGGCTTAGAGTCGACAATTAAGGTATTGCCTTTATGATTTTCAATATGTGATTTCAATGTGTTTAAAGCCGATTTAAGGGTTTAAGGGGTTTGAGGCTGATTTGAGATAAAGGAAATTAGGCCTTCGTGGCTAAAATCTATTATTGGGGTTTTAACCGTATAGGGATTTGAACTGATGGCCTGATAGGTTTTGGGTTTGAGGGAAAGTAGTCCCTCGTGGCCAAAATCTGTCGTTGAGGTTCCAACCCTGTAGGGTAATTAGATTGTGAGAAACTCTAATGACCGTGGTGTAGTTGTAAGGATTTATGGGAATTAGAGCGTGAATATGGTACGGGATTGGCCTAATAAGTCGTAGATTTTGTGCCTTTATCGCCGTAATACCTTAGGAATGATTTAGGGATGTTTTTGGGTTATTGGGGGAGTGAATCGTGTGGACTTTTGGGTTGGTTTTGGTTCTGGTGCATAACAACATTTTGCTGCAATCGCGTATTCACACAACGAAGAATCCTTCGCACAACGAATAAACTCGCCCCAGACTCGCACAACGAACTTGCTAGCGAATGTAGCAGAGTTTCGTGAATGCTGATTTTGTGCAGTGATGCCTTGATATTTGATGCTGTGATTTCTTTGACGAATTAATATGAGTATAACTGTGATTTTTATGTGATTAGTACATGATTATATGATGATTCATATGATGTAATGATGATGAGTTTTGATGATTCTATGATGACATGATATATGATGATAATTTTGATGAATGATGATGCACCTATGATGTTATAATGAGGATGATTATTGACGTGTGCATCATGCATTCATGTGCATCCAGACTTCGATTCAGGACCTTGATTTCTTTGGCTTCAGTCTCATTGTACGGATGTGAGGTATTTTGATGTGCTCTGGTTCTTGTATATAATTGATCCTATTGATGGGGATCTATGGAAGGTTGATGGCCCAATGTCCATCGAGCTATGATGATTAGTACCACATGCATGAGTCTTGTTGCATTTGCATTTATGAGATAATCTTGAGTAATTTATGATGTCGTGGCCTTTGATGCCCATTGATGAATATGATGATGCATATTATGAAAATGACGCTATTTTATATATTGATCTCCTATATTGATTATTATGAATCATTTTACTCACCCTGCCTGTTCGAATGTTGCCTCGACGTGGGTAACATGCAGATGACCAGGTTTAGTCGTAGATGTCGTCGATGATCTTTTTGGAGTTTTGAGTTGTTGGCCATTTTGATTAACTTAGAGGGTCTTGCTCTGGTAGTGTAACATTGGGTTGGGGTCTTTGAGCTAAACCATGTTCTATTTGATTTTTTTTGTTATTTTGATTATGTTTCTGTACAAGGAAAACTTTGGATTATGCCTTTTCTGAGTTCCGCTGCCTTTTGAGCAATTTTTGATATCTTTTGGGAAGACCCGTTATTTACGGAGCCTTTACCTATATTTGATTTATTGGGAAATGTACGCCCTTTGAGGTGATTTTTGTTGAGTTTAATATTTTACTCTGATAACTGTGAATATTTTTCCATTAAAAATTGTGGGGTAGAAAAGGGTGTTACACAAAGGCCCAATAACCTCTTTCACACCTCTCAATTTCTTCTTCTTTTTTATTGATTTATTCCCATGAATTATATGGACGATTAAATATTTCTTCAAAGTAGTATCTGCCGAGAGAGATTTCTCTTTACTCAAAGAACCGTTAGAATTAAGAACGTGGGTCCCTTGAGTGGACTTTTTCTCTGTTGGGGTCACTTTAGCCGCAACAATAGATGCGTCAAAGTTTGACACCCTATAAGGGCTATCCATGTCATTCTTTTTCTTGTTCAGAGAATCCTGCAAAATCTTCCAAAACTTTCATTTTATAAAGCAAGTGTGTCCACTAAGTCTCTTCTGATAAAGGAATGGCTAGCATCGGCTCCTTTTTTGTAAAACCAAGGGTTTAGATCTTGCTTCCAAGCTCCATCCTCCTCCCTGTTGTACTTACTCCATACACTTTCAGACTCCGAAGAAGAGATCAAATTATCTACCTCCCTATCTGGTTCCTTTGCTAAAATATTAAGAGGGTCGTGATAATCTTCAGTCATCTTAACTTTGAAGGATTCTCCATTGATCAGAATATTGAATGATTCATTTAAAACCCCCACATAATTAGTACGAACCATGAATCTGGCACATCCATACAACCCCCTTTAAAGTATTATCGTTAGCACAAATGTATTTTCTAGCCGTATTAGCCAGTAATTCAAATAATGAATAATTCCAGGCGTGACATGGTATACCATAACACTTTAACCACATAACCCTTTCCTTATGAACGTCCTCTTCCTTCCATTCCCTAATCTCCGAAAACCATTGGTTCCACCAACTCTTAACATCCCTGATAAGATCTCTAATCTCACCAGTTTTGCTTTCCTCAAGCAAACACAAACTAGCTCCAAGGGGAGTAACCTTAATGGAAAAATATCCCTCAATCTCAAAACTGGTTTGGATGTTGTAAGTCATATCGGGATTAATCACAATACCCACACAGGTCTTCCTAAACCTTGCTAGCTCATCTTCATCAGTTTAGAACTTTAAATGAACTGGTGATTTCCTGGGAAAAGTTTTAGAGAGGCTTCTACCATTATTCACCACCTCTGCAAAAAACCTCTTACCTACTTTTGCGAAACAGTTATCAAAATTCCTTGAAGATATTCTAGCCGAGTCATGTTTACTTGTTCTTGTTCTAGCCCATGAAGTCCTCTCTTTGTATTCAACCTTGTTTCTGTTAAAATTGAGAACATTCGCATGAATCTTTAAATTGTCAACAAAGATATTGTTCAGTTTAACCGCAAGCAATCTGATGTCTTCCACTTCCTCAAATCTTGCAAATCCAAACCTTCTTTCGATTTTATTTCTCTTAGGAGAAATAACAATTTCCTTCCGTTTGTCGAATGAATCAAAGAGATCAAAGATGTTCATCGCCTTTAATCGATCAAAAAATTTCAAAAAATAAATCGTCGTTAAATCGTAATTAACACCGACTATATTTCCTCTTCTAGTTGAATATGAGTCCCCTTTCATATAAACTAAAAAATAATAGTAATAATTGTAATAATTATATAAAACCATCGCTATTAACTATTGACATATAAACTCTAAATAATATAAAATAACAATTTTTTATAATGTGATAGATGTAGTTAATGTGTGTTATTTGAATTAAATGAATATATTTTTATTGATTATTATTTATATTTATATATTAATATAAATAATTTGTTGATATTTATAAAATAATGTATTGAAGAAATTAAATAATTGTAAAGCAAGTGTTTTAGGAATATAGTTCTTTAATATTTATTTTAGAAAAAAAAACAATAATATAATATTAATATTAATTAAAATTAACAAAAATAAAATTGTATTTGTGGATAAATATCTAGCGCAGACAAACATAGTTTTATTAATATTTGTGAATAAAATAATATTCACTCATCAATTAACGGGTACAAGAACAAATATATAATAATATTTATATTAGTAAATATTTGTATTCGTTAATAAAAAAAGTAAAACTATAAGAAAATATTTGTATTATTTAAGTATAAACATTATTTTCATAAAGAAATATTATCCTAAAATAATTTTGTTGCAAAATTAAAATTTTAATTTCATTTTTTTGTGTGATACCTCGTTGTTGTACTAAAATATGAGAATTTTTTTACACATTTACTGAAATAGTATTGATTTTGTAGCATAAATATAATACTTTTTCAATACATTTAATTTTCTTGAATACATCAAAATTTATTAAATATTCATGGAACCAAATAGTTGCACGAATATGAGGCAAACAGGAATTTCATTGGAACAAATAGGTATATGATTATTATCTATGTGTATAGATACTCACTATCATCCTAGTATTCATGTATAGTTACATTGTTTTTGTTGACAGATTTATAGTGACATATAGTTACTTCAACCAACTACTCAAAGCAAAAGGAAAGAAAATTTATGGCTAGATATATGAATGACGAAAAGAGGATTGAAAAATCCAAAATAACGGAACTTTGTAGTTATGTTTACGGAATCGAAAGAAGGTTAAAAGTTGAAAGCGTGTATTCGCAAATAGGTATTTGTAGTGTTGTTTGAGAAATTAAGATTGGTGTGGTTCGCACATTCGAGGCGACAGCTATGAGAATATGACACGAGCGTGCTGAGTGACACGTGGGCCAATGTAGTACAAGGTTCTGTCGGAAACAATGCCCTACAAGGCTACAATACAACTACATCGTCGACTTTGCGATACGATACCATAAGGAGAATGGACCCTTCTTGAATTGACCCCAAAGTCCAAAATAATACTATTAAGAAAAAAGAATTTCTTATTTATAAGAAAAATATTTTATGAAAAATCTAAAATGCCTCTTAGATTTTAAAGATGTATTTTCGAATGTATTTTATCTTAAATTAAAATGTTCACTGATTTAGAGATGCGTCTCTGTCATATTTTAAAATATATCTCATACATGATTTATTTTATGCATCTCCATTTAAGATTTACAAAAATGTATTTCTGTAATTTATCAGAACAATGTTAGTTAAGTTGATTTTTTGATTATTCAAATGAAAATGACGATTTATAAATGATAAGAGTCATGTTATATGATGAACATTAAATTATACAATTTATATCTAAAAAGTGACATATATAAATTCAGATGGTCAAAATAAGTTATCAGCTGATACACAATGAAGACGAAATACACAATATAGTCGAAATAAATCAAAATAAAATACAATCGATAATAAATTCAAAGTACAAATACTATCAACTACTGTGTATGCCAGACTAGAGCTCCTCAAGCTCCTCTACTCCCTGTCCTCCGACGTTGTCTTCGGTAAATCAGTGCCTCTCGTGCCTCCGTCATAATGGCATCTAGGACTTTCCTTACCTCAGACCCATTAAGAAAGATACATCTATCAATGCATGTCTGCACAATCTCCACAATGCAATAACATCTAGGCAAGACATCGTGAGTCGAAGGCGTCCCTTTGCAAGGAGAAACTATTTTATGGACTTAGAAATATTTCCTAACAATTAGGAAATGTGATTCGACAGAGGTGCTACTGAAGGCATTTCGACAAGAAGATTTGAATTTAAATAAAGGAGGGAATGTTCGTTCTTATCCATTTCTTAAAGAAGACACGTGGAACGCTTCCGAGAGTTGAAGACATGCAAAACGCCACTTGTCTCGATCTGGTTCGTTAGCCATTGATGGCATTTATTTTTGATTAGTATAAATAGCAAGCGTTAGTGTTAGGATGAGTGTGCGTGTTCAATTGTGTACAAAATCCTCAATATACTCAAAGTACCTGCCTGTAGAGAAACGAGTTTGTGAGAATGTACGTTGATGCAACACCATTTTTGCATTTCAATACAGTTCAATAAGTATTTTCGTTAAGAATTTATCTTGTCCTTGCGCAAGTTACTTTCTACGTTTATTACCAGTCTTTCGACTTTAATCTCTTGTGTTCAATTTCATTTACATTTTTGAAACAAGTTATTTTTATCATGAACTCTGTTGAAGTGTTCATTGTTTTTCTAAACTTTGTTTAAGATCAACTAGCACATGTCCTAGGATTTGTGTGGTCGATCCTGCGAGTAAAACAAATCTTTTTGATTTGGAAGACCAGCGATTGTTCACCAATTTTCACGGCGAACAAATTGGCATGCCCAGTGAGACAGTGCTAAGCGATCATAAAATTTTCTTCGAAATTCTTGAAAATTCATTAGTTGTGCGGTCAACTTTCTCTTTGAAAACTTTGTTGCATGTTATTAAGAAATGGTAAAGTAGCCACTGCTAACGAAGATAGAATAATGAGAAGATATAGGAGGAGAATGGCGTCAAACTTTAACCAGCAAAATATTCCTCAGGATATGCCTAGTAACAATGTAGAATCACCCATAGGATCTTCGGCAGGAGGACCAACGGTCTCAGCACCTACGTCTGAAGCAATACCATCTATGGGAAGTTCAATACCTACACATTCGATTGCCCATACACAACCCATTCTGACTTATATTGGGCCAAGGGGTCCTTCACTGACTCCACCACCAATAGGGGCTTCAACATTCAAAAGCGTCCCTCCTCCTGGATTTGCAATACCCCTGCCTCGAGACCCACCCTATGGAATGCCAACTTCGATGATGACAAACTTACAAAACACCCTCCCCCATTATATACAGAACCCCGTAATGACTTCGCCATTACAGGGATCAGGCTCTGGGGTAAATATGGGTCAAAATAGTCAAACTTTAGGATTAGGGTATTCCGCCCAAATGCCAAATTTGACAACCAGTTCTACATCATACTTAAGACAACAGATGGGCGAGAGTAACCTTCAAATGTTCTAAATGATGTCCCAAACTATGGAGGAAATCTTTCAGCCTTTTATTCATAATACTACCCAAACTAATCAACAATTAGCAACGCAAATGATGCGCCTTGTAGAATTCTTTGGTGTACCAAATCCCCTTCGACAACCACCAAGGGAGTATATGATAGAGAACCAAAGGGTAATTTTCACCGAAGATACCACCATTAACCAAATTCTACAAAATCCGGGAAATATACCCCAGGAAAATCAAGACAACCAGGGAATGATCGAACGACCTAGAGTTGAACCCCCTAGGAATCAACTACAAATTCCTAGAGAAGAAGAACCAAGGGTAGTTTTGGTAAATAGGAACCATAATGCTGAAAACGTTGTACAACAAGTTCCACGTAATAATATAATAAAAAATAATAATTTGGCTGCCATAGTCGAAAGAATCATGACACGTAACTGAGTAAATTTTGGCCTTCAACGACCAAACTATCCATCACCGTTATCTGATACATCCTTCAGGCAGATTTACCCCCAAAAACAAAGGTTGCTAAGTTTACTAAGTTTTTCGGGGATACTATTGAGTCCACTGTCGAACATGTGGCTAGGTATTTGATAGAAGTTAGAGAAATTTCGAATGATAAGAACCTTAGGGTAAAATATTTCCCAAGTTCTCTTACAAAGAACGCTTTTACTTGGTTCACAACCCTACCTCCAAATTCGATTCATAATTGGACCTAATTAGAACGTTTGTTCCATGAGCAGTTCTAAATGGGACAAACAAAGATCAGTTTGAAGGAATTTGATAGTATAAAACAAACGTTTACCGAGCCAATAGATGATTGCTTGAATAGGTTTCGACTTCTCAAGGCAAGGTGTTTCACACAAGTGCCAGAACATGAGTTAGTCGAAATGGCTGCTGGGGGCTTGGATTATTCCATTAGGAAGAAACTAGATACTCAATACTTGAGGGATATGGCCCAGTTGGCCGATAGGGTTTCCCAGTTAGAACGCTTGAAAGAAGAAAAGGATAGGGTGTAACATCCCAAATTTAATTAGAGTATTTTAATTTATTTATTTATTTGAGAATATTCATTTTTCAGTGATTTTCGATGGTTTTGTGGATTATTGAGAATTGTGCATTTTTGGGGTTATTTATTTTGAATAATAGTATGTAATATGAATTTATTAATATTATTATAAATTAAAATAAATATAAGATGAATAAGGGCAATTGGGACAATTCAGAGGAGTTAGTGAGTGTATTATGGAGAAAACCCAATTGTGAGGCCCAAGACTAGGTTTAACAAAAAGGAAATTGGAAAGGGATTAGGATTCATTTTGTTAGACCGTGAAGAGTATTGAGGTCAGAGCTCTGAGGAGAGGATTGGAGGCAGAAGCTTCGAGAGATTCCCTAAAAGATTTGTGAAGGCTTTGAATCGACGATTAAGGTATGGGGAGTATTACCTTCATGATTTTCCATGTGTAACTTTCAATGTATTTAAGGTTGATTTAAGGTTTAAAGGATTTTGAGGATGGATATGAGAGATAGTGATCTTTGGCCTTCGTGGCCTAAATCTGTTATTGTGAATCTGATCGTGGAATTCATTGGGGAAAAGGAAAAGTTAGGCCTTCGTGGCTAAATTATGAATTGTTATTTGTCTAACCCTGAAGGGATAGGAATATTAGATAATGAGTAACTCTAATGCCTTGGGATAATTGTAGGGAAATTTGTGATTTAGGGTGTGAATATGATACGGGATTGGCCTAATAAACAGTAGGTTTTGTGCCTTTATCACCGTAAGACCTTAGGGATGATTTAGGGATGTTTTGGGGGCATTGGGGAAGTGAATCGTGTGGATATTTGGGTGGATTTAGGTTCTGGTGCATAGCAGAATTTGCTGTTATCGCACTGTTCGCCTATCGAAAAATGCTTCGCACAACAAACAATGTTGTTCCTAGACTCGCCTAGCGAAGAATGCTTCACCTAGCGAAGAAACTCTCCCCAGACTCGCTGTAACACGGTGGGAGAACTGACTTTAAACAATGTTGCGGATAGCAAGAGTCGCCACCGACTTTTATTTTATCCATAAGGAAAGGTTATAAAAGAACAGGAAAGACCTTAGAGAATATTTTGGGTCCGGGGGGTAGGTTATGAAAAGGGAAGGTGTTAACACCCTTTTCATCCATGGTTATCCATGGGCTCTTAGGTACTTAAGCTCACTTTTGAATTGTTTTGAAATTGTAGTGTGTGAATAGAAAATTTTCAGAATAGTTAATAAATAATCCATGTAAGGATGTGTTAAGAACTTGTTTGAAAACTTGTTGAAAATTTGTTTAAGTGCGAAACAGTTTTGAAGTGAGCAAGCACCTAGGAGTAACCTACCCTAATGTTTAAAGGTCTTTCTTATTCTTCATTCTTTCCTTTAGTAAGACTATCCCTACTATAATGGAGTAGGTAGTCCTTACTTTGGATGTTAAGGGGTATGTGAGGGACAATTTGACTTTGAAGGCCATTGTGGGATGTAATAAGCACATATAAGGGACCATCATCATTTTTCGAAAGGGACTTGATTCGTAAAGGCAACCATAAGGGACTTTGATGATTTTTTTTTATTTGAGGGCCTTGCTTTATACACCCCACTTAACCATTATTCGTAGGCAACTTGAGGGATATCCTTAGGAAGTGAGACGGCGATTAAAATCGACTTACGTGTGTGACGTGTTTATTTTAATTATCTTTATTTAAAAGTGATCTAAATTTATTTTAATATTACATACATGTTGTTACACTCCCTAATTACTAACCATAATAATAATTAAATAATTAAACAACTTTACATCCAAGAAACAATTACAAAATAATAAGCAAAATAATTAAATAGCAAAGATAAATAAAATATAAATAAGCAATAATAAATAATAAAGGGGGTTAATTCTAAGTTTACTCGGCAAGACATCGCATCTTGTGCCTACGTATCCTTACGGGAGTGGAATCAGAGTAATCGTAGTTCCCCTCAATAGGGAGGTTAGAAACTTCTTGACTGTGGTCAAGGTCTCAAGGGGAATAAACGCATCTTAAGGACACGCTTACGTGGAGTGTAGAAACTCCAAATCTCTACGTTGAAATGTTAAGTTGTAATTAGGGTTAAATTAGGGATTCCACGGCGGGAAACCCTAAAATGAGCGCGGCGGCTCTTTGACCTAATGCTAAGGGTAAAATTGTAATTTTGCCTGCGGCGAGGCATTTGTGAAAATTAGGGTTTGTAGTTTGTAGTTTTGAGGATTTGAAATTGAATGTGTGAAGTTTTACGGACTATTGGCGCGGCGGCCAAACAGTTAGACCTAACCTTCGGATGTGTGCAATGTGACAGAAATAATAGTAAACGCGTGAGATAATTGAATCATGCAAACAGAGAGATAATGTCATAATTTAAACCATGCAAGCAGAAATTTAAAGGCAGAATTTAAAGAGCGATTGTTAAGTTCGCGAGGTTACATGAGAGGAGCAGATACAATATGATAATGAAATTTGAATTGAACAATAATAAAATAAAATAAATAACGGTTCTAGTTATTATTTTAAAAAAAGGATTTTAGTTATTATTTTAAATTTATCTAAAAAAAAGTTTTTCTTAAAAATAATAGGTTTTCATATTAATTTGGAAAAGATGTTAATGTTATTTATTTTAAAAAACAGATTTTTATATTATAACAAATTTTAATAAATTAATGATAACAATAATAATAATAATGGTAATAATAATGATAATAATGATAAATAATGATAATAATAATAATAATAATAATAATAATAATAATAATAATAATAATAATAATAAAGCAATAATGAATTTTAAATGTGCCAAATAACCCAACAATGTTGCTAACGCAGAAATGCGCTCATCGCAACCAGATCTAAATCGGACGAAACAAAATTTATCGCAAAGAAAAAGAAATTAAGCAAAAAATAGTATTATTGCTCACACAAAAATGCGATCATCGCAACCAGATCGAACTAACACAAATGTCACGCGTCATGCACACAAATGTGCAAACATCGTATCGACATAATTCGATCAAAAATCTTATATATATAAACTCTAACAATTTAAAAATTATATATATATAAACGTAACAGTAATAGATAAAGAAAAAGAAATAACGGTAATAGATGAAGAAAAAGAAATAACGGTAAAAGATGAAGAAAAAGAAACAACAGTAATAGATGAAGGAAAAGAAATAACGGTAAACGATGAAGAAAAAGAAACAATAGTAATGGATGAAGAAGAAAACTAAATAACGGCAAACGGCACTCACTCCTCTTAGGTTTTTTTTTTCATTCTCTCCTTTTTTCCAACAAGGCAACACATGTATATATAGGGAACAAATTAGGGTTAACACCAAATTGTCAATAATGTCCCTAAAGCCCATTTTAAAGCCCAAACTAAATAATTAGTTAAGAAAAAATAAAATTTAAATAATTTAAAATAATTAAAATAAACTTAAAATAAAAACTAATAATCCTATTGATTCCTAAAATAAAAAATATTATAAAAAGAACAAAATTTTTTTCAATATTTTTTATTTTATGATTTTTTGGATATTTTTATGAATAATTTAGAAAAAAGTGAAAAAAAATAATATTTTAAAAAATGATTTAATTAAAATACGAAAATAATAATTAAATAATAATAAAAAACTATTTTTGTTATTTTTTTAATGAAAGATAGAAAAATTTAGAGTAAAAATAATAAAAAACAAAAAAAATGACAAAGGTGAGATTCGAACTCTCAACCTCTCACACTCATAACTCCTTACACATGTCCTCCTGCCAATTGTGCCATTTTTACTTTTTAGAAAAAAAATGCATGCCATATGATATTTACCTGCAAAAAGTCAAACGAAGTTATTATGATAATATTTCTCACCCAACCTCTCTTTGATGTTGGCAAAAAAAAAATCATGAAGTTTGACTTTGGTTTGACCACAGTTGACCTCAGTTTGACCTTTTAACTGCATTGACTGCTTTTGACTTATCTGATCATCTGACTGAGCAAACTTTTGAGAAAAGTCTTGAAACTTGACATGGGGGTTCTTATACACATATAAGATGTTATGAAGCTCACTTGAAGTCTTGGAAGTCCATTTAGCCTGATTAAAGTCAAAACCCTAGTTTTGGATGCACTGCTTAGGAGGTGCATTGTCTGAGGGAATTGTCAACTCTTCTGACCAATTGTGAATTTTGTGAACCTTGTGAACCTTCTTGGAACACAAAGTCTTGTATTGTGAGGGCAAATTTTGGGGTGCAACAGCTGCCCCTGTTCAATTTTCTGAAACCTGAGGGGTTAGATTGGTATATTTGCCAGTCGTAACCTGGAAGGTTGAAGGGGATTGAACACAAAAGCCCAAAAATTTGCACTCACCAGTGCATGGAGTGATATTGATGGTTGGTTGAACATGATTGAGTGGGCTTAAAGATGCCACTAGGGGAAAGTTCTTCAGTAGTATAATGAGAACTGTCAGGAGTCTGGAGTAATACTGATGTAACAGCATGTCTTCATGAGGATAGAGCAATCAATAATGATAACCCTAAAGCAGTCTTGAAGTGATAAATCTGACCTCAGGAGGATAGAGCAATCAATAGCTCTAAAGCAGTCTTGAAGTAATAATGGCTTCAGGAGGATAGAGCAATCAATAGCTCTAAAGCAGTCTTGAAGTAATAGAATGGCTTCAGTAGGATAGAGCAATCAACAGCTCTAAAGCAGTCTTGAAATAATAATGTGATATGTCTTCAGGAGGATAGAGCAATCAATAGCTCTAAAGAAGTCTTGAAGTAATGATTTCAGGAGGATAGAGCAATGGATAGCTCTAAAGCAGTCTTGAAATAATAATGTGATATGTCTTCAGGAGGATAGAGCAATCAATAACTCTAAAGCAGTCTTGAAATAATTAGATGGCTTCAGGAGGATAGAGCAATGAATAGCTCTAAAGCAGTCTTGAAGTAGTAATATGACCTCATGAGGATAGAGCAATGAATAGCTCTAAAGCAGTCTTGAAGTAATAGGATGATTTCAGGAGGATAGAGCAATCAGTAGCTCTAAAGCAGTCTTGAAGTCATGAGAGGCTATCAGGAGGATAAAATAACCCTGAGGTTACAATAAAGCAGTCCCAAAGTAATAAGAAGCTCATCAGGAGGATAAAGTAACCCTGAGGTTACAATAAAGCAGTCCCAAAGATCATAAGATTGTTTGTTGGATAATTAACCTGAAAACAAGGTAGCATTCTGTATAACAACATTAGTTTATGCTTTATGTATGCATGTATGACATGATGCACTTAGGTAATGTACTATAGACATATATGTTATGGTATGATGTAAATGATGTATGTATGCTATGACACTGCTGGAAGTGTCTGGATATCCTTGTATAACAACTGCTGGCCAATAAAAATAAATCCCGATTCGTTGTTGAAGAATATATAACCCTCCGTCTGCTGGGGATAACAAGGTATAGATAACCTCCCGTTGTTGGGGATAACAAGGTATAAATAACCTCCCGTTGTTGGGGATAGTAGGGTATAGATAACCTTCGTTTTCGTTTGATAGTAGGATAAGTATAACACCCCGTCTTCGTTCATCGTGCCCTTATTGGAAAGTAATTTCCCGTATATCCGTATGAGGATAAAAGAGATGGATATAAATTCCAGGGGAGATTAGATTTTGTGAAAATGGATTAGTCCTACTGATGGTTTGTAACTGTCTTGTAAAGATGAACCGGCGAAGCTTCGTTGAAATCCTTCCCTCGTTCGTCCTTAGTAAATACTATTACTGCATTTTCATGCATTTCTGGTAAACATCAATCATATTAGAAGCATACATGCATTTTTGGTAAACATCAATCATATTCAAAGGCATACATACATTCAAACACAACCAATGGACGTTTCGCTTATGTAAATAGGGTAAAAGTGAATCTGGATTCAAAAGATGGAGTTTATTTATATCAAAAGTGACCCATACACGGGTAAGTTTGTACAAGGAGACATAAACCCTAGTAAGAGAATTTTGTCATGAAGTTTTACAAAAAGAATCAGCTATGTGGGAAATAATCCTATTGAGTTTCAATTCTACTATTGCCACTCAAGTATCTCATCTTCTTGCTGTTGAGACGGAAACGATTGGATTGAGCTTTATCTGTTTGAGCTTGAGTAAGTAGTACAACTGGTTGCAGTTTCATGAGTGATCCAAACGAGACATAGTCATACGCTTTAATCCCTAACTTTTGCCTGGATTGCCCTTTCAGGTTTTCAATCCACCGGGATACCCTTTTTTGCCTAAGCCGCCTTTTCAGGTTTTCGACTTGCCGGGTGTACATCTTTTTATATATATATCCCTAATTTTTGCCCAAACCCTTTTGGTTTGCCGGGATGCCCTTATTTTTGCCTAGGCCTGTCAACCTAGCGGGTCTCTTTTTATGCGTAGTATTTTTTAACTATGTCTGCGTTTACAGGTTGTGGGAAGTCTTCACCATCCATTGTAGTCAGTATCATGGCACCTCCTGAGAACACTGTCTTGACTACAAATGGTCCCTCATATGTTGGAGTCAACTTGCCCCTAGGATCACCCTGTGGTAATATGATACGTTTGATTACCAAGTCACCAGCCTGATATACCTTTGGCTTAACCTTCTTGTTAAAAGCTTTGATCATCCGTTTCTGGTATATCTGGCCATGACAAACTGCTGCTAACCTTTTCTCATCAATCAAATTTATCTGGTCAAGTCGAGTCTGAATCCACTCATCTTCATCCAAGCCTGCATCCTTCATAATTCTCAAGGAGGGGATCTGAACTTCAATAGGCAGAACTGCTTCCATACCATAGACTAAGGAGAATGGGGTTGCCCCTGTTGAAGTACGTATTGTAGTACGATAACCATGCAGAGCAAATGGTAACATCTCGTGCCAATCCTTGTAAGTAACAGTCATCTTCTGTACAATCTTCTTAATGTTCTTATTAGCAGCTTCAACTGCCCCATTCATCTTTGGACGATACGGAGAAGAATTGTGATGCTTAATCTTGAACTGCGTACAGAGATCAGTAATCTTAGTGTTGTTCAGATTAGAGCCATTGTCAGTGATAATCCTTTCAGGGATACCATACCTACATATGAGATTATTCTTAATGAACCGAGCCACAACATTCTTAGTCACAGATGCAAATGAAGCCGCCTCTACCCACTTCGTGAAGTAATCAATAGCAACCAGGATGAAACGATGCCCATTAGAAGCAGTAGGCTTGATCTCACCAATCATATCAATGCCCCACATGGCAAAGGGCCAAGGAGCAGTCAACACATTCAATGGAGATGGAGGTACATGTACTTTATCAGCATAGATTTGACATTTGTGACATGTTCTGGAGTGTTGATAGCAATCAGCTTCCATGGTAGACCAATAGTAACCTGCTCTCAAAATCTTCTTTGCCATGGTATGACCACTAGAATGAGTGCCAAAGGTCCCATCATGCATCTCTTCCATAATTTCTGTAGCTTCCTTCTTATCCACACAACGAAGCATAGTTGAATCATGATTACGTTTATACAGAATGCCATTACTCAGAAAGAACTTAGCAGAAAACCTTCTCAGGAACTTCCTATCTTTGACAGATGCCCCTTCAGGGAACTCCTGAGCTTCAAGATAGTTTTTCACTTCATAGAACCAAGGCTTCTCCTCTGCCCCTTCAGTGTCAATCTCATTGCAGTATGCAGGCTTCTCAAATCTATCAATGGTAATCTTGGGAGCTTCATCATCCCAGCTGATCTCAAACATAGATGCCATGGTGGCCAATGCGTCTGCCAACTGATTCTCTCTTCGTGGAATATGTCCAAAAGTAATCTCTTTGAAATGTGGGATCAAAGACAACACATGTTCTCTGTAAGGAATGAGATTATCATGCTTTGTATCCCAATCTCCTTTAATCTGACTTACTACCAGAGCTGAATCTCCATACACCTCAAGGAACTGAATCTTCATATCAATAGCAACTTGCATACCCATGATACATGCCTCATACTCAGCCATGTTATTGGTACAATAGAAACAAAGTCTGGCAGTAATCGGGGTATGACAACCTTCAGGGGAGCTAATCACAACACCAACACCATTACCATGTGCATTGGAGGCACCATCAAAAACCATAGTCCATCGGGATCCTTGTTCAGGTCTGTCATATTGTCCAGGTTCTTTGGTAACAGACATAATGTCTTCATCAGGGAACTCAAAATTCATTGACTGGTAATCATCTACTGCTTGATGAGCCAAATGATCAGCAACAACACTCCCCTTAATGGCCTTCTGAGTGGTATACTGTATATCATATTCCGTCAAGACCATTTGCCATCTTGCAATTCTTCCGGAGAGAGCAGGTTTCTCAAATATGTACTTGATTGGATCCATCTTCGAAATCAACAAGGTAGTATGGGTCAACATATACTGTCTTAGTCGGCGAGCAGCCCATGCCAAAGCGCAGCAAGTTTTCTCGAGCAGTGAGTATCTTGTTTCACAGTCGGTAAACTTTTTGCTAAGGTAGTATATTGCCTGCTCTTTTCGACCAGACTCGTCATGTTGCCCCAATACACACCCCATTGAGTTGTCTAATACTGTTAAATACATAATCAAGGGTCTTCCATCAACTGGTGGCATTAAAACTGGAGGTTCTAGCAAATATCTCTTGATTTCATCAAAGGCAGTCTGGCACTCATCATTCCATTCCATCACCTGATCTTTCCTCAACAACTTGAAGATTGGCTCACAGATGGTAGTTAATTGGGAAATAAATCTTGCAATGTAGTTCAATCGTCCCAAGAAACCTCTAACCTCCTTCTCAGTACGGGGAGCTGGCATCTCTCGTATAGCTTTCACTTCTTGTTGTAACAACCTAGCAAGCTCTACAGGTATTTCACAATCGTCCTCGTTTCCGTCTTCAGTTTGATAGATCGGATTCTCGAAATTGTAATTGGCAATAGTAGAACTGTTATCAACTGGATCCAGAGTGGATGAGGATCTGCATTTTAGTGACGTGGGTGTGTGTAAGAACACATAGCTGATAAAGCAAAAATAAAAGAAAAAGAAAGACAAGGAACACAATATTTACGAAAACGAAACGTCCACTGATTTTATTGAATGAAGTATGCAAATGAAATGACAACCCGTAACAAGCACACCATTGTGCCCCGGGTAAGGCACATGGCTTGAAAGTTTTAATTGTTCCAGAAATTATAAATTTAAAAACATAACACAGTAATAGTATTTACTCCTGACTAAAGGAGATAGGGATAACATCTTCAGCTGTCCAATTATTGAGTCCAGCACCCACAGTAGGAAAAATCCATGCCTCCAAGTTGTAGTCTTCATCTTGATCTCCCACAGCATTGATAACCCCTTGATTGGTGATACGAGCAGCACGAGCACGACGAACAGCCTTCTGGGACTCTGCAGTGAAACCCAAACTAAACTTGTCAGACTTGTATGGAATATCAGGAAGCTGACCCCAAATAGTACAACCACCTTCTTCCACTACAGCTTTTGCATCATTGAGGGAGGCCATTGCCGTTGTTGGAGGGTTTCTGATGACCACAGGAACCTTCTTCACAGCAGGAGGAGTCACACAATCCTTAACAGCCCAGGGAACCACTTCAAATGACTGACATGGAGTTTCAATGTATTCACCTTCTACTTCCAGATACTTGAAAGTGTTTACATGGCTGACAAAGTATTCTTCCTCTCCAAAGACAGTAACAACTTTTCCATTCACCGGATATCTCAACTTTTGATGTAATGTGGAGGTCACAGCACCTGCCCCATGGATCCAGGGACGACCAAGCAGACATGAGTACGAAGGACGAATATCCATCACATAGAATGTAGCAGTAAACACCTGAGAGCCAACCTTGATTGGAAGATCAATTTCCCCATGCACTACTCTTCTAGAACCATCAAAAGCCTTTACCACAATATTACTGGGCTTCAATACCGTATCTTCAGGACTCAGCTTGTTCAGGACTTCCTTAGGCAACACATTCAGAGAGGAACCATTGTCTATCAGCACATGAGACAGGGTAGTGCCCCTGCATTCAATTGAAATATGCAAGGCCCTGTTATGATCCCTCTTGGCAGGGGTCAAGTCAGCATCAGAAAATCCTAACCCATTGTCATAGGTCAGGTGAGCAACACAATTCTCAAACTGGTCCACAGAAATTGCACTGGGTACATGAGCCATCTTTAGAAACTTGATCAATGACTTGGCATGAGCCTCAGAACATAATAACAGGGAGAGCATAGAAATCTTTGAGGGAGTATGCCCCAGCTGATCAACAATATCATAATCACTCTTGCGAATGATTTTCAATACTTCTTCCATCTGCTTAGAGAGGTCATCAGCAGCTGGCACATCAGTAGATACAGGCTCAATAACAGGACCCTTGCCCCGAGCATCAGTGGTGGAAGTAACAGCAGGAGTAACTGCACTCTTAGAAGCAACTGGAGGAGAGAAGACTCTTCCACTACGAGTGATCTTGCTAGATCCAGCAATATTATCAATGTCAATAGGCATATCAGGTAAAGGCTCCTGCTTGACACCATGGATGTAAACATCAGACCCATAGTGCCAAGGCACAACTTTGTCAGATGTATAAGGAATAGGACCAGGAGTGGTAATGATCAGAGGAGCTACTCTGGCTTCAGCGACAACTTTCACAGGACCTTCAGCAGTAATCTTGATTGGGCCCTGATGAGTGATTTTAATGGGACCCTTTGAAGTGATTCTTAGTGGTACTTTGTCAACCATGTCAACCTCTTCAATCTTCTTACCCTGAGTCAGATGATCCACCATACTTTCTACAGATGCTGGTCTTCTTTCAAACACTATAGTATATTTATCCATGAGACGTTGAATCCCATCTCTCAAAATGAAGCAACTATCCGGCTTATAGGTACAATATAGACAATCTTCATGACAACCTGGAAAGATCCCAGCTTGTACTAACCTCTTTTTGATAACAGACAATGGTGTGCTCAACTCCATAACTGAATAGACATGCAGATCTTCATCAATATCTTCATCAATGGCGTTGATAGTCTTCTCGTGATTTGGCATTGGAGCTGTAATCACATTTGGAGTACCTGGTGGATCAAACTCAATTTCTCCAGCATCAATCATATCCTGAATTTTGTTCTTCAAGACCCAGCAGTTATTAGTATCATGTCCTGGACAGTTTGAATGATATGCACATCGTGCATTGGGATTGTACTTGGGAGAGGTAACATTGGGATTCTGAGGAGCCTCCCTCAGGGTAATAAGTTCAGCCTTCAACAAGTGTTGCAATGCCTGAGCCATTGACATGTTGATCTTCGTGAACTGTCTTCTAGCCCTCTGTTGGTTGCCTTGAGGCTGCTCTGTTGTTGCAGGAGTTGGATTTGAAATATGAACTGCACTAACAGACTGATGCCTTTTGTTACGATCAGGCTGACCATACACAGCATTAGATTCTTTCTTCCCAGTGGGAGGCTTCTTTGCAGCACTTGATGAAGAAGTGCCCACTTGGATCTTACCACTCTTGATACCATTCTCTACTCGCTCTCCTGTCATGATCAACTCGGTGAAGCCAGATGATGAGCTTCCAATGAGATGACTGTAAAACGGACCATTCAGCGTACACATGAACATATCAACCAACTCCCTATCAGTCAAAGGGGGTTGAACTCTTCCAGCTAAGTCTCTCCACTTCTGAGCATACTCCTTAAAGCTTTCTTTGGCACCCATAGACATGCTTTGAAGCTGCATGCGAGTGGGGGCTAAGTCAGCATTGTATTGATACTGCTTGTAGAAAGCTTCAGCAAGGTCATTCCAATCTCTGATGTTGACACTCTCCAATTGATAATACCACTCTAGCTGAGCTCCAGATAAACTCTCTTGAAAGAAATGGATCCACAACTTTTTATCAGCAGTGTGGGGTTGCATTCTTCTGACATAAGACCTCAGATGCAATTTGGGACAAGAGACCCCATCATAGACAACAAATGTAGGAACTTTGAACCCAATGGGTATGACCACCCCAGATATCAAGCTCAAATCCTCAAAATCCAGCCCAGATGATTTCTGTAATTCCATAGCATCCATTCTATCCACCAGCATCTTGAATTTGTCTTCGTTAGGCTCATGGTAGTAGTTAGCCTCAGAATCAGAGTCCCCCATAGTGTTGTGGAGACTGCCTCTCTCCTGCTCAGATTCTTCAGATTCATAGTCTTCAACATGTTCCTTGGTCTTGACAGGACCTTTGAACCTTCTTCCCATGTTGAGCAGCCCAGCAGACCTTCTAGCCTTCTTAGTCTTCTTGGCCAGCAGTGTCTTCAATTCATCCTGCCCCTTGGATAGGTTCAGGATCAGCTCTTGGAACTGTGCATTCTGTGCCTGGAGATCCTTAACTGATTGTTCAAGAGCCATTGCTGAAATAAACAGCGAGAAGATGAGAAACCTGTGCACAATTATAAACCTGTGATGCAATGATATGGGAATGCATATGCAATGTTTTCAAGGACCGCAGGATTTAAATTTGCTTAAACAATCAAGAAAGTAACTTTTTATTAGTAATAACTTGTTTTGCCTTTTAGGCTTACAAAAAATGAAAACGAAATAAGTACAAAAGATGGGGTTTTAAGTCTCCCCTGGACGTTTCCTCTTTGTGTTGAAGTATGAGTTGAGGTTTCGTTCCTCATGAAGTAGCTTTGTTAGCTCTAGGATCCTTGCTTGGCTTGCTTTGTAATGAGCCTCGAAAGTGTCCCTTTGCTCTTTCAGTTGGATCCATGATCTCTGCAAGTCTTCCATATCAGTAGGCATGTCTGGGTGAAGGATGGTATAAGCTGTGTCTCCTTCAGCAACAGGTTCCATGGTAACTGGTAGGACGGCAGGATATGGCATCATGAGTGTCTGAGCACGAGATCGTACCCATCTGAGATAAGCCTCCATAGGAATAGTGTACTTAGGCTCCAGTGTCTTGCTGTCAATCCTGTTTACCTTTCCCCAAGCTCGGATGAATCTCTGACGGTAACCCTGAAGATCGTTGTCGTAGTCAAACACAATGCCCTGAATCAACATGTCATGTGGACCATCGCTCCGGGCGTAACCAAACTGTCGTAAAGCTAGAGATGGGTTGTAGGTGATGCCTCCTCTGATGCCTAGAAGTGGCACATTAGGAAACTCCCCACAACGGTCAATGATGGTGACATTCTCCATAGATCTGGAGCACCAATGGATGTCTGAGTGAGAAAGTGACATGATCCTCTTGGACCATCTGAACCCTTGCTCATTCTTCATTACTGAGCGAGGAAGGTGAGAAATAAACCACCTAGAAAGTAAAGGTATGCAGCTCATCAAAGTTCCTCTTGCCCTTGTAGTACGGGTGTGAAGAGAATGTAGGATGTCTCCAAGTAAGGTAGGCACTGGATTGTGACTCAGGAATATGTTGATGGCATGAACGTCTATGAACTGATCAGGATTGGGGAACAACACTAAGCCATAAATCAATAAGGCTAAGATCTCCTCAAAAGCATCGTAGCTCATAGCCTTCAAGAACATTTGAGCTTTATCCACTAATACCTTGGCAAGAATACCTTTAACTCCACTTCTCGTCTCTAGAACAATGTCAGACTTCTTCAGATGTAGAGCTGCAGCAATAACTTCTGGTTTAAGCTCCTTCTCTAAGCCTGTGAATGGCTTCTGATCAAGAACAGGTATACCCAGAAGTTTAGAGAACTCCTCCATGGTTGGAACCAGCTGAAAACCAGGAAATGTAAAGCAATGGTGCTTAGGGTCAAAGAACTGAAACAGCACACTCATCATGTCTTCACTGAACCCTGAAGTAACTAGATCCAATAAGTGACCATGTCTCTTGTTGAACTGGGAATGATCAGGCACTAGGGAAACCAACTCCTTGAGCTTAGCAGGTATCCCTACAAAGTTGATCCTGATGGTGTTTCTACGAGCAGAAGCCATGACCTGCAACAAAGAACAAAGATAAATCCTTTGGTCCTTGAAATGGTTAGGGAAAATGATATGCTTATGATGCATGATGATGTCATGATGTCATGCTCAATCACAAACATGTGGCACACACAAACAAGTCACACCATAGCCCTAGGTTTAAAGGCTTGCATGAGGTTCAAAGGCAAGTACCCTCCCCTGAAGTTAGATGGTTCATCCTGTCCTACAAAAGTAACCAGGTTCTAAGGGATCTCAATATCATTGATCCTTCACAAGGGTGGTTGTTCAGAAGGCAACTTACTTGCCAACCAAAACCCTCCAAGTTTAAGATCTCAATGAGCGTAGTATCGAGTGTCAACCAACTTCAGTCTGCACCAAAGCCGGCTACCTCACTACTTTCTAAAGGCCAAGATGAGTTAACTAGGGTTCTAAAAGTCAGTTAGTGCATTGACAACATATGGCAGCCTCAATATTATCCTCAACTTGACTTAAGGAATATAAGCACCAACCAAGAAGTCGCACTAACTATGGCCACCCGATCAACCGTATCGATATACGTCGTACAGTTTCCTTGGTCTATTGCCATTTACCTAAGGTACACTAGATCCGGGTTAGGACCTTTCACACATAAGAGCACCCCAACAATATAATAATAAAGCAAACAAGGCAAACAATTTAAAGTGATCTTAATTCCTAAGGGTACCCCTCTTAAATAGATCCCCAGCAGAGTCGCCAGTTCTGTAACACGGTGGGAGAACTGACTTTAAACAATGTTGCGGATAGCAAGAGTCGCCACCGACTTTTATTTTATCCATAAGGAAAGGTTATAAAAGAACAGGAAAGACCTTAGAGAATATTTTGGGTCCGGGGGGTAGGTTATGAAAAGGGAAGGTGTTAGCACCCTTTTCATCCATGGTTATCCATGGGCTCTTAGGTACTTAAGCTCACTTTTGAATTGTTTTGAAATTGTAGTGTGTGAATAGAAAATTTTCAGAATAGTTAATAAATAATCCATGTAAGGATGTGTTAAGAACTTGTTTGAAAACTTGTTGAAAATTTGTTTAAGTGCGAAACAGTTTTGAAGTGAGCAAGCACCTAGGAGTAACCTACCCTAATGTTTAAAGGTCTTTCTTATTCTTCATTCTTTCCTTTAGTAAGACTATCCCTACTATAATGGAGTAGGTAGTCCTTGCTTTGGATGTTAAGGGGTATGTGAGGGACAATTTGACTTTGAAGGCCATTGTGGGATGTAATAAGCACATATAAGGGACCATCATCATTTTTCGAAAGGGACTTGATTCGTAAAGGCAACCATAAGGGACTTTGATGATTTTTTTTTATTTGAGGGACTTGCTTTATACACCCCACTTAACCATTATTCGTAGGCAACTTGAGGGATATCCTTAGGAAGTGAGACGGCGATTAAAATCGACTTACGTGTGTGACGTGTTTATTTTAATTATCTTTATTTAAAAGTGATCTAAATTTATTTTAATATTACATACATGTTGTTACACTCCCTAATTACTAACCATAATAATAATTAAATAATTAAACAACTTTACATCCAAGAAACAATTACAAAATAATAAGCAAAATAATTAAATAGCAAAGATAAATAAAATATAAATAAGCAATAATAAATAATAAAGGGGGTTAATTCTAAGTTTACTCGGCAAGACATCGCATCTTGTGCCTACGTATCCTTACGGGAGTGGAATCAGAGTAATCGTAGTTCCCCTCAATAGGGAGGTTAGAAACTTCTTGACTGTGGTCAAGGTCTCAAGGGGAATAAACGCATCTTAAGGACACGCTTACGTGGAGTGTAGAAACTCCAAATCTCTACGTTGAAATGTTAAGTTGTAATTAGGGTTAAATTAGGGATTCCACGGCGGGAAACCCTAAAATGAGCGCGGCGGCTCTTTGACCTAATGCTAAGGGTAAAATTGTAATTTTGCCTGCGGCGAGGCATTTGTGAAAATTAGGGTTTGTAGTTTGTAGTTTTGAGGATTTGAAATTGAATGTGTGAAGTTTTACGGACTATTGGCGCGGCGGCCAAACAGTTAGACCTAACCTTCGGATGTGTGCAATGTGACAGAAATAATAGTAAACGCGTGAGATAATTGAATCATGCAAACAGAGAGATAATGTCATAATTTAAACCATGCAAGCAGAAATTTAAAGGCAGAATTTAAAGAGCGATTGTTAAGTTCGCGAGGTTACATGAGAGGAGCAGATACAATATGATAATGAAATTTGAATTGAACAATAATAAAATAAAATAAATAACGGTTCTAGTTATTATTTTAAAAAAAGGATTTTAGTTATTATTTTAAATTTATCTAAAAAAAAGTTTTTCTTAAAAATAATAGGTTTTCATATTAATTTGGAAAAGATGTTAATGTTATTTATTTTAAAAAACAGATTTTTATATTATAACAAATTTTAATAAATTAATGATAACAATAATAATAATAATGGTAATAATAATGATAATAATGATAAATAATGATAATAATAATAATAATAATAATAATAATAATAATAATAATAATAATAATAATAATAAAGCAATAATGAATTTTAAATGTGCCAAATAACCCAACAATGTTGCTAACGCAGAAATGCGCTCATCGCAACCAGATCTAAATCGGACGAAACAAAATTTATCGCAAAGAAAAAGAAATTAAGCAAAAAATAGTATTATTGCTCACACAAAAATGCGATCATCGCAACCAGATCGAACTAACACAAATGTCACGCGTCATGCACACAAATGTGCAAACATCGTATCGACATAATTCGATCAAAAATCTTATATATATATAAACTCTAACAATTTAAAAATTATATATATATAAACGTAACAGTAATAGATAAAGAAAAAGAAATAACGGTAATAGATGAAGAAAAAGAAATAACGGTAAAAGATGAAGAAAAAGAAACAACAGTAATAGATGAAGGAAAAGAAATAACGGTAAACGATGAAGAAAAAGAAACAATAGTAATGGATGAAGAAGAAAACTAAATAACGGCAAACGGCACTCACTCCTCTTAGGTTTTTTTTTCATTCTCTCCTTTTTTCCAACAAGGCAACACATGTATATATAGGGAACAAATTAGGGTTAACACCAAATTGTCAATAATGTCCCTAAAGCCCATTTTAAAGCCCAAACTAAATAATTAGTTAAGAAAAAATAAAATTTAAATAATTTAAAATAATTAAAATAAACTTAAAATAAAAACTAATAATCCTATTGATTCCTAAAATAAAAAATATTATAAAAAGAACAAAATTTTTTTCAATATTTTTTATTTTATGATTTTTTGGATATTTTTATGAATAATTTAGAAAAAAGTGAAAAAAATAATATTTTAAAAAATGATTTAATTAAAATACGAAAATAATAATTAAATAATAATAAAAAACTATTTTTGTTATTTTTTTAATGAAAGATAGAAAAATTTAGAGTAAAAATAATAAAAAACAAAAAAAATGACAAAGGTGAGATTCGAACTCTCAACCTCTCACACTCATAACTCCTTACACATGTCCTCCTGCCAATTGTGCCATTTTTACTTTTTAGAAAAAAAATGCATGCCATATGATATTTACCTGCAAAAAGTCAAACGAAGTTATTATGATAATATTTCTCACCCAACCTCTCTTTGATGTTGGCAAAAAAAAAATCATGAAGTTTGACTTTGGTTTGACCACAGTTGACCTCAGTTTGACCTTTTAACTGCATTGACTGCTTTTGACTTATCTGATCATCTGACTGAGCAAACTTTTGAGAAAAGTCTTGAAACTTGACATGGGGGTTCTTATACACATATAAGATGTTATGAAGCTCACTTGAAGTCTTGGAAGTCCATTTAGCCTGATTAAAGTCAAAACCCTAGTTTTGGATGCACTGCTTAGGAGGTGCATTGTCTGAGGGAATTGTCAACTCTTCTGACCAATTGTGAATTTTGTGAACCTTGTGAACCTTCTTGGAACACAAAGTCTTGTATTGTGAGGGCAAATTTTGGGGTGCAACACTCGCCTAGCAAACATGCCAGCGAATGTAGCAGAGTTTCGCGAATGTTGATCGTGTGCAGCGATGCCTTGATGTTTGATTATGTGGTTTCTTTGACGAATTAACATGAGTATGACTGTGAGTTTTATGTGATGTGTACATGATTACATGATGATTTCTATGATGTATTGATTGGAAAACTATGATGATATTACGCCGTCGAGGATATTTTTGAAGTCTTTGAGTTGTTAGCCTTTTGGTTAACTTAGAGGGTCTTACGCTGATATGTAACATCGGGTTGTGGTCTTTTGAGTTAAACTATGTTTTATTTGAGTTTATTTTGATTATCTTCCTGTATGAGGAAAACCTTGATTTATGCCTTTTGAGTTTCGCTGCTTTGTGCAATTTGATGTATTTTGGGAAAACCTGTTGCTTACGGAGCCTTGACCTATTTTGTTGATTTGGGAAATGTACGCTCTTTTGGGTTGCTTTTTGTTGAAATTTAATAATTACTCTGATATCTGTGTTATTTTTCCATAATATTTGTGGGGTAGAAAAGGATGTTACATAGAGCAAATAAGAATAAGAGAATAGCCTATGTCGAATTCAATGAAGAGGACAAAAATCCTTATAGTGAGCCAGTGAGTTTCAATGAGAATGAAGTAGATCTCGCTGAATTGAAACAAGGCTTTGTCGCAACTGCGAAAAACACCCGACGGAAATATAAAAGAGTCGCCACAGAAATTTATTTATCCCAAAGAGAGGGAAATGAAATGATCGAAGAAAACCTAAAGATCGGGAAAAGACAAGGTCATCGCAACCAAATTTTGGGTTCAGGAGTCAGTTACGCGAGGGGAATGTATTAGCATCCCTCACGTCCGTTGTACTCAACAGGATCCACGCTTGTTATCTAATCAAGGGGTGTGTTATCTAAAAGTTATTGCTAAACGGAAATGAGAACAAAAGAAAAAGAAAGAGACTCGATAGGACATCGCCGCCCTATGCCTACGTATTCCCTCGTGCAATGGGAAAGTCAGAATCAATATAGTTCAGAAAACTACGGGTGATGGGGGAAGGTTGCTCGCCAAGACATTGTCGTCTTGTGCCTACGTATCCTCATCGGGTATGAGAAATCAGAGCAAATGTAATTCAGGTAATGAAACCATAGGTTGGTTAAGTGTTTTTTATGAGTGACGTTAAGTCTCATTCCAGCAGTTAGGGAGGATGCTTGTTTGCGGTAAAACGAAAAAGTAATGTACTCTTTTCTGAATATGAGTTTGAAACCCAAATCCCGAAGGACAAAGTTTTGATTCGGTTAGTGAGTTTTAGTGAAGTGAATTAGTTTGCTTTATGATTCACGTTGCACTAAAGACTATGACATAAGAACGAATGCGTCACATATCGCCCCCAAGCGGGACGTATACTAAACACTCTAGACAAGTGAGAGGAGATCCCTCACTCATCATTTCCCATGTGCTTAAGGCTCGTGGTGCACAACGTTCATCGTATTTATTAGATGAGTTAGAATTTTTTTTGAGATGAGAAGAGAGACACATGGAAAGTCTAAGGGAAACTCGGTCTTAACGTTGTCATGCAAAGTGGTTCTAAAGTTGAGATGAGAAAGGAGATTTTATCCTAACGTTAGCATGCAAAAGAAGGACCTAAGGTTGAGGTTAAAAGGGGTATAGCCTACTTGTTATCATGCATAGATTTCCATCCTAGTATCTATCCTACTCCAAATTTAATCGGAGATTAAATTGGAATAAGAACCCTAAAGGAACATGCAAAGGAAAAACAAAAACAAGAAAACAAGGCTAAAACAGCAGCTCCAACAATGCCTCTTGCATAGAACAGCAATAAAATCCAGCATACAAGTAAGACAGCCTATAACAACACATGTGTCAGCATAAAAGCAGGTGTAAAAGGCAAGAAGCAAGCAAGTAAGGTAAAGACAACATGCAAGTTCAGAAAAAGAACAGTTGTGAAAAACAGGGCAGAATGTATTGTTTGAATGCAATTAATCGAGAGTAAGCACCAATTATGAACAGATATCATGCAAGTATGAACATGCTTCCACAATCAAACATAATTGATCAACAACATGGTATCGACAAGAAATCAACAAGATCAATATGCCTTACAATTCAAATTGAACGATCGAACGATTAAACAAACGTGCAACAAGCGGGATCGACAACAAATGCAAACATGTATCACACATCTAACAAGATAATCAACAATGATAATCAATTAATCATGCTATAAGCAAACAAGTCAAATGATCACTGCATCCATCAAAACAACATGAGCATGTTATGCATTCAAACGGAAATTGGACGTCACATGTCGAAGAATCCAAATCAAACATTCAAGAATGATGAAATATGTAAAAAATAATCCACATAAATGAATCATATCAATCCATGAAGTTTATATGTGAAAAGGAGCCCAAACAAGCAAGAAAAATGCAAAAACAAGACACTTTGTTCAGTGGTAATCGGTTACTGTAATCAGGTAACCGGTTACCTGTTGTAAAAACAGTCTGGAACGTGAAATTTATGAAGGGTAATCAGTTACCCATATGTGGTAACTGATTACCACTAAACCAAAATAGAAAATCAGCCTCCAAAATCAATTTTAAGCACCAAACAACTTATCCAATCACTCATATGAACATGTTATCAATTAACCACAAATTTATCATCAAGAATCAGTGATCAAACATCATGTAAATACAACCAAATATGAAATCAAAAATCACAAAGATCCAACTCATCCAAACGGATCAAAATGCATTAAAAGCCACAGATCTATATTGTGATTATGCAAATAAGTTCAAAACTGAATTAGATCTAGAATTACCAACCTTCAAAGGTGAGATTTGCTTTGGTGAGTGTTGATTCACTTGAAATTAACAGATCCAAGCTAGAAACCCATAGAATCTTCAAGATCCAAGAGCTTCCTTATGGTAGAAATGAAGAAGAAGTAAGATCAAGCAAAACTGACTCAAAAAGCACTTCCAATCTAGCTTCTGAACTCAGATCCAAACTCAAACAAAAATTGGTGAATTGAAGATAAGGGAGATGAATGGTGGAGGTTTAGCTATAGAATTCAAGGATTCCAATGAAGAATAAATGAACTTAAGTGACAAGAGCTTTAATGGAGGTTTTGGGAGTGAAAAAGTGGAGAGAAAGTTGAGAGCAAATTCTCAAGAATCAGTGTGAAATCTGAAAATGAAGGTTATTGTGTGAGGTTTAGAGCAAACTCACTTAAATAAGCTCTAGGTTTGAAATCAAAGTATGGTTTGGAATGTGGATTAGTATTTGGAATGGAAATTATGAGTGGAATTAGGAATGGAGTGTTTGAAATTTGGAGGGAAATGGTGAAAATTGAAACAATTCTAGATTCTTCCAATGATGATCATGTGAAATCAATGGTTGAAAATGATTGGAAAATTTGCAATGCTGAAAATTTGAATTTCTTGGCAAATTTCACCCAGGGTAACCGATTAACCATATGTGGTAACCGGTTACCACATTCAAAATTTCCAAAAATGGCGTCAAATGGAGGGAATCCTGTATAATCATTCGTTGTCACTTGTTCTGAGCCCCGTTAAACCTCTGAAACTTGCCCTTGGATATTATAACTGTGAGAATGCTTGAGATAGTCTGTACACCGTCTCCTGAGCTGAAAATAACCTGCTGAATAAAAATAAAATTGACTGCTCGATCGTGGGTAAAATAAATGTCGGAGTCTCTGATGCTCGCTGTTTGAACTCTTGCAACAAAAGGGAATCCTGAGCCACAAAAATACCTTGATCCCATGTCTCGAGAACCAATGTTATGATATGCGACAATGCAGATTGCAAAGAAACATAAGCCAGTAAACCAAGAAACGATGAGGCAAATTTTGGGGTTTTGTAAAATAGGGTTTTGTAAATACCATAATTTATTACATAATGTTGACAGATTTGGGGTCATGAGAATTCTTGAGCCAGTTGGAGATCTCGACAAATTAGAACTTCAGTGGACACTGTTGGTTTGATGTTGGGCCTGCTGCCCAGGTCTGTTGAAGAGTTTTATTCCACACAGGTGTGGTTTGCTTCTAAGTAGGTTTGAACTTCAGTGGACATTGTAATGTCAAATTCAGGATTTTGTTTAGGGAATTTGACAGCATGTTAGGGAATTTGACAACATACATCTCAAGAACAATGACAACATACTGTTAGTAATTTGAAATATGAGGATGTGTTAGGGAATTTGATAGCATGTTAGGGAATTTGACAACATACATCTCAAGATTACAAAATGCATATAAATATTTGTGTTTCTCACTGAATATAAACTGTATATAAATGCATATAAACACTGAATATAAATATTTGTGTTTCTCACTAAATATTTGTGATTACAAACTGTATATAAATGCATAAATTCTAAGAATCAGTTTGTTAGAGCAGTAAATCCTTATATTGTTTTAATGAATGTTTACTAACTTGTCAAACAAATCAAGCAACTAACTTGTCATGACAGTAGGAACTTGGCCATCACAATGCCAAATAATTACTAACTTGTCATGACAGTAGGAACTTGGCCATCACAATGCCAATCAATCAAGCACTAAATCCTTATATTGTTTTAATGATAGTTTACTAACTTGTCAAACAATTACAAACCAAACATTAGCATGAGCAAAAAAACTAAACAACCAGCAACTAGGAGTTGATAAACTCATACTTCTAAGACACTAAAGTGAATTCAACCAGTGATAAAGGACCTGTCATGACTGATAGCAGCCCTAGGGTAAGATTCTAAATAGGCTCTAGTTATGAGAACCAGTGCAGTACCAACTTTGACATGTATTCAAGACAACTACTACTTTACAACATGCTCTAGTTATGAGAAACACCTTAAAAAAAAAAGAAACGGACCATGAGTTGACAAACTCATAACTTCAAAATACCAACGACAAAGTATTTTGGCAAGACAGTGTTGATCATCCAAATCCAAATATGCTTCAACAGCATTAGGTGAATCATCTCAACAATAGCATCATATTAATTAACAACAAGCAACTCTCAAAACATTTTTTTTTCTAAAAAACAAAAGCCTATGCTGATCATCAACAATTCATTGTGAATCCTCTCAACATAGTGGCCAACAGCCTTAAGATAATAACAATTAACAATGAGGAAATGAATAAGGCATTCTTATTTCCAATCATCATGCCTTAAGCCAATGGCTTTCATAACAATTACCAATTCCAAATGACAGTTGCCAAACACAAACAAGGAGAACAAATTTAACAATGATGAAAGCAATGTTGATCTTCATATGCTTCAGCATGTGTGAATCATCTCAACAGGGGTCATGACACCAATATGTTGCCTTTAAAATGAAGGTTACCAGTTTGTCACAACAAACACCAACCAACCTTTAGTATGAAAAACAAGTTTTAAAATAGCAATGCCTTAAGAGTTGATAATCTCCATTTCAAAATAGTTTTGACAACAAAGATCATGATTTCAATACAATAATGTCAACCCTCAATATAACATACACTTCAACAATCTAGTAACAACATAACCCTATTGCCCTAGTGACAGTCATAGATTATCAAAACTGTATACAAACTGTGATTACAAAGATAAATTTAGAGCAGTAACACTTAGGAAAAAGAGAAATGATAATATCATATTCATCAAGATATTGGAATACAAAATACATATAATAAACCATAACATAGTTGTGCATCTTCAATCAATATCCTATCGTTGCTTCAATACGTATCAAAAATCTCTTCAAACACATCTACTTGTGTGTCATCACGCAAATAAGATATTGATTCAATTTCAATAGTGGGTAGAACAAGCATTCTTCACTATGTCATCAATGTTTGAAACTTAGTCTTGTCATGAATTCAACTAAACACACATGACATCACCCTTTCAACAGACCACACCAGCACATAACATACAATGAAATCTACTAAGTCTCTACCTAGACTGTCTGAAACCTGTCATCATGGATTAGCAAACCATGATGCACAATGTGCCCTCCAAGCATGGAACACTTGATGACAATATTCAATACACAAAAATCCATGACGATGAGAGTTGGTCATTACAATGCCAATTACTAAACACATATGGTTTTAAAGATAGAGCTCAATGGTACTAGAAGTTGACAAACCTTAAAGCAAATGTTGACATAATTCTTGGTGTTTCAATCAACATTCATTGATGAATTACAACTATCATAGCTTTAACAGTAAGTTGTAAAAACAAGATGAAAGCACCAGTCAAGCAAAAATGTTTTGAAAGTTAACAAACTCATGAGTAAAATCTGAACAGAAGCAGTAACAAACTTGGTGTTTACCAATGTCAACACTCACATTAATTCAAACATTGTTTTCAAAATCAATTACCAATTTGTCAAACCAACACAATTCTAACATGAAGATCAAGAGTTCAAAATATTGCCAAGTTCAAATCCTCCTACAACTATTTTATTATGCATTTTAAAATGACAAATACTAAATCCAAACAATTTTATGTTATGAAAATAGATTTGATAGCAACAAACGTAAGTTTGAGATAACAATGTTAATCCTCAACTCTCACCATCTGTTTCAACAGTATATATTATCACCTCTACAAAAGCAACAAACTACCTACATTACCCTAGAGACAATCTAAAAGCAACTGTCATGATGAGGTAGTTGTCCTTTCACTAACAGGTTAGTAAGAGAAATAGTGTTGACAGCAACAAACATGAGTTTAATATAACAATGTTAATCCTCAACTGATCACCCTATGTTTCAAAGGCATATATCAGCATTTTTACAAAAAAGCAATAACATGCACATATTGCCCTAATGACAGTCTTCCATTTAACAACCAAATAAATATAATTATAAAAGAAATTAATTTTAAAAAAAACATGCCAAATAAGAGAGGTTTTAATTAAAATTTCTTTCTTTTGAATTCAGCAGTAACTTATCAGAAGATGACACATGGCATTGGATAAAAAAATCTACAAATAATCAACAATTCCCTCTATCTTTCTCGTTTACATTTTGAACTAGAAAAATTGTGATATATTAAAATAGATAAGACATAAGTTATGCCAATCAATACAAGAACCAATAAAACACCTGCTATGAAAAGCTCTGCAGCAACCCTCAAAAAGCACAATTAAACCAAAAGCACATATACACCAGAGCCAAAATCACCCACCTACATTACTCCAAAACCATGCCCCTAATTCATGAGAATATTATAAAAATACACACAACAAAAGCAACTTGACCTTAATATCACAGAACAAAACAAAACCTCTATACACACAACAAAGCGACGCGATCTTGACACACACAACAAAGTAACCTAACTTCAGACTAACGATGCCTTTGACCATTTGGCTCGAATTGTACGCGTACAACAAACAGAATAAAATCGTTCATGCCATTCCAATAGTAATGCAAATATTCTCAAAATTTCATAAGTGAAATGAAAATTGAATCACAAAACTAATATCACAGTAATGCAAATTAATAAAATATGAGAACATTAAGACTCAATATACCATAACCGAAATGATAATTCCATAAACTCACATGTTCAGAAATACGTTCAATATACTTTCTTCTCTCCGATTGCCTCGCCGTAGTCTCTAACCAACACCGTCGCGCCGGAGTTTAGGCTCTGTTAATTAATCCAAGTTCAATTCAGTTGAGAGCGAGTATTGTGTTAAATCTCAGTTAGGGTTGGAATTAGAAATTCATGAGTTGAATGAAAAACATAACAAAATCTTAACCTTAAAATGGCAAATAACACAAACAAATTATTCTACCTTATCAGACTTAGGAATAAGTTTTCTCAGATTAGCAAGCTAAGTATTGGTTCTATCTCTGCATCTTTTCTCTGCTTGACTATGACTCTTGGAAGCACTTGCAACTCTATCTTCTAAACTTCCTTCAACAGGTAAAGGCCAAGACTGAAACTCACTACATTGAAAAGAAGCAGAAGAAGAATCAGAGATAGTTTGAGGTTCAATTTGAGCAGGAAAGTGTGAACGAAGAGATGATCTTGAACGAAGAGATAATTTTGAAGAGAAGATCAGAAGAATCGATGATCTTGAAGATGAAAACGAAGAGATGATCTCTCAAGGATCATACAAAATCGATTTTGTTTGATTTTAGGGATTTTTTTTCTTTTGAAAATCTATTTGGTTTAATTTTAGGGTTCTTCATTCTGAAAGGAATTAAGAGGGAAACATGAAAAACAAGAGTGGGATAGTTAGCCTCGGCTCATCCCTGTCTATCAGATAAAATAAATATATTCAAAAAAAATAAAAATAGTTAGCCTTGACTCATCCGTGTCTAATATTTAAAAAAAATAATTCAAAAATTAAAAAATATCTAGCCTCGGCCTAGCCATGTCTAATGAATTAAATAAAAATAATTGTAAAAGAAAGACTTTAAAATGGCTTTTTTTTTGCGTTTGAATAGCCTCGGTTTTGTCGAGGCTAGTTAGCCTCGGTGTCGGTGGCCGAGGCTAAATTCGCAGCTAAAATGAAGTTTTCTAGTAGTGTTAATTTTTTTATTATTGTATGTGTAGGATAATTATCAGACATTGCTCACATTTTTTTTTTATTGAAAATCCTCAATATACTCTTAGAGATTCCGAGACGCTTAATCTACGTGTTGATTTTTATATTTGGGGTTTAGTAAATGGCGGAAAGAGACCTAATGAGTGTTTTTTGGTGCTGGAACTTTGGCCGACAACTTGAGAAAATGGGATAGAATTTTATTTCAAAGAGTTAAAGATGGGAAAGGAGCATCACATCCACCACAATTGACACCCGAAATGTTAGAAACAGTAAGACAACTGGCGCTAACTGAGGCGAGACCCGAGGCGACAATAAAGACCCAAATTGAGGAGCAACAACGTCAAATAGAAGCAATGATGAATAGACAAGGTGATATGGAGGAGATGATGCGACTATTTATGCAATCACAAAGGAGACATAATCAAGCATTTGGTGGAAATGAAGGCGTTAGTGGTCAAGAACTGATGGATGACGAAGATGATGATGATCTTAACCTTGACGAGTTTCCCGATCCTAATGATCCATAGGATTTATTTTATTTTACTTTTAAATTTTAATTTTGTGAGATATTTATTCATTTTAGTATGTTATAAACTTATTATTTAAAAAATTTATTATTAATTTACATTTAAAAAATAAATAAAATTTATTATTAATTTTGTATTTATTTATATTTAAAAATTGGGTAATGCTAACTTTTGTCCTAGGGGCACAAGTTAAGAAAGATATTTATAGAAAGTTTGTATTGGAAACATCAATAAAAAATTAAAATTTTTATTTTATTAAAAATTATGCACAATTTTCAAGATATTATTTCTACATTAACTTTTGCCCTAGGGGCATAAGTTAGCATTACCCTTAAAAATTTTATGTTAAATTTAAGTATATATTAAAACGTGGATCAATAATTATAGTTTTTTATTTTAAAAAAAACAATTTTATGATGTGATTTTCACTTCACAACTTTATGACATGATTTTCACTTCACAATTTTGCCACGTGAAAATCACGTCGCAACTCACTGTGACTTATTCTTCCAACTCTACTTATACTCGATTACAACAAGTAACAACAACTAAAGCTGACATATCAGAGCAGAATATTGTGTCATGAATATCACATGGCAAACTGTTGCGACGTGATTTTCACGTGACAAAGTTGCGACATGATTTTCATGACACAACAGAGTTGTCATACGTGTTCTTGCCGTGTGAAAGTTCACGTCGCTGAAAATGTGTTATGACGTGCTTTTTCACATTGTTGTGACGTGAATATCATGTGGCTACAGACAATTTCTTTGTTTGTAGTGTGAGTATATTCTGGCAGGTTCAAATTCGATTGAGCCAAATGTGGACCTTTACATTTGGAGTTTAGCAACAGGCAGAAAGGGAGATAATGAGTACTTTTATGGTGTTGGATCTATGGTCGTCAATTACAGAAAAGGCGATAGAAATTTATTTACTAGAATTGCATATGGGAAAGGATCGCCACGTCCACCAGAATTGATACCTGAAATGATGGAAACACTGAGACAACTAGCTCTAATTGAGGCGAGACGCAATACGACAGCACGCGAGGCGATGCTAAAGGCTGATTTGGAGGAGATGAAGAAGAGACAACTTGAGATGGAAGAGCAAATGTGATAATATATGTTCTCACAAATGAACCAAACATATGGTACAATAAGTGAAAATTAAGAATTTGGTGGAAATGACGAATTTGGAATAGTTGGTGGCTAAGGAACGATAAATGAAAAGGAGGATGGAGAAGAAGAAGACGAGATCTATGTCAATGATTGATTTTTTTATTATTATTTTACTTTTTAATAATATCAATTTATGTATTTATAATTTTATTTTACTTTTTAATCATTTTAATTGAATTTTTATAAGTTTTTCATATTTATAATTATTATTTGAAAAAATATATATTAATTATTAATTTTTTTTGTATTTTTATTAACTATCTAATATTTTATTTATTGTTTATTAAAATAAAAAAGCGAAATGAGAATCACGTGACAAAAGCGACACAAATTTAATTTTGTGCCGTATTTTTCACGTTGCAAGTTAGTCAAAAACTGCACCCGTACTCTAACTGGTAGCTGAGGGATGTGCCACCCTATGTAAATATTAGTGACAAAATTATCACATAGTAAATGTTTGCGACATGTTATTCACGTGACAACTGAGTTGCGATTTATTCTCAAGCGGTGTGTTAGCTCACGTCGTTGATTTAGGAATTACGATCTAATATTGTGGTCTGTGACGTGATTTTCATGTGACTAATTTTTTTTTTTTAGTGTTGAGACTCTTTTTATACCTCATAACTCACACTATTCTTCATTCACTTACTCAAAAAATTCTTATATAGAAACAACCATAACATGTAATTATACATACAATCGATTACAATTTATTTATTAATTAAAAAATAATAAATACAATTTTCTCTCTCATTCATATCACAACCACCTCATAATTCTAATTAAAAAAATTTTAAATTTTTTTCTATTTTTATTGGATGTTTCTAAAAATAATTTATGAACATTTTCATACAAGTTTTTCTCCACTTACTGGACATCGAAGGATTAATCTTATAAGTCTACCCTATACCGTCAATCAAAAAACCAATTCATCGAGACTCTATTCCATCAATTCACAAAATATTTTTGGTTTCGGAACGAAAGAATACATAACAAAAATATAAAAGAAAAATGAGATAATAGTTTATAGAAGTTGTAAGTTGTAATTATATAAATGAGAAATGAATGTTACGTGAGAGATGATGAGTAGAAAATGTAGGATCAAGAAACGCAATTATTTATTAGAAGTAGAATTAAGAATTCCATAATACATGGTTGGGGTTCCTCATTCACCGAACATACTTCAGCACAAAACCTTTGGCTTGTCTACTAGAAAAAGAAAAGTTGTTGGATTCAAATCTCCACCATGCACGTATTACGCGTTCAAACCCTATTTATTTCATATTTCTAAATTATTCATACTTTCATTAAATGTTTTTAATTATTCTTCCATTTGCATTCACATATATCATATAATAAGCAATAAACAGCCTCACATTTACGTTTACAATACTTTCAGTCAGCTCAGATCTCAGTGGCATTGTCTTTTTCCTCCATCGATTCAAATTAAATTTTATGTGTTCCGTTCAAAGCCATCTACTTTTAAACAATAATTTTTTTTATAAACAAAATAAAAATAATCACTTGAAATTTCCAAACAACATAAAGTTTCAAAATTCAAACTTTAGTCAATGTTTATAAAGTACAAACACCCGAACACGATCTCAACATCACATAATATTCATAATAATTAAAAATAATAATTTAATTTAATTTGATCATAAATGTTAATATAAGTACTCGACACTAACACAAATACGGATATATATATTTTTAAATGTATTAGTGCTGCTTAATTAGAGATTCATCGAATTCAAGACAAATTTCTTAAGTATAATAAGTGTGAGTAATGTGGATAATAGTCTCGTAGTAGATAAAAATATGGTAACTTGCAATTGCATAGTTGAAGCTTCCGCTTAAGGGGAGCATTGTGGATAGACTCACGCTTGAGGATGAGTGTTAAGTATAACAAGTGTGAGTAGTGTGGATAATAGTCCTATATTGGATATGAATGTGGTGATATGAGCATTTATAAGTGGAGAACTCACGCACGTATCACCTTAAGGTTTTGGGTGAATATGTAGTATGTCTCTCACAACGATGTTGCTCTAAAAAAATAAGTTTCACAATGTACAATACTCTATAGTAAAGATCTCCCATAACAAAATTCATATCCACAACAAAGTATAAACTCACGATCTTTTGATGTATGAATCAACTTTTTTAGGGGTGGCAAAATAGGTCGGCTTGATGCGAGGTGGACCAAGGAATTAGGCCTTCACCTCTAATGTGTTTGTTTGCGGGTTTTTGCAGCTATTTACATAAATTTTTACGTTTTTAATCTTAAATGATGTAGAGTTTGCAGACTTTTTCTATCCACTTCATTTTTTTACCGGACAGATCTAAATTTTATGTCTGCATCCTCAACTATAATCTTTTCACTTGACTCTATTTTTTTATAAATTTTTATAAGATGAGTTAATTAACCGGAACGGACATGTCCGTTTGTCACCCTTATTCTAAATTATTAGCAGAGAATATTGAACTCATTAACAACCAAATTACTTTATCATTTTTCTAAATAATACACACCTAAATTTAGGGAACCTTAAAAAAATGGATGGATGGAGCTAGGGTACCTTGAAATAAGGGTTTGAACGTGCAGGACACGAGGGACCACGTGGGGGTCTCCGATGACAACGTTGTGTGGGTTCAAGGAACCTTAGCTTAATATTTTTAGATTTGAAAACCATTTTTTCGAGGTAACCCTTCTTTTTACGTTTTTGTTTTACCTATAATAATAATTTAATTAGATCCATGCCATGCGCATTCTTTTCAAACCATAGTTTCTAATTGGGTATAGTAAAAAATGTTTACGAAAAACTTGGACTTTAGTAGGGACTCACGTGCTTGTCTTATCCTTAAATAACGTGTTACTTTTTGCTCTTTTTTTTAATCTCCAAAAGTTGAGTCTCCAATAGTAATCTTGTTTTTGCTTTGGGTCAATGAATATGAGGCATTCAAGGTAGACATGGTTTAAGAATCCAAGTTTATGTCCGTGGGTACTTCCAAAACAAGGTTGGATTGCATATAATACCCAAAAATTTGGGCATATTATTGTTTGTCAATTTGTTCGTGTGCATATATAATTTATTATTTATAATAATAATAATAATAATAATAATAATAATAATAATAATAATAATAATAATAATAATAATTTGTATGCATTTTGTTTCTCTGTAGCTAGAACTGTGACATATCATATTTATAAAACAAAAAACTGACACATGCATGCATTTGCAGCAAAATAAAATTATGGGCATATTTGAACATAAATTATGGGCATATTGGTTTTCCCATAAGTATACTTTTATTGATAAAAATATGAAATATATATTGTGCCAGTCCAGTTTTAATTTTATTGCTACACTTTTAAAAACTGAAAATATATATTGTGACTATATGACATATGATACAGGTGTTATTTTTTTTAGTTTTCTTTTTTGTGGAGCTTGTTGAGTTGTCAAAAATCATTGCCTAAAAATATTGACTATTAAAATTTAATTTAAAAAAAAATGATTTTGTTGAAAAATACAAAGGTACAATATTATTTTGCTGGCAAAAAAAATATATTTATAAACTAAACCTTGGCGGAAATTGTAGAGTTTAGAATCAATCACTAGTGATTTGTCTGTATCAGGCTTCTTCCTAGAATGAAAAACAATACAAAATTACACTGTTTTTAATTACTACTAGTTTACTACCAATTACTTTTAAATGTTTTCATAAAGTGCACATTTTAAAAAATTACACTAGTTCTTTTTGATAGTATACTATATATACTCTCGGACAAGATGAAATTAATAAAATTACAACCTCCTTCTATAAGAAAATTATTAAAAATAATTAATATTTTTTTTTGAAGGTTTTGTTATTTTTAAATAAAATATCAATAATATATTAACATTAATATATCACAAACAAATATAAATAAATATTCATCATGAATTTTAATTTTTTTAATTCAATCCTCTCTTTTCCTTTTGCGACTTTTGGTCACCTGCTCGTTTTTTCGGCGAGACTCAGGCCTAGCGACCAAGAAGTGGTTACCGACTAAACTGAGCCTGGATGGTTTAAACTCCAAGTTTTTGAACTAGAGACCTTTTTGGTGAGGTTTGAAACTGGTTATTGGAAGAATATGGGTCGAGGGAGAGGGATGCCTAAGAAGAATAAGGCGTCGTCACCATCGATTCTAACCACCCTCTTGCAACAAAGTTTTAGGAAAGATGATTTAGAGAGAGGATCAATTATGGATACTGAATCCAACTCAGTGAAGAGTTGTGATGAGAAGAAGGAAACGCTAGAAGTCAAATTCTCTAAAACCCCCGCAGTGGTGAATGTAGAATCAGAAACAAAGGAAAACATTGATGTACCAACACCCAAGCTCTGGATTGACATCATAAGTGGGAACAAAATTCCATCTAATGGAGCAACAATCGAGTTTGTCTCCCCAAGCATAGTGGAAGGAGAAATTGAAGTTGACATTGAGGAAGCTGACATTGAATTTGAGGTAAAACTCTGGGACTCAGCTCTAATAATGTATGTCATATGGAAACATCTTAGCATGAATGCAGTTAAGCAATATATGATAAAATTTAGGAACTTTGTGAAATTACCATATTTATATTACAATGAGGAGGGTTATTTCATTCTGAAACTTAAGTCTCATCAAGAGAAAGACTTCGTTGTGATGAGGGTCCTTATACCATACAAAATATGCCTATGGTCCTTAAGAATTGGTCTCCTAATTTTGATTTAAAAAGAGATATGATGTGTATCCTTCTTGTTTGGATAAAACTCCCCAACCTTCCTTTACATTTGTGGGGTGTTAGAAGTTATGGAAAGATAGGCAGTGCCTTAGGTATCCCATTGTTCACTAATGAGTGAACTGCAAACAAACTTAGGGTTTCTTATGCTAAAATTCTGGTTGAGATTGAGGTTACTCAAAAATAGAAGGAATACATCATAATCAAGGACACTAGAGGGAACAAAAGGAAACAAATCGTGGAATATGAGTGTAAACCACTATTTTGTGAGAGATGTCAAAAGGTGGGGCCTCAATGTAAACCCAAGGCAAAGAAACATTGGTAGCCCAAACCTCACCAAGAGAACACAACAAAGCAAGCGGAACCTAAAAATGACAGGGAGGAGCAAGAGAACCCAACCAACCAAGTTGATCCTAAAGATGACAGGGTCGAACAAGAGATTTCAGGTTAGGAAAATGTTAGAAGCAATGGTAGAAATAAAGGCAAAGGTGTCATGACTATCACATGCCGGAATGGATTTAAGGCCTTAAGGATTGGAATTCCTGAAAGGTCATAAGCATATGTGGTATGATGATTTCTTGGAATGTAAGAGGGATAAATAACTCAGGAAAGTGTCAGGAGGTTGTCTCCCTCCTCAAACAAATGGACCCTAAAATTGCTATTCCATTAAAAACTAGAGTTAAACCCCAAATTGCTTTAAAAGTTAGGAATAAGTCTGGCCAAAAGTGGAAAATGATTGATAACTATTCCAAGCACAATAATGGGAGAATATGGATATTATGCGATGAGACTAGAATAAAGGTGACTACCCATACCATGTCTACCCAATTTATTTATTGTATTGTTTACTGATGCGTTCGCAAGTGCACAGAAATATCAAAGTAATATAAAAGATTGTCGAACCCACAGAGACCAATGTCAACCTATCATTATCTATTGCTGCTATGTAAAGCTAATGCTAATGAAATATATATTTAGGGAAACTAAAACAAGAATTAAAACTAAATTAAGATTTAGGAAATATAACAAAAAAGAAGACCAGAATGTGGATTCCATTGTACCTCAGAGACTCTGTAAACCATTGGCGTTAATTTATGGTTAAATTACATTCTGTAGAAAATACTAATTTAAAAACTCTATCTAACACTCTCACGCTATTGATTAAAGTCACACTTCCTAACCATGAGATTTTGCTCCCGCTCGCCCATTTTAATTAAGAGACAAATTTTGAAAACTAATTAGATCCTAATTGATACCTAAAGTTCTCTTGTTGTATTTAGGATCAATGTCCAGTTCCCACTATCCAGCCCAATTCTCACACTCTCGCGCTATCCACTCGAACCTTTATTTTCTTTTCACTATCGTGACAAAACCATTTGAATTAAACTTGGAAACTAAAGCCAAAACAAAATTTAATAAAAAGTTTTGCGCCAACTAATTACTGAGTCTCGTCGGAACGACAGTCCTCACATACCGGACCCAAAACAATTTAGCCAGACATGGTTGTAGAAACAATTAAATAATTTTGGATTTTTGAATTAACTAAAGTAATAATAAGAAATTTAAAATAATTTAAACCAATGCTTGAAGAAAAGGGTAAAATTTTGAAATGATAACAATGGTAAAAAGATAAAGCATAAATGTAAATTGTGGAAAATAAAAGCAGGAAACTAAATATGATGAATGTAAAGGAACCTGTAATAAAAACTAAAATTAAATCCAAGGCAAGATTGTTGATCCAAGCAAGTTACACAAATTATAGACCTAAACACTAATGGTGAAGTAGTTTCTTGAATTGAGAAAACTACCCCTTCTACAATGGTGATTTCTGCCTAAAACTATGAACAACACTTCCGCGTACAAAACTTGGATGCCTCAAAATTGTGAATCCAAGGTTTATTTATAGGAGGAATTTAGTTTACTAACTTTTAAAGATCATGAATGAGTCATGGAGAAAGTGGTAGAAACCTCAAAAGTAGTGTTGTAGTGGGCAGTTAGTTTCACGTTTCTGAACTGAATGGCGACTGCCATTATACATATGACGACCGCCATTATCTTTAAGTGGGAATATGACATGGTAGGGTGCAATGGCGAACGCCATTAGGTTCATGGTGACTGTCGTGTACCAGAAAAAGGAAAATTTTCATTTTTTCTTCATTTTTTTTTGCTCTTCTCCCAGTTTTCTTGCACGGACGCTCTTATTCAAAAAATAGTTGAAACACAAACATAATACGATATAATAATATGATAAATAAGTAAAACTACATTAAATTGCATGCAAATTGAGTCAAAATAAATGATACATTTTCACGTCATCAAACACCCTCACACTTAAACCATTGTTTGTCCTCAAGCAATCAACCAACACGATATAAAGAAATAAGCGTGATTCAAAAAAAGACACAATGAGACTCTAATTATACGTGGATGCTAGGCTAATGTTAGACCGGTAGGTGCTAAATATCAATATCAAGGATACCGTAACGACACGATTTCAAAAACTCCCTCCTTATGCAAACCAATCTGAATCATGCCATTATAACTCAACCTATATCTCTTGCTCTCTTTCACCCCCATTTCATTATAGTGCATATCTTATCATTCATCATTTCTCTCTCTCTTAATTTCTCATTTTAAACCAGAGATCATACACTTATTTACATCAGCTTCTTACTTAGTGTGTGCTTAGGATGGTGTTGACTGCTAAAATAAACTACTTAGGGGATACTTTTAAAAACTAGAGCTTAAGGTCTTGGCATAATGTATATTCAAATTGATATCGCATAATTAGCGAGTTTAAGGTGTTAGGACGGTATTGATGTTATTGAAACTTTTCCAAGCCTTTATAACATAGCCTAAACAACCTATATACTCTCAGAGTGTTGTGCCATGAATCAAAGCAAAAAATTTTTGGAGGATTAAAATTTTAAAATTTTGGGAAAATTTAATAACAAGTGAAAATCACGCATAACAACTCGAGAGCACAAGCAAAGACTCGACAAAACATTAAAAACAGATAAAAGTCTTAAAAACATGAAATAAACTAGAAAATGATAAACCTAACTAGAAAGCGATAAAATTAAAGTGGTAAAGTTCCTCCCGTACACTTAAGTCAAACATTGTCCTCATTGTTTTGATAAAAGGTGGAAAAAGGAAATATAGGACCTGTGTGAATTGCTACTGCGTGCCAAATCCTTTATGATCCTGCTCTTGTTGTCCATGTCTTCACTGACCACATCTGCTTCGACGACGGGCATTTTGAGATACCTTCATCTGTTTGAGCTTGTAATGCTTGCATATGTTGCATGTAGCCCATCATCTCTTGTTTCTGTTGATACGTGGCATAAAATAGACTATTGCCTTTGCCATTATGAGATCTTCAATTGCGCAATTCTTGAACCGACTCATCATATTGCCCGCTTCCAGAGGAAGTACCTGCAATAGTGTTAGCAAAAATATGGTGTGGTGTGTGCAGGTGGAACCTGACCATGTGAAGAACGAGAAAAGGTGAGATACGGACGAGAGAGACATACTCTCTTCCATCGTACTCATCATCGGTGTCACCAGCAGCAGCAAAATTTGTAGGAATATCTGTGGGCACCAGCTCATCTCCAATATTGTCATTTGAGTCATAGAACTAAATATCCCAATTTTTCACATTGATGCGGCTTGGGCATGTTAAAAATTGATATTCTGAACAATAGCATTATTAATCAATAAATTATTTGGAGGGTAGAACCTAGAGGTTTTTCTCTTAGAAGTGGATGAGACGTAACAAGTGATGCATCTCTTTATTATTTGCAAATTCTAACAATGAAAGGAAAACATTAAATTAAAAGTCTGTGGGTTGCCTCCCACACAACGCTTATTTTAATGTCGTTAGCTAGACCATTTAGGAGTGCAAGCACTAATGGTGGTTCTCTCGAGAATGATTCCTCGATCAAAAATTTGATGATCCTCAGTTTCCATGGCCACTTATCAAGCCATCTCTCATATCCTTCACCTTTTCTTTTCTTCCTTCCGTGGGGTGTTTCTTTCTTTTGAACTTGTGGTGGTGGTTCTGGCTCTATCCTGAGTATCAGATTTTCAAGTTTGGGCTTAGTTATTTCATCCACCACCTCAAAGGCTAACCTTCCCGTCTTGATAATAAAGATTTCCCTAGTTTCATGGTACTCTAATTTTCTCTTTTTATGCATGACCTCAAGCAAGGGTGCATTGGTGAGGGTATTTTCCAATTCCTCCACATACGTTTTGGATTGGGAGTCTACCTTAGCTTTCACAAGAATTTACGGAAAGGAATCGGTGGGGTATAGGAAGGAGGAACAATATTAGGTACTTCCTTCTCTACCTCTTCGACAACCTCCCTTTCGGGTGGTGTCGGTGGATTTTTCTCAATCTCCACTTCCTTAAATCTTTGCGGGATAAGGATCGATGGGTTATAGAAAGGAGGAACAAAAATAGGTGCTTCCTTCTCCACCTCTTCGACAACCTCCCTTTCGGATGGTGTCGGTGGATTTTTCTCAATCTATACTCTTTTCTCATCAGAACTCTCCTCAACCTCATTATCACTCTCCTTAGGATTTTTGATTTTTTTTCACTACTGGATATTACAACATCCACATGTCTCTTAGGGGAGGGTCCTATAGGTGTCTGTGTAAGCAGGGAGATTTGAATCTCCAATGCCTCGGTGTGAGTCGCGAGGGACTCGACCATAATGTTCACCTGCCTAAGATTTTCATTAATTTAGAGATGTTGTTTTCTAAACTCTTCATTTTGGAGAGTTTGTGTTTCCACAAAGCGCTCAATCATAGATTCTATCCTAGAATGAGTAAGCATTGCATTGAAATCCTCCATTAATACTTCAAGGTAGGATTTATGAGATTCTTACGAATCCTCAAAATATTGGGAGTGGTAATTGTAGAGGAAATCTGGGTGAGAGTGAGTTAGAGTCGCATTGAAATCCTCCATTAATATTTCGAGGTCGGATTTAGGGAATCTTACAATTTCTTAAAATATTAGGAGTGGGAATTGTAGAGAAAATTCAGATGATACATAGTAATCGAGACAAGAGTGCCTTAGTCTATACGGTGCAACGACTAAATCACAATATTAACTGTTGGTCTCCAACAACGGTGCCAAAAACTTTATGCGTCTGCAAGTGTACGAAAATATCAAAGTAATATAATAGATTGTCGAACCCACAAAAGCAATGTCAACCTATCGTTATCTATTGCTACTATGTAAAGCTAAGGCTAATGAAATATGGATTTGGGGAAACTAAAACAAGAACTAAAACTAAATTAACATTTAGGAAATATAAAAGAAAAGAGAGATCGGTATGTGGATTCCATTGTACCTTAGGGACTCTATAAATCATTGGCGTTAATTTATGGTTAAATTACATTCCGTAGAAAATACTAGGTTAAAGACTCTATCTAACACTCCCGCGCTATTGGTTAAAGTCACACTTCCTAACCATGAGGTTTTTCTCTCGCTCGTCCATTTTAATTAAGAAACATACTTTGAAAACTAATTAGATCCTAATTGATACCTAAAGCGTTCTAGCTGTATTTAGGATCAATACCCAGTTCCCACTATCTGGTCATTTTATTACACTCTCGCGCTATCGACTCAGACCTTTATTTGCTTTTCACTCTCGCGACAAAGCCATTTGAATTAAACTTGGAAACTAAAGCCAAAACAAAATTTAATAAAAGGTTTACGCCAATTAATTATTGAGTCTCGTCGGAACGACGGTCCTCACATACCAGACCCAAAACAATTTAGCCAGACATAGTTGCGGAAACAATTAAGTAATTTTGGATTTTTTAATTAACTAAAGACATAATAAGCAGTTTAAAATAATTTAAAGCGGTGCTTGAAGAAAAAGGTAAAAGCTTGAAATGATAGCAATGGCAGAATGATAAAGCGTAAATGTAAATTGCGGAAAATAAAAGCATGAAAATAAATGTCATGAATGTAAAGGAACCTGAAATAAAAATTGAAATTAAATCGAAGGCAAGATTTTTGATCCAAACAAGTTACACAAATTATAGGCCTAAACACTAATGGTGGAGTAGTTTCTCGATGTGAGAAAACTACCCCTTTTGCAATGGTGATTTCTGGCTAAAACTGTGAACAACACTTTTGCGTACAAAACTTGGATGCCCCAAAATTGTGAATCCAAGGTCTATTTATAGGAGTAATTTAGTTTACTAACTTCCAAATATCATGAATGAGTCATGGAAAAAGTGGGAGAAACTTCCAAAGTAGTACTGTAGTGGACGGTTACTTTCACGTTTCTGAATTGAATGGTGATTGCCATTATGCTCATGACGACCACCATTAGCTTTAAATGGGCATATGACGTGGCAAGGTGCAACAACGAACACCATTAGGGCCATGGCGAACGCTATTAGGCTCATGGCGGCCGTTGTGTACCAGAAAATGACAAATTCTGCACTTTTTCTTCATTTCTTTGCTCTTTTCCCAGTTTTCTTGCACATACACTCTTACTTGAAAAATACCTGAAACAAAAACATAATACGACATAATAATACAAAAAACAAGTAAAGCGACATTAAATTGCATGTGAATTGAGTCGAAATAAACAATACATTTTTACATCATCATTTACCACCTCAATGGAGCTATAAAAACCTAGAGAACTCCAATTTATGCTTCCAATTCTCTGGAACAAAAGAAGGACTTGTGAAAGGATATTATCAAATTCATGCCAATGTCACAGGGCCTTGGCGCCTCATGGATGATTACAATAATGTCTTGATAGCTCAAGACATAATTGGGGGAAATATGGTTACTGAGAATGAGTATAAAGACCTAATTGATATCATGGACCAAACTGGCCTATTTGAAAATGATAGATTTGGAGATCATTTCACTTAGAGTAATAATCAAAGGAACGATATGATTTAGTCCAAAATTGATAGGGTTCTAGGGAACATTGATTGAGAGCATCAAAATATGGATACTAAGCTCATTATAATGAACCATGGGGTATCTGATCATGTCTTAATGTGCTTGCAGAATATCAATGTGAAGAGTCCAAATAGAGCTCCCTTCAAATTCCAAAGTGTAGTTATCAATAAGGATGGCTATAAAGAAGTTGTGCAGCAGAGTTGAAAGGGGTCTCTAGCTGGTAATCCCGTGTTTGTCTTGTGGAAAAAGCTCCAAAGGCTTTAACTTGTGATCAAAAAGCTTAGCAAATATTGTAATGGGATTAATCAACAACTTAGGAAATCTAGAGAAGAGCATTCATTAACCCAAGATAATTTACTCATGGACAAGATGAATATTCAGGCCATAGATAAAGTGAAAAATTGCACCAATGAAGTTCTGAGATTGAATGATCTTGAAGAGAGTATCATTTAGAAGAAATCAAAGGTGGATTGGCTCATACTTGGAGATGGAAACAATTCTTATTTCCATGCTTCCTTGAAAACTAGACAGAGGCATAATCAACTAGACAATCTGAAGGATGATAATGGGAATTCCCTTCACCAACAAGAGGATATTGAGCAAGAGATAATAAGGTACTATAAAAAGCTCATAGGCAGTTCTAATAAAAATCTGACAAACATTGACATTGTAGCCGTTGGGAAAGGTCCCCAACTGTCTAGTGAGCAGAGGATTTCTTAATTGCCCCTATTTCTGAAAATGAGGTTGTCAATAGCTTGATAGGTATGAAGGATCTATCTGCTCCTGGAATTGATGGGTATAATGCTAAATTTGTCAAGAGTGCTTGGGATATTATCAAGCATGACACCATCAATGCAGTCAAAGAGTTCTTTGAGAGGGAAAAAATCTATAGATCTATTAATTGCACCCTTATCACTCTTATCCCTAAGACTAGTTCTACTAACATGGTGAATGATTTATGACCTATATCTTGATGCACAGTGATTTACAAGTTGATATCTATAATTATAGCTAATAGACTGGGGAAGGTGTTAAGCAACATATTCCATACCAACCAAGCTACTCTTGTGTCAGGAAAGAACATTCATGGTTATATTATCATTGCCTATGAGCTGATAAGAGGGTGCAATGCCAAAAATGGAAACCCCAGATGTATGCTTCAGATGGATTTATAGAAAGCTTATGATACTATTGAGTGGGTAGCTTTGGAGGCCATCTTGAAGGAACTTAACTTTCCTCAGTAGTTTATCAATTGGATAATGATAAATATCAAAATTGTTTCTTATGAATTCTAGGTTAATGGATCTTATACTCGGTTGGTGGAAGCAAAGGGAGGCCTAAGACAAGGGGATCCTTTATCCCCCTTGTTTTTTGTTATAGTTATGGAGTATTTACATAGAATTCTTCAAAAAGTCAAGGACAAATCCAACTTCAATTTTCACTCAAAGTGTGAGAAGTTGGAGATCAAAAACCCCGACATTGCAGATGATTTACTTTTATTTTCCATGGGTGATCTAAAATCTGTGGAAATGATGATGATTGTGTATGAATATTTCTCTAAGTCCACAGGGCTGAAGATAAACCCAGCCAAGTGTAAAGCTTTCTTTAGGAATATGGGAAATGATGTTAAGCAAAGAATTTAAGACATCACCATGTTTTCTGAGGGAAAACTCCCTTTTAGGTATCTTGGTATACCTTTTACCAGCAAGAAGCTTAACATTAACCATTACCCGCCTTTAATTAACAAAATCCTGGCTAGGATCAATGATTGAAGCTCTAGGTTTCATTTTCTAACTGGTAGAACTCGACTTATCAATAATGTGTTGTTTGCCCTATCCAATTATTGGCTTCAATGACTGCCCAAATCCTAAGAAAGTGCTTTCTAAAATTGATGCAATTTATAGGTATTTCTTGTGGTCTGGATCTCATAAGATAACTAGAAAAGCTCCCATAGCTTGGAAGAAGACTTGCTCTCCAAAGAAGCAGGGAGGCATAAACATCATTGACTTGAGAAACTAGAATAAGGCTTGCATAACTAAGTTGTTGTGGAATCTTAACGGGAAAACTGATAGCATAAGGATCAAATGGATCCACTACTATTATGTAAAAACTCAAAATGTGATGACAATGGACCTGAAAAACAATACACCTTGGATTCTCAAAGCTATTTTGAAGTTGAGGCCCATTGTTGTTGATATGAATGTTTAGAATACTTTTATGCAAGAGGAAAAATTTTACACTAGAAAGATCTATGCAGTATTGAATGATACTCACCAAGAAGTGGCTTGGAGGAAAGTGAAAGTCTGAACCACCTCTTTTTGCAATGCAGAGTTATGAAAAATGTTTGGCAAGATATCTTGGACTGGTTACAAATTGCGCACAAACCTGGCAGTTGGAGTGAAGAGATAACTTAGGTCATTGAGAAGAGTAAGTCTAAAAACCCCAAGAGTAGAATCCTCACGTGTGCCCTGGCTGAAACTCTGTATGAATTGTGGAGAATTAGACATGAAACCTACTTTGGGAATGTTATTAGCATCAGTATGACAGGCTCCAAGATCAAAGACTTCATTGTTTATAAATGTTAGGTGAAAGCCAATCTTTAAAAAACCATTGGTAATTTGCTAATGCATTAGGTCTTGTTTTCCTTATTGCATTTATCTCTTTGATCAACTGTTTATTCTAATATATATATTGTTGACAGAATATTATCAATTATTTATACTCATCTCAAGCAACTAACACACATGTATTAAATTATTCCACCTATTTTTGTTAAATATTTTAGCTTATTTGTTTTAATTTTTTTTATTAAAAATGATTTTTCTAGTATTATATAATTTTTAAAGAAAATTACATAATTCTTATTTAAAAACTACAAATGATCAATTAATTTAAATAATTAAAAAAAATATTATTTTAGATATCTTGCTATAATTAATTTTTAAATATCAAAATATAAAAATTACTAAGATATAAAATTATTTAAAATAATTTTTCATAAAAATTATTTTTGAATCATTTGATTGTGTTTTATTCTTTAAATATATATTATGTTGTTGAATTTTCAAAATTAACTTTATAAATTCTAGAACATGAGTTAAATTTCTATTTTTAATATTTAAGAAAATCATAAAATTTATTTCTAAACTATAAAGAAAATTAATTTTTCATAAAGTTAAACAAACGGGCTCACTGGTATTCAAATTTGGAAGATATTAAAGGATGAAAAAATATTTTTAAAAATGAATGTATCTTAAAATTTGTAATTTTTTAAAATATAAATATGATTAAAATAAGATTTAGAATCCTTTCTGCCTTGTAGGTTAACTTCAAGGTTTATTTTGATTCATTATCTTAAAAAAAATTATATTAATTTTTTAATTATTTAAAATATATTATTTTAGTTTTTTTTCATTAGCAAAAAAACTAAAAAATTAATTACTAAATTAATTATTATTAAAAAAAACTAATATAATACGTTAAAGAATTAATGAACTAATATAAACTTTTCTTAGAGTTAAGAAATTAAATTGAACTCCAACATTAATATGAGATTAAAAAAAAATATTTAACCTTAAAATAACAATAATAAGTAAAGTGAATGTGTATAGGTTTGGATAGTAACCAAAATCAATAAAACTCTAATGGGCTGGATAATGGATCTATCCAATTTGTTGGATAATTTTTTCTCGCACCCCTTTTAGTTTTATATGGAATTCCTCAAATTTTTATAATACTAAAACTATTTTTTTTTCTTCATTTTTTTCATTAATAACGTATTGAAAACATATCTCACACGAAAAAAATTTGGTAAGTCATTCAAAAAATTCGTTATATATTATTATCAGCATTTTCAAAAGGTTCGATCCTTGACAAAATTTATCAGTTTTTCTAAAAACTCAATGGAGTACTTTCTAGAACCTTGAAAGATTTGATAGTGTTAATTTACAATAGTTGAAATTTAGTCGATATTTTTGTATAGTTGTGATTGCACCGATGGTTTTGTGTGATTCATAATAATTTAAAATTTATATAAATATGCACAATATGTTGTTAACAAAAACACCTCACATTAAAGCCAAAGGGATCACGGGTCATAAAGCAATCCTTAGACAAAGAGAGATAGTGGTGCAGAAGAAAATATGGAAGCTTATCCAGTCAAAGCCTAAGTGCAAAACTAGAGATATATACTTCAAAATTATGAAAGTCCAATCAATTGTGCAATGGAGAAAATTGTTCTTCGATAACATGTGTCGCTACTCGAAAAAATGGTGTCGCGCAACGACGGGGAGGCGAAAAAGATAGGACAGAAGAGTCGCCACCGAACTTTATTTATCCCATGAGGGGAAAGGAAAATATCGAGAAAACCTTAAGAAACGAACGGATAAGATTGGTCTCGCAACCAAGAACGGGTTCGGAAGCCGGTTATGCGAAGGGAAGGTATTAGCACCCCTCGCATCCATCGTACTCGATGGGAACCTTTTGTTTGTCGATGTGTGAATTTATTTGCTTAAATATTATGCTATAAGAAGTGTTCTAAAAGATAAAGAGAAGGGTTTAGAAACGTGAAAAGAGAGGTAACAGAGGGAGAAAAGAGAAAGAACAGACTCGGTATGACTTCGCGGTCCTAGGCCTACGTATTCTCAAAAGATATGAGAAAGTCAGAGTCGACGTAGTTCGGGGAACTACAGATATGGGGGGGAATGTGCTCGGCAAGGATTGTGGCCCTTGTGCCTACGTATCTTTACTTGAACGAAGTAAAGAATCAGAGCAGCCGTAGTTCGGCCTACGGTGTGCAGGTGAAGTTCTGGTAGACGATGCTATCGTGCGCATTCTAGCAGTTAGGTGTTTTGCTGCTCGCTCGTTGGAGACTTAGGCGTTACCTGTTTGCGGTAGAACGGACGTAACATATCCTTTTTGAAAGGTTGATTAGGTTTTCGCCACTCGGGGCAAGAAGTCACGTTTGATTTGTGAGATTGTTTTAAAGGGGCGAGACATGTCCTCGGATAGTAACCCCTACGGGTAGTACCCAATTCGTTATCTCAAAGTTTTTGTTATGAAAAGGTATGGCGAACGAGGCATCTTCGTATTGAAAGACGAGCGTCGAATCCACCCTCACTATAGTGGGCATCCCATCGCTCGAAGAAGAAGAAGTCTACACCCAATCCTCTCTCTTTAATTCAACGCAAAGAGAAATTTGTTCTCTTATTAAAGTGTTTTTGGTTTTGAATGGTAAGTGCTTTGTGACATAGAACCCTACGGTAAATGTCAGCACTCGGGATAGGAGAAGGCCTACGCCTAACCGCTCCACGACCATTCAAGTTTTGTTATAAAAAAGATTTTGAAAAATGCACTCGGTGCGAGACCGAGGTTTTAGGTGCGAAAGGTTACGGAAGGAAGTTGTGAAAGTGAGATATGGTGGATAAAGTCGAGCCTTCGTATTGAAAGACGAGTGTCGAGACCACCCTCACTACAGTGGGCATCCCAACACTCGGAGAGGAAGAAGACTACACTTAATCCCCTCTCTTTAATTCAATACAAAGAAAAAAAAGATTTATTGAAAGATAGTTTGAAAATAGACTCGGTACGGGACCGAGGTTTTTTAGGAGAGAAAAGTTTAGAGCGTCTTTATATTGAAAGACGAGTGTCGGGACCACCCCCCACTACAGTGGGCATCCCAACACTCGAAGAAGAAGGGGACTACACCCAATCCTCTAATTTTAATTCAATACCAAGAAAAGTTATTTTTGAGAAACGTTACAAGATACAACGCGAGCAAACCCTAATAGAGGGTCAACTTTCAAGTAAGTCCAGGGTCTTGAAAATCATCAATGATTTGAAATGTTGTTTTATTAAATGAAAATAATTATTATTATGAGCAATTTGCAAAAAGGATGGATCAAAAATAAATAAGTATGCAAAAATTATTGATTTTGGAAATTATATAGTTAAAACAAATAAATAAATTAAATGAACTTAAAAAGTGCAAGGGGTGGGGATTGAACCCACTCCCTCCTGGTTCAAAGTCAGCAGACTTAACCACTAGGGCACACACGCGCGTGTTGTTACAGAAAAGGAGGGAAAAATATAAAAGGGAAGAAAGGGAAATATAAAGGAAGAAAAGAAAATGGAAATAAAAAGGGTGGTTTTGTCCACTGCAGGACTCGAACCGGGGTACAGGGGATACAATATGCAAGGTCTTACCGCTGGGGCGGTGATACGTCCAATATTTAAATTGGAATGAAATATATACATAGCAAACATTAACAAATGCTGGGCAAAAAATAAAAACAACTCAAAAGCAAAAGCAAAAGCTGTCGAAAGTATATCAAAACTTCATGGAATTGAACAAACTTTGAGCCTATTTCGCATATTTTTTAAAGGGGAATACAATGATACTATCCAATTCCTCAAAACATACTTGTAGAGTAAAAACACGAATGAAGATGCAAGACAAACTCTTGAAGTGCATAAAGGAAACTATGGGCTATGACTGATATAAACATGAACAAACAGAGGTCTATACATGCTTGAAAATCAACATTCATGGATTAATCTCACAGAGCAAAATTAGTTTCTCGATAGATTAAGAAAAGGACATCACATTGCATATCATGGAAACAAACTTTTAACAAAATCTCCAATCAACCAAAGCAACAGGGCTAAATCTGTATGACAGCAGCTGATAAACAATTTAAAGTGCAAACAAATCAAGATTTCAACATATCTTATCAAGCAAACAACTACTGAATCTTGACAAACTTCCAAGCAGTAATTCAAACAGGATTTATAACTCCAAGCAAAACACAAAGTAAAACATATGTACAGCAGAAATAAAGCTCCAACAAAAGTTTAATGATAATCTCATGATTCAAAAAACAAAATGCCAAAAAGCTGAGAGCTTCTTTTATTCTAAATAAACAACCTTTCCAAAATCAGTCAATCAGCAAGCAAAAACAGCAGTAGCAAGGCAGCCCTGCTGACAACTTGCTCTAAAACTCTTGTTAACCTTCATGCCAAACAGTTAGCAAAACTTGCCTGTGGTTCTGGCTCAAGGCATAATTCAAGCAACAAAAATTCTCTGCAACCAATACTAGTCTTAAGCACTGATACCACTATGCTCAACAAACAACAATAGTACATTTAATTCCAAGGCCAATCATGAAAATAACACACTCAATGGTATATTCAAACCTATATCACTGAAGTTTGGCAGTAATTTTAATAATACACACAATCCAAGCTGATCAAAATACACAAAAGACACAAAATGAAAACATTGTCATCAAGACCAAACCAAGTGTGTGCAGCAAAAAGGGTTTGTCTTGGCCAATTCAAAACAAACTTGTTGTGGCAAACATGAATGGTCCTAAGCAGCACACAAACAAGAAAACAGCATGGTAACAGAAATTGGTTCTCATATTTATGTAAGAGCAAAGCAGGGTTTATTTGGATTGAAATTAGATGGATGTTCCAATTGCTGAACAGGATTTGATGTTCATTTATTCTAACCAAAACAGAACAAACACAAACTCCAATCAATCCAAAATCAAAGCAAGCAAACAGATTATCTTGAGTACAAAATGATGACAGCAAGCAAAAGCAATCAGTTTGGCTTGTGTGTGTGAATGTAAGCATGACTAAACAGCAAGCCAAAAGGAACTTCAAAACAAAAGAATGAATCCAAACTGCCTCCAATGATAAAACACCATCTTATGAAAAAGGAAACAAAATTAGCATTGAAACTCATCCAAAGTTCAGCATTTCTAATCAACCTTTACATGCTTGACATTGACTGCTAAACTAAAACTAACAATCAATAAAAATCTGGTTTAACTCAAAACAATATTCAAAACAAAATACCTTGCAAAATGCTGTAAGTTTCAATCATGGATATTGTAAATTAGCAAACAGCAGCAGCACCATTTAAGATCAACATGGCAACAAAACTTACAACATACTCATTCAATACACCATTGAGGTCATGCAACATATACATCAAAATAAACACCAAATATTCATCACATCCAAACAGAACACCAAAAGAAAAAGCAATCACTAAGGCTGAGAATGATATGTGACTACACCAAAAGAAAAATGACAACAACAAACACCCAATTGATGAGACAGAGTAAACAAGTTATTTGGTCTTGCTGCCCTAGACCAACATTTCTATCATGAGCACAACACACACATAACACGAACAGTCCATCACATTAAGTCACACACCTTGCATTTTGCTTCACATACAAATTTTAAACATGATAAATGCAATGCTCCACAAATAAACAGCAACATCTCCTGACCTCTAGACCAACACTAATGCAATGAACTCCAACCAGCACACACAAAAAAGAATAAACAAAACAGCAGGCACTTGAATGTGGGAAAAGCAAATAAATTCTTTAGACATTCAACTGCTACAAGTTAGCACTTCTATCACAACCACAACACATACATAGCAAAGAAGCAATACACTTTATACTAACACACACCTGCACACAACACATTCTCATGATTGAAAATTAAATAAGATTAGACCTTGGCAACTCATGAAATTAAACTGAACGCATAACATGCCACCATCAAATTCACATAACTCATACATGACCAAAACACACACCAACAGTTGAGGTTTTCCTTAAGACTTAAGTGAGATTTTGAAAAATAAGAGGTTATCAAACCCTAAATGAAAAACTGACAGCAAGACCAAGACATGAAGGCTGTTCAAAGAGAAAAAAAAAATAGATTCACAATAACAGAATGTTTTAGCAGCAAATATCATGATGTCTAAGGCAAAAATCCACTTCATAACTGAACACAAGCAACATTTTCATCAGTCTTGACAAAGTAACTTTAAGGCAATAGACAACTAACAATGTGATGGAAAACAAGATGCACACAAAGTTGTGTTCATAACACAACACTCAAGCAAACTCAACAAGTGGTTCAGATCCCAACAAGCAAACAACCAACAAAACAATCAGTATCATCATAGCAGCATGACCAAAACACACCAAAACTCAGCAAGTTTACTTAAACAGAAATATGGAACAGGTTATGAACTCAAAAACCAGTAGTGCTCTAATCATCCTAAACTTAGCAAAATCAGTACGGCTAGCCAAACACATGACACACATATTGCTTAAATGCCATCAGATTCAAACAGGACACCATAGACTCATTCATTTTCCAAACATATGTAAAGTTGAAAACAGGCTTAATAGAACAATACCCAATCATGATTTATGTGTATGATGAAAGAGCTTCAGATATTCATACCTGAAGAAGGAACTCGATAGCCAAAGAAAAGTTGAAGAGTCTCTCCTTGCTTGCAGCTGCAATCAGTCTCCTTTGAGAGCAGCTCAAAAAAATCAAAATCTCTGAGATGCCCTAGTGAAGTGTGGCTGCTCGGGTTTGCTCCTACCTTTAACCTTTTATACTCTCATTTGAAATCCAATTTTTTACTGAGCTTTGTCCTTCGTAGCTGTTGTTGGAGTGGGAAGGTGGGACAAACTAGGGTTGCTGTAGGCTTGTAGTGGCTGCTGGCTCTTACCCGGATTGGTAATAGATTCAAAAATGCCCAGAACAAGTACTCTTGGTGGTTGGTCTTGAAACGGAAAATTGCAGTACAATCTCAAACACGGTAAACCAAATTTGCTCCCTATTGCAATTTCAAATGCAACTTGAGAAATACTCCTCCAACACGAAAATTGAATGTACCAAATTAAACCTTGTAAAAAAAACAAGCAAGATTGAATTTCGTTTCACTGAAAATGAACAAGTTTTGCCCAATCTCTCTTCCTTCACGCATGGTCATTTTGCTCAAAGCTTGCCCAACCATATGAAAGGAAACAAGGTATTTAACAAAACTGGGGTGGGATAATCAATGGATGTATCGCCACCCCAGTGGTTAAGTCATGCGCCTGTTTACCATATAGTCACGAGTTCGAATCTTGGTGTGAGCAAAATCCACCACATTTTTATTTCACGCGCCTCTATTTTCAATACTTAAAATATATAACTCTTCCTTTCATATTATTCATAAACGTGCGCCTCTGGCCAAGTGGTAAAGGTGAAGGAATGTGGAGCAAGAGGTGGTGGGTTCAAACCCCACCTTGTGCATTTGTCTCAATTATATTTTTTTTTCACTTTGGAAAAATGACTTCCTTATTCTCCACATTATATATTTTGAATACACATCCTTTTTTTTTATCCCTGTAAAAATGCAAATTGCTATGTCATGTAATGTTTTTATGCCCTATGTTGATGCAGATGAAGTAAAACATAGGCCAGAGAGGTTGGTCAAATTTTGGGGTACAACAGTTGCCCCTATTCAAACGGCTTGGGCCTGAAGGGATGAAAGCGAACAGCTTTCGAACATTCAGGGTAAAAGACGGTTTGAATACCAAAGAAACCAGAAATTTGCCAACCGTAGGAGAAAGAGGAACCTTACACAAAGGTCCGAAGATAACATGCATTGATCGCAAAAGATAATTTGTTGGGGATTAACATCGACCAAAAGTCGGAACAAGCTACTAACCAAAAGTTAGAATCGCTTAGAAAGATTAACATCGACCAAAAGTCGGAACAAGCTACTAACCAAAAGTTAGAATCGCTGAGAAAGATTAACATCGACCAAAAGTCGGAACAAGCTACTAACCAAAAGTTAGAATCGCTTAGAAGGATTAACATCGACCAAAAGTCGGAACAAGCTACTAACCAAAAGTTAGAATCGCTTAGAAGGATTAACATCGACCAAAAGTCGGAACAAGCTACTAACCAAAAGTTAGAATCGCTGAGAAAGATTAACATCGACCAAAAGTCGGAACAAGCTACTAACCAAAAGTTAGGATCACTTAGAAAGAAATCAACATCGACCAAAAGTCGGGAAACATAAACTCTGTTAGGGAGAGTGATAAGATGGACACGTCTGTCAAAGACCTTCGCTGGAGATCTGTATTCCAAACAGGCTTGATGAATATATTGATAATTGCTGGAGATACGCTTGAGAATAAAAAAGGATAACAACCTGGCAGGTGTTTCGTATGCACATGTTTGAATATGACGAAATGCTCCATGTGAAATAGAAATGCTTCGTGTTTGGGTAGATGTTATGCATGTATGTAGATGCAAATGGACCTCTTTAGCAAAATAAATGCTAAAGAGAAAGAGCCAACTCCGTTGGGGCAATGTCTGATACGCCTAGCGCAGGTAAACTCATGCTGGGAAAACAAGCTCTGGATAGCCTTCGAGGAACAACTGGGTAAAACTGCTCCGACAAGCACATAGTCCACCCTGCTGGGGAAATCAATTATGAATGATTAGCCAGAACAACTCTACTGGGGAGACACAGTTGATTGCTGTGGAATAACTCTCTTCTGCCGGAGATTGAATCCACCATCCGTTGGGGATATTGAACAAGATTTACTGGGAGATTACCCCACACTCTCTCTGCTGGGGATGAACAATCTCTGAGTCAGTTCCGCTCTGTGGGGGGGAGGAAAAATTAACTCCGCTGACTTGACTGGGGATTAGATAAGGAGGGAGACATCATCAACCACTGCTTGGGGACAACAAATAGACAAAAGTGTTGCACAACCAACGTCAAATTATCAATTGTGACCTTAGTTAAAAAACAAATGTCTTGATTAACAGTTAGCAAAACCCGCATGTTTTATGTATGCAATCTCTTTTCTTATCAAAAATGTTAGACGTCTTTTGCAATCAAAATGGTAAAAGTAAACACGGAACAGAAAGCTTTTTCTGAATAGTATGTTTTATTGATGGAAGGCCTAAAAATAGGCAAATTTACATCGGATGCAACTCCTGAAAAGAGAAAGCTGCGCAAAAAGCTGATTTGCAAGAAAAATATACAAAATGTCGGCAATGTGATACAGACAAACACCATGTAACGACTCATCCATGACTGGTGTGACTTCGACGTTTTCCGATACTTTAACTTCCGAAGAGATTGATTTGAATGGTCGATCCTCGAGTTCCCCCTAGAGTTCATTATGCTCGTGATGCTCAATGCGCAGGTCGCAGTCATTGCTTCAAAATCCCTAATTTTTGCCTGAATCGCCCTTGCGGGTTTTCAATTCACCGGGATACCCATTTTTGCCAGAGCTGCCCTTTCAGGTTTTCAACTCCGCGGGTTCATATTTTCTTATATATCCCTAGCTTTTGCCCGAACCTATCCTTTTATGGTTCGCCGGGATGCCCCATTTTTGCCTGGATACTTTTTTTTCTTTCCAGCGGGCTTTCTTAAGCAAAATATTTTTTGACGGCGTCTGCGTTCACCGGGGATGTAAAATCTTCACCATCCATAGTTGACAGCAACAAGGCTCCTCCTGAGAATGCTTTTCTTACAACATATGGCCCCTCATAATTGGGAGTCCATTTGCCCCTATGATCGTTTTGTGGCGGGAGAATTCGCTTCAGCACTAAGTCGCCTGCCTGAAAGTTCCGTGGTCGTATCTTCTTGTCATAGGCGCTCTTCATCCTCTTTTGGTATAAACGACCGTATGCGAGAGACGCCAATCTTTTCTCATCCATCAAACTAAGTTGATTCAATCTATTCTTTACCCATTCTGCTTCATCTAGTTTGACATCTGCCAGTATTCTCAGAGAAGGGATCTCAACCTCCAATGGCAGAACAGCTTCCATGCCATACACCAACGAAAAAGGAGTTGCCCCAGTTGAAGTACGCACCGAAGTACGATATCCATGTAAAGCGAAGGGCAACTTCTCGTGCCAATCTTTATAAGTCACCACCATCTTTTGTACTATCTTTTTAATGTTTTGTTAGCCGCTTCTACTGCGCCATTCATCTTCGGACGATAGGGAGAAGAATTATGATGCTCGATTTTGAAACCCTGGCACAGTTCCTTCATCATCTTATTATTCAAATTAGAACCATTGTCAGTAATGATCCTCTCGGGTATCCCATATCGACAGATGATATCTCTTTTGATGAATCGGGCCACTACCTGCTTGGTGACATTGGCATAAGAGGCCGCTTCGACCCATTTGGTGAAATAATCAATAGCCACTAAGATAAAACGGTGTCCATTGGACGCGGTCGGCTCGATTTTTCCAATCATATCAATGCCCCACATTGAAAAAGGCCACGGCGACAACATGACATTCAAAGGACACGGCGGTACATGAATCTTGTCGGCATAAATTTGACATTTGTGGCATTTCTTGGCGTACTTGAAGCAATCTGACTCCATAGTTAACCAATAATATCCTGCCCTCAACAATTTCCGAGACATGGCATGCCTGCCTGCATGTGTTCCGAAAGCACCTTCGTGGACCTCTTCCATAAGCAAATTTGCCTCTTTTTCGTCCACGCACCTTAGTAGCACTAAGTCGTGGTTTCTTCGATAGAGCGCACCGTCCGGATTCAGATAAAAATTGCCGGACAATCTTCTCAAAGTCTTCTTATCTTGGGTAGATGCCCCAGGCGGGTACTCTTGGTTCTTAAGAAAGTTCCGGATGTCATAAAACCATGGTTTACCGTCAGGAGCTCCATCTATTGCGAACACAAATGCTGGTCTATCGAGCCGCGAAATGACAATTATTGGAGCATCGTTCCAGAAGTTAACTTTGTACATCGAGGATAGAGTAGCCAAAGCATCGGCCATCTGATTCTCTGCTCTCGGCACATGGTGAAGCTCTACTCGATCGAAAAAAGGTAGCAACCTCCTTGCGTAGTTCATGTATGGGATCAGATTTGGCTGGCGCGCTTCCCACTCCCCCTTGATTTGGTTGACCACTAAGGCTGAATCTCCATAGATATCAAGGTTCTTGATTCTTAAGTCGAATGCTTCTTCAATACCCATGATACACGCTTCGTACTCGGCCTCGTTATTGGTGCATGGGAATGTTAACCTTGCGGTGAATGGTATATGGGATCCATGGGGAGTTGTAATGATTGCCCCAATCCCACTACCGTATGAGTTAACCGCGCCGTCAAAGATTAATTTCCACTGGGAACCCAATTCCGGTCCCTCGCCCGGCAACGGTTCATCGCAATCTTTCATTTTTAAGTACATAATGTCTTCGTCAGGAAAGTCAAACTTCATTGGCTGATAATCATCGACTGGCTGCTCTGCAAGGTATTCTGACAGAACACTACCTTTAATAGCTTTTTGAGACACATATTGAATATCATATTCTGTCAGAATCATCTGCCACCTAGCGATCCTTCCTGATAGCGCCTGCTTTTCGAATACGTACTTAATTGGGTCCATCTTTGAAATCAACATGGTTGTGTGGTTTAGCATATACTGTCTTAGGCGTTTGGCGGCCCAAGCAAGTGCGCAACAAGTCTTTTCTAACATTGAATATCTGGATTCACAGTCTGTGAACTTTTTACTCAAGTAGTAAATTGCGTGCTCCTTTCTTCCAATCTCGTCGTGCTGACCGAGAACACAGCCCATAGAATTTTCAAGAACTGTTAAGTACATTATCAACGGTCTCTCAGCCATCGGGGGCATCAGTATTGGGGGTTCTTGTAGGTATTCCTTTATTTTCTCAAACGCCTTCTGACAATTCTCGTTCCAAACGACCGCCTGATCCTTCTTTAGAAGTTTAAACAATGGCTCACAAGTGGCGGTGAGGTGAGATATGAACCTTGCAATATAGTTCAATCTACCTAAGAAACCACGAACCTGCTTCTCGGTCTTTGGCGCTGGCATTTCTTGAATTGCCCTGATCTTCGCGGGATCAACCTCAATACCTTTCTCACTAACGATGAACCCCAACAGCTTTCCTGACCGTACGCCGAAAGTACATTTGCTTGGATTTAACCTCAATTTGAACTTCCTCAACCTCTCAAACAACTTTAGAAGATTTACCAAGTGCCCCTCTTCCGTTTGGGACTTTGCAATCATATCGTCGACATAAACTTCGATTTCGTGATGCATCATGTCGTGAAAGAGTGTGACCATTGCTCGTTGATAAGTTGCCCCTGCGTTCTTCAACCCGAAAGGCATTACTTTATAGCAAAAAGTCCCCCAAGGTGTGATAAAAGTCGTTTTCTCCATATCCTCCGGCGCCATCTTAATTTGATTGTATCCGGAGAAACCATCCATGAAAGAAAACAATGAGTACTGTGCGGTGTTATCGACAAGCACATCAATATGGGGAAGCGGGAAATCATCCTTTGGGCTCGCTCTATTCAAGTCTCTATAGTCAACACACATCCTAACTTTACCGTCCTTTTTAGGCACGGGCACGATGTTAGCGACCCAAGGAGGGTAGTTGGCTACGGCAAGAAATCCAACATCTAACTGTTTCTGAACTTCTTCCTTGATCTTTACTGCCATGTCTGGCCTCGTTCTTCTCAATTTCTGTTTGACAGGAGGACATTCTTCACGAAGAGGCAGACGATGAACCACGATATCTGTGTCAAGTCCGGGCATATCCTCATACGACCAAGCAAACACATCTTTGTACTCTTGGAGTAACTCAATCAATCGTTGCTTGACCTCATCTTGCAATGTGGCCCCTATTCTGACCTCCTTCTTATCTTCTTCGGTTCCCAAGTTGATAACTTCAACTTCCTCCTGATGAGGCAAGATGACCTTCTCCTCTCGTCTGAGTAATCTGGCAAGCTCCTCAGGCAGGTTTTCGTCCTCCTCGATCTCTTCTTCTGCTTGAAAGATCGGATTGTCAAAGTCATACCGAGTCATAGACGAGTCTGAGTCGGTGGCATCTGAAATGTGTAACCTGCGATGATGATGATTTTATGCTTTTAAATGATATGCAAACAAAACACAAACCACATTGCCATTTTATTGTTTAAAGATAAAAACAAGAACACCAAGGATCACAAAATTTTGAATGAAAAGACGCCTTTTAATTGATGATAAAAAGATTGTTCACATGCATAAAAGATAGGGCCCTACAAATAAAGTCCATTATGCCTTGGGCAGAGCATATGGAAATACATTAATCAAAACAAAACAATTACTCTTCATAGGTCACTGTGACAACTTTTTCCACGCTCCAATTCTTCAAGCCTTGGCCGGGGACGCATGGCTGGATCCATGTATCCATATCACAGTCACTATCTCCTTCTTCATCTGATATGGCGTTGATACGATCGAAAATGACCCCACTGCTAGTAAACTGAACAGGACCTTTGTAGCGAGGAGCGCTATGTGAAGATGAAGCATACGGGCTGTACCCCAATCCAAACTTATCCTGCTTGTTTGGGACGTTTACCACCTGCCCCCATCCTGGTGCTGATCTAGACTTCACTATGGCTTGAGCATCCTTGTAGGACGTCATAGAAACTTCTGGCGCCTTTGTTTCCACTGGTGCCTTCTCCTTGATTTGAATTGTCTCGAAAGCTTGGCACAGGGTTTCGTGAATTTCACCATCGACCTCCACATATTTGAATGAAGACAGATGGCTTACCATAATGTCCTCCTCACCGCAGACAGTCACAATGCTACCGTCCACCATGTACTTCAATTTCTGGTGCAAGGTTGATGTCACAGCTCCTGCTGAGTGTATCCATGGTCGCCCCAAAAGACAGCTATAAGCCGGGCTGATATCCATTACATAAAACACTGTATCAAAAACCTCCGGACCAACTTGAATTGGCAGAGTCAATTCCCCAAGTACTGACCTCCTTGTCCCATCAAAGGCTCTAACTACTAAGCTGCTTGGAGTGCACACTACTCCTCGAATATCCAGTTTCATGAGGGCTTTCTTGGGTAACACATTTAATGACGACCCAGTGTCTACCAAAACATGAGACAAAACAACTCCTTTACATTCGACGGAAATGTGCAGTGCCGAATTGTGATTCCTTCCTTTTGGTGTTAAATCAAAATCCGTAAATCCCAACCCATTTCCTGCATTAACATGGGCCATCACTCCCTCCAACTGATTCACAGATATTTCTTGTGGTACATAAGCGTTATCAAGCACCTTGAGTAAAGCACTTCTGTGAGCCTCAGAACATAACAGCAACGATAAGATGGAAATCTTTGAAGGTGTCTGTTGTAAATGATCCACAATTTTGTAGTCACTCCTTCTTATCAAGCGCATGAATTCCTCCGCGTCCTTCAGCGAAGTTTCCTTTTCTCTAGCCTGAGGATTCTCTTCCGCTACGACTTTCCCCTTACCTTTATCAGCCCTTTCTGTACTTACTTCGGGAGGCGCAAATATTCTCCCACTCCGAGTCATTCCTCCAGCCCCTACCAAATTGTCGACCGAATCAAAAGGCGAATTCTCCAACTCCTGTTTCTGTCCGTTGTAATAGCATTCTGCTCCATAGTTCCAAGGAATGGCTTTGGAGCTCTCATAAGGTACAGGTCCCGCCTTGGTGAATATAATGGTAGGTCGCACCGGAGGCGCAGAAATAGTAATTGTCTTGAAAGGGATAGAGATGGTGGCCACCTCATCCTCTTCTTCATCGTTTAATTTTTCATCCTTCTCACAGATCTTATCAAATTGTAGAACACCTTCATTCATCATGCGCTGTATGTGATTCTTCAAATTCTCACACCCTTCAGGATGGGCAGCACATTCTTCACAGTCCTTTTCACATCCAGGAAACACCCCACCTCCTAACAGCTTGCTTTTCACAAAACTCAAAGGAGTCTTTAGCTCTTTGACATCATACACCAAGTTTAAATCTTCTCCTTCAATTACAGCATTCACTCCACCGGCCCCATGATTCGGCATAGGATTTTGAACAACGTTGGGCGCCTCGTGATTAAAGTTGATAATTTTGTTGTCGACGAGGTCTTGCACCTTGTGCTTGAAAGCTTTACAATTGTCAATATGGTGACCAGGAGCACCATAGTGGAAGTCGCACCTAGCATTGGTGTCGTACCCGGGAGGGGGCTGGCCAATTAGAGGTGCCAACGTCCTTTTCTGGACCAAATCTAATCGCAGTAAGTGTTGTAGTAACTGAGAGTAAGGCATTGTTGGGGTGTCAAAGTGCCTATCCACCACCCTTCTTCGGTCTGGGTATTGCCTCGGAGCAAAATTTCGCTGTTGAGGTTGTTGTTGTTGCTGTTGCGGACGTGGTTGTTGCTGTGGAGGCTGTGTCGCCGGGATGGCAATACTCGCTACTTGTGACGGTTGCTGGTAGTACGGTTGCTGCTGACGCTGATCCAAGTATCTTTTTCGGTTGTTAAAGCCGTACACTGCATTTGTTTCATTATCCTTTTTCTTCGCACCAAAGAACTTTCTTCCAACTCCAGATGAGGTCCCTTCCGCTGCTTGAATTTTCCCCAATTTTATACCGTTTTCAACTCTTTCGCCGGTGATAATCAGATCTGAGAAGCTTCCTGACATGTTACTCACCAACTTCTCGTAGTAGATTCCAGGCAATGTTCCCACGAATAGATCAATTAGTTCTCTTTCCACCATGGGAGGTTGAACTCTAGCGGCAAGCTCCCGCCACCTTTGAGCGTATTCTTTAAAACACTCATTACTCCTTTGGGATAAATTTTGCAGCTGCACTCGATTAGGTGCCAAGTCACTGTTGTATTGGTAGTGTTGGACAAAAGCCTCTGCCAAATTTTTCCAGCTTCGGATATTGACAGGTTCCAAACCCATGTACCATTCCAAGGAAGGCCCGGACAGACTGTCTTGGAAAAAGTGCATAAGCAATTTCTCATCATCAGAGTATGCAGACATTCTTCGAAAATAGGAGCGGATATGCACCTTTGGACATGTTGTTCCCTTGTACTTATCGAAGTCCGGTACTTTGAACTTTGGAGGAATCTTAAGTCCCGGAATCAGTCCCAGATTGGACATGTCAAGCCCCAAAGTATTCTGATTTTCCAGAATGCTCTTCATCTTTTCCTCTATCTCATTGAACCTTCTATTGGTGTCGGATCGTAATCCTCCCCCAAGGTCTCTCATAGAGAAGATGTCATCCTGTTCATCTTGGTCCCACTGAGGCTCAATGCTAGCGGGTATGGCGCCTCCCATAACTGGGATAGGAATTCCGGTTTGTTCTCTTCCGCCCGGAAGGTTAACTACAGTTGGGCCACCATTGGCTTGCGAGGTTCCACCATTAACAGGAGGGGGAATAGCAGCAGCTCCTCCATGCAAAACGCCACTCCCATCCACTAGAGGTATTAAAGGTTGGACCAAAGTCCTCAACTGGTCTTGGCCATTGGCCACCCCCTGCATCATCTCCATGAACTGCGTCATCTTCTCACGAAACTCTGTAAGCTCAGCCTGAACCTGTTCCATAATCCTCTGTTGATTTCTTCGCGTGTTGTAAGAGTGTTGAGAAGTCAGCTTGCTCTTTCTCTTTATCTCTTCACTGAAATGGCAAGCGGTGTGAGGTCGAGTTTCAGGGGATGCAGAATGATGCACAAGTCCATGCAAATGTTCAAGAGACTTTCGAAACCTATGATTATAACCGGTATTATAGAACTGCGAGTGAACAAATAATAAAGAAAACACAATTAGACCAAAAGCAAATTCTCATTAATTTGGGAAGATTCAATACAACATTTGCTGACTATGCCGAATAACAAATCTCATTACAAGGAAAACACTAAATGACTGAAAAATCAAGAGTACTAAAAACTAGAATTTCTCCTTTTGGAGACGCTCTTCAAGCTTCTTCGTCTCGAACATGAACCTCCTAACCATTTGGTCGCAGAGCTGGATAAAATGGTGAACAGAAGGGGGGATATCCTTTCCTTCCAGGTCTTGAATGGCACTTTCTAACCTCCATGGGATATCTCGGATCATGAGGTTGCAGTGCTCCACCAAATTGTTGTACCTAGCACGACACGTATCTAGAGTCGACTGGTAATAACAAATAGAATCCACATGGGTGTCCAACAACTCATTGAGCTGAGCCTCTTTCTCGAGCCACTGCGCACTATCTTTTTGTAAAGCCTCGAAACGATTTCTCCACAGAAGGGCTGTCTCTTGGGCGGTCTCCAATTCTTGACACTTGTTATTCCACATGTCAGATGTGACATATGAACCCCTCAAGGCCTCCTCTTTGAGTCTTCGTTCATTTTCCGCTAGGGTCAAGGCACTTCTTAGTTGTTCCTCAAGATTCCCAATATCAGCTTCAAGATTCTCTCGTATTTCCTTTTTCTCGGCAGAGGCAATCTCAAAGAAGTGCCATGCCCTATTACAAGAAGCTTTGGTGTCCTTTAGGCGCTGCCGGAGAGTTGTTAATGATGCATCAGCCCCTTCGTAACCCTGTTGGTACCTGACTCTCAAATCTGTTTCCAACTTCAGCTTCTTGCTACTCTCAACTGCTTGATCCTGTTCAAACTCCACCTTTCTTTTGTACTGACCGCTCTCCACATTCGCTTGATGGACTTCATTTTGAAGGTCCTGATTTTCCTTAGTCAATCTCTCCACTACTATCTTCAGCTTTTCATATTCTTCTATGGACACATGAGTGGGAGCAGGAGGTGCTTCACGCATAGATGGCTCGGAGGGGAATGGTAATGACCTCTCAGCCACTCTAGCTAGTAACCACTGGTTGTATGGTTCTTTTGCCACACAATTCTTTGCTTTTAACTCCTTCCTCCCGTTGGTATGAATCTTGCCCCAAGCCTTGGCAATTTTCCTGACAAAGGCAGGATCCTCTGATGTGGATAGCAAAAAGAAACTCTGAACCTTTTCTGCCTCGGGCTCGTCTTCCATAGCATAACCCAATTGGCGTAACGCCATGACTGGATTATAGTTAATACAACCGGCCCTACTGATCAAAGGTACATTACCGAATCCTCCACAACTAAAAATGATTTTCACATCATAATACTCATGAGACTACCAAGCAATATCACTAGCTTCTAGAGACATGATGCGTTGGGACCATTTTAATTCCTTCTTGTTATCCACGAACGGCCCTTTCTTTGGCAAATGAGAAGCATACCATTGGTATAGTAGGTGAGAGCAGCATTGGATCATTCCTCCCTTCTTTTCACTCCTCCAATGAATGGAGTGATAAACATCGGCGAGGAGCGTGGGAATGGGATTCCTTTGTATGAAGAGAATGATAGCTGTGATGTCTACAAAATTGTCCATATTTGGAAAGAGGACAATCCCATAAATCATTAGAGCAACACTAACACCAAACTTCTCCCAATCTTCATCAGCTTTGTATTGAGTAGCCTTTTCTAGCAGAAATTTCAGTGGGAATCCTTGAACACCTCCCTTACTTGTTAGTCCCTCCTTGACTTCTTCTTTGGTGATATGAAGAGCGAGAGCAATGACAGCAGGTTTTGGTTCTTCTTCCAAACCAGTATAGACAGGTTGATCTTTAATCTTAATATTCAAAATGTGAGAGTATTCCTCCAAAGTAGGAGCCAATTGGTAGTCTTGAAAAGTGAAACACCGGAGAGGCGCATCATAGAATTGAGCCATGGCATACAAGGCCCAAGTATCAACCCTAGAGTGGAGGAGATCAAGTAGTTTCCCATGTTTCCCTTGAATGTTGATCTTGATAACTTTTGGCACTCCAACCAGAAGATCTTGAATTGATTCCAATCTTGGTTCCCTGAACTTTATGGAATTTGTGCTTCTTTTCCTTTGATCAGCCATTGAATTCACTAATACCTGAGATAATCATAGCTTCTTAAGCCTCTTGACATGCAAAAAATGATATGTAATGCGATGTTTAATGAATGCATATGATAATGAAACACAACAAGATTAACGTCACAAGTCCTGCAAAATAACAACACCAGGTATCCTTCCCATCGGGTGAGCAATCTACTGGTTTGAGAGGGTGTTCCAAAAGGCTTTTCAAACAAAGTCCTATGTACTAACCCTCAAAGTTTCCCATCATAACGACTACTCGTAAGACGGTACTCCTTTCGAAAAGGATGAACACAGAGTCATGTTTTAGTAACCTTTGGAATAAGGTTCTACAAAGGTCCTCAGAATCGCGGACTCCCAAGTTGGAAACAAGAATGTCATTACGGCTACACGTAAGACATCATTATTCCACTGGGGTCTCCTCTGAGCGGTGGAATTCGATCCAACTCAACGAGTCATAAGTCTCGCAAATCAGAAAGAAACCACCTCCTAACTTAGTGCATACTCGAAAGCTCGGGTAGAAAGCTTTATCTCACAAACCAAACAATAAGCCCAACAAGTTAGATAACAAAGCATAAGCAAATAAAGCAAACAAAACACAAATACGACAAACAAAATAGGCGTGGCTTGCTAGGTTTCCCCAGCAGAGTCTCCAGCTGTCGCTACTCGAAAAAATGGTGTCGCGCAACGACGGGGAGGCGAAAAAGATAGGACAGAAGATTCGCCACCGAACTTTATTTATCCCATGAGGGGAAAGGAAAATATCGAGAAAACCTTAAGAAACGAACGGATAAGATTGGTCTCGCAACCAAGAACGGGTTCGGAAGCCGGTTATGCGAAGGGAAGGTATTAGCACCCCTCGCATCCATCGTACTCGATGGGAACCTTTTGTTTGTCGATGTGTGAATTTATTTGCTTAAATATTATGCTATAAGAAGTGTTCTAAAAGATAAAGAGAAGGGTTTAGAAACGTGAAAAGAGAGGTAACAGAGGGAGAAAAGAGAAAGAACAGACTCGGTAGGACTTCGTGGTCCTAGGCCTACGTATTCTCAAAAGATATGAGAAAGTCAGAGTCGACGTAGTTCGGGGAACTACAGATATGGGGGGGAATGTGCTCGGCAAGGATTGTGGCCCTTGTGCCTACGTATCTTTACTTGAACGAAGTAAAGAATCAGAGCAGTCGTAGTTCGGCCTACGGTGTGCAGGTGAAGTTCTGGTAGACGATGCTATCGTGCGCATTCTAGCAGTTAGGTGTTTTGCTGCTCGCTCGTTGGAGACTTAGGCGTTACCTGTTTGCGGTAGAACGGACGTAACATATCCTTTTTGAAAGGTTGATTAGGTTTTCGCCACTCGGGGCAAGAAGTCACGTTTGATTTGTGAGATTGTTTTAAAGGGGCGAGACATGTCCTCGGATAGTAACCCCTACGGGTAGTACCCAATTCGTTATCTCAAAGTTTTTGTTATGAAAAGGTATGGCGAACGAGGCATCTTCGTATTGAAAGACGAGCGTCGAATCCACCCTCACTATAGTGGGCATCCCATCGCTCGAAGAAGAAGAGGTCTACACCCAATCCTCTCTCTTTAATTCAACGCAAAGAGAAATTCGTTCTCTTATTAAAGTGTTTTTGGTTTTGAATGGTAAGTGCTTTGTGACATAGAACCCTACGGTAAATGTCAGCACTCGGGATAGGAGAAGGCCTACGCCTAACCGCTCCACGACCATTCAAGTTTTGTTATAAAAAAGATTTTGAAAAATGCACTCGGTGCGAGACCGAGGTTTTAGGTGCGAAAGGTTACGGAAGGAAGTTGTGAAAGTGAGATATGGTGGATAAAGTCGAGCCTTCGTATTGAAAGACGAGTGTCGAGACCACCCTCACTACAGTGGGCATCCCAACACTCGGAGAGGAAGAAGACTACACTTAATCCCCTCTCTTTAATTCAATACAAAGAAAAAAAAGATTTATTGAAAGATAGTCTGAAAATAGACTCGGTACGGGACCGAGGTTTTTTAGGAGAGAAAAGTTTAGAGCGTCTTTATATTGAAAGACGAGTGTCGGGACCACCCTCACTACAGTGGGCATCCCAACACTCGAAGAAGAAGGGGACTACACCCAATCCTCTAATTTTAATTCAATACCAAGAAAAGTTATTTTTGAGAAACGTTACAAGATACAACGCGAGCAAACCCTAATAGAGGGTCAACTTTCAAGTAAGTCCAGGGTCTTGAAAATCATCAATGATTTGAAATGTTGTTTTATTAAATGAAAATAATTATTATTATGAGCAATTTGCAAAAAGGATGGATCAAAAATAAATAAGTATGCAAAAATTATTGATTTTGGAAATTATATAGTTAAAACAAATAAATAAATTAAATGAACTTAAAAAGTGCAAGGGGTGGGGATTGAACCCACTCCCTCCTGGTTCAAAGTCAGCAGACTTAACCACTAGGGCACACACGCGCGTGTTGTTACAGAAAAGGAGGGAAAAATATAAAAGGGAAGAAAGGGAAATATAAAGGAAGAAAAGAAAATGGAAATAAAAAGGGTGGTTTTGTCCACTGCAGGACTCGAACCGGGGTACAGGGGATACAATATGCAAGGTCTTACCGCTGGGGCGGTGATACGTCCAATATTTAAATTGGAATGAAATATATACATAGCAAACATTAACAAATGCTGGGCAAAAAATAAAAACAACTCAAAAGCAAAAGCAAAAGCTGTCGAAAGTATATCAAAACTTCATGGAATTGAACAAACTTTGAGCCTATTTCGCATATTTTTTAAAGGGGAATACAATGATACTATCCAATTCCTCAAAACATACTTGTAGAGTAAAAACACGAATGAAGATGCAAGACAAACTCTTGAAGTGCATAAAGGAAACTATGGGCTATGACTGATATAAACATGAACAAACAGAGGTCTATACATGCTTGAAAATCAACATTCATGGATTAATCTCACAGAGCAAAATTAGTTTCTCGATAGATTAAGAAAAGGACATCACATTGCATATCATGGAAACAAACTTTTAACAAAATCTCCAATCAACCAAAGCAACAGGGCTAAATCTGTATGACAGCAGCTGATAAACAATTTAAAGTGCAAACAAATCAAGATTTCAACATACCTTATCAAGCAAACAACTACTGAATCTTGACAAACTTCCAAGCAGTAATTCAAACAGGATTTATAACTCCAAGCAAAACACAAAGTAAAACATATGTACAGCAGAAATAAAGCTCCAACAAAAGTTTAATGATAATCTCATGATTCAAAAAACAAAATGCCAAAAAGCTGAGAGCTTCTTTTATTCTAAATAAACAACCTTTCCAAAATCAGTCAATCAGCAAGCAAAAACAGTAGTAGCAAGGCAGCCCTGCTGACAACTTGCTCTAAAACTCTTGTTAACCTTCATGCCAAACAGTTAGCAAAACTTGCCTGTGGTTCTGGCTCAAGGCATAATTCAAGCAACAAAAATTCTCTGCAACCAATACTAGTCTTAAGCACTGATACCACTATGCTCAACAAACAACAATAGTACATTTAATTCCAAGGCCAATCATGAAAATAACACACTCAATGGTATATTCAAACCTATATCACTGAAGTTTGGCAGTAATTTTAATAATACACACAATCCAAGCTGATCAAAATACACAAAAGACACAAAATGAAAACATTGTCATCAAGACCAAACCAAGTGTGTGCAGCAAAAAGGGTTTGTCTTGGCCAATTCAAAACAAACTTGTTGTGGCAAACATGAATGGTCCTAAGCAGCACACAAACAAGAAAACAGCATGGTAACAGAAATTGGTTCTCATATTTATGTAAGAGCAAAGCAGGGTTTATTTGGATTGAAATTAGATGGATGTTCCAATTGCTGAACAGGATTTGATGTTCATTTATTCTAACCAAAACAGAACAAACACAAACTCCAATCAATCCAAAATCAAAGCAAGCAAACAGATTATCTTGAGTACAAAATGATGACAGCAAGCAAAAGCAATCAGTTTGGCTTGTGTGTGTGAATGTAAGCATGACTAAACAGCAAGCCAAAAGGAACTTCAAAACAAAAGAATGAATCCAAACTGCCTCCAATGATAAAACACCATCTTATGAAAAAGGAAACAAAATTAGCATTGAAACTCATCCAAAGTTCAGCATTTCTAATCAACCTTTACATGCTTGACATTGACTGCTAAACTAAAACTAACAATCAATAAAAATCTGGTTTAACTCAAAACAATATTCAAAACAAAATACCTTGCAAAATGCTGTAAGTTTCAATCATGGATATTGTAAATTAGCAAACAGCAGCAGCACCATTTAAGATCAACATGGCAACAAAACTTACAACATACTCATTCAATACACCATTGAGGTCATGCAACATATACATCAAAATAAACACCAAATATTCATCACATCCAAACAGAACACCAAAAGAAAAAGCAATCACTAAGGCTGAGAATGATATGTGACTACACCAAAAGAAAAATGACAACAACAAACACCCAATTGATGAGACAGAGTAAACAAGTTATTTGGTCTTGCTGCCCTAGACCAACATTTCTATCATGAGCACAACACACACATAACACGAACAGTCCATCACATTAAGTCACACACCTTGCATTTTGCTTCACATACAAATTTTAAACATGATAAATGCAATGCTCCACAAATAAACAGCAACATCTCCTGACCTCTAGACCAACACTAATGCAATGAACTCCAACCAGCACACACAAAAAAGAATAAACAAAACAGCAGGCACTTGAATGTGGGAAAAGCAAATAAATTCTTTAGACATTCAACTGCTACAAGTTAGCACTTCTATCACAACCACAACACATACATAGCAAAGAAGCAATACACTTTATACTAACACACACCTGCACACAACACATTCTCATGATTGAAAATTAAATAAGATTAGACCTTGGCAACTCATGAAATTAAACTGAACGCATAACATGCCACCATCAAATTCACATAACTCATACATGACCAAAACACACACCAACAGTTGAGGTTTTCCTTAAGACTTAAGTGAGATTTTGAAAAATAAGAGGTTATCAAACCCTAAATGAAAAACTGACAGCAAGACCAAGACATGAAGGCTGTTCAAAGAGAAGAAAAAAAATAGATTCACAATAACAGAATGTTTTAGCAGCAAATATCATGATGTCTAAGGCAAAAATCCACTTCATAACTGAACACAAGCAACATTTTCATCAGTCTTGACAGAGTAACTTTAAGGCAATAGACAACTAACAATGTGATGGAAAACAAGATGCACACAAAGTTGTGTTCATAACACAACACTCAAGCAAACTCAACAAGTGGTTCAGATCCCAACAAGCAAACAACCAACAAAACAATCAGTATCCTCATAGCAGCATGACCAAAACACACCAAAACTCAGCAAGTTTACTTAAACAGAAATATGGAACAGGTTATGAACTCAAAAACCAGTAGTGCTCTAATCATCCTAAACTTAGCAAAATCAGTACGGCTAGCCAAACACATGACACATATATTGCTTAAATGCCATCAGATTCAAACAGGACACCATAGACTCATTCATTTTCCAAACATATGTAAAGTTGAAAACAGGCTTAATAGAACAATACCCAATCATGATTTATGTGTATGATGAAAGAGCTTCAGATATTCATACCTGAAGAAGGAACTCGATAGCCAAAGAAAAGTTGAAGAGTCTCTCCTTGCTTGCAGCTGCAATCAGTCTCCTTTGAGAGCAGCTCAAAAAAATCAAAATCTATGAGATGCCCTAGTGAAGTGTGGCTGCTCGGGTTTGCTCCTACCTTTAACCTTTTATACTCTCATTTGAAATCCAATTTTTTACTGAGCTTTGTCCTTCGTAGTTGTTGTTGGAGTGGGAAGGTGGGACAAACTAGGGTTGCTGTAGGCTTGTAGTGGCTGCTGGCTCTTACCCGGATTGGTAATAGATTCAAAAATGCCCAGAACAAGTACTCTTGGTGGTTGGTCTTGAAACGGAAAATTGCAGTACAATCTCAAACACGGTAAACCAAATTTGCTCCCTATTGCAATTTCAAATGCAACTTGAGAAATACTCCTCCAACACGAAAATTGAATGTACCAAACTAAACCTTGTAAAAAAAACAAGCAAGATTGAATTTCGTTTCACTGAAAATGAACAAGTTTTGCCCAATCTCTCTTCCTTCACGCATGGTCATTTTGCTCCAAGCTTGCCCAACCATATGAAAGGAAACAAGGTATTTAACAAAACTGGGGTGGGATAATCAATGGATGTATCGCCACCCCAGTGGTTAAGTCATGCGCCTGTTTACCATATAGTCACGAGTTCGAATCTTGGTGTGAGCAAAATCCACCACATTTTTATTTCACGCGCCTCTATTTTCAATACTTAAAATATATAACTCTTCCTTTCATATTATTCATAAACGTGCGCCTCTGGCCAAGTGGTAAAGGTGAAGGAATGTGGAGCAAGAGGTGGTGGGTTCAAACCCCACCTTGTGCATTTGTCTCAATTATATTTTTTTTTCACTTTGGAAAAATGACTTCCTTATTCTCCACATTATATATTTTGAATACACATCCTTTTTTTTTTATCCCTGTAAAAATGCAAATTGCTATGTCATGTAATGTTTTTATGCCCTATGTTGATGCAGATGAAGTAAAACATAGGCCAGAGAGGTTGGTCAAATTTTGGGGTACAACAACATGGTCAGGCCTTGAGCAAAAATTACCTTGTGGATAACATGCCACAACAGTTTGGCAACGAAAGAGAGATTAATGAAATTTGGTATGCTGACTAATGAATGTTGCAGTTTCTGTATAGAGAAGGAGACTATCTACCATCTTCCTTCGAGTGCTCAACTCTCCATAAGATTTAGAAGGATTTTCTAGCGTGGTTACATGTCTAACATGTCCCTAGTGACTGGCATAATGAGATCCAATGGATCACTCAACAATGTAAGGTGAAAGAGTAAAGGGTCCAGCTAATAAAAAAGACTTTTACAAAAACAGTTTATGAAAGTTAGAGGTACAAGAATGACAAATATTTTGAGGATAGTGTAAATAACACATATATAAGGCAAACCATTATAGGCACATTGATTTAAAAAGCTTGGATGAAGCCTAAGCTTAGAGCTCACATTGGTCGATTGATGATGTAGATTTTCTAGCTACTAGGTTTTTTTGGTTCCTGTTGGGTGGGATCCTTTGGATTGCCTTGTATCTATCCGTTTTTGGTTCATTAAATTTTTTATTAAAAAAAACACCTCACAATGTCTCACTTTTGGTGTCTCTTATTTGTGTACTTCAATGACGTGAAACCTCCTGTTGGTTTTAGGGTCACAAAGAACAACACTCTTACAGTTCTAAAATCTAAACTAGCTAATCTATGTCATCACAGGCAACATAAAGGTGGTTAAGATCGAGTACTGTTTATCTTCGATTGATACTGAAGGAAAGGTAAAATTCGACTTTGAGTCGAAGATCAATGAAGATTTGAAGGTTATGTGGATCACATATCATTGATACAAAACAAAAGTTTTGATCAAGGTGGATGCGACAATTGCGAGATTGATCGACAATATTATTGTTAATAGCCAAATTGTGCATACTTTTGATTATATTTTACGGCCCTTTCCAATAGATTTCCTTGGTATTTTAGTCGTATATCTATTATTTTTAGTGTAAATATGCAAACTTCTAATTTTATTGTAAATATTGTGAACTATGATCATTTTGATGCTTTTTGACAGACCTTCTTACTTATATTTGATGATAGGAACCTACGGTGAAGGAAGGAAGGCCTAAAAGTTCATTTTCAAGGCGATCGTGTCGGTAACCCGCACTTAGCGCGCTTTTCAGCGCAGCTCCAACGCGTTTCTACTAGAGAGGCAGTAGCTAAAGCTTTCAACCGTGTTAAGCAGCCTGCTACTGCGCTTAGCGCACTTTCTGGGATTTTTTCTCTATTATGCCGATCGCGCTTAACGCGCTCCTGATGACGCTTAGTACGATGCCACTTACTGCACTTTGGGATTATGAGTTGACTATTGACAATTGAATAAAGTGACAATCAAGAAAAAATATCCACTTTCGAGGATTGATGAATTGATGGATCAATTGGTAGGTGCTTGTATGTTTAATAAGATTGATTCACATGAAACTATAATATATTTTAAAGATTGCGTTCAGAATAAGGTACAATCATTATGAGTATTCAGTGATGCCTTTTGGTGTGTCTAATGCGCCTAGAGTGTTTATGAAGTACATGAATAGAATATTACATCCGTATTTGAATCAATTTGTGGTTATGTTCATCAACAACATCTTGATATATTTGAAGTCTGATGAAGAGCATGTGGAGCATCTGAGAGTTGTGTTGTAGACCTTGAAGGAAAAGAAGTTGTATGTGAAGTTGTCCAAGTGTGAGTTCTGGTTGAAAGAAGTGAATTTTCTTGGTCATGTAATTTCTTGTGGTGGTACTGTTGTTGATCATTTGGAGATAGATTTTGTGTATCACTGGGAAACTCCGAAGTCTGTTACAGAAATCAGAAGTTTTCTCGGTTTTGTTGGTTACTATAGGAAGTTTATCGAGGGATTTTCAAAGTTAGCTTTGCCTTTGAATCAGTTCACTCAAAACGGTCAAGTGTATGTTTGGGATGTGTATTGTGAGGAGAGTTTTCAAGAACTCAATAAGAAGTTGATGTCTGCTCTAGTTTTGATCTTTCCGAATCCAAGTGAATCATTTGTTATGTATTGTGATGCTTCTAAGATGGGTCAAGGAGGTGTGGTGATGTAGAATGTCCAGGTTGTGGCTTAGGCTTCTAGACAGTTGAGGGTTTATGAAAGGAATTATTCTACGCTTGATATAGAGTTGGCAGCTTTAGTGTTCGTGTTGAATATTTGGAGACATTGTATGTTTGGCTCTAGGTTTGAGGTATTTAGTGATTATAATAGTTTGAAGTATCTCTTTGATCATAAGGATTGAGTATGAGATAGAGTAGATGGCACGAGTTTCTAAACAATTACAATTTTTGCTTTAGTTACCCTCCGGGTAAAGCCATTGTTGTAGCGGATGCGTTGAGTAGGAAGTCGTTGCATATGTCTGTTGATGGTTTGAGGGTTAGAACTAATTGATTAGTTTCAAGACATGAGTTTGGTATATGAGGAGACTCCTAATTGTGAAGCAGGGCATGTTGAAGCTAACTAGTGGTATCCTTGAAGAGATCAGAGAAGGTCAGAAAGTTGATTTGGGATTGGTTGACCGACTTATGCTTATCAATCAAGATAAAATAGGTGACTTTAGAATTGATGAGAATGGTGTGATGAGGTTCAGAGACAAGCTTTGTGTACCTGATGTGCCAGAGCTTAAGAAGAGTATTCTTGAAGAAGGTCATATAAGTGACATGAGTATTCATCCCGATACCACTAAATTGTATCAAGACTTGAAGAATTTTTTTTGGTGGCCAGGAACGAAGAAGAAGGTAGCTCAGTTTGTTTACGCTTGTTTGACTTGTTAAAATTTGAAGATTGAACATTATAAGCCATTGACTCAAATGCAACCCTTGAGTATTCTTGAGTGAGAGTATGACATAATTTCTTGCAATTTTGTGATAAGATTGCCAAAGACGATGAAGGGAATTGAGTGCATTTGGGTTATTGTTGATAATTTGGATAAATCGGAGCATTTCATTCCGATTAAGATTATTTATTCTTTGCAGAAGTTGGCTGATTTGTATATTGAGAAGAACGTTAGTCTACATGGTATTCCGTCGAGTATTGTGTCAGATTAAGATTCGAGATTTACGTCAAGGTTTTGAAAGAGTTTGCAAGAAGTGTTGGGTACTAAGTTGAAGTTGGGTTCTACTTATCACCCGCAGGAAGACGGTTAGACGGAGAAGACTATTCAATTCTTGGAGGATCTATTGAGGGCTTGTGTGCTAAAACAATGAGGTTCTTGGGATAGATACATGTCGTTGATTAAGTTCACTTACAATAACAGTTTCCATTCAAGTATTGGAATGGCCCCGTTTGAGGCGTTGTATGGTAAGAGGTGTATGACACATTTGTGTTTGTATGAATCTGGTGAGAGTGCAGTGATTGGAACAGATATTGTGCAACAAACTTCAGAGAAGATCAATGTGATCCAAGAGAAGATGAAAGCTTTAGAGAGTCATTATAAGAGTTACCATGACAAGAGGAGGAAATCACTTGAGTTCCAAGAGGGAGATCATGTGTTTTTTAGAGTTACGACGATAATTAGTGTTGGTCGAGCTTTGAGTTTTAAAAGCTCATGCCACATTTTGTTGGTCCGTACTAGATCTTGTAAATGATAGGAGGGGTGACCTATTGGATTTCCTTTCCACCACAACTTGTTAATCTTCATTATGTGTTTCATGTGTCTCAGTTGAGGGGATACATTATAAATCTGTCTCATGTGATCCAAGTGGATGATGTACATGTAAAAGAGAATCTGACTGTGGAGGCATCACCCATGCAGATATAGGATCGGGAAGTGAAACAGTTGCGCGGTAAGGAGATTTCCTTGGTGAAGGTAGTGTGGGGAGGACCAACTGGTGGAAGCGTGACTTGGGAGTCAGATGAGGGAGTCGTATTTGACTCTGTTTCTTTCAGGTAATTTTCGAGGAAAAAAATTATTAAAGTGGGGAAGAGTTGTAACACCCTGTTTTTCTAATTTATTTATTTAATTAAAATTATGTGTATTTAATTATTTAAATTGATTTCTACGTGCATTGGATGGTGTTTGGGTGATTAGTAGCAGTATTTGATGCTTTGTGTTGGTGGTGCATAGTTCTAGTTATTTAAGTAAATAATAGAATTAATAATATTAGAATAATGAGAATCATTATTAAAATAATTAGAACATAGTTATTTTATTTAATTTACTAAGATAGAATAAAGGAGTAGAAAATAGTAGAGAGTAGAGGAAAATATTATTAGTATTATATTAAAATAATATTAGAGTCAAGAGGGGTATTTTGGTGAATAGATGAATAAGTGAGGGTAAGGTGGGAAGTCACTAATTAAGGATATTAGGGTTCTAATAAGAAGAAGTTAATAAGGGTTAGAGATGAGTACGTGAGAAAAATAGAATTGGGAGAAGAAAAGGCTAGGAGAAAGAGCTTGAAGGAAAGTCCATTGATAGAGATTTAAGGTCTTTGCTGGAAAAAACTAAAGTAGGGGGATTACTGTTAATATGGTGTATATTTCATGACGGGCTAGAGGAAAATCCTTAATTCAATTAGGTTTTTCACAAAATTTTCCCTATTTGATGAATAGATGATGAACATGAAATAAATTTTGTAATTGTAGGATTATCTGTTGAGTTATGTGACTTTCGTGCACTGCTCTTCCTTGATAATTATGGACTCTGGTTGATAAAATTGGTATGAATGTCTGATCATATGTTGTTGTGAAATTGATGAATAATCCATATAAAATCCATGATTAATGGATGAAATTTCATGTTATTTGATGGATAATTGATGCTTTGATGTTAGATATTATATTCCATGTTGTTGTCGTCTGATTTGGGGCCAGGGACGGAAAAATTAGAGTTCTGATTTGAACTCCCATTGGAAAACTGTTAGATGCCAAATTTTACTTATTTGATCTATCAAATGTTGGCATCTTTCACTCATTTTTGTCAAGAAAGTGTTGAAAACCACTCTTGCTTTGTTTGGTTTGCAATATATTATGAAAATCTCTTGGTACCTTTGATTTGTGTGTTATTGTGCAGGAATTATGCACAAAACAAGTGAAAAATCAGACACAAAAAATGGGCAAGGAAACCAAGACAACATGCAAACCAACAAAATGCTGTCATGCTCGCTAGGCGAGCTGGTAGCAAACAAAATGTTGTCATGCTCGCTAGGCGAGCTGGTAGCGAACAATCCCATATTTGGACAGAACTGAAAGTATCATAATCTCGCTAGGCGAGATCAAAGCGAAGGCTTAGCTAGCTGCTCGCTAGGCGAACAAGACAGATCCTGAACGTGTATTTAAGTGATTTTCTTGCTTTTTTAGGTCATAACTTAATTTTGTAACATTAGATACATCAGAACTTATCTCTCTTCATTTCTTCTAGAGAGAGAAACACAAAACCCTAAGAGGGAGGAGGTAAGATCTTCGATCTCTTGTTGGGGTTTGGATTGTAATCTTTTGATACCTTATGTATTTCATCTAATATATGTTTGTGAACTAGTTTGGATTCTCTATTGTTTGATTATCTTTGATTATGTATTTGTGGGTCTTGACAAAACCTTTTCACATCTTTGATCTCAGATTTTCTTCTATCAATGAATAAACTTTTGACATGGTTTTGTAGTTGATATTCATTGTATCCTCTTTGGTATTGTGTTAATTAAGTAGCATGGGTAACATGAGTAGGATCAATATGATATTGTTTAGGTATGTGATAATAGTGATGAAGAACGATGCTCACAACCATTTGGCGGATTAGATGAATACATGTAAAAAGGGTTAAGTGTCTGTACGTATTTTGATCATTGTGTTTTATACGAAACAATCGTTTATTCGATATGGGTGTCGTCCATGTTTACCTGTTTATCTTTGGCCTGAACCGTAATAGAGATATACTCTTCGGGTTTGGATCTAGGATGATTACCTGTTAGGTCCTAAATACTAGAGATAGGTTTAGGCTTAGCATTTGCTTGAGTATCAAATGTTAATGCTCTGTGTTGTGTTTTTGTTGGATGAGAGATCACCAATGAGACAACATGGTTGTTCTCTCGACACCGCATTAGAGATAAGCTTTGTCGAGAGTGATACGTAAGGGTATTAGACGAATGATTGCATTGTGTTTAATTTGATCGGAAGAATGCATATGTTATCAATTGATGAAATCCAATCCAAACAAGGCTCCGTTTATATTTCAGTCTTTATTTTATATTTTATGTTTTTATTTATGGTTCCTTGAACCTTTTAAACCAAACTTTTGAACAATAAGTTTAGAAATGTATAGGCCGCTGAACGGCGTTCATATCACACTAATTTCTGTGGAGACGACAAAACTAGGTACTTAATATTTTTTGCTTGCTGCTTTACCGCACCAACAAAATGGCGCCGTTGCCGGGGATTGGTGTTGAGATTTTGAAGTGCATTGCAACTGTTCTATGTTTTTAAGCTTTGTATATTTTGTATATATTTGTTTCTTTTTATGTTTTTTCTAGTGTGTTCAGGAATGACGAAAACTCCTTCTAGAGTGGTTGCTATCGGTATAAAAGTATTCAATGAAGCTTCGACCGAGTTTGGATGGCGATGATAGTATGAAACAAGTGAATGTTGTTAAGGTACATGGTTTTCTTTGTTTAGAAGTTTAGAATGCTAAATAACTTAAGTCTTTGTGCAAATAAAATTTGTTCTTTTGCCAACTTGTTTGAATGATTGTTTCACTTAGGACCAAAAACCACAATTTGTGAGAAAGCTTTCATTGTTTACTAAATGTTGGATTTCTGATAAACTTTGTTGATTCATATGATTCATGGTTTATCTTATTATCATTGTGAATTTTTGGAAGCATTAGAAATGATCAAGGCACTTGTTTGTATTGAGCACAACCATGTCTAAATGCAACTTATCCGTGAGTAGAGAGAATTCGTTAACCCCTTTGAGCCTAAACAATGTGAATCTCATTCTTAATTTTGAGAGATTCTAAAAAATTTCTTGAACCCTTGAATTTGTTTTAATTGTCTTCTTTTCCATAAAAACCTAAGATCATTCATTTGAGGGTTGAGTAAAAGTTAAGTTGGGGCGAATGCAAAAGGAAGATAGTAGGTTGTTACAACTTTTGAAAATTTCAAGCAAGCACCAAAAAAATTGTGCGAATATGAAAAAAAAAAGAAAAAAAAAGAAAAAGGAAAAGAAAAATAATGATTGCTTGGAAAAGAAAAATAGTGAAAGAATAAGTTGTGAAATAAGGTTTGTGAAGGTTTGCAACTAAGAAACAAATGGAATGAAGTTGAGGTGTGTAAATAACGTGTTCGGTAAATGTCTCTTTTGCATCAGCAATTTCGTTTCAATGGCCTTAGAAATGTCCCTTGTTTGTAAACCTGACCAAGCTACAACCTTAAAGACCTTAGTGATCTTCTTGCTTCCATATTTTTTGCTTTTGATTTGTAGATATTGTATGAATTGAATTGATATTGGCATTGTTTGTTAGTTGAGTGAAATTGTCCCCGCGGTTGCAAACGCGTAATTTGTTCAATCCTTATTCGAAGAGGAGAGATAGAGTGATTCATTCATGAAAAATATAGTTGTTGATTGATACATGTCTTAATATTTGTTTTAAGAATTTAGTTCTTGCGCATTGTTTGATTCTAAACTCTTGAAACCATGGCTTGTTTGCATCATTTGTGTTTGAGCCAATTTTATCCATTCTTGGGTGAATCTTAATCCTGAGCAAATCCTCTTGTTGCAAAATGAGAGACATGCTTTGCTTGAGGACAAGCAAAAAGCTAGTTGGGGTGAGTTGTTAGATGCCAAATTTCACTTATTTGATCTATCAAATGTTGGCATCTTTCACTCATTTTTGTCAAGAAAGTATTGAAAACCACTCTTGCTTTGTTTGGTTTGCAATATATTGTGAAAATCTCTTGGTACCTTTGATTTGTGTGTTATTGTGCAGGAATTATGCATAAAACAAGTGAAAAGTCAGACACAAGAAATGGACTAGGAAACCAAGACAACATACAAACCAACAAAATACTGTCATGCTCGTTAGGCGAGCTGGTAGCGAACAAAATGATGTCATTCTCACTAGGCGAGCAGGTAGCGACAGTCCCAGATTTGGATAGAACAGAAAGTATCATAAGCTTGCTAGGCGAGATCAGAGCGAAGGCTTCGCTAGCTGCTCGCTAGGCGAACAAGACAGATCTTGAACGTGTATTTAAGTGATTTTCTTGCTTTTTTAGGTCATAACTTGATTTTGTAACATTAGATACATCAGAACTTATCTCTCTTCATTTCTTCTAGAGAGAAACACAAAACTCTAAGAGGGAGGAGGTAAGATCTTCGATCTCTTGTTGGATTTTGGATTGTAATCTTTTGATACCTTATGTATTTCATCTAATATATGTTTGTGAACTAGTTTGGATTCTCTATTGTTTGATTATCTTTGATTATGTATTTGTGGGTCTTGACAAAACCTTTTCACATCTTTGATCTCAGATTTTCTTGTATCAATGAATAAACTTTTGACATGGTTTTGTAGTTGATATTCATTGTATCCTCTTTGGTATTGTGTTGATTAAGTATAACGGGTAGCATGAGTAGGATCAATATGATATTGTTTGGGTATGTGATAATAGTGATGAAGAACGATGTTCACAACTATTTGGCGGATTAGATGAATACATGTAAAAAGGGTTAAGCGTGCGTACGTATTTTGATCATTGTGTTTTATGCGAAACAATCGTTTATCTGATATGGGTGACGTCCTTGTTTACCTGTTTATCTTTGATCTGAACCGTAATAAAGATATACTCTTCAGATCTGGTTCTAGGATGATTACTTGTTAGGTCTTAAATACTAAAGATAGGTTTAGGCTTTGCATTTGCTTGAGTATCAGATCTTAATGCTCTGTGTTGTGTTTTTGTTGGATGAGAGATCACCAATGAGACAACATGGTTGTGCTCTCGACGCCGCATTAGAGATAAGCTTTGTCGAGAGTGATACGTAAGGGTATTAGACGAATGATTGCATTGTGTTTAATTTGATCAGAAGAATGCATATGTTATCAATTGATGAACTCCAATCCCAACAAGGCTCCGTTTATATTTCAGTCTTTATTTTATATTTTATGTTTTTATTTATGGTTCCTTGAACCTTTTAAACCAAACTTTTGAACAATAAGCTTAGAAATGTAGAGGCCGCTGAACGGCGTTCATATCACACTAATCCCTGTGGAGACGACAAAACTGGGTACTTAATATTTTTTACTTGCTGCTTTACTGCACCAACAAAATGGCGCCGTTGCCGGGGATTGGTGTTGAGATTTTGAAGTGCGTTGCAACGGTTCTATGTTTTTAAGCTTTGTATATTTTATATATATTTTTTTCTTTTTATGTTTTTTCTTGTGTGTTCAGGAATGACGAAAACTCCTTCTAGAGTGGTTGCTATCGGTATAAAAGTATTCAATGAAGCTTCGACCGAGTTTGGATGGCGATGGTAGTATGAAACAAGTGAATGTTGTTAAGGTACATGGTTTTCTTTGTTTAGAATTTTAGAATGCTTAAGAACTTAAGTCTTTGTGCAAATAAAATTTGTTCTTTTGGCAACTTGTTTGAATGATTGTTTCACTTAGGACCAAAAACCACAATTTGTGAGAAAGCTTCCATTGTTTACTAAATGTTGGATTTCTGATAAACTTTGTTGATTCATATGATTCATGCTTTATCTTATTATCATTGTGAATTTTTGGAAGCATTAGAAATGATCAAGGCACTTGTTTGTATTGAGCACAACCATGTCCAAATGCAACTTACCCGTGAGTAGAGAGAATTCGTTAACCCCTTTGAGCCTAAACAATGTGAATCTCATTCTTAATTTTGAGAGATTCTAAAAATTTTCTTGAACCCTTGAATTTGTTTTAATTGTCTTCTTTGGCATAAAAACCTAAGATCATTCACTTGAGGGTTGAGTAAAAGTTAAGTTGGGGCGAATGCAAAAGGAAGATAGTAGGTTGTTACAACTTTTGAAAATTTCAAGCAAGCACCAAAAAAATTGTGCGAATATGAAAAAAAAAAAGAAAAAAAAAGAAAAAGGAAAAGAAAAATAATGCTTGCTTGGAAAAGAAAAATAGTGAAAGAATAAGTTGTGAAATAAGGTTTGTGAAGGTTTGCAACTAAGAAACAAATGGAATGAAGTTGAGGTGTGTAAATAACGTGTTCGGTAAATGTCTCTTTTGCATCGGCAATTTCGTTTCAATGGCCTTAGAAATGTCCCTTGTTTGTAAATCTGACCAAGCTACAACCTTAAATACCTTAGTGATCTTCTTGCTTCAATATTTTTTGCTTTTGCTTTGTAGATATTGTATGAATTGAATTGATATTGGCATTGTTTGTTAGTTGAGTCAAATTGTCCCCGCGGTTGCAAACGCGTAATTTGTTCAATCCTTATTCGAAGAGGAGAGATAGAGTGATTCATTCATGAAAAATGTAAGAGCACAGATTGTGTCTTAGTTATATCTCTATGTTTTGATGATAACACTTATAAATTTTGTATTCAAGAATTATATACTCTAAACGTGTTCTAGATTGTTTGCTACAGGCACTAAGGAAAATTATCTTAAGAAAGCAAATTAAGATCTGAACAATGTTATTATGAAAGGCTTCATAAGTTCAAGAGCATCTTAAGTGAAGATCTGAACGCTGCTCCCAGAAGAATCTGACTACTGTCTCTTGAAGATTCTGAAGCAGGAGCCTCTAAAGCATAGAAGACTCTACTCTGAGAGATTTACACGCTCAAGCACACAAGCTGCACCTACTCTGATTCAGCTCAATCTGAAGAATATTCAAGACTCTGAAGATCCAGATGATCTCTAGTCTGGAGACTCTGAAGATTCAAATTCTAATGTTGAAAGCTGAACTTACTTTGAAGAAGATTTAAATATGTACGTTGGTTTATCTCAACAGCTCTTTCCTATTTTGTGCTAGACACAAGGACACAGACAAAAAGGTTTTATCTGTGCATTCCATTCTGAGGAAAGTTTTCTGCAAGTGAAGACAAAAGGCATCAGGCTTGTTTCAGCACAGCCTCCAATGTGAAGACAAAAGGCTTCAGGCTTTTCTGCACAGCCTTCAACGTAACAAGACTCCGTGGATCTTAGTGCCTATATAAAGAAGTCCACTCCATCTTCTTCAGGAATCGAATCTCTAGCAAAATCACTCATCAAAGCAAAACTCTTAAAGCTCTTATTATATTATTTTGCTTTAACGTTGTTCTTAACTTAAGAGAAATATCACAGTTGTGATAACAGCTTATTAGAAGCACTCTTACTCTTGTAAAAGTTTTACATTGTTTGTAAAAGGTTTTCCTTAAGAGGATCCAGTTGGGATCAGTTGCTCTTGAGAAGACTAAGAACAGTTGTTCTTAGGTGTTGCTATTTGTAATCTGTTTGATTTAAATAGTGGATTAAGTCCTTGACAGAGAAAGGCAAATCACTCTTGAGAGGGTGGACTGGAGTAGTTGTTTTCAACGAACCAGGATAAAAATATCTGTGTTCTAATCTTTGATTTTTAGTCTTACTTATTCAACCCCCCCTTCTAAGTAATTTTCTCACCTTCAGTTGGCATCAGAGCTCCGGTTCTGCGTGTGCTCCACTTAACCGTGACAGTTAAAGATCCTGTGAGAAAGATACTTTGATATTTGTCTTGTTGTCATTATGGATACATCTACATCAACTTGCAACAAATATGAAGGAGATAGGATCAGTACCAAGCCACCCATGTTTGATGGGGAAAAATTTGACTATTGGAAAGATAGAATAGAAAGTTTTTTCCTTGGGTATGATGCTGATCTTTGGGATATGGTCATTGATGGATATAAACATCCTACTGATGAGGATGGCAAAAAGATTGATAGAAAATCAATGACTGAAGTACAGAAAAGAGATTTCAAGAATCACCACAAAGCCAGAACTATATTGCTTAATGCAATCTCTCATACTGAGTATGAGAAGATTACAAACAGAGATACTGCTCATGACATGTTTGAGTCACTCAAAATGACTCATGAGGGAAATTCTCAGGTTAAAGAGACCAAGGCGCTGGCGCTCATACAGAAGTATGAGGCATTCAAAATGGAAGAGTCTGAAAATGTTGAAACTATGTTTTCTAGATTTCAGATTCTTACTGCTGGTCTGAAAGTTCTGGATAAGGGCTACTCAACGCCAGATCATGTCAAGAAGATCATCAGAAGTCTTCCCACCAGATGGAGACCAATGGTGACTGCATTGAAGATGGCAAAAGATCTGAACAAGATCTCCTTAGAAGAACTTATCAGTTCTTTGAGAAGCCATGAAATAGAGCTGGAGGAAGATGAACCCCAGAAGAAAGATAAAGGTAAATCCATAGCTTTAAAATCTAACAAACCTGTTAAAGCTTTGCAGGTAAAAGAAGAAAGCTCTGAAGAATCTTCTTCTGAAGAAGAAGATGAACTGTCCATGCTTTCCAGAAGAATCAACAAGCTCTGGAAGCACAAGGGAAAGAGGTTTAACAACTTCAGAAAAGCTGACCACAGGAAGGAATCTTCTGGACACAGAAGATCTGGAAAGAAAGAAGTCACATGCTATGAATGCAAGGAACCTGGGCATTACAAAAATGACTGCCCCAAACTTCTCAAGGAGAAACCCAAGAGAAAGTTTGATAAAAAGAAGAAGGTTCTTATGGCAACTTGGGATGATTCAGATGAATCTGAATCTGAATCTGAAGCAGAAGAAGAGTGTGCCAACATGGCATTAATGGCTGGAATAGAAGATCAGAATGAAGAATTATCATCTGAATCTGAGTCAGACTCTGACTCTGACGCTGAAGAGGTAATGTCTAAACTTACCAAAGAAGAACTTATAAAGGTGTTATCAGAAGTTCTGAAAAGCTATAATAATATCAAACTCAAAAACAAGAAGCTGAAAAGCAATCTTGAATCTGAGATTGATAATCTGAAAACAGAACTTGTTGAGCAGAAAGAAATAAATATAAAAATAAAAAATGATTTGGAAATGGCCCAACAAGAATCTGACTCTGAAGCTAAGTCATCTGAAAATATTTTGGAAAAATATGACTCTAGCTTTCAGAGGTTCCTCACTAAAAGCATAGACAGAAGCAAGATGGCTTCTATGATCTATGGAGTTAGTAGGAATAAAAGAAAGGGAATTGGACTTAAATCTTCTTCTCTTGAAAAAGATGTAAGACCAATACCTGTAGATGATCTGATCATTAAGATAACTCCTTTATACTCTAATTTTAAATTTGGTCATTTAAATGATAATAAACACACGAGCTCTGAAAAGAATACTCATGTGTTTAGATCTAAGGCAAGTCTAAACAAAAACTATGTTGAAAAACAAAAGTTTAGACAAACCTACAAGGCAACTAACCCTAAAGGACCCAAGAAGATCTGGGTACCTAAAGACAAAATAATCCCTGTTGCAGATGTCCTTAGCAGGAAAGTCAGGACACCAATCATGGTACCTGGACTCTGGATGCTCACGACACATGACGGGAGAAAGGTCTATGTTCCAAAGTCTGGAACTTAGATCTGGAGGGGACGTGAAATTTGGAGGGAACCAGAAGGGCAAGATCATTGGCTCTGGAACTATAGGTAATGGCAATCTACCCTCTATTTCTAATGTTCTGTTAGTTGAAGGATTGAAGCATAATCTATTGTCCATAAGTCAATTAAGTGACAATGGTTATGATATAATCTTTAATCAAAAATTGCAAAGCTGTATGTCAAAAGGATGGTTCTATCCTATTCAATGGAAAGAGGAAACACAACATTTATAAAATTAACCTTTCAGAACTTAAAGTTCAAAATGTAAAATGCCTCTTATCTGTGAATGATGAGCAATGGGTCTGGCATAGAAGATTGGGGCATATTAATATGAGACGTATATCTCAGATTAATAAACTCAATCTGGTCAGAGGACTTCCTAAGTTGAAGTTCAACTCAGATGCTCTGTGTGAAGCATGTCAAAGAGGTAAATTTTCAAAATCTCATTTTAAATCAAAAAATGTTGTTTCTACCTCCAAACCATTGGAATTACTTCACATTGATCTGTTTGGACCAGTGAAAACTGCATCCATCAGAGGCAAGAAGTATGGGTTAGTCATTGTAGATGACTACAGCAGATGGACATGGGTAAAGTTTCTAAAACACAAGGATGAGTCTCATTCTGTGTTCTTTGACTTCTGCAATCAAGTCCAGACTGAAAAAGATTGTAAAATTATTAAAGTCAAAAGTGATCATGGTGGAGAATTTGAAAATAAACATTTTGAAAAATATTTTTCTGAAAAAGGCATTGCACATGATTTCTCCTGCCCTAGAACTCCACAACAAAATGGAGTTGTAGAGAGGAAAAATAGAACATTGCAAGAAATGGCCAGAACCATGATCAACGAGACAAATCTGGCAAAATATTTCTGGGCAGAAGCAATTAACACAGCCTGTTATATTCAGAACAGAGTGTCTGTAAGACCTCTTCTGAAAAAGACTCCCTATGAATTGTGGAGAAACAGAAAGCCTAACATTGCTTATTTTCATCCTTTTGGATGTATTTGTTATATACTTAATACTAAAGATAATCTGAACAAGTTTGATTCCAAAGCACAGAAGTGTTTCATGCTTGGTTATTCTGAACGCTCTAAAGGCTACAGAGTATTCAATACTGAAACACAGATTGTGGAAGAATCTATTCATGTCAGATTTGATGATAAGATTGGCTCTGAAAAGCTAAAGCAGTTTGAAAGTTCTGCAGATAGAGAAGTGATTCTCACAGACTCTGAAGGCTCAGAGGCAGAAAAGGCAAAGAACAAAGAATCTGACGCAACCCCAGATGCTACACCTTTGACCTCCCAACTAAACAACTTGCATATTTCTGAAAGACCAACTGTCAGAGGATCTTCTTCCAGAATCAAAGCTTCTCATCCAGAAGATGTGATAATTGGAAAGAAAGATGATCCTATAAGGACAAGATCATTTCTCAGAACTTCTGAATCTTCCTTATTTGGCTTAGTGTCAATGATAGAACCAACATCTGTAGATGAGGCTCTGGAAGATAATGAATGGATTATAGCTATGCAAGAAGAGCTTAATCAATTCACCAGAAATGAAGTTTGGGATCTGGTTCCTAGACCTAAAGGATTCAATGTCATTGGAACAAAATGGGTCTTCAGGAATAAGCTGAATGAAAAGGGAGAGGTAGAAAGGAATAAGGCAAGGCTGGTTGCTCAAGGATACAGTCAACAAGAAGGTATTGATTACACTGAGACATATGCTCCAGTGGCAAGGTTAGAATCTATTCGTCTTCTTATTTCATTTGCTGCACAGAACAAAATCACTCTGTATCAGATGGATGTTAAAAGTGCTTTTCTTAATGGTATTATAGAAGAAGAAGTATATGTCCACCAACCTCCTGGTTTTGAAAGTGAAAACTTTCCAGATCATGTTTTCAAATTAAAGAAATCCCTTTATGGATTAAAACAAGCTCCCAGAGCTTGGTATGAGAGGTTGAGCAACTTCCTTCTGAAGAAAAATTTTATCAGAGGAAAAGTGGATACAACTTTATTCTGTAAAACTGTTAAGAATGATCTGTTAATTTGTCAAATTTATGTTGATGACATTATTTTTGGATCAACAAATATTACGCTTGGAAAGGAGTTTGCTAAATGTATGCAGGAAGAATTTGAAATGAGCATGATGGGAGAATTGAGATTCTTCTTGGGAATCCAAGTCAATCAGACTCCAGAGTGTACCTACATACATCAAACCAAATATGTTAAAGAGCTTCTGAAGAAGTTCAACATGGTTGATAGCAAAATGGCAAAGACTCCAATGCATCCTACATGCACTCTAGGTAAGGAAGAGGTAAGTAAGAAGGTAGATCAAAAACTCTACAGAGGTATGATAGGATCTCTTCTATACTTGACTGCTTCTAGACCAGATATTCTGTTTAGTGTCTGCTTATGTGCGAGATTCCAATCAGATCCTAGAGAATCACACTTAACAGCTGTTAAGAGGATTCTAAGGTATCTGAAAGGTACTGCTGACATGGGTTTGTGTTACAGAAGATCTGATGAATTTTCATTAGTTGGATTCTGTGATGCTGACTATGCTGGAGACAGAGTTGAACGTAAGAGCACTTCTGGAAGCTGTCAGTTTCTTGGAAGTCATCTGATCTCATGGTACAGCAAGAAGCAACCTACCATAGCACTATCAACTACAGAGGCAGAATACATTGCTGCTGCTGGATGTTGTACTCAGATGCTCTGGATGAAGAGTCAATTAGAAGATTATCAAATCTATGAGAGTAATCTTTCTATCTTCTGTGATAATACTTCTGCTATATGTTTGTCAAAAAATCCAATCTTGCATTCTAAGGCAAAACATATAGAAATTAAACATCACTTCATCAGAGACTATGTTCAGAAGGGTGTAATTAATTTAGCTTTTGTTGATACAGATCATCAATGGGCTGATATTTTCACAAAACCCCTTGCTGAAGATAGATTTAGGTTCATTCTGAAAAATATTTGTATGGATTTTTGTCCAGAGTAATATTTATCAGAGGCAACCTCTCAGATGCAAAATGTTTAATGATCTGAAGTATTTCATCTGTCTATTTGTTCATTTATATTCATTGAATTATTTTTGTGTGAAACTCTGAACTAACAAGCTCAGAAGATCTGAAAGTTAGAAACGTTTCATTTCTTGAGAGACATCAGATGCGCCAACAAAGCAAACACGTGTCACTCAATATCTGAAAAGATGGAGTGCTCAACTGAATTGACGTTTGAGGTATTGCTTTGAAAATCTCACTTTTCTTGGTTTTCCCCCCAGCTGTCATAAATTTAATATGAAATGATTATTTTTCATTAAATGCTGTTCAAACGTGCATAAGTGTCTTTTGTGTGCCCTATGCTTGATTATTGGTTATCTATATATATCACCTATCACACTTTTTTCACACTTTCCACATTCACTTCATTCATGCGCTTCTGTTCTCTTTTCAATCTCTACCAAAACCCTAAACCTAAACCAAGATCCTCTTCTTCTTCAATGGCGTCTACTTCAAACACTGCTGCAAAATCCAACAAGACTATAATGCACAAAGAACCAGAACAAACCTTATTCACTCCAGTGGCTGATCTGGAGGTGCTCTGTGAAAGCTTCATTGACCTTGATTCGTTAAAGGAAAATGGGTTCGACCTCATTTCTGCCATTAAAGCTCAAGGTTGGGAAAAATACTTTGAAAGACTAATGGGTCCTGTATTTCCATTGCTGGTAAAGGAATTTTGGATTCATGCAAGCGCTGGTCCCAAGTTTATTCATTCCTCGGTTCTTGGAATGGAGATAGTTATTACTGAAAAACTGATCAGACAACTGTTCAGTTATACTGAATCTGATGGAGTTTCAAATCTTGCTTCTTCTCGCATTGATATGGCTAGGGTTTATGAAGAAGTTACTATAGCTGGAACGCCATCAAGTAAGGTTAAAGATTTGAAACCCATTTATAGGATCTGGGCAAAAATCTTTATGAGTACATTTTTTCACAGAAAACCATCCAACTCACCAGACTATGTGAGTTCGGAACATCTGTATTTCATGTACTGCATTAGCAAGAATGTCAAAGTGGATCTACCGTATCTTATCTTCAGTCATTTACTAACTCATGTCAAAGAAACCAGAGAGGAAGTAAGAGCTAAAGCTGGTAAAGTTAGGACGTGGATACCCCTGGGAAGATTGATTTCAGACATCCTTATTGAGAACAAGCTGGTACAGCATCTGACAGATGCAAAGATTACAGAAGATCTGACTTACATCATTGGCTCTGAAATAAATGGACTCAATCTGAAAAGGATGAAAATCATTTCAGAATTGAAAGGACAACTGAGGAAGATCAACTCTGAAGAGGTTCAAGGCAGAAGAATACCCTTAGAAGACTTTCCAATGTTCAGTGCAGATGAACCAAAGGAATTTGTCTGGATGTACATTGCTGAATGTCTAAAGGAAGGAATTCCTCTACCTGCTAATCTTGTTCAGAAAGAAGGAGAAGAATTGCCAAATATGCTGAAGGAAAGGCGTAGTAAGAGGAAAGCTGAGGAAGGATCCGTTCAGAAGAAGAGAAAAGCATCTGAAGCTTCAAGAAAGAAGAAGAAAGAAGGAAAGAAAGCCAGAATCAGTCCCAAAGAAGCCACTCTGGAAGAGATCAGAGACACCATTCAACAGGTATTAGCATCTGATCCTACACCTACTGTTCATTCACCCCTGTCTTCACCACAACTCTCTCCTAGCCTTACTCTAAGAACTTCTAAATCCAAACAGTCTATAAATATCTCATCTGAACCACAACTCTCTGAACCAGTAAATTTACAACCATCTCCTGTAACAATTCCATCTGAACCACAACAACAAACAATTCAATCAGATATTCCACCACCAGAACCAACTCAACCAGAAAACTCTCCAACAGTAACTCCACAACCAACTTTGTCACAACCAGAAAATCCTCAATTAGAGACTCTCCAACCAGAAACAATTAATTCAGAACAAAACCAACCAGAGACTGTTCAAACTGAACACTCTGAACAAACAATTCCCTCAGAAGATCCAAATCTTTCTGACAATATTCTTGAGATTCAACCCCTAAATCAATCTATTATAATTTCTTCAACATCTGTTCACTCAGATGAATCTTCTGATTCATCTGATTCATCTGATTGTGATTCAGAGTCACTCAAACAAGCTCGCTCTGAAAGTGTTATGAAGAAACATCTTAACATTGCATTGTTTCATACCCCACCAAACTCACCATCTCATCAACAACCATCTGAAACTCAACCATCTGACACTCAAACATCTGGAAACCAAACCATTCCTCAACCACCTGAAACCAATCCATCTGAAAATCAGGCTTTTCCTCAATCATCTGAACTCCCTCAATCTGACATCCACACATCTCAACCACCCACACCTCAACCACAACCATCTGAACCTACTCCTGTTAACACCCCTAATCCTTTTTCCTCTGGACAGTCTGAACAGTCAGATCTAGGATCATGTGTTAATGCTATGTTTGATATTTTCAAAAAGGAGTTAGATTCTGAATATGATCGTGTTAAGGTTGTATGCATGTCTAGTTTGGATCCCAATATTTCGAATACTGCTTGGAAGCGCTTCATCTGGATGTTCAACAAAGCTGCCTTAAAAGTGAGAGCTAAATGCTCTAGGCTTGCTAAGATTAAATTTGCAGAATTAATCAAGGAAACTCTGATGAACATGCCTCCTCCTCCTCCTGCATTACTTTTGGAAGTTGCTCCTCCAGTAGTTCCTGAATCTGAAATGGTTGAACAAGCTTCTGTTGAAAACCAATCTGAAGGGAACCCTGCTGCTACTGCATCTGCTCTGTCTTCATCTGTAGTTGCAGAACTTGTGAATGATGTGAAGGATATAAAGGACTGGATGATCAAGCAAGAGAAAACAACTGATGAAATAAAGACCTGGTTGTCTAAGCAAGAAGAGTCAGCTGCCAAGATGACAGAGCTTCTGACCCTTATTGCCTCTCGCCAGACCTAGTTTTATTTGTTGTTTTGCACATGAACTGATTTTACTGTCTGTTTATCTTTTGTTGTGTTATGTGTTTTTGGCCTCTGCCTGTTTGACTGTGAACTTTGGTTTATTTTAATTGCATGTTATCTTGTTTTGCTCCTATATGATTCTTTTCTTCTATATCTTTATGTCTTTGAAAATCTTTTTGATTATGACAAAAAGGGGGAGAAAAAGAGAAACTAAGTGTTCAAACTATAAGCAATTACTAAAACTGAAATTCAGACATTTTATTAACTTAAGTTGAATTTAAGTCTTTCAGATTACATTGATATATCTGACATAATTCATTGAAGTTAACCCTGAGACTGTGTCAACCAGAACCTGATCCTCCAAAGAATATCTGAGTATTCAATCAACTCTGATAACTCTGATATCTTACTCTGATACATTTATTCTGAAAGAGAATTCATGCAAGATGATAACCAGACGCTCTGACTGAAGGAAGTCATATGTATCTGGCATCAAGATTTGACTCTGAACTCTTTCATCAGGCTCTGAATCTGAAATATACTTAATCAGAAAGGGAAGTATTCTATTCTATTGAAGTATTTATTTCAGGGGGAGATTGTTAATCTCAGGGGGAGTTTCTAATTCTTACTCTTTATTGAACAAAATTTTCTCATGTTTTGTCATCATCAAAAAGGGGGAGATTGTAAGAGCACAGATTGTGTCTTAGTTATATCTCTATGTTTTGATGATAACACTTATAAATTTTGTATTCAAGAATTATATACTCTAAACGTGTTCTAGATTGTTTGCTACAGGCACTAAGGAAAATTATCTTAAGAAAGCAAATTAAGATCTGAACAATGTTATTATGAAAGGCTTCATAAGTTCAAGAGCATCTTAAGTGAAGATCTGAACGCTGCTCCCAGAAGAATCTGACTACTGTCTCTTGAAGATTCTGAAGCAGGAGCCTCTAAAGCATAGAAGACTCTGCTCTGAGAGATTTACACGCTCAAGCACACAAGCTGCACCTACTCTGATTCAGCTCAATCTGAAGAATATTCAAGACTCTGAAGATCCAGATGATCTCTAGTCTGGAGACTCTGAAGATTCAAATTCTAATGTTGAAAGCTGAACTTACTTTGAAGAAGATTTAAATATGTACGTTGGTTTATCTCAACAGCTCTTTCCTATTTTGTGCTAGACACAAGGACACAGACAAAAAGGTTTTATCTGTGCATTCCATTCTGAGGAAAGTTTTCTGCAAGTGAAGACAAAAGGCATCAGGCTTGTTTCAGCACAGCCTCCAATGTGAAGACAAAAGGCTTCAGGCTTTTCTGCACAGCCTTCAACGTAACAAGACTCCGTGGATCTTAGTGCCTATATAAAGAAGTCCACTCCATCTTCTTCAGGAATCGAATCTCTAGCAAAATCACTCATCAAAGCAAAACTCTTAAAGCTCTTATTATATTATTTTGCTTTAACGTTGTTCTTAACTTAAGAGAAATATCACAGTTGTGATAACAGCTTATTAGAAGCACTCTTACTCTTGTAAAAGTTTTACATTGTTTGTAAAAGGTTTTCCTTAAGAGGATCCAGTTGGGATCAGTTGCTCTTGAGAAGACTAAGAACAGTTGTTCTTAGGTGTTGCTATTTGTAATCTGTTTGATTTAAATAGTGGATTAAGTCCTTGACAGAGAAAGGCAAATCACTCTTGAGAGGGTGGACTGGAGTAGTTGTTTTCAACGAACCAGGATAAAAATATTTGTGTTCTAATCTTTGATTTTTAGTCTTACTTATTCAACCCCCCCTTCTAAGTAATTTTCTCACCTTCAAAAAATATAGTTGTTGATTGATACATGTCTTAATATTTGTTTTAAGAATTTAGTTCTTGCGCATTGTTTGATTCTAAACTCTTGAAACCATGGCTTGTATGAATCATTTGTGTTTGAGCCAGTTTATCCACTCTTGGGTGAATCTTAATCTTGAGCAAATCCTCTTGTTGAAAAATGAGAGGCATACTTTGCTTGAGGACAAGCAAAAAGATAGTTGGGGCGAGTTGTTAGATGTCAAATTTCACTTATTTGATCTATCAAATGTTGGCATCTTTCACTCATTTTTGTCAAGAAAGTATTGAAAACCACTCTTGCTTTGTTTGGTTTGCAATATATTGTAAAAATCTCTTGGTACCTTTGATTTGTGTGTTATTGTGCAGGAATTATGTACAAAACAAGTGAAAAGTCAGACATAAGAAATGGACTAGGAAACCAAGACAACATACAAACCAACAAAATGTTGTCTTGCTCGCTAGGCGAGCTGGTAGCGAACAAAATGATGTCATGCTCACTAGGCGAGCAGGTAGCGAAAGTCCCAGATTTGGATAGAACAGAAAGTATCATAAGCTGGCTAGGCGAGATTAGAGCGAAGGCTTCGCTAGCTGCTCGCTAGGCGAACAAGACAGATCTTGAATGAGTATTTAAGTGATTTTCTTGCTTTTTTAGGTCATAACTTGATTTTGTAACATTAGATACATCAGAACTTATCTCTCTTCATTTGTTCTAGAGAGAAACACAAAACCCTAAGAGGGAGGAGGTAAGATCTTCGATCTCTTGTTGGATTTTGGATTGTAATCTTTTGATACCTTATGTATTTCATCTAATATATGTTTGTGAACTAGTTTGGATTCTCTATTGTTTGATTATCTTTGATTATGTATTTGTGGGTCTTGACAAAACCTTTTCACATCTTTGATCTCAGATTTTCTTCTATCAATGAATAAAATTTTGACATGGTTTTGTAGTTGATATTCATTATATCCTCTTTGGTATTGTGTTGATTAAGTATCACGGGTAGCATGAGTAGGATCAATATGATATTGTTTGGGTATGTGATAATAGTGATGAAGAACGATGTTCACAACCATTTGGCGGATTAGATGAATACATGTAAAAAGGGTTAAGCGTGTGTACGTATTTTGATCATTGTGTTTTATGCGAAACAATCGTTTATCTGATATGGGTGTCGTCCTTGTTTACCTGTTTATCTTTGATCTGAACCGTAATAGAGATATACTCTTCAGATCTGGTTCTAGGATGATTACTTGTTAGGTCCTAAATACTAGAGATGGGTTTAGGCTTAGCATTTGCTTGAGTATCAGATCTTAATGCTCTGTGTTGTGTTTTTGTTGGATGAGAGATCACCAATGAGACAACATGGTTGTTCTCTCGATGCCGCATTAGAGATAAGCTTTGTCGAGAGTGATACGTAAGGGTATTAGACGAATGATTTTATTGTGTTTAATTTGATCAGAAGAATGCATATGTTATCAATTGATGAACTCCAATCCCAACAAGGCTCCGTTTATATTTCAGTCTTTATTTTATATTTTATGTTTTTATTTATGGTTCCTTGAACCTTTTAAACCAAACTTTTTAACAATAAGCTTAGAAATGTAGAGGCCGCTGAACGGCGTTCATATTGCACTAATCCTTGTGGAGACGACAAAACTGGGTACTTAATATTTTTTGCTTGCTGCTTTACCGCACCAGCAAAATGGCGCCGTTGCTGGGGATTGGTGTTGAGATTTTGAAGTGCATTGCAACGGTTCTATGTTTTTAAGCTTTGTATATTTTATATATATTTGTTTCTTTTTATATTTTTTCTAGTGTGTTCAGGAATGACGAAAACTCCTTCTAGAGTGGTTGCTATCGGTATAAAAGTATTCAATGAAGCTTCGACCGAGTTTGGATGGCGATGATAGTATGAAAAAAGTGAATGTTGTTAAGGTACATGGTTTTCTTTGTTTAGAATTTTAGAATGCTTAAGAACTTAAGCCTTTGTGCAAATAAAATTTGTTCTTTTGGCAACTTGTTTGAATGATTGTTTCATTTAGGACCAAAAATCACAATTTGTGAGAAAGCTTCCATTGTTTACTAAATGTTGGATTTCTGATAAACTTTGTTGATTCATATGATTCATGCTTTATCTTATTATCATTGTGAATTTTTGGAAGCATTAGAAATGATCAAGGCACTTGTTTGTATTGAGGACAACCATGTCCAAATGCAACTTACCCGTGAGTAGAGAGAATTCGTTAACCCCTTTGAGCCTAAACAATGTGAATCTCATTCTTAATTTTGAGAGATTCTAAAAATTTTCTTGAACCCTTTGTCGCTACTGCGAAAATCGGCGCCGGCTGAACAGAAGAGTCGCCACCGTGCGTTATTTATCCCAAAGGAGGGAAAGGAAACGCTCTGAGTAAACCTAACGCAAAATGGGAAAGGAATGGTCATCGCAACCAAATCCTGGATTCGGGAGTCGGTTACGCAAGGGGAAGGTATTAGCACCCCTCACGTCTGTCGTACTCGACGGGATCCACGCTTGTTTTCTAGTACGGATTGTTATTCTATCTACGCTAAAGGGTCAAGGGTTAAAAGAAAAGAAACGACTCGGCAAAGTATCGCACTTTAAGCCTACGTATTCCCATCTGGAACGAGAAATCAGAGTCAACGTAGTTCGCCTACCTACGGGAAAGGAGGGGAAGGTTGCTCGCTAGGATACGGCATCCTATGCCTACGTACTTTCATACAGCATGAAAGATCAGAGCAAACGTAGTTCGGGCCACAGAAGACACAGATTTGTCTGACTGTTTTATCCTTCTGAAACAATTTTCTCCTGATCACGGGTCCAAGTGGACAAAAATGACACTTTGATTGGTTTTCAGTCTTTTACGCAAGAACTATTTTTTATGACGTTTGCGATCTCTGACGCACTAGAGACTATGATTTGAGAGTGACTACGTCGTATGTCACCCTAGGGGTAACACACTAAGCAATCAGATTACTGAAAAGTGACCCTCCAGTAACCTTTCTCAAATAGCTTAAGGCTCGTAACGCACGACATCGATTAACCTTATTACTGTATTTTTGAATTGTTTTGAGATGAGAAAAGAGAAAGAAGCTCTAAAAAGCCTAGGGTTGAAAGGGAATAAAACTGACCTAATGTTGTCATGCATGGGTTAACACCTAATGTCTGTCATAATTCCCTCCTCACAGAGGAAATCAGAGATCCTAGGGGATGAACGGAAAAGAAACAGCATATACAGTAAACAGTAAAATGCATGAGATGCAGCAGTACAAGCGAGGCAAGGGAGTCCCACTCAACCCCTAACTTGAGAAAACAATAGGCAAAGTGAAACAGCTTCACTTCAAACCTAAGGGGCAAGCTGAACAAGCCAACAATCAATACAGGAAAAGAAAAATAAAACCCAACACCAGCTCTGACAGCAACACCAACTCCTACAGTAACAGCTCAACAGTAGCAACTCTGACAGCTACAGTTGATTAACGGCACCAAGGTTGACAGTAACAACTTCTCCCAGCAAGGCCCCATCTTCACCCTTCAATGATATTCAAACTTCAGATAAGCTCTAATCTCCAATAATCTCCAGCTTTAGCAAGCACTGAATCCCAACAAATAGACAGCTTCAATTGGCAGCAAAACCCTAGTCTTCAACAGATACCCAACTTTGACAGGCACAAGCTTCATCTTCTCTAGTCATCAATGAACTTCATCTTCAATAGACTCCCAATCTTCAAGGCAAACACTCACAGGAGAGAATCAACTAATAGATGAAGTTGGAATGTTAAGAGGCTTAATGATAACCCAGGGAAATCACTAAGATCTTAACACTGCAAGTGAAAGGTATCCTCAAGGTTCTACCCAATCAAAGCATGCTCTACATCCCTCCTAAGGAGAGATGGAACTTCTTTGGGGGACCTTGTGTCATAGGATGGAGTAGAGGCACAAGAAGCTCTCTATGTTTGACAGAAGAAATCAGTCTACTCTAAAGCTCTCCCTATATCTCCTATCTCCTAAGCCTTCAAAAGCAATCTTCAAGGATGAGGATCTTCATGCTCCAAGCTCCATCCTTTGTCTCACATCATCTCCCAAGTCTTCATTAGTTCCAACAAGCAAAGCCCAAGCTCAACACCCAATGGAAATGCCCAAAACCCCACAAACAAAACAACATCCCAAGAGGGAAACACACCAATATCACCCAATTTTCAAAAATCAGATAAAATGGAAATGCTCATCATAAAATCCTAGATTAATTTATAAGGGAACCTAACTATGTACCCTATACCCCATATAAACCCCAAGACCTAAATCAAACCCTAAGTCTCTAAACCATGCCCTAAACTACACCTAAGTATTGTAAAACCCTAATCTTAGCACCCTAAAGTTCATCATTCAAAACTAGCCTAAATTTCATCATAAAAATATGAGAAAAATTCTATGGGGATCATGCTTTACTAATATAACTATAGCAACAAGAACCACATCAAAATACAAAGTGGAATGACCATACAAAAATCAGAAAGAATAAGGTACAAAATAAAAGTGACATAAAAGCAATAAATTGTAAAAATATGCCATAAAATGAAAAATGTATGAATTAATGTTTTTATTGTTTTAACATTTTCTTGAAGTCTTGATGAAAATGGGGAAAAAACTCCCATCAAAAAATGTTAATTTTCCAATTATTTATGATTTTTTCAATTAACCAAACAAAATGTGAAAATAATAGAGAAATATGAGAAAAAGAAAAAAAATGTGTGTCAAATAGTAAAGAAATGCAGTGTAAAAGCTAGGTGGGCTCAGGAGGGGGTGCGTGTATCAATGCACTACTAGGCCCAGACTTATTCAGTAATTAAATGGAAAAAGAATGAAAAATGGAAAAGATACGGTATGAATAGCAAGCGAATTCAATGTAAATCCTGATGGGCCTTCTAAAGGGGGGGTTGGTATCAGTTTTCACTTAAGCCCAAGACTTCAAATTAAATGGAACGGTGCGTTTTATCTTCAGAACTCCTCTTCACAAACTGAAACATAACCACAGCCATTAGATTGGATTTTGGTCAAAGGTCTTGTGTTCATCCTAAGGCTCTCCTATCGTCTTCTTCATTCAAACATTGCTGGGAGGGAAAAAAAGCCATGGAAACAGAGCAATGAACTTCATCTTCTCCAATTCGTGCTCCTCTAATATCTCACCATAAATCTCAACTAAACACTCTAAATCACTCCATTTTCCACACTGAATTCAATCATACTAATCAAACACATTGAACCTTTTTCCTCCTCAAAACACGATTAAAACTCAGAAATTGGTCCAACAACAAAACTCACCAAACCTAAAATTGATCATCCTAAACTCATCACCACTTCACACTGAGCAAATTCCACTATCACACTATGATTATAACACCAAGAATCACCAGATATGAGCAAGAACAGAAATCATGTCATTCAACTTATTGTCTCTAAATCAATTCTAATGCTACCAGAAAGCTCCCTACATCTATCTACATTGAATCTAGCTATTCAAAACCTATTGAAACTACCTAAATCAAGCCATGGAGTGAAGTTTACATACCTGTAATTTTGAGATGAACAGAGTGATCAAAGCTTCAAGATAAGCTTCAATAAGCTCCAGATACCTTCACCAACACCAAAGGATGCTTCTGTATGCAAAGAAAGAGATTGAAATGGCTTGGATTCTTGAATTCGATTCTGAGTTGCAAATGATGAATTCCAAATTCTATCTCACGATTCTTAAATGTTCTTGCTATGGATTCTATCTGAAATCAATCACCAATGCTAGAGCAATGTTCTGAATGCAAAAGAAATGATTGAAAGTGGTTGAAACCGTGTAACAGAATTTGGTTTGCAAGAAGAAAGTTGAAAATGAAATCTCTCAAATCTCTCTCAATTCTCACCAACCAATGCTTTAGATCACTTCTAAATCTTATATAGAATGTGTATGATCAATCTAGAAACTTCTGGAAAGCTCTAATGAGAAATTCACCATCTCTTGCTCTTGAAAATGTCATGAGAAATTCACCTATGGTAGCTGAGTTTCAAGCTTGCCTTTGCACCCCATTCTGACCCAAATTCTCTCCTAATGACAAATTGAATGTGTTAGGATTCACTAAAGCCTTGGTTATGCCTTACAAAGTGGTTGTGCATATGTGCCTTATAATGTAAGTAACCCCTTTACAAAGCAAGTCATTGAATTATCCCTCAACTCAAAAATGTGGCAATGTCAATGTTCTCAAAATGTATTTTCCAATCAAATTGGTATGTCATATGGCTTGGTTTGGACTTGTAGATCAAAAATCCCAATTTTCATCCTTGGTTCATTTAAAATTCACCCTTATTTTAGGCCATTTTTGTGATTTTGTGAAGCAAGCCATCCCAAGCTCTCATGACTTCTTACCTAGCCCAAAAACATCATTCTAAGCACATCTCATGTGGAACATTTTTCCATTTGAGGAGTGGAAGATGGAGATTTTGACCTATGTTGAAAAACGACCTATAATTCAACTTTCCCAAAATACCCCTGGATTGCCAAGACCATAACTTGAGTTCTACAAATCTTCTTGAGGACTTATAGTACTAAAATTAAAGCTAAGGTCAAGCCCTACAATTCTTATGTTGGCTAAGAATCCATTTGAAAACTCCTTGATGGGAAAAAGTTGCTTGGAAGTCAAGTGACTTTCACAGATAAATTTCAATGTCCTTTGGTGACCCATAACTTGCAAAAACCATAACTTGAGTTCTACAAATCTTATTGAAGACTTCTAGTACTCAAATTAAATCTATTGAGAAGCTATACAAGTTTCATGTTGACCAAGAATCCATTTGAAACTTTTATTTTGACTTATCTGGCTTGGAAGTTAGGCCTAAATTAGGGGATTTTACACTGAAACCCTAATTTGGCAACTCCTCCTACTCTTGATTCTCTTTGATTTATCCTTGGCACAACACCACACATGTATCAACATATCAATTCATGAATCCCACAACCTCCAATTAAGCCTTGATGCTCTTCAATCACTCAGTTGACCTAAGGTTGACCTAGGGTTGACCCAGATGAAACCCTAGTTGACTGCACTTCAACTGTGGCTCTTGTACTTGAATCAATGACTTGTCTCATCTTCAATATGACCCTCTAGGCATTTCATAAGCTTTGTACACCTTCCATACCCTCAAGTCACATCTTATTGATGACCCTCAATACACCTTAGATTAGGAGAGAAATCCACTGGTTGACCCTCAAACTTCTTAAAGCTTCAACCCCTTTCTTGATGACTTGGATGGTCTTAAGCTTGAATAAAAACCCTTGATGTGCTTCTTTAGATAAGAATGGCACTTGATCCCCTGTTGGATGACTTGCTATGCTATGCTATGCAAATGATTAGATTATGTACATGATTTACTATGCAAATGATAATGCAATTGAAACATAAATCAAATGAAATAGGTTGAGCAAATTTTAGGGTGCAACAACTGCCCCTATTCAAACGGCTTGGACCCGACTGGGTGAAGAGCGAACGACCTTCAAACAATCGAGGTACGAGACGGTTGAATACTAAGAACCCGGAAATTTGCCAACCGCAGAAATAAACTGCACAAACTGCTTGGATAACAACATTGGCTGGCTGGATCTGGTCGTTATGGCAACAAACTGATCAATTAATGATCGTGCTGTGGATTATTTTTATCAGCCCGAAAAAAGATGCTATCATCGCGAGGATAGAACTTTGTCCACGTTAGGACGCTATATTCTGTCAACACAGCAACATCCTGACGACTTCGCTGGAGAAACAATTCTGTCTGAACATTCATCCGCCTGCTTGATACGGGAAAACACATCTGAATACTGTTTCTCTGCCTACCTCTGCAGTAGCTAACTCCGTCGGTCCCATCCCACGAACGATTCTGAAGAGGACCCTACTGGGGATAGTAACACAAGGAAATCACGGCAACTTCCTTAGGGAAAATACTTTTGTCCAATATCGGAACACAACTCACATACCCTGTCTATCACGGGATCATCATCTATCTGGATACCAGAAAATTCATCTGTCTGCTTCGCACGGGAAATACAACACATCTACTTGATACATACAGGAAAGTTTATCCGCCTGATTATTACGGGAAAAGACAACACATCTGCCTAATACTTACAGGAAAGTTCTTCCGCCTGCTTCATACGGGAACATATAACACATCTGCCTGATACATACAGGAAAGTTCTTCCGCCTGCTTCATACGGGAAAATATAACACATCTGCCTGATACATACAGGAAAGTTATTCCGCCTGATTCTTACGGGAAACACATAACACATCTGCCTGATTCGTACAGGAAAGTTCTTCCGCCTGCTTCATACGGGAAAATATAACACATCTGCCTGATACATACAGGAAAGTTATTCCGCCTGATTCTTACGGGAAACACATAACACATCTGCCTGATTCGTACAGGAAAGTTCTTCCGCCTGCTTCATACGGGAAAATATAACACATCTGCCTGATTCGTACAGGAAAGTTCTTCCGCCTGCTTCATACGGGAAAATATAACATATCTGCCTGATACATACAGGAAAGTTATTCCGCCTGATTCTTACGGGAAACACATAACACATCTGCCTGATACATACAGGAAAGTTCTTCCGCCTGCTTCATACGGGAAAAGGTAACTTGGATATAGCTTCCTAGCCTGTTTGCGGTAGTAGCTAACTCCACTATGGATATTCTGAAAGTAAATGCCCGACACTCGTTTCGACGACAAGTGACCTTTTCTGAAATTCTAATTCATGAAACCCTGACATGCTGCCGCGACAGCAAACCTGAAGAAAAACACTCCGCTGGTCGGATAAGAGAAACTTCAGTCCGTAACTCGGTGGGGAATAATAACAAGAAATGTATCATCACATGTCTCACGGTGAGACCTCGATCGTCTGGTAATAGATCTGAGGTAGAACCCCATACTCCTGCTGAGAAACACACCTGAAAGCAAAAGGCTAATCAACCTGATTTATGTTTCAAAATGCGTATGTTTGGCAACGGCGTAATGCTCCATACGGCATGGAAATGCTACGCGTTTTGGGTAGATGCAATCATGATAATGTATGCAAATGCAAATGCAGGTTCAGGCTGCTGGGGAACTCTGATAAGCTTGCTTCAACACGGCGGTTGGGGACAAAGACCGCCTTGTTGGGGCTGAACGGATATCACGTAGCATTCCGGCAAAATAAATGCCGGAAATACGACCAACTCTGCCGGGGAGAGATTACACATCGATTTCCGCTGGGAGGAACGAATAACACCTGCTGGGAAGATTAACTTAGCTAGGGGGAGAAGCGACCCTTCTGAGAGGCAACTGTCTGGGTATAGTCTACAAACTCGGAACTACCATTCCGCTGGGGATAATCATCCTGACGAAGGCATGACGTCCTGCGGGGAGAAAGAAAACCATCCTCGGTGGGAATAACGCCTCTGAACTTACTATCTTGGTTATGTGCCATGAGAATCCTCCCAGTTGGGGATTGAATGCGCACATCTTTGACTCTCTGGGGAGTATAACCTCTGCAGGGGACACTGATTTTGTCTTGCTGGGGTTACCCGTGGGGGATAAGCTGCGACTAGCTGGGGAGAGTGATCCCTCTTCGGTAAGGGATAACATTATTTAACCCTCTAGGGATGAGATGCGACCTGCATGGGGATTAGCGTCAAGCAAAGTTAAATCTTTCACCACGAGCCTCCGGCTGGGGCCACAATTTTCTGATCGTTTGCTTCAAAGGTGAGAACCCTGTAAAATAAAAACGAGACAAAACAAATCTATACAACCAAATCTATTCAGGTTAGTGTCCGTGTCATTACTTCAGTCAATTCGAAGTTTTAGCAATTATTGGCAGGGGCCAGCAAAGTTATGCACATGCAAGTTCCTCGGAACATTGGCGTTTTCCACATACAAAACAGTAAAGCACAAACATCAAATACTGAATAACATGTTTTATTGATGACAGGCCTCTGAATAGGCAAAGTTTTGTACATCGGATGCAACTCCTGAAAAGAGGAAGTTGCGCACACACACATACATATATGCATAAAAAATAAAAATACAAAACAGTATTTGCACACATGTCGGCAACATGGTGCAGACAAACATCGTGAGCTGATCCTCCTATGACTCGCCTGACTCTGGCGCGTTCCCGGTATTCAATTTTCAGAAGAGATTGTGTTGGATAAACGAACCCTCAGGTACTCCCAAACCACTAAGCAATGTAGTATCAGATCTGGACTGCAGTCATTCGCTTTTTCAATCCCTAACTTTTGCGTGAACCGCCCTTTGCGGGTTTTCAGTTCACCGGGATACCCTTTTTTGCCGAAGTCGCCCAATGCAGGTTTTCGACTTCGCGGGTGTACATCTTTTCAATTTTATCCCTAACTTTTGCCCGAACCTTTTATTCATTTTTTACGGTTCGCCAGGATGCCCCATTTTTGCCTGGACTCTCTTTTTACTGTCCAGCGGGTCACTTTCAAGCAAAGTATTTTTTAACTGCGTCCGAATTCACATGAGACGAAAAGTCTTCACCATCCATGGTAGATAGTAGCAAGGCTCCTCCAGAGAATACTTTTCTGACAATGTATGGCCCTTCGTAATTAGGGGTCCACTTGCCCCTGTGATCTGTTTGTGGTGGGAGAATCCTCTTTAGCACAAGGTCGCCCGTCTGAAATCTTCGCGGACATATCTTCTTATCATATGCTTTCTTCATCCGGCTCTGGTACAACCGACCGTATGCGAGAGAAGCTAGCCTCTTCTCATCCATTAAGCTGAGTTGATTCAGTCTATCTTTAACCCATTCTGCCTCGTCAAGTTGGACATCTCGTAAAACCCTCAGGGAGGGAATCTCAACCTCCAAGGTAACACTTCCTCCATTCCGTATACCAATGAAAATGGGGTTGCCCCGGTTGATGTGCGTACCGTCGTACGATAACCGTGCAAAGCGAAAGGTAACATCTCGTGCCAGTCCTTATACGTCACAACCATCTTCTAAACAATCTTATTTATGTTCTTATTGGCCGCTTCGACAGCGCCATTCATCTTGGATCGGTAAGGAGAAGAGTTGTGATGCTCAATCTTGAAATTCTGACACAGCTCTTTCATCATTTTGTTATTCAAATTCGAACCGTTGTCGATGATAATCCGCTCAGGGATTCCATATCTGCAAATAATGTCTCGTTTGATAAATCTGGCGACCACTTGTTTGGTGACATTGGCGTATGATGCTGCTTCCACCCACTTGGTGAAGTAATTGATTGCTACCAAAATGAACCGGTGTCCGTTGGATGCCGTAGGCTCAATCTTGCCAATCATATCAATTCCCCACATCGAGAAAGGCCACGGTGATGACATCACATTCAGGGGACTTGGAGGCACATGGATTTTGTCCGCATAAATCTGGCATTTATGACACCTCTTTGCAAACTTGAAACAGTCCATTTCCATAGTCAGCCAATAGTAACCTGCTCGCAGCAGCTTTCTCGTCATAGCATGCCTACCAGCATGTGTACCAAATGTACCCTCATGTATCTCTTCCATGAGCAGCTTCGCCTCTTTCTCATCTACACAGCGTAGCAACACCAGATTGTGGTTTCTTTTGTATAGGACACCATCAAGATTCAGATAGAAATTACCAGCCAATCTCCTAAGAGTCTTCTGATCGCGACTGGATGCCCCAGCCGGATACTCCTTGTTCTTCAGGAAATTCTGGATGTCAAAGTACCAGGGTTTACCATCGGGAGCCTCGTCGATGACAAATACGAATGCAGGCCTATCGAGCCGAGAGATAACAATCCGGGGAGCCTCGTTCCAGAAGTTAACTTTATACATCGAAGACAATGTCGCCAAGGCGTCAGCCATTTGATTTTCTGCTCGCGGCACATGATGCAATTCCACCTTGTCAAAGAAAGGCAACAATCTCCTTGCATAGTTCATATATGGTATCAAATTGGGCTGACGTGTCTCCCATTCTCCTTTAATCTGATTCACCACTAGAGCTGAGTCTCCGTATACATCCAGATGTTTGATTCGCAAATCAATAGCTTCTTCCAGACCCATGATGCAAGCCTCATATTCAGCCTCGTTATTGGTAACAGGAAAGGTCAATCGGGCAGTAAAGGGGATGTGCGACCCCTGAGGAGTAGTAATAATTGCACCTATTCCGATACCATAGGAATTTACAGCTCCATCAAATATCAACTGCCATTTGGAATCCAACTATGGTCCTTCATCCGGCAACGGTTCTTCACAATCCTTCATCTTTAGGTACATGATATCCTCGTCAGGAAAATCAAACCTCATCGATTGGTAGTCCTCAACAGGCTGCTCCGCAAGGTGCTCCAACAGACGCTACCCTTAATAGCCTTTTGCGAGACATATTGTATGTCGTATTCGGTTAACACCATCTGCCATCGGGCAATTCTTCCGGAGAGTGCTTGCTTCTCAAACACGTATTTGATTGGATCCATCTTTGAAATTAGCAGGGTTGTATGATTTAGCATGTATTGCCTCAAACCTTTGGCGGCCCAGGCTAGCGCACAACACGTTTTCTCGAGCATTGAGTATCTGGACTCACAGTCGGTAAACTTCTTACTTAAATAGTAGATCGCATGCTCTTTACGTCCCGTCTCGTCGTGTTGACCGAGAACACAACCCATACTTTCCTCAAGAACTGTCAAATACATGATCAACGGTCTCCCGGCCACTGGGGGTATCAAAACAGGAGGTTCCTGCAAGTATTCTTTTATCTTGTCGAACGCCTTTTGACAATTTTCATTCCAGGTTACAACCTGGTCCTTTTTCAACAGCTTGAATAACGGCTCGCATGTCGCAGTTAAGTGGGATATGAACCGGGCGATGTAGTTCAACCTCCCTAAAAATCCACGCACTTCTTTTTCCGTTTTAGGCGTCGGCATTTCTTGTATTGCTTTTATTTTCGCAGGATCAACCTCTATTCCTTTTTTGCTCACAATAAACCCCAGTAGTTTACCCGATCTCACCCCGAAGGTGCACTTGTTAGGGTTCAGTCTCAACCTGAACTTCCTAAGTCTCTTGAACAGTTTCAGCAGATTAACCAAATGCTCTTCCTCCGTCTGGGATTTGGCAATCATATCATCAACATAAACCTCGATCTCTTTATGCATCATGTCATGAAAGAGAGTCGTCATAGCATGCTGATATGTTGCCCCAGCATTCTTCAATCCGAAGGGTATCACTTTGTAGCAAAATGTTCCCCAGGGAGTAATAAAGGTAGTCTTCTCCATGTCTTCTGGCGCCATTTTGATCTGATTATAGCCTGAGAAGCCATCCATGAAGGAGAATACAGAGAATTGAGCAGTGTTATCAACCAGCACATCGATGTGAGGAAGTGGAAAGTCATCTTTCGGGCTCGCCCTGTTCAGATCACGGTAGTCTACACACATTCGCACTTTACCGTCTTTCTTTGGCACTGGCACAATATTAGCGACCCATGAGGGATATTTTGTAACAGCTAGGAAACCAGCATCCCACTGTTTTTGAACTTCCTCCTTGATCTTCACAGCCATGTCCGGTCTGGTTCTTCGGAGTTTCTGCTTAATAGGCGGACATTCCTCTCGCAATGGCAGACGGTGAACAACCATATCCGTATCCAACCCAGGCATATCTTCGTATGACCAAGCGAATATATCATTGTACTCCTTGAGCATCTCAACCAACCTTTGCTTGATGTCGCTCTACAACGCATCCCCTATACAGATGTTTTTCACAACCTCTTTCGTCCCCAAATTGATAATCTCGATGACTTCCTCATGAGGCAGAATGATTCTTTCTTCTTGTTTCAATAACCAGGTCAACTCTTCTGGTACGTCGCCATCTTCGACAATCTCTTCCTCAGCCTGAAATACTGGGTTCTCGAAGTCGAAGTGAGTCATAGGCGGTTCATAGATGTCATCTGAAATGGTAATCCTGCAAAGGAAATGGTTAAATGCTTCAAAACGCATACAAAGCAAATAACCACGTTGCCATTTTATTGTAAAAGATAAAAACAGGAAAAAACAGGGATCACAACATTTGTATATGAAAGACGCCTTTATTTCATGATTAAACAATGTAATATACATAACCAAATGGCCCTAAGCAAAATCACTATGCCCCGGGTAGGACACATGATTATTCAACAATTAAGAAAACAAATCATTACTGTTTAGTTGTCACAGGAACAGTTTCCCGGATAGACCAATTGCAGAGACTTTGTCCTGGCACGCTTGGCTTGATCCACGCGTCCATGTCACAGTCGCTATCTCCTTCTTCAGAATCGGAAACAACATTTATAGTCTCAAAGCTCACTCCATTTGGTGTAATGGTTATCGACCCTATGAACTTGGGCGTTCCTGAAGAGGATGCCGATGACGAAGGATGATATCCAAGCCCGAACTTGTCATTCTTCACGGGAATCTCCAACACCTGACCCCAACCCTTGGTGCTGCCTGCCTGCACTAGAGCCTGAGCCTCTTTGTGCGATGACACTGCCACATCCAATACTTTACTGGGCACTAGAGCTTTGTCTTTTACTTGCAACCCCTCAAAGGCTTGACATGGTGTTTCATGTATTTCGCCGTCGACTTCCACATATTTGAACGAAGATAAATGGCTAACCAGAATATCTTCTTCTCCACAAACAGTGACGACACTATCCCCCACCATATACTTCAGCTTTTGGTGTAACGTGGATGTGACTGCCCCGGCAGCATGGATCCATGGGCGTCCAAGGAGACAACTATACGCCGGCTGGATGTTCATTATATAGAATTCAGTTTCAAATATTTCAGGCCCCACCTGCAACGGTAATGTTATTGATCCGAAAACCGACCTCCTCGTTCCATCGAACGCTCTCACCACCAAATCACTGGGCATGCAAATAATCCCCCTGACATACAATTTCATCATGGCTTTCTTCGGTAGCACATTCAGGGAAGATCCAGTGTCTACTAAAACATGGGACATGACCGTGCCCCGGCATTCAACTGACACATGCAATGCCATATTGTGCTCTCGCCCTCTCGGAGTCAAATCAAAGTCTGTGAAGCCCAAACTGTGCCCCGCATTGACATGCACCATCACCCCTTCTAACTGATTAACAGAAACTTCTTGGGGAACGAACGACATGTCTAGAATCTTCAGCAACGTGTTCCGATGGGCCTCGGAACATAACAGCAATGAAAGGATGGAAATTTTTGACGGTGTTTGCTGGAGGTGCTCAACGATTTTGTAATCACTTTTATGAATGAGCCTCATAAACTCCTCCACCTCCTTAAGCGACGTTTCCTTTTCATTCGACTGAGAAGGACCACCCTCAGTTACCTTAGCTTTACCCTTGGCTAATATTTCCGCCTCTACCTCGGGTGACGTGAAGATTCTTCCACTTCTGGTCATACCCCCTGTTCCGACAACATTATCTACAACCCCAGCTGGTTGTCCATTGATTTGAATTTTCTCACCATCGCAATATACCTCCAATCCATAAGTCCACAACACTGCTTTAGTACTCTCAAAAGGGACTGGTCCTGCCTTGGTAATTGTGATCGTCGGCCGCCTGGCGGGCGCCGTTATCGTTATTGTTTTTCTCGGAATTGTCACCGTCGCAACATCGTTCTGCTCATCACACAACGCCTCTGCAGGCTCTTCAGCCGCGATTCTATCAAACTGCAAAGTACCTTCATCCATCATAGCTTGAATACCTTCCCTCAGCTCACTACAACCCTCGGGCTGTATCCAACAATCCAAGCAAAACTCATCACAACCCGGGAATACACCTCCTTTTAGCAACCTACTTTTAATTTCACCCAACGGTGTCTTCAGCTCATTGACATCCGTCACTAGATTCAGATTCTCCTCTATCAGGATGGTGTTTGCCCCATGATTGGGCATAGGCTGTTGTACGATGTTTGGACCCGCCTGTCCAAAGTTAATAGCTTTGCTATCCAATAAATCCTAAACTTTATGTTTAAATGCCTGACAAGATTCTATATCATGCCCGGGTGCCCCGGAGTGAAATTCGCAATGCTTGTTGGCATCATATCCGTAAGGAAGTACTGCCCCTGTAGGTGGTGCCAAAGTCCTCTTCTCAACCAAGTTCAACCTTAGCAGGGTCTGGAGGAGTTCTGCATACGTGGAAGGAGGTGCTTCAAATACTCTTTTCGCTCTCGCGTTCTGTACCCTTCTCTGGACAGGATTCTGTCCTTGCTGTTGTTGTGGTTGTTGTTGTTGTGGCTGCCTTTGTTGAGGAAGCGGGATGGTGACACTAGCTATCTGTTGCGGCTGAACATACTGATGTCTTCCTTTGCCCCTGCCCCTGCCACCAAACACGGCACTAGAATCACCTTGTCGTCTACCGCCAAATGCTTTTCTGGCACCTCCTGTTGAAGTAGACTCACCTGCTTGGAACCTTCCGAATTTAATCCCGTTCTCAACCATCTCCCCCATAAGAATCAAATCCGAGAAACTGCTCAATGACACACTAAATTTTTTTTCGTAGAACACCCCCGTAAATGTCCTAATGAACATATCATTCATCTCCCTTTCAATTAAAGGAGGATGCACCCTTGCTGCCATGTCGCGCCACCTTTGCGCATACTCTTTAAAGCTTTCACCGTTCTTCTGTGACAAACCCTGCAATTGGACCCGGTTTGGCGCCAGATCGCTGTTGTATTTGTAATGGGTCACGAAAGCATCAGCCAGTTGCTTCCAGGTTTTGATCTGCGTGGGCTCCAGTCCCATATACCATTCAAGTGAAGGTCCTGATAAGCTGTCCTGAAAGAAATGCATGAGCATCCTTTCATCGTCTGAATACGCGGACATCCTTCTGTAATAAGAGCGGACATGGACCTTAGGGCAGGTGTCCCCCTTGTACTTGTCAAACGTGGGAGCCTTGAATTTCAACGGCACCCTCAGCCCTGGTACCAAGCCCATTGTAGTCATATCCAAGCTGGTGGAGTTCTGATTCACTACCCCCTTCATCTGTTCTTCAAGCATCTTGATCCTCTGCACACGATCAACAGGTCCTTCAAATCCCATACCTCTTCCAGAAAAAGCGTCCTCCTGGCAGTCTTCGCCCCAATTCACATTTCCATTTCCATATCCGTCGTAACCAGTGTTGCGACCAAACCCTTGCTGATTGATCATGGGACCTCGTCCCCCATTACCGAAACCCTGGTTGACCCTAACAGGTCCGAACCCAGTGTTGACAGGAATCACCCCAGCACCATTCATATTACCAAATCCACCATACCCCTGGTTAGCGTTACCAAAACCGTCATAACCGAAACCCTGAGTGTTGAAGCCGTACTTCCCATCCTGATTGACGTAATCCAATCCCTGATCGTTGTAGCCAAAACCATTGTTGCCGAAACCATTACCGCCATTGTTGTTACCACCACCTTGGTTGGCATCCCCAAATCAAACATTGTTAACAACAGTCTCATTTCCATTCCCTGTGTTACCGTTGCCAGCTCCAGCGCCCTCGTTCACAACCACAACAGGTGGGGTTACTACAGGTGGGACCACAGGTGTAGGAGGCCCATCCTTCGGAATAGTCTCAACATGCGCAGAATTGTGGTCATTGTTGCCATTCCCATTAGCCCGCGTTAGCAGCGGCTGTACCAAAGTCTGGAGGCTTTCCTGGCCCTTAGCGATGCTCTCCATGGCCTGCATGAACAGGTTCAACTTCTCGCGAATTTCCTGCATCTCCACTTGGACTTGATCCATGTTTCTCTTGCAATTGTTTCGGGTTGAGTAGCGGTGAACTCTTGGTTCGTCAATCCTGAAAACCTGTGAGATGCAGGAAATAAGATACAGATTCAAGAATACCTGGTCATGCAATATGAATGCAAATGCAATTGTGTAAATATGCTACAGATTATATCCCCCCCCCCCCCCCCCGATTCTAGTCTCGGAGAGAAGGCCATTACGACAATGGAGTCCCCATCAAGCAAGCAGGGAATCAGAAAATCCTCGTATATAAGCAAATGCCAAGAGGCTGAGTACAAGAGTACAAATGAATACAACTGAATGGACCTCGGCCAACAAGCCTGGCGATGGTCAATAATACAAGTACAAATAAAAGCAAGGCAAAGATAAATCAGGCCAAATGGCGCGCTCTGACATCTTCCAATATCCTCAACGTCTCCGAATGCCCTAGTCGGGAGATCAACTCCTGTATCAGTAAGGCATGCCGCTCGGTAGTGGATCTCAGCTTTTTGGCGTCGTCCTGGTAGGTTCCTTCACTCGAACTCTCGCCAAGTCTGTACCTCTTGGAACCGGCCTTCACTTCATAACCTCTTGGCTTCTCGTCAAGGTCACTTTCTCTGAGCTCGGCAGCGTTCCTAAGTGATGTTTCTTCGGCAATCTTTGCGTCTTGGGCTCTAATCTGTGCCTCTAGCGTGGCAATCTGCAGCTTCAGTTCGTCTTCACGCTCCTTCCGCTTGGTAAGCGTGGCGTTCCACAAGGCTTCCCACTTGCTGATACGGGCATAAGCTTTGCTTAAAAGTTCCTTCTTGGAAGTAAGCACCTTGCTGACACCGTTCAAAGGTATTCCCACTTTTTCCTTCTTGTTGGTCGCTTCTGTCAGCTCTGAACCCAACCTGTTAATCAATTCAGTCTGTTCCTTCACAATGAAGGTGGCTTCATTCTTCTCACGTCGCAACTGGAAGATCTCCTTATCTAACTCATCATTGGCTTTCTTCAATTCTTCGTTTTCAGCCAACAATTTGTTATACTTCTCACTCTCTTCCGAATTAGGTACCTCAATCAATGGAAGATACAAAGGTTCCACAGCAGGGTATGGCATCAAGGAAATCCTAGCTCTCTCGCGGATCCAAGCCAAATAAGGATCATAAGCTCTGCTGTTGCTCTTACCGAGCAAAGCTTTCCCTCTCCTATGGATGTTAGCCCATGCCTGTCTCAATCTGATCAAAACAGTCGCGTCTAATAAGCCCGTGAGATACAGAGATTCCTGTATCTCCTTCTCAATAGGAGCATCCCTCAAAGTATAACCGAACTGTCTTACCAGCAGTGAAGGGTTATAGTTGATACAACCTTTCCGTCCAATCATGGGGGCATTCAGAAAGCCACTGCAACTATATATAATATATGTGCCAAGCATACTCCTATCAAACCAAATGATATTCTCAGCAGACAACCCCATCAACCGGGAAGACCAATCCAAAGTATCAACAACATCAACAAAAGGCATTGTCTTCGGAAGGTGCCCCTGGAACCACTTGTACAAGAGAGGAAGACAGCAGGAAACATTCTTGCCACGACGTTTCTCATTCTTGTAGTGAATAGAATGATAAACATCGCCCAAGAGAGTAGGAACTGGATTCTTTGAGGCAAGAATCAAGAAGGCGTCTGAGTCGACAAAATCTGGCACATTAGGAAACAGGACAATCCCATAGATGCAGACAGCTAGAATGGCACTGAAGGCAACCCAACATCCACTCTTCGCGCACTGTGTAGCCTTCTCAACCAGGATAGACAAGTGAAAACCATAAGCCCTGTTCAGCTTGACCAAACCTCCGGGGAACTCAGAAGCGTCCAGACTGACAATCTCAGCGAGTGTAGCTAACTCAGGTTCAGCATCAACATGTACAAAGGGCATCTGGTCCAACACAGGGACTCCCAACATAGCAGAATACTCCTCCAAAATGGGTGCCAGAATATAGTCGGGAAATAAGAAACATCTCAGTTGCGGCTCATAAAACTGCATCAAAGTATATACCCCAGTCGTCTCGAATGCCGAAGGTCTGTACAACAAACTAAGCAATCTCCCATAGGATACTCTGAACTCAGCCCTCACCCTCTCATCTGCTAGAGCAACTAAACCCAGCAAGGAACTGATATCTGGTGAATGCAACCGATAAGCGACTGTCCTCTTCAGGGACTCCATGTCGGGCTAGAAGATATACTAGAATCAGAGGGGAATGATCACCTGCAACATAAATACATGTTAATGAAATGCAGTCATGAAAATGCGCATGCATATGCAAACAAGGGACCAAGTGCAAGGCTGATGAACTGTGCTGCTTTGTACTGAAGCCTGAGAACCATCCAATCTTCATCTCAACCAAACCACTCAAATGAACCCTGTAACCACATCTCCCTGACAGAGATAAACCAGGTATTCTGAGGTCAAAGGTTTCCTGCAAACAAACCCACCTACCCCTCACAGGTGTGTACTTAACTCGCAGACGAGGTACGACATCCTATGCGGGTTCAACGTCACATACTTTCAAGAGCGATGATACGATACCCAGAAGGTGTGGCATCATCATCCCTTGAAGCGGCTTCACTTAGTTGAATCCCAATTGATAGGTTCCTAGAGTCGACAATCCTCGGGTCAGACAACTTGTCGAGTCCTAAGGGTCAGGCAAGAAGCATCAAAGAGAATCTCGTCCGAGCGTAAATTTCGCGGCTAGTTGGTGCGAGCTAAGCAAGCAGGCTAACCACTACTCTCTACTTCTAAGTCTATGTGTAGCCTCAAGCCCAGGTCCGACTTATCTCTCAATAGATCACCCCCTTCCCACAACAGCAATACCAGTATAAAACTGATAATAAAATGCGGAAAGTAAAGACAGAAAAGCAAATCTATACAACACCTATGACGGGAAAACAAGCGCTAGGATTGACTCGCATAGGGGATATTCCTGTCCCCATCTGTCGCTACTGCGAAAATCGGCGCCGTCTGAACAGAAGAGTCGCCATCGTGCGTTATTTATCCCAAAGGAGGGAAAGGAAACGCTCAGAGTAAACCTAACGCAAAACGGGAAAGGAATGGTCATCGCAACCAAATCCTGGATTCGGGAGTCGGTTACGCAAGGGGAAGGTATTAGCACCCCTCACGTCCGTCGTACTCGATGGGATCCACACTTGTTTTCTAGTACGGATTGTTATTCTATCTACGCTAAAGGGTCAAGGGTTAAAAGAAAAGAAATGACTCGACAAAGTATCACACTTTATGCCTACGTATTCCCGTCTAGAACGAGAAATCAGAGTCAACGTAGTTCGCCTACCTACGGGAAAGGAGGGGAAGGTTGCTCGCTAGGATACGGCATCCTATGCCTACGTACTTTCATACAGCATGAAAGATCGGAGCAAACGTAGTTCGGGCCATGGAAGACACAGATTTGTCTGACTGTTTTATCCTTCTGAAACAATTTTCTTATGATCACGGGTCCAAGCGGACAAAAATGACACTTTGATTGGTTTTCAGTCTTTTATGCAAGAACTGTTTTTTTATGATGTTTGCGATCTCTGACGCACTAGAGACTATAATTTGAGAGTGACTACGTCGTATGTCACCCTAGGGGTAACACACTAAGCAATCAGATTACTGAAGAGTGACCCTCCAATAACCTTTCTCAAATAGCTTAAGGCTCGTAACGCACGATATCGATTAACCTTATTACTGTATTTTTGAATTGTTTTGAGATGAGAAAAGAGAAAGAAGCTCTAAAAAGCCTAGGGTTGAAAGGGAATAAAACTGACCTAATGTTGTCATGCATGGGTTAACACCTAATGTCTGTCATAATTCCCTCCTGCACAGAGGAAATCAGATATCCTAGGGGATGAACGGAAAAGAAACAGCATATACAGTAAACAGTAAAATGCATGAGATGCAGCAGTACAAGTGAGGCAAGAGAGTCCCACTCAACCCCTAACCTGAGAAAACAATAGGCAAAGTGAAACAGCTTCACTTCAAACCTAAGGGGCAAGCTGAACAAGCCAACAATCAATACAGGAAAAGAAAAATAAAACCCAACACCAGCTCTGACAGCAACACCAACTCCTACAGTAACAGCTCAACAGTAGCAACTCTGACAGCTACAGTTGATTAACGGCACCAAGGTTGACAGTAACAACTTCTCCCAGCAAGGCCCCATCTTCACCCTTCAATGATATTCAAACTTCAAATAAGCTCTTATCTCCAATAATCTCCAGCTTTAGCAAGCACTGAATCCCAACAAATAGACAGCCTCAATTGGCAGCAAAACCCTAGTCTTCAACAGATACCCAGCTTTGACAGGCACAAGCTTCATCTTCTCTAGTCATCAATGAACTTCATCTTCAATAGACTCCCAATCTTCAAGGCAAACACTCACAGGAGAGAATCAACTAATAGATGAAGTTGGAATGTTAAGAGGCTTAATGATAACCCAGGGAAATCACTAAGATCTTAACACTGCAAGTGAAAGGTATCCTCAAGGTTCTACCCAATCAAAGCATGCTCTACATCCCTCCTAAGGAGAGATGGAACTTCTTTGGGGTACCTTGTGTCATAGGATGGAGTAGAGGCACAAGAAGCTCTCTATGTTTGACAGAAGAAATCAGTCTACTCTAAAGCTCTCCCTATATCTCCTATCTCCTAAGCCTTCAAAAGAAATCTTCAAGGATGAGGATCTTCATGCTCCAAGCTCCATCCTTTGTCTCACATCATCTCCCAAGTCTTCATTAGTTCCAACAAGCAAAGCCGAAGCTCAACACCCAATGGAAATGCCCAAAACCCCACAAACAAAACAACATCCCAAGAGGGAAACACACCAATATCACCCAATTTGCAAAAATCAGATAAAATGGAAATGCTCATCATAAAATCCTAGATTAATTTCTAAGGGAACCTAACTATGTACCCTATACCCCATATAAACCCCAAGACCTAAATCAAACCCTAAGTCTCTAAACCATGCCCTAAACTACACCTAAGTGTTGTAAAACCCTAATCTTAGCACCCTAAAGTTCATCATTCAAAACTAGCCTAAATTTCATCATAAAAATATGATAAAAATACCAGGGGGATCATGCTTTACTAATCTAACTATAGCAACAAGAACCACATCAAAATACAAAGTGGAATGGCCATACAAAAATCAGAAAGAATAAGGTACAAAATAAAAGTGACATAAAAGCAATAAAATGTAAAAATATGCCATAAAATGAAAAATGCATGAATTAATGTTTTTATTGTTTTAATATTTTATGGAAGTCTTGATGAAAATGGGGAAAAAACTCCCATCAAAAAATGTTAATTTTCCAATTATTTATGATTTTTTCAATTAACCAAACAAAATGTGAAAATAATAGAGAAATATGAGAAAAAGAAAAAAAATGTGTGTCAAATAGTAATGAAATGCAGTGTAAAAGCTAGGTGGGCTCAGGAGGGGGGTGCGTGTATCAATGCACTACTAGGCCTAGACTTATTCAGAAATTAAATGGAAAAATAATGAAAAATGGAAAAGATACGGTATGAATAGCAAGCGAATTCAATGTAAATCCTGATGGGCCTTCTAAAGGGGGTGTTGGTATCAGTTTTCACTTAAGCCCAAGACTTCAAATTAAATGGAACGGTGCGTTTTATCTTCAGAACTCCTCTTCACAAACTGAAACGTAACCACAACCATTAGATTGGATTTTGGTCAAAGATCTTGTGTTCATCCTAAGGCTCTCCTATCGTCTTCTTCATTCAAACATTGCTGGGAGGGGAAAAAAGCCATGGAAACAGAGCAATGAACTTCATCTTCTCCAATTCGTGCTCCTCTAATATCTCACCATAAATCTCAGCTAAACACTCTAAATCACTCCATTTTCCACACTGAATTCAATCATACTAATCAAACACATTGAACCTTCTTCCTCCTCAAAACACGATTAAAACTCAAAAATTGGTCCAACAACAAAACTCACCAAACCTAAAATTGATCATCCTAAACTCATCACCACTTCACACTGAGCAAATTCCACTATCACACTATGATTATAACACCAAGAATCACCAGATATGAGCAAGAACAGAAATCATGTCATTCAACTTATTGTCTCTAAATCAATTCTAATGCTACCAGAAAGCTCCCTACATCTATCTGCATTGAATCTAGCTATTCAAAACCTATTGAAACTACCTAAATCAAGCCATGGAGTGAAGTTTACATACCTGTAATTTTGAGATGAACAGAGTGATCAAAGCTTCAAGATAAGCTTCAATAAGCTCCAGATACCTTCACCAACACCAAAGGATGCTTCTGTATGCAAAGAAAGAGATTGAAATGGCTTGGATTCTTGAATTCGATTCTGAGTTGTAGATGATGAATTCCAAATGCTATCTCACGATTCTTCAATGTTCTTGCTATGGATTCTATCTGGAATCAATCACCAATGCTAGAGCAATGTTCTGAATGCAAAAGAAATGATTGAAAGTGGTTGAAACCGTGTAACAGAATTTGGTTTGCAAGAAGAAAGTTGAAAATGCAATCTCTAAAATCTCTCTCAATTCTCACCAACCAATGCTTTAGATCACTTATAAATCTTATATAGAATGTGTATGATCAATCTAGAAACTTCTGGAAAGCTCTAATGAGAAATTCACCATCTCTTGCTCTTGAAAATGTCATGAGAAATTCACCTATGGCAGCTGAGTTTCAAGCTTGCCTTTGCACCCCATTCTGACCCAAATTCTCTCCTAATGATAAATTGAATGTGTTAGGATTCACTAAAGCCTTGGTTATGCCTTACAAAGTGGTTTTGCATATGTGCCTTATAATGTAAGTAACCCCTTTACAAAGCAAGTCATTGAATTATCCCTCAACTCAAAAATGTGGCAATGTCAATGTTCTCAAAATGTATTTTCCAATCAAATTGGTATGTCATATGGCTTGGTTTGGACTTGTAGATCAAAAATCCCAATTTTCATCCTTGGTTCATTTAAAATTCACCCTTATTTTAGGCCATTTTTGTGATTTTGTGAAGCAAGCCATCCCAAGCTCTCATGACTTCTTACCTAGCCCAAAAACATCATTCTAAGCACATCTCATGTTGAACATTTTTCCATTTGAGGAGTGGAAGATGGAGATTTTGACCTATGTTGAAAAATGACCTATAATTCAACTTTCCCAAAAGACCCCTGGATTGCCAAGACCATAACTTGAGTTCTACAAATCTTCTTGAGGACTTCTAGTACTAAAATTAAAGCTAAGGTCAAGCCCTACAATTCTTATGTTGGCCAATAATCCATTTGAAAACTCCTTGATGGGAAAAAGTTGTTTGGAAGTCAAGTGACTTTCACAGATAAATTTCAATGTCCTTTGGTGACCCATAACTTGCAAGAACCATAACTTGAGTTTTACAAATATTATTGAAGACTTCTAGTACTCAAATTAAATCTATTGAGAAGCTCTACAAGTTTCATGTTGACCAAGAATTCATTTGAAACTTGCATTTTTACTTATCTGGCTTGGAAGTTAGGCCTAAATTAGGGGATTTTACACTGAAACCCTAATTTGGCAACTCCTCCTACTCTTGATTCTCTTTGATTTATCCTTGGCGCAACACCACACATGTATCAACATATCAATTCATGAATCCCACAACCTCCAATTAAGCCTTGATGCTCTTCAATCACTCAGTTGACCTAAGGTTGACCCAGATGAAACCCTAGTTGACTGCACTTCAATTGTGGCTCTTGTACTTGAATCAATGACTTGTCTCATCTTCAATATGACCCTCTAGGCATTTCATAAGCGTTGGACACCTTCCATACCCTTAATTCACATCTTATTGATGACCCTCAATACACCTTAGATTAGGAGAGAAATCCACTGGTTGACCCTCAAACTTCTTAAAGCTTCAACCCCTTTCTTGATGACTTGGATGGTCTTAAGCTTGAATAAAAACCCTTGATGTGCTTCTTTAGAAAAGAATGGAACTTGATACCCTGTTGGATGACTTGTTATGCTATGTTATACAAATGATTAGATTATGTACATGATTTACTATGCAAATGATAATGCAATTGAAACATAAATCAAATGAAATAGGTTGAGCAAATTTTAGGGTGCAACACCCTTGAATTTGCTTTAATTGTCTTCTTTGCCATAAAAACCTAAGAGCATTCACTTGAGGGTTGAGTAAAAGTTAAGTTGGGACGAATGAAAAAGGAAGATAGTAGGTTGTTACAACTTTTGAAAATTTCAAGCAAGCACCAAAAAAATTGTGCGAATATGAAAAAAAAAAGAAAAAAAAAAGAAAAAGGAAAAGAAAAATAATGCTTGCTTGGAAAATAAAAATAGTGAAATAAGGTTTGTGAAGGTTTGCAACTAAGAAACAAATGGAATGAAGTTGAGGTGTGTAAATAACGTGTTCGGTAAATGTCTCTTTTGCATCGGCAATTTCGTTTCAATGGCCTTAGAAATGTCCCTTGTTTGTAAACCTGACCAAGCTACAACCTTAAAGACCTTAGTGATCTTCTTGCTTCCATATTTTTTGCTTTTGATTTGTAGATATTGTATGAATTGAATTGATATTGGCATTGTTTGTTAGTTGAAATTGTCCCCGCGGTTGCAAACGCGTAATTTGTTCAATCCTTATTTGAAGAGGCGAGATAGAGTGATTCATTCATGAAAAATATAGTTGTTGATTGATACATGTCTTAATATTTGTTTTAAGAATTTAGTTCTTGCGCATTGTTTGATTCTAAACTCTTGAAACCATGGCTTGTTTGCATCATTTGTGTTTGAGCCAATTTTATCCATTCTTGGGTGAATCTTAATCCTGAGCAAATCCTCTTGTTGCAAAATGAGAGGCATACTTTGCTTGAGGACAAGCAAAAAGCTAGTTAGGGCGAGTTGTTAGATGCCAAATTTCACTTATTTGATCTATCAAATGTTGGCATCTTTCACTCATTTTTGTCAAGAAAGTATTGAAAACCACTCTTGCTTTGTTTGGTTTGCAATATATTGTGAAAATCTCTTGGTACCTTTGATTTGTGTGTTATTGTGCATGAATTATGCACAAAACAAGTGAAAAGTCAGACACAAGAAATGGACTAGGAAACCAAGACAACATACGAACCAACAAAATGCTGTCATGCTCGCTAGGCGAGCTGGTAGCGAACAAAATGATGTCATGCTCACTAGGCGAGCAGGTAGCGACAGTCCCAGATTTGGATAGAGAGAAACACAAAACCCTAAGAGGGAGGAGGTAAGATCTTCGATCTCTTGTTGGGTTTTGGATTGTAATCTTTTGATACCTTATGTATTTCATCTAATATATGTTTGTGAACTAGTTTGGATTCTCTATTGTTTGATTATCTTTGATTATGTATTTGTGGGTCTTGACAAAACCTTTTCACATCTTTGATATCAGATTTTCTTCTATCAATGAATAAACTTTTGACATGGTTTTGTAGTTGATATTCATTGTATCCTCTTTGGTATTGTGTTAATTAAGTATCATGGGTAGCATGAGTAGGATCAATATGATATTGTTTGGGTATGTGATAATCGTGATGAAGAACGATGTTCACAACCATTTGGCGGATTAGATGAATACATGTAAAAAGGGTTAAGCGTGTGTGCGTATTTTGATCATTGTGTTTTATGCGAAACAATCGTTTATCTGATATGGGTGTCGTCCTTGTTTACCTGTTTATCTTTGATCTGAACCGTAATAGAGATATACTCTTCAGATCTGGATCTAGGATGATTACCTGTTAGGTCCTAAATACTAGAGATAGGTTTAGGCTTAGCATTTGCTTGAGTATCAGATCTTAATGCTCTGTGTTGTGTTTTTGTTGGATGAGGGATCACCAATGAGACAACATGGTTGTTCTGTCGACGCCGCATTAGAGATAAGTTTTGTCGAGAGTGATACGTAAGGGTATTAGACGAATGATTGCATTGTGTTTAATTTGATCAGAAGAATGCATATGTTATCAATTGATGAAATCCAATCCCAACAAGGCTCCGTTTATATTTCAGTCTTTATTTTATATTTTCTCTTTTTATTTATGGTTCCTTGAACCTTTTAAACCAAACTTTTGAACAATAAGCTTAGAAATGTAGAGGCCGCTGAACGGCGTTCATATCGCACTAATCCCTGTTGAGACGATAAAACTGGGTACTTAATATTATTTGCTTGCTGCTTTACCGCACCAACAAAATGGCGCCGTTGCCGGGGATTGGTGTTGAGATTTTGAAGTGCATTGCAATGATTCTATGTTTTTAAGCTTTGTATATTTTGTATATATTTGTTTCTTTTTATGTTTTTTCTAGTGTGTTCAGGAATGATGAAAACTCCTTCTAGAGTGGTTGTTATCGGTATAAATGTACTCAATGAAGCTTTGATCGAGTTTGGATGGCGATGATAGTATGAAACAAGTGAATGTTGTTAAGGTACATGGTTTTCTTTGTTTAGAATTTTAGAATGCTTAAGAACTTAAGTCTTTGTGCAAATAAAATTTGTTCTTTTGGCAACTTGTTTGAATGATTGTTTCACTTAGAACCAAAAACCACAATTTGTGAGAAAGCTTCCATTGTTTACTAAATGTTGGATTTCTGATAAACTTTGTTGATTCATATGATTCATGCTTTATCATATTATCATTGTGAATTTTTGGAAGCATTAGAAATGCTCAAGGCACTTGTTTGTATTGAGCACAACCATGTCCAAATGCAACTTACCCGTGAGTAGAGAGAATTCGTTAACCCTTTTGAGCCTAAACAATGTGAATCTCATTCTTAATTTTGAGAGATTCTAAAAATTTTCATGATCCCTTGAATTTGTTTTAATTGTCTTCTTTACCATAAAAACCTAAGAGCATTCAATTGAGGGTTGAGTAACAGTTAAGTTGGGGCGAATGAAAAAGGAGGATAGTAGGTTGTTACAACTTTTAAAAATTTCAAGCAAGCACCAAAAAAATTGTGCGAAAATGAAAAAAAAAAAGAAAAAAAAAAGAAAAAAAAAAGAAAAAGAAAAAGGAAAAGAAAAATAATGCTTGCTTGGAAAAGAAAAATAGTGAAAGAATAAGTTGTGAAATAAGGTTTGTGAAGGTTTGCAACTAAGAAACAAATGGAATGAAGTTGAGGTGTGTAAATAACGTGTTCGGTGAATGTCTCTTTTGCATCGGCAATTTCGTTTCAATGGCCTTAGAAATGTCCCTTGTTTTTAAACCTGACCAAGCTACAACCTTAAAGACCTTAGTGATCTTCTTGCTTCCATATTTTTTGCTTTTGATTTGTAGATATTGTATGAATTGAATTGATATTGGCATTGTTTGTTAGTTGGGTGAAATTGTCGCCACGGTTGCAAACGTGTAATTTCTTCAATCCTTATTCGAAGAGGAGAGATAGAGTGATTCATTCATGAAAAATATAGTTTTTGATTGATACATGTCTTAATATTTGTTTTAAGAATTTAGTTCTTGTGCATTGTTTGATTCTAAACACTTGAAACCATGGCTTGTTTGCATCATTTGTGTTTGAGCCAGTTTTATCCATTCTTGGGTGAATCTTAAGACTGAGCAAATCCTCTTGTTGCAAAATGAGAGGCATACTTTGCTTGAGGACAAGCAAAAAGCTAGTTTGGGCGAGTTGTTAGATGCCAAATTTCACTTATTTGATCTATCAAATGTTGGCATCTTTCACTCATTTTTGTCAAGAAAGTATTGAAAACCACTCTTGCTTTGTTTGGTTTGCAATATATTGTGAAAATCTCTTGGTACCTTTGATTTGTGTGTTATTGTGCAGGAATTATGCACAAAACAAGTGAAAAGTCAAACACAAGAAATGGGCAAGAAAACCAAGACAACATGCAAACCAACAAAATGCTGTCGTGCTCGCTAGGCGAGCTGGTAGCGAACAAAATGATGTCATGCTCACTAGGCGAGCAGGTAGCGACAATCCCAGCTTTGGATAGAACTGAAAGTATCATAAGCTCGCTAGGCGAGATCAGAGCGAAGGCTTCGCTAGCTGCTCGCTAGGCGAACAAGACAGATCCTGAACGCGTATTTAAGTGATTTTCTTGCTTTTTTAGGTCATAACTTGATTTTGTAACATTAGATTCATCAGAACTTATCTCTCTTCATTTCTTCTAGAAAGAAACACAAAACCCTAAGAGGGAGGAGGTAAGATCTTCGATCTCTTGTTGGGGTTTGGATTGTAATCTTTTGATACCTTATGTATTTCGTCTAATATATGTTTGTGAACTAGTTTGGATTCTCTATTGTTTGATTATCTTTGATTATGTATTTGTGGGTCTTGACAAAACCTTTTCACATCTTTGATCTCATATTTTCTTCTATCAATGAATAAACTTTTGACATGGTTTTGTAGTTGATATTCATTGTATCCTCTTTGGTATTGTGTTGATTAAGTATCATGGGTAGCATGAGTAGGATCAATATTATATTGTTTGGGTATGTGATAATAGTGATGAAGAACGATGTTCACAACCATTTGGCGGATTAGATGAATACATGTAAAAAGGGTTAAGCGTATGTACGTATTTTGATCATTGTGTTTTATGTGAAACAATCGTTTATCTGATATGGGTGTCGTCCTTTTTTACCTGTTTATCTTTGATCTGAACCGTAATAGAGATATACTCTTCAAATCTGGATCTAGGATGATTATCTGTTAGGTCCTAAATACTAGAGATAGGTTTAGGCTTAGCATTTACTTGAGTATCAGATCTTAATGCTTTGTGTTGTGTTTTTGTTGGATGAGAGATCACCAATGAGACAACATGGTTGTTCTCTCGACGCCGCATTAGAGATAAGTTTTGTCGAGAGTGATACGTAAGGGTATTAGACGAATGATTGCATTGTGTTTAATTTGATCAGAAGAATGCATATGTTATCAATTGATGAAATCCAATCCCAACAAGGCTCCGTTTATATTTCAGTCTTTATTTTATATTTTCTGTTTTTATTTATGGTTCCTTGAACCTTTTAAACCAAACTTTTGAACAATAAGCTTAGAAATGTAGAGGCCGCTGAACGGCGTTCATATCGCACTAATCCCTGTGGAGACGACAAAACTGGGTACTTAATATTATTTGCTTGCTGCTTTAATGCACCAACAAAATGGCGCCGCTGCCGGGGATTGGTGTTGAGATTTTGAAGTGCATTGCAACGGTTCGATGTTTTTAAGCTTTGTATATTTTGTATATATTTGTTTCTTTTTATGTTTTTTCTAGTGTGTTCAGGAATGACGAAAACTCCTTCTAGAGTGGTTGCTATCGGTATAAAAGTATTCAATGAAGCTTTGACCGAGTTTGGATGGCGATGATAGTATGAAACAAGTGAATGTTGTTAAGATACATGGTTTTCTTTGTTTAGAATTTTAGAATGCTTAAGAACTTAAGTCTTTGTGCAAATAAAATTTGTTCTTTTGGCAACTTGTTTGAATGATTGTTTCACTTAGGACCAAAAACCACAATTTGTGAGAAAGCTTCCATTGTTTACTAAATGTTGGATTTCTGATAAACTTTGTTGATTCATATGATTCATGCTTTATCATATTATCATTGTGAATTTTTGGAAGCATTAGAAATGATCAAGGCACTTGTTTGTATTGAGCACAACCATGTCCAAATGCAACTTACCCGTGAGTAGAGATAATTCGTTAACCCCTTTGAGCCTAAAAAATGTGAATCTCATTCTTGATTTTCAGAGATTCTAAAATTTTTCTTGAACCCTTGAATTTGTTTTAATTGTCTTCTTTGCCATAAAAACCTAAGAGCATTCAATTGAGGGTTGAGTAAAAGTTAAGTTGGGGCGAATGAAAAAGGAAGATAGTAGGTTGTTACAACTTTTGAAAATTTCAAGCAAGCACCAAAATAATTGTGCGAATATGAAAAAAAAGAAAAAGGAAAAGAAAAATAATGCTTGCTTGGAAAAGAAAAATAGTGAAAGAATAAGTTGTGAAATAAGGTTTGTGAAGGTTTGCAACTAAGAAACAAATGGAATGAAGTTGAGGTGTGTAAATAACGTGTTCGGTGAATGTCTCTTTTGCATCGGCAATTTCGTTTCAATGGCCTTAGAAATGTCCCTTGTTTTTAAATCTGACCAAGCTACAACCTTAAAGACCTTAGTGATCTTCTTGCTTCCATATTTTTTGCTTTTGATTTGTAGATATTGTATGAATTGAATTGATATTGGCATTGTTTGTTAGTTGGGTGAAATTGTCCCCGCGGTTGCAAACGCGTAATTTCTTCAATCCTTATTCGAAGAGGAGAGATAGAGTGATTCATTCATGAAAAATATAGTTGATTGATACATGTCTTAATATTTGTTTTAAGAATTTAGTTCTTGTGCATTGTTTGATTCTAAATACTTGAAACCATGGCTTGTTTGCATCATTTGTGTTTGAGCCAATTTTATCCATTCTTGGGTGAATCTTAATCCTGAGCAAATCCTCTTGTTGCAAAATGAGAGGCATACTTTGCTTGAGGACAAGCAAAAAGCTAGTTGGGGCGAGTTGTTAGATGCCAAATTTCACTTATTTGATCTATCAAATGTTGGCATCTTTCACTCATTTTTGTCAAGAAAGTATTGAAAACCACTCTTGCTTTGTTTGGTTTGCAATATATTGTGAAAATCTCTTGGTACCTTTGATTTGTGAGTTATTATGCGGGAATTATGCACAAAACAAGTGAAAAGTCAGACACAAGAAATGGGCAAGGAAACCAAGACAACATGCAAACCAACAAAATGCTGTCATGCTCGCTAGGCGAGCTGGTAGCGAACAAAATGATGTCATGCTCACTAGGCGAGCAGGTAGCAACATTCCCAGATTTGGATAGAACTGAAAGTATCATAAGCCCGCTAGGCGAGATCAGAGCGAAGGCTTCGCTAGCTGCTCGCTAGGCGAACAAGACAGATCCTGAACGTGTATTTAAGTGATTTTCTTGCTTTTTTAGGTCATAACTTGATTTTGTAACATTAGATACATCAGAACTTATCTCTCTTCATTTCTTCTAGAGAGAAACACAAAACCTTAAGAGGGAGGAGGTAAGATCTTTGATCTCTTGTTGGGGTTTGGATTGTAATCTTTTGATACCTTATGTATTTCATCTAATATATGTTTGTGAACTAGTGTGGATTCTCTATTGTTTGATTATCTTTGATTATGTATTTGTGGGTCTTGACAAAACCTTTTCACATCTTTGATCTCAGATTTTCTTCTATCAATGAATAAACTTTTGACATGGTTTTGTAGTTGATATTCATTGTATCCTCTTTGGTATTGTGTTGATTAAGTATCATGGGTAGCATGAGTAGGATCAATATGATATTGTTTGGGTATGTGATAATCGTGATGAAGAACGATTCACAACCATTTGGCGGATTAGATGAATACATGTAAAAAGGGTTAAGCGTGTGTACGTATTTTGATCATTGTGTTTTATGCGAAACAATCGTTTATCTGATATGGGTGTCATCCTTGTTTACCTGTTTATCTTTGATCTGAACCGTAATAGAGATATACTCTTCAGATCTGGATCTAGGATGATTACCTGTTAGGTCCTAAATACTAGAGATAGGTTTAGGCTTAGCATTTGCTTGAGTATCAGATCTTAATGCTCTGTGCTGTGTTTTTGTTGGATGAGAGATCACCAATGAGACAACATGGTTGTTTTCTCGACGCCGCATTAGAGATAAGCTTTGTCGAGAGTGATACGTAAGGGTATTAGACGAATGATTGCATTGTGTTTAATTTGATCAGAAGAATGCATATGTTATCAATTGATGAAATCCAATCCCAACAAGGCTCCGTTTATATTTCAGTCTTTATTTCATATTTTCTGTTTTTATTTATGGTTCCTTGAACCTTTTAAACCAAAATTTTGAACAATAAGCTTAGAAATGTAGAGGCCGCTGAACGGCGTTCATATCGCACTAATCCCTGTGGAGACGACAAAATTGGGTATTTAATATTTTTTGCTTGCTGCTTTACCGCACTAGCAAAAACGTAGTTTTTCCCTTCTGGTCCAGAGTGACGGGCGTCATCTTAATGACGCTCTAGTCGTCATCATTTTGGAGGCGTCGACTGCCTGATGGGTAGACCGTCATGGTCCCTAAGCATAATTGATTGGGACGGTCATTATAGGGACGATCTGTGAGGTGATGTGTAGAGTGGCGTGCGTCACTTTGGTGACGAGTAACCCGTCATGATACTAGAATAAGCGTCATTCACTCAGTTGTGCGAAATTTACTTATCAACCTGATTTTTTTATATGTTGTAGTGTTTAGGCTATTGTTTGCCCACTGTTTGGGAGTACATGATGTTGTTATGATGTTATTGTTGAATTAATTTACTTGGATAGTATGGAGAATGTTGTTGTGCATATTAGTGATAATTGTATGGTGATCATTTTTGGTTAGATTGCATGTCTGGAGAATCATGCATCATAATTTACACACTTCGGTTCAGTTTGGTTGTGTTATGGTTCGGTGGTATGGATTATGGAGCAAGTATCTAATCCCAATGAAGAATTAGTGAAGCGTTACTTATGGTGATGGTAAGATTTTTTTTGTGCTCTGGTCCTATGGTGGGGATTTAGGAGCAAGTTATTAGTTCAAAATGGGAATCAGTGAAGTGTTACATATGGTGATGGTAACGATTTAGTGTGCTCTGGTCCTATAGTGGGGATTCAGGAGCGAGATGGACGTGTGTTGTCCATAATGGTACCACATACATTGTTGAGTCATGGTGTTGAGTACATTTCATTCATTATTGTATATGTAATTGTTGATTATGTTGGTGTTGGTGATTAAGAATACTCGTATAATTGATGTGGATGATTTGTGTTGATTACTTATTGATATTTGTTTAGGCTACCCTCACGTACTTTTACACCGTTATATATTATGAGCGTATTTTCACCCCTTTGTTGTTTGTGTGGTTTCGTGCTCTTTCTTGGGGTACAGACGAGCAGGTAAATGAATAGCTACTTAGAGGTTGAAGGATGCCATTGAGGTTGTTCTTCTTTTTCCTGTTTTATGTGATTATTTAGTATTTTGTTGCTCTAATCTATAACACTAGGCAGATGAACGATTTGTTTTATCAATTTTTATTTTGTGCGACGTTGTTGATGTTGAAGGCATTTACCTATAATCTTGTTTTATATTATGAGACTAAATTGGTTGTTGAGTTTGTCCAATTAATATATTTCCGCTGTAATGAGCCTATGTAAAGGCGAGCATGTGATGACAGGTATTTAAATTACCACGTGTTTAATTAAACTCGTGTTATGGAGCAGGTTTATGTTATGTTCGAGTGGCACCCTATGCGTGTAATTGTTTTATTTTCACACAATTGGATGTTTTAGGACTGGGGTGTTACACATACACCTCTTAGGTGAATATCTAGCCACAGAACTGTATCACATGTAACCCTAAAATGGAAAGTGCCATCAGACTCTCAATGCACTTGTGGCTTACGTATGGTGTCCATATGACATCGTCAATGTTCAGTAGATCAATTATTCATATGTACTCATGAAGGCCTTCTGAATTATAATGCACGACTATCCATTTGGTGGCCTATGGAAATTCATTAGTAGTAGAAGCACGATCATGCTTGTCATAAATGGACGAAAAATTGTCGTATATCCAATAATGCACAAGAAAAAGAAATTACATATAAGAAATGTCTTTGATATCTAAGAACTAAATACATAAAACATAATAAATATTCATACTTTAGATAAACTCATATAACAGGATAGTTGTCTCCTCTCAAAGGCAGTCGCCTCTCCAAGGGAAATATGTAATTCTTCAAAGAAATACACCCTTGGGCTTAGTCAAGATGCTAAAACTTAGAAAATATGGATACCTATTTGACATCAATGTATACATGAGACTTATCCGCTAAGATAGTATATCATAGAAGGTGCAACATGTATACACCAGCGGCCGCCTCATACATAAAGTGTTCCATTAGTGTCTGATGCGCCTCCTAGATCCAAGAGAGACAAAAATAAGCACCCACATTAGCCATGAACTCCTTAAAGATCATCCCAGTTGTAACCCCTAGGAGCAGTTTATCCATAATACAAGCAATCTCTTAATTAATAGCATGAGCGGTGAAGAAGTTATCTGCAAGAGAAAAATGGAAGCGGTTAAAGATATCATTAAGTGTAATCCTCATCTCATCAAATGAAAGATGAAAGGAGGATATCTTCGTATGTCATCGCTCAACATAAGCAGACAATAGTGGAACGTTGAACATGGTGAAGGAACATCCCACCAACGAAAGCAGACTGAGATAACGACAATCGACCTGATCTCACCTTGTATCTATACATCATAGAATTTTTCCAACTTCGCCCCATGGGTGAGCACCTTCATTGGGGAACGGTCCTGTAACAATTAAAGTATAAACCATCAATTACTTTCAATTAATTCGTAATAAATAAAAGCA